>OX419739.1:21272600-22545200 GCA_948477245.1 Thumatha senex | reverse complement strand
TTATAATCTTTTTATTATCACAAAGGAATATTAATGTGAAACTTTATTTTTACCTTGTTATGTTGTAGTGTATGATGATGATGATGATGATAGGAAGCGGTGTTGAGTGTTAACAAAATTCAGAGATAGTTTAAATGTATGTCTGTATATAATTTAGATATTATTAAGGCATCTGACAACTGCTTTAATATTTGTCATTTTTGGTCACGCCCCTTTCCAACTTTGGTTGAAATTTTTATTTGTACTAAATATAAACTTATTTTTGAGTGACCATATATATATGGATCCCACTATGCATGACTAAGCCATTTCTTTTTACTTTCATTTATGTACATTCATGTCTACATATGGATATAGTTTAAATAAATATAATTAATAAGTAGATACATGAGTTTTTTAATTGCATCATTCGTTTGATGGAGAGATACCTGGCGCCCTCTCTTTATAAATTCTGGTATTTCTCTGCTCCAGGTTGGTCCATACTCACTCCCTATACACATGCTCTGCTAGCTGGTGCACCGGCGATTCCTTGAGATAATGTTACTTACACATCTCCAGGGATTACCAACCGTAGCTGATGGGTGTACGTAGGTGTGTTGTTGCTACCTAATGCGCACCACCCCTACCAAGCCCGTCAACCGTTATAAGTGGCAGCCGAACGTGTGACCTTGGAGAATGATGCAATTAAATATTTAATATGTATTTTAATTTAATGATAAGCATGTACTTAATTATTAGTCTTAAGGTGTTCTTTAAAGGAAACTTATAAATTTTCTTTAGTCTTAAGCGTTATGGTGTTTCAAAGCTACTTTTGAACAAATCTACTACTTTTATGTTTTGGTTAGATAGTTAAAGCTGATAAACTTGAACCTATCCAACATCTATGAAAGGCAATATATTCAGTTTAAGCTTATAAACTTAAAGAGATATTTTTAAATACGCCGTGCTTATATCTACTGTTTTCTATTTCTTTTTATTTTGATTAGGTGTCATAACCTAACAATTATACTTGTTTTGAATTAGAATTGAATTTAGAATTCAATTTTCTATCATGGATTTTCTACAAGCTGGATGTAAGATCTCTCATTTACACAAAGACGAAATTACACATGAACTGTCCATTCGTAAACTAGAAGTTAATCATCTCTCGCGACGATCCAGTCTTTGTCAAGCGTTAAATGAGACATCGAAACTTGCTCGAAGGGGTATTTTGAAATTTACTGATTTGGTCAATGTTAATTTGACTTCGGAATTAGAGGTGTCAACGAAAAGTTGAGGAGATCGAAAGAGAAGCTAAAGGTGAGTTGTCTACATCTGCTAGAGGTCGGTTAAACTCTCGTTGCAGATACTTTCTTTGCCGTCTAGGTCGTATTGATGAGAATGAGGAGGTAATGCTTCTCAAAAAGCAATTGAATTCTATAATTGAATGCTTACAAGATAGTGATTCTGCTTCTTCATTGGATTCGGAGGATGACGATGACTCTGTAGTTACTGAGAAGCATGTAGTCAGAGAGGTCATTTATAAACCTGAAAAGATTTTTAATATTAATTCTTTAAACTTGAAATTTAAGGGGGACACTTGTGTCCGTACTTTCCTTTCTCGCTTGGAAGAACTTCGTGTTGCTAGGAATATTTCTGAAGACAGAATATTCAGAGATTTCCCGGAAATTTTGGATGGACCGGCGTTGTCTTGGTTCCGTTCTCAACGTATTAATTATACTACTTATCGTGAGGTCACAAAAGCCCTTCAAGAAGATTTTGATATACCGGACTTTGACTTTCAACTACTTAAAGAAATTCGTGCTAGGACTCAGGCAAAATCTGAAACTGTCGTAATATTCGTTTCCATAGTTTTAGGAATGTATGATCGTTTATGTAAAGAGGTATCAGAAGAGGAGATTTCCCGGAAATTTTGGATGGACCGGCGTTGTCTTGGTACCGTTCTCAACGTATTAATTATACTACTTATCGTGAGGTCACAAAAGCCCTTCAAGAAGATTTTGATATACCGGACTTTGACTATCAACTACTTAAAGAAATTCGTGCTAGGACTCAGGCAAAATCTGAAACTGTCGTAATATTCGTTTCCATAGTTTTAGGAATGTATGATCGTTTATGTAAAGAGGTATCAGAAGATATTATTACTTATAGCTTAGATAGCTTGATATTATTACCCGTAATATGCGTTCCGAGTATTCTAAAGCTTTGGCTCTGCATGATATAGGATCTATTCAAGAACTTAAAACTTTGTGTAAGCGTATTGAATTGGCTGAGGTAAAATCCAAACCATTTAGTGAACCTATTTCATCTAAAAAGCCTAACGTTATGTCTACTACTCCTGTACGTGAATATGCATCGCGTAATACACATAAAACTTTTAACCCACCTCCTAAAAATCATGTAGCTTCAGTAGCTCAAAAGACTTCTAAACGTCCCTGTTTTCGATGTGGCATGACGAACCATTTGACTGGTTTTTGTAAAAACTCTAAACAGATTGTTTGTTTTAAATGTGGTGAAAAGGATGTTCGTACTCCCGAATGTCCTAAATGTAATAATAATAATCCAAAAAACTGAATAACTTTGTCTTTTCGAAAAAAAACATCTACTTTAACTTCTACTCCCGTACTCGACGAGAAGACAATTTTTTTAACCCTCTGAGGGAGATAACAGACTTTATCAAATTTTTAACATACTTGGTATACAAGTAAAGGCTCTGCTAGATAGTGGTGCCAGTACTTCTTTTCTTGGCTCTGATAGTCGTCTAGTTTTTGATTCTGCTGGCATACCTGTTCGTACTCATAAGATTCCGGTTAGAATCCGGGTAGCTAATGGTGAACGTTTGATATGTACCCAATATATGATAGTACCAGTTAATTATAATAATAATGTACAGCCCATTCACTTTAATATTCATCCTGGACTTGCTACTCCTATTATCCTAGGTTTAGACTTTTGGAGATCATTCCGCTTGGCTCCAGAAATAATATCTGAAGTATGTACCGAGCAAAACTTTAGTGTGTCCACAGCCATCGCTGAAAATGGTTTAAATAATTTTGAATCTTTAACCCTAAGACAGAAATCGCAATTAGAGGATGTAAGGTCTCTATTTGATCAAATTGATACTGATAAGGTAGGATTAGGTAAAACTCATTTAATAGAACATGTTATTAATACAGGTGATACTCCACCTATTAAACAAAAATATTATCGTCTTAGTCCTGATAAACAAACTGCTTTGGAGAAGGAACTTGATCGTATGTTAGAATCAGGTATTGTTGAACCGTCTTATTCCCCTTGGAACTCACCTGTTGTTATGGTACAGAAATCTAGTGGTAAGATGAGATTATGTCTAGATAGCCGAAAGGTTAATTCTGTGTCGAAGACTGATGCTTATCCGTTACCTTATGTAAACTACGTACTTGATAACTTAAGAGATGCTAAATACCTCACATCATTAGACTTGAGTGCGGCTTATCATCAAATCCCTCTTAGTGATAATTCTAAGGAAAAAACTGCTTTTACTGTTCCTGGAAGAGGACTTTTTCATTATAATCAAATGTGCTTTGGTTTGGTTGGCGCTAGTGCTACCATGCAACGTCTAATGGACACTCTTTTTACTGCTCAATTTGATAAAAAAGTATTTTGCTATATAGACGATATAGTCATATGTACGTCTGACTTTGATGAACACTTGCGATTACCTAAATCGTTTTTTGAAAAACTTAAGGCTGCAAACCTTACAATAAATATAAAAAAATCTTTATTCTGTAGAAGTGAACTCAAATATTTGGGATATATAGTGGATAGGTACGGCTTACGCACCGACCCTTCTAAAATAGACGTCATTATGAATTTTCCTATTCCGGAAGATGCGAAAAGCATCAAACGCTTTCTCGGTATGTGTGGTTGGTACCGACGTTTTATTAATATTTTTTCTAAAATCGCTCGTCCCTTGTCTCGATTAACGGGCAAGAGAGTGAAATTTGATTGGTCAGAAGAGGCCAATAATTCTTTTAACTTTCTTAAGTCTGCTCTTATCTCGGCACCTATTTTGAAGTGCCCTAACTTTGAAGAACCTTTCTATATACATACTGACGCGTCATCTTATGCCATTGGTGCAGTATTGACACAAGAGTATGACGGACTCGACCATCCTGTAGCATATTGTAGTCGAACACTTGTAAAACCTGAAATTAACTACTCAGTTACTGAGCGTGAACTTTTAAGTGTAATTTGGAACAATTCCGAGCATATGTAGAAGGTAGAAAATGCTACATAGTTACTGATCACGCATCTTTAAAATGGTTCTATAACTTAAAGATTCCTTCTGGTCGTTTGAACAGATGGGCTTGCAGATTGAGTCAATTTTACTTTGAAATTATACACCGAAAGGGTAAAAAACACATAATTCCTGACTGTCTGTCGCGTATTTATTTAAACTCAATTGACGTTCTTTCTACTCAAGGTCCTTGGTACTTGGACATCTTTAAAAAGGTCTCTGATACTCCATCTATGTTTCCTAATTTCAAAATTGAAAATAATAAACTTTATCGTTTCTCGAAGATTAAATATCGCCTGACAGATCAATTTGACTGGAAGTTGGTAGTGCCTTATGAGGAAAAAAAAAATTCTGACGAAGTGTCATGATAAGGCCAGAAGTATCTGGCCATTTCGGTGTGGCCAAAACTCATTTTAAAATAGCTAGTATATATTACTGGCCTAATCTCTTTGAAGATGTTAAGGAATATGTTGAATCTTGTGAAATATGCAAAAGGTATAAACCTACTAATTTAGCCCGTCCTGGATTTATGGGTAAACCACGACGTATTACGTTGCCTGGCGAGGCTATCTCTTGTGACATTCTTGGTCCATTCCCTCCCTCCTATATGAGAAATCAATATTTGTTTGTTTGTACTGATTACTTTAGTAAATATGTTACTTTGTTTCCTTTGCGAACTATAACTGCTCAAGCGATAGTTAAGTGTTTGGAGAAAGGAATTTTTCTTGTACATGGGGTACCTAAATATCTTTACTGTGACAACGGCGCACAATTCACTTCAAAAGACTTTAAAGACCTAGTGGTTAAATATAGTGTTCCTCATATCTTTTACAATCCTAGATATCATCCACAGACAAATCCTACTGAGCGTGCAAATCGTGAATTGGTAAGAACCATAGCTTCGTACGTGCGTTCTGATCACCGAACTTGGGATAAGAACATATCTGAGATACAATGTGCTCTTAATACAGTTAAATACGATGTAACTAAACATACTCCGTACTTCTTAACTCACGGACGTGAGATGATTCTTGATGGCTCTATATATTATGATGACACTCCCATTGATCCTAACTCTTTAGAAGTTGACAATGAGAATAAATTTTCTAACAAGTTAAAAGAACTTGAAACTATATTCAGTAAAGTTCAAAACTGTTTACTCGTATCGCATGAACGTAATGCTCGTTATTATAATTTGAGAAAACGTAATGTGGAATTGATGGAAGGTCAAATAGTCTACAAGCGTTGTTTTCATTTGTCAAATGCCTCCAAGCATTTTTCTGCAAAGTTAGCTCCCCGCTATGATAAATGTGTTATACACAAGAAACTTAGTCCTCTTGTTTATACTTTAAAATCTTTAGATGGAAAGAATCTTGGTAATTTCCACATAAAGGACATTGTTCGCCCAGGCGAATCCGTTCCTCAATAAATTTAGTTAGTGCTTTTCCTAGCTATATCCAAAACTTCATATAAGTAGAAACTTGACGTTGAGTTAGAGTTGATACTATTTAAAAGGAATCATAACTGTAGTCGTCTAATTCGACAAAGTGTTTCGAGATCTAGTACTTTTGGAATCTCTTGGAATATAAGATTTTCCTATACTACCTCGGTTGTAAATAAAACGGCCTCTTGTAATATAATAAGTTGTTTCTTTGCCATTTAGAATTAACTAGATAGTTTTAACAGTATTTATACATAGTTTTGTCCGTTCTGTTTCAATAGTTTTTGTCATACTCTTTAGAGCTGAGTGTTATCTGTTAGTTAGATAGGTGTCTGATGTCTATAGTTGTTGTAAGATTTTTTTTTGTTGTTGTTGTATATATAGTGCTTAAAATTTCAAAAAAAAAATTAAAAAATTATTACCCAACTAAGGAGGAACTGTTACACTTCTGAGTGTCGGTTACATATTCATAGGATTTGATTTACTAACCTTATTTTTATATGCATCCCTTTTGTGGAAACAAACTCAATTTTCACAATACTTTAGTTATAACTCTAAACTTGCCTGCGAAGCCTGGCGATCTGTCCTCTCTGACTACCCCGTCAGGGATACAGCGTGAAGATAGTTAGTTAGTTAGTTAAAACATTTCATTCTGTTTGTTTATATTTTAAACGACCCGAGTTTGATGTTGTCAAAACTGTCACGGTAGTTTCGACTCTTTTGGCGCGTTCTAAAATTAACGCGAGCGTCTATGGTGTCTTTCAGTTTGGTGCTGGACATTGAACTTAAATAGATTGGCTGTCCTGACTCACGTCCACCCATAATGTATTGCGTGAGGTGTGACAAACAGGAATAGTAAGGTTTTCATGTTGGTTTTGTTTATTTATTTTTTAATTATTTGTCAAGGCTGTATAGGCCGTATGACTTAAGCCTGCCGTAATCTTGCGGAAGAAAAGAAAGGAGCTCAGCCCCTTTTGCTACGACATGGCGTCGTGAGAATATGCCTGTCATGGTGATTTAATTCGGATTAATATCCGGAGAGTCTTTATAACAAATATGTATACACAATGATTTTTGCCATGAGGTGAGAATATTTGTTTATATTTGTTTCTTCGTAATCGGTAAGATTACTTGGCCTTTGCGAATAATATGTTCTTACGATGGTTGTTCTTTGTATTTCAGTCTGCTTTTCAAGAGACTTAGCAAATAACATGAAAAAGGATAATGATAGAAGGATCTAGTTAAAACCCCACTGAAATAAGTGGTAAGTTAAAACTATATAATCTCTTAGACTGCAGTCCTTAACAGAATGTTGAGGGTGGAAGTGATTTATATTACAAATTACTAATGTCTGTAACTTTTCTGTTGTTACAGGGGGTTTTCGTTTTTGTTCTTTTTTGTTTTGGTTCTTTATTTTATATCTACATAATAATTGAGTTTAACGTGTTTCACGTTCTCTGCATTCTACATTGTTGTTACTCCTGGTGAATGTCTGTTAGAAGACTTAAAGTAAGCTGAGACAATGTGCAAATAGGATATTTTTCTCTACTCTGGTTACCTACTACCTGGACTTCTAGAATAGGAAGAGATGTGAAGGACTTGGATGTTCCTCAACCTTATATGCAGATAAGTAGTAATCTTAAATTAGTTTCTATGTATAAAACCCGGTAAAGGCCGACTGATGTTGATAGTTTAAAAGGAATAACTTTTAACTTTAAATATTCATTTTTCTATTACATATGTAGCTTTCAACTACTTTAATATACTGGACTACCGATGTGACGTTCCAGTTACACATATTTTATAATCTTTTTATTATCACAAAGGAATATTAATGTAAAACTTTATTTTTACCTTGTTATGTTGTAGTGTATGATGATGATGATGATGATATGAAGCGGTGTTGTGTGTTAACAAAATTCAGAGATAGTTTAAATGTATGTCTGTATATAATATAGATATTATTAAGGCATCTGACAACTGCTTTAATATTTGTCAATTTAGGCCACGCCCCTTTCCATACTTTGGTTTAAATTTTTATTTATAATAAATATAAACTTATTTTTGAGTGACCATATATATATATGGATCCCACTATGCATGACTAAACCATTTCTTTTTACTTTCATTTATGTATATTCATGTCTACATATGGATATAGTTTAAATAAATATAATTAATAAGTAGATACATGAGTTTTTTAATTGCATCATTCGTTTGATGGAGAGATACATGGCGCCCTCTCTTTATAAATTCTGGTATATCTCTGCTCCAGGTTGGTCCATACTCACTCCCTATACACATGCTCTGCTAGCTGGTGCACCAGTGATTCTTTGAGATAATGTTACTTACACATCTCCAGGGATTACCAACCGTACCTGATGGGTGTACGTAGGTGTGTTGTTGCTACCTAGTGCGCACCACCCCTTCCAAGCCCGTCAACCGTTATAAATCTATGGAGGCAACAGGAGGCTTTGCGTAGGACTCCCGGCTCTGGTAAGGGGCCAAACTACCCAGTAAACAACCACTCTTTGCTTTCAACGTTGCTTTCGAGATCCCATTCTAAAGCAAAGGATATATACTAGGCACTTCCTTGACAAAGAAGGGAGAGGTGCTACCGTCGGATCATCAGTAATCTACGTCAAGAAACTTCTGCCCACGGTCCTAGTACCACTGACTGATGAATCGTGAGCTATGCGTTGATAGATCAATTACTTACAAATTTTATGAACATTGAAAGCGTGTCAAAACGAACTCTTCAAACTTTGTATACACATACAATGTTTGTTCTTTTATCTTTTTTAATACATAATAGATAAAACAATAAACATCGTAGCCGATATTCCGTTTCAAAGTTTTGTAAATTTGCTTAAACGCCGTTCGTTAACAGCACACTGGGCGGAAACTTCAATGGTCTAATAATCTATGAACGAGATACATAATTGATAAAAACTCTCTTCCATGCACAATTTAGCAAGTTGTCTAAATTGTTTTTCAATACCTTTTAGCAAGTTGTCCAAATTGTTTTTCAATAACTTTCAATAAAGAAAAATAACTTCATTGCTTTTACAATTTTCAGTACTGATTTCCGATACCGAGAAACATCATAAAGTTAAAAAAGTTCATTTTGGGACGCCTTAAGTAAAAGAAATATTTAGAATATGAGTTATTTATTCTTTTATCCTCTTCCAATGTAGTCTATAATTAAATGAATTCCGCTGGGTATTGCTGAATATAGAGAAAAGAAACATTGTCCAGCAGGGGCGCGGTGGTTTTACACCCTAAACATACCTTATGTTGTTACCTTGCGTGCATGCACAGGTTATGGTACCATTATTCAACAGTGAGCTACTAACTAGTAACTTATTAGCTACCTTACCTAATGGTTATGTTTTTTGTACTTCCAGAAAATTATTAAAATTTTTCACTGAGGTGTTAGACAATCATACAGCCCGCCTGATGGGAAGTAGTCATCGTAGCCTATGGACGTTTGCAACACCAGAGGTACGGCACTTACGCCGCCTGCCCTGTAATAACTTCTAAAACCCCTATCGAAGAACCATACACTGTAGACTTTCAGAAATGCCCAGGCATGGAGTTCAATAATTAGATTATAATGACTAATGTGTTGGGATATTAGATACAACTGATAGGGAAAGAAATAAAACATTAGTTATTATATTTGTTACATTTATTTTCGAAACAACAACAATATAATTTAATAAATTAGGTATAAAACAATCATCATTAATACCTAATAAAAATTAATTAGTATTAATTAATATTTTTCTTCACAACATAACATTCAACAACGTATTTTTGTCATACTCGTATGTACACTTAATGACTAGGGTCCATATAAAATTTTTATTTATATTAAAATACTGGTTGGTCAACACATATTTTAATTAAATTAAAAATTTTCAACCTTTTCTAAGACCTTACCACAATTTCGCAAATGATTATACATAATTCTGTATGTGTTAATGAAATACCATAGGACTTCATTTTCATACAAATTTTCACACATTTTACCATATGCGTTGGGTAATCTGATACTGCTTATTTTCGTATGTTAAGGCTTACTTAGCATTCTATCCTAGTGTACATCTTTACAAATACATTTATTTACACACGCATACCTTAAAATTAGCCTAATATTTATAACATACAGTCTAACTTATTGATACCTCATTATTACATGTGCACGGGTTGCAGGTGGAAGATAACTTTTACCAACTGGCCGCCCTCCACCGCCATAATAAGATGTATAACCTGATGGTCTATAATAATAATATCCTTGATCGTGATATTTTTGACCTGAACTAGCGTCATTAGCCGACGACGAATGATGACCCGCGTTACCTTCTTGGCTGGTTGCATATTGATACCCGTTACCTACTTCACCTGAATATTGATAGACTGAACTAGGTTCGTCACCCGAAGAGGACTCAGAGCCATCGTTATAACTTTGGGATGATTGGTCTGAAGAAACTCCATAACCTACAGAGGTCTGTCCTGAGGAAGATCCATGATTTGCAGCTGATGATACTGAGGATGATCCATAACCATAAGAAGGTGAATGTATTGTAGAAACTCCATAACCTGAATAGGACTGTCCTGGAGTAGCTCCATATCCTGCAGAGGACTGTTCGGAAGAAGGTACATATTTTGCAGATAATAGACCTGAAGAAGATCCATAGTTTGTAGGTGATAGACCTGAGGAAGATCCATAGTTTACTGATGATATACCTGAAGACGGTAAATACTTTGTAGATAATAGACCTGAAGAAGATCCATAGCTTGTAGATGATAGACCTGAGGAAGATCCATATTTTGCTGATGATAGACCTGAAGAAGATCCATAGTTTGTAGATGAAAGACCTGAAGAAGATCCATAGTTTGTAGATGAAAGACCTGAAGAAGATCCATAGTTTGTAGATGAAAGACCTGAAGAAGATCCATAGTTTGTAGATGAAAGACCTGAAGAAGATCCATAGTTTGTAGATGATAGACCTGAAGAAGATCCATAGTTTGTAGAAGATAGACCTAAGGAAGATCCGTAACCTGAATGAGACTGTCCTGAATAAAGTCCTTGACCTGCAGATGATACTCCATTGGAAGTGCCATAACTTACATATGAATGCCCTACAGAATCTCCATAACCAGATGAAGACTGCTCTGAAGAAGCTCCAGAACCTACAGATGATTCTCCAGAAGACGAACCATAACTTGCAGACGAATCTCCTAAAGAAGCACCGTAATCTATAGATGACTGGCTGGAAGAAACTCCTGAAGAGGAATGTCCTATTGAAGTACCATACCCTGGAGATAACTCCCCTGAAGAACTACTGTAACCTTGAGATGACTCCCCTGAAGAAGAACCATAATCTGAAGATGATTCCCCTGAAGACGTACTATAACCTATATATGAATTATCAGAAGGAGATCCATTACTTGCAGAGGACTGTCCTAAAGAAGTAGTATAACCTTCAGTAGACTGTCCTGAAGAAGCTAGATAACTTTTAGATGGTATTCCTGGAGATGCTCCATAACCTAAAGTCTGACTGGAAGAAACTCCATATTTTTTGGAAGAAAGTCCTGAATAACCTCCATAGCCTTTAGACGACTGTCCTAAGGAATATAAATAACCTTTAGGTGAGTGTCCCAAGGAATAGGAAAAACCTTTAGGTGAATGTCCTGAAGAATATGAATAACTTTTAGGAGACTGCCCTGAATAATATGAATAACTTTTAGGTGCCTGTCCTGATGAATATGAATAACCTTTGGATGACTGACCCGAGTAACCTTTATAACCTCCTTTAGTCGATAGGGCTGAGGCAGTTCCGTGACCTAAAGATGACTGTCCCGAAGAAGCTCCAATATAGCTATAGCTGGGAGAAGGCTTAAAATATACTGCATTGGAATCTAATTGACCTGATGATTCATATCGACCTGAATTTGAGTCTTGAGCTGCTACTTGAGAATAATAAGATGCCAAATTTGCATCGGATTGACCTGAAGATTCGTGTTCTGTGGATTGATGATAATGTGATTCTCCAGATTCTTGTTTTTTCGACTGTTTCAGCTCTTGATCTTCATGGTAATTTCCTGTAAAAAATAAAAATAAAGAATATTATCTTCAAGCTAGAATAAATATTATCAAACCATATAAGTGAACGTTTCAAACAAGAACGCATATTTCAATTAACCTATAAAAACATTCAATCCATTAATTCAATGTTTTGAACTGTGTTCTGATACCCTTTTAAAAATACATTTAGAACATCTTCTAGTTATACTAACGTAAATGTTATATATGGCTATTATTATGGATTCATAATGTGAGTTCAAAGTCTCTTACATACGAAGTTTCGCAAGAGACTTTGAACTCACATTATGAATCCATACTAATAGGAATAAATACATACGAAGTTTCGCTGCTTAAGACAGTTAAAAATAAATCTTACCATCGTCAAAAACACCTGCGGCTTCTTCCTTTGCATTCTGCTCCAAGCTTTTAAGAATCGCCTCAGGTAAAGGTGGAGCAGTAGGCAAATGATCTCCCGAGGGTCTAAAGCCATTCTCGTCAGCGGTATATGTGACTGTGTACACCTGGCCGTCATCGCCCGTGTAGGAGTAAGCACCGCGAGCTGATGTTCCTTTTCCATAAGTACCTTCTTCTTGAGCTTTTATTCCTGAAAACAGAATATTGATAATAGTAGTGTATTCTAAAGTAAATTTGACTTTCGTTTCCGGGTAAATGAGATAGTAGTGGTCTAGATACCGGATCTTTAGCTTACATTTGTACATTTTTAAGACAAGTATTTGATGTAAAATAAACAGAAAAAGTTAAATTCAAATAAAAAAATGTTTTTTCCATGTATTATACAATTCTTGTTCCATGTATTATACGTTTCTGTTGCCATAATGCTTGTTATATATAAGGATCATTCACATACTTTCAAATTATACAATTATGAGGAAACATATAAAAGTAAAACACACCGGTGAAAATCATAAATCTTCAGGTAATTCGCCATTTTAAAAACTAAACATTAAAGTACGGCGATTCTACTGGTGACTGGTGAGTAATAAAACAACATAGTTCGATAGATTACTGCTAGATGGCATTACTATACGGTTTTGATAAACACAATGTTAAATCTTCGTAACCATACTATGTACTTTTTACGTGTTTTGTAAGCCTTCACACACTCCCATAATGCCAAAAGCGACCCCAACAACCCGTTGTTCTCTATATAGAAGTGCGCGCGCAGCCATGGTGTACTTAACTGATGGTTTAACAATTTTTTTGTCATACATACATATGTTCATGACTATATAGTCATGCCTTTTCCCTTAAGGGGTAGACTGACGCATACTTGTCAACATTTCACCAGTTATATTTAGTCCAATGTATTAGGATGTCAACCTATTGTTTTTTTTAAATGAATAAAGGCAGGTTATGGCTACCTGCTGTTGAAGTATTGCAGACCAACCATAAAGACTTCAATTTGGCATTATGACTTGCCAAATTGAAGACTCTATGACTGTGTTACTGTGATTTTCGAAGCATAAGAACGATAGTAAATGAAAACAAAACTGGAAGTACAGTTATATCTACTCTTATAATGCCGTGTGGGAACATTTGTGTGTCATCGCGACATCCTCAACAATCAAGTAAGTATCAAATACGATTAAAACCTTCACTAGTCCTGGATTCAGGTACTATAGATATTACGCCTGACTTACAAAGAGTTAAAATTCAGCTTTTACGCCATATTTTAAGCAAACAGAACACAGTAAAGATCAAAAGAACACTTTTCGCACGACACGCCATTTGCAAATAATCTTGAATACATTTTACATTTTGCGGTGAAACACAAATGTTTCCGCAGGTATGTCTCCTGTTTTTCAATTTCTATGCTTGAGATCTTTAGCGCAGTGCTCGTTATAAATCATTGAGCATTCGGGGCTTAAGTATCAGTCATGCCTTATCCCCTTCGGAGTGGCAGAAACATATTATACAGGTACACTTCACCGTATGCATTTTTGTGCCACGTAACAAGTGGTGAGCGCATTGCCTTGTTGAAATGGACAGGCACATGCTGTGGCGACTGTGTGATTTGTCAAACCGCCCATAAGACCTTTAACCTTTCTCAACAATTGGATGTTCATGTTACTGGCAACCGGAACCAACAGCTTAACGTGCTTTCCGAAGTACGCAAACGCTCGTAAATAGAAATGTCAAAAAGGCATCACCCATCTGCAATCAGTCATAGCGAAAGTTGCTTAACGCAGTGATCGTATACAGAACCCTGAGTTAGCGGGGTCAGAAGCGCTTCAATGTTTTAAAATAAATGTCATGTATACTTTTGAATGTAATGAAAATTTATAATATGCGACGGTGCAGAATTAACAATGATTAGGTTACATTTTACTCACAACTTTTACACTGTCAACATTTATTTATCCTAAGACAGTGGAAATTGGAATATATAACACATTTTACTCACATCTTTTACACTGTCAACATTTATTTATCCTAAGACAGTGGAAATTGGAATATATAACACATTTTACTCACATCTTTTACACTGTCAACATTTATTTATCCTAAGACAGTGGAAATTGGAATATATAACATCACGCTATTACACCATCGACTATTGAGTGAGATTAATATTGGACAAACCTCAAACTATTATAATATTACTACTCAAAAGTACAATGCAATGGTCTTTTTTAACGTTTGCCAGCTTGGACTAAAAGACGAGTCAAAGGAGGAGTACTTGAAACAAAACTCTTTACAAACCCTTCTGGCCAGCGTGGGACAGTAAGGCTAACCACTCTTCCAAAAGAAATTGGGATAGGACATATAGCAGCAGCTGATGTTTTTAATGTTAGCGTATTTTTAGATTACTTTCAAACCCTACTTGGATTTCTGTTTCGTGTCCATTTTTATTGGCTGCTAGGAGAGGCTCTCGTCGTCCCAACAGAAGCTAGCCATGGAAGGTGGCGTAGCGTGTTGGTTACACGCAGTTACCCCCTCAAGGAAGTGGTATAAAACCCCAACCCCCAAAGAAGCAAGATAACACTCGAAGCTCCCAAAGGGGCAGGATATACTGTCGGGAGCCCTAAGGCTATTCTTCCTAGAGCTCACCCGGGGCTCCTGGCATAGCATCCATGAGGAATTCCTCACGAAAAAAAAGGCTGTGATTTAGATTTTTATGTGCAGCAGCGGTAGGAGCGAATACCGACTACTAATCACCTAATGCATCTGCAATGTTGCGTCGTCCGTTAGGCAGCGAGTGATGTTGCTTGGACTTTAAACCTTTTAATCTTTTAAAAATTTCGCGATTTAACTCATAATAAATCATGTTTCGGGTCTTATTCGCGACGGGAATTCAGGATTATTAGATGCAAAGTCTATTATTTACTTCCCGACATTTGGACCGGTTTACACAAGTCTTGGTAATTGCCTTGACAATGTAAGTACTTTTTCATATTCCTACAGTTTTACACAAGAAAATGTTACAAATTACTATACGTATTTACCATTGTCAGTCTCATATGCGTAGTGATATTGATGGCCATTATTGTGAGCTTGTAAGGTCAATATTTTAGCAGTTTTCTCTCCTTCGGGTCTTCGATTTATAGAACTAATTTGGTGGGCATAGAGCCCCGACTCTTGTTGTTCTAATTCTGTTTGATAGCGTTCAGCTGAACCAGCATACTCTATTTGACGACTATTTTGCCCCTCGCCAGAAGATACGGTAAGGATTAGGGCGGTTATAAGTGTTACCTGAAATTAAAAACAAAAATTGTGATCAAATTTAGTAAGACCGCTTTACCTACTTACTTCGTATTAATATTTTTTATTAGCAGACTGGAAATTGTATAATGTAGTAAACATTTTTAAAATCAGTAATGAATGAGCATAATAATGGATGTTTGGTATTTTAATGTTTCAACGTTAAGCACCTTTTTAATATATTTTTAGAATCACGTTTTTGTAGACAAATCATAAAGTGAGTAAATAATAAAAAAGCATCTAGTTTTACAAAAAACCCGAACATGTCTGTCTTTACATGTTGTAATAAGTAATAAAGTTAATAAGTAATTACTTCCTTTTTTATCTTCGGAACCTTGCCTAAAGGGACCTCTTTTAATAATATATTTTAGTTATGTATCATATTTTTAAGGTGGCCGCGCGGTCTCAGTGTTCGGTAAACGATCACTGAGGTACGCAACTTTCACTATGGCTGGTCGTCGGATGGGTGACCACTTTGTGGCATTTACATTTGGGAGCGTTTCCGTGCTTCGGAAGGCACGTTAAGCCGTTGGTCCCAGTTGCCAGTAAAATGGCAGTCGTTAAGCCTGGTTGAAAGCCTTATAGGCGGCTTAAAAAATTTCAACAGCAGGTAGCCACAACCTGCGTCTGTCTATTTCAACACGGCAATGGGCTCACCACCTATTACGTGGGACATGAATCACACGGTGAAAAGTGGGCATATAATATGCCTCTGCCACCCCTTCGGGGATAAGGCGTGATGGATATTTATTATTATTTATTATATTTAATGTTAATATTTTGATTGACTGCCTCTGTGGCGCGGTGGGAGTGCATCCGACTGCTACGCAAGGGTTCGAGGGTTCGATTCCCACCCAGGATAAAACTTTGTGTGATGAGCACGATGGTTTATTCTGTGTCTGGGTGTTATTTATCTATAATATGTATGTATTTAGAAATATATAAGAATGTTTATCAGTTACCTAGATCCCATAACACAAGCTAATATTAGCTTACTTTGGGCTAGATGGCGCTGTGTGAAAAGTGTCCCACAATATTTATATTATATTTAATATTAAGTTAAGTTAAGTTGATATTTATTAACCTGATCTTAATCTATTTAAGTATAAATATACCTAAAAGTAAGGTGCTTGACCATTGCTCCGAAGTGGATGACCATACAAGGAAATGTGAAAAAGGAAGAAGAAATACGAAAAGGAGGTGAGATAGGTCAAAAAATCCAAAGAGATTTAAACAAAAACAGAGTACATAACATATAAATTAAAAAATAAAGAAGAATTACGGTCACTTTATATTTCTTACTTATTTGTCTATTGTAAAAACAAGGCACCTACATATTATTTTTATTTTATGTTTAGTTTATACGAATGAAAGCCAAATGTGTATTTTGAACTAGAATTAACTAAATTGAAGCCCTCGTGGCCTAGCGGTCTCAGTGTTCTGTAAACGATCACTGAGTTACGCAACTTTCACTATGGCTGGTCCTCGGATGGGTGGCCACTTTGTGGCATTTACATTTGCGAGCGTTTTGTGCTTCGGAAGGCACGTTAAGCCGTTGGTCCCGGTTGCCAGTAAAATGGCAGTCGTTAAGCCTGGTTGAAGGCCTTATGGGCGGCTTGAAAATTTCAACAGCAGGTAGCCACAACTTGCGTCTGTCTATTTCAACACGGCAATGGGCTCACCACCTATTACGTGGGACAGGAATCCACACGGTGAAAAGTGGGCATATAATATGCCTCTGCCACCCCTTTGGGGATAAGGCGTGATGGATATTTATTTTTATTTTATAATTAACTAAATCATAAATTTGTATTAAGTAAATCGAGGATCATGCCCCCTGATGTATTTGCCTTCAAAAAGAAGTCTCTCTAAAAGTTATAACCTTTAGCACTGTTTGTGTATTTGTTTATGAGTCACGTCTTTATCCTGGAAGGAGTGACAGAGGCATACTATACGCCCACTTTTCAACCTATTTTTTGTTTTACGCGTAACAGATGGTAAGCCCATTGTCGCGTGTGTGTGTTTTAATGCCTTTCTTGGAATTTTCCATATAGCATGTGCTAAATATATATTAGTTTATTAGACTAGAAAATAAAAAATATTTTATAAATGTATCTGTTGAAGACTCAAGTGGGTCGTTTATATCCATTTGTCACTATTTTTTCCATAAATTTCACTTCTATGTTCACATTTGGATCACTTCACAAAACTCCTTATTTTTAGTTATACACCAAAATCCGATTTTAAATAAGCACACCATTTAGATTTGAGAATTTTACTTTTTTTTTAACTAGAAAGGGATTAGAAAAGTTCTAAATCTAAGGTAATTTAAAAAAAATAGTCACTGAACATACCAACTTCATTATTGTAAATGGTATCACTCAAAACGCCCAACGTGTAATGATTTTTTATAATTTCTCCGTAGCTTTATATAGCCGAAAATTTCCTGCATGCACGGGCGTACTAAGTCACACATCTGATAATAATAACTATCATGAGTGTGAATGTAAGCACTTTTTGTTTTTCTAAATTACATGTATTCCATTTTGAAATGTTTAATGGAAATGTCAGAGTCAACGAGATTACAAATAATAATAATACAGTTTTGAAAACTCAATTTATGCAAATTAGTTTTATTGAGTGAAGCTCACATGAAGCGACTTCAATGGCGTTTGTAACACCGGGCAGAACTTCGCCATTTCTTATCCGTTTTCGGATTTTTTTTCTGCTACGGAAATCTTTTCAAATTATGCAGGTCGTGACTCACATGTCGTAAATTTCAAAATTCGATCTAATAAAAAAGTTATCCGCAAAAATCATGTTGTCTATGGGAAAATACTTAGTTTGGTTTAACGCTTCGCTCAAATTTATGCTGCTAGCATAGGTTACACCTTTGTGACTGCGGCTACATAGTTAGTAAAGGTATCTTAATTGCTATTTATATAGTTACACATTAAAGTAACCTAAATAGGCGATTTAACTCAAAAATAAATTTGCATGTCCATGAATAGAGAGTGCAGATGCATATTCTTCGTCCTGTATTTTTCCACGACAACCCTTAGGGCAAAAACAGGGTATATGGTCAATGAAACTTTACACTAATAAAATATCACGTTAGGACTACTTTTTCTGTTAAAACGGGAATGGTAAAACTTTAACAAGTAGGTGGAGTCGCGGGCATCTAATAGTGAATGGTATTTTTGGATTATCATAGTCAAAATTCTTAAAACGTATTTCAAATCTTAATTCAAGTTTTTTTTTTTTTTTTTTTAAAGTTGATTCCATTATGATGCAGTATCGCCTCTAGTGGCTTGGTTGTGACGGTAGTGGCTTCCAACAATTTCAAAAACGGTTTATTATAGCTATTCTTGTCACTGAACTTAAACCAGACCCTTGATATAGTAATATAAAGTAACGTAATAAGTATGCTTACATTGGCTTATTTTGAACGAATTCTAAATGGTAATTCCATACAAAAATACTTCTTTTCTACAAATACTATAAAGGTATAGGACCTTTATGTGAACATGACTAATCTAAGCCTAAATTAATTGCACCAGACTCTTAAAAAAAATACCCTAAGTTCAAACTTATAGCGTTCAACGTAAGGAATTCAAGTGCGAGAGCATTGTTAGGTAATATCAAGTAACGAGATGTGCGCCGCGGGTGCACAAGTAGAGCGGCCGCCACAGATCTCACAAAGGTTTAGACGTCGCAAGTCATTGTTCTATTTTTGATTACTAGTGTACCCGATTTTGTGTATGTTATATTTTGAAACACATTAAAAAAGACAAAATGACGAGAAAACGCTTTTAAACATTGTTTTACTGATTTGTACAAAAATAAATGTAAAATTCCCATGTTTAGAAAAGTTTTTTGCAAAAATAGAAAAATACAATGTTTACTCTGCTGTTTGGGCGATATATTTTTGATATTAGTTGACCAGCATTCCTGTCCTCAGTCAATAGTAAGAAGCAATTGAGAAGGATAATTCCCACCCCTACACTAGTTATTTCCAAAGTGTTGAGTATTTTAAGTATTTAAATTGATTTATATTAAATCAACAAGCTATCTTTTTATTTTTAACCAGCTAATCCTCGCGGTTCGCTCGCATGTGATATACTTCGAACCCAATTTAGTCCTATTTTTTTATTAATTTTACAATAATGTATGAAAATTTATTGATGATTTATTGATATTTATGATCGCTACTCCTCTCCCCTGGATAGTTACGTGGTGAAATATTGCCTATAGCTATAGATCCAACAGAAAAATATTTTTTCCATTCGAATCAGTACTTTCTGAGATTAATACATTCAACAAAACAAACAAACCCTTCAGCTTTATGTTTTAGAATAGGTATAGAAGTATAGATTTGTAGTATTGTATTAATTTAAGTTATTTTTAATATACTTTTACTAAGGCCTTCTCTAATCGTTGTAAGGTATATTTTCACAAGTACCTAGCTCATTAGCCGTAGTGTCCAAATACTCAATATTTGTATCACTTACTAAGCTGATACCATTGTATCAGTTTATGTAATAAGCCTAATATAATGCCAATACTGTGTCAGGGACGACTTCTTGTTTTGCCTTTATATAAGGCTTGATGATTGATCAACGATGCATTTATTATGTTTTGGCTAAAATAATTAGGCAAGTGTTTTAGCTGCAGGCTGCACTATATTATTAGTAAATTAAGTACAGTATCGTAAGTGTAAATACTTTTGCTGCCTTTCGTAATGATAGGGTATTCAAATAAAACACGCAATGGGTACAACGACATATCAGCTACTTATAATCAGTTCCATAGTAGTAAAAAGTCTCAAAATGAAAAGGACAATTTCAATAAAGGAGACTGGAATTAGATAGATTTCTAATTCCGAGTGCTGTTGGCGAAGCAAAGATAAATTTTGCATCCTTAGCTGCGTATTGACGTATCTACCACGGAAGTGTTTGAAGAGATATTTTACTTAATCGCTCCATAAACTTTTCATACCTAAACAATATGTGTAGATAGAGCTGCCGCCAAAGCTAAGAAGATTTGTACTAGTAGTTACTACTTAGTTAAGCGACAGAATCGTGCGAGGAACCCACAGAGCAAGGAATGTTTCTCGCTCCCTCTCGCTCGCACACAGAGACGAAAATAATAATAATACCGCATTGCTTATTTACGTCGAACTGTATGCGAAAATCACATACGCAACCTGTCAGTTGCCTATGATACGTCAGTAGTTTTTTCACGCCGCATCAGAGATGTCTGTTGTACAAGACGCAGATCGTACCTGCGTCGAATAGTATTCTCACCTTTGGGATGATTCTGCGAGGTACTCGTACTTGCTGGACCCGCTCGACGCTATTCAGAGACGTGATATTCGCATTATAGATTGTCCCGATGTAACAGGAAGCCTTGAGCCACTGGCGCGGCGTTGCATCATAGCTTCATTGGCTGCATTTTACCGTATGTACTACGGCGAGTGTTTTGAAGAGCTCTTCAACCTAATCCCACCCTCTCCTTTTCGTTCCTAAACAACGCGTGCTGGGCAGAAGTGCCACTCCCATACAGAATTTTTGCCAGAACGGAAAGATTTTAATGATCGTTTCTTTGTCGAACTTGAACCTGGAACGCTCTGCCAGCGCACGTGTTTCTTTCCTCTTACAATCCCGGGTTCTTCAAGAGGCACATCATTGGGCTGCTAACTTGAGGGACGCTGTCAGTAGTCATGTAGACTAAGAGGGTGCCCCTCGATTCGCTAGATGTCGTCATGGCTATCCATAAGGCGGAAGGCGTCATTTCGGCGAGCTAAATATATAAAAAAAAATGTAATTATGTGTATGCAAAAAGTCTGACGCTTCCTGATTCCTGACACGTTTGGCTGTATAAAATTTAAAGAATACGGCGTCGCTAGAAGAGAGCGTGCGAGTTATATTGATTCCCTGCTCTGTGGAACAACCTAACGTTTAAAACATACAGCGCGAAAAGGGAACATTGTGTATGTCAGAAGATATAGCGGCCAAGATAGAAAAAGGAATGCTTAGATGGTTCAGACACGTGTAAAGGATAGATGAAAATAAACTGACGAAGCAAATTTTTGTTGCGAGAGTGAATAAGCAAACTGGTAGGGATCGACCTCGGCGTACGTAGACCTTTTGGAAAAAGGCCAGGTCAAAAGTACCCTTAACCGGCGAGCGTGTATGAAAACAATCATGACAGTAGAAGAAGCATAAGTTGTATGTCAGGATCGTAGAAAGTGGAAAGCCATTTTGCCTACTCTGATGGGAGACAGCCGTGATAATATGTATGAATGTATGTTATATCATTAAAGATTTGGACCTCTCTACGTGCGTATGTGAGGGATACACATTTTTTCTTCGACGATCTTGTGTGATTTTGTGCGGAATATGAAAAAGTTTCCGAGTTGAGAAACACTCTGATGCTAATTCTGTTGTTGAAATCACTAAACTAAATTTCCCTAAAATTTTCTTATTTTTATTAAGAGATTGCCAAATGCTATTCTGTTATTACGTCGAACTAAACTTGGTGATATTATAAACTGCACTAAATTTGTATCTGACATCACTAAAATTCATTTTATGTGATAAAATTAACAAAACATGTATTTAGATGCCGACTAACTTAGTGATTGAACTGTCTATGTACATTTTTCACTTTTTGATGAATTTTATCACATATAATGAATTTTAGTGATGTCAGATACAAATTTAACGTCACATTAAATTTAGACGTTTTCAGGATAATTAGACGTCACCGCGATTATTTTGTAAACAAGAGCGCCTGTACACCATTAATAGCATTTAACTAGTTACAAACTTATTGAACGTTATATTGATTATGTACAGTGATCGTTTCTAAAATAATAAAAATACAAACAGGTTATTACTATTGTCTGCTTTTTTTTTTTAACTTGTGGAAATACTCTCGGATGTCGTGCCGGACTCGAACCGGCTAAAACAACACAGTCCCCGCCTATTTGTCTATTGCCGGACGCCCCGGGTAACTCCTCGGAAAGATGTTCCAGAGACTATTGTCGACTACCTCGGTGATATAAAAAAAAAACATTTTACTCCAGGCTTTTTAAAGATAGTAGCGGCCTGTGTGTGCGAAAATTTACCTGGATATAGCTGTCGAATTTTTACTAGACATATTATTGTGACACTGTAAAACTAATAAAGTTAAGCGCGAGACAAACACAGCTAAGAAATATAAATTATCTAATAAATAAAAGTATTGATCATTATTATTCATTAATACATACATACATACACATTTTCATGCTTTTATCCCCGAAGGGGTAGGCAGAGGCATACTATACGCCCACATTTCACCGTATGCATTCGTCTAATAAATACTGAAACAAAACGTTATTATTACTGGCACTGGGTCAGCAGTAGATTTTACAAAGTATATCAACGGCCATTTTATTGTTATACTACCTAGTTGACGCTTGCAGCTTCGCACGCGTGGTGGTTTATCCTTTCCCGATTCCCACAGAAACATGAACCCGGGATAAAAAGTAGCCTATGTGTTATTCTGATGTATTAGCTATATAATTGTAAAGTTTGATCAAAATCCATTCGGTAGATTTTGCGTAAAAGACTAACAAACATCCACCTATACTTACAAACTTTCGCGTTTAATAGTAGGAAGTCAAATGCGGATATAAAATTGCGCATATTATAATTATTGCTAGCGCATTCACCGTTTAAGAACATCTCTTTTGAATGACTGCACTGCACTCATTACAGTAAAATAGCTGTTTTTGTGATTTGATTTTTAACTTTTACAAACTAAACGGTTATACTCACGTGTGGATTTCGGGATAGCCCGACTAGTTTCGGACCTAACGGAGGTTCTTTTTCAAGAGGAGCGTCATGCTAATATTTAGTTTGTAATAATAAACAACGCTCACGATATTTATTGTTTTTTAACGTTTGAAATATAAATAAAAATGTCATAGTACAGAAAAATAGTAGTAAGAGATCCCCTCCCCCCTTCAAGATCTCCGGGGCCCAAGTGATCCAGCTGATAGCAGTGCAGCTGCAGACTAAGGAACGAGGCAAGGATACATGACGGGGTTTGAACATCAGACGGCAGTCGCCCCAAACAATTTTAAAAAACAAAAAGCACATGAATTGTGAACCCGTGCTTCGGAAGGCACGTTAACCCGTTGGTCCCGGTTGCCAGTAACATGGCAGTTAAGTCAAGTTGAAGGCCTTATGAGCAGCTTGAAAAGTTTCAACAGCAGGTAGCCACAACTTGCGTATGTCTATTTAAACACGGCAATGGGCTCACGACCTAATACGTGGGACAGGAAGACACACGGTGAAAAGTGGGCCTATGATTTGCCTCTTGTGTGTAAGAGGCCCTACAAAGATCTTCTGAGCTTAAGTGACCGCGTATGCTAGTGGAGCACTTGCTGATTAACGGAGGAGATGACAACTCAGGCACCCTCACGGGGTTGGGAGGTCATGCACAGACAGACAGATAACTGTTCCTAGCAGCCAAATAACAGTGAACCCCAGGCTCCAATCAAAGTAGAGTTTATCAGTTATCTGGTTACCATAGTACAAGCTCTGCTTAGTGTAGTATCAGATGGCGTTGTGTGAGTTGTCCCATCAATATTTATTTGTATTTTTTATTATTTGTATTCATACTCAGTTTCGTCATAATGTGCGTTCCATTAGATATGTTTATAGAACTTTGTAACAATTTATGATATTTTTAAGACTTTGAACTAATTTCAGCAATCGCTATAAATACCTAATTACTGCAATAGTATCTAGGTGCCGATACCTTATTCGGCACTAGTTACTCGCTTGTCTACTTTCTACGAATGTGGTTCAGAGATTACAATCGTATGTCTGTGAGTAATGCATATGTATTAATTTATTTAGGTAATATTATGATGATTGAACAATTTAACAACACGGTTTATATAAACGCCTTTGTTTACTCAGATTATGTTTATCATCGTCTTAGCGCCTTCCTGAATGTACCCAATGACTACATTTGGATACTGAGGTCTGCTTTTATTGGCTTTTTGGTTAATGGGTGCTACTTCGTTCGCATTTTAAAAAAAAAATCTTTAGAGATGATATTGTTAAATTAATTATTTGTGAATTGTGGTGAGAAAATAAATAAATTATTATTATTATTTAAATGTATTTGTATTTTGCTGAGAAATGTATGGTTGTTGGTGAAATGTAGATGGGGTTGTATTAGTTTGTTCATTGCAGTCTCCGAAAACTATTTGGTAAATAAAACATAAGTACATTTATATCATGAAGCCAGTTTCTTTCACGTAGTAGTCAATATACCCATAGGATACCCTACTATGATGGTCTTACTTGGATTAATTATCTATACCAATATATAAAGCTGATGAGTTTGTTTGGTTGAACGCGCTAATCTCAGGAACTACTTTTTTGTTTGTTTTTTTTTATACCACTGAGGTGGCAGACAAGCGTACCTGATGGAAAGTGGTCACCGTAGCCTATGGACGTTTGCAACACCAGAGGTGCAGCACTCCGCTGCCGACCCTTTTTAAAACTTCTAAGACCCCTTTTGAAGAACCCCATACTGTAGACGTTTGGGAAAACCCAG
Source organism: Thumatha senex (assembly GCA_948477245.1). NCBI lineage: Eukaryota > Metazoa > Arthropoda > Insecta > Lepidoptera > Erebidae > Thumatha > Thumatha senex. Next base: position 22,520,039 of record OX419739.1, on the reverse strand, counting down.
GAACCTTGGTCGGATTTGAAAAAATATTTTTGTGTTGGATAGCCCATTTATTGAGGAAGGCTATAAGTTATATATCATCACGCTACTTCCCTGGAGAGCGGAGCAGTAACCATAAATGTCAACAAATCAGGCAAATTTTTATGCATTATCGTAGAATTTATACGCGATGTGATTAAATAGATGTGACGGGAGATCGAAGTAGGTGACGGGCGAAGCCGTGGGGGTCACCTAGTGAATATATGTTTACACTGGTGATTGATGGCACTTGGTGGAACTTGCTACACATCTTGAACTAAAACACTTGTACTATTCCACTTATTTATTACTTAAACCTGGCCGGTTTCGCCTTACGGCATTTTCAAAGGTTAGCACATATTATATCTAACCTAACCTTTGTTTCCTTTACTTACTTACTTAACCTAACCTTTCTAATAATATGTGCTAACCTTTGAAAATGCCGTAAGGCGAAATCGGTCAGGTTTAAGTAATAAATAAGTGGAATAGTACAAGTGTTTTAGTTCAAGATAGTGAATATAAATATATTCATATTTCATGAACATAGTGATGGCGATCTAATATTGTTGACTGCCTGGAATCACTTGCACCACAGCCTACAGGCAATGACAAGTCTACTCTATCGCGAACTTCTAGATCCACTATACTAAAGCCCCCTCCCCCCGTTTAATAGAGTCACCTTACCCTCAAAAACATTGTCGGAATTTGGTATCTCGGTTAACAGGGGCAGAGCTGATCACTACAGTTTCTAACCACCGTTTCGGAGAGCATCAGCGGTGCTGCTTCCATACATCCATTCCCACAGACCCAAAAGGGACAGGAAACCAAACTGCCTTGGAGGTTTCCCGACCCGCACGCTAAACAGTTAAAGATTTTCCGCATTTTTGTCTTTTATTGATTTTCTATGAAAAAAAGAAGCAGTTTTATTATAAAAATAATTAATTGATTAGAATTTGATTAGAAATTGAAATAAATAAATTAATATCATTGGAACTACTCACACAACGCCATTTGATTCTAAACTAACCAGAGTTTGTACTATGGTAACCAGATAACTGATAAACATACTTATATATTTCTAAATGCATATTTTTTTTAATAATTATTGAAAAAGGCTCACAGACTAATAATACATTTAGTGTAATTAACTATAATAAAACATATTACTAATAACAAGCCTCAATCTACATATAATAAGAAGATTAAATAAATAATGAAGAATTAAAAATATCTAAAAAGTTTTAGTAACCAGGCCACAACATAATTACAAAAAGAAAAGAATACGTACAAACGGTATTGTCATGTCTGGCTAAATGATAAATAACAAGACACAGATTAAACCATCTTGCTCATCACACAAAGTTTTATCTTGGGTGGGAATCGAATCCACGACCTCTTGCGTAGCAGTCGGATACACTCCCACCGCTCCACAGAGGCAGTCAAGAATATAATAATGATGTTTATTTTTATTATCAGGCCTCATTAGAAAAGTTACACATCTTATAAACTTATTCTACGCCCCATAGACCTTAAAACTAAAAATATAAAATAACTAACTAACTATCTTCTCGCGATACAGCGGAGTGGTCAGAGAGGACAGATCGCCAGGTTTCATGATCCATGCATACTTCTTTCGCTTCTTGCAGATTCATCAATCGCTTCATACATGCACGTCTGGGTATCCCAGTACTTTTTTGAGCAATCTGCTCACGTGGTGTTCATATTTAATTCTCGGCTTACCCAGACTCCTTCTACCCTCTAAACTTAAAATACATAGAATAATTTCTTAACATAATTTAAGACTTTCACGTTGTATTCCTGATGGGGTAGTCAGAGAGTACAGATCGCCAGGCTTCACGACACGTGCATACTTTTTTTGGTTTTTGCAGAATCATCTATAGTTTGCTTGCCGGTCTATGTATACAAGTCCTTTAGATATTTCCGGTTTTGTTTTTAAACAGTATTTACAGCTTTTTATATGAATAGAGGGTAATAAATAAATCTTGATATAATTCACCATAATCATGATCGACAAGTTATTACAAAACTGCCTAAATCTACTATTAGATACAATTACGAGTATATGACGGTTGAAATATCGACTGGCGTGGATTTTTTTTTTTTGGTTACTAATTTATATCCTCAATATATGGTAGTACATATAAGGCAGTTACTTTATAACAAGCTCTGAGAAGCTACAGAGATTTACATACGAGTACATACCTACTCCGAAGTTGGCCATGGGCCATGAAATCATAAAATAAACATAGTATGAGATCCGAAAATGATATATTTATAGTTCAATATCTACTTAAACGACTAGAACAATTATTTTAGCTATTTGCAGTATCTTTTTACTTAAAAATATTTTTCTTAAATCTTAAATCTTTTTTTTGGGGGATGAAGAGTAGAAGCGTGCACGTCGCCATCCCTGCCAGCTACGGCTGCAATTCTACTCCAACACGAGTGCCACCAGGGCGATTACTGCTAGGGCGTGCCCCCGAGGCGACGCGCACCAGTTCGTCCCCGCTGGTGCGAAAAGTGTGAGCCAGAGCGGCGTAGGGGACCGCCACCCTACACGCGCGGCCCGACACGGCGGGAAGTGGAGGATGGAGTGCAGGGTAGCTGCGTGGAATGTTAGGGGAGGAATGACAGATAAGATGAATGAGTTGATGGATGTTATGAATGAGAGAAAGTTAGATGCAGTGTGCTTGACAGAGACCAAGCGCAAGGGCAGCGAAATCTTGGAGCTCCCGGGTGGGATGCTCGCGCTTTGGTCTGGAGTACCAGAGAGCGAGCATGGCAGTTCGGGGGGTTGGAATTTTGCTGTCCTCGCGATTGGCCTCCGGTATGTATGAGTACAAACTGATAGGTCCTAGAATCCTCTGGATCCGTGTAAAACTTGGTTTGACGAAGATTTTCCTGGTAGCTGCTTACGCGCCAGTATCTTCGACGAACGCGAGTGAGCTAGAGGACTTCTGGGAGAGTATGAGAGAAGCTCTAAATGAGATAGAAGGAAATGAAAGACTTATAGTATGTGGAGACTTGAATGGATGGGTGGGTACCGCTCGCGATGGTTTTGAGTCGGTACTCGGGAAGTATGGGGATAAAAGGGTGAACGACGCTGGCAAGCTAATACTGGCATTTTGTAAGGAAAAGGATTTGTTTGTGGCGAACACAATGTTCAACCACAAACAAATTCATATGTATACGAGGAGATGTAAGTCAAAGAGAAGCTTGATAGATCTATTCCTAATAGATAGTCGGCTCCATAAACAGGTGATGGACACAAGGGTTTATCGAGGCGCTGAGCTAGGATCAGACCACTACCTAGTCATAACTAGGATTAGGGGTCTGTTCGCGGGTTGGCGTCATCGTACCGAGTGTCCTGAACCTGAGCCGACTTATAGCATCAAAAGCTGGAAGCTGCAGGATGCATCCATTAGGGATAAATATAATGAAAGGGTAGCCGAAAAGCTTGGCGATGTCAATGTAAGCAGTGAGAATGTGGAAAGTGTATGGCAGAACCTTAGGGATAGTATGATAAATGCCGCTGTGGAAGTGTGTGGAGAAACGAAAAGAGGCAACGAAAGTAGGCGTAGTAATAAGCGTGATGCATGGTGGAATGAGGAAGTGAAAGAAGCAGTTCGAATGAAGAAGAAAGCATGGCTAGACTACTTAGCCTCGCGGAATGATTTTAATATGAAAGAGAGATACAAACGGCAGAAAGTTAACACGAAGGCACTTATAGAAGAAGCTCGTGAAAGGTGCAGAATGAAAGCGGATGAAAGGTTGTCGTCCAATTTCCGGGATAATGCCAAGCTCTTCTGGAAGGAGGTAGGCAAGACCCGGAGTTGTTCGGCAATCTGCAGTATGAATAAAGTGCTTAGTGTTAACAATGACGTCCTAACAGACCAAAGTGACGTCCTGCAGAGATGGAGTGAATATTATGGAAAGATGTATGCAAGAAAAGACAGAGATGCCACATCGGGAAGTGGAGCTCACTTCGATGCTCCGAATCCCGATGTCATTGAAGTCATTAGTATGAAAGAAATAGAACAAGCGATAAAAAGTATGAAATGTGGTAAGGCTGCGGGAAAAGACAGAGTTACTGCTGAGATGATCAAGTACGGTGGGTCGCGTGTCTGGGACACACTATGTCTGTTATGCAACTTGTGCTGGCGGACGGGTGAGGTCCCAGATGACTGGCGAGTAGCAGTTGTAGTACCTATTTACAAAGGGAAAGGCTCGCGCCTAAACTGCTCCAGCAACAGGGCGATCAGCTTGGTCAGCTTAGCTAGTAAGGTGTATGCAAAGGTTATAACGGCACGAATGCAAGAAAAGTCTGAAAGGTATTTATGGGAGGCTCAATGCGGATTCCGACGTGGAAGAGGTTGCATGGATCAAGTGTTTTCTCTCCGCATGATCGCGGAAAAGTTTCTGGCTCTTAGCCAGAAGGTTTTCTGCGCTTTTGTGGATCTAGAGAAAGCATTTGATAACGTTGTGAGAGAAACGCTGTGGGACTTGCTGCCAGGATATAGTGTGGACGGCTCGCTACTGCGGGCAATACAGTCGCTTTATAGGGACTATAAGGCTTGCGTGCGAGTAGGGGGGGATGTGTCACCTCTTTTTGATGTCTGTACAGGCGTCAAACAGGGATGTGTCATGTCCGCCTGGCTGTTCATAGTGTATCTGGACAGTTGCCTGCAGAAGTTGAAAGATTTTAATATGGGTGTGAATTTGGGTGACTTTACAGTAAACTGTCTGCTGTACGCTGATGATGCGGTGCTCATGGCCTCATCAGAAGCCGACCTACAGGCATTAGTCACTAATATGAAAGAGGGGTGTGAAAGTAAGGGTCTCCGCTTGAATGCAAGTAAAACTAAGGTTCTAGTATTTGAAAGAGGTGACGTAAGAACTAAATGCGAGATTAGGGTAAACCAGGAACGTCTAGAGCAAGTGAATGAAATTGTGTATTTAGGAAGTATGTTTAGCGCGGATGGAAGATGTGATTCGGATGTGGAACGGCGAGTAGCTGCCGGAAACAAAGTTAACGGTGCTTTGTCCCAGGTAGTAAAGCAACAAAGCATCGTAAAAGAAGCACGACTGGCGATTCATAACGCAGTGCTAGTGCCAACTTTGCTTTACGGTAGTGAAACCTGGGTATGTCAGCAGATGCATGAAAGTAAATTGAATGCTGTGGAGATGCGATCACTTCGAAAGTTGTGCGGCGTTACCTTGGCTGGCCGAATACGTAACGAAGTGATACGCAATTTGGCAGGTTTGAATGAAAGTGTCAGCGTTAAGCTGGAAAAGGGCGTGCTCCGTTGGTTTGGACACGTCCAACGAATGAGTGAGGAACGATTGACGAAGAATATATATTGTTCAAAAGTAGAGGGCAGAAGGAGTCAGGGTAGGCCGAGACTTACATATGAAGACCACGTGAGCAGATTGCTCAAAAACGGAAAGGTCAAAAGTACTCGGATACCCAGACGTGCGTGTATGAAGCGATTGATGAATCTCGAAGAAGCGAAAGAAGTATGCATGGATCGCGAAGCCTGGCAATCTGTCCTCTCTGACTACCTCGTCAGGGATACAGCGTGAAGATGGTTAGTTAGTTCAGTATCTTTTTACTATTTTCAGGAAGTTAGACGAAAAATGTATTGTCTAGCTTCCAAGATATGTCGATTTTAGGTAATTTAATTAGGAAACAAAAATTTATATAGCAAAATCATGTCTTTAAAAAATTGGGTTGTAGTGGATATGGTGGAATAAGGCTTGATATGTTTTTATTTGACCCTTTAAGCAACATCATCATGCCTGTTTAACGGTTCAGAACGTGAAACGATGCACCAATCCACTTCTATAGCATAGCGTATTGTATCTATTTGTCATCACTAATACAATTTATTTCATTCTATTAGCAGTACTCAAACATCAGTCTATGTAATTTAAAATTAATAAGTAGGTTACTAGTGGTAGTATGGCCTTGAAGGCTCCAAAAATAGTTTAAAGTAAAATTATGACTTGAAAATCGGCCCGCTTCAATATTAATTTATTAACTACTAGATAACTCCCACGGTTCCGCCTGTAACATACTTCGTATTCCCATCGCACCTATTTAATCCCGTCGTTTATAAATTTTACAATAATATAATGACATTTATGATTACTGCTCCGCTCTCCAGGGTAGTGGCGTGATGATATATATATAGCCTATAGCCCTATAGCTTTCCTTAATAAATGGACTATCTAACACAAGAAGATTTTTTCAAATCCAACCAGTAGTTCCTGAGATTGGCGCGTTCAAAGAAAAAACTCTTCAGGTTTATATATTAGTACTAGATGACTCCCTCGGCTTCGCCCGTGGCATAGTTCGAACTCCCGTCGCACCTATTTAATCCCATCGCTTATAAATTCTACAATAATGCGTAAAAATTTGCCCGATTTGTCAACATTTATGGCTACTGCTCCGCTCTCCAGGATAGTAGCGTGATGATATAATTAGCCTATCTTTTAATTTGGATCAAAATGCATATCTTAGGCAATATGGCAATATCAAAAAAAATGCGCAAAGAGATTAATTTCGTGTAACAAAAATTCGACCGGGCCGTGCGGGCGCGAGCGTAGTACTTGAGAGCGGGTATTAATCAAGTAATTTGGAAAATGTTCATACATTATCGTGAAATTAATAAACGACGGTATTAAATGGGTGCCACGGGGTTTGAAGTATATCACGGGCGAAGCCGGGCGGGTCAGCTAGTTAATTAATAGTTGGGACAACTCACTCAACGCTATCTGATTCCAAACTAAGCAGAGCTTGTACTTTGGTACTGAGCTTGTTCTGATAAACACACTTATATATTTCTAAATACATTAATATTATAGATAAATAACACCCAGACAAAAAATAAACCATTGTGCTCATCACACAAAGTTTTATCCTGGGTGGGAATCGAACCCACGACTTGTTGCGTAGCAGTCGGATACACTCCAACCGCGCCACATACAATAGATCTCGTGGCAGGTGTACGCCACAAGCGAGAAGAATCCTCTTCCCTCTCGCTATTGTTGAGCAAGCGGGTCTGTGCGATCGCTCCGTAATTTTAATATTTTTTCTTTGGTTTAACTTTGTATTCCCAGCTCGTGAATTGGTTTATGTGATATTTTAGTGATTGTGTTTCGGTAACACGTAAGTGAAACTTGGTTTTATTGTCGTTAATCGCGTAAATATTGCTATTTATCAATCGGTAAGTTTTTTTGATTTTCATCTAAAGTGTGGGTAATCAGTGAATTAAGTTGCGCCGATAATTTTATTGTTTACACTTTATTTAGACACTTTTTTTTTATTTGTGCTGTATAATTAGTGTTAAAAAATAATGCCCTTGCGAGATGAACGCGTATGTGCTACTATAATGTCGCCACCGGCAAAGCGACTTTTTAGTAAAATGTCTCCGGTTTTCCAAACACCCGAAGATATAAACAAACGGGTACAATCAGTTAAATTGGTCAATAGTGACTTGTCGGAATACCATAATAAAGGCGAATATTGCACGTTAGTCGAGCAGGCAAACAGTTATATTGCTACAATAAATAATATAATCAACGATCAGGGATCGCGAATCACTTTGTCTAATAAAACTTCTATCATGGATTTAAACCAGCGCTTGACCGGCATTATTTCTATTCTGGCATTAAAACCGTCATGCAACGAAACTAAGGTGGCAAATAAGGCCAAAGAACTGCAAGCACTTAAATGTCAGCAACCAAAAATGTCATATGCGGATAAACTAAGGTTACGTTTGCCAGCTAAATCGGCCCCCGCCCCAGCAGCAGTGAAGGCTCTTCCAGCCCGACCCTGTGTGGTGGCTTACCCCGCGCCTGATCGTTCAACCGAGTTCACAATGGCGTCCGCGACTAAACAGGCACCTATGATAGCTATCAAGCCCAGTGACGATGGCTTCCAAATTGTAGGCATTAAAAAAACCGCGAAATCGGGTGTAGTACTTCGTGTTGCGAGTGAAAGCCAACTCAAGAAGTTGGAGTCAGTGGACGCAATCAAATCGGCGGGCTTGCGCTTAGAAAAACCCAAGGGTCGTAAACCGCGAATCCTAGTTAAAGATGTTCCTGGGTCTATGGAAGACCATGACCTTATTAGAACCTTATATTGCCAAAACATTAAGGACTAATTAAAAATTAGCGAGGAGGACTTTATTAAGAATTCCAAAATAGTTCATAGGCGTCGTTTAGCTAACGGTCGTTCGTGGGTGGGTTTAGAGCTGGAACCGGAGATCCGGAATCATTTGGTGGCCACAAAGGATAAATTATTTAATGATTGGGCCACTTGTAGATTTATCGATGACATCTAGGTAGTGCGTATCTACTGTCAACAATACGGTCATGTTCACAAATTTTGTACCAGCAAGTCACCCAGCTGTGCTTAATACGGCGAGGAACATGATACACGAGCATGTCCACATAAAGACAGTCCTGATTTTAAACCCATCTGTATAACCTGCAAAAGGTTTAAAAAACCCCATGACCACCGTTGGGGCTCTCGGGAGTGTCATACCTATAAGCATAGGCTGCAGCAGCTCATTCTGAGCACAAACTAAATGTAGTTGTTTTCATTTAATAAAAAAAAAACAATCACAACATGAAAAAGGAACATGAAAAATCTATTTATAGGACAGCTTAATTTACACAACGATAGGGCAGCCACGGCGGAACTGGACCGCCTAGTAATAGAGAACAAATTAGACATTGTCCTCTTACAGGAACAATATTAGAGCGCCCACCTGCGTAACAGAGTGGTACAATTACATGCCAAGGCACGAGCTGGGATTTATGTTTCTAGTACAAATTTTACTGTAACATCTTTGAGCAACCTCATGACATCTCATTGTGCTGTTGCTGAGGTTACTTCATCGGCCTATAGGGTGTTTGTTGTGAGCTGCTACTTTCAATATTCACATCATATCGATCCTCACTTACACCATCTTCGTCACGTCCTGCAGTCTCTTGCGGGTCAAAGAATAATCATAGGCGCTGATGTCAATGCCTCTTCTACATTATGGTATGGCAAACTACGTGTATTCGATAGGGACCGGCGCTGTGCCGTCGAAGAATTCATTGCAGAAATGAATTTATCTATACACAATTGTCCCAATGCACCACCTACTTTTTGCAGCCCTATGGGTGAGACTTCTATTGACGTGACGCTTTCACGCGGCGACGTCTCGATATCCGAATGGCGTGTCCTCCCGGATGCGTCCTGTAGTGACTATCGTCTAATCGTTTACAAGCTCTTACCCGGTGATGCACGAGAGGCGCAAAGTACTACTTGTAATCTCAAATATAAAATTAGGGGCGCAAACTGGGAGCTCATTGGTTCTCTGTTTACGGCTCACTTTGGTCGTGGTAACCTGTCTGTCGAAGAGAGTGCTTCGTTAATGTCAAAAACTTTTACCTACTGTGCCGACGTGGCCATTGGTCGTGAATCTATTAACAACACTCGGAGATGCGATTGATGTAGTGATCGTTTAGCTGAGCTTCGAAGGCGTTTCCGGAGAGCTCGTAGAAAATTAAATTATTTTAAAAAGCATAAAATAAGTGCCGGTGTGGAATACAATAGCGCTTTACTTGCTCTTAGAGTTGCCAGGTTCCATTACAGGGCGGCTGTTGAAAAATCAAAGGGTAACTTGCTACGTAAACTAGTGCATGGACTGGAAGCTGAGGGTCCGTGGTCGCTTATATACCATGAGTTTAGGGCTAACCGTTCTGTTGATCTTGCCTATGTACGAAATATCAAAATTAACAACTCGCATACTATAGGTCTGAAGGAAATTGCGGATTACCTCTTGGATTCTCTTATACCCGACGACTGCTCGGAGAACGATAGTGATTATCAACGACAGAAAAGACAGTGGGCTCTTGAGCAACCATACTCACCCCAGTCAGTCCTACGAAATTCTGATGAGTTCCTCGAAATTGTTAGGTCGTTGTCCATAGGTAAGGCGTCGATAAAATATCTAACAAAATGATAATGGAGGCTTGCAAGCTGTGGGGTGAAGTAATATTAAATGTTTTTAACCGATGTATTTACGAGGGAGTGTTCCCCCGTATTTGGCGATGTGGCTATATTCGGATTATTCCTAAAAAAGGCGACAAGCCGCCAGATGACCCTAAGTCGTTCCGTCCGATCACATTGTTGCGCTCCTTGGGAAAGCTTTTAGAGCGTCTCATAGTACCCCGGCTCCTGCCGGGCGGTATTAAATTTCACGAAAATTAATTTAGCGATATCATTGCGAAAGACTGTCACTTCATCGGTTTCTCAATATGTGCTGGCCATCTTCCTAGATATTTTCGGGGCTTTCGATAACGCTTGGTGGCCAATGCTGTTAATGAAATTAAAGTCTCGCGGTTGCTATAGAAAGGCCTACAGGACGGTTAGCACGGAGGCTCTGCCGGTGATAGCAGTGGTCCTCCCGGTTGACCTCGAAATTCAGAGACGCGCGGCTTTATACTATTCGGCATGGATGATAGGTTTTTGTTAGAAAGAGATCGCCATAGAATTGCCAGACTGTATCGTGATAATGTACGTGAAGAACTTTTAGACGAATGGCAGCTGCGTTGGAACACTTCCATCAAAGGGCGCCACCTCTACCAGTTTTTCCCAGACGTTCGTGAACGCCTGGGAATATCCTGGCTGGAGGTTGATCACTGTGTTGCTTAATTTCTTACGGGACATAGTAACTTTAGGAGCAAATTACATTCGTTTAAGCTGGTTGAGTCACCGTTCTGTCAGTGTTCAACTGCTGACGCCAAATATGATCAGACTGCCCATCATACACTTTGTGAGTGTAGCATTTGGCAAAATGAGCGATATAATATGCCTAATTGTTTACAAGTAACGTAGGGAGTAGTTTACTATGCGGATCTCGTGGCATCGAGGGTGAATTTTCGTGCTTTTAAACGTTTCTGCCATACATATTACTGGAATCAAACATAGCTCACATAGGACCCGTAATATATTCCCTATTTCTATAGGATTTACACCTAGTTGCTTTCCAGGTCTCCCGCTTTGCAAAGGAGGTAAAAGGCATTACGTTCTTTTCTTACTTCCTCACATTATCTTCTGATTAATTTCGTTGCGATTTCCAAGACATTCTAACTTCTCCTGGGACATCACCGAGATCGAGCTCGGTGTAACTTTTCTGGTGTTTTGGTCATTGCTGTAGATCCTGGTTTACAGCAGTCACAGTAATGGGAATGTGGGTGGGATGGTATGAAGAAAAAAAAAAGGAAGCAGATTTTGGTATCCTCTCAGAATGTGCTGACCAACGTATGTGATGGTTGGATGGCATAAGAGGTTCTCCTTTACAGGTCGCATTTCAGATCCGATTTTGAGGAAATTTGACTCGAATATTTGCTGATAAGACAGAATCTCTCTTTTCTAGTTTTCCAATATACAGGCTTTGGCCTAGTTTGGAAATCAGTGACAAGATCTCACTGTATTAGTCTGTGCTGATATTGTTTTAATTTTGTTACTTCTTGTGCATGACCTTGTGCTAAATAAATTATTATTATTATTAATATAATATATCGTGAAAAAATGCTAAGATTATATTATAATATAATCTTAGCATTTTCTCACTTTTCCTTAACATTATTTAAGAATTAGACGTATTTTCAAATTATTTCATTTAATTGAATATTTTAATAAATTAAAAAAAACATAGAAAACGGGGAGTCGATGTAACAAATAGAGCCAAGCGTTATAAAGCGAAAATCATAGTAGAACGATAATACCCCACACTCTCGAACCTTTAATACTAGACATTTTGAATATAAACACTTGTACAATTCCACAATTTTTTTATATACCAATTTAATGAGGTGGCAGACAAGCTTACGGCCCACCTGATGGAAAGTGGTCACGGTAGCCTATGGACGTTTGCAACACCAAAGCACTCGCGCTGCCGACCAATTTCAAAGGTTGACTAAAAATTCTGTAAGGCGAAACCGGTCAGTACAAGTGTTTTTATTCAATATGTGTAGCAAGTTCCACCAAGTGCCATCAGTCAACAGTATAAACATTAATCCTAGCGTACCATCAATCAAGGGTAACTTTAAAATTATAACGGGAGAATGACGAATCGAACTCCTCAAGGAAATAGGACGGGTAGTCGATACCCTTATCCTTCAAATTGTTGATAAAATCAAAGGTATAGCAGAATAACAAAAAAAAATATCAAAAAAATATTGCAAATTTAATACACCAATGTACAAACTTATTCTATTGTCAATGGCACTATACATGTTCTTGTTTCATCAGCAGTTTAGTGTGAATGTTGCTTTGCATGAATGATGTCGTGAAAACTCAATAGTATCGGTTGGGGTTATAATATCGGTTGGGGTTATAATATCTGTTGGGGTTATAGTGTCTGTTGTATTGATTACGGGCTAGGTCTGAACCAGGTCCGTACCTGCCTTCATTATAGCTTCCTGAAACATAAAAGGAAATATTGTCAGTTTTAATGCTGGCACATTAACCTATTCTATAAATTAAAAAAACTAAAGTCTATTTCAGACAATAAAAGTTTAAAATTGGGATGGATTTTCATTTTTTATGTAATTTTAATAAATTACACGATCAAAGAATGAGGTTTTTCATTAATAATCCGAAGTCTTAAATACGTGTTCTCACTAACTAACCTAACTTAATAATTAATACATTTATTTATTTGTTACGTTAGAAGTGTATTTTATAATCTAATTTTTCTAATTTTGTAAGTTAGTTTTTTGGCCCACTGAGGAGAGCCCCATCCTGGAGCATTAATTTAACGGGGCCGCTGTGACTTGCCCTCCGGCCTACCCTGTGACCAGGTGCTGAAGAAGGTGGAACACCGCTGGGTTTAGTAGGTAGGACAACTTCTACAGGGCCAAACAAGACCTCTCACAGACCGTTCTTGCTGCCCTCGCACTAAGCGTGATGGTGCTAAAACGCAATCCTCACATCAACAAACAAAAAGTATCTAATGAAAATTTGTTATCAGTTAAAGGTATTAAAAAAGAGTAGCGTCCTTTCCTCCCATAAGTAAATTTAAAGTCCATTTTTTTAACAGTATATTTACAGTTTTATAAACGTGCTTTGAACAAATTAAAGGTCTTTATTAATCAATTTGTTTTGCCCTAAATAACTCATAGAAAATGTCCTATAAAATTGGTTTCAATTCCAATATCAATCATTTATAAGGTCAATTGATATAATTATGTCAGAACTTGTCGTAAAGAACAAATATAGAAGTGTCCTAAGATGCCAATAACTAGAATATTTCTTCGTGTAATTGGACATTTTAATTATGAATAATTACTTAGGTTACTGGCAAAGAGGAGCGTGTGTTATGAAGAAAATTGGAATATGTCTAACAGTGGACTATGTTAGGCTTATTTGCTTGACTGGTTCAGGTATAAATTACGTCAGTTCATTCAAAACATAACAACGCTTGACATAATCCTATTTGTATAACATAAATAATTTCGCTACCTATCAAAAACATTACTGTAAGTTTCTGCAAGATAATTTTTATTACTTTTTAATTTATTTGTACCTATACTGTTTGAAAATAGGTATATCATTATGGTTTGTAAATATTACCCTTTCGAAAAATTGCCTAGTTTTTCCTCATAATCCTCATTATCTTACCTATTGCTTTTTGAATTTGGTAATAAATATTATTTCTGACGGTAATTTTGTGATTCATATGTTTTAGGTTATTTTTTGTCGAAAATTTAGGAAAACCCTGCGTAAGTCAGTGATGACATTTTAAGAGTCTACCAATGTATTTTGAGTAATGGTTCTTTGTGCAAATATTTTTTTCCTAATAAAATTATCCTTATAAAATTATCCTCTTAATTAAAACATACAGAAACGAATATATTTGATACCTAACACAAATATCTCTTTAAAAGAAGCTCTCTGCAATAGATTTTGAAGGATTATGTATTGTAAAATTAATCACAGTTCATCTTCTTTTTGCCAAAGTACGTAAACAAATAATAAAACATCTAACCTCATACGCTTGACGTGACCAAAAATTATATGTATATATATTATATTTTCCATTACATTAATAGGATTTCATCATCATTCATTATTATTCATAATTTTTCTAGCATAAATTTCTCCTATTTACTTGAAGTTAGGGCCGACTTCCTATACTCAAAATCTACTACTACTTCTACTACTAAAGTCAAGCTCTTCTTATTTTAAATCTTTTTTATCGTTGTAATCTTCTTTAATAGTTGTGAGCTCTGTAGTCTTCCACGAGAGCGGTTAGTCGTTAACGTGATCAATCTTTACTACGTATTTATTTGAGTATCGTTGGATATATTCATTTCATTGCTTCATTAATTCATTAATTAATTTATTAATTCATTCATTCATTCATTCATTCATTAATTCATCCGTTCATTAATTCATTCATTAGTTAATTCATTCATAAATACATTCATAAATTCTTTAATTAATTATTTTATATTAACTCATTAATTCATTCATTCATAATTGCAATTTTTTCCTGTGGAACCTATAAAACCTCCTCCAATTCAATCTCCACATCTAACACCGTGATTCCGTCGGGCCATCATTAAATCTCTTGTGCTTCTTCTTCTTGCTATTTTGTATAATAAAATACTTAATCAAACTTATACAAACTTACCATCATCGTAAATTCCTGCAGCCTCATTTCTGGCATTGAACTCCAATGACCTCGCGATAGCTTCAGGAATGGGAGGAGGGGTTGGTAAATGAGCACCCTCAGGCCTGAAGCCGTTGACGTCAGCGGTGTACCTCACTGCATAGACTTGGCCATCATCTCCTGTGTAGGAATAGCTACCAGCAGCTTGATTACCATTGTTCTCGACACCAGTTTCTTCGGCATGGATTCCTTTAAGAAAATACATTAAATATTATTTTATTGCTTAATATGCAATTTCACTTATTGTGTAAGTATCACATTTCAGACAGTTTCTCTTGCCCTTTTGTGAATTTTCCCACATTTTATGAATGCCAAGTGTTTGTTTCAGAGTTTGGGTGTTTGCTATCTATAATATATATTAAGAAATATTTAATTATGTTTATCAGTTGTCTAGATCCCATAACACAAGCTTATAGCTTTGTTCGGCCAGATAGAGCCATGTGAAAAAGTGTCCCTCAGTATTGATTTAGTTGTTTATTTATTTTATGTTTTATAATGCTGAATATTTTGGGAATATTATTGTGACTGTAGATTGTTTTATACAAGGGATATTGATTTTAAGAGCTTGATAAGAGTGCGCACGAACAATTTATTTTCGCCATTTATTTGGGTTAGTTAGTATATTTCAATAAGCCTTCATAACTTTTATGCATGGTAGTCATTAAAGCATTAGAGTGAGAAATTATTCGTTTTGTAAAAGTATGCGCGGCTAATTGTAAACAAAAGTACCGCACGCAGCGTGACTGTGACTTAACCGTGAAGATTGATTAAAGATACCATAAGACAGCTGTTAAAATCTAGTAGGTGAGTTTACTCTGTAATACTTAAGCTACCGACTTCTTTGCATATAAAATTTGGGGTAATTTAAAAATGCTTGACTGCAGGTAGATCCAACCTGCCTCTTTCCGGATCAATACGGTAATGGACATACCATTTATTACACGGGACAAAATATAACTAATGAAACGTTAGCGCATTCTATGTATCTGGCTATTGTTGTGAAAAACGAGCGACAATATATATGTATGTAATGTTTTAGGTTCGAGTCAAACTTCGTACACGTACAAACTGCATTATGAACAGATTATACTCTTTCACGCGAAATCTACTGAATGGATTTTGATGAAACTTTATAGTGATATAGCTTATACATCAGAATAACACATAGGCTACTTTTTATCCCGGGAAGAAGCTCCTGTGGGAAACGCGAAGGGAAAAACTTTGCCACGCGTGCGGAGCCGCGGGCGTCAAGTAGTACGATCACATAAACAGTCACTTGTGATAAAGATAAGCATGAGATTATTGGTTGAAAGGGTTCCATTAACAAACTCAATTTTAACCTATTTTAGTCTATTTCAACACGGCAATGGGCTCACCACCTATTACGTGGGACAGGAATGCACACAGTGAAAAGTGGGCATATAATATGCCAGTCCTTCCTGGAGAAGGTGTTATATATAATTAAAAATAAATAACTGATAACTTCGACCGGATGCTGCAACCAGAATGATCTTCAGAGAAACCGACTCTTCGAAAACTCACAGCAGACATATCGTATTTGAATTCAATAGTACTTTTAAGGGTTGTTCCTTAAACTAAAAGTATATTTTGGCGAAGGGGGCTTTTTAAATTTAATCTTGTTCTTGAAAACTTGACAAATAGAAATGGAATGCCGTACGAAGCTGGGACTTGTCCGGATTCTTGGACAGTTTGAAGTTTACAGGGGCAGGTAGTAAAAAGTTGAACTCTACCAGAATAAAACATATTCTATATTACTTTACTACTTACCATTCTCAGTATCATAAGCATAATGATAACCATTCTCATTCACTTCGTTCTCCGATCGCAAGATGGCCGCGTTCCTCTCGTACCCTGAACGAGCACGGTGATCATTGTAAGGGTATCGGTACTGAGGGGCAATGTACCTAGGCAAAGCTCCTGCTGCGCAAGCGCCGATGATGGCGAAAAGAACGATCTAGAACAAGAAAAAGAATTTCATTATTTTGTTACATTTTTTGCTATTAATTAAAAACTTAACAGCATGAAGATTCACACTGTACGAGTATCCCTGACAGGGTACTCACAGAGGACAGATCGTCAGGATTCGTGATCCATGCATACTTCTTTTGCTTCTTGCAGATTTATTGCTATTAATTGCTTTGCATGTATTATAATTTGATTATGTCTAGTGTTGTTATATTAATTATTGCTCAGACCTAAATGTTATTTGTTTTTACTTATATCTTTGGGTTAGCGTGGAAAGTTTTATGGCAGTGACCTGAAATTGTAGGTCACTAACAATAGTGACCAATACCAGAAAGACCATTTACGATAGAAATAGATTAGAAAAAGTAGCACAAAGAACTTTTGCCCTCTGACGTGTTCCTACATTAATTTTATCACCAGAAAGACCATGTACTTAAAATTTAATACCCGATATAGATAGAATATTATACACGCAAAGAAAAATTAATAGTTAAGAATTTTGTTACTATTGTTAAAACCTTAACGGATACAAATCCGTTAAGGTTTTAACAGTGTCCATCATGTCAATAGCTTGAAAAAATATTTTTTCCCAACCTTTTTAAATAAACCGAGTTATAGAATCACTATGTTTGTAAAAACTTGCAAGTGTGTAACTTAGTAACGAAAGTTTTCATTAACTAGTAAGTTTTCCTGGGGCTATCCTCCCGAGGGCTTACCCGGGACTCCTGGCATAAACAAATGGAAGGGCACCGTGTGGTTTTAGTCGGTAAGAGTCCGGCATAGCATCCATGAGGATGTCCAAATGTAAAAAAAAAAACTAGTAAGTTTTATATTTTTACTAGCTTGTATACCGTGGTTTCATCCTCGACATACTTCGATGCCCCGTTATACCCCTCCAAGATGATTTTCTTTCAAAAGTCTAGCGGTTTTGAGCTGTGCGTTGATAGAATAGAATAAACTTAAATAAATAAATAAATATCCATCACGCCTTAACCCCGAAGGGGTCGCAGAGGCATATTATATGCCCACTTTTCACCGTGTGGATTCCTGTCCATATATAGAATAAACTTTATTGCACATCAATATCAAACAGTCATCAAGAGATAGATTCACAATAAACACTCATCCTAAGCTAATTTACACGTTCCTGTACCGCAATTGAAGTTTTTTCTCATCAAAGGGATAATGCATTATTTTAAAACTGCTTTTGACTGCAAACAACAGAGTACATATATGTAATACGAGTATCATCAACGATAGACGGACTCTCTATAATATCGTTACTTATTAATAATGGGCTAAGGCTTTCGGTTTCCACGAGTGCTGATTAGTTTAAAAAAATCTAGTGGTGCAACGTTGTCCAACGGACGAAGTGACGCAGGCGCCATTAAGGGGTTGGGGGGTAAGAAAGCTGTCGGTCTCAACGACGCCAAAAATTAAAATTCTAATAAAGCAATGGAAGCAATTGGAACTACACTGAGATGAAGAAGAAGAGAAAATACTTGAAATACTAGTTAACATAGACTGGGAATACAACATATTTATTTATTTATCTATCACACCTTATCCCCTGAGGGTGGCAGAGGCATACATATTGTATGCCCACTTTTCACCATGTGTATTCCTGTCCCACGTAATAGGTGGTGAGCCCATTGCCATGTTGAAATAGACAGACGCAGGCGGAACAACATATTTGAGTATGGATAAAATTTGTAAAGCATATGCTATTTTTACAGACATTTTTATTCAACCCCATCTTGAACCAACAGTCTTTTTTTTAAATTAATAAAAAAATAGATTGAAGTATATTTAACACACAACAACTTTGTACTACAAGTATAGAGGTTTAACATTTCAGAGAATAAAGTTCTAGTTTTTATCATGGTTTTTAAACCATTTAGGTACCTATATTCTAATAAAATTATAAAAAAACTTTCAGAGAATAAAGTTCTAGTTTTTATCATGGTTTTTAAACCATATAGGTACCTATATTCTAATAAAATTATAAAAAAACTCTTTCTAAATATATAAGAAAAAACAGATATTAAAGTACTACATAATATCCCCCCGTATTTTTTACGATAGAAATAGATTAGAAAAAGTAGCACAAAGAACTTTTGCCCTCTGACGTGTTCCTACATTAATTTTATCATCAGAAAGGACCATGTACTTAAAATTTAATACCCGATATATATAGAATATAATACACGCAAAGAAAAATTAATAGTTAAGAATTTTGGGAGCATATCCAAAACTGCAAACTTTTGTTCCCGGAACGGATTTTCTTGATGTTTCCTAATGTGAAACAAAATTACCATAAAACGGTCCATAATCGAATGGAAATCAAGTCTGAAAGTGACATGAGAATCTCGTAATACCGTGTAACACTTAAACGTTGATTTAACTTAAAAGCTCAACACTAGACTAGACTAGTCTAAATTGTAGGCGGTAACTGCCACATAAAACACCTTTGCTTAATCTATAAATCATATCCAAATATGTATCGTATCATGCATACGTCTTGCATCTATCTCAATAAATTTTCATTTCATAATAATAAAATGCACCAAAAAGTTTAATAGTTTTTGATTGATTTAAAAGTTACATAACTTAAGCTTTTCAAAACAGTTTCAAATCACATCCCATTACACCATTGCGGTAACGATTTTATAACTAAGTTGAATAAAGAACACAAAAGAAAATTTGTTTCACAAATCACGAAACGCGATCACGACAGAATTTGATCGATATTTTTTTGACTAAAATCACTTTGACTAATTTCACTGAATAGACCTACCAGTTTCATGATGTTACTGGTTTGGATGCTGGCTAAGGAATGCTGATCACACTCCTCAGATCAGTATATATAGGTGATGTATCTTCACTGCCAAGGTTATTGGGTATCAGACGTGTATTCGTTCAGCAAGTTACATCGTAACGTCTGATATATTGATACGGGAGTTTAATTAGATAGGCGTAAGTTAAGACGAGGAAGCTAAATTTAAAGTTTAAATTAATCGTAAAAATATTTAAAAAAGCTATTATGTGGAAAAAACTGATGATTTTTTTACAATTAGTGGGTTTAAATTTATATAAAAGCTTTTAAAAAAGCCTTGTGGGACAGTGGCATAAAGAATGATGGGACTAATTTTGTAAAATTGTAATGAATTTCAATATTTTCATCACTATTAATTACAACTTTACTACCCCGTCAAGGATACAGCGTAAGATAGATATCACTTTAGGGATAGTTTTACAAATATAAATCGTATTTAGTTACTGTACCGTAAAACCTGAAGTGGTGAACAAATAAAGGTTTTACGGTACAGTAACTAAATACGATTTATATTTATTGTTCAGTCTTTTCATGTAAGATGTCTACATTGACAAAACTGTGCAGAACTTTACCGTCGGATGAAAGAACGGTTTGTTAATAAGATATATATGCTCATATATACAGAAAATGTATATATCAGCCTGTTAAAATTATGTACACCATCTAATTCTAAAAATTCCCATCTAAATATATCTATTGAGGTTTAATATGAAAACCCTATAAAACTGGTTATATGTTTTAATGCTTGGTTTTCCAAAACTGCGATTTATATATTTCTGATTGTTTTACCTATGTTTATAAGCTGTGTAATGACTATATACAGCTGTCATCTACAAATGGAAGTCAACCTTGTGAGGTTTTTAATAGTTCCAGTTGTTACAATTTTTTCCTTTGTATTTGAATGTTAGGAGTTAAACCGTTTATCGAATTGTTGTCAATGTCCTAAATTAAAATACATATTTGGTTATTAGTGTTAAGACTCTGTGATCTGTACAATTATATTTGTGGGCCAGTACTGCCTGGGTTTTCCCGAACGTCTACAGTATGGGGTTATTCAAAAGGGGTCTGGTGTTGCAAACGTCCATAGGCTACGGTGACCACTTTCCATCAGGTGGGCCGTATGCTTGTCTGCCACCTCAGCGGTATAAAAAATAAGTATTTGATTGTAGGACAATTATATTGTGTGTGTCTAGCCCAAAGTAAGCTATTATAAGCTTGTGTACTTATATATTTCTAAATACATACATATTATGCATAGGAAACACCCAAACTCCGAAACAAACATTTTTGGATCCAACAAATATTTTTCCGACCCGGCAATCGAGCCCTGGACCTCAGTCGCGGCAGTCGCATACACTACCAATGCGTCACCGAAGCAGTGAATTGGGCACATATTATTTCAAGCAGATAGTATTGTCACTAATATTATAACGCTGTTTGTTTGAGTGCCTTTATATCAGAAACTATTTACTAGTAGTGCTACTGAATATACCACATACTGCATAGGTGATTGCTCATTGCGGTACTAATACCCACCATACTTACAAATATTTATGGAATTCAAAAATTTGTGTCGCGAATTAACTGTGAAAAAAGATTTGAATCTACCTGTGTTATCCGACTTTGCCCGTGAACATTACATACTTTGAACACCTGTTGCACCACACATCTTTGACCCATGGGCCTTATAAATTTTCAAATTCTTTCATACTAACTTTGCGGAACAGTTTTGAAAAATAATAATTTAATGAGTATTAGGTACACTACGTGATCGACCTAGTAATTTTACATGTATGCATTTAGAAATATATA
Source organism: Thumatha senex (assembly GCA_948477245.1). Taxonomy (NCBI): domain Eukaryota; kingdom Metazoa; phylum Arthropoda; class Insecta; order Lepidoptera; family Erebidae; genus Thumatha; species Thumatha senex. Next base: position 22,498,628 of record OX419739.1, on the reverse strand, counting down.
AGTATATTTACAAGTTGTCTTAATCCTATTGCACAAGTTTATATTAGCTTAATTTGAACAATATGGCGCTGTAAAAAAAAAATATTTTACATGTAGTCATGACTCGTGATTATTTAAACACCAATGTCCTTAGATGTCACTATGGCTTTCCTCTAAGTGCCGACTTTATTTATACAAAATACAATTTCGGATTCACACTATTCTTGTCAATCTCAACTGCCTAGAGGCAGTTGAGATTACTTGGCTAGAGCCAAGTTAATAAAATTGTTTATTTTTAGTTCTGCAACAATTTCACAAAATGGCCCATAGTACCTAGTACTTTAATTGGTCATACTAATTAGTGTCTAGCACATAAGACCTTTTTGTTACCACCTCACTAAAAAGGCAACGGGTTCAAAATTTATTCTAAATTTAACAACTAAAATAGACACATTTTATTAAATTTATTCGGCCCTTTAGACCTACCCCAGTTCCGTGCTTCGGAAGGCACGTTAAGCTGTTGGTCCCGGTTGCCAATAAAATGGTAGTCGTTAAGCCAAGTTAAAGGCCTTATGGGCGGCTTAAAAAATTTCAACAGCGGGTCGATGCAGCCTGCGCCTGTCCGTTTCAACACGGCAATGGACTCACCACCTGTTACGTGGGACAGAAATGCATACGGTGAAACGTGGGCATTAAAAATGCCTCTGCCTACCCCTTCGGGGATAAAGGCGTGACAATATGTATGTATGTAAGTATGTTTGTATGAAGAAATACGTACGTATTTAGAAATGATTTAATATATTAATATTTTCTTTAAATTTTATTTTTTACTTACATAGCTAAGTAAATGTTTTCCTAAAATATGTAATACTGGGTGACCCCCACGGCTTCGCCCGTGACAAATTATGAACTCCCGTCGCACCTATTTAACCCCGTCGCTCATAAATTCTACAATAATGCATAAAAAATTGCCCGATTTGCAGACATTTTTGACTATTGCTCCGTTCTTCAGGTTATTCGCTTGATGATATATAGCCTATAGCCTTGCTCGATAAATGGGCTATCCAACACAAAATATTTTTTCAAACCTGACCAGTTGTAGTTCCTGAGATTAGTGCGTTCAACGAAACAAACAAACCAACAAACTATTTAGCTTTATATATTAGTATAGCTCGTAGTCTCGCTAACTCTGTGTTCTGTAAACGATCATTGTTTCTTAAAACGTAACTTTCCAAACATTTTCAAAGCACGGATACGCTCATAAATGTAAAAGTCACAAAGCGGTCACCCATTCGTGACCAGCACTTTAAGCCATTGGTCCCGATTGCCAGTAATATTATTATCGCAGTCGTTGAGTCAAGTTGAAGGCCGCTCGCCACAACCTGCACTTGTCCATTTCAACACATCAATGTGCTCACCAACTGCAACGTAGGACAAAAATTACTAATTATGAAATCTGGACGTATACATAATATGCCCCTGCCACCCGTTCGGGGATGAAGGCGTGACCTATAAACATGTAGAATATGCGGAAATCGTGATTAAGGTAATTGTTGATTTGACTCAATTTATGACATGAGTTTACAACTAAGACAATACTTTTTAAGGGGTATCGTGGGTTTAATGTACTGCATCGCAGGAGGGATTTAGTATAAAATGAAAATGTCGCATGAGATAAAAATAAAACATTCTACTTTATATTTGGTGATATGTGAGATCACTGTTTGAAATATCTATATCCTGGTTTAAATAGATTGATCACTAATTCTGTATCACTTCGTTAAATTATGTCATATTATTTTTAACTAGTTGAAGCCCGAGGCTTTGCTCGCGTAGAGAAGTTTTCCAATTCCCGTTTCCCACAGGAACTTGTTCCCGGGATAAAAAGTATCCTATGCGTTTTTCTGATGTCTAAACTACATTGTTGTAAAGTTTCATTAAAATCCGTTCAGTAATTTTTACATGAAAGAGTAACAAACATCCATACAAACTTTCACGTTTATAATATTACTAGTTGACGCCCGCGGCTTCGCCCGCGTAGAGCAGTTATCCCGTTCCCGTTTTCCACAAGAACTTGTTCCCGGGTTAAAAAGTAGCCTATGTGTTATTCTGATATATAAGCTATATTTTTGTAAAATTTCATCTATTCATTAGTTTTTAAGTGAAAGAGTAACAAACATCCACACAAAATTTCGCATTTATAATATTATTAAGATTAAGATATAAAGTGATCTCATGCACGCACCTATTTGAATTGGAGTAAGAAAACGTTTGATTTGATTATCCATAATCATAATAAATATGTGTGTACTGGTGCATGTGGCCCTATCAAGTTCTTCGAGGCCCAATTCAACCTCACGTGCGAGTTTGTGCACCTACTAAATAACGAAAGAAGCTCTGACGCCAGTTTTCCCCTTTCGGGGTAGGGAGGTCGGAGGGCAGTCGCTCCCCTAAAAATTCAAAAGTACTGGGACAGGATTCAGACGGCAATCCTTGTAGCGGCGAAATCAGTGCTTGGCAGTCTTAGGGTGGATTCAAATGTGACAAGGAAAGTTGGTAGTGGTGTAACACTTCTGAGTGTCGGTTACATATTCATTGGATTTGATTTACTAACCTTATCTTTATATACATCCCTTTTGTGGAAACAAACTCACTTTTCACAATACTTTAGTTATAACTCTAAAGTCATTTGTCTAATTATTTAAAAGTTTATAATATTTCACATTGTTTGTGTTTGTTTCGAACGACATGAGTTTGACGTTGTCAAAACTGTCACGAACGTTTCGACTCTTATGGCGCGTTCTAAAATAATATGTTCTTACGATGGTTGTACTTTGTATTTCAGTCTGCTTTTCAAGAAACTTAGCAAATAATATGAAAAAGGATGATGATAGAAGGATCTAGTTAAAACCCCACTGAAATAAGTGGTAAGTTAAAACTATATAATCTCTTAGACTGCATTCCTTAACAGAATGTTGAGGGTCAAAGTGATTTTTATTACAAATTACTAATGTCTGTAACTTTTCTGTTGTTACAGGGGTTTGTGTTTATGTTTGTATTTATGGTTTATAAATAATATTTGATAGTTTAACGTGTTTCACGTTCTCTGCATTCTACATTTTTACTCCTTGTGAATGTCGGTAAGAAGACTTAAAGTAAGCTGGGACAATGTGCAAAGAGGACATTTTTCTCTACTCTGGTTACCTACCACCTGTACTTCTAGAATAGGAAGAGATGTGAAGGATTTGGATGTTCCCCAATCTTATATCCAGAGAAGTAGTAATCTTTAATTAGTTTCTATGTATAATAACCCGGTAAAGGCCGACTGATGTTAATAGTTTAAAAGGAATAACTTTTAACTTTAAATATTCATTTTTCTATTACATATGTAGCTTTCAACTACTTTAACATACTGGACTACCGATGTGACGTTCCAGTTACACATATTTTATAATCTTTTTATCATCACAAAGGAATATTAATGTGAAACTTTATTTTTACTCTGTTATGTTGGAGTGTATGATGATGATGATAGGAAGCGGTTTTGTGTGTTCACAAAACTCAGAGATAGTTTAAATGTATGTCTGTAAATAATTTAGATATTTTTAAGGCATCTGACAACTGCTTTAATATTTGTCATTTTAGGCCACGCCCCTTTATAACCAAAGTATGGACTTTGGTTTAAATTTTATATTTGTACTAAATATAAACTTATTTTTATAGTGACCATATATATATATTGATCCTACTATGCATGACTAAGTCATTTCTTTTTACTTTCATATATGTATATTCATGTCTACATATGGATATAGTTTAAATATATATAATTAATGAGTTGATAACGTGAGTTTTTTAATTGCATCATTCGTTTGATGGAGAGATACCTGGCTCTCTTTATAAATTCTGGTATTTCTCTGCTCCAGGTTGGTCCATACTCACTCCCAATACACATGCTCTGCTAGCTGGTGCACCGGTGATTCTTTGAGATAGTGTTACTTACACATCTCCAGGGATTACCAACCGTACCTGATGGGTGTATGTAGGTGTGTTGTTGCTACCTAGTGCGCACCACCCCTACCATGCCCGTCAACCGTTATAGTGGAACGACACAGTACAGAGGGAGACTAGGGAAAAGAAGGCCCTCTTTAGAAGTGACTGGATCTCCCGAAGGGGCATACAGGGCTGCTAAGCGCGCCACAAAGAGAGCTGTAGTCAGAGTCAGACAAGACCACTTACAATCTCTGTATGATAAGTTGGAATCGTATGAGGGGCAGAAGCTCATCTATAAGTTTGCGCGCTCCAGGATCAAAGCGGCACGGAATATTTCCAAGTGTCGCAGGCAACTTGCTATGCGAAGACCTCGCGGTAAAGGAGAGATGGCGCTTGTCTTTTCACGAGCTGCATAATAAACAGCACCAACAGGTGCAGCATTCGAACTTCCCTGCGAAACAGTGACTAGTGCCACTGATAACACCTGGAGAAGTCCAAACTGCGCTTCGCAGCATGAAGAATCGGAAAGCTTTTGGAAAAGATGGAGTCCCCAACGAGGCCTGGAAGGCGATGGGTTCCCGTGGTGAGTCTATGTTAGCAAACCTTTTTGATCGCGTAGTCCTCAGAAGGCAGAACCCTAACCAATGGAGGCTGGGTACTTTTACTCCAGGCTTCAAATGTCAGTGCAGGAGTGTGGGACATACCGCGGTATTAAGGTTAAGTCCCACATCATGAAAATCTTTGAGAGGATTACATATGGGATTCGGTCTGATCTTGAGACCATGTACCCTGTTTTTGCCCTAAGAGTTGTCGCGGAGAAATACAGGACGAATAAAACGCCTTTGCACTGTCTCTTCCTGGACATGCAGAAGGCCTGCGAATGTGTTCTTCAAACGATGATCTGGCGGGCACTGCGATCCAAAGGGATTCCAGAGGCTTAATATTGGACATATACCGCGATTCCGATTCCATAGTTCGGACCAATGTTGGCGACACGAAACCCGCCTGGGTACACCAAGGTTTTATATTTAGTCCATTCTTGTTTAGCGTGATATTAGACGTAATGGTATTTTTAAATTTGAAGCCTACTACATCGAACTGCTACTAAATCGAAGATACAACTAACATGTACTCGTAATAATAAAAAACAATAGAGTTGGGCAGCCATTCGCTAATTACGTACAAAAGGTGGTTTTACGATATTTTTATCGTCTATAATTAATTTTATTCCACGTCCGTGCCTTGAAGTCTTGTAATTTATAGTAAAAGAAGTTTTATTGAGTCTAAAATAGATATTAACATCAATATTTTGTCTGTTCCATACAGCCAGACTGAATATAAGTTTGAGCATTTGTTAATTACATTTCAATCTTGATCTACAATCTATGCAAAGTTATAAATACAGCTTTTAGTTTGTATGTTTATATCGTGATATTGTATTGTATACTCTATACTTCAACTTGATTGCTGTCACATCAAATACTAGACTTTTATTAGAAAAGGTTTATTTATAAAATTGGAATGGAGTGCTGTACGTTCGACGACCAAGCCCAGAATATTCCACTTATCTAAAATGGGACAATAGATAGATTTATGTGATCTTAGACTTTCAATTTTTATCTCCAGTGCTCAGTTCTTCGTGACGCTTTTACCAATGTCTAAATATCGGAAACACGTTCCATTGTGAATACTAATGAAGTGAAATTATTTGGTTGCAAGCATGAACCATTTAACAACCTCAAATTTTAACTATAAGCTCTGATCTTGGTTGATGCTGTTCGAGATTTAGATGATAATAACAACCAAGGTAAATGTATTAAAACTTTCGCAATATTTTCCTTGAATATCCATATTTACTTTTGAATATCCATAATTACTTATTGTTAATTTTCTAACAAAAGAAATTATTGTAGCAAGTAATTTCGGTTTCTGACATATAATATATTTGATTTTCGTCTATGGCTTCAATTGAATAGCCCAAGGCTCTGCTACCGTAGAAAATTTTGAATTTGGTGTTGGTTTGTAAAGGGCTCCATAAAGATCGCCGGGCCCAACCAACCTCGCTATTTAGCGGTATGTCTGCCGACGATTGGACGAGGTAACGATGCAGGCGCTTCTACAAGGTTGGTAAATCAGACGGCATGGTGGTGGCTCTTAACAATATCGAAATTAAAAGTCAAATCTAAGCGGCTCCTCGTAGCTAATAAAAGTGAACCCAGACTCTAAATACAGGTTGGGTTAAGCATCAGAGAAGACCTTAAAATAAAGATAAGTGCAATACTATCGATATTACATACATTTAAAATCATAGAATAAATTGGTATGAAAAGGGCACATCTTACCTTAATTCCTCTTGGAAGATGTTGAAAAACTTACGCCCAAATTTTACCAGCGAGTTCATTGAATCCATTACCATTATCCTTACATATTATACCTATAATAAAAATCTCACCTCCCGTCTACTTATCAGTCTTTTGAAACACTGTCTGTTTGAATGCGATAAACATACAAAGAGCAGAACAGATTTTGACAGTTTAACTAATTGACGAAGGAGTTCGAGGGGTAAGTAATGTTCTTTACGTAGATTTGTATATGGTGGATCTTGCTATTTCAGTGATAAAAACAGTTATGAAGCAAAATATATCTGAATTCCATATTCCAAGGACAACTGCCCTTCTTAATTTCTTCTACTAGTCTTAGTGTTCTCTATTTTAATGTATTCCTAATTGCTTCCAAATCCTATCCGAATTTAGAGCATGGCATTCACTTTTACTTGGACCACATCCACTTTGACTCCACAGTACTTGTGGTTTAGGTTTTTATTTTCGGCATAGTTGGTATATTTTTCCAAAAGACTATCTTTCCAGACATTTCAGTCCTAACCAAGTTGCAAATCTAGTTACTTAAATAGTAACCTGGTTACAGAAACGTGTACTAAACATACAAATATTTGCAAAAAAATTAAGTCACCCATGAATCAGTTTCTGAATCATGTGCAATATTATTTATGACTTACTATATTTAGATATCCATTATTAAACCAGTTATATAGTCCAGTTTAAGGGAGTGTAATATTAGTGCCTTGATGTTATAAATCATTATTGATGATCGATTAAGTTTCTTGACACACAATAAAAATCACATAAAATGTATAAGATTGTAGTTATATAATAGATTGTCAAACTTATTAAAGAATCTAATAATGATTTATCAATGTTATGATTTATAACTTTTTGAAATCTAAAGACGACTTCTAAACTAAAAAAACTAAAAAACTATCCACTTGAAAAATAAATACTTTATAAAATTTTTAGTCGGTGGCCATGCCATACCAAAGGGCACTTCACATAAGTATTATACTACGATGAATAGTATTCTTACTAGGGTTTATTCAATAAAGCGCGTCTTAGTGCACTACTACTACTCCGTCACTAAACCGTCCAGCACTCAGGCCTTTTAGACTCCTGAGCAGATCCTCTAAGAAACTATTTGGGTTCTCGTACACACATGCAGAAAAAAGACATTGTGTGGTTTATTGGGCACGAGTCAGATATGACAATAGATCGCGGCGATGTGAAGTTCGTGATAATTCCAGACGTTAAAATAAATGGGAAATTATTATCAGCTGATATTTTTAAAAATGTACCTAATCAAGCGTACTTTTTAATTTACGAATTTAAACAGTTACTTAATTTTAATGACGTCCGCCGCAGTTAATAAAACATTACTTAGTTATTTAATTTTTTATATTAGGCTTTACATGATAAAAAATCATATTTAATATATTGCTAATCTGACATAAATGCGCCTACCTTGTTTTTTGCTCTGCACCACCTTATGGTTGACTGGTAGAGAATGCCTTTCGCATTAATTCCGCCATTGTACTATTTTTATGCATAAAGTTAAAATAAATAAATAAAATAAATAAAAAAAAGACTTTTTCTAATAATACTGTAAGGATTTGATGCTTTACCACTCAGTAGCTATTTTAAGCTTACCTACCTGTATAATTTATTAGTTATTTAGGTAGTATACACCTTTTTCACTAATATTTAGTAAACGTTTTTTTTAAATACTATTAATATAACAATACTATAATGTACAATAGTATAATGTATTGCCTACTATGAGGTCAGCGCAACTCGAAATTAAAAAAATAGTTAAGATATTGTGCAAACAAACACCCTAAGTCTGTCCCTATCGGGATAGGCAACCTTCACTTGCTACGATTCTGACATACAACTTTCGCTTCTTCTATTTTCATAAGGGTATTCACAATACACGCTCGCCGGTTAAGGGTACTCTTGACCTGGCCTTTTCTTTAAATGTCTATATTTAATTGACATTGTGTACCTATGCCTTGGTCAACCCTTACCAGTTAGCCTATTTCTTTAGCCCAACTCTTGCCACATAAATCTGCTTCTTCGGTCTATTTTAATCCATCCTCTTGATGTATCCGCACCATCTTAGCATCCCCTTACACTTTTATCCTTATCACTACATCTTCTGTCATACCACAATTTTCTCAAATCACACTGTTTCTTTCTTTGTCCATCAATTTCCCTGTTGCAATACAGTGTGGTAATATTCACAGATTTATCATTTCCACTGCATAATGATTCTTCTATGCTTCTTCTACTACTCCCAACTTTCACTGCCAAACGAATTGTAGGTACCAGTAACCCTCTATGTACAAACAGTCCTGCCTTCTTAAACACGTTATGAATGCTTATAAAAATACCTTAATATATTCAGAAATATTCGCCAAAACAAAAATACTGTATCAAATTATAATTTTTTATCAGCATTATATTGTATCAAATTCTGCAACTATATCAGTGACTCTGAATACGTCGTTGTTATTGATCGTATAAAAAATGGGGCCAATCCTGTTGTCATGTTAGTCAATATTGAATTGAAATTGGTTTCAGATAATGATTGGAATGATATATGTATGTTTTGACTGATATTAGCTACCTTCATAAATCATAATATAGAGCGATTAGCAAAATTTATTTGCAAAAAAATATTTTTATAACTTAAATAAGTTTTACTAAAAAATATTTTTTCCATTGAAGGTGATTTGTCCAAGCTTTTTAGTTTATCAAGGAATAAATATATTAAAGCTACTAATACTGATAAAACTGACAAGTTCTGGAGTGTAGACCTTCACTCAGTAAATGTAAGGTAATACGCTCTCTCAGAACAAATAATAATAGCAAAAATTTAATTTGTATCCATTTGATATGAATTAAACTTAATTATTTCAATAAATTATAGTACGAGTAAGTATAGGTACTTTGACTCATTGATGTACCTACCTCAACGCACACCGCAGCACTGCACTTTGACACAGATCTACTGTTGAGACTGGGAGGTTTTTTTATCAATATTGGTTTTTTTATCTTTCCATGCTACATAAAATCATAAAATTAACTAAAAAAATAAAAAAAATTGTGTTCTGAGGACCACCGTCAAAGTACGTTTTAATGAAAGAAAGAAGGAAAGGAAGAAAGAAAGAAGTAAAGTACGTTTTAATGAAATAATAATTTTTTTTCGGTATAAAATATAACAAAAAATAATGAAATTAATTAAATTTTATTAAAACCAAAAGAATAATACGTCTTTTGAGGTTATATGTTAAAAACAGATGAACTGAGAGAAAAAAAAAATTGCGAACTCATTTGCTCGTGTGCTCATTTACTTGTAGTAGACTCGATACATACAAGCATACACAAACAGCATACAGCATTTCGTTAAGTTCAAATCACACTAACCTTTAGCTGAAGTAAGTAATGAGTCACAATCGGTATATATATATTTCAATATTTTCCCTTATATATACGAACGTAACGCCGATATACATAATCAAATAGTTAAATGATGAGAATTGCATAAAATTACACTTGAAAATTAAATCCATTAGCTGTGACAGGTTATTTGTTGATAATTGACAAATTGTGTGATATTTTCATGTAACTACTTAATAAATTGTGTTTATTTAAAGTGTAAAAAGACAACCTGGTGTAAATGGGACTTAAATCTGTGGCCATAACCCATCAAGAAAAGCCTATATAGGTACCTTATCAACTAAGTTAAACATTTTACTAGATCCACAGTCATATTATTACAGACATCATTACCATTTTCTTTTTCTAGTTTTTAATATTTTTTGTGAATCTCTTTGTAGTAAATGTGAAATGATTGTAATTAAGATTTCGTAAAGTTTACACCGTTTTCACATAAAAATAAATTTTACACCGCAACCGATTGCAAGCGCTTGGGTGATAATGATCTATTACAAAATAGATCATATTATAATTTCCAATTCAAAAAAATACCTGTTCCATAATAAATTATGTGATTCATATTTTTAGGATCTCAAACAGGTTTTCGTAATTATATTTCTTACTTATGAACATTTTTGTTTTGAATTTATCTTGTATATTAAAGATCTAATTATAAAAGTGGTTTTTTATTTCTTGGCGAACATAAATTCAATTTTACGGATACAAATGTTGTAACAGATATTGATTGGCTATACTCGTACTAGTATTTGAAATATTTAATTAGGTACCTATCGCATCACCTACTGCGTATCATGTGAGACAAAATATAGCCGAAAGAAAGTAATCATCGTTTCACTTCTTTCACATTAATTTTAAGTACTTAATATTTGACTGCCTCGGTGGTGTAGTGGTAGTATATGTGACTGCAGAAAAATGCATTGGTTAGTTAAAGATCCATCTAGTTTTAGGGGAAATAGGATCGAAATCGTCACTCAATAGAAAGCCACCAGTACAATTTTGACAGTTTTTCGTAGTCTACTATTACAATCGAACTCCATATAGGTCCGTATTCCAGAACGTTTCTCAATATTCGATCAACGCTTGAGACTAGATTTTGCCTTATAAAATCTACTCTCAAGTGTTTCTTGAGTGCTGATAAACGTTCTGGATTACGGCCCATAGACTTCTATCGGTCGGCCGATAGTATTCTACTAACACGTACCGCGCCAGTGGTCGCTAGTCAGTTGCATTTTTGATACTAACATTTAGACAGCTTTTTTGCTGTCAAAATGTTAGTATCAAATATATATAGTATTGTTTTTCCAGCGATTCCGGTTCTATTCTACGGTTTGTCGGTGGCAGACGCATATTTTACGCCCACATTTTACCTTTGCATATCTGTCGCACGTAATATGTAAAATACCATAATGCGGTCACCCATCCATAACCAGTCATAGCGAAAATTGCTTAACGCAGTGATCGATTACAGAACACTGAGTTAGCGGGGCCGCAGGCGCTTCATGGATTAGTGAAATGTGTATCACAACAATAAGAATATTTTTTTAAATTCCTTCCAAAATTTTAAACAATGTCTTATGCACACAAATTTCAATCAAAATTAAATTGCTGCATAATTTACTAATCAAACAAATTGGTAATGTAAACTGTCGTCACTGAATTTCATAAAATTATTAAGCATTTTGTACAACAATTAATTAACAAATTTACACACTAAATAACGTTGTTTAAATGTTTTTGAATGTTTAAAATAAATAAATAAATAAATAACCATCACGCCTTATCCCCGAAGGGGTGGCAGAGGCATATTATATGCCCACTTTTCACCGTGTGGATTCCTGTCCCACGTAATAGGTGGTGAGCCCATTGCCGTGTTGAAATAGACAGACGCAGGTTGTGGCTACCTGCTGTTGAATTTTTTAAGCCGCCTATAAGGCTTTCAACCAGGCTTAACGACTGCCATTTTACTGGCAGCCGGGACCAACGGCTTAACGTGCCTTCCGAAGCACGGAAACGCTCGCAAATGTAAATGCCACAAAGTGGTCACCCATCCGACGACCAGCCATAGTGAAAGTTGCGTACCTCAGTGATCGTTTACCGAACACTGAGACCGCGGGGCCACGAGCGCTTCTTTTTTTTTTCTTCGTTTTTGAATGTTTCTTCTTTGATACTCAACAATACATTCAGGACAATTAGGTAGGCAATGCGACATTGCCAGATTGGCCACTGAACATGTCGCGTGCAGTGCAATAGAAGCTCTGTGCCCCGAGCTGCTCCAGGCAGTCGCCCGATTACGATATGCTTGTAGAAACACGTACCCAGTAATCAAAAATATTTTTTTGTCTGTTTCGGAAAAATACTGCAAGGTATGTTCACGTCGATTTTTGCTTTTACTTGATTAACTGATTAATAGTGTATCTACAGTATATAAATACATTTATTCAAGTACGTTGTAATCTGGAATTTACGGATTTTGAGTTTATATTTGTAAGTTATTTCTTGAATATTGTTAACTACTAGCAAAAAGGGTAGGGCAACACGAGTACCTACCCGTTTTGCCCTAGGCCCTAGACTAACTTCTGCCATTCATTTCAAACATTTCAGAAGTCGCATGCGAACAAAATATTAATTCAATATGATGTGGCAAGTAAATTTGGCACTGCCTATTTGAAAGCCACCTCAACACAAAACGCTGTGAGCGGCTTCAGTAAAACCGGTCTGTGGCCTACCAAACAGATGATGATGATATATATGATGAGTCCAAATTTTATGACAGCTTCTGTAACGAACAGTCTACTAGAATCTGATGCCCTATATGAAATACCGTCAGAAATGCCATACTAAGATCCAATCCCGTCAACCTTCAGAACAAGAACTTGTCTACCAACAATTCAGGAGATTTGCAATGAGAGAGACTCTGACCAAACACCGTCTTTATCAATTTCTATAATTGATTGAAACTAGACAATTCAATTAGAAAACTCCATGCCTCAGAACGTGAACGTTGTTACATCCTTTGGTAAAGACTATACTAGATATTATAGACAGAACACCTTTGGGGACTATGATGAAAAATGTTGAGACTTCCTCCGAAAAAGTAGTGCACTACTGAAGTCTCACGAGAGGAAGGGTGACTATGCCAGTAGACATACCTGACTTATCGAACACCATTTAAGAAAATATCGAAATACTACAAGCAGATAACAGTGCTTTACCGATTGAACCGATAAAAGCCCTCAAGTTCCTAAAGTGGACCCGAATAAAAACAGAACGACGAACAAAAGCACAGAGAGCAGAAATCCTGACCAATACGCCAAATAAAGAAGAACAAAGGGAAAAGTTTTTGAAGAAAAATATTAAGATTGAAAAAGAGAAGGCTTCTAAAAACTTAAAGGGTACTTTGAGACAAAGAAAACTCGTCATAATAGCAAGAAACAGAAAAACATGATATCTAAAGATAAAAGCAAAATAAAAAGTGGTACTGCCTCTTCTGCCAAGGCCCATATGTAGATCCTTTATTATATTATGTTGCTATGTAATAGTTTAATATTATATATTTAATTACTATAACAAAAAATTCGACAATATTATATTCTTTTATTTAGGTACATATTTTCATACAGACATACTTGTTCAAAGTACTGCTCATCTTAGGCCTGCCCGTCTGTTTTGCCCGCGATCAGTACCCATTTTAGGCCCCCCTTTCGGGCAAAATGAGTTTTGGGAAGGTTTTTGTTATATCGCCATAACAATGTTGCTGATGTATGTAGTAGTTCTAAGTAATATGACCCAAATTTATCAAACTATACTAAACTCGGTCATATGTATCAACTTCAATTTTGACAAAAGGAAGCGCTCGTGGCCTAGCGGTCTCAGTGTTCTGTAAACGATCACTGAGTTACGCAACTTTCACTATGGCTGGTCCTCGGATGGGTGACCACTTTGTGGCATTTACATTTGCGAGCGTTTCCGTGCTTCGGAAGGCACGTTAAGCCGTTGGTCCCGGTTGCCAGTAAAATGGCAGTCGTTAAGCCTGGTTGAAGGCCTTATGGGCGGCTTGAAAACTTCAACGGCAGGTAGCCACAACTTGCGTCAGTCTATTTCAACACGGCAATGGGCTCACCACCTATTACGTGGGACAGGAATCCACACGGTGAAAAGTGGGCATATAATATGCCTCTGCCACCCCTTCGGGGATAAGGCGTGATGGATATTTATTTATTTATTTTATTTATGTATCAACTTAATTCATTAAAAAATATGTTGTTAACATCCTCAAATTTTAATTTTGCCTTAGAATACCCGTTTTGGGCTTACTTCCCCTACCCTTTTTAGGCTGTGTACCCGTTTTGGGCTTACTTCCCCTATGTTAAAAAACAATATTGCATGCTGTTTATAGATCAAATATGTGATACAATTGTATTATGATATGACATCTATGTAATCTACCATATTTGAAGCAATAAAATCATTATTATTATTATAAAACTTTTTTCAACGCACTTATAAATCCATCATCCATCACGCCTTATCCCCGAAGGGGTGGCAGAGGCATATTATATGCCCACTTTTCACCGTGTGGATTCCTGTCCCACGTAATAGGTGGTGAGCCCATTGCCGTGTTGAAAATAGACAGACGCAGGTTGTAGCTACCTGCTGTTGAAATTTTCAAGCCGCCCATATGGCCTTCAACCAGGCTTAACGTCTCTTATATTTAAATTAAGTATTAGAAAACTTACAGGCACTATCTACGACACACATCCCTAGTGGCGTCTCATCTCTACGCGCCTCGCCATATTATTTATTTATTTTTTATATATTCTGAAACAGAGGAAGTTCAGAAGGAGACTAGAGATCAAGTAGGAGTTTATAAACAACCGACATTTTTCAATCGGTGCGGTACATTTAATAGGTCTTTACCTATGAATTTGCCGTTTTGTATGAAAAATTTAAACAATTTTTTTTCATGTATTTTTAACTTAAAAAAAAAACTTAACTATCTTCACGCTGTATCCCTGACGGGGTAGTCAGAGAGGACAGATCGCCAGGCTTCGCGATCCATGCATACTTCTTTCGCTTCTTCGAGATTCATCAATCGCTTCATACACGCACGTCTGGGTTTCCAAGTACTTTTGACCTTTCCGTTTTTGAGCAATCTGCTCACGTGGTCTTCATATGTAAGTCTCGGCCTACCCTGACCTCTTCTACCCTCTGCTTTCGCACAATATATATTCTTCGTCAATCGTTCCTCATTCATTCGTTGGACGTGTCCAAACCAACGGAGCACGCCCTTTTCCAGCTTAACGCTGACACTTTCATACAAACCTGTCATATTACGTATCACTTCGTTACGTATTCGGTCGGCCAAGGTAACGCCGCACAATTTTCGAAGTGATCGCATCTCCACAGCATTTAATTTCCTTTCATGCATCTGCTGACATACCCAGGTTTCGCTACCGTAAAGCAAAGTTATCACTAGCACTGCGTTATGAATCGCCAGACGTGCTTCTTTTACGATGCTTTGTCGCTCTACTAAATGGGAAAAAGCACCGTTAACTCTGATTCCGGCAGCTACTCGCCGTTCTACATCCGAATCACATCTTCCATCCGCGCTAAACACACTCCCTAAATACACAATTTCATTCACTTGCTCTAGACGTTTCTGGTTTACCCTAATCTCGCATTTAGTTCTTACGTCATCTCTTTCAAATACTAGAACCTTAGTCTTACTTGCATTCAAGCGAAGACCCTTACTTTCACACTCCTCTTTCATATTAGTGACTAATGCCTGAAGTTCGGCTTCTGATGACGCCATGAGCACCCAGGCGAACAGCCAGGCGGACATGACACAACCCTGTTTGACGCCTGTACAGACATCAAAAAGAGGTGACACATCCCCCCCTACTCGTACGCAAGCCTTACAGTCCTTATTAAGCGACTGTATTGCCCGCAACAGCGAGCCGTCCACACCATATCCGGGCAGCAAATCCCACAGAGTTTCCCTCACAACGTTATTAAATGCTTTCTCCAGATCCACAAAAGCGCAGAAAACCCTCTGGCTAATAGCCAGAAACTTCTCTGCGATCATGCGGAGAGAAAACACTTGATCCATGCAACCTCTTCCACGTCGGAATCCGCATTGAGCCTCCCATAAATACCTTTCAGAATTTTCTTGCATTCTTGCCGTTATAATCTTTGCATACACCTTACTAGCTAAGCTGACCAAGCTGATCGCCCTGTAGCTGGAGCAGTTTAGGCGCGAGCCTTTCACTTTGTAGATAGGTACTACAACTGCTATTCGCCAGTCATCTGGGACCTCACCCGTCCGCCAGAACAAGTTGCATAACAGACATAGAGTGTCCCAGACGCGCGACCCACCGTACTTGATCATCTCAGCAGTAACTCTGTCTTTTCCCTCAGCCTTACCACATTTCATACTTCTTATCGCTTGTTCAATTTCTTTCATACTAATGACTTCAATGACCTCGGGATCCGGAGCATCGAAGTGAGCTCCACTTCCCGATGTGGCATCTCTGTCTTTTCTTGCATACATCTTTCCATAATATTCACTCCATCTCTGCAGGACGTCAGTTTGGTCTGTTAGGACGTCATTGTTAACACTAAGCACTTTATTCATACTGCAGATTGCCGAACAACTCCGGGTCTTGCCTACCTCTTTCCAGAAGAGCCTGGCATTATCCCGGAAATTGGTTAACAACCTTTCTTCCGCTTTCATTCTGCACCTTTCACGAGCTTCTTCTATAAGTGCCTTCGTGTTAATTTTTTGCAGCTTGTATCTCTCTTCCATATTAAAATCATTCTGCGAGGCTAAGTAGTCTAACCATGCTTTCTTCTTCATTCGAACTGCTTCTTTCACTTGCTCATTCCACCATGCGTCACACTTATTACTACTGCCTCTTCTCGTTTCTCCACACACTTCTACAGCTGCATTTACCATACTATCCCTAAGGTTCTGCCATACACTTTCCACATTCTCACTACTAACATTGACGTCGCCAAGCTTTTCGGCTACCCTTTCTTTATATTTATCCCTAATGGATGCATCCTGCAGTTTCCAGCTTTTGATGCTATGAGTCGGCTCAGGTTCAGGACACTCGGTGCGATGACGTCAACCCGCGAACAGACCCCTTATCCTAGTTATTACTAGGTAGTGGTCTGATCCTAGTTCAGCGCCTCGATAAACCCTTGTGTCCATCACCTGTTTACGGAGCCGACTATCCATTAGGAATAGATCTATCATGCTTCTCTTTGACTTACATCTCCTCGTATACATATGAATTTTCACAAACAAATCCTTTTCCTTACAAAATGCCAGTATTAGCTTGCCAGCCTCGTTCACCCTATTATCCCCATACTTCCCGAGTACCGACTCAAAACCATCGCGAGCGGTACCCACCCATCCATTCAAGTCTCCACATACTATAAGTTTTTCATTTCTTTCTATCACATCTAGAGCTTCTCTCATACTCTCCCAGAAGTCCTCTAGCTCACTCGCGTTCGACGAAGATACTGGCGCGTAAGCAGCTACCAGGAAAATCTTCGTCAAACCAAGTTTTAGACGGATCCAGAGGATTCTAGGACCTACCAGTTTGTACTCATACATACCGAAAGCCAATCGCGAGGACAACAAAATTCCAACCCCCCGACTGCCATGCTCGCTCTCTGGTACTCCAGACCATAGCACGAGCACCCCACCCGGGAGCTCCACGACTTCGATGCTCTTGCGCTTGGTCTTTGTCAAGCACACTACATCTAACTTTCTCTCATTCATAACATGTATTTATGTATTTATTCTTCATGTATTTTTTATTTGAATTAATCGAAGTAATCACCCATGCAATCAATGCATCTATGTTAACGCAGTGGCAGTTGATCACTTAAAGAAATCAGCTGGGCGGGAGGCAACAAATTCTTCAAAGGCATTTTGTACTGCCTCTCGAGTATTGAATTCTTTTCCCGCCAAGAAGTTATCTAAATTCTGGAAAAAGAAGTAGTCTGTAGGCGCAAGGTCTGGTGAGTAGGGCGGATGACGGAGAGCTTCCAACCCCAGTTCTTGCAACTTGGAGACCGCCTGCTGTGCAGTATGAGGTCGCGCGTTGTCATGCAGGAGCAGTGGAGACGAGCGATTGACCAATGCTGGTTGGAGATGTGCCAGCTCTCCATCACTGTGTTCAGTTCTTTTCAGTACACATCTGCAGTAATGCTCACCTCGTTAGGTAAGAAGCTGTCATGATTCACACTGGCGCTAGACCACCAAACAGTGACCATCTCTTTTCTAGGGGTAAGTTTTCGTTTAGGGCATTGTTTAGGTGCTGAACCAGGATCCAACCAACTTGCTGAGCGCTTGCGGTTATCAAACAGTATCCATTTTTCATCGCAGGTAACAATGCGGTTCAAAATTCCTTAATTTTTGTGTCTGTTGAGCAGTGCAAGGCACGTCACGTCTCGACGCGTACTTCGCGCTGTCGATAATTGAGTTCGTGGGGCACCCATTTGTCAAGCTTTTTTACCTTGCCAATTTGACGCAAATGGACCAATATTGTTTTGACGGTAACGTCGAAAGCTGCTGCTAATTCAGCCGTAGATTGTGTATCATCAGCTTCCACAATCGCCTTTAAATCGTCATTGTCGACCAAAGTCTTAGGACGATCGCGAGGTTTATTTTTCAGGTCGAAATTTCCAGAGTGGAAGCGAGCAAACCAATAACAGGTGGTGCGTTGGTTTGTAGTGTTAGCTCCGTAAACTTAGTTGATGTTGCGTGCCGCTTGTGCCACGTTGCTGTCACGACGGTACTCATATTCCATAATTAATCGAATTTTTAACGTATGGATCCACGATGACTGTAAATGTAACACTAATCAATAAACAAATGACTACTTTTGGAAAAAACATCATTTTTTTTTAAATTAAATTAATTTGTAATTAGAATACTTAGCCAAACAAAAATTATTTTAATTTGATATGGCCAGTACTGCAGAACGGCAATTTCATAGGTAAAGACCTATTATTTACCTGTATATCTATCAAAATTAACAGCTTTTCACTATTAACATATGAAATGGGAGTGTCATACCTATAAGCATTGGCTGCAGCAGCTCATTCTGAGCACAAACTACCTGTAGTTGTTTCATTTAATAAAAAAAAAATCTTGGAACATGAAAAATCTAATTATAGGACAGCTTAATTTACACAACAATATAGATACATTACAGCTTAATTTACATAACGATAGATACAGCCACGGCGGAACTGGACCGCCTAGTAATAGAGAACAAATTAGACATTGTCCTCTTACAGGAACAATATCAGAGCGCTCACCTGCGTAACAGAGTGGTACAATTACATGCCAAGACACGAGCTGGAATTTATGTTTATAGTACAAATTTTACTGTAACATCTTTGAGCAACCTCATGACATCTCATTGTGCTGTTGCTGAGGTTACTTCATCGGCCTATAGGGTGTTTGTTGTGAGCTGCTACTTTCAATATTCACATCATATCGATCCTCACTTACACCATCTTCGTCACGTCCTGCAGTCTCTTGCAGGTCAAAGAATAATCATAGGCGCTGATGTCAATGCCTCTTCTACATTATGGTATGGCAAACTACGTGTATTCGATAGGGACCGGCGCTGTGCCGTCGAAGAATTCATTGCAGAAATGAATTTATCAATACACAATTGTCCCAATGTACCACCTACTTTTTGCGGCCCTATGGGTGAGTCTTCTATTGGCGTGACGCTTTCACGCGGCGACGTCTCGATATCCGAATGACGTGTCCTCCCGGATGCGTCCTGTAGTGAGCATCGTCTAATCGTTTACAAGCTCTTACCCGGTGATGCACGAGAGGCGCAAAGTACTACTTGTAATTTCAAATATAAAAGTAGTGGCGCAAACTGGGAGCTCTTTGGTTCTCTGTTTGCGGCTCACGCTAAAGATTTTGGTCGTGGTAACCTGTGTGTCGAAGAGAGTGCTTCGTTAATGTCAGAAACATTTACCTACTGTGTCGACGTGACCATTGGTCGTGGATCTATTAAAAATACTCGGAGATGCGATTGGGGGAGTGATCGTTTAGCTGAGCTTCGAAGGCGTTTCCGGAGAGCTCGTAGAAAATTTAATTATTTTAAAAAGCATAAAATAAGTGGCGGTGCGGAGTACAATAGCGCTTTACTTGTACTTAGAGTTGCCAGGTCCCATTACAGGGCGGCTGTTGAAAAATGAAAGGGTAATTTGCTACGTAAACTAGTGCATGGGCTGGAAGCTGAGGGTCCGTGGTCGCCTATATATCATGAGTTTAGGGCTAACCGTTCTGTTGATCTTGCTTATGTACGAAATATCAAAATTAACAACTCGCATACTATAGGTCTGAAGGAAACCGCGTTTTACCTCTTGAATTCTCTTATACCCGACGACTGCTCGGAGAACGATAGTGATTATCATTGACAGATAAGACATGGGCTCTTGAGCCACCATACTCACCTCAGTCAGACCTACCAACTTCTGATGAGTTCCTCGAAATTGTTAGGTCGTTGTCCATAGGTAGGTAAGGCGTCGGGTGACGGTGCTTTCGATAACGCTTGGTGGCCAATGCTATTAATGAAATTAAAGTCTCGCGGTTGCTATAGAAATATTTACTCTCTTATTTATTTAAATTTTTTACAAGGTACAACAACTTTAAAATTAGGTCATTATTCTGCTACCAAAACGTTAACAATAGGCTGTCCTCAGGGGTCTGTGCTAGGCCCACACTTGTGGAACTTAGGATTTGATGACTTTTTCAGTTTACCATTACTGGAGGGCTGTTCAATGACAGGATACGCAGATGACGGTATGTTGCTCGTTCAGTCGAATACTCGTGCGGGACTCGAGAGCTTGGCCCACACGAGTTTGCGCGTCGTTGCGAAGTGGGGCGTACGAAACAGGTTATTTTTTGCACCCTACAAAACATTTCAGTTGCCTTTAAAAGGAAGTTTGAAAGTACCACCGCGCATTAAATTCAATAACGTTTACAATAAAAATAAAACTTCGGTTTGCTATTTAGGATTGTTTTTAGAGAGACATTTTGCATTCGTTGAGCACATAAAAACTGTAGGTGAAAAGGCTAAAAATAGCTTTTATGCGTTGTCGAGAATATCTACTGTTACATGGGGACTTTGGTTCAAAACACTGAACGTCGTTTACGGGGCTACTTATCTAGGCTGTATGTGTTACGGGGCGCCGGTATGGGCAGATAAGGCTACTATTGGTGCTGCACGTTTAAAGCTACTTCAAAGTCAACGCCTTGCATTGATATTTTTATGCAAGGCCTACAGGACGGTTAGCACGGAGGCTCTGCCGGTGATGGCTCCCGGTTGATCTCGAAATTCAGAGACGCGCGGCTTTATACTATTCGGCTAAGGATGGCATGGATGATAAGTTTTTGTTAGAAAGAGATCGCCATAGAATTGCCAGACTGTATCGTGATAATGTACGTGAAGAACTTTTAAACGAATGGCAGCTGCGTTGGAACACTTCCATCAAAGGGCGCCACCTCTACCAGTTTTTCCCAGACGTTCATGAACGCCTGGGAGTGTTCTGGCTAAAGGTTTATCACTGTGTTGCTCAATTTCTTACGGGACATGGTAACTTTAGGAGCAAATTACATTCGTTTAAGCTGGTTGAGTCACCGTTCTGTCAGTGTTCAACTGCTGACGCCAAATACGATCAGACCGCCCATCATATACTTTGTGAGTGTAGCATTTGGCAAAATGAGTGATATAATATGCTTAATTGTTTACAAGTAACGTCGGGAGTAGTTTATTATGCGGATCTCGTGGCATCGAGGGTGAATTTTCGTGCTTTTAAACGTTTCTGCCATATATATTACTGGAATCAAACATAGCTGACATAGGACCCGTAATATACTATTACCGTGGTGCTTCCCTATTTCTATAGGATTTACACCTCGTTGCTTTCCAGGTCTCCCGCTTTGCAAAGGAGGGAAGAGGCATTACGTTATTTTATTACTTCCTCACATTATCTTCTGATTAATTTCCTTGCGGGTTCCAAGACATGCTAACTTCTCCTGGGACATCACCGAGATCGAGCTCGGTGTAACTTTTCTGGTGTTTTGGTCATTGCTGTAGATCCTGGTTTACAGGAGTCACAGTAATGGGAATGTGGGTGGGAATAGTCCCAAAAAAAAAAGTAAGTATATCGGTGTATAGATGTGTTCTAGTTTTAATTACACTCTAATACATCAATAAAACATTTCCACTTAGAAAAAACCACAAACTAAGGAAAGTATAAGAATCTCATACCTCAAAACTCATTTTCTTAAATAACTCATTAGTATATTGTGATACCTCAATTTACACTCTCGCGCGAGCCACGATACGAGCAGCAAGCCGCGAATGTAAATGCACCATGATAATGCATTTACATTCGTGGCTCGCAGCTCGTCTCGTAGCTTGCGCGAGAATGTGAAAGAGGTATAAGGATTCTCACTTAGATCGTAAGACTCGTAAGGTCTCACACCACACAGCTTAAACATCCAAAACAATACTTCAATGATTGACAAGGAACCATTGTTACACCCACCGTGCAGTCAGGGCGATATGATTCATAGATCCTGAGACTCAAATACGTGTAATAGGTTTATTAAACTAATTGTATTTTGTACTACAAATAATGTGTGAGTGTAGTGCCATTGTTGTGATGAATTCAAGTGTAAATTTTGTAGGCGTTGTTCTGACGCTGCGCTGATGTCTAGACAATTAACATTTTTTTAATTTAAGAACAATTTTATTAATTTGTTTGTTTTCCTCTTAAAAATATTGGTAGGTCTATATTAAACAGACTACCTCGGGTACGCAGCGGTAGTGGATGCAACTGACAACAACAAAAAGAAAGAAACACATTTATTAGGCACATACAATAACAACAATAAAAATAAAAACAAGATAAATAAATACCCTTATAAGTAATAAAAATATACAAAAATAAAAATTATTAAACGTGCCTAAAAGGCCACAGCTCAGCATAATGCTGCGGAGTACCACGGCGCTGATTTTCAGCTGAAGCCCGCCAGGACTAAAGGTGCTTTCAGTAAAAAGTTTATCGCAGAAGGGTATTTCAGCATTCGATTCTACACTTTTATTACTTCATTATTTTTGTAACTTTTCCCCGCCTCTCCTTCGACGTTTGATCTATATTGCAAAAGTCATGCTCACGAGTAGACTGAAAACCATAATGAAATAAACAAATCGTGGGCGTATAAATACATAAATAGGATTCTTGTTAGCCCACAAATTCATATACCTAATATCTTACGATTATTATACTTATCTAACCACCGTGACGGTACATAATGCCTTTCCTAAATACCATTCTCTCACACAACCGTACTATTGTACACTATAATTAAACAATTGGTATGTAAATAGACAAGTGTGTGGGCGAAACATTACCTACTTGTCTTAAGAATAGATTGAATATGAGATAAAGCTCTATGGGACTTCCGTACCTACTGCTAGTTTATCTAGTTACTTCTTTGGACATTCAGTACTTTATTTGTTCATATAAGGTCAAGAGTTTTAATTTGGGGTCTATTTAAGTAAATTGAATGCTGTGGAGATGCGATCACTTCGAAAATTGTGCGGCGTTACCTTGGCCGACCGAATACGTAACGAAGTGATACGCAATATGGCAGGTTTGAATGAAAGTGTCAGCGTTAAGCTGGAAAAGGGCGTGCTCCGTTGGTTTGGACACGTCCAACGAATGAGTGAGGAACGATTGACGAAGAATATATATTGTTCAAAAGTAGAGGGTAGAAGGAGTCAGGGAAGGCCGAGACTTACATATGAAGACCACGTGAGCAGATTGCTCAAAAACGGAAAGGTCAAAAGTACTCGGATACCCAGACGTGCGTGTATGAAGCGATTGATGAATTTCGAAGAAGCGAAAGAAGTATGCATGGATCGCGAAGCCTGGCGATCTGTCCTCTCTGACTACCCCGTCAGGGATACAGCGTGAAGATAGTTAGTTAGTTAGTTTTTTTTTTATTTCCTTGAAATGTATTTGTAATTTATGTGTCGATATTTACAATGTAATATTGAGATGTAAATAATAAATTAAATATCACCAAATAGTGCCGAATATTTAATTTGAACTAATATTATTAGCTTAATTTGGGCTAGACAGCACAAACTTATTTTATAAGTTAGGAGAACATGAGATGAAATCATTGCAAAAGTTATAAGTCTGATAGAATGAATACAATACTATCTGATTATAGAAACAAAAATTTAACAAATTATTTAATATAACAGAGATTTTTTGTTGCATAAAACATAATTAATTATTAGCATTGTTATGTAATTATATGTATCGTATATTGGTGGACTATAAGCACAAAAAGATTGTCTGAACCCTTTTTACAAAACAAACAGTAGGTTTTAAAAATACAATCATTCAAATATCAGTCAAATCAGCCTAATAAATACTTAATAAGATGACTATTCATAGTATTTTGTGAGTTTATTATTGCGTAAATTTTGTATTTAATTCTCTTAATTCAAAGTTTGTTTTTTTTTGTAAGGTTATGTTTGTGTATATTTTGCATTCTATACGTACATTATTATTAGAATTAAAAGAATTTTCATAATCTTTTTCCACTGTATTCCTTCTTTCCCTTTCAATAACACTAACGTTCTACCCTCCAAAACTTTTAAGTTCACACTTTACAAATACAATTTAACACTGTCAAACATAATTCATTTCAATGACTCAATAAATAGAATAGAAATAGAAGCGCTCATAGCCCCGCGGACTCAGTGTTCTGTAAACGATCACTGAGTTTCGCAACTTTCGCTGGTCCTCGGATGGGTGAAAACTTTGTGGCATTTACATTTGCGGGCGTTTCCGTACTTCGGAAGGCACGTTAAGCCGTTGGTCCCGGTTGCCAGTAAAATGGCAGTCGTTCAGTCAACAGCAGGTAGCCACAACCCTGCGTCTATCTATTTCAACACGGCAATGGGCTCACCACCTATTACGTGGGACATAATACACATGGTGAAAAGTGGGCATACAATATTGCGTACGGGGATAAGGCGTGATAGATAAATAAATAAATAAATAGCAGCAGAAAATCGTATTAATCACATTAGAATTGGTATCTCTACTCTTAACGCAGATATCAGATATATAGCATCTGTGTCTCACAGTGATTGATGTTATGATTACACTACACCGACTTAACTCACATTACAATAATAGTTAATTAATTCAATGCTGTTAATATTCTTTACAGGCATAAATTCCTTCAATTACATCATTATTTGGTTTCATCGTACTGTGTGCAAAATCGTGGGCGAGACTTAATAGATAATCCTCACTGAAGGTTTGATTGTTAGACTTGGCTACAACTGCCTACATAAATCTCTTTTAAGGAACATAATTGGGAATCAATAGCTACTACCAGCATAGAATAAGTATTAGCACTACGTACTACCGGGTACAAAAGTTCCTTAACACTCGATGTACATTTTGTTAGTGCAATAAGAAAGAAATGATCTGCTGGTATCGTGAAATTATATTAATTTGTAAATAAGTCATCAAAATACTTCCTAAGTTTCTTGCCGGTTCTTTTAAAGTGGGCTGCGTTATGAACCGGGGTGGTCCCGTTAAAAACATTAAATTTATCTGTAGTTCTAGTGTAAGAGATTTTGTAAGCGCCGTTAAAATAGACTATGTAAAATAAAGATATTTTTTTAAACAACGAGAGTGTTTGATAATTTAGGGCTTGACCCGCGTGGTATAGTTGTATCGTGTCTGTTTTCTACTGGGTACAAGTAAACAAGTCCTTAAGAAACAAATAAATAGGGTGGCCCATTGAAAACGGTCAGTATGGGCAACTCTGAAACTATATGACAGAAAGATCTGTTCTATGGAATCATATTATGTCTCATATTGTTATGTGTGTATATATATATCATGTGTGTTATATTATGTCAGAATGACATAATTTAATTATGAGACTAGATCCACTATTAATACTTTACTTACAACTTCTGGCTTGTCTAAAATAAACGCCTTATACTCCCAATTCGGTTGTTAAACTACCGGAAAAATAACAGTAAAGTTTATAGTATGGTATTAAGACTAAGAGACGTGTTTTATCAAAATAGATCTTCCCACAACTTTTATGTTAACAAAACGACAACATACATTAATAAAATATCGAACCATACTATGCATCAGTTACAATAATAATAATGTTAATATTATAATCATTAAAATGCCATAGAAGACAAAAGTCGTTAAGCGTGGTTGAAGGCATTATGGGCGGCTTGAAAAAATTCAACAGCAGCTCGCCACAGCCTGCACCTGTCCATTTCAACACGGCAATGGGCTGCCACCTGTTTAGTGGGACAAAAATGCATACGGTAAAAAGTGGGCGTATAGTATGCCTCTGCCTACCCCTTCGGAGATAAAGGCGTGACAATATGTATGTATTTAGAAGATAAAAACGAATATGTCTAATTTATTGACAGTAATGAATATTTTATATTTTACCAAAAGCTTTATACTTACTTAACTATCAGTCATATCTTTATTCCCGAAGGGTGGCAGTGGTATAATTATAAGCCCATGTGGGTTTACATCTTACGAGTACCACAGTATAAAGAGAGAAACCCTGGGCCTCTTAGTTATGTTTGACTGCCTCTGTGGCGCGGTGGGAGTGCATCCGACTGCAACGCAAGAGGTCGTGGGTTCGATTCCCACCCAGGATAAAACTTTGTGTGATGAGCACGATGGTTTATTCTGTGTCTGGGTGTTATTTATCAATAATATGTATGTATTTAGAAATATATAAGTATGTTTATCAGTTAAATAACACCCAGACACAGAATAAACCATAGTTCTCATCACACAAAGTTTTATCCTGGGTGCTAATTGAACCCCGACCTCTTGCGTAGCAGTCGGATGCACTCCCACTGCGCCACAGAGGCAATCAAATACAAGGTAGACAAATGTAACTAATTTAAAAGAAGCCTGTAAGAATAATGTATGATATCTTAGTAAACTTTGTAGAAATTATATAATTGTTACGGTAGGCCTCAGTTATAGAAAGCATGAAGTATTGTTATAAACAAATTAAGTACACGTCTGTACATTTTATAATTACTGTAGCTACGAAACTAGCTCAAATTGTAAACAATTATATAAACTAGTGCATTATTTACATGACATAAATGCCACTTCAAGAAAAAAAATATTTACTACTTAAATTACGTGTCTAATTTCATCATAATGTTATGCAAAATCGTATAAATTTGTTATAAAATACAATAAGTAAGCTTCTTTTTTGCACACTTCTTTTTCATCTTGGCCTGTGTTCAGTTGTGATTAACTAAGTCCTCGTTTATCGTCTGAATTGCTGGATATGTTACTTAGAGTCCGCATTTATTGGCAGAGTCAGGATTAGCTATTATTTGTTTTTTTTTTAATTCTTAGGTACTAATTTCGTAAAAAAAAAACCGTATAAACATTCTACGTCATTGTTTTTAAATGAGAAATATAAAACCTTTGTTTTTTTTTATTATTTTACCATTAAGGTAAAGGTAAGGGTCAGACATTTGATCGCAAGTGGTCATGTAGCTTATGGATGTACGCAATACGTTTGATAGAACGGCGAGTAGCTGCCGGAAACAAAGTTAACGGTGCTTTGTTCTAATTTGTAAAGCGACAAAGCATCGTAAAAGAAACACGACTTGCGATTCATAACGCAGTGCTAGTGTCAACGTTGCTTTTCGGTAGCGAAACCTGGGTATGTCAAAAGATGCATGAAAGTAAGTTGAATGCTGTGGAGATGCGATCACTTCGAAAATTATGTGGCGTAACATTGGCCGACTGAATACGTAACGAAATGATACTCAATATGGCAGGTTTGAATGAAAATTACATGCTCCGTTGCTTTAGACACGTTGAACGAATGAGTGAGGAGCGATTGACGAAGAATATTATTATATTGTGCAAAGTAGAGGGTAGCAGGAGTCAGGGTAGGCTGAGACTTACATAAGAAAACCACGTGAGCAAATTGCTCAAAACGGAAAAGTCAAAAATGCTCGGATACCCAGGCGTATATGTGTGAAGCAATTAATGAATCTGCAGGAAGCGAAAGAAGGATGCATTGATCGAGAGTCCTGACGATCTGTCCTCTCTGTTTACCCCGTCAGGGATACAGCGAGAAGATAGTTAGTAAAATTTAAGTTGTAGAAAATTGGCACACAGATCAAGATAAGAGATTAAAATTAAATAGTGAATGTATTACGTATAGGAAAGAATTGTATGTATATCACGCGGTCAATTAATCTAAAAAGGAAACAATTGCATCACGTTACGCATTAAGTAAATTAAGTCACTCGTTATGAAGAATGCAAAATACAGTCACACAATACACAAATCATAACTCTAAGTAGACTACGCGTAAATATTTATTTCGAGTATTAGTCAAAAAAGGGTTTTAGTTGCAGTCGTTTCCTAATATCGAATTTCGTTAAAAATATGAATCTACAGGAAGCGAAAGAAGTATGCATGGATCGCGATGCATGGCGATCTGTCCTTCTCTGACGACCCTGTCAGGGATACAGCGTGAAGATAGTTCAAAATATATTCAGATTAGGTACCTATTACAATGCGAAACCACTAATACTAATCACTCTCAGTCATTAGTTTAAATATTGACAATTCAAGTTGGCGACCCAATGCTGTGCATCTTTATGCTCTACTAGTAGATCTTGAGACTGTGAGAGGAAGGAAACACTTGCAGTAACAGATTCACGTTTCGGCAGTACGACAGAGAAATTATTTTTTAAATCGTTCTGTTCTGGCAAATATTCTCTCCACTGTATGATAGTGGTACATCCATTTATTCGAGAATGAAATGGATAGGGTGGGATTAGGTTCTTCAGAACATTCGCCGTGGTAGATTTGGTAGAATGCAGCCAAGGAAACTTTGAGTATTAATTTACAGGACACTGAGTTAAAGGGGCTGCAAGCGCTGAATGTTTTGGAACCTCTGCCCTATTATTATATTTGAAGTGCTCGTGGCCCCGCGGACTCAGTATTCTGTAAACGATCACTTAACGCGGTGATCGATAATAATTTGATGGAAAGTGGTCACTTAACGCAGTGATCGTTCACAGAATATTGATGATGGGTGACCACTTTGTGGCATTTACATTTGCGAGCGTTTCCGTGCTTCGAGGCACGTAAAGCCTTTGTTCCTGGTTGCCAGTAACATGGCAGTCGTTAGTTAAGCCCAGTTGAAGGCCTTATGGGCGGCTTGAAAAATTTCAATAGCAGGTCACCACAACCTGCGCCTGTCCATTTCGACACGGCAGTAGGCTCACCACCTGTTACGTGGGACAGAAGTTCAAACTGTGAAATGTGGGCGTATAGTATACCTCGCCTACCCCTTCGGGGATAAAGGCGATACAACATGTCTGCCCTGCTATTGTCACCCGCTTTATCGCTATTTATTCAATAAAGATTTACTTATTCCAAAACAATACTACAATCGTCTTATAGCCAATATTATACCAATTTATCTTCGCCTGTCAATTACACCAACGTTCAGACCTAAATAGCAACTAATTGGTTTAATACTGTAGTAACTCTAATCATTAGTGTTGCTCATGCCCTTGAACCAATATGACCAGCGAATCTCAAAGTAACCTTAGTAATACCATATTAATTTCATTATATCAATAATATCTATATCGATATAATTATAATAGATTTGATGCGCAAGATTTTTGCGTTACTTTCCACTTTTTTTCACAGCTGATGGGAAATGGTCACCGTAGCGTAAACAGACGTTTGCAACACCAGAGGAGCGGCACTCGCGCTGCCGACCCTATAAAATCTTTTTATGACTCCTTTTGAAGATTACTCTCTAGAATGAATTTTTATTATCCCGTAGTTAGGTATACGGATTACTTTATTAAGATTGTAGACGAACACAACACGAATTTATAGCTTTACGGTTCCATAATAATGGTAATATTCACTGATGGAAAAATGGTAATGGTCACTTTAGAATATGGACGAATAACTACAAATGAGTTTATTGATACAGATATTTTATTATTTTGATCGTGTTTTACTATTTGATCCAGTATCTATGGGACAAATTGCTGGTTTAAAAAAAAACTAATTTCTAGATAGGGCCAAAAATGAATTCAGAGAAATATGGGCGTCGGTATAGTGTACCTCTGCATTCCCTACGCATATTTAGGGACTTAAGAGGCGGCTTATAAGTAAGGTTGAGCAAATAATCAAATATGTTCTACAACCATTATAAATGTACTATAGAATACGACGGACGAAGGGTGTTTTCAGTAAACAGTTTATCGGAGAAGGGTAATTCGGCATTCGATTTTACACTCATTGTAGGTAAGTTTACAGTCATCAGCACTTTTTTGCCTGCGTTTTGTAAGTCAGCACATTACACAGAGTTAA
The DNA here is from genome assembly GCA_948477245.1 of Thumatha senex. NCBI lineage: Eukaryota > Metazoa > Arthropoda > Insecta > Lepidoptera > Erebidae > Thumatha > Thumatha senex. The sequence goes on along the minus strand of OX419739.1, from coordinate 22,468,323 downwards.
ATTACTTGGTGACTTGAGCTAGCACCTGAGTCATGTCATCTTGCCTAAATTGTACTGTTTTAAAATTACACCGAGTAACATGTCACGTTTTCTGTAACTTACAACACAAAATCTTATAAGTGAAATAAATGTTATAAGGGTAATAAATGTTGCTGTTAGGTATGATGATTAAAAGAAATACTGTGGATCAGCCGCTTTATTAGTAATTGTACAACACCGGGCTGTGTTGTAAAATTACATGACATAACATGACTAACGATACCATAGGAGGCAAGAGAATAGACAAAGGCATAGAGTACAAAAACTTATTTTTTCAATATTACCTTGGGGTTGCTATATAAAAGCAAAATATTGTTATTGACTTATCACACCACCCCTCAATAAAATATTTTTAAACAAACATACACTACCTATATCTAATATATAACCACAAACTCGTGGCATGCTCACAATACATCTTTTTCTAACTTCTCTTTTACAAAAGACTGTTTAATTTCCATATGTTTTAAACTGTTGGCACATATGGCCATGGGTAACTCTAACCCATGGCCATATGTGCCATCTTGATAGTGGATTGGTTATCCTCATATATATCTATTCCCCTTTTAAAGCCAAATATAAGTAGTATGTCAGGAAGCCAACATGCCTCACTTGTTGCTGTACAATAAATAAATAATAATACATTCTGCTTCAGTTAATGATAATGCAACAGAACTCTGTTTTTTTGTAAACCAAATAACAGATAATCAAATATTTTGAAAAGACAACCGGTTTTAGATTTACGATCATCTGAGCCAAACCAGGCACTGTCAACATAGCCTACAAAGCTTTCGTTATTATCTCTCTTATAGACTAAACACAAATTAAGAGTACCCTTAATATATATCTTAAAACATTTTTTTAAAGTTTACATAAAAAAAGTGATGCACAACCTTGATACCGACTTAGAATATTAATAGTAGCACAGAATCAGGTCTAGTTCCCATAGATGCATACATTAAGCTGCCAATTAATCTACGACAATTATTCTCTATTTCTACACTTTCTAACTTATCTCTTTTTAGTATGTGGAAGTTAAAATTCTTGTCAATTGGCAATGATAAGGGTTTACAATCAAACATATTTTGAGATTTTAATAGTGTTTCAAGGTAATCTTTCTGTGAAATGGTTCTAACTCCTTGTAACTAATCCTGCTTAACACTTTTACCTAAAAATTTACTTATTGGTTCTAGTTAATTCATTTTGAAAGTTTTGCATAAGGTATCTCGCAGCAATGAGATTTCCCTATTACTATTACCAAAGTACAGAATATCATCAACATATAATAACAAGTAAATTTTGTGGTTACTGTCACACTTAGAGAACAAACAATAGTCTTTATCACACTGTTTATAACCTAAAGATAACATTAAATCTTTAAATGTTTCATTCCAATATTTTGGGGACCTTTTCAACCCATATATAGACTTTTTTAGTTTTACATATTTAATACTTAACCCTTTAGGTAAAGATAGGTATAATTACTCATCCAATTTAGTATTTAAAAATGCCCCTCAAACATCCATTTGATTTATTTGTTGCCACTGCGACAAATATACGGAATGTATTTAACCTAGCTACAGTGGCATACATGTCATATTCGTTATAGCAATTTTGTTCAAACCCCCTAGCAACAAGTCTAGCTTTAAAATAATGGTTATCCTTCTTCCTAAAAACCCACTTTGAGCTTATAATTTCTTTCCCATCTGGTATACTTTGAACTTCTGTCCAAGTATCGTTTCCATACATCTGTTCTAGCTCCTTGTCAATAGCCTCCTGCCATTGATCTGCCTCGGCTGAGTTCATTGCCTCTTCATAGTTCTCTGGTTCCTCTCCAATGGCTAAATTTCCCAGTTCATAGCTTGTAGTATCTTGGGTTTAATAATCCTTCGTCCGCTTCTTGTCACTATTGATTTTTCAACCATCTTTTCACAGGCACTCTGTTGTTTCCGTTTTTCATTTTCTGTCTCATATTCTTTTTCACTGCCTTCATTTACCGCATCATAAACTTCATTTTCTATTTCTTGTTCATTTTGTGTAGGCATGTCTAAGAATATCACAGCTTCTTTTTCTTCATTGTCATGTCTTACAGTTATTGAGGCCTGTTTGAGAAATACAATATCTCTTCTTGTGTGTATCTCCTGTTTATCAAGACTATGCCTATCATATATATAATATGACTATCCTGTATCCTTTTGAACCTTCATAGCCCACAAACACTCCTTTCTCCCCTTTGATATCCCACTTTAACCTATTCTGCTTTGGTATGTGTACAAACTACTGTACCAAATACTTTATCCAAGCACCGGATATCAAAATCTTTACCTGTAAACACTTCATATGGTGTTTTGCCCTCAACTCTGCTACTGCTTGTCCTGTTGAACACATACACAGTTGTATTAATGGCTTCAGCCCATAGCTCCTTGGAAAGACATTTATTTCCTAGCATAGACCTTGATGCTTCTACTAATGTTCGCATGTCCCGCTCTGCTTTCCCGTTTTGAACAGGCGTATAGGGCACTGTTGTCTGATGTTCTATACCTCTATCGCTGAAAAAGCTTTGTAGTCCCGAGTTGACAAACTCTTTCCCGTTATCTGTACGTATTGCTTTTATCTTAAAGCCAGTTTGTCGTTCAGCCCAGTGTACATATTGCTTTATTTTATTACTTGTATCACTCTTATTTCTAATAAAATAAACAGTTCGAAATTATGTGTAGTCACCCTTCAACAATAGAAAGTATTTAGAGCCACCAATGCTGTCTACCTCCATTGGGCCACATAAATCTGCATGAATTAATTTTAAGGGTTCCTTGGTATACTGAACAGATCTTTTGAAAGGTAATTTATGAATTTTTCCCTCTATACATGTTACACATTGGTGCTAATACTATGTACATTTTTCACTTGTTGTTGAATTTTATCACATAAAATGAATTTTAGTGATGTCAGCTACTAATTTAACGTCACACAAAATTTTAACGCTTTTTTTACTTTTCACTAAAATTAGACGCCACCTATTTTAGTGGGACGTTCATTAATTTTAGTAACCGTTTGAAACGTGAAAACTTTTAAACGTTATAACGTGAAAAATGTACATAGGCAGTTCAATCACCAAGTTAGTCGGCATGTATTTACATTCGACTTTCTATGTACATTTTTCACGTCATGTTCAATTTTATCACTGTAAATGTTTTTAGTGACATCAGATACAAATTAAGTGCTATTTATGATATCACCAACTTTAGTTCGACTTAATAACAGAATAGCATTTGGCAATCTCTTAATAAAAATGAGAAAATTTTAGAGAAATTTAGTTTAGTGATCACAACAACAGAATTAGCACCATTGTTCACTATCACTTTTAAATTCAATACTTTTACACTTTAATATTTCACGCACATAGTCCATGTTTTGATGACATAACCTCTCATGCCATTCTGACAAAGTGATGACCATTGCATGGTTTTCTGGTTCACTTTGCAACACATCTAGAATTTAGGACTTGCTACTACACTTTCCCACTACATACAATACATTATCTTTAAACACTAAGCATTTACCATTGCACATAGTTACTTCATAACCTCTTTTCACTACACTTGCAACTGAAAACAAGTTTATTTTCATATCAGGCACACACAACACATCATATAATGTAGATTCAATATAAGTCCCACTCCAATCCCAAGAACAGACAATTTTCTGCTATCCCCCACAATAACAAACTTGTTTGACACTGGCATACACTTAGTAAACAAGGACCTGTCACCTGTCATGTGTTCACTTGCCCCACTATCTATTAGCCAAATATTATTAAAATTTACAGGGTTGTCTAGTAGCAACTCATCTCCTAAAGGCATGGCAGACACCGTGAATGCATTACCTTTAGTATTTGAAGTGGTTTGTTTGGAATTATACGTACCTTTACCATTATTTCTGAATTTGCAGTCGGTTTTCAGATGACCTATCTTATTACATAAAAAGCACTTTCTGTTGTCCACACTACTTTTACATTGTTGAGAGAAGTGACCAGCCTCTCCACATTTAAAACATTTCTTATCTAATTTACTTCTACACTGTTGAGATATATGCCCAACCTTACTGCACCTGAAACATTTAATATCCTGTATTTTCCTATTATGCCGCATGTAGAATGCAGAATTTTCTTCATTTATTTATCTTGCCTTAATTCTATTTTCTTCCACAAGAAGCCTTGCAGTAAGATCCTCATAAGTTTGTTTACTTACATCTACAGACTCCCAAGCAGACACGTGTGCATAACTTTCCGGTAATGACATCAAGACTTTGGTAATTAACAGCTTATCAGACACTTCTTCACCTGCTGGTTTCAGATGACACACCATCTCTTGTAATTTAGCTAGGAATACAGACAGCTCACCACATTCATATTTAAATTGTAAAAATTTTTGCTGTAGCATGAGTGTACTTGTAGAGGACTGTGCTTCATATACACTGTGAAGTTTTGTCCACATATCGGCGACTGTCTCGCACGTTAGCACATGTACCATCATCGCCTCGTTAATCCTGGATACTATTATTGACTGTGCTTTGGCGTCTCTCGACACCCAGCTCGCCATATTTCCTTCTGTCTTAACTTCTACGCCTTTCACGACAGAAAATAAATCTAAACCTTTTAAAATTACTGAAGGAACTTCCATGTACTCCAATTCTTTAAACCTTCTAGTTTCATGCCCGTTAAGAGCGTCTGAGTAGAAGACTCCATTTTTGGCGCTTTATAATAAGCCTGATGCCACACTTACCCCACGTAGACTTACCAATTTGTATACAAGTGACGACTGCTTCAATGCCCACACTGGCCCACACCCTTTTCTTGACTTTGTTATAAAAAGAACTGTGGAGTCCCACTCCAAAAACCAGGCCACGCGCCCGCCAAAAAAATTTTCTACTCTCACCCTTCGTATCTATTTACTGCGGCAGAATATGGAATACTAGGCCCATAACCTATGACGATTAAAAGAAATACTGTGGATCAGCCGCTTTATTTGTAATTGTACAACACAGCCCGACATGACTAACGATACCATAGGAAACAAGAGAATAGACAAAGGCATAGAATACAAAAACTTATTCTTTCAATATTACCTTGGGGATGCCATATAAAAACAAAATATTGTTATTGACTTATCACATTAGGTGAGACAAAAAAATGCATACGCTAAAATGTGGGCGTGTAGTCTACAGACGTCAGTAGCTCTGCCTATTCCTTCAGGGATAACGGAGTAAAAATATGTATGTATATATGTAAAATGTTATCACATGAATTCATCTTGTTGCTTATACTACAGTTGAAGCTGTTAGAAAAAAAATTAGCACGTGTTTCAGGACTGTTATAATTCCAAAACCAAAATTATTACACAACATTTTAACCTCTCCGGAGAAAAGGACGTGTTTCTTAAAATATAATGTATTTCAGGGTTTAATAAATTGGAACCTTTTTAAGTAATATAAGCAAAAAGTATGCCTGGATCACGAAGTCTTGCAGTCTGTCCTATCTGACTACTCCGTCAGGGATACCGCGGGAAGGAAAGTGGTGTACAAAGGTGTAAATGTATTCAAACACGCCTTCTCACATAACTCCAAAGAACAATGTAAATTAATTATTGTAAGCCATAAATCCATTTTAAAAAAGCATCAATGGAGTTTCTTGCCAGATTCTTCTCCGTTCAGTGTAGGCGGCAACTAAAATTATCTTCACGCTGTATCCCTGACGGGGTAGTCAGAGAGGACAGATCGCCAGGCTTCGCGATCCTTGCATACTTCTTTCGCTTCTTCAAGATTCATCAATCGCTTCCTACACGCACGTCTGGGTCTGCTCATCTGCTCACGTGGTCTTCATACGTAAGTCTCGGCCTACCCTGACTTCTTCTACCCTCTACTTTCGCACAATGTATATTCTTCGTCAATCGTTCCTCACTCATTCGTTGGACGTGTCCAAATCAACGGAGCACGCCCTTTTCCAGCTTAACGCTAACACTTTCATTCAAACCTGCCATATTGCGTATCACTTCGTTACGTATTCGGTCGGCCAAAGTAACGCCGCCCGCACAATTTTCGAAGTAATCGCTTCTCCACAGCATTCAATTTACTTTCATGCATCTGCTGACATGACCAGGTTTCGCTACCGTAAAGCAAAGTTGGCACTAGTACTGCATTATGAATCGCCAGTCGTGCTTCTTTTACGATGCTTTGTCGCTTTACTAACTGGGACAAAGCACCGTTAACTTTGTTTCCGGCAGCAACTCGCCGTTCTACATCCGAATCACATCTTCCATCCGCGCTAAACATACTCCCGAAATACACAATTTCATTCACTTGCTCTAGTCGTTCCTGGTTTACCCTAATCTCGCATTTGGTTCTTACGTCATCTCTTTCAAATACTAGAACCTTAGTTTTACTTGCATTCAAGCGAAGACCCTTACTTTCACACTCCTCTTTCATATTAGTGACTAATGCCTGAAGGTCGGCTTCTGATGTGGCCATGAGCACTGCATCATCAGCGTACAGCAGTCAGTTTACTTTAAAGTCACCCAAATTCACACCCATATCACAATCTTTCAACTTCTGCAGGCAACTGTCCAGATACACTATGAACAGCCAGGCGGACATGACACAACCCTGTTTGACGCCTGTACAGACATCAAAAAGAGGTGACACATCCCCCCCTACTCGCACGCAAGCCTTACAGTCTATACAAAGCGACTATAATGCCCGCAGTAGCGAGCCGTCCACACCATATCCGGGCAGCAAATCCCACAAAGTTTCTCTCACAACGTTATCAAATGCTTTCTCCAGAACAGTCGAAGGGTGACTTTAAATAGGTGTAATTGTTTTAAGGGGGTAAGAGTACAGCCCATGGGATGTTCAAAAATGTGTGGAACACCTGGTCGAAATCTACTGGTTTCGGAAATACACGATACTTTAACTTTTTTAGGAAAATTACCAAAATTCAAGAGAAATCCTTAAAAATAAAAATAAATACTGGATGCATGGATTTTATATTTATTTTATCTGATTGCTGGATAAATTATCCATAAAATAAAAACATCAAATGTTATGAATCAATTAAAATTTTAGAGTTATGAGAGCTAAAACTTGTAACAATAAAAAAAAATTGCTTTATCGAAATTTCAATTGATTTTAGTGAAAAATATCCACTCCGAACTGGTCGTACAAACGATGTCATTAAATTTCTTGTTTCCTTAGCTTTCTAAAAAGGTATAATAAGTGTACAAAATTCTAAGATAGCGCCCAACAAACTCAGTTATTGCCGAGTAGGTAATACGTAAACTGCACATTAATAACATTATTAGCACTTTACCATACTACCCTGCTAAGGTTTTTTCTTTAAGTGTCATTAATTTACCTCGTAACACGTCTCATTGATTTGCTTTAGTGGACTTTATGAATGCATTGTGTATTGTTGCCCATTTGGTTCTCCAAGCCAGTAAGGATGACTATGGTTAATTTTACTAAGAGTAGTATGAAAAAAATATCTAATGTAGATGAAATAATACTCATACTGATACAAAATAATAATATTTAATAAGAAAAAACGCAAGTTATCTTTACAATTAAAATACTCAAGTTATTTACAAAAAGAAATAACAAAAACACAGTAGGAAAAACACGTTTTATAACACTTGATTTAATTAAAACACCTTATTATTTTAAATCTTGCTCAAATTGACCTGCTTGGTTCCTAATACACGCCCGTAGTCGTTTCCTAAGATTGGACCTAGTAACAACTCCCGTAAGATCTTGCTGTATTTGATTAGCAGCTGCTATGATTCTAGCTTTCAATTCTTCAACATTATTGACGGGAGTTGTATACACTAATGTCTTCATGTGACCCCATAGGTAATAATCACAGGGGGTCAAATCTGGACACCTCGCTGGCCACGGCGTCGGGCCTCCTCTGCCAATCCAACGAAGTGGAAACGTTTCATCCAGCCATTGTCTAACACTAGCCCGGTAATGGGCTGGGCAGCCATCGTGCTGGAAGATCATTTCTTCCCGGTTAGTTAGTGGAAAATCTTCCCGAACAGGAACATCTTCGAGAAGGTTGAATAAATGGTTTCGAAGAAAATCCTCGTAAGCTTCGCCATTTAAGTTGTTTGGTAAGAAATATGGCCCCACCAAGTATCTGTCAATAACGCCCATCCATACGTTTACAGAGAATCTTCTTTGATGAGCTCCTTCCTTGGACTTTCTTGGATTTTCTCCCCGTGTAGTCCAGTAGTGGAGATTGTGATAATTCGTTATGCCGTCTCGGTCAAACTTGGACTCATCTGTCCATAAGATTTTACTTAAAAACATTGCGTCTTCAGCGTCCATATGCTGCATGAAGCGACAGAAATCTACTCGTCTTGCAGGGTCTCCCTCCTCTAGCGCTTGAACAGGTGTGTAGTGGTATGGGTACTGTCGCGCTGCATGTAAAGTAAACCATACTTTGCATTGAGATAATCCCATTTGCCTGGCTACTATGCGTGTAGATGTAGTGGGATCTCTCGTAAAACAATCCAGTATTTCTTCTTCGTGCTCTGCATCCACTTGACGAGGTCTACCAGCATCGTGACGCCGCTCATGAACACTTCCACTTTCTCTAAGCCGTTGAAACGCCGCAGAAAAGACACGTACACTAGGTGCGCGACGATTTGGGAATCGGTGTATGTACTCCCTTCTGGCCGCTGCAGCATTACCGTCACAGAATCCGTACACAAACACAATGTCTGCGTACTCTTCGCTACTGTAGCTTGCCATTGAAATAAAGCAAAGAAACAGATGGATGAAATAACTAGTACGAATAATAGGTACGTCCGGCACGCGTAAGTATCTAAGTAGTACTAGACAGAGGTCGCGCAACTTGGGGCCCAAGCGCAAGGCAACGGCCAACCGTCAACAATTGCTATCTCACTCACACACGTTGTGCTATTTATCGATTCTCTCACTCTCGCATAGTGAAACCGTGAGAAAGGTTTTAAGAATTCCAGGTATCGGCTCGGCTTGCAATACATTAACAATAGGGATCATAACTACCTGCTCGGGACTAACTGAGTATGTTGGGCGCTATCTGAGAATTTTGTACACTTATTATACCTTTTTAGAAAGCTAAGGAAACAAGGAATTTAATGACATCGTTTGTACGACCAGTTCGGAGTGGATGTTTTTCACTAAAATCAATTGAAATTTCGATTAAGCAAATTTTTTTTTATTGTTACAAGTTTTAGCTCTCATAACTCTAAAATTTTAACTGATTCATAACATTTGATGTTTTTATTTTATGGATAATTTATCCAGCAATCAGATAAAATAAAAATAAAATCCATGCATCCAGTATTTATTTTTAATTTTAAGGATTTCTCTTGAATTTTGGTAATTTTCCTAAAAAAGTTAAAGTATCGTGTATTTCCGAAACCAGTAGATTTCGACCAGGTGTTCCACACATTTTTGAACATCCCATGGGCTGTACTCTTACCCCCTTAAAACAATTACACCTATTTAAAGTCACCCTGTATAATAGTAAGTTTATTTTCACAAAAGCGCAGAAAATCTTTAAATTACTTAAATTATTGTCTTGACTATTCGTAAGTGCCTAAAATGGTCTACATGAATAAAGATAATTTTGATTTTGAAACAAAATCGTCGTGACTAATTGGATATATTTTGTGGGCATGCTCTGTTTGTCCGGTTACGTCCAACGAATAACATGGTAACGATTAACCAATAATATTTATTGTGCGAAAGTAGAAGGGTAGAAGGAGCTAGGGTACGCTGAGGCATACATATGAAGACCAAGTGAGTAGATTGCATAATAAACGGAAAGGTCAAAAGTACTCGTATACCCAGACGTCCATGTTTCCAGTTTTTCATAGACCGTAGGACATGTAGGAGTGGCACTTCGTACCTTCACTTCTTTCACTATCTCTTTAGTACACAACACATCCTCACAAAATAAGGCATCAGAATTCCACGCGTTCTCACATCTATCAGTGGACGTCGCGTCCAAAAGAACAACAAATGCTGCCCGTTTCCTTATAATTATTCTTATCGCTCGTTCCTTTATATGTCTTGCCCCGTGGGCCGTTGCGATGGTTTGCAGCATACCTATCCAATCTGGACATTTTACCAGTGTCTAGAATACTATGTCTTCGGACTAAACAGAGTACAACAGTCCACTTTTTTGGAACGGACCTCCCATAGATCATATTTTATATTGGCAGGAAATAATATGCAGATCCATTTCTTGATAAATATATAATTTAGTGTGGTACTAGTTACACAATACATAAATTACTCATCATCATCCGAGCGTCTGTCCCAGTTGCGTCTAGCGACGCCTGGGTACCGCTTTCCTACATTTTCTCCTCCACTGCGCACGGTCTTCGGCATCCCTTGTAGTGAGACCATTGGCACGCATGTCATCCCTTACGACGTCAAGCCAGCACTTCTTGGGTCTTCCCCTCTTACTGGGACCCGGCGGGGCTGACATGGCCAGACATTTGTTACCTACGTAGCCCGGCGGTTGCCGCAAGACGTGACCATACCAACGAAGGCGACACTCTTGCAACTTGTCTGCAATGTCACGGACGTGAAGGCTGCCGCGGATGCGAGAGTTTCTCACGCGGTCCATCCGCGTGACCCCACACATCCACCGCAGCATCTTCATTTCCGTGACACGCAGCTCCTGCTTGTGTCGCTCCAATATCGGCCACGTCTCACTGCCATATAAAAGGACAGGTCTAATAATGGTTTTGTAGACCTGTCCCTTCAACCGGATCGGCATTTTAGGGTCACAAATGACACCGGTCATCTCCCGCCATTTGGCCCACGCGGCAGCAATGCGTGACTTGACATCGCAATCGATGTCACTGGACGTGTGACAAATAGATCCCAGGTATTTAACCTGGTCCGTGCGCTCGACCAAATCACCGCCTATGCGGACGGATGTGGGATCTGTCGAGTTTAGTGCCAAGTACTCGGTCTTCGCCACATTTAGTTTCAGACCGCCGTTCTCAAGCGTCTCCTTCCACGCCTTTACACGTCACACCAATCTGCCCCTGTCCGCGTCCGCCAGCGCAATACCGTCAGCATACATGAGCAACCATGGAGGCTGCTCATGTGGGTTTCTGATGCTGTCCGACAATTCGTCTAATATTACACTGAACAGAAGCGGACTAAGGACCGAACCCTGGTGTACCCCGACGGTGATGGGGAAGGGTTTCGTGTCGCCAACAGGTGTCCGAACCATTGAATCGGAGTCACAGTACATGTCCCGGATAGTGTCAATATAGACCTCTGGAACCCCTTTGGACCGCAGTGCCCACCAGATCATCGCACGAGGAACACAGTCGAAGGCCTTCTGCATGTCTAGAAAAAAACAGTGCAGAGGTGTGTTCTTCGACCTGTATTTCTCTGCGACAACCCTCAGGGCAAAAACAGGGTCCGTGGTCCCATAACCAGGGCGAAACCCATATTGACACTCCGAGAGAGTGCACTCCTGCCGGATCCGAGAGTCTATAATCCTCTCGAAGATCTTCATGGTGTGGGACATCACCTTAATACCGCGGTAGCTCCCGCACTCCTGCACTGACCCCTTACCTTTGAAGACTGGAGTAATAATACTCAGTCTCCATTGGTTTGGGATCTGCCCGCTGAGGAGTATGCGGTTAAAAAGGTTTACTAAGATGCCCACACCGCGAGGACCCATCGCCTTCCAGGCTTCGATGGGGACTCCATCGGGTCCGACAGCTTTCCGATTCTTCATGCGGGGAAGCGCAGTCAGGACTTCTCCAGGCGTTACCGGTGGCAATAGTCCCTGATTCAGAGGGAGGTCCGGAGGCTGCACCTCTTTGTGCTGTTTATTAAGCAGCTCGTGGAAGTACGAGCGACATCTCTCCTTTACCGCGAGGTCTTCGCTTAACAGGTTGCCCTCAGGGTCTTTTACACAGCGACACTTGGATATATCCTGTGCCGCTTTGACCCTGGAGCGCGCCAGCTTATAGATGAGCTTCTGCCCCTCAGACGATTCCAGCTTATCATACAGAGGTTGTAAGTGGTCACGTCTGGCTCTGGCTACAGCTCTCTTTGTGGCGTGCTTGGCAGCTTGTACGCGTCGCGGTCTTCAGGGGATCCGGTCGCTTGCCACTTTTTAAAGAGGGCTTTCTTCTCCCTAGTCTCCCTCTGGACTGCGTCGTTCCACCACCAAGTTTCCTTGTCACATTTGCGTCCACCCTTAGACTCACCGAGCACCACCTTCGCCGCTCCAAGGATGGCCGCCTGAACTTTGTCCCAGTAATCTTGAACTGGTTCGCCTACAGTGTCGGTGCACTTGTCACCGACAGCTGAGACAAACTCCTGGGACCTAGTTTCATCAAGCAGCCACCATCTGATGCGGCGCTGGCACCGCTCGATGCGTTTGCCTTTGGGCTTCACGCAGAGGTCCATGACAAGGAGACGGTGTTGTGCAGTAAGACTCTCACCGGGTATGACCTTGCAGTTGGCCACCTGGCCGATGCTGTGTCGCCTAGTGAGTAGGAAATCGATCTAAGTTGTACGCCTCCCGCTCTTGTAGGTGATGAGATGTTCGGATTTATTTTTGAAATACGTGTTCACAATGGCCAGATCGGCAGCCGCACACGTTCTGAGGATAGTTTCTCCTTCAGCGTTGCGGGTTCGTTTGGCGCAACGACTTTGTGTCGCCAGTTGAATTCAATCTAAAAAAAAACTAACTAAACATTGAACAAATCACATGGCTGTGCTTGCGCATCGTAGCGATCGCTACACATCTTAAATGCCACAATACCTAATACTATAAACATTCATGAATAATTTAGCATGAAATTCGCTTTAAATTTAAGCGGCAAGCCCATCTTGAGAATTACCAAACATTTAATAGTTGTTATATATGGCACTGTGAGGAAGTGAACCGGAGATAATTTATTGTCCGTAATCTCAGATCGGAATCATTTATAAACCAGTTTTTGGACGTTAATGTAGCGTAAGAATATGGGTTCATCTTGCGGTAAACACATTCATATAACGCTGAATATTTGCTATTAATTATTATTATATTCTCTTTATTTATTTATACAACATATCAATTACATTTTTAAATATATCTATAAAATAAAAAATACATTTAAAAATATAAAAAATAGTGACCCACCGGTATCGGGTACAGGGACCAAGCTACCGGTGGTTAGGGCTCCAGAGAAAGGAATTTCCTCACAATACGTGCCGTGTCGAGAAGAACTGCTTTCTGTATCAGGCCCTTGATCCAGCTGTTTAACGCGAGCCTTCTTAGGTGTTGGTCAAGGCTCTTGGCTATAAGTCCATGGACAGATATGACTATCGGTACAATGATCGCTGAATCCACACCCCACACGTCGACAACCTCATGAGCCAAGTCTAAATATTTCTTTTGTTTGTCTACCTCGGCTTTCATGAGGTTCTCGTCATGAGGTATGGTGATGTCAACAATAATTGCACGGCGTTCTAATCGATCTATTACCACTATGTCAGGCTTATTGGCGACAATAGTCCTGTCCGTGATAATAGATCGATCCCAGTATAATGTGACATGACCATTTTCGAGAACTGGGTCGGGCACATATCTATAGTATGGTACCTCTACATCAACAAGATTGTACTTAAGAGCAAGTTGCTGGTGAATGATCTTGGCTACTTGGTTGTGTCGATGCAAATACTCACCGTTTGCAAGACTCGAACAACCAGAAATAATATGCCTAAGGGATTCTCCGGGACGATGACATGCCCGACAGATGTCTACCGTACCATCCTTCAGGATATACTTCCTGTAGTTCTTTGTCATTACAACTTCGTCAGTAATTGCAAAAACAAACCCTTCAGTCTCTCCAAAGAGATCACCAAATCGTAGCCAAGATACTGATGCATTGAAGTCTATATCAGGCCTGTGTAAGGCCTGATAAAAACGACCATGCAGCTCCTTACTCTTCCATACCTCCTTGCGATCAGTAACACCAAGTACTATAGGTTTATGCCAATTCTCTTTAGCCAACGAGAGCGGGGTATGTCCATTATCCACTGCAACCACATCGCGATGCAACCTCGTGTCAGCATTGAGAAAATATTCTCTGAGGTTGCATATCTCACGGTTATGGAGGGTCTTGACATTTAAAAAGCCTCGACCTCCACACTTCCGAGGGATATACAACCTCATTACTGATGAACGAGGATGATGCATTCGAAATGTGGTCAACAGGGACCGCACTCTCCTATCCAGGGCATCTAATTCAGTCTGAGTCCATCTAAGTATACCGAAGGAATACATTAGGACCGGTATGACCCACCCATTGAAGGCACGCACTTTATTACCGCCTGATAAAGGACTTTTCAGTACTTTTTTCAGACGGCCAAAGAATCGCTCCTTCAATGTTTGTTTCAGACCAGATTGATTAATTCCTAATGCCTGTGATATACCCAGATACTTATAGGTCTCAGTAGTGGAGAGAGATCTGAGTATTATGGAATCCGAAAGCTCAACACCTTCAGACTCCACAATCCCACCCTTCTTTACATGCATGACTGCACATTTGTCAACGCCAAATTCCATTCTAATAGAACTACTGAAGGATTTTGTTAACTTCAATAGTTCTATCAGTTCCAATTTGGTGGTGGCAAATAGCTTAAGGTCGTCCATGTAAAGCAGGTGGGATATAACTCGACCTTCTCTCCGCAACTGAAAGCCTAGCCCTGAACTCTCTAGTATAGTACTAAGAGGGTTCAGTGCCAGACAAAACCATAAAGGACTGAGACTGTCGCCCTGGAATATGCCCCGTTCAATAGGCAAGCCATTTGTTACAATCTGACGACATCCTGGATAGCAAAGGTTTGTTCTGTTCTGTCTGTTATTATATTAATTATTATTATTATTATTTATTATTATTTGCTATTTACTATTAATTTCAGTCACATTTATAAACTGATGGCTCTAACCACATTCAATAATATAATTATAACTGCGTAGCGAGGTATAGAAACCCATCATATCGAATCGAAACACATCAAAACGTATTTTTTTACGATATCGAAATTTTGAAAAGTTTTACCTTATGACTTTTTGACTAGAGAAAGTTGAACAGGATTTATAAATGTATATGAAGACAGAGACTTTTATTTTTCTTTCGGTTTATAGACACCAGTAGATATATATAGCCCAGTGAGAACTAATCCTTGAATATTATGAAACGCTATACTTACCTAATAAGTTCACATGCACGTTTCAAACCGATTAGGACCTAGTTACAATAAACCTAGTTCTTTATAGTCTAATCATAATAACAGAGGTGTTTATTGTCAATGATCTTTTACAATTTAAGCTTGTACGTAGCTAGACTATTTATACTGTTGATTATTCAAATGTGGAAATTGCTACGCAAAGTATGTATAAGAGCAATTACATGTTTTCATTAAAGAAATATGTAGCCAGTTTGTATTAAATCAATAAACCTTTCAGGTTTTGAAAATTTATCAAAACCTTTTGAAATGAGAAGATGTTGAAGTAGTTTAAAACGATCGATTTTTTTTAATTCACTCACCATAGTGGGAATGTTAATCAAGATGCTTTGTAAAGCAAAGCTTGTACGGGGATGTAAATAGTTCATCACCTGTGTATACGAAATTTCGGCGAAATACTCTTT
This sequence comes from Thumatha senex, assembly GCA_948477245.1. Taxonomy (NCBI): domain Eukaryota; kingdom Metazoa; phylum Arthropoda; class Insecta; order Lepidoptera; family Erebidae; genus Thumatha; species Thumatha senex. The sequence continues at coordinate 22,452,562 of OX419739.1, read as the reverse complement.
AATTAAATATTTTTGGTGAATTTTTCTAAGTTCTGGTGGTAGGTCAATGTCCTGTAGCTTTTCCAACAGCAGATCATAGGACACCAGATCAAAAGCCCGCGACAAGTCGAGCTAGCACGTGAAAACAGGAGTTTTACGATTTGTGTAATATTATTGATGGCTGGGACCCTGGAAAAGCTCAACACAATGCTTGATGACCTCAGCAAGGAGTCCAAACGAGTTGGATTAAAAATGAATATGGACAAGACGAAAATAATGTCTAACATTCATGTTGTGCCAACATCAATCACGATCGGAAAATCTACGCTCGAAGTTGTCGACGATTATGTATATCTAGGTCAAACTGTACAGTTAGGCAGGTCCAACTTCGAGATAAAGGTCAATCGTCGAATCCGACTCGGTTGGGCAGCGTTCGGAAAGCTACTGAACATCTTTTCGTCCAAAATACCGCAGTCGCAGTGTCTAAAGAGCAAGGTCTTCGACCAATGTGTGGTGCCAGTGATGACAATGGAACAGAGACGTGGCCGTTAACAGTGGTCCTCATTGAGAGACTAGCTGTCGCCCAGAGAGCAATGGAGAGGGCTATGCTCGGAGAGTCACATCGTGATCGCATCCGCAACAAAGAAATTCGAAGGAGAACCCGCGTCACCGACATAGCCGAAAGAAGTGGCAGTGGGCGGGCCATTTTGCTTATAGAGATGACGGCCGATGGGGCAAAAAGGTGGCCACGTACTGGAAAACGAAAAGTGGGTAGACCTCCCGCAAGATGGTCAGACGATTTAGTGAAGTTTGAAAAAAACGATGTAAAATGTATTTGAAGCTTTTATTAACACAATGCAGTACAAAAAAAATAACAATTAATATAATATATAATATCACTTAATTTTGCGGCGCCGCACGCCAATTTACTCGTACTTGTACTTTTACTCGTACTTGTACTCGTACTTGTACTCGTACTTGTACACGTACTTGTACTCGTACTTGTACTCGTACTTGTACTCGTACTTGTACTCGTACTTGTACTCGTACTTGTACTCGTAGTTGTACTCGTACTTGTACTCGTACTTGTACTCGTACTTGTACTCGTACTTGTACTCGTACTCGTACTCGTACTTGTATCATCATTGGTAACTAATATGTGTGAGAGGCCCCACAAAGATCTAGAGGCCAAAACGACCTCACTGGACCTCGCGGTGTACCAAAGGCCAAGGCAACCATGGGGTACTCCCGAGTGTAGAAAATATTAAAAGTTATGTGTTATTCGATAGCTGCAGGCTCCTAGCATCTATGTAGATGGAAATGAACCTGCATTTTCAAACCAGGGAAAGTTTGGAATCAACTGAGAATACACTAAAAAGAGAGAGAAGAAGTGCGAAGAGTGCAAAAGAAGCTAAAAGTCATCGTCAGTAATTCGTGTTCCTTTTATCTACCACGCGATTTTTTTTGGCTCCACGGAATCATCACTCACCTTTTTACATTTTGTTGCATATTTATGTCACTATGTTCTATTTACATACATTGCTTATTCTCCAAAGGGGTAGACGTGTCGGGAGTGGGAGCGGTTATCCTTCCGAGGGCTTACCTGGGTCTCCCGGCCATAGCAGGGGTAACTTGTGGTTTTAGTCGGTAAGAGTCCGACATAGCATCCATGAAGATATGCGGATATGCATACAAAAAAATAAAATCAAAAGGGAGTTTATATTCTTTAGTAACTAAGAAGTAATGGTAATCTTTATTCTTGACTAAGTATATCTGATGCTCGATGCACAATTTAGTATCATTTGGACAGAAATTAATAAGGCTGACAAATACACCACAATATTTAATGTACTTAGCCTTTATAAGTTAACTTTGTACATGCAACATTATCTCATAAACAGTACTCAGATACTCGATCTATACAAATTACTCTCTCATGTTATACACCATCGAATTACTACAGATCAAAAGGTTAAGATTTTTTTCATTAGTTAACGTTAAGATCCAAACGTCTTAAGCGGCATGGACTGTTCATAGCATAATCGTCTCTGTCTACTTTATAGGCAAAGCTTACAATGTGTCAATATCCTTTGAAGTGTTTTCATATAGGCGCTTAATGAAATTTTGTTGGACGCCAAAATGTCACTGTAAGTTTAGTAAAATAATATTATTGCAATGATAATTGATATTCATTTATCGATGCATACCTGATGTACAAATTACCGATTAAAGTTTTACTGCAACACTTAAAATGTACCAACCTGTTTGACCGATGTGATACATTACAATCACCTTCCGAAAATGACATTAGGAGAGGCCTATGTCCAATAGTGTGTATGTGAAAGGATGATATAATTGATATTTTGAGTAGCGTGGTAAGCACATTAAGCTGTTGGTCCCGGTTGCCAGTACCATGGCAGTCGTTAAGTCAAGTTGAAGGCCTTATGGGCAGCTTGAAAAATTTCAACAGCAGGTAGCCACAACCTGCGTCTGTCTATTTCAACACGGCAATTAACTGATCACCTATTACGTGGGACAGGAACACACAAGGTGAAAAGTGAGCATATAATATGCCTGTGCCACCTCTTCGGGGATAAGGCGTGATAGATAATAAAAAGTCACGTAGTAAAAACTAAAGTAGATGACGGGCGACAGCGGTAAAAATGCCCAGCCCACGGCCATTTTAGCTTTGCTTTATATATATATATATGTTACGGGTAATGCTAGAAGATGGAGTAAAATTAGGTTTACCCGGGTTGACTTAATATTACCCAAGCTTCTTGGGTAAAATCTGAATAATAAGTAAAATAAAATGGATAAAATCGAAATGATTGTTGAATAAATACAGAGGGGACGTGACGTTAATGGTCACCGTTCTAACATAACCTAACCTTTACTTATTATTCGGACTTTACCCAAGAAGCATGGGTAGTACTAAGTAAACCCAGGTAAATCTAGGTTTCATCCATCTTCTAGCTTTACCCGTAACAAATATACCGATTTTACTGTACGATATCAATCACTCGAGTTTTGCTTCTAATGATCGTATTCTGTCCTGCAGGCTGACACCGCGCATACAGCGTTCCATGCTCCTCTGAGAGACTTGTAGTTTATGAAATATACCCGCAGTGAGAGTCCATTTCTCTAGGTTGACTTTAACCCCTAAGATTGTTGGTGTCCGCCTTCAAAACTGTATAAAAGAATAAGTGACATAATGGATCCATGTTTGGATTACAAATTATACCAAATTACACTACATTCCAATAGACAATGTGGCGGTGCGAATCAGACCTCTTTAAAAAATCTCACCTAAAATCTAAAGTTTACAAACATATCATTACCATCGCGTATCCGATTCAAGCTCCGCCTTGCAACCACTACGTGCTCATAGCCCATAATACGAAGACTTTAATCAAATTACCAATGCAATTATTTTCTAATTATTATACTGAAGTAATACAAAGGTCGGTTATAAGTTATTATTAACGTCTACGCGGAACGAATAATGGCTCCATACATAATGAGGAAGACCAATTCTGACTTAATGGGATTACTGTTATGGTTCGTGAAGATTATACTCGATTAGCATCTTTGGTCACTGTAAAAAAGTTTACTAATACACTATTATAACAATAAACTGTGTTCAACCCCATAAATCATGCATCCAACTGGCATTAATGGTCTGTTCATTTCAAATCGGCGTGTACTCGTAAAGTGGAAGTCCATGAATGTTTGAAGGCAGTTTACGAACGTAACTCACTCGATACCTACTGTGGCCACGCCTCTGAGGCTGTTCAAAGAAGAATGAATGAATATTATAAACAATTTTATTTTTTAAATCTAAACAAAAAAAAATAAAGCAAATCAATGGTAGTGTACAAAAATTATTCTCGTTATATAGGTCGCGCCTTAATAAGTAACTATTTCGGCACAAAGCAACATACCCATGGCAAGCCAGTTTGGGTTTCGACATCGGCTGTCTACTGAAAGTATTAGGTTGGCGAAAAAGTCTTTTCACATTTAGTATGTAAATACTTGTAATAAAAATCTTTGGCTGTACTATTTTCATCTGGCTGATTTTTATAACATTAAAGCACATAAACATATAGGTTACATTTTAAAAAAAGAAACAAATTAGTAAAAATTAGTTTCCCGCTATTTTTCATTTGTTTTTCTTTCTGTCAAAATGAGTGAATTTAAAGAAAAAATTCGGTACATTTTAAAGTTTTATTATAAAAAGGGGGAAAATGCAACACAAGCCGCGAAAAAAATTTGTGACGTTTATGGACCCAATGTAGTGTCAGCAAGAGTAGCACAAAATACGCAGTTACGAAGTAGCTGAAGAACTGGGAATTGACCACAAAACAGTTCTGACCCATTTAAAAAAAACTGGGTTTACAAAAAAGCTCGAAATTTAGGTTCCACACGAGCTGACTGAAAGAAACCAAATGAACCGTGTACTCATTTGCGATTCTTTATTGAGACGTAATGAAACTGAACCGTTTTGAAGAGATTGATAACTGGCGATGAAAAGTGGATGACTGTAGACGACAAGAACGTGCGAAAAAGGTCGTGGTCAAAGGTCGGTCAGGCTTCACAGACTGTGTCAAAACCAGGGTTAACGCGCAATAAGGTGATGCTGTGTGTATGGTGGGATTGGAAGGGCATTGTTCATTATGAGCTTTTACCGCCGGGCAGAACCATCGATTCGGATCTTTACTGCCAACAACTGATGAGATTAAAAAAAGAAATTGAGAGAAAGCGGCCGTAATTGATCGATAGAAAGGGTGTAATCTTTCATAACGATAACGCTAGACCACACACATGTTTGGCCACTCAGCAAAAATTAAGAGAGTTTGGCTGGGAGATGTTAATGCATCCGCCAAATAGCCCTGACCACAGTATAAAGAGTAAACCTATCAGTAGCGTTACGCCTTTGAAGTTGACAAAAATGCCGACAACGTCTAGACAGTGATGCTTGTAGGGTTGTCACAAGTATACAAGGCTAATGTTATTTATAATTTATTTATTAACTCGTATTCACAATCAACTATCAACATTATCGCAATCCATAATGGCCACCGTGTCGTTATAAAAAAAATCAAGGGAATGGTAGCATGAACCAGGAATGAGAATTGACGATGAGAACTAGGGATGAGAAATGGGAACTGGAAGCTGGGGATGGGAACTGGGAATTCAAACAAGGGTGAGCTGACATATGTAATCTCATATTATTACGTTTCTTCTTTTCACGGGTATCTTCTTTTTTTTTATGAAGTTACCCGGGCTTTTGGCAGGCGTACATGGGGACGTACTAGTCCAACACGCAGAGACCCTTTGAGAATTTTAATCTAAAAGGAATTGGGACCCCCACTGCAGACAGTCCACACCCGCCTTATGTAGAAGAACGATAATGGACCACCTCCAATGAGAGTTAAACTATTGTAAAATATGCTAACTAAGAAATGGGCTATTGGGTTGGGGGTTTGATGAACTAGGGGATATGAACTATTGATGAATTTTTGGCGTCTGCCATTTTAATATTTCATTATCAAAATGTTGGCAGACGGTAACTTGCCAACTCACTAGATGGGCCCCCTATACAATCGCCATAGGCAAAACAAGCCTGTAAAGCGATAGAGGGCAACACAGGGTGTGAGCGGCTTGGGGTGTCGAGCGGTGCGGCGCCGGTTTCACCATCGCGGGACAGGCCCGGAGCGGGCTTCCCCGTAGTTATGCCCTTGAAAATGACACTTCCACCCCCGAGCATATAGCTCTGGCTCCCTCCCTCTGACCGGCCAATTAAGGCAAGCCAGAGTTGAGATTTGCTGCACTCCCGGGAGTAGCACTCTCGGGAGTAGCACTCTCACTGCTCTCCCGTTAGGCCATTAAATCCTAACCGGTGCAGAAGGGCAACAAAACTCTGAGGAATCGGGACCGATGTGTAGCCACACACATTCAGCTCGCCACAAGCTGCCCTGCGGATGTGAGCTTTTCAATAACTTTCTGATACATTTTTTGTTGATATCAAAAAGTGGATGACTCATAAAGCGAATCTACTATGCCCTCATAGGGTTGCGTTAATCCTATAAAAGATACCGACTGTCCTCGAGGGTTTATTATTATTATTATTAATTTGTTCAATTTGTCTCCGCCCCGTTGAGCACTCTAAAAAAACCAAATTCTATGGATACGAAGTTCGCCGGGTATATTAGGTATATTTTTAGTAGTAAATGGGTTAATGATAAATATTTTCGGTTTTTGACTAACTGGACTTAATGCTACTGTTGTTTTCAACAAAAAAATATTGGTTACGCTTTGAACAAGTTTAAATATTAATTATGACGAAAAACTTGAACACAGGATAACATAGTATAGAGTATAGTTATAATCCCACATGTGTGGCTCCGCACACCATAATACTCTTATGCGATACCCAACATGAAATTTTTAACAGTTGGCACGGCGGCCATATTGGATTGCAAAATTAACACGAAATTCGTACTCAGCATACCAAAAAACCCCTTATACGATACCTAACACTAAATTTTATAACCACGGCGCAGCAGCCATATTGGATTGCAATATTAACATGAAATTCGTACTCAGCATACCAAGAAACCCCTTATACGATACCCAGCATGAAATTTCAAAACCGCGGCGCGGTGGCCATATTGGATTGCAAAATTAACACGAAATTCGTACTCAGCATACCAAAAAACACCTTATACGATACCCAGCATGAAATTTTAAACCTACGGCGCGGTGGCCATATTGGATTGCAAAATTAACACGAAATTCGTACTCAGCATACCAAAAAACCCCTTATACGATACCCAACATGAAATTTTAAATCCACGGTGCGGTGGCCATATTGGATTGCAAAATTAACACGAAATTCGTACTCAGCATACCAAAAAACCCCTTATACGATACCCAGCATGAAATTTTAAAATCACGGCGCGGCGGCTAATTGGATTGCAAAATTGACACTAAATTCGTACTCTGCATACCAAAAAACCCCTTATATGATACCCAACATGAAATTTTATAACCACGGCGCTGCGGCCATATTGGATTGCAAAATTAACACGAAATTCATACTTAGCCTACTAAAAAACCCCTTATACGATACCCAACATGAAATTTTATATCCACGGCGCGGCGGTCATATTAGATTGCAAAATGAACACGAAATTTGTATTTAGAATATTAAAAACCCCATGAATTAAAGAAATCTATACAAAAATTCGAAAATCATAGCAAGCGGTCGTGAATGCGTCAGCCCTGAAAGACTGTCCCGAGCTACTAACAACATTTTGTTCGCAGCTCGGGACAAACCCTCCCGCGTCTCGTCCCTTGTCCCCCGCACGATTGCTCTGTCTAGACAGCTTCGTCGACCGACTGTATGTCTTTCGGCTGTGCCCTGACCTTGCACCTTCTGATTTCCACCTGTTTCGATCTCTTCAGAATTCTTTAGGCAATGTCAGGTTAACATCAAGAGAGGACTGCAAAAACTACTTGTCACGTTTTTTTGATCAGAAGTCCCAAAATTTCTACAACAATGGGATCATGTCACTACCCACAAAAAGTCGTTGAGCAAAATGGTACATATATATTATAATTAAATGTAAATTAACTATGAAAAAAAATGTCTTGAGTTTTCATATAAAATGCGAAGAAACTTTTTCCCCCTCCTATTACAATACCATTTCTCAGGCATACCATCAAATATTATACAAATCGTAAAACTTCTCGTGTGCTTTCTCGACTTGTCGCGGGCTTTTGATCTGGTGTCCTATGATCTGCTGTGGGAGAAGCTACAGGACATTGACTTACCACCAAAACTGGTCTGGGTGTTGCAGTATTGGTATACACATCAGAACCACAGTTTCAGGTGGGTGGAGGCGCTGTCATACCGACTCGATTGTGGTGTCAGACTGGGAGGCTTTACCTTTCCGATCTTGTTCAATCTACTCGTACATATAAATGGACTGATAGAGGCACTCAGCAAGTAGCATGTAGCTGTCAATAGCTTTGAGATCAAGCTAAAAGATAGCTAGAAGCTAGAAAGCTAGAAGATAATATTGTGGTACATTGTGGTACATTTTTTTTACACAGAACCGTCTAGCCCAAAGTAAGCTAATATAAGCTTGTTTTATGAGATCTAGACAACTGATAGACATACTTATATATTTCTATATACATACAAATTTTACATAGAAAACACCCAAACTCCGAAACAAACATTAGTGGATTACACACATATTTAATCCGACCCGGGACCTCAGTGGCGGCAGTCGCATACGCTACCACTGCGCCACCGAGGCAGTCAATAATAATGGTTACATACTATTGCGTATAATATTAATGTCCCTGGTGATGAAAGCTACAGTTTGCTACGAATCCTGTAAAAAAAATACAAGACTTTTTAAAAAAAAATACTCTATTTAATTGTAAAGGTTATACATTTCAACAATAATGAAATATTGTAGGGTTTTTTTATTATCAATCACGCCTTTATCCCAAAGGGGTGGCAGTGGCATAGGATACGCCCACATTTCTAAAAAAAAGCCTGATAAAATAAATACCAAAAGGCCATGATTTCCTATGATAATACATACATACATACATGTTGTCACGCCTTTATCCCCGAAGGGGTAGGCAGAGGCATACTATGCGCCCACATTTTACCGTATGCATTTTTGTCCCACGTAACAGGTGGTGAGCCCATTGCCGTGCCCTATGACAATGTTGTTGTTAATTAACTGTTTAAGGCAATTTTACTAATATCATCATTTTTCTACTATTGAGAAATAAGTAATTCCACATCAAAATTTCAGCCAAAAAATCGAACGGGTGAACCGATTTTGATTATGTTTTTTTTTTGTTAGAAAGGTGAAAAAATCGAGAGTGTTCTTAGCTATGTTTGATGAAAATCGGTCCAAGATGGCCGCCATAAAATGCACAAAATTAACATATATTTTTTAATAACTGCCTCAATATGTATATTATCCTGTTATTAATATGTTATGTATTATTAATATGTATATGTCCTAACTCCTCACAACCTGGTTGGATATGAGGATTTTGATGGTTTGGAGAAGAGTGATTAAATAAATATATACATATCGTTGGGACAACTCACACAACGCCATCTGATTCCAAACTAAGCAGAGCTTGTACTATGGCAACCTGATAACTGATAAAAATACTTATATATTTCTAAATACACACATATTATAGATAAATAACACCCAGACACAGAATAAACATAAAATATATATAAAAACATAAATCATACAAAGTTTTAACCTGGTTAGGAATCGAACCCACGACCTCTTGCGTAGCAGGCGGATGTACTCCTACCGCGGCACAGAGGCAGTCAATTCATAAGTCATAATCTCAACTTTAAGTAGTCAGGGACATGTTATACTCTTGAATGGAAATCTCTGGGAGTTTATGACCCGATACCCATCCACAGGTAAGTCGTTTTTGGAGACTTGTCTTATAGAGCCTGAGGCGTGACCTGTTAGTAAAAGTTATAAGTAAAAAACTTTTCATTGTACACCAGGAAACACAATGTGAACATGACTGCTGGAACGACAGTTAGCCTGAACCATAACCTCAGCAGGTTATCAGTTAAATAAAGACCTAAGTCACACGTGATTCACATCTAATATCAAAAATTATTTCTAACTAATTAACTAACTATCTTCACGCTTTATCCCTGACATTTCGCGATCCATGCATACTTCTTTCGCTTCTTGTAGATTCATCAATCGCTTCATACACGCACGTCTGGGTACCCGAGTACTTTTGACTTTCCGTATTTGAGCAATCTGCTCACGTAGTCTTCATATGTAAGTCTCGGCCTACCCTGACTCCTTCTACCCTCTACTTTCGCACAATATATATTCTTCAACAGTCGTTCCTCATTCCTTCGTTGGACATGTCCAAAATAACGGAGCACGCCCTTTTCCAGCTTAACGTTGACACTTTCATTCAAACCTGCCATATTGCGTATCACTTCGTTACGTATTCGGTCGGCCAAAGTTACGCATCTAGGAAGATGGCATCTCCACAGCGTTCAATTTAATTATCTCTTCTCATAATTTATGTTCGCGTTTCTCTGACGATCAGCATTGATGATTGCTCTTGTTTGAATATTAACTGAGTATGTATAGTATTTTTCATTAATATGAAAAATAATTAGTAATTTTGTTATTAAAGTTATTTGATTTATGTCTTCCTGTTATGTCTTTGTGGAACCAATCATCAAACTATCAATATTTTCGCATACTTCTTAATCACATAGTACAGTCGTCTCTGTAACTGTTTTTTTTTTTCATATTTGGCACGTCAAAATGGCGTCGCTAGCCTGATGGTAAGCAAAGACGACGACCCTTGAATGAGGGCCGCTATCTCAACCGGTGCGATAGCGACCCTCATTTTGACAGCCCAGAAATAAGCGTTTTCAGGCTTCTTTTAAAGGACCCAGAAATGTACGGGGGTAGTACGGGTACAAGTACGAAAACGGGTACAAGTACGAGTACGAGTACGAGTACAAGTACGAGTACAAGTACGAGTACAAGTACGAGTACAAGTGCAAGTACAAGTACAAGTACAAGTGCGAGTACAAGTACGAGTACGAGTACGAGTACGAGTACGAGTACGAGTACGAGTACGAGTACGAGTACGAGTACGAGTACGAGTACGAGTACGAGTACGCGTACAAGTACGAGTACGAGTACGAGTACGAGTACAAGTACGAGTACGAGTACAAGTACGAGTACAAGTACGAGTACAAGTAAGAGTACAAGTACGAGTACAAGTACGAGTACAAGTACGAGTACAAGAACGAGTACAAGTACGAGTACAAGTAAGAGTACAAGTACGAGTACAAGTACGATCACAAGTACGAGTACAAGTACGAGTACAAGTACGAGTACAAGTACGAGTACAAGTACGAGTACAAGTACGAGTACAAGTACGAGTACAAGTACGAGTACAAGTACGAGTACAAGTACGAGTACAAGTACGAGTACAAGTACGAGTACAAGTACGAGTACAAGTACGAGTACAAGTACGAGTACAAGTACGAGTACAAGTACGAATACAAGTACGAGTACAAGTACGAGTACAAGTACGAGTACGAGTACGAGTACGAGTACGAGTACGAGTACGAGTACGAGTACGAGTACGAGTACAAGTACGAGTACAAGTACGAGTACAAGTACGAGTACAAGTACGAGTACAAGTACGAGTTTAAGTACGAGTTCAAGTACGAGTACGAGTACGAGTACGAGTACGAGTACGAGTACGAGTACGAGTACAAGTACGAGTACAAGTACGAGTACAAGTACGAGTACAAGTACGAGTACAAGTACAAGTACAAGTACGAGTACAAGTACAAGTACAAGTGTCCACAGTGTAAAAATGACATATCTGCCCCGCCCGTGTTGTTCGGGAACGGAAGGGGGAGGGTGGTACTAGTTAGAAGAGCTCTTCAGAACACTCACCGTGGTAGATGCAGTAAAATGCAGCTAAGCTGGCGATGGCACGTCGCTGCAACGCGTCAGGAGCTTCAAGCAGGTATTTGGCGGAGCCATCCCAGAGATGTGAGCAGTATTCCACGCGCGGACGAATCTGACACTTATACACGAAAAATTTTTAACTACCAGAAAAAATTTAAGGGCAGAAGCAGACATATTGACATTGGCCTAATGAGAATATTATTATTATTTACTATGACAAAGTTATTACCATTTATGAATATTAAAAACAGATCACAAATCATGGTTCACTTACCTATGACGCGACCGCTCACCGGCCCGGCCCGTGTGGCGCGTCGGTGTAGGCATGTGTAGGTAGGTATATAAACACGATCAAACAGCTTCTAGTAAATATTTAAGTACTTTTTAGCTTACAGTAGTACTTAAAGTATTTACTTTAAATGTTGTTCGCAATGCCCACCATTATTTTGGACACAAACACGTGCACGTTTTTGTAAGTTGTTTTTTAAACTTAATAGTATATCTGTTTGTTGTCGAACTTCGTCAAAGGCGTCAATTGTTCTTTGCTTTAAAATTTCCCGGGAATTTGGTTCACTCACATACACTCTTCGTTTTTTCTCACTCCACATGAAAAAGTCCATTGGAGTTAAGTCAGAAGATCGCGCGGGCCACCCGATGGGATCTCCGCGACCGATCCATCTATCTCCGAACTCCGCAGTTAGGTAGATACGTACCGCACTATGGTAATGCGGTGGAGCCCCGTCTTGTTGTATCCATAGCCCTCTTAGGTTTATTAACGGAATGTCGCCTAGCATATTGTTCAGCAAAGAACGAAGAAGATTTAGCTACGTTTCGCCAGTTAGCCGACCCTCAATGATGTATGGACCTAGGTACAATGTGCTCGTTTAAGATTCCAGCCCACATGTTCACTCTACAAGTAGGAGTACAAGTACGAGATGCTTTCAAGCGAAGACCCTTACTTTCACACTCCTCTTTCATATTAATTACTAATGTAAAGATAAGCTTCTAATGAGGCCATGAGCACCGCATCACCAGCATACAACAGATAATTTACCGTTGAGATACTAACAGGGGAAAAAAATAGCACTTTACATATCAAAAATTTTTTTTTAAATATTAATTTATTTATTTATTAATAAATATTTAATTTAGAACGATCCGGATCGAGAGTCACCAGTAAATTCTATGATTTCAAAAATTTCCCATAATTTTACATTTCGTTGACATGACTAATAAAATATATCTTTCGTAAAGTTTAAGCTTCTAGTATTTTTATTTTATTTTTAGTATGCAAGAGTCTAGCCTCACTTGCAAGTGTTGTGAACAGTGGTACACCTGTTGACTTACAGACAAGGTCCTCGTAACTATCTGACCGTCACAAAATAATTAGGAGTAGCCTTCGGATACTTCGATTGTCGATAGGTTGGTTTGATTTACATTTGGGGCTTAGCGCCTAACAGTATCAAACGAGCAAAGTTGTCCAACTACTTTTTGCTGTACTCACATTATTATTTTATAATAGTTACAAGTACAATAATAATAAAGTCACTGGTGCTAATTCTGTTGTTGACACCACTAAACTAAATTTCTCTAAAATTCTCTTATTTTTATTGAGAGATTGTCAATGCTATTCTTTTATTATGTCGAATTAAACTTAGTGATATCATAAACAGTACTAAATTTGTATCTGACATCACTAAAATTCCTTTTATGTGATAAAATTCAACAAAACATGTATTTAGATGCCGACTAACTTAGTGATTGAACTGTCTATGTACATTTTTCACTTTTTGTTGAATTTTATAACAAACGGACTTTTATTAATTTTAGTAACCGTTTAAAACGTGAAAACGTATTAAACGTTGTAACGTAAAAAATGTACATAGGCAGTTCAATCACCAAGTTAGTCGGCATGTATTTACATTCGACTGTCAATGTAAATTTTTCACATCTTGTTCAATTTTATCACATAAAATTAACTTTAGTAATATCCGATACAAATTAAGTGTTATTAATGATATCACCAACTTTAGTTCGACTTAATAACAGAATAGCATTTGGCAATCTCAAAATAAAAATAAGAAAATTTTAGAGAAATTTAGTTTAGTCGTCTCAACAACAGAATTAGCACCACTGGGTGATGTAAGCTACAGTTTGCTGCGAATCCTGCAAAAAAAACTATACAAGACGCTTTAAAAATACTTTTTTCATTTTAATAATAATGAAATATTGAAGGTTTTTCTTTGATTCTCAATCAGGCTTTTATCCCCAAGGATGGAGGGTGGCAGAGGCATATAATACGCCCACATTTCACTATATGCATTTATGTCCCACGTAACAGGTGGCGTGAGCCCATTGCATTTGTAGGTTTACCAGAAAAAATACCAATAGGCCATGATTCCCTATGACAATGTTGTTGGTAATTGACTGCTCAAGGAAATTGCACTAATATCATCATTATCACTTGCAGGCATTATTTTTTACCATTGAATAATAAGTAATTTGGTACACATCAAAATTTCATCACATAAAAAATTTTTTCAAATCTTTTTTTCATTTTGTTAGGATTTCGTTCCTCAAAAGGTAAAAAAGGAATCTTTATAAGATCAATTTCTTGTCCGTCTGTCTGTACGTGTGTCACCATCGGTTTTCTCAGGAACGGGTCAACCTAACAAGTTGAAATTTATACAAGATAAGAGATCTATAGTGCCTATTAGGTTTTAATAACACTTTTTATGAATAGGTAGATACATACATACATAGTCACGCCTTTTTCCCCGAAGGGGTAGGCAGAGGTATACTATACGCCTACATTTCACCGTATGCATTTTTAGCCCACGTGACAGGTGGTGAGCCCATTGCCGTGTAGAAATGGACAGGCGCAGGCTGTGGCATTTTTTCTGCTGTTGAAGCCCATATGGAATATGTAGATATGAGAGGAATTATTAACTCAACTTACTTAAGTAATAATTGCCAAAGTATCACGATTGACCGACATTAAAGTAGTATTTAATTGAAAATCGTATAACACACTCATCTTTTATCTCTCATCTGACATTTATTATTAGGTAGTTACTCTTTCAATTTAACACATTTAGTTTGTCTAATGCCTAATTTCTTCAGTTTAATTAACATTATGCATCTTAACATCGCAAAGGCGTGAAGCCAATTTTAAAAAATGTTTCATCTTACTAAAAAATAAATATACATCACGCCTTATCCCCGAAGGGGTGGCAGAGGCATATTATATGCCCACTTTTCACCGTGTGGATTCCTGTCCCACGTAATAGGTGGTGAGCCCATTGCCGTGTTGAAATAGACAGACAGATATAGATAGATAGATAATAGATAGATAGATAATAGATAGTTTTTTTTTTTCATCTTACTGCAATAATTTATGACTATTGGTATAAATTAGGTATTGAAATCAGAGTGATAAGGTTTTGATGAAATAATAATAATTCTTTATTACTTCCAAGATTAACAGATATTGACATGCTCATAATACTATTACCACAGCCGAAAGACATAGGTTTACTCTTTATACTGTGCTATTACACTACACTGCACGATTTATCACCATAAATAGCTATTATTATTGAAGTTTTGGTAAGTGTAAAGGTAAGCAGGTAGCGACATATCAAGAAGTAGCATATCTGTATGCCAAAGTTGTAAACCCTGTCTCCTAAACTAGGAGGACCTGTATGATAGGAGACAGTGAAATCTATGTCAATTCACAAAGTATACCTTTTAATAGGTAATATATTTCACAAATTGAAATCTGAGCAGATGCGATTACATCGAAAATTATGTTGCCTTTGACTGACCGAATACGTAACGAAGTGATAAGCAATATGCCTGGTCGAAATAAAAGTGTGAGCATTAAGCTGAAAAGGCTGTGCTCCGTTGGTTAGAGCACTTCCAACGAATGAATGAGCAACGATTGTCGAAGAATAATAGAGCGAAAGTAGACGGTAGACCTATTTGCAGCAATCGAAAAAATGCATGGAGCGCGAAGCCTGGTGATCTGTCGTCTTTGACTACCCCATCAGGGATCCAGCGTGGATATGGTTAGTTAAAAGAAATAGTACCTATATTACATACATACATACATATTGTCACGCCTTTATTCCCGAAGGGGTAGGCAGAGGCATATTAAACGCCCACGTTTCACCGTATGCACTTTAGTCCCACGTAACAGGTGGTGAGCCCATTGCCGTGTTGATATGGACAGGCGCAGGCTGCATCGACCTGCTGTTGAAATTTTTTTTAAGCCGCCCATAAGGCCTTCAACTTGGCTTAACGACTGCCATTTTATTAGCAACCGGGACCAACAGCTTAACGTGCCTTCCGAAGCACGGGACTGGGGTGGGTCTAAAGGGCCGAATAAATTTAATAAAATAAAATAAAATGTGTCTATTTTTTAAATTTTGAACCCGTTGCCTTTTTAGTGAGGTGGTAACAAAAAGGCTAAAAGGTATTATGTGCTAGACACTAATTAACACGACCAATTAAATTCCTGGTAGTCTCGGACTCTTATATTATGCAAGGGTATAAAGGTGTGATGCTACGGTGGTAGCCAATGTCTGCCGGGAGCACTGGGACATCTTTCGAGGAGTTACCCGGGGCGTCCGGCAACAGACAGGCAGGGACCGTGTGGTTATAACCGGTTCCAGTCTGGCATGACATCCGAGGAGATTTCCACACGTTAAAAAAAGGGGTTTAATGCAGCGCTCGTGGTCCCAGTGTTCTGTAAAAGATCACTGCGTTAAGCAACTTTCACTATGGCTGGTCCTCGGATGGGTGACCACTTTGTCACATTTACATTTTCGAGCGTTTCCGTGCTTTGGAAAGCACGTTAAGCCGTTGGTCCCGGTAGCCAGTAACATGGCAGTCGTAAAGCACAGTTGAATAGCTTATGGGCGGCTTGAAAAATTTCAACACCAGGTCGCCACAACCTGCGCTTGTCCATTTCAACACGGCAATGGGCTCACCACCTGTTACGTGGGACAAAAGTGCATACGGTGAAATTCGGGCATATAGTAAGCCACAAATGGTGACTCATCTCAGTAGTTCGATACTAATTACAGCTGATATTTACAGAATATACTCATCAAGAGAAAAATATTACATAATTTCACTATATCAGCGACAGCAAGCATACTATAACATAACAACATAACATATAATAGACATAATTATAACATTATACCATTTAATAGACACAGAACAATTTAAGTATCATCCATTTATCATGTCTATCGAGTTTAGAACATTCATATTTTAGCGCCATCTATCACACATTTTTTGAATTAGAACAACATACAATAATAGAACAATTGATCACTAAACGAGTTTCACTAAAACTTTACAAGAGGGCGTTAGGTAATAGAATATTTTCTCTTGCTTTATCGGTCACGACGCGCGACGGCTGTATCCTCGAAGATGTGGCAGAGATATACTATAGACCCGCATTTTCACACAACAAGTGGTCGCATATTTGTTCTACGACTTTCATTCCTTGCTGTATGACATTTTGTAAGCGCTGCGCTGTTAAAATGGTCTACGCAAAATAAAGATATTTTTTATTTCTTTTTGCTCTGTGATGATGACGCATAAATGTCTCAATAATAGTGTGAATTACTTGTATTATAATTTCGTTACGCTGCTATGATACCATAGCCCGTCATACATATACATAGTCATGAGACAAGCCTAGCACCTGTATTTTTAACACGCTTTTATTAGTTTCACCTGTATGTTTGTTTGTTTGTATGTATGTATGTATGTAACTAACTCGTTTGGACTCGATTTTGCCCAAGTTTAAGCGATCAGATTTACTTCAAACGTTGTAGACTGATCGACGACAATACAATATTTTGATAAGCTTATCTCATTATCCTAATTAGGATCGCCAGGATTAATGAATTTAATACAGGTCCTCTGCGTGAGAGGAAATAGGGCAAGAGCGCGGTCTGCGCATGCGTGTACTGTGAAGATCGAGATACAACTGTTAACACGTCTGCACATATTAAAAACGGTTTTATAGCAAATCGAACAAAAATGTGAAAACATAATATAGTTTAAAAAAACTAAAAAAACACGTGTTAATAGCAAATCGAACTAAAAATCTGAAAGTAACCCTTAATTTTTATTTTATTCAACTGTTATAAAAAGTATACTAACTCAATATGTTTCAATAATTTTCAAAAATTCTAAAATGAAAATAAAGTTTTGAAAAGAAAATTAATTTCATTGTAAAAAAGCGTGGGTGCTTTTAATATCAAATTTCTACACTATCTATCTATGTTTACAAATAACTACTAATTATATATTTACAACAATTAATATCGAGCA
Source organism: Thumatha senex (assembly GCA_948477245.1). Taxonomy (NCBI): domain Eukaryota; kingdom Metazoa; phylum Arthropoda; class Insecta; order Lepidoptera; family Erebidae; genus Thumatha; species Thumatha senex. Next base: position 22,434,689 of record OX419739.1, on the reverse strand, counting down.
CCAATAACAGTTGAATAAAATATAAATTAAAAGTTATTTTCTTATTTTTAGTTCGATTTGCTATTAAAGCGTGTTTTATTTAGTTTTTTTAAACTATATTTTTTACGTCAGGGATTTAGAACAGAAGAAATTTCTGTTCCTATTGAATAATCAAACGTGTTGAAAGCCGCTTTAGAATCAACTTAATTTATCTCTCTAACCTATTACTCGGTACACATCATTTGTCTTGTGAATCATCTATTTTATGAATACAATTTAGTATTTAGTGCTGTCATACGCAACTAGCTACAAAGTTTCGCCATATATAATTACTTTAAATGTTTCATAATGGTAGTATGTTTAAGTAAAATATTCGACTTTGATCGATAGAATCTGGATCGTGTGATCGAATCGTGATCCACAAGCACGTTGTTATTTATGTCTGCGCACTACATTCCGAGGCACCCATCTCTATATACAGGTTGATCGTATTTTTAATTTGTATTTTTTTTATAAGCTCTTATAACTTCAATTGAAAATGAAAATATGAAAATATCTTTATTCATGGAGGTCACAAAGTAATACTTATGAAAATCAAGGTTATTTACGCGATAGAACCGCAGAGTAAGGAATAAATATCGGACGCGCGCTCTCTACTAGAGTCGCCTTGCTCTGACGACTGCCTCGGTGTCGCAGTGGTAGTGTATCCGACTGCCGCGACTTAGGTCCAGGGTTCGATTCCCGGGTCGGAAAAAATATTTGTGTGATCCATAAATATAAATGTTTGTTTCGGAGTTTGGGTGTTTGCTATGTATAATACGTATGTATTTAGAAATATATAAGTATGTTTGTCAGTCGTCTAGATCCCATAACACAAGCTTATATTAGTTTACTTTGGGCTAGACAGCGCTGTGTAAAAATAAAAAAATGTCCCACAATATTCAAAACAATATTTCGTACAAAACCAAGCTTGCCAGGTGGCATCACCATTTTTACTACGATTACACTAATTACTACATACGAATGGTAGGCACCAGGCAGGTCACTTATGCGATTAACGCATACAGTTTGACGTAAACTTGGCACGCGCTTTTATTATTACTTTCCTCTCTATTAGGTGCGAGCGAGACAATACTAGCTTAGTACAGTAAGTCTAATGCCACATAGCCTTACTGTACTACACTGGCAACAGGGTTAGCTTTTCAGGTTTATTTCTCACTGTCTAGACCTTGTTGGTAACTCAATATATATACCTACTACTACTTGCTTGCAGGTGAGGCTGGTTTACTCTCCGAAGATCTATTTGGAGCAAAGTTCATTTACTCGGTTTACGGGGAGTGCGAATTAGTAAAAACCATCACGTTACGAAATGCTGTATGCTGTGTGTATGTGTGAGTGTATTGAGCCTACTACAAGCAAATTAAATTTTGTATTTTTATTTGGTGTATATACATTATATTTACTAATTCACTTATTGTTCGATTCGTCGGTAGCATAGTTGTCGGTATCGCCATAGTAATTTATTTTATAATTTTCCGATTTAAAACGCATGGAACTTCGTTCCTAGTAGGCGTACCCCGGCTGCCCGAATCCATTAAAAATCCATCATTGATTTTTGTGGATCTCGGTAGGTCTCTATCATACCCTAAACTACCAACACTGATTTATTTAAAAATACACACATCCTGTACCTACAACGATTGTAATAAGATCAATTCTGTTCACACATAACACACATAACTTTAGTAACGACCTTATCTTTTGTATTGCTCTGACACTCAAAAACTTTGAGTGCTATACAAATTGTTACCTAATTTAATTTAATCAAATATCAACAACTCTATATCGATATGTATGCTACCTGATTGATGCTTTACTGATACTGATACCTGAACTTGAACTTATATTTTATATTTTTTTTATTAACAGGCAATGCAGGTATGTAGGTTTTTTCAAGTGAAATCTTACAAATCAAATTTGAAACAGATTATTTTCAACTGATTGAACTGCAATTTTGTATTCACGCTTTGAATGGAAGACAATGTATTACTAGCTGTGTGAAGTCATTCAATTACAACATGGTGAAACACCCAAGATGGCGGACTGGTTATTTTTAATGCGCTGCTACGATATGGGCATCAAATGAAAGTGTTCACTCAAAATAACTTGAAAAAAAGTGACATCTTCTACTAAAGATTACTATGACTAAGTTTTTTTATGATCCATTATCACCCGAGCGTTTGTCTCTGTTGCGTCTCGCGACGTCTGGGGTCCGCCGTCCTACTTTTTCACCTCCACTTCGCACCGTCGTCGGCATCCTCTGTAGTGAGACCATTGGCACGCATGTCATCCTTTACGACGTCAAGCCAGCACTTCTTGGGTCTTACCCTCTTACTGGGACCCGACGTGGCATGGCGTGATATTTGTTCCGGTTGCTGCAAGACATGACCATACCAAATATGATTTCCGACAATATAGGTATCAAGTGAAATTAATCCTGAGAATTATTATTTTTAGCACGTTTAATAAAAACTCGTATTAAATAAGATTTTTAATTATTAATGTATTTTAACGTGTGAAATGCTCATGAACATAATTATCACCGCTGCACGCGGTGCTCGCCGATAGCACGCCGTCGTGTCGTCACTTTCGTAATCTACAGTGTTCGAAGGTATTATGTATCGAAGTTTAACTGTTATAAAGCTTTGGTGCTAACCAATTCTATTTTGCAAAACATTATTCAAATACTATCAGGTCAAGTTGCTATTGAACGTCAATGTAGGTACTCTACCAAAACGTCTTCTGTACTATTCAATGGACGCATCAAGTTACATCAATAACTGCTGATTTATAGAGTGCTGAAAAATTACTATTAATCTTATTAAGGTCAGGTATTCCAGCAGAGGCCCCGCTTTTGAGTTTTGCAGTTATACTTCTTTTGGCGCGTTAAGGAAAAATGTTGAGAGTAAAGGTGACGAAAAACCGACACCATGAAGTTAGCTGATAAGTGTTTCCATGACACCTTATAAACGCATGAAGTTAGCTGATAAGTGTTTCCGTGACAACTTATAAACGCATGAAGTTAGCTGATAAGTGTTTCCGTGACAACTTATAGGTACATTCAAAGTAGTTTTCATTCTTTTGATGTTTTTTTCTTCCTAATTGTTCATTCTTGTTACAAATAAACAGTTGTGGTATATGTGATGAAATCTTATTAGACTAAAGCAATATAACTTCTAAACTTTTTAAACCATCTGAGTCGTAGAAAAGAATGTTTTAGATTCTGAAAAAAAAAAGATATTGATAAGGATCTTGGCTAGTCAAATTTACATTCACTTAAAAGATCAAATAAACTTTAAAAGGTGGTAAAAAAAAATGGAAAGTTTTTGAAGAAGAGTTTTTTTCCGTGAAGATACCTAATCTAGCATATTTTCGATTTAATTTGAATTAAAATTGATAATATATAGTTCGCAATAATGCTAGGTGTTTTCGATAAAGGATGTAAGGAAAAATTAGTTGTACGATGTCCATGGCTCAAACAAAGTTCCTATATTTTGTATGTTTGCTAAGCAGTTTATATTATAAATGATAAATAATTTATGCAACAAATATTGCAATCATTCACACTTACTTGCAAAAACTAACACGTCAATAGCATGAAAAATTGCAAGTTATCAAAACATATTGTAGCCACAATAGCATAAACGCAAAGCGGTACTTTTTCCGCTTTTGTAAAGATTCAATTGACTATTTTCGGCAACAATTCATGTTAATTTGCTTGCATTGTTTGCAAAAGTATTACGAAAGGGACGTTTGAGATGTGCATTGTACAAATAACTTAAACATTCTTATGTTATGAAGTGTTTAGAGAACAATATAGGAAATGAACTGTTTACAATTCTGCTTACAAAAAAAAATCGAATAGGAAACACAAAAAATCGACGATTTACTATATTAAGGCCCTAAATATTTAGAAAGTTGTATTGGTTGTATGGTCTTCGTGATATTTTGGCTTTGTTACCATTCAATATAATATTATCTTTAGTATTACTAACAAATTAAATTACGTATACCATCAAATTTCATTGCGTTTGTCATTGAGATTTGAATCTTAATTCACCCCGAGATGATAAACTGTTTAATCCGAGCAACTGATAATGGAAAAGTTGCCGTTATCCTCCAATTAATGTCACTATAAGAAAATTATAAAATTAATCTGTAAATTTAAGCGCTCGTGGCCCCGCGGTCTTGAAAATTTCAACAGCTACAGCCACAACCTGCGTCTGTCTATTTCAACACGGCAATGGGCTCACCACCTATTACGTGGGACACGGTGAAAAGTGGGCATATAATATGCCTCTACCACCTCTTCGGGGATAAGGCGTGATGGATATTTTATATTATTCTCTTATTAAGTAATAATATATTTATTGGCATATATAATATGATTTAACATAAATCTTAGTTAAAAAAACAATTAAAACTATACCTAAATAAAAAAAAAACTACCTAACCTATTTATTAAAATTTAGACTGGGTCCCCTCGGTAGGGTACCCATGATGCAGGCAGCATTCCCACGCTGAATAGCTATGGAAAGCCTTTGCGCGAGAAAACTACCTGCACGAGGATCGCCAGTTTCTTCCCTCAGACGCTTACTTAAAGCCGTAAAAAGACCATGTGCGCCGCGACCCCATGGACCTAGTGTCTCGACACCAAATGGAATGAATTCATATTGGGTACCGAGACAACTGTACTTGCCAACCTTCAGCCGCTCGCGAAGATTTGCCGCAGCGCTTGCTTTTTTGCTAGTAGCCGGGAGATAGGACGTTGCAAGAGTATCGGTGCAAGTGGCATCCCATACTAGTGCACGTCCCATTCTCCAGGGTACTAAAGACATCCCGTCGGGCCGCTTACTATCATCTCGTATAAATTGCGGTTCTAAGACCGCGGGGACATTTATACTGACAAGGGCTCGTCTCAGGATATCATTTAGTGCAGCGTGACGGGAGTGACGGCCAGCGGCAAAAGAACAGGCAAGCCCATGATGTCCAAGGTGGCTCACATAAGCTCCGCACGATACACAAGAGTGTTCAATGCACACATCAGCACCCAACCGGAGACAAACTGCTATGCGGAGTGTAGTGGGATCAATGAAGGGAGAAGGAAAGGCGTGAAGCCATTGCCCAAACTCTGATCGAGATACAGCTAAAAGCCTTGCTCGATTAGTACCGGAAGAGTTTTCAATAAGAGTATTGAGAAAAGCAGAAGAAGCTATTGTGTCCCAGGCCCTTTGCTTTTTGAGCGTCGGGGGTAAATTTGGACTTGGTCCAGCTAGCCAAGCATTCAAAGCTTCGTCCAGACTCGCAATCTCACAGTTTGAGGCTGTAGGAGCCTTTAAGACTTTACCTATGAGGTCACGAGTGCTGAAAATCGAAGACAGGAATGCTGGTAAAGCTATACTAGAAATTTTTCGGGTCCCCAAACCACCGAACCTTATAGGTAAGGAAGCTTGGGACCATGCTTGCTCATTGAGATGAATATTCAGAATAGTTTCAATTTGGGATTTTAAAACATTTTCAATGGGTAACATCAGATTAGGAAATTTCCAAATAGGGCAGCAACGGAGCAAGTAAGTAAATTTGGGCACAAATAAGCAGAATTTAAGGATAAACAAAGCGCAGTGACTACTAATTTTGACAATGCGGTCTGAATATTGATTGAATTTTGTTACCAACTCTCCTAAGAGATGAGGAATGGCGTCATCGAAAATGGGAGATCCCAGGAGATATAGGCTGTTCTTAGATAAGAGTTTAATATTTGGGCAAACTTGGTTAAAATTTTGATGAATTTGAGAAACTAAGGATGTGTTGATTTTGTCTGAAATAAATAATTCACATTTATTAAAATTTAAATGCAAACCAATAGTGTTAAATTTGTCTATTATTAAAGTTAAATCTGCAAGAACAGTCTGTGAATCACCACCTAAGGTCCCATCATCGAGATACCAAATATTTAATTTTGAATTAAAATTATGAATTATAGAATTTATAACCAAACTAAATATAGCTGGACCAAGGGGATCACCTTGCTGACAACCCACGGCTGAAAGGATTTCGTTACTCTTGTGAATTAATTTAGAAGGGCAGTGGTAACACTGAAGTAAGAAATTATAGATTATAGGAACATGTAAATTAATTTTATTTAGCAAGGCGTTTTTTATTTTAATTCTTGCTACGGCATTTAATCCTACGGTGCGACTTTTTGTAGTGCATATGTTGGGGATTGCCGCAGTCTCTACTCCAAAATCGTTTGCTCCATAGGCCGTCGGTTCTTATCTTTAGATACCCCTGAGATTTAATACTCCTGTTGAAACCGAAAATCGCTAAACTTATACAAAACATACAAGCACAGTATAAAGAATACCACTGTGAAACCCGTGTCAGATATTATATAAAAAAATAAATAAATAAATATCCATCACGCCCTATCCCCGAAGGGGTGGCAGAGGCATATTATATGCCCACTTTTCACCGTGTGGATTCCTGTCCCACGTAATAGGTGGTGAGCCCATTGCCGTGTTGAAATAGACAGACGCAGGTTGTGGCTACCTGCTGTTGAAATTTTCAAGCCGCCCATAAGGCCTTCAACCAGGCTTAACGACTGCCATTTTACTGGCAACCGGGACCAACGGCTTAACGTGCCTTCCGAAGCACGGAAACGCTCGCAAATGTAAATGCCACAAAGTGGTCACCCATCCGAGGACCAGCCATAGTGAAAGTTGCGTAACTCAGTGATCGTTTACAGAACACTGAGACCGCTAGGCCACGAGCGCTTCTATTTATTATTATTTATTTATTTATTTATACGATACCTAAGCTCCGCTATGTGTTTCAAGTGTCATGAATTAACTACCTCCAAGCGTCGTCACTCAGGACTTAATCTAACGCTAATACTTGTTGTTGTTTTTGGTTGGGACTAATCCCACTCGCATTCCCATTACTATAAGTCCTGTAAACCGTTGACCAATGATCGTTTATAGAACACTAAGACCGCGAGGCCACGAGCGCTTCAGATATTATCTTTATCAATATCCATAATCTACAGTAGCGTTTGTACCCTTATCACCTATAATCGATCCAGTGATTACTGATTATTTATTCATGTAATAAACTAAGAAAAATGTACCTAACACGGTTTTTATATTAATTTTTTTGTATTTGTATGTGACACGTTTTTTATGACTTATAATGCTGTTGTATGTAATCTTACAAAGTAATTACAAATTTGACTTACCACGTCACCGACCTCGGAGAAGCTGGTCGCGAACTCAGGCAGGTAGAGGGCTGAAACTGACGAGCGGTCGGCGTCTTTCACAGAGCCGGTTAATAAAACACAACACAACACTGCAGACCATCACTTCACTATTTCTGGAGAGCACAACCCTCACACTCAGCACTTATTCCCAGCACCTCCTCTCAAGGTGAGCACCAAAAGTAGACTGATCTGACGGCCCCGGCTTCCTTCTTTTACAAAGCATTTCAAAATTTAAACAATATTAGAATACAAATTTAGAATTTAAATGTATAACAAGGTCTAATATCTATACAACCTAACCTACTGGCAGCTCTAACAATAAATTAAAAATAAAATCTAGGCTTGTCATTAACTGACATTAAAAATTACAAAAGGTAAACAAACTATTAAGAGAGCATAAAAACTCTTGAATTATCAAGGCCTATGAATGCTACAGATAATGGTCATGCAGATAATTTGAAAGAATGAATAATGAAACATTTAATCAAAAAAAGTAAGTAAAAAATGATACATTACACTCTGTGGTGCGGTGGGAATGCATCCGACTACTATGCTAAAGGTCGTGGGTTCGTTTCCCACCCAGGATAAAACGTTGTGTGATGAGCACGATGGTTTATTCTGTGTCTGGGTGTTATTTATCTATAATTTGTATGTATTTAGAAATATATAAGTATGTTTATCAGTTATCTGATTACCAAAGTACCAGCTCTGCTTAGTTTGGAATCAGATAGCAGATTGTGTGAGTTGTCCCAACCATATTTATTTATTATTGATTTTGTCTACTGAGGAATCTCGTCACTGAATCATTGAAAACTGATGCTTTCATTCACATCTTGTATTATAACTTCTAAGTCAAGGTTATAGATAAGTTATTTTAAACTTTTTATACTTGTACTTACCGACCATTTTGCAATATTGGTTTAGTGTTTTTTTTTTACCATATCGCACGCAATAGGTTAATTGGCGGTTAAACTACAAGCAAGCATTTGTGTTTATGTAATCTGTCAATCTTTTAGTTTGTGTAAATTGAATTTAACTAATTTAATTAGACGTGTCGCAAATACTTTTCACTTAGTGGACATGGTAAATTTAAGTGGGATACATGTACTTTAACCATACTTTAACCTTGACATGTGAAGAGAAAGGTAAGTAACTTCTACAAAGGAGACTTTGCATGAAATATGAACGTATACCAACCATCTTAACCCGAGGCCCGAGAGAGAGAGATTTCAATTTGTAACCGTGCCAGATGAACATCTCTCGATGCTTATTTTGTTTCGCCATCAAGTAGGATTTATATTAACACGTTTAGGAATATTCAGTAAGATCTTGTTATGATCAAGCTTCATTTTTAGCAATACAGGGGGCCAAGTCTGCTCTTTCAATCGTGTCGAAATAGAATCGAAATCGTCGCTCAATAGACAGCCACCGGTACAATTTTGAGAGTTTTTCGTTGTCTACTATTACAATAGTACTCCAATAGACTTCTTTTGGCCGATAGAATTCTACTAACACGTACCGCACCAGTGGCCGTTAGTCAGTTACATTTTTGCTCATCTACTAACATTTTGACAGCTAAAAACAGCGATTTTGGTTCTATTCTACGGCTACGGCGGTAAATAGTAGACTCGGCTCCCTTGTTGTTAGTAATGAGAGCAATGTGCCCAGATCTAGGTATATAAGTTGACAATTTGAAATACCAAGTTAAACCTTGTCGTGAACAGCTATTTAAATGATAAAACAGATACTCAGTTCGTCCTTTACATATCACGACGTAATGGTAATTCAACGCGTTTAGAATACCCGTAAGTTATTTAAAGAATCAATCTTTTCCATACAAAAGTTATAAGAATTGCTTTGTTGAGTTTGTACTATTATATTTTCAAGGTTGCCAAAATCAGGATAAATTGTCCAATTAACAGCTCAATCAATGAATTTAATAAAATAGCTCGAGACCACTTCCAGGTCATTTTAGTGATAAACCAGTTTGAGCCATGTCTTTGTAATGTTTTGGTAAAGAATACAAGACCTTGAAAATACTCGTATTATTAAATAAAAATACTGCCCAGAGAGAACAAAAATATCAGCTCGGCTCCTTTAATCTTGAAAAAGCGAAAATAAAATTGGACTCAAAAACGAAAGGTCTGCCCCTTATTTTTCCTTTAATTTTAACGTGTGGTAAACCCCAAGATTGTGAATCTGGACTCGAACCGACTTAAATCACACGGGGTTTACTAATCCATCTAGCGCCAAGCGCCCGAATAAGGGCCAGCGCTAACATACAACTTGCAGTTGGACAACTATTTTGTTGTGAATCATATGTCAACCCGAAACGCGCATACTGTCAACTCGATAGTTGCTCGACAAAAAAGGCAAAAATCGTATCAATCTACTTTTGATTAAAAATTTGGATAACTATCGATTAAACGCTTAATATGACTGTAACTCATTTGATAAAATTCGAACTCTAATAGTGTTTCATATTAGTTTTTCGTGTGAGTGGCAAATTTTTGAAAAATAACGTTTATTTATTTTTTTACCGACTTTTTCGTGTTTATACCAATATATCAGTTAATTATGATTAAAATTTCAAATTATTATAGCTATAAGTTTTATCTTTATATATTATACGATTTTCAGTAGTTAAAATTTTTTGTCTAGATATTATAGTTTCCAAGATATCACGATTTTAGTTAATTAGGTCTTAGGTTAATTACAAAAAATGCGCTGCTCTGGCAGCGCGAACGGATAGTGAACGTTTGAGTGGTTAATTAGTTTACAAATAAATTTATTGTGTGGAAGTCTGCAAGTTATAATTATATTTATGATTACTGCTATAGCCCTAACCGATTCTCGAAACTGCTAAAAATTAAAACCCCTATTTCAACCCCTTAGGGGTGGTATTGTCAAAAACGTTAATTAAACTATTTTAAATTGAGCAAATAACGCTCAGACCATCATAATGACTGTAGCCTTACCAAATTACGAAATTGGTGAAAACTTTCAACCCCTATTCCTACATTTTTATTCGTAATATTATACTCTGTCTTCATCTTAGTGTATGCCCAGTTGCTTCCTAACCCTACCTGTGTTCGCTGCGTCACTTGAGTACCGCAGATCCTGGTGGAGCCCCTTACACCCAATTACAAATCATTTGTAATTTTAAAAGTATAGATATACAATCACAAAAACTAATCTATTATCGTACAGTTCAAATTGCTGCACGGATTTCGTATTAATCTATAAAAATATTATAAACTAGATGACCCCCACAGCTTCGCCCGTGGAATATTTCGACCTCCCGTCGCACCTATTTAATCCCGTCGCTTATAAATTTTTCAATGATGCAAAAAAATTGTTCTAATTTGCCGACATTTATGACTACTGCTCTGTTCCCAAGTGTAGTAGCGTAATGATATGTAGTATGCCTTCCTCGATAAATGGGCTATCTAACGCAAAACGAGTTTTTCAAATCCGTCCAGTAGTTCCTGAGATTAGCGCGTTCAACCAAACAAACAAACTCTTCATCTTTATAATATTAGTATAGATGTGAATGTTAGTTTTGCTTGTTACGCTTACACGCGAAAACTACTTAACCGATCTTTGTACACATATTCTTGGAGGTATTAGAAGTAACATAGGATATTAATTAATTAATAATTAATATCCTATGTTATTTAATTAAAAAATTAATAATAATTAATTAATATTATATTAAGTGACATAGGATATTTTTATTGAAAAAAAATGTGTGTGTACGTATGTGCACGCGTTAGTAGTTATACTGCTTTAGTCTTACGAGTATAAGATTTCATCACATATACCACAACTCTTTGATTGTAACAGGAATGATATATTAGTAAGAAAAAAAGAGTTTGTTCGTTCTCCTGACGCTCCCTGCAGATCAAACCTACGCACGAATCTCAAATTTCCTAAACACAAAACCGATTTCTACTCCTACTCCTTCACAGTACATGCGGTCAGATTGTGGAACTCCCTTCCGCCTGCTATCAGAGACAGTAAAACTATTACTACGTTTAAAAGGAAAGTCCGTGAACACTATATCTCTTCACTGTAAACCTAATTATTTATATATGTAAGTTTATTGATGTTTTATATATTTGTAAGTATGTAATTTTATTTATATTTTATGTTTTTGTAAGTATGTAAGTTTATAGATAAATTATTTTTTTATACTACGCTCTCAGGTATGTGTGTTAATTAAATTCTATCCTACTCTTCTATTTACACACTTTTTACTTGACTTTTTTTTATATCTTCACGTTCTCCTCTCGCCGGTCTGCTGGGAGATATTTCGTTTAGAAATAAGCGTTACCATTGTACTTATGTTTCCTCATACTGTTATTTTCTTTATTATTAGTGTGTACATGAACAAATAAATAAACAAAAAGACAATAAAAAAGAACTACTTTGAATGTAGTTATAAGTTGTCATGGAAACACATATCAGCTAACTTGTGGTGTTGGTTTTTTATGACGGTCTGCGCGCGCTTCGTTAAAATTTACTCTTATCATTTTTCCCTAACGCGCCAAAAGAAGTAGAACATGAAAAAAGAAGGTTTCTCTTGCGGTGGAATGCTAGTTAACAATATATTAACACGGAGAACGAGTGAAATCTATTAAAGGTAAGAACAATATTAATAAGAAAAACCACCGCCCCAACTACACGAGAACATGTTTTTTTAATTTACCAGGAAATACCAACATAATTATACTTTATTTATCACTATAAATAATAATGCCTAATAAGTCGAAAATTGTATAATTGTACTTAAAGTCACCTTAAATGGAGTTTAACTATGAGTTATTAAACTACGAGACTAATGGGCCACGTGAATTTTATTTTTTAATAGTTGACGCCTGCGGGTCCTTAGCGTGGTTATGTTTTACCGCTCCCGTTTTCCACAGGTTCCACGGGATAAAAAGTAGCCTATGTGTTATTCTGTATGTATTGTAAAGTCGGGGGTCTGAGGATGGCGGGTGATGACAAAGTCTGTCGGGGGCCCTGGGGCTATCCTTCTGAGAGCTCACCCGGGACTCTAGGCTATAGACAGATGGAAGGGATACATGTGATTTTAGCCGGTAAGAGTCCGACTTCATCCAAGGGGATTTTCACACGAAAAATAAAATTGTAGATTGATCAAAATCCGTTCAGTATATTTTGCGTGAAAGAGTAACAAATATCCATCCATACTTACAAACTTTCGCGTTTATATAATACTAGCTGTCCCGCCCGTCTTCGCCCGTGACATACTTCGAACCCCGTGGTACTCATTTAATCCCGTTGTCTAATTTCACATTCACAATAATTTATGAACATTTTCCAAATTCATTGATTACTACTCCGCTCTCCAGTACCTACCTACTTACGCCCGCACGGCCCGGTCGAATTATGGTTACACGAAATTAATTTCCTTGCGCTATATTTTGAATTTGCGATAACTCGTAAGATATTCATTTAATTTGCAAGGTGAAAAGGGACAAAATAATCTTCATGAAATGCTGAAGCCAACTAATGTTGTAAAAATGATAAGGATTAATAGCATATTTGTGTAAATAGCCTTCAAATTAACGGTTTATAATTGATGGTTTTTTTTAATATTAAAATGGATATAGTATGTTATTCTTATGAGATAGTCATCTATCCTCGCGGACTTTTGTTGTAGACCTACATTAGATACACAATTTCACCGTACATTATTTTGTTATATCTCAAAGGGTTTAAGCAGCGTTTTTGTTGAAAGCTCCCCAGACGGCTTACTTTTCCGATATCCCCAACGAATATCGTTATAATTTGGCCAGTTTATACAAAAACTTAACAAATTATACATAAAAACCTCCTATAAGAATCACACTAACTATTAAAAAAAACCGCTTCGTAATTCGTTTCGTAGTTTTAAAGATCTAAGCATATATATGTAGTGATGATTATATAATTTTTGCATTTAGTTTAAATAATATTAGTAGGATACTTTGATTGTTAATCGTCCTATCCATCAGGAGGCAATATTAACTAACTACATATCAATAATAAAGATGAAGGTTAGCCGCAACGAGAAAACTTCACCACGCGTGCGGAGCCGCGGACGTTAACTAGTATATAATATATTTTTCCGTGAATTACATATCATTTTATTACTTATTCTTTTATTTTGATGTTACAATAACTAAACAGAAAATTTATTAATTTTAAGGCGTTACGAAGTTAGCCGAGACAGCTAGTAGGTACTTCAATATTTATGTTTTGCTTTTAGATAATTGTTGTATAATAAAGTAAGTAAAACTTTATTATACAATAATATGAATTAAATTACACAAATAAAATTGCATGAATATGTACAAATGGTGGCCTTATCGCTAAAAGCTATTTCTTACAGGCAAACTTTGAATGGTCTAAAAAATATTCCCAAAAATAACCCCTAACATGCTTGGCTTTTGGCGTGTAAGAATTATTTAGTCGGACGTCTCTAGTAGGGCGCGAGTGATATTGATTCCTTGCTCTGTGATACTTAACTTAACGATCCTATAAGGGTTTCTTTTTGAGGTACGAAACCCTTAAAAACGTAAACTTGACGCAGCAATAGGACCATGTTTGGACCATAACCTCTAGAGTTCCACAATCTGTAGGGTTGAAACAAAAAAATATACAAGCTCCCATAAAAATACACGGGTCCCATGTTGTAATCATTCATAAAAATAATACTTACTTTGTCCATAATGAGTTACACAAAGGCAAGATACTCCACATGTCATTTTCATATATCATACCACGTGAATCACATACGTGCTTAACTTGCTACAAATTATGATTAATGTTACGAACACTATGTGGTACAAGGCCTACATTTTTCATGTTGCAAAATTCAAATCTACAAATGAAATTGGAACTTTGAATGAGATTTGTATGAAAGCGTTTGAATAAATTGTGGAGTCAGTACTGCTTTAGACTGATACGCGTGTGTCTAAATTTCGCATGCTATTGTTGTACTAAGTTTATGTAATAATTAAGTACATGGGTATGATATAACTGTTGGGGTTGCATTTGACCAGTATTGCGTGACATTATCTAAAAAAATAGTTATTTTTTGCACATTACGTCTTTAAAATTGGTTTAATGTTTCGTGATGTTCAAAAAATTGAAGTTTTCTTTTTGGAAATGTAACCGGTGAGGAACTCTCTTATATCGTTAACATGTAGAACGACATGATCCCAGATCTTCAGACACTTAGGGCTAGATTCTGATGCTGACCTAGCAAGTCAAGAGTATTTCTTCTCGCGTCTCTATAGGACAAGGGGTAATAAATTATGCCCAAAATACGAGTAGATAGCTCCAAGATTGGCGACTAAAGCTGTTCAGAGGCTAAAGGACCTTCTTATTAAGGCAGTTAGCTTCAATGTTATGAAGCTAGTGAGTGCATCCATGTATGTTTATCAGTCATCTGGTTACCATACGAGTAGTACAAGCTCTGCTTAGTTTGGAATCAGATGGCGTTGTGTGAGTTATTATATTTTAACAGAAAATATTCTAAAAATAGAATAATATCATACATTTTATTATTGTATTGTATTTCTTTATTCTTTAACAATATAACCGTATTCCAGAACGCTTATCAACACTCAAGAAACACTTGAGAGTAGAAACTAGCCTCAAGCGTTTCTTGAGTATTGAGAAACGTTCTGGAATAGGTACGGCCCTCAGTGTCTGTTGATTGATTAAACACACGGGTTTTGATTGAAAATATTGAAGCCCGCATTTAGAATAAGTCTAATCAAATTTATATTATAACCTTGAGATGAATGGATTTATATATACATAAAACATGACGTTTACTTAAATCAATTCGCAACTGATATAAAAAGGATTAAATAAACATTGAACTTGGCATTTATAGCCATACTGTTTTTTTTTATTTCCAGTACCTAGGTACTTCCGTCCTGCTTTTAATAATTGTCTGTTTATTACATACTGTATATATGTGTAGTAAATATTTATATGATACTAGCTTTGTGGCCGAGATTTTCAGTGTATTTTTTATACATATGTATTTAAGTGGTAAAAAAAAATTAAGAGAAATTTTGTAGACCTTGAATTTTCTTGTGTAATTTCAAAAAGTAAAATGTAAATAGGAATATGCTGTACATAATTTGATACATTTCGGTAGAGTAATTTTCGGACTGGAGAAATTTTACCTAGCTTCCATTGGTAAAATTGAAATAAAATAAACCAAATAAAGAATATAAATAAACATGGGACTCTTTTTACACAGCAAATTTGTCTGAAAATAAACTATTCAAAACTTTGTATAATCAAACACAAAGAAAAAAATGTGAGTGTACTTATGTACACGCGTTAGAAGCTATACTGCTTTGGCGAAACAAGACAAATTTTTTTATTAAATTTTTATTTTTCTCCTTGTTCGATAGCTGTGGCTGGAGACGGGACTGCTTATGTGAATGAATACGCTGGTTCTCTGAATATTACTTTTACTTGCTGTATACAAAGTAGGTAGGTACATTTGTATCTTAATATTATTGTAAAATGTAACAATTGGTTATAAGTTTGTAACTTCTGATGATAAGATGGCGACGACGAGAACGGAAGTCGACCGGGCCACAACCCTGCCCGCGGGGTTCGCACGCGCCGGCCATAGACAAACGACCATTAAGGCCGCGCTGTAGCTGTACGCGCTGCGCCAGGCTGCATCCCGCCACACTCCAAGGCGCGTTAACATGCGTGGACGCAATACTCCTTATTCTACGTTTGTAGAAAAAACTCGAATGTTGAATATAGCTAACTTCAGGGTGTCAGTTTTTCGTGACGGTCTGCGCGCTCATCGTAAAAATGTACTCTCATCATTTCTCCCTCACGCACCAAATGAAGTATCAAAAACAAAAAGTTGTATTAGCTTTCGTGTTAACTCGACCATGTACTTGCCCCTGATTTACCTATGGAACGAAATTAACACATTAAAATACAATTTTACACTAATACAGCACTTAATATTAATAAACAATTACCTTAATATATTGTACTTATACTTAATGCCTTTTTAAAAGCTTCAACCTTTATATGAGAAGAAATACAATAGGCTTTTGGAGGACTAATTAAGATTCACTTTTACAAGGTTGTCTAGATACAACTTTACTGCTGTGTTTAATAAACAGTTGGTCTTGGCAGGGAGCGCTACCTGAATGAGAATATGACATAAAGCACACAATCAAACATCCATTCCATGATCGGGGCCGCGGGGGCCTGAGTACGGTGGCCGGGCTGCTGGACGTTCTTACAGAAGCAGGCCATGGAAGGTGGCGTAGCGTGACGGTTACACGCACGTAGTTCACTCCCTTAAAGAAGTGGAGAAGAAGAACACCCGAACCCCCCAAAGAAGCGAGATAACACTCGAACCCCCCCCCCCAAAGAGGCAGGATACACAACCCGAACCTCCGCTGAACGAGCCTGCGGTAGCGGACAAAGTCTGTCGGGAGCCCTGGGGCTATCCTTCAGAGGGCTCACTAGGCACTCCTGGTCATAGACAGATGGAAGGGTAACGAAGTCCGGCATAGCAACCATAAGGATTTCCATAAGAAAAAAAAATCCCCGTATTAAAAAAAAAATTTAGAGTAACTTTAGAATTAACATTGATCGACGCCGAATTTCTCACAGCTCTCATTTATTAATAGTATAGTAGTAATATAGTATACGAGATTGCGGTTCTAATATGTCTTGGGACCATCCTAACTTTAAAATTCTATTTGTTTGATTTCAATTTGTTTTAATTTAATTTAAATCTGTAATTGTGGGTACCTACTAATGTGTTTTAGTATTTTTAACTTTTAGGCTAAGATTTTTCTATTCAACACAATGTTCTTGATAGGCATATGCCACGGGTTCTAAACCGTATTGTATTTTTTTGTTTTATGAATCCATCACTTATTCCAGTTTATTGCTGCGTCTTCCTTTCATTTTAGGTAATTTTTAATTCTACTAATATTATAAATTTGAAGGTTGTGATGATTTTTGTTACTCAAGCACTCTCTAATCCCTGATCTAATTTATCTCAAATGTTTGAGCTTTTCATCCCGAGAACATGTTGCTGTTGAAATGAGATACGGGCAACTTCACCACACAGGTAGATAAAAGTGCATAGTCTAATTAATTATAATAATAAAAAAATATTTTAAACAATTTACAATAATGCTATTTTTATTTTCTTAACTTTATGTTATTATAGTTTAGTTTATTTGGTCGAAAAGGACCAGGGACATTAAACATGGGTGGTGTTGATTGCCTAGACAAATCAGGGGTATTAAATGAGGGTTGTTTCGGAGTAAAGTTATTAAACGACAGATTATATTTATTAGGTTGTGAATGAAGCCAATCTTTTCTAATAGACGGCCCCGCCTTCGTTGCGGTTTTGTAAGTATAGGATATTTAATTCGTCTTGCACACACTCAAGTGCTTTTTCCATGGACTCGGGTCGCATACAACGTATCCTAGATCCCAATGGATCCTTCAAACCTCTCAAATAAGCCTGAAGGGTTAATTTTTGGTACAAAGATCGTTTAGACTCTATGGTAGTGGCAACAGTCTCATGAAGTGAAACATAGGTCATTATGGTACTAAAGAGATTTTGGTACCGCTCGTAATACTCCTGAGGGGTGCTAGATCCTTGGGTTTGCATAGACAAATTACTATACAGGGCGGTCTCATCGCGATGGTCTGCAAAATTATTAATGTGGGCGGATCGTCTCCCTTGCCAATTTTCAGGGATACCGTTAGCCTTAATATATCGAGCCGCGGGACCTGTCACTTTATATTAAGATACCATTAATGAGAGCTAAATTAGATAATTCGTGGCCTGGTGCCGTACTAAAATGTGTATGAACTAATTGGTCACATAAATTAATAAACCGTGTTAATACATGAGGATTGCCTTCGAATTCGGGCAATAATCTGAGGGATTTATAGATAACATCTGGGTTGTACTGAGTCATTGTATTATCTAAATTTCTATTCTCGTCTATAACACTTAATCATCTCTATTCCTATCCTTATCTAACCTAGCGTTTCGCGATTCTCTAGGGTGAAAAATTTTGGAGATTTAAATTAACACACAAAAATACAGTAGTATGGGATAATCTGCACACGATTGTGCAGGGTACAGAGTTATATATAAAATAAAATTACGTATATTAGGTATTATTTAAAGGTTTTGAGGTTAGGTTATCGTTGACTCAGCGTTCCTCATAGATTAGGGGTGCGTAACAGCTGTTTCTTATTATTATTAGAATTATTTACAAAAATAAATACGTGAGGAAATTTATAAGTTTTATAAGGTTTTGAAATTTAAACTTATAAAATTCCTCACGTAGATAATTTGCGACAAACCAAAACGTTATGTATTGTCGTCTTGTCTGTCTCAAAATACAATTATTTTTACCAATTGGCAGTACGTACTTTTCTAAACGATGAAGGCCGTTTACACCTTAGTTTTTAATTATAATCCACACTAATCTAAAAAGCTGAAGAGTTTGTTTGTTTGTTTGGTTGAACGCGCTAATCTCAGGATACAGGTCGGTTTGAAAAAAAAATTTTGAGTTCGATAACTCATTTATCAAGCAAGTTTATAGGTTTATATATCATCACGTTACTATCCTGGAAAGCAGAGTAGTATAAATCGGGCAATTTTTTTACTAAGCGACGGGTTTATGAGTAAATAGGTGCGACGGGAGGTCGAAATATGTCACGGGCGAAGCCTAGTTATGGATAAATATGTATACTTAGTATTATCGGTCTCGTCAGCACACACTGGGTCATGGTGTAGTTATTGCACTGTCTATCAATTTCTTCCAATGGCCACGATCTTGCTACACCTTACCTATATACCCAAAAAAACCCACCAAATGCAGAAAAACAATCTGTATTTCTCGTGAAGTAAGGTTGCATATTGTGTGTAGTAGTGGTAGCATTGCATTTAAAATGTCAAGTTCACTATTAATATTTGGAAGTAATTGTGTTTTGTTAAAGAACGAATTGATTTGTGTTCAATGTACTTTTATCGTTTTTGAACTTTTGTGTGAAGTGAAGAGAAATTTTTGTCACACGAACTATTATGTTACATTGCTTGATTGTCATGCCTGAGGACGGCGGGTGGGTTGCTCGCCGTTCTAACAGAAGCAGGCCATGGAAGGTGGCGTGGTATGAGGGTTACACGCACGCTCTTCACCCCCTCAAGGAAGTGGTATAACACCTAAACCTCCAAAGAAGCGAGATAACACTCGAACCCCCAAAGAGATATGTTTATTAATATTTATTAAATTCAATTATTTTTGGGAAACAGTCGTGATGATAATTATGTATGTATAAATAATTATTTTTATAACCTTTGTGCTAATTGATATTTATTAGATAGGTAGGTATATTATTGTACACAAAATTGTATATTAAAACAATTTTTTTGAAACAAACATTTTTTTTTTTAAGAATTGTTAGTTTGTATTCAAAAACCTTTGAAGATAACATATTTAGAATTCACTATCGAACATGTCTTCTTTTTATTGCTCTCATTTTTCTTTCAATCAAAAATAGTCAAACAAAAAAAATCCATATATTCAATAATATTCATACAGGGCTCTCTCACTGCATTCGATCTGTCAATTATTACTTGTGAATAAATTTTTGATTACAAACTTTAGCATTTCAATTACGAAGATGTCATTTTAACCACAGTCAATATCATTCAAGTGGATGATTGTATTGAATTAAAAACGCATGGCTAGTCACTCGTGCCCTTTTCAATTCACATAATTAGCTTCTGATTCTTCATTGACGCTATAAACGAATGGAAATCAATGGAATCATCTTTTACATAGCAAATTAACTATAGAATTATTTCCTTTATGGAATCTAATGAAATAGGAATTTGTGATGTAAGATGTCCCTAATGTCAAGTAATCTATTTTATAATTAGCAGTAATATACTAGAAGGTTAGATTGACAATTGAAAATTAATTAAAAAAACCGCACGACGATCCGTGACTGGGGGCGCTATCCCAGCCTGTAGGGCCCTGATAGCGACCTTCAGGTTGACGGCCCAGAAATATACCTTTTCACGCTTCTCTTAAAAGACCCAGGATTGTAAGAGGAGGGAAACATGTGCATTTGATTAATATTACAGTCTCTGTTTCGCTCAGTTTCTATTTGATCAAAAATTACAATCCAGTAGGTATAATAACAGTGGAGACTAATACTCATAAATTCTGAAAGCACCTGTTTCGAACAATGAAGACGAACTGACGAAATGAAGATAAGTACTGTCAAAATAAAGTTGGACCCATTCTCAGAGTCGCGGAGACATATTCAAAAATCCCATTAGAACCATCAATGGAACCAGCAGTCCTGAACCGGTATATGAGCTTGATTGTTTGCTACGTATATAAAATAAAAAGTTAATGTGTCTCAAGTTTGGAAGTAAGTTAAGTTTGGCGCTGTGTGAAAAGTGTCCCACAATCATTATTTTAAATTATTTATTTATTTAAAGGAGTAAAAGTAAATAAAATAGTAACTCTGACAGACCTTGAGACCTCGCAAGCATTTAACAAAAAGTACTTATTTACACATTATTAAGTACCCTTGAAACTAGTTATAAAATAATATCCCAATAAACGATATCCGAAGCAACTGCCGACCGCATAATTTACGCAATGAATCCAATCTGATATAAATATAATGATTAATGAGTTCATAATAAATATCGACTGATTATAAGTCAATTTGTGCTACAACTTAATTTGGTACATATCTTTACTAATATTATAGAGCTGAAGAGTTTGTTTGTTTGTTTGGTTGAACGCGCTAATCCCAGGAACTAAAGGTCGGATTTGAAAACTTATTTTTGTGATAGATAGCCCATTTATCAAGGAAGGCTATAGGCTATATATCATCACGCTACTTATCTTGAGAGGGGAGCAGTAGTCATAAATGTCGACAAATCGGGCAATTTTTTATGCATAATTGTAGAATTTATAAGCGACGGGTTTAAATAGGTGCGACGGGAAGTCGAAATATTCCACGGGCGAAGCTGTGGGGGTCATCTAGTACCTAATATTATGCGTGCACGTGTAAGTTTTGACCATGACGTTTGATCTTGGCTATATCTAGGTACCTACTTGGAATTTTATAACTAAAGCTTTATGGTTATTGAAGCCATTATATAACTATATCTATTGATTGTTGCCAAAATACCAATTAAAGTATTTGGATATAGATACTTGATTTGTTTACGCATTTATTGTTCAAGTTCAAGTATCAAGTTTATTATTTTCATTATAGGTATGTTATACAAGAACACAGGTTAGAATTGGGATTTGCGTGAAACTGTATGTTGTGATTTTTACACGACTACCCAAATAAAGGAGTGTATTGTTTTCAGAGTTCATGTCGACCCCTCCGGGCAATAAGTCGGTAATCGCAAAAAACAAATTTTACAGGAAAAATGATTTACTGTTTTTGTTGAATTACTTTCCAACCAGTGGGAGTATTGACATCATTGATACATGAAATGAAAGCTAATTTTTTTTGAAATAGTAATAAGCTCTCAGTTTCAAACTACATGCTTTTAATAAGCTACAATTTGAGAAGAAAGATCTTACAGTTTTAAAAAAAGTTCTATTGTCCTGTAATAGTAACTTACCGGATATTGTGGTAATTTTTTGAAGAGTGTAGATATGTACTAGCATACTGCGGATTTTTACAACGTTATTTTGTACAGCAACAAGTGATCATAATATACTATAACCAAGTTATTGTAGTAATATTAAAGGCCAAAAAATACTGTACAATTAAATTACAGGGTTGTTTCCGGAAATATGACAACAACATTTTTCAGTAACCATTCAATCCCAAAAATCATTTGAGTATAATAAACTAAGGTATTTTTAATAAAATAATTCAAAATAAATAGATTAATCGTTTTTATTGCACAAAACAATATTTCAGTAAATATTACACATATTTTAAACATAACCTGCCTAACAAATTAAGAAAAACAATCACATTATTTAATCTATACGAGGAAGAAGTCGGAGCGAGAGCTATGCCAGCAAAATTGCTCTATAGCCCCTAAGGCTAGACCTAGATCTAAACCTAGACCCTAAGATATACGGGTGAATTTCACCTAAGTCAATTTTTACCTAATTATAGTAGCAAAAATTAATTCGATATTTAAGGATTTATTTGATACATAAAATATGACTAATTAGATGTACTATAACGTGGTATAATAGTGATGAAAAAATATTTATTGGTTATTGAAATAAAGCATTTGAAAATTTCAAATACCACCGAAATTGCGTTTTACCCATCGTAATTGAAAACCACTCCATGGGAATTGACTAATGGCACCAGAATTAGATATTTTAAAAAACGTGGTCCTTCAATAGACTTTACTGAAATAATACCAATTAATTTTAGTCAATCATAAAATACTTTTTACGTTTGTACGTCCAGTTCCATCATCATCATCCGAGACCTTCTCACGATACCTGTGGTCCACTTTTCTACTCCTTATTATTATATTATAAAAAACATATTCATGCATTTTATCGCTGAGCAAGTCCACTTTGCACGATCTTCGGCAACCCATGCAGAGACTATTTTCACACATACCAACCTTACGATATCAAGCCAGTGCTTCTTGGGTGTTCCCGTCTTACCGGGGCACGGAGAGGACGGCATGGCCAAAAATTTGTTCCCCCCACAATGCCAAGCCTATCTGCATTGTTATGGACATGAAGACTCGGTTGAGGTAGTTCTTACGCGGTCCAGCCGCATGATTCCACACATACTTCCCAGCATTTTCATTCCGTAATTCACAGCTCCTGCTTGTGTTGCTTCAATAATGATTACAACCCACTGGCATGGCAATGTAACATGCCTAATGATGCTTTATTAGACCTGTCCCTTCAACCTCACTGACATTTTAGTGTTCCAAATGACATCAGCCCTCAACCGCCACTTAGCCCATGAGGTAGCAATGCGTGACGTGACGTGTGAAATACAGATCCCAGGTACCTAACCTGGTCCATGCCCTAGACCAGATGGAGTCTATAGAGGTTGAATCTGTAGAGTTTAACGCCAAGTATTACTTAAGTTTAAAACCACCACTCTCAGGCATCTCCGTCCACGTTTTCACACGTTGCACCAAACTACCCTCGTCCGCGTCCGCCAGCGCTGTATCATTAAAATTCATATCAGAGTTAAGTAGCATCCATGGCTTACATGGATGCTGCATATTTGAAACTCTTAAACAGAAATGAACTAAGTGGAATGCTCTGTACTCTGGTGTACTCCGTCCGTGTTGTAAAGAGTGTTAAAGCCGCGCGCCAAAGCGATCTGAACCACAGAATAGTGGTGCAAGCGCCTATAACCTTTGGACATCAGTGCCCACCAGATCATCGTTCCAAGAACACAGTCGAAGGCATTCTTTACGTCCACGAACAGAAACTGCAGACTTCCTTCTGTACGAGTATTTCTTTGTCTCTTTGTCCTGTATTTCTCCAGTAATGAGAACACGGGTCCTGTTTTTGTTCTAATGGTAGGATCCATAAAACAAAAACAGGGTCCGTAGTTTTATTACCAGGCTGAAACCCATATTGATACTCCAAGAGAGTACACTTCTGCTAGATACATACGGAGGTTAATAATCTTCTCTAAATCTTCATGCCACGGTAGCTACCTCATTTCTACACCGTCCGCTTTCCATTTGAAGACTGGAGTAATAATACTCAGTCTTCATTGGCTGGGAATCTCTTCGGTGAAGAGTACCTGGTTTAACTTCATATAATCGATAGAGTCTTCATCGACTCCGATAGCTTTTCAAATCTTCGTGCAGCGAAGAACAGTCTAGTATTCTGCATAATTTTAAAGTTGACATTAGTCCCTGATTTTGAGAATGCACCTCTTAATATTGCTTATTCATCGTCGTGGAAGACCAAGTGCCATCGCTTAGCATAGCAGGTTACCATTAGGATTGTTTACACAGCAGTACTTGAAGATATTTGACTTATCCGAAAACTCGAATTACTCTTTTTTCTGTGCGCTACCGAGACCTGAACGCTGCAAGAAATTGAGGAAAAGAAAATTGAAGCATTGGAAATGAGGTCCTGAGAAAAATACTTGAAGTGAGGTGCATATTACAGATATTATGTTAATGTTTTTCTACCTAAAAATGTTTGTTACTTTCTATTACCGATTTATGTCCTATAAATTTAATACGAAATAAATATCACATATGCGTTTACCGGCAATCACTAAAAAATTTTCACCACAATAAACTGGTAATAGCAACTTACCGAATATCGAAAAGAAAAACACTTTTGTATCAATGTATGATGTAGTTTTTCTGGTTATTCCTGTGTTGACATGTTTCCGTACAATAAAGTGGTAATTGAAAATATCTTCGTTAATATCAGTAGGAAAATTCTGAAAAAAATTACAGACATGTGTCCTGACCCATAGATGCCGAATTTCGCATAACAACAAAAAGTCCATAATAGCACATTACCGACTTATTGTTCGGGGGAGGTCGATGTATGTTCACGATAACTTCTAAACGCCTGCGCCGATCTAGATGTTTGCGGTATAAAATAAAATAAATAAAATAAAAATATCTTTATTTTGCATAGACCATTTTAACGGCGCTTACAAAATGTCATACACTATTTAAAATATTTAAAGCGACCACCGGTTCGGAACGCGGCCCACCTGAGAAGAACCGGCAAGAAACTTAGGAAGGCTTTTTTTTTGATGGCCTATTTACAATTTAATATTATTTCACTTTGCCAGCAGATTATTCCAGGCGTCCCTGTCCTGCAAATAGTCTGTAACGGAGTAAAAACCTTTTTCACAAAGCTTGTTTTTAATAAACTTTTTAAATTTATTTAAAGGTAAATTTCTCAGGTCACAGGGAAGCTTGTTGTAAAAGCGTATACAGTTACCCTGGAAAGAATCGCCAATCTTATGTAGTCGACTGTAGTGGACTGAAAGATTATGTTTATTTCTAGTGTTTATATTATGTTTATCACAGAGTTTAGAAAACTGTGATAGATTTTTCTGGACATACATAAGATTGGCAAAAATGTATTGTGATGGTACGGTTAGAATATTTACTTCTTTGAATTTTTCTCGGAGAGAAACTCTGGGGCCCAAATTATAAATAGCGCGTACAGCCCGCTTTTGTAGAACAAAAATAATATTTAAATCTGCAGCACTCCCCCAAAGGAGAATACCGTAAGACATAATACTATGAAAATAGCTGAAGTAAACCATTCTAGCCGCATCCACATCTGTTAGAGTCCTGATCTTTTTTACAGCGTATGCAGCCGAACTTAATCTAGAGGCTGTCTTTTCTATGTGTGGGCCCCACTGCAAATTGGCATCAATAGTTATATCTAGGAACACAGTTGATTCTACAAACTCTAACACTTGTCCATTCAGTTGAACATTGGCCGCAACTTGTTTTACATTTGGTAGAGTAAATTTTATACATTTAGTTTTATTTTCATTAAGGCAAAGATTATTTGAGCTGAACCAATGAACTACTCTTGCAATTGCATTGTTTACATCGTCATAGTTATCTAATTGTCATTTAATTTTAAAAATTAATGAGGTGTCATCTGCAAACAAAACAATCCTATTCATTTCATTCATTAAATCATTAATATAAATGAGGAACAAGAATTTTTTTTTTTTTTTTTTTTTTTTTTTTTTTTTTTTTTTTTTTTCGTGGGTAGTTGAAAGATCAAGTCGAAGTTTTTTTGCTCCACTATTTATTTATTTGTTTTTATTGTTTTATTTAAATTAAGTCTACTTACATGGTATATAAATACTGCTAAGTAATCATTCTGCCGGATAAAATAATTTCTTAAGAAAAATTCCATAACAAACAACAAAATTTCATACACTTCACTATGGATGCAATGCAGAGTGCTATTCATCTTTTGAGTGACAGGCTCAACAAAAGGATGGAGGAGTTTGAGACGCAGCTGGAGCACCAAACTCCTAATAAAGCAGTAAGTGTAGCCAGCTTAGCCACTGAATTGCAACTTGTTTTACATTTGGTAGAGTAAATTTTATACATTTAGTTTTATTTTCATTAAGGCAAAGATTATTTGAGCTGAACCAATGAACTACTCTTGCAATTGCATTGTTTACATCGTCATAGTTATCTAATTGTCATTTAATTTTAAAAATTAATGAGGTGTCATCTGTAAACAAAACAATCCTATTCATTTCATTCATTAAATCATTAATATAAATGAGGAACAAGAATTTTTTTTTTTTTTTTTTTTTTTTTTTTTTTTTTTTTTTTTTTTTCGTGGGTAGTTGAAAGATCAAGTCGAAGTTTTTTTGCTCCACTATTTATTTATTTGTTTTTATTGTTTTATTTAAATTAAGTCTACTTACATGGTATATAAATACTGCTAAGTAATCATTCTGCCGGATAAAATAATTTCTTAAGAAAAATTCCATAACAAACAACAAAATTTCATACACTTCACTATGGATGCAATGCAGAGTGCTATTCATCTTTTGAGTGACAGGCTCAACAAAAGGATGGAGGAGTTTGAGACGCAGCTGGAGCACCAAACTCCTAATAAAGCAGTAAGTGTAGCCAGCTTAGCCACTGAATTCACTGCATTCAGAGCATTTGTTACTCAAACTCTGAAACTACTTCAACAACAGATGGAGGCTTTGACACGGGCAATGGATACCACAGAGATGCAGAGGCGTCGTAAGATACTGCTATTGCACGGTGTTGGTGAGGTAGAGGACGAGGATCCCACAAACAGTTTGGTTGGTTTCATCAAGCACCGCTTCGGTATTCCTGAGTTTTGTGCCAGCCACATAAGGCGCTGCCAACGGCTGGGTCGTCCCACACAAAATAAAAAGCCTAGGCCTCTTCTTTTTAAGCTGCATGATGTGACGTTGCGAGATAAACTTTGGTTCTCCAAAGCAAAGCTGAAGGGCACCGGATTTACAATGTCTGAATTTCTCACGAAGTCCAGGCACGATCTGTTTATGGCGGCCCGTGAGAAGTTAGGAGTCGCAAGAAGCTGGACCAAGGAAGGATCAATTTATGTGCTGGCAGCAGATAACGTGCGGCGACGCGTGCACTCTCTTGCTGAGCTTAATTCGGCATGTGACGTTCTACCAAAGGTCACGGTCACCACGTCGAAGGCAGCTGCGACGAAGGCCAAGCGCACAGTTGCCTCAAAGATGAAGTAGATATTCAACAAAATATTGCACGGTCCAGGTATCCATTGGCATTGTTTACACTACAATGGTTTGGTAACATTATCGCTTGCTCACTTTTCTTCTAAGTACACTTCTATTTG
Organism: Thumatha senex; assembly: GCA_948477245.1. Taxonomy (NCBI): domain Eukaryota; kingdom Metazoa; phylum Arthropoda; class Insecta; order Lepidoptera; family Erebidae; genus Thumatha; species Thumatha senex. The sequence continues at coordinate 22,406,978 of OX419739.1, read as the reverse complement.
ATTATTTCAGGATTCTTAGTATTGTTTTTTAGAACTATGTTTTATTTTATTTTTTTTGTTTTTTCTACAACTTTGAATAATTTCACAGACTACAGATGATGATATGTACATTAATTGGTAATAATACAATTGATTATTGATTCTCATTGTTGTTGTGCTGTCAGGTGTCATCAGGCGATTTTTTTTTTTCTAATTATTTCATGGCCTGGTTCCTAAGACCTTTTAGCCAAATCTTAATTCATATTTCTTTAATCTATCGTCCTCTACGTCTTAGTCTAGTCTAAAATCAAGTTCAGTCTCACCCCAGTATAATAATGGTTGTTAAACTGAGGTTTTTAGTGGATTCTACCCGGCAAGTTCTTGTTATTTTTATTAGGCATCTGTGGCTTGACTACACGAGTCTTGTGCTTTAGTGTCATTAAATAGTAATTGTAATTGAATATTTGTAGTCTACTATATATAGACTTTGAATGGTGGATGTGATAATGCCTGGACTATAAACTATAACTTATTAAACTAAAAAAAGATTACTTCAAATTGTTCTAATTAAAATAAAATTGTTGTAAAGTGCAACCGGCAGATGAATCTTAGGATCTAATTAATATTAGTGACTAGATTTAGATTGTTAGTGAAGAATTATTTATATATTTACCTATTTATATTTATTATAGTAGTATATTGTTATTATCTTAAATTATGTCTATGTTAGACTGTAGTTCTGACACAGATTGTAGTGGTGATTATTTTTCCGCTTGTAGTAGCACTAGTTCACAAGATGACACTTCACTGGCAGATTTCCTCTCGTCTCAATTCTCTGATGTTCCAGAAAATTTTAACGTAGTGCATATTAACGCCCAAAGCATTCCGGCTCATTTCACGGATATGCTGGCATCGTTTGACTGTAAAAATTTACATGCTATACTTATAACTGAAACCTGGTTCAAACCCTGTCTACCTTCATTGGCTTATACCCTGCCGGGATTCAACCTCATTCGACATGATCGCGGACCGGCTGGTTATGGGGGGGTGGCCATCTACCTACGCAGTAATTTATCCTATATTGTTGTCGATTCATCTCCTCAACCACCTCCGCGACTAGCCGGCGAGCATTTATTCCTTGAGGTGGAACTCCTCCACGCTAAGGTGCTCCTAGGAGTCTATTATGGTCCTTCTTCTGAAATCAACTATTTTACTTCTTTCGAAATACTCCTAGAAACTTTCATTCCCAATTACAGTCAAACCATAATCATGGGTGATTTCAACACCTGTCTTTTTAAAAATGACTCTCGCTCTTCTACTTTCCAATCCATTATCCAATCTTGTAATCTCTCAATTCTTCCTTCCAGTACTACACATCATTTTCCTAATTGTACTCCTAGCTTACTCGATCTCATAATTGTTACTTCTCTCGATAGAGTAGTGAAGCATGGTCAGCGAATGGCTGATCAGTTCTCTTACCATGACTTGATATATTTATCTTATCGCCTTCGAACTCCTAAGCTCAAACCTAAATTTCTTTTGCTTCGCAATTTCAGTAATATGTCTCTCGAGGATTTGCGCAGGGATGCTGACAAGGTTGACTGGGCACCTTTACTTTCATCCGTCTGCATTGATGAGAAAATAAACTTTTTCACATCTCATTTAATTTCACTCTACGATATCCATGCACCGGTTCGCAGGATTAAAGTGAAACACGGGCCGTCGCCTTGGCTCACCACCGAAATCAAAGCACTCATAACTAAAAAAGCTACGGCAAAGTCCAAGTATAAAAGGCGGCCAACGACCTCAAATTGGGAGAAATATGTTCTCATTAGGAATCACTGCAACAAGGTGTGTAGGAATGCACAACGCCAATATATCCACAGCTCTGTCCAAGATGGAGATCCAGATAAAGTCTGGAAATTTCTAAGATCTTTGGGAGTTGGTAAATCTCGTCAAGTTTCAGTTTCTAAAAGTCTTAACTTAAATGCTCTCAATCAATTTTTTAGTGCTATCTCCAATTTCAATGTGGAAATCAAAACTAATACGCTTAAATATCTTTCAACTCTATCTACTCCCAAAAGTGCTCCATTCTTCTTTAGTCAATTCTCTGATTGTGATGTTAAGAAGAGCATATTGTCTATTACCTCTAACGCCATAGGTACAGACAGTCTAAGCCGTAAAATGATTATACCTATAATTGATGAAATCCTTCCTATTCTCTGTCATATCCTGAACTTCTCAATTACCCATAGTGTTTTCCCAACAGCTTGGAAAGATGCAATAATTATTCCTATTGCCAAAAAATCCAACCCTTCCTTATTTTCTGACTATCGTCCTATTTCTATTCTACCATTCCTATCTAAGGTTTTGGAACGACTTGTTCACGCCCAGCTCACTGACTTCCTTTCCAAAAATCAACTGTTTAATCCTTTCCAATCTGGGTTTCGTGCTGGACATAGTACTACCACAACTTTACTTCATATTACGGAGGACATAAGAGCGGGTATGGAGAACGGCAAGTTGACAGTTTTAGCTCTGCTAGATTTCAGCAATGCCTTTAATACCGTAGATTTTGATATCCTGCTTGGTATATTGTGCTCACTTAACATATCTCCAACAGTGATTGATTGGTTTCATAGTTACCTGTTCGGTAGACGGCAACGTATTAATGTTGAAGATTTGTTTTCTTCCTGGTGTAATACGTCTGCTGGAGTGCCACAGGGCGGCGTTCTGTCACCTTTACTTTTCGCAGTTTTCATAAACTCCATCACAAGGGACTTATCTTCTTCCTACCACCTATATGCAGATGATCTCCAGATTTACTCCCAAGCTTCACTGGATGATTTGAGTGGAGCTATTGGCGATGTCAATACCGACTTGGACACGATTTGCAAATGGAGTGAATCTTATGGAGTTAAGGTTAATCCATTAAAGACTCAGGCTATAATAGTAGGAAGTCCTAGAATGATTTCAAGAATTGATTGGACACTAAGTCCAAAAATTATATGTAATGGGACTGATATAGCTTATAGTAACTCTGTCAGGAACCTAGGTATATACATAGATTCATGTTTGTCTTGGGGTCCTCAATTGCAGGAGCTGAGACGGAAAATATTTGCCGCGTCGGGATCCCTGCGCAGACTGAGAAATTTTCTGCCTATTGCAACAAAAACTGCGCTTGTTCAATCACTTCTTTTTCCTATCCTTGATTATGCCGATGCCAGCTATCTAGATCTCACTGAAGACCAACTAAATAGACTTGAGAGACTCCAAAATTATTGTATTAGATTCATATTTGGGTTGCGCAAATATGATCACATCTCTGAGTATCGCAAAAAACTCAAGTGGTTACCTATCCGCCTTCGCCGGAATGCTCATATTCTCTCCATTTTATATAGTATCCTTTTTAACCCTTTTACTCCGACCTACCTAAAGAAACGTTTTAATTTTTTGAATGTCTGCCACTCTAGAAGTTTGCGATCATCGGAGAATTTGAGATTAAAAATGCCTGGCCACTTTACAAACTTCATGGACAATTCGTTCACTGTCCAAGCGGTTCGGTTATGGAATGCACTACCAGTGACAATTCGACGAGCACAATCGTCACATACTTTTAAGACATTAGTTAGGAACTTCTATCTGCGTGCCGCTAACAACTTGTAACTTGCTATATAGTAACTATGTCTCCTAAAATACAACACTACTATATTTTATATGTTTTGTAATTACGTTAAATAATTGTGGATAGTTAAAAATAATATATTAATATATTTATATGTGTTTATATATGTATAAATTAAACTGTATATTTTATTTATTTATCTATTTTTATATGTACACTGCCTAACAATATTCCCCATTCTACAGTCTCCATCCAAAGGTTGCCTGTAAGAGATTGCCTTGCGCGATAAGGTCGCCAATTGTTATACCAACAAGTTAATGTTAATATGTCCATATGTATGTTTCCTGGTGTACAATAAAGAGTTTTTTACTTTTACTTTAATGGCCCAAGTATCGAGCCTTGCGGCTCACCCATTGTAACCATGGATCCTACAGAACGTGTACCATTAATATCGACCCTCTGTATTCTATTGTTCAAATATGAAGACAGAAGGTCGAGAGCTTTGCCTCTTATTCCATAGTGGTGTCATTTTTTGCGCAGCGTTTCATGTTGAACGCAATCAAAAGCCTTTGATAGATCGCAAAATATACCTAATGCATCGTGCTTGTCTTCCCAAGCTTCATGAATACATTTTAATAACTCAACACCAGCATCGGAAGTTGAGCGCCGTTTCGTAAACCCAAATTGATTCGCATGGAGTATTTTATGACTATTAAAATGGGATAGCATTTGATTCAAGATTATTTTTTCAAATACTTTGCTCAAAGTTGGCAGCACTGACACTGGTCGGAAATTAGACGGCTCTGTAGCGCTGCCAGCCTTGAACAAGGGAACGACTTTGCTGTGTTTCATTAAATCACGAAATGTACCACTAGAAACACAGTCATTAAACACAGTTGCTAGATGGGGCGCAATTACCTCAATTATACATGATGCAGTTTCGACCGATAATCCCCAAATGTCCGCGGTTTTCTTAATTTCGATACATTTAAATGTTTTTACAATGTCCTGAGCACAAATATCTGTGAATACAAATGCATCCCTGCAACAAAGAACAGATTCTTCTAATAAAAGTTCAGCGGAACTGGAAGATGCTTGGAGAGATTTTGTTGTCAATATAGGTACATTTATGAAAAAAATTTCAAACTCCGTAGCCACTTCCAGGTCCCCTGTAACATGGCAACCATTTACTTTTAAGTGGAAATCCCTTTCAGTCACTAAAGATCTACCGCATTCAGAGTTAATGATGTTCCAAGTCATTTTTATTTTATTTACAGAATTAGAAATTTTATTTTTAATGAAGTTTGACTTAGCAAGATGACACATTTGTTTAAATATCTTTGAATAATTTTTAACATATTCCTGAAAGGTTTGCCTAAAATTATATGATTTTTCTGAATATAATTCAAATAATTTATTTCTACTTTTAAAGATACCTGGTGTTGCCCAGTCACTGAAAACAGGACGACCACCAATCTGTAGAGATTTTGAGGTAAAAATTTTGCCAAACTCATCATTAATCAAATTAAATACGTGTTTATATGACTGGTCTACACAAGTGAAGTTAGGTAGATATGGTAATCTCTTTAATACATTTTCTTTAAAATTATTCAAACGACTTTGGTTAATTGGTACATATTTAATTTGTTTTTTGCTGACTTTGTTACTACTTTTAGGAAATTTTATCCATTGGCCACGATGATCTGACTCCACAGGATCCACAATACCTTTATCTATAGGTTTAATATCAGTAAAAATATTATCAATACATTTTGCACTGGTGGCTGTAATACGAGTGGGTTCTAAGAATGCAGAATGCAGATTAAAGGATTTAAATAAATTTTTCATTTTATTTCTCTCTGATGGAGTTAAGGATGTATCTAATATATCAACATTAAAATCTCCACAAACTATTATAGATTTCTTAGAACATTGGCATTTGAACAGTGCTTCTTCAAGCTTTTCTTCAAATTTAATGTAAGAAGCATAAGGGGGACTGTATACGCTTAACAAGATGAAATGCTCAAACTCAATACTGGCAATCTCAATAACTCGCTCAATGGAGAGGGCCACTAAATCCTTACGTTCTTTAAATTTTAATTTTTTATTAATTAATATTAAAGAGCCTCCACGTTTAGAATGTTTTCTATTGAACGAAAACGAGAAAATATTAATAGAATTTGCATTAATGTATAGCTCTAACTCTAAATCTTTACCATTTATTAAACCTCTAACATTATGGTGCACCAGGTTTATAAAAACAATATTTTTACTAAGATTATTCTCAGGGGCCAAAGTCAACTGGCCAGATTTATTATCTGTTGTCCTATAAACTAGTTTTTTGGAATTTCATTTTCCAAATGTGAAGTATCAAAACTATCCTGCTCAATAAAAGCAGTTGTACTTGCCAATAATTTGGCTTGAAAAATTAAAAAATTAGATAGCAACAGAGCTACCTTTCGTTGTAAAAATTTTGATAGAAAATATCTATCTAATGTCAACAAACTATTATTATTGAAAATTATGTTCCAATCGAACAATTCAATTTTTTTGGAATATGATACCATGGTATGTAGTTTCATATTTAATTTGTATCTTAAGTGATTTTCCTTGTGGCTCATAGCAGTGCTGTATGGCAAGGTGGACAAAATTACTTTGATACTTGTAGACTTGATAACTTATCAAAAATTTTTAAAAGTTTGTCACTAATAATATTGCCTCTTCTGCCAACCAGCACCACTATAGTAGACTGCATGCAGTGTGTACCAGTCAATATAAAATCTATAATTTGAGAGTATGAAGCTCCTGGATATGTATGATTTATTACAGAATAACTTAACTGTGATAAATAATGTCCAAAATTTTTACCTATTTCATCGCAATAGACTATGGTCTTTGCATCACTTTTTATTTGCAACTTTTCTATTATACTCGTAGATGCCTCGCAATTACTACTTGAACTTAATATACTATTATCCACACTGCACACAGTTTTAATTGGTGAAAATTCATCATTGCATCTAATTCTTTCACAACTTAAGGGTGAGGAGGGAACATGGCCTGCGGATGTCAATTGGTCATTTTGACAATGACATGAATTTACTAATTTACCTATGGCTAACACCTGTTCCCTACTCTGTTTCTCTGCTGTTTCATATTTATATGAAATTGATTTCAAAGAGTCTTGAAGTCGGTCAATCTGACATTGAAGGGCCTGTGTATCAGTTTTGTACTGTTGTGCAACAGTATCAAGTTCTAACATATACATATTTACCTGGTCAATCAGTTGCAATCTCTGTCTATTAAGTGACATGCTATTTATAAAAAACTTGTATTTATGTATCATTTTTTTAGATTTAGTAATAAACTTTTTAATTTTTAAATATTTCTTTAACTTATTCTTACTACACTTAATAATTTTTAATGATTTAGAACAGCCCCCGGTTTCATCATCAGAAGTGAGGTCTATGACAATGGAAGGGTGAGCTGTAGCAGTATCTAAGCTTGTAGCCATCAGTTCATCGAACAAACTCTGATTAGATTGAACCACTGTGCTCTGTTTCTTGTCTTCTAGTTGCGATATTTCGACCCTTGACCTTTAGTATTCTAATTTGGTGCAGAGTTTGTTCATAATGTTCCCTACATGAGTCAAAACTGTCAACTATAAGTTGTAACCTATCCCGATCCTGTAAGGTATCAGTATACAGTGAATGCAACTGTGCCAGTTCTTTTTTGAGTTGACCGTTCTTACTTAAAATACCTAGCAGTTCTAACTCATTTTCGTCCCTTTCCTTGTTCAGTTTATCGCACTTCTCCCTAAAAATCTGTAATTCTTTCAACGTTAATTGAAGCCTTGTCTCTTGTTGATGAGCCAAGGCCTTACGCGTCATTATCATGTTATTAGTACTCGACATTTTGTTATAATTACGTGCTACAGAATCAGTAATTATTAGCAAAGTAGATTTAGAGCAAAGAAATGCGAAACAAAACGAGGTTATGTTTTATTCATAGAAAATTACAAAATCACACATATGCGGATGTAAAAGTATTAATGGACATATGAGGATGTAAAAGTAAATAAACTCACAAACCTTGCCAAATCCAAGTAATAATTTCAAATATTGAAAATTTTTCCGATGTTCTAACTGTCACTACACCGGTACAATTTTTAAGTTTATATTTATTTACTTTTAGCACAATAAATGGTGAAAATGATTATTTAACACTCAATATGGTATTATTTGGCAATGATGAATTGGTTTTTAATTAAAATTATAATTATTTTTGCAATATTACAATATAAAATACGGAGCCAATTCAAATCAGCTGTTATACCTAGGGTTGCCACAAGGATCCTTACACCATCCCTGGGTGGCATAAAAATGCAAATACTAAAATTCTAACACGGCAATGGGCTCGCCACCTATTACGTGGAACAGGAATACACACGGTGAAAAGTGTGTGTATAATATGCCTCTGCCGTCCCTTGGGGGATAAGGCGTGGTTGATAAACAGTAAACGAAAATGCCAATTCCTTATGTAAATAAAATAGTTCAACATTATAAACGGCTGTCGTGTTTCTGATTTTATTATACCTAAGTCACGTTGAGAAATTGTCTACGTCAAAATTCTAGCCACCTCCTGATTCTGACAACCAGCTGCCCTCTCTCAATCAATATCTGCTTTGCATTGCTGCGCAGCACATACACAGTATTTAGTTTTATCTATACTTAATATATAAAGCTGAAGAGTTGTTATGTTTGTTTGTTTGGTTGAACGCACTAAACTCAGGAACTACTGGTCCGAATTGAAAAATTCTTTTTGTGTTGGATGGTCCATTTATCGAGGAAGGCTATAGGTTATATAACACCACGCTACTACCCAAGAAAGCGGACCAGTAATAATAAATGTCAAAAAATCGGTCAAAATTTTCAAACATATACATAGCAATAAGCGACGGGATTAAATGGATGCGACGGGGATTCAAAGTATGTCATGACCGAAGCCGCGGGGGTCAGCTTGTACAACATAAACGTTGAACTTCAGAAGGTTATGTTAAACTTGTAACTGTGAGATACAAGGATCCAAATTTAATGCCATGAATGACATTTATAATATGTGATACATTAATCAGATACATCTAATATCTGAAACATTGATTGTATAATAATGCCCAAGTCTAAGGGCGTTGTTACACAATCAATGTTTGAAGGCTAGATGTTCAACTCCCATACTCAGAGGTATGTTTGTGTAAAAACCATCAGAGACATAACTTTTTTTTTACGTGTTGAAATTCTCATGGATGCTATGCCGGACTCTTACCGACTACCACACGGTGCCCTTCCGTTTGTCTATGGCCAGGAGTCCCGGGTAAGCCCTCGGGAGGATAGCCCCAGGGCTCCCAGTAGACTTTAACCGTAAACGGGGTATCGTCTTCGGGGGGTTCCGGGTGTTATCCCGCTTCTTTGGGGAGGATTCGGGTGCTATCCTACCTACCTTCTTGAGAGGGTGAAAGGAGTACGCGGGGTTGCCACGTCACGCCACCGTCTAGGGCCTGCTTCTGTAAGGACGGCGAGCAGCCCACCTCAGTGACCTTACCTATGTAATGAACTAATATGGTTTGAAAAATGATCATTAATAGTCATGGCTATTTCAACATTAAATTTAATCTTTAATAAATGGATTTAAAAATGCTTTTTGTTAAGGTAATCAATCTCTCTAAGCGTTTGTCTGTCTGTCTAAATAAGCTAACCTTTACGTAACTATAGATACGGGACTATGATTCAGGAAAAAGACCACCAAGAAAACGGAAAGGAAACAGGAGGAGCAACTAAATTAAAAGAAACAAGACGTGCATGTATGAAAAACGAAGAATGAATCTGCAGGAAGCGATAGAATAATAATAATAATAATAAATATTCTTTATTGTACACCATAAAATAACATTTTTAAGAACTTAATTAAGTTATGTATGTACAATAGGCGGCCTTATCGCTAAAAGCAATCTCTTCCAGGCAACCTTTGAATGGAGAGAAATAAATAGAGCTGATTGAGGCAGTGTACAAACTTTCAAGATACATTTAACCAAATAATAAACATATAAACAATATAACAATACACAACAATAAAAAAAATACACAAGTAGGTACGTACCAGTACATAATTAGTGTACATAACCACACATATATCAATAGACAATAACAAAAGATACGCTGTACTAATGTGAAACAGACAGAAAGTGATCCCTTAACATTCTCTTAAATGACGCCAGTGATTGTGCTCGTCTTATCGATACTGGCAAAGCATTCCACAGGCGAACCGCTTGTACAGTAAAGGATTTGTCCATGAAATTTGTAGAATGCTGTGGCATTCCGAGTCTCAAATTTTCCGATGACCTCAAAAATCTAAAATGTTTGGCATAAAGGAACTTGAAACGTTCTTTGAGATATCGGGGAGTGCATGGATTGAACAGTATACTGTATAGTAAAGATAGTATGTGAGTATTCCGTCGAAGGCGAATTGGGAGCCACTTGAGCTTATTCCTGAATTCAGACACGTGATCATATTTGCGTAGGCCAAATATAAATCTTATAGAAGTATGCATGGATCGCGATGTCTGGCGATCTGTCCTCTCTGACTACCCCGTCTGGGATATAGTTTATAGATAGTTAGTTTTGTTTTTCAAATGCTAGTTTTAATATTCACGTAGGTGGCACACAATGACATTATGCCAAATATGATCAGACCGCCCATCATATACTTTGGGAGTGTAGCATTTGGCAAAATGAGCGATATAATATGCTTAATTGTTTACAAGTAACGTCGGGAATAGTTTACTATGCGGATCTCGTGGCATCGAGGGTAAATTTTCGTGCTTTTAAATGTTTCTGCCATACATATTACTGGAATCAAACATAGCTAACATAGGACCCGTAATATACTATTACCGTGGTGCTTCAATATTTATATAGGATTTACACCTAGTTGCTTTCCAGGTCTCCCGCTTTGCAAAGGAGGAAAGAGGCATTACGTTCTTTTCTTACTTCCTCACATTATCTTCTGATTAATTTCGTTGCTGGTTCCAAGACATGCTAACTTCTCCTGGGACATCACCGAGATCGAGCTCGGTGTAACTTTTATGGTGTTTTGGTCATTGCTGTAGATCCTGGTTTACAGGAGTCACAGTAATGGGAATGTGTGTAGGATTAGTCCCAAAAAAAAAGTCTACTTTTAATAGTGAACTAACATTTTGACAGCTAAAAACAGCGATTCTGGTTCTATTCTACGGCTTGTCAATAGTAGACTCGGCTCCCAGGATTTTCGATATCGATTCACATCAATACACACAAAATATAAAACTCAATTTTTTTACTAACCACTGGAGTTGCAAAATACACAATATTTTTTAGGGCTCCTTACACAGAGGGTATAAATAGAACCCTATTACAGAGGCTCCACTGTTCGTCTGTCTGACACCAAGCTGTACCTACAACCCACGATATCTAGACAGTTGAAATTTTTACAGATAATATGTTTCGTAATCCCTAACATATAGGTACTAAAATAGAATAAAAAGTTAACTACTATATGATTGTTTTTCGATATTAATCACCGCATTAGTAAGACGCTTGAAATATGGTTAAACTAAAAAAAGGGTAAAGTGTAAAATGTTGTAATCTATTGTGTGTGGTCGGATTTGAAAATTTCTTTTTGTGTTAGATAGCTAATTTACCAAGGAAGGTTATAGGTTATATATCATCACGCTACTACCCTGGAGAATGGAGCAGTAGTCATAAATGTCGACAAATCGGGCAAATTTTCAAGATGGGTGTATAGTGGTACAAAACCCTTTGTGCGCAAGTCCGACTCGCCCTTGGCCAGATTTATTAGAATATTGCCATGCCATATAAAGTTTTTAAGACTCGCATGATTAAAATAATTCGCTGCTATTTTGTTTTTGTAAATAATAGTATGTTATTAATTTTAAATTCGAAACAATTTGCCAGTAATCTATACCCTTCACATTTTATAAAAACGTACATAATTTTGATGTGAAAATACACGTTGCACAAAAAAAATTTTCGTGGTCAAGGTTGCTAGTGAACTACGAATTGCAAGTCAAATATGGATGACAGACTTACAGGAGGCCTCAGGATCACGGATGCTCAAAAACAAGAGAAGTGATAACATTAGAACACTATTGTCCAATAGAAAGCCGTTCTAGTTCTATTCTATATAGATTCTATTGCGATTAGTCCAAAACTGGGTAATCTACTAAAACTATTTTAAATTTTTCACAATCACATTTCTCAAGCTTCAGAATATAGACAAAATAGCTGTTTTAAGTTATTAAAATATTAATATAGACTACCAAAAATGCAAATTAAGAGCTACTTACAGGCGCTACACGTGTTAATAACATTCTATCCGGCCGATAGAATTCTAACTAACTAACTATCTTTACGCTATATCCCTGACAGGGTAGTCATAGAATTCAATTGGAGCGCAATTGTAATAGACTAGGAAAATCTCTCTATTGACCGACGATTTCCATTCTCTTCTGATGCGATTGAATGATGATGAGTGAGTAATAAGTAATAAGTAGACTTGGCTCCCTGGATGGTGAAACCCGAGCTTCGAAGGCTTTCGATGTGGAATAAAACTCGTACTATAATGTGTTTACTTTTTCCAAAAATACATTTCCATAATTGTTTTAGTTATATGATATGGTGACAGGAGCCCCGCCAAGATTTCCAGGGTCCGAGAGACCTTACCTACTAGGTGTGAAACGATGCTAGCGTCCTTACGGCGTTGGGAGTTCAGACGGCTGTCGCTCCTAACAAATCCGGAAAACAAAAAACAAACGATACCTGCTACTAGCAGCCAAATAAAAGGTAACTCCAACTTCTTTGTTTTTTATATTTAATTCGCCAAAATGACGTCGTCCGCCTTAAGAGAAAGCCATGACGACATCTAGCGAATTGAGGGGCACTCTTTTAGTCTAAATGACTACTGACAGCGTCCCTCAAGTTGATGGCCCAACGATGTGCCTCTTCACGCTACGCTTGATGAATCCGGGATTGTAAGTTGAATTCCAATTCCATTCAAAAATTCAATGCCAGTTGTAATTCCCGATAGGACTAGCAAGTAACTGGTAATACGTTAAGATGAAGAGAGAAGTTTTATAGATATATGAGAATTATGCAATATAAACTACTACGAGTATTTGATATTACTAAGATGGTGTATAAGCAATACAAGCAGACGATTGCAACAATAGAGGTCTTACACTCGCGCTATCAACCCTTTTGTAGTGTTTGAAACGGACAGGAAAAGACTGTGGCTAGGCTTAATGTTGTTAAGAATTTTCAAACTATTTCTTTGGCCTTCAACTTGACTTAACGAATACCATGTCACTGGCAATCGAAAGTAATGTCTTAGAGTATCATCTGAAGTACGAAAACACTCTTATATGAAAATGCTACAAGCGCTCACCCATCACAGTACCGATAGTAGTATAAGATGTATAAGATGACACTGCGATCGTTAGCAGAAAATTAAGCTAGTGAGGCTACGAATGCTTTCCAAACTAACCAGTAGAATCTACATTTTTAAATCTAACCTACTTAATGAAATGCATTTCATGATTGTCATATCCTACTACCATGTCATGTCATATCCACCTACCCGTGACCACGGCTGATGTAATTTGGTCGAAAAGTCGTGAAGTAGGCTTTGTACCTAATAATATATGTCACGAATAAGACCCCAAAATATCATAAATATGAGTGAAAATCGCAAAAGTTTAAAAATATTAATACCCTATTACATTTTAAAATCTTAAAGGAAGCACAGTCAAGGCCACACAGATAGGGTTATTCACCATCTCGACACGGGTGGCTGGACACACGTGTGATCAGTTGGTGAAACTCCAAAAAATAATATTTATTATTTCGTCATCTGGACACGCCAGGATTTTTACGCGTGTCCACATAGTGAAACTTAAATTAAATACTTTAATTTTTTTTGTCAACTGGACACACGTTCATATTTTACCCAAAATAATTACAAAGTACAGTAACGTTGATTAATTTTGAGTCGTTACCTCTGTATGTATAACTTAAAGAATTTTTTTAATATATTAAAATTATATTTTATAATAATATGCTATGATTTAATGTTTATTATTATTAGTGACATAGCTTAAAAAATACAACAATATATTATTTTGATAAGTTACATTGTATTTCTGAAATGATTTTTCTATGACTGTGTCTGTACTCTATGTAATGATTTATAGTTATTAGGTATATTTAGATTACAATTATGTATATCTTTATTCGCTATTTCTGTGGAACTCGAAGTGACAGTTTAAATTACACAATTACTAGGTGTCGACCTCGGCTTTGCCCGTGACATTCTTCGAACACCCATTGCACCCTACATCTCTAACCCATGCCATTTATTATTATCAAATACTTTCATACCAACCTATTTCTTTTCAGAAGCAGGCATACACAGAAATTTGATATTATTATTATTATCTTTTAAAATGAAAAAAAATCCATTGACACACAAGATGGGTTACAGGTAAAATTTTGCTAAACCGCTAAACACGTTTATCTGTAACCAAATATAATTACGAATAATATAATAACGAAATAAAATTACGAAGTTTGATATGACTGTTTATTACTTATTAATACCTTTTTTTAGTAAGTGTCTATTTTAAGGGCGAATTTTTATAAACAATCAAGTTTCTAGGTGTAAGGGTTTTACCTCCCTGCTTTGCACGTGGCTTACTTTAAACTCCCTTTATATCCGTCTGACCTATGCCCCTTATTAGTTTTCAAATATTTATTTATCAACTTACAATCTTTATTTCATCCCCGTAAAACTTCGATACATCTGTACATTTATTTGTAACCTGGAATAAACACATCCTCCAGACTTCTAATTCATGCCCCTAATAAAGTTTTACATATTTTCATACAAACTTTGCTCCCCTATTGTAAAACCTTAAAAAAATTCAACAATTTTAAAATTTTAAAACAATTTTAAAAGCAGGTATACAAATTTTGATGAAAATTTCTTAAAAAATGAAGAATTTCTCATTGACATAAGAACCCCCAATTTACCTTCTTATAGGTAAAATATTCAAAACCACGGAGCACGAATAAATTTATTCGTAAACAGAAACACAAGCACATAATCTGATATTTCTAACTTGATAATCTCAAACTTCTATATAACTGTATATCCCTTATTTTACCCCCTTTAGGGAGTGCCTACATTATAAATATACGCCATAAATTTTAACAAGGGCTTCGGCTGGGAGTTGCTTGTAAAAGAATGAGTTACACAGTAATTTTATTAATAAAGACAACCTTTTTTTACCTTCTTATCCATTTATTTGATATCAGGAAGAGATATGCGTAATTTCATGATTCTAACTTTGAAAATGATGACGTTTGAAATATTTTTAATGAACTCACCTCATTTATGAAATCAAAGAATGAAACTATTCTTAACATGACTGTACCTTTTTTCCCAAAAATCTTAGGTGTGTTCAGTTGACGAAAACATTAAAGTATTTAATTTAAGTTTCACTATGTGGACACGCGTAAAAATCCTGGCGTGTACAGATGACGAAATAATAAATAATATTTTTTGGAGTTTCACCAACTGATCACACGTGTGTCCAACCTCCCGTGTGAGAATGAGATTTTAGTTCATTAATAAACAAGCTGAAACTAAGAATGGTGTATTCAATTGATTGTATTGTTTGGAATAAAAAAAAACGAAAACCTAAGAACACTCTAGACTGACCTACTAATCAATAATTTTTCCATAATTCTAAACCTGTTAACCTATTGTCAAGATATGAGGGAAAATCCGGACATAACTAATAACAGAGTCTGTTTGCTTTCTGTAAGCAATACAATAAAATAATTTAACGATCCTTGCTGATGATGAAACAAAAAATAAAAGCAACCTTATCTAGAATGCAATTGGATTTAAAATAGAATAAAGAGGAAAATATAGCGCAGATGTTCAAATGGATCAGAATATGTATCACTCTAAATATTTACTAGAGTTAGCATTGGTATAAAACGAGGCAGATTCACTAGTACCGTGCACATTTCACTGGCATCTCCCTTAGAGGACACATCAGCTATGAGATACGTTAGTATTCAATATTCATCTCGTACTAAGTGTAAACCTTTCTATTACAAGTGTCAGGGATGTGTTGTGTTGGTTCAACTTTATCAGTGATTTTGTAATTGTTTTGTGTTGAATATTTCAGTGATCGTGTATAGGTGCGAAGATGAAGGGTTCAGTTTCAATAGATTTAAGTTTATTGTGACGTAACCACAACTTAGTCTAAGGCTTATTTATGTGATAAAATGCAATTTTCATTGATTTTAATTTGTTACAAATGTGTCTTAATTTTCTCGTATTCAATCAAAAGTTAGCCAAAGCATTATTAAGGTTCTCCGTTAAGATTATGAATCTTAGACCATCTAACTAAGTATAAAAGGATAATTCTAATTTATTCTTTCATTTTCTTTTTCAATGCAAAGCTTCTTTTACAATTATTCAGGATTTACAGACGATAAAAGTGTCTTATCAACCCATTTAGATGATGGGTTGATAAGACACTTTTATTACTTAATGTGGAAACATTAATAATATTTCATAGCTTTTTAGTTTTCAAAGAGAACGTTAGGAAAAAGTAAACAAGATAAGTTTTCTAAATTATTTCACAATTTTTTATATTACTAAGGTAGGAAGAAAAGTATAAAGTCCACTTAATCGAAAATAGTCAACGAAGTCTAGAAGCAGTTTTCCCTGAAATCACATTTCAGCAAGATATTATAGAGAAGTTCATTATAGTACGTATACCCAAAATAAAGCAAGAAAAAAATACAGCAATATGGAAAATTAACCATGAAAGATTCAAACTTTGGTTTCTGTGTGGAATTCGTTATGAAATTGTCATTTCAATCTCGAACTGACTAAAACCACACTGTTGTGAATGACATAGAAAACGATAAAATTGAAAAAGTTTGAAATTATTTTAATATCGTTTCGACTTTTATAGTATTTTTATGTATTCATAATCCAAGATAGGGCCTTTGATACCTAGTTTCGACTGATTGCAATTTAATTCTAATTTTATCTTCATTTATTTATTTATGGAGAACTGAGCTTAATCTAATCTGATATATAAACAGATTTGCATCAGTGATTCAATTATAGGTTCTCACGTTTACCATACATATTATTGCAATAAATATTTACTATCAAAATTAAAATCCAATATTCTCATTCTCTCGTTTCATCAACTCGAGTAAAAGGAAACTCAAAACGTTTTGAAATAGTTCTCGAACTTCCTACTCCGAGGTTTTCCTAGTTCTACCGCATTTGAAACATTATAATATTACAGATCCATTATAAAGCTGAGATACAACCGCAGGGAAAAATTCAACAGTTTATAGGATTTCATAAAGTTTTGTTATTTGATTAGTAAAGAATGCTGTCAAAATAAAAAACGGTTTCTTGACCTAAAATGAGTTCGACTACTGTGATGACACAAGGGCTTTATTGTTGATTCTCATGTTATGAATGTGCTGCGGAGGAGAAGTAATGTGAAAGAATAGCCAAATTAACAGCGTTCTCGAATCTCGATTGCTGTATTTTCCCATCAGATCCGGAATATCCCTCAGTTATCATTTCCAGAATTAAAAATGAGAAATCAAGAACAATTTTATTAAAGAAAGCTATTCAACTAAGATTATGTTTACAGTTCGCTATTCTCGCTTTGGCGTCAGTAGCTGCGGCAGCGAAGTTAGACCGAGCTCCAACTCTACCAGTCAACGCTGAATCTGCCGGTGGCAGTAGCGCTGATCTTCAAACCCCTTTTGACTATGAACACCAGTCAGTACAAGGCAACGATCATGCAGGACTCCAAGGTGGTAGTTTCCGGGGAAGAAACAATCCTGGTGCTCAGGTGCAGATCCTGAGATACGAAAATGATTTAAACCAAGATGGCTACCACTACGCTTATGAAACCAGTGATGGGACTAAGGCTGAACAAAGTGGTAAGTTTAATTATTTCTTTTACACAAAGATTTTATTACTTATATGGTAAGGTCTATAGGCTACGGTAACCATTTACCGTCAGGGGCCGAGTCTACTATTTTCCAATAGAAAGTCGTTCTAGTTCTATTCTGTAGCGGTTCTATTGCGATTAGTCCAAAACTAGGTAGTCTACTAAAACTATTATAAATATATTTCACAATCACACTTCTCAAGCTGCAGTATATAGACAAAATAGCTGTTATTAGCTATAAAAACATTTAGGTATAGAGACTACCAAAAATGCAAATTAAGAGCTACTTACAAGCGCTACATGTGTTAATAATATGAACGTTCTACAAAGACTGTCAATTTTTTTTGTCGGCTCGCTATTGAGCGACGATTTCTATTCTTTTCTGACGCGATTGAATTAGAACTCTTGGCCCCCAGGTGGGCTGTATGCCTGTCTGCAACCTAAGTGGTGTAACAATATTACGACTAAATCTTCAATTATATCATGAAGATTAGAAACGCACAATTTTACGTATACCACGATGGTGGAAAAAAAGTATACGGCTCACGTGACTGAAAGTGTTCACTGTAGATTAAAGATGTTTGCAACAAAAGAAGTGCTCTCGTACTGTTAATTGTTCAAAAAGCTTCTGAGAACACTTTTGAAAAACTACATATACTACTATAGTAGGCGTTCTGAAAAACTTATCGCGGAAGAAAGCCCCTATAAGCCCATACCACATATAAGTGCTCCGAAAGCAGTGCGAAGATGATGATATTGAAAAATTCAAGGTTATAAATTAGATATCAGCATTATTTCAATGAATTTTTCATATTGTGTACCGAGTCGAATGATATAAGTTGATAAAATAAGATGACAACAGTACTCCTGTATTTCCTTTTAAAATTCTTATAGATAATACAGAATATGAGATAAAACACGATATAAAATCTTTTGACGATGGTAGAAACAAACCCTAATGAGTTCACTGAAACTCATAATCAACTCACCTCGTTAACTTTCAAACGAGAAGATAAGACACATCCAAAACATACGATGCCGAATCTGTGTATGACTTAAGAAGTACTTGTGCTCTTCGTCAATAATGAATTTCGTTAGATACTTTTTGTAAATTTACAATAATTGTTTATAACAAGCCACTTCGCCATAATTATCGTGAAATTTACAATGTATTGCGCCAATATTTTAAAGTTTTTATTAATGTGTCGCAAGTACCAGCACTTTCCTATAAGTGATGAAAAGTCAACCTTGTACCTTACTAAAGGCCATCTCGATGTCAAAGGTACACTGCAATCAGTAAATTTATCAAATAATCGTTGTATTTCAATCTTTATTCAAAATTTAAATCAGTAAGTTGAATTTGAAAAGTAGTCTGACGTGCATTGGTCG
Organism: Thumatha senex; assembly: GCA_948477245.1. NCBI lineage: Eukaryota > Metazoa > Arthropoda > Insecta > Lepidoptera > Erebidae > Thumatha > Thumatha senex. Next base: position 22,387,869 of record OX419739.1, on the reverse strand, counting down.
GGAGACAACGGCACAATGTTACCATTAAGACAGCTTACATAGGTGAACTGCCCAGCCTAAAAGTCCTAATAAGATTAATCGTAGGGATCTGTCACTACCAGTAACATTGATCTCGTAAAGCTAGTGAGTAACGAGGGTTGGAGAGCCGTGGTCTCCTTCTCCAAAGATGTTAGGAGTAACTGCCGCCACACTTGGGGCTATAGCCATGCCGTAGGTATCCTACAATTAGGGTACATATTTCCTCATAATATACTAAGCGATATATCTCCCACGGTGTTCCCTGGGAGAGTTGCAATAACACATAATAAAAACTTATAACCTATACATCTGACACTCACGATTGTGCGCTCTTTGGGGTAAGAAAGGTACAAGTCGCTAATATCACCTACTAGGGTTTTTTTTTTATCGCGAACCGATTAAACCATATGATCCCTACCTGCCTTGCACAGATAGCCCTGACTTACTCCTAGAAATAGTATCTCAGAAACTATTAGCCATCCCTTTCGTTTTAACATGTGGATATTTCCTCGGATGTCATCCGGGTAACTTCTCGGAAAGATGTCCCAATGCTTCCGACAGACTTTGGCTACCACCGAGGCCTGACCAGGGTTCGGGTGTTATCCCGCTTCTTTGGGGGTTGGTTCGGGTACTATCCCGCTTTTTGGGGCATGATAATTGGCCATTCCTTGAAACCGATTATGTCACGACGTCCTAGTTCTATAGATAGACAGTGATTTAACAATGTAATTGTCAAGGTGTGTCTTAAAAGTACTGACCTTTAGAAGTAATCTTGCTCATTCATGTTAAGATTCATTAGAACTGTGTTATTAAAACGGATTGTTCGCTGCTCTCAATATATTAACTATCGTTCGACATTTACGCCAAACCTCAGTAACTATTGCACAAACTTGTATTCTATTTATGAGAAGGATCTGTAAATATAATAGACTGGCGTTTAAGAAGGCGAACGAGCGATGGGTATGTAGTCCTTCCCGTCACTAGAATCACGCAAACCTAAGCGAAGAGTGTACAAGGTCATAGCTTTCGCAGTAAAATGAGAATTTTGTACAATCCGTTGAGATATCAGAAAATCCATGAAAATGTCAAAGCAACGACGATATTTAGGTATAACTCCTATAATACATGCAACTTTTTTGCAATATTAGACTACTAGTTGATGCCCTCGCTTCCATTTGTGTAATGAAGATTTGTTCCTCTTCAGTCAAACCGTTTCTACAAAATTCGAATGCTACACGAGATTTTTATACGTTAGATAAATCACACTGCCAAAATATTGAATAGTGACTAGTCTCAACATCATCTCATAGTGACCTATTTTTATCGTGCATGTATAAAGCGATTAAGGAATCTGGTAATGGAATCTGTGGAATTGGGTAGGTCAGTGGCTAGATCATTGCCCTGGTTACGCAAAGGTCACAAGTTCAATCCCCGTCTAGAACGAGGTTGTCTAGTTACACTTTAATAAAAAAAAATGAAAATTAGCATACTAATTGCTTTAAAAATTTATCTAAAGCAGTGTGTTACAAATTTAGGTAGGTGGGTACCAAGACATCTTAGAAATTACCTTAGATGATTATTAATACTAAAGTTCCTGAATAATATTCTTAACGTACTTCTTATTAAAGTACTCGCTCATAAAATTGCCAGATATCGTTAATAACTAAACTACTTAGCTAGATTTGATCTTTAATTGACATGGTTTGCATTATTTAGTTTAGTAATTTACCGCATCGTGCCGTTTAGTTATAACTTTTAGAATGTATTTAATAAGCTAAACGATGTATTTTAGTATATTTTAGGTCTATTAAATTAAGTAACGGTCTATATAGTATCTCGAACCGAATGAATATCTTCCACAAGGTTTACGAATCAATATCTGAATTAGATGTCAGGTAGGTAGGTATATTATGGAAGTAAGACTGAATCTGTCATCGCCGTGACATTTTTTTTATACACCGACGTTCTGCCCTAAGTCAGTTAATATAAACTTGTGTTACGGGATCTAGACGACTGATAAACATACTTATATATTTCTAAATACATACATATTATACATAGGAAACACCCAAACTCCGCAACAAACATTTGTGGATTACAAATATCTGTTCGGACCCTGGAATCAAACTCGGGACCTCAGTCACGACAGTCATATCAGTGTTCTTTAAATGATCACTGCATTAATTATCTTACGATACGGCAGTCATGGCGTTGGTAGAGGCCCCACGACACTCTTTTATAGCCACCCGCAAAGGGGTTATGTCTAGTGTGCTTAACGTCTCCCAAAGAGCTAATGTTAGTTATCTAATGTTAGTTGGTTCACAGCAAGCACGCAAGCCAAGGGGTTGTTGAAGTAATAGCTTGCCGTACCCGGCCGTCCAACAAGGCGCAGATTATGGCACACCTCAGGAAGATATTTGAATGAAATTTAATACACAAATGCACAGAAATGATACACGTGATTGATACACCGCGTTGATTGTGTGTCTGTTCGTGGTACGCAGGCGCAAAGTCAATAGGAAACACTATAATAATTGTATTATATTTCGTTTTCTCGCAGGCTACCCTATTTATAAAGATGGTTCGAAAAAAAAAATTGACAGGCAAAAGAGACACTCTTTTTCCTATCGATTTTTCGTTTCATCTAATTTTCAAATCACAATTAGGGTAAAGAAGTTTTAAATCCAAAACCAATTCATAGAGGTTTCTAGCACCGGATAAAAGCGGTCTCCAAAACATAAAGGTAGGCTTTGGTAGATACACTTATATTAAGACTAAATTTATTACCAAAGTCGTGGATAATAAGGCAATATAAACAGACAAACGAACAAATATATTTTTACATATTTGTTACATTTTTCAGGCAGTTAGTAAAAAAGGACACCGAATCAGAATTTTTAAATTTCACTAACCGTATTCAAACAAATATTACGCGTGACCCCAAAACATTTTGGACCTATGTTAAGGGCAATAGAAAATACAATGAACAGGCTACTTTTGGCAATATGCCATCGCTTCAGATAACAGATGAATTCTGTAAGTATTTTAAAAATGCATTTCTGCCCGATACCCCATCTTTGAGTATCGATAACGCAAGCATCTCGGCAAATATATGTGCAAATATTTATAATGTTAATATTACCCGTTTCAACGAACTGGAAGTGCTTAGAGCTATGTCGCAACTTGCGTCAAAGGAAACTCAAGGGCCAGATGGTGTACCTCAATTTATTGTTAGAGATGGCAAGATGATTTTCACAAACCCATTACTATATATTTTTAATCTCTCCATCCAGACGAATGTGTATCCAACAATATGGAAAACTTCCACTTTGGAAGTTCACAGAAGCTTCCAGTTCACAAAAATGGCTCTAAATCCGACTTCAAAAACTACCGACCTATTGCTGTCCTGTCCATATTCAGTAAAGTCTTTGAGTCCATATTATATAAAAGAATTTACAGTGATATAGCTGGCTGCTTTGCTGAGGAGCAACATGGATTCTTACCGAAGCGCTCTAGTACTTCGAATCTTCTCAATATTTCTACGTTCATAGCTACAAACCTAAATAATAAGACTCAAGTGGATGTAGCGTATTTTGATTTTCAAAAGGCTTTCGATAGAGTAGACAATGATGTACTATTAACAAAAATGGCTACTTCAGGTTTTTGTAGACCATTGCTTCAATTCTTTGCTAACTATTTAAAAGACCGTAAACAATACGTTTTATACAAAAATAATCGTTCTGAGCTCTACCCAGTCACCTCGGGTATTGGACAAGGTAGTAGCCTAGGTCCACTGCTTTTCTTAATATTCATAAACGACCTTCCAACACATATAAAATATTCCATTGTTCTTATGTATGCAGATGATGTTAAAATCACACTACCAATAAATGACACAAATGAACTGTTAAACTTCAGGCAGATATTGAAAATATTTACACTTGGAGTATTCGTAATGGTCTTAATCTCAATATCAATAAATGCGCTATTATGTCTTATTCGAAAGCACTACAACCGATTATCAAATCCTATACGTTGAACTCTGTAACCCTGAATCGTGTTTCAACAATTCGTGATTTGGGGACACATATTGACCCAAAACTTACCTTGAATCAAAATATTATAATAACCTGTAATAGATCCCGAAAAAGTCTAGGATTTGTTATGCGACACACAAAGGTTCTTAACTGCCCCCATGCTATAACTTTATTGTATAATTCTTATGTCCGTAGCTTATTGGAAACTAACAGCGCCATCTGGAATCCACACGAAAAATCTTATATACTTATGATCTAAAAAGTGCAAAAACCTTTCATTCGCTACTTCTACCTCAAACTGTACTGTTACTATCCCTACATGTACCCCACACCATTTGTGCTAGGTATGGTCGCCTATCAGAGTCTAGAAGTTAGAAGAAATCTCAGCCTTATTATTTATTTTTTCCGCCTAATTCGTGGTAATCTGTCTAATTCTACACTTTTGCAATATATTTTTATAAATGTTCCTCTACCAATCAGGCATTCATTACGCCCTCGGCAGCGTCCCCTTTTTTTAGTACCTACCTCTTCTGTAACCCTTACTAGTAGCCCACTATACCTAGCCCTCACCCACATCAACAATATTCTTCTGCGGGATGAGACCGTAGATACATTCATGTTTACGGAACCGAGATTCCTGGCTGCATCTAGTCACTATCTAGCTAGAGAGTATAACCACATCCAGTACCATTATTGAATAACAATATAATTTACATTTTTAATATTTTATTGTTACAAATTTTATTGAAAATATAATTTATGATGTACTATATAAAACCGTCCGTTGAATTTAAGTTAACTTAAACATAAGTTTAGATATAATTGTGTATGTAACCTATAACTTATATGTGTGGTGCTATACTGTTAGTATATGTTGGTTAATAAATAAATAAATAAGCCTACCACAGCGAAACGGTAAGCTTTCGCAATATTGGCCCATAACAGACTATTGTGAGTAATAGATATTGACACCGCTGTGCATTTATTTTGATTACCTGACTTTCAACCATGCGATGCTCACAGATGGTTCCATCACGATCACACTAGTTCCTGCGTCGTGTTACATTATTTGCGGGTCGTTACTTCTTGAGAAGTTATTGACAAATCCAATTTTCAGTTACACAATGGTTGTGGTAAAACATACTAGAGCCAATACATCCGATACATACAGCATTGTATTGTGCCTGTTAGTTGTTTGAACGCAATAGTATATAAATTTTTCTGTATGCACAGTTTGAATAAGCGTTGAGATTTTGATTACCTTCGTGGCTCAATAGTAAGTTATATGACTGCCGTGCTGAGGTCTGGGGTTGGAATCTCTGGTCGGAACAAATATTTTTGTGATCCTCAATGATTGTTTCGAAGTTTGAACGGAGTGATAGCCCACTAGATACCCTGCATTGAGAAGGGGTTAAGTAATAGATCCTAGTAATATTATAAACGCGAAAGTTAGTAAGAATGTATAGAAATAGGTTTGTTACTCTTTTACGCAAAAACTACTAAATGGATTCTGATGAAACAATATTACATCGAAATTATATATGCATATCGGAATTACACAAAGGCTACTTTTTATCCCTGTTTTTATTCCTGTTCCCATGTTCCGGCGGAAAATGGGAACAGGAATACTTCTTTACGTGGGTGGAGCCGCAGGCATTGACTAGTTCAATATAGCCAAAACTGGTATTACACCCTATTTGGGTTCAAAGATCAAGGTTTAGCGACTGTTATGAAGACCAAGGGAGGTTAATACTTGTTGACAGTTGTTCAAAGGGTAGGGTGTAAACTCTTTTAGATCCGTTCCGATTACTCAAAGTTGCCCGAACAGATTTTGAACCTGAACCAATTTCAAACAGCTCATTAGGCACATAGCACATACTATAAGACTACTTTACATTGATAGTTGAGAGATTTAGGTCCGTATTCCAGAACGTTTCTCAACACTCAATCAACGCTTGAGGCTAGATTTTGCCTTATAAATTCTACTCTCAAGTGTCGATTGAGTATTGAGAAACGTTCTGGAATACGTACCTAAAATTTTAATTGTCATAGTGTAATGTTTAGTTTTTGCTTTTTAGTGCAAAATTGTTTTTTTTTTCAAGTCTTTTGCTTCTTTTTGGTAAAGTTTAGTAGTATCCTACCTAAATTTATTATTTTCAGGTCGCGTATTACCCGGCGCTCAGCCCGAAGAAGGATCTCTCTCAGTTTCGGGGTCTTACACTTACATAGGGGATGATGGTCAGGAGTACACTGTGACATACACGGCTGATGAGAACGGGTACCGCGCTAATGGAGCACACCTGCCGACGCCCCCACCCATCCCTGCAGATATCTTGAAGAGCTTACAACTGACTGATAGGTCTCGAGGTATGATGATGTTTTTATTCTAAGGATCCGTAGAGAGTTTTTGGAAAATAGAACTGCACTCACTCGCACTCCATTCCATTTATTCTTCCATAACTATAAACAGAGTGTGTTGTACACAGAATTCTAGTAAAAGTATTCTAGTAAAAACACGGCGGTCTAACTCGGCCACTTCTTAATAAGTATTTTTATTTATTAAAACTATCGCATATTGTAACTGATTAAAACAAAAACAGAATTTTGGGCAAAATCACTTAAGGTTCATTCTCGGCTTCATCCGGCATCCTTCGTCAGGATCATGACTGCGGGGCGCTCGCCGTTGCGTCCCGCCTTGCACTGAAAGCAAGCAAGGCGCAAGCAAACAACACGTAAGTATTTTTACGCAAAATCCCGTTTTTGTTTTAATTAGTTAAAATATTTTTGCGTCAAAATTAATCTGAAACCAAAATAACGTGTGGAAAGACCGTGAGAATTGAGGAGGCTATCGCAAAAATTGGAATAAGCATCGTACCCTGATCTAATCATTGATGTCAATGTGTTAAACATTGCCGTCAGTTGTTAGATAATTTAATTTAAATTATTGTTATAATTTTAAATTCATGATGCTTGTGTTCAAACACAGTTGAAGTACAAAGATGGAAACTTAATGGTTATTTTGAAGTATATTATTCGACCAAGTTGAATTTCAGCCTGACAGATGGACATGTGAGAAAAGTCATTATTATGTTAAGTACGGTGAAAATGAAAATATCTTTATTCATGTAGGTCACAAAGTAACACTTATGAACGTCAAGAATATTGCTGCTACATTTACTGCCAGTTTCGCAAAGCAATAGGTAGAGCCTGAGGAAGAACCTGACAATAAAACTCATGGCCACTAATTTTTTATCGGCAGTAATTACATTAGTTTTCCTTTATATAATTTAAATGAAAATCTATTTTTTAAAACAGAAATTTTATAATACATTATGATTATTACGTTTCTTTATTATTATTTTTCTATTTGTATATGTATGTGTGTTGACTTAAAGCGACTTAATCTCATGCATTTTTGTCATTAATGTAGTCTGAAATTTTATAAAAATACATTCTGGTATATGAAAAGTCTGAATGGTATTTATGGGAGGCTCAATGCGGATTCCGACGTGGAAGAGGTTGCATGGATCAAGTGTTTTCTCTCCGCGTGATCGCGGAGAAGTTTCTGGCTGTTAGCCAAAAGGTTTTCTGCGCTTTTGTGGATCTGGAGAAAGCATTTGATAACGTTGTGAGAGAAACTTTGTGGGATTTGCTGCCCGGATATGATGTGGACGGCTCGCTACTGCGGGCAATACAGTCGCTTTATAGAGACTGTAAAGCGTGCGTGCGAGTAGGGGGGGATGTGTCACCTCTTTTTTATGTCTGTACAGGCGTCAAACAGAGTTGTGTCATGTCCGCCTGGCTCTTCATAGTGTATCTGGACAGTTGCCTGCAGAAGTAGAAAGATTGTGATATGGGTGTGAATTTGGGTGACTTTAAAGTAAACTGTCTGCAGTACGCTGATGATGCAGTGCTCATGGCCTCATCAGAAGCCGACCTTCAGGCATTAGTCACTAATATGAAAGAGGAGTGTGAAAGTAAGGGTCTTCGCTTGAATGCAAGTAAAACTAAGGTTCTAGTATTTGAAAGAGATGACGTAAGAACCAAATGCGAGATTAGGGTAAACCAGAACGACTAGAGCAAGTGAATGAAATTGTGTATTTAGGGAGTATGTTTAGCGCGGATGGAAGATGCGATTCGGATGTAAAACAGCGAGTAGCTGCCGGAAACAAGGTTAACGGTGCTTTGTCCCAGTTAGTAAAGCGACAAAGCATCGTAAAAGAAGCACGACTGGCGATTCATAACGCAGTGCTAGTGCCAACTTTGCTTTACGGTAGCGAAACCTGGGTATGTCAGGAGATGTATGAAAGTAAATTGAATGCTGTGGAGATGCGATCACTTTGAAAATTGTGCGGCGTTACTTTGGCCGACCGAATACGTAACGAAGTGATACGCAATATGGCAGGTTTGAATGAAAGTGTCAGCGTTAAGCTGGAAAAGGGCGTGCTCCGTTGGTTTGGACACATCCAAGGAATGAGTGAGGAACGATTGACGAAGAATATATATTGTGCGAAAGTAGAGGGTAGAAGAAGTCAGGGTAGGCCGAGACTTACATATGAAGACCACGTGAGCAGATTGCTCAAAAACGGAAAGGTAAAAGTACTCGGATACCCAGACGTGCGTGTAGGAAGCGATTGATGAATCTTGAAGAAGCGAAAGAAGTATGCATGGATCGCGAAGCCTGGCGATCTGTCCTCTCTTACTACCCCGTCAGGGATACAGCGTGAAGATAGTTAGTTAGTTACATTCCGGTACTAATGAACAACGCTCATTAAAGTTATTTTCCACTTGTTTTCCACCAATGAAATAAAAAGTTACCTCTTCTGACATCGTCAGCAATAAATTATGTGTAAGGGAAATTACATTCAAACCCATAAAAATTGTTACAAAGATTGATGAATAAGTACTGTCACAATTTAGATACAAAAATAGAGTAACAAAAGTATCTACAGAAAAGAAGTCATTACTGTAACTCATTCTGACACAATGGATCGCACAGTCTAAACTTAACTAAAAATATCCTATTACTATTAACCTTTTTACTCTTTCACGCAAAATCTACTGAATGGATTTTGATGAAACTTTACAATGATATAGCTTACACATCAGAATAACACATAGCCTACATTTCATCCCGAGAACAAGTTCCTATGGAAGACACAGGAACGGAAAAACTTCACCCCCTTTTGAGCCGCGGGCTTTAACTATTACACACATACATATAGACACGCCTTTATCCCTGATAGAGTCGACATAGGCATATTATACGCCTACATTTCACCAAATGCCTTTTTGTCCCATGGGTGAAATGCCGAATTGAAATGAACAGGCGCTGGTTGCTTATACCTGCTATTGATTTTTCAAACCATAAGGCATTAAAATATTACCAAGGAATATTTACGATGTATCATTTCATTATTGAGTTCTCCATATTTTCTGGTGCCGAAATAGGGGTAAAAAGAAGAGTATTTCTTAAACAGCTATTATTATTATATATATTTTCATGAAACACTATCTATGAAATAATATTCAAATTGATCTATAAACATAGGAACTACAACATCACATAGTACTCGTAGTAACATCATGCAAAGACATCCAGGGTCATCGTCTAGTATTCCTGGTCCAGGGTTAGAAACGAATTGACATTGTCTTTATTCATGTTCCAGGACAGTATGACAGCACTAAAAGCAGCTACGATGCGGACGCTGGAATATATTAAGTTTGAAATTTTAAAATAGAGTTAGGTCGTGGGTATACAAAGCAGTCAGTTTTAGGAACCTCTATCTCATAAACTATTAAATTATGCTATAGTGAAGCAAGTGACAGAACAATTCATTGGAGGAAGAAAGAAGTACTTAAATGAATTTGTCTCGATAAACACTTGAAACAAATCTACGAAAATATTTATAACTCTGTTCCAAAAATAGTTCTATTGAAGTCAGCGTTGTCAGATAATTTAAATTAAATACGGTTATGGATTGAGAGTTTCGAGTGCAACCAGGAACAAAAGCCTAATTATATTTATGCAGAAGATGATGATGGTTGTAAAAGTAAAAATCTGTATATAAAATAAGAGTCTTATATATAAAATGTCTTAATAATTCTCTTCTTACTGTTTCTTAGCTACAGTAAAAAAAATGTCTAAAGCCAACCGACCTAATGATTTTGTACAACTTCTGAACGATGATATTAAGCATAATAAGTAATAAGTTAAAATTAGATCTAAAGAGTTGGAGAAAATTTAGAAACATTGATTTGAAGAAAGTTTAAATGAATGTAAATAGTCGTTCACAAAACTATATAATGATAACCGGGATATGTACCCTGTCCACCCATGGTAATTATCCCAATTACCATTTTTTATATAGTTCTGCGAGGAAATATGCTTCGGAACTTCAATTCAATGATATTTATTTTCGATGACACAATAATACTCCAATTGGATCGGACGTTATGGCCAGTACCTGTGTTCAAATTAGTCGTTAATATTAAATCTTATTTTTAATAAAGTGTTTTGTACATACCTGTGTATTTATTGCCAATGCAATGATCCTTTAATTACTACATAAATAAAGTTTTTGCTCTTTTTCAATCAATCACTCCTTTATCCTAGAAGGGGTAGAAAGAGGCGTTCCCTCTCACGCCCACACTTCACCGTATAAATTCTTGTCCCAAGTCCAAACCTAACAGCTGGTGAGTTTATAGCCGCGACCTTCTATAGAATTTTTTCAAGCGCATGCTTTGTGTCATTGGAAAATTCCATTATAAGATTTTAAACTATCATGGTCATTCGAACAAGTAAAATATTGATTTTCGGGATATTTACCATGTACACTTTCACGCGTGAGCATCCGATATTTCTGCACTGTTGCAAGCGCCATGACCACGGAGTAACTCTTGATCATGGCGCTTGCAACAGTACCGAAACATAAAACATAAACATAACATACTTTCACGCCTTTATCCCTGAAGGGGTAGGCAGAGGCGTAATATACGCCCACGTTTCACCGAATGCTTTGTATCCCACGTAACAGGTGGTGAGCCCATTGCCGTGTTGAAATGGACAGGTGCAGGTTGTGGCCACTGCTGTTGAAAATTCTCAAGCCGCCCATAAGGCATTCAACTGGCTTATCGACTGCCATGTTACTGGCAACCGGGACCAACGGCTTAACGTGCCTTCCGAAGCACGGAAACGCTCGCAAATATAAATGCCACAAAGTGGTCACCCATCCGAGGACCAGCCATAGTGAGAGTTGCTTAACGCAGTGATCGTTTACAGAAGACTACGTCCGCGGGGCCACAAGCGCTTCTGGAACAGTACCGAAATTTCATGGTAAATATCCCGAGAATCAATATTTTACTATTAGGAAAATCCCATTGACCCCATATTTTTTCGGTAATAACTTCATTAATTTTGCGAATTTAAAAATTCAGTATCCGTCACGATTTAGATTTTAACATGTAAATTCGATTTACTAAAAAATTATTGGCTAAATTCGGTTAGAGACTCGAGTTATGAGAGTTATGGCGGTCCATACATTTTACCATTAGAGCCGATCCATGGGAGCTCAAATAATCGACTACCTACAATGAAGTAGGTATCTTTTATGTATGTTAACTGCTTGGATGGTGCAGTGGTTAGTGTGTGCGATGATGAGTTCAGTTTCGAGTCCTGGGTTGGAACAAATATTTATGTGATTGGCAAATGTTTGTTATGGCGTTTGGAAGTTATCTATGAATACAGTTATGGCATGACATGTTTAGTAGTCTATACTACTAATATTATTAACGCGAAAGTATGTAAGAATGGATGTTTGTTACTCTTTCAAAATCTACTAAATGGATTTTGATGATACTTTACAATAATATAGCTTAGCTTATACATCAGAATTACAGTTAGGCTACTTTTTATTCCGGAAACAGGAACGGGGAACCTCACCTCGCGGTCGGAGCTGCGGGCGTCAACTAGTACTAATATATAAAGCTAAAGAGCTTGTTCGTTTGGATGTACCTTAACGTTAATTTTAGCAAGTACTGGTTCAAATTTAAAAAATATTTATGTGTTGGATAGCCCATTTATCGGGGAAAGCATAGGCATGGAAGGAATACACATGGTGAAAAGAGGGCATACAATATGTATGCCTCTGCCACCCCTTCGGGGATAAGGCGTGATAGATAAAAAGAGGCAAATCTACATAAATGATAAAACGGAAATTTGTATTTTATTAATTAAATGATTTGGTGGACGCCAAAATGCTTAATAAATATATGAACGTTAAGTTTTCCCGTTCCTATTTCAGGTAGTATATTTTTTTTTTATAACTAGTTATCCGAATAAAAAGTAACCTTATAAATTTACATTAAAATCCATTCAATATGTAGTTTTTACTTGTAATAGTAACAAACCTACATCCATACTCCATACATTGTTTGTTACAAACTTTCGCGTTTTTATTAGGATTTATATAACACCGACTTTTTTGAAACTTTTGTAGTCCCATTAGTTAGGTTCAGTAAACGATCCCTGCGTTAATAATGCCAAAAAATGTTTTGAATGGTTTAATTCGCCTGGCATTTATTCCGTAGCAATTATCTTTTGAAGAACTATGACACATTATTAAGACATGGCAATATGCTGTTACGTGTTACTGTTACGTGGGACAAAATGTGGACATATAGTATACAATATACATAATACAAGCAAGTATGCTAATATAATATAATGCATACGGTGAAATGTGGGCATATAGTAATATGCCCATATTTCACCGTATGCATTTTGTGAAGTTTCAGGGATAAAGGCGTTACAATGTATGTAAAAATTATGAGTGCGCCTTTTTCTTATGTCATAGCAACTCTACATTCTGAAATAACCAATTGAATTGGGTCAATTGGTTTTCCTTCTCATCTTAACAAAACAATGTCAATGTCTGTCATCTTTTTCTTCATCTTAAGTGTTATCCCAGTTGATGCAAGCGCTACCTAGATTTGGAGCTTGAGTCCCACCTTAAATTGACTGCTAGAAGTTAGCTGTCACTTGGTTTTTAATTTTCGGCTTTGTTAGTAGCGACTGCCGTCTGACCTCCCAACTTTGAAAGTGCGTCGTTGTCTCTTTCGTCAGTCAGCAGGTGCACCGCTAGCAGGTAAGGTCGCTTGGGCCCCCGAGATCTTGGTAGTGACCGTTAAAGGTAGGTACCATTTGACAAGCAAGTACCTACCTATTTACGAATCTTTCTGCTTATTTCAGTGACGCGAAAGGCCATCAAAAATGCGCTCGGAGGACCTCCATCAGTATTTTTTTTGTTAATATTTGGTTTGGCCTTGTTACCAAGACCGTTTAGCCAAATCTGATTTTTAACATATTTCTCCAATCTTATGTTTTAATTTAGCCCTGTTCCAAGGACTAGTCCTTTGTCGATGTCAATTCCAGTCCTTGGTCATGTCATCATGTGTCTTTGCCCCATTAACGTTAACGTTATTGAGGCTTTCAGTGGAATTTGCGCGGCAAGAAGTAAAATAGTATTTTCTGCTATATATCACTGTCTTTCACTATAGCAAGTTTACACAACTTTTATATCTACTACCAGATGACTATGTTTACACATAAAACTAGGTTAAGCACTAGTTATGAAAAATAATATACAGCAAGCGTCCACCATTGACCAAGATCCCGCGCAAAGACCGTCCACCGTCAGGAACGAAGATCCTTAGGTTTTTAGAAGGAAAATAATTAAAAATAATTATTTAGTTTTATTGTTAAATAATAAAATAAATAACAAGTCAAAAGAACGCTCAGAGAAGTACCCCAGGAAAAAAAAAACAAAAAAACAAGAATATCTCTCCGATGGAAATCAAACGCCTGTCTCCCACGAGACAGGCGGGGACATTGAGAACTACTCGTATAAATATATAGACGATATAAATATATAGACGAATACGAAGAATACAAATTGTAGTAGGTGAATAAGTAGTGAAAAAGTATCTACACTTAATAATAATTAAAATTACTAGAAAATAAATTTGTTGTAGAAGGCTCGATGCACTAAAACATACACACAGCATACAGCATTTCGTTACGGAGCGATTTCTACTAATTCGCACTACCCGTAAGCCGTTTAAGGACCTTAGGTCCGTATTGAACGTTACTCAATAGTCGATCAACGCTTGAGACTAGATTTTGCCTTATAAAATCTACTCTCAAGTGTTACTTGAGTGTTGATAATCGTTCTGAAATACGGCCCTTAGTTCCAATTATACATTTTTGGAACTCTCGTGTTTTCCTTCTCTAACAAACCTGGGTCCTTTAAGAGAATTGTGAAAAGGCATCCACTCCGAGACTACCAGAAGGCCAATTCTCCTAATTAATAAGCATCACAGAGTAAACTGTTATTGAATCTAAACTGAATTATTATGTGAGTGAAAATCGGTATTCTCCTAACCAAAATTACAATAGCATGTTGGTTAGGTTTTAGTTAAATGATAGGTATGATTTCAGTTCAGACTCGTGTCAATCTCGCGAGAAAAACATCATGTTACAGAATAAAACACACAGTGCACCCATCACCTCTTACATGAAGTATACTTTTTTTTGAAGTGAAAACTTCTTTTAGCGCGGAACGCATATTTTTAGAGATAAAATCTCCTGGACTCGCGACTATAATCATCATCATCATGTAACGTTGATCCCGGTCATCTACAGGTCTTATTAAATAATATTGTGTAATGAATTAAGACTCTTTCAGAGTAGAATTTTTTATTCATCATCATCATCATTAACGTCGATCCCGGTCAATTTTTGAAGTGAAAACTTCTTTTAGCTCGGACCTATGCTTATTTTTAGATGAGATGAAACCTCTGGACTCGCGACTATAATTATCATCATCATCTAACGTTGCTCCCGGTCATCTACAGGTCTAATTAAATAATATTGTGTAATCAATTAAGACTCTTTCAGAGTAGAATTTTTTATTCATCATCATCATCATTATTAACGTCGATCCCGGTCAAGTTTAGAAGTGAAAACTTCTTTTAGCGCGGTACCTATGCATTTTTTAGATGAGATAAAACCTCTGGACTCGCGACTATAATCATCATCATCATCTAACGTTGATCCCGGTCATCTACAGGTCTTATTAAATAATATTGTGTAATCAATTAGGACTCTTTCAGTGTAGAATTTTTTCTCATCATCATCATCATCATTAACGTCGATCCCGGTCACTATTTAAAGTGAAAGCCTCGTTTAGCGCGGTACGCAATTTTTTAAATGAGATATTTCTGGACTCGCTACACCGTTACGATACGCAGCTATAGTGTGTGCATTATGCATGTACATATAGCACACCGCAAATTCATTCACACAAATTCCATGAAGTATACTTCATCTAAGCATCACCCAGAGACAATTAATAAAGAATTTCATTACCACCATCGTAAATATCCGCTCATATTTAACACGAATCGCGTTTTAACCGAACAAAAACAGGTTTTCCGCAGTATTCCGTCGATCTACTGTCGATATACATTAAAACTCATATAAATGTCAAATTTGACACATAAATTATGACGAGAATACCAAATACATTTCATTCAAAATTGTGTCTCAAAGAATAAGACTAGCAGAATACTGATTTTGTCATTTTCAACTTTCAGTCTCAATTCGATTTAATCAACTTACAGTTAATGTTAGATGCATAAAACTTTGTTACGAGAATACCTTTTTTAAGATTTAGGAGTCTGAGCTTAGATCGGAACTTAACTTTAACCGTGCTTATATTACGAGAATTGGCCTTTTGGACTTTAATTGGTCGTGCTAATTAGTGTCTAGCATATAAGGCCTTTTAGCCTTTTTATAACCACCTCACTAAAAAGGGGTCCAAAATTTCTTCCAAATTTAACTCTAAAATAGACGCATTTTACTTTATTAAATTTATTCGGCCCGTTAGACCCACCCCAGTTCCGTGCTTCGGAAGGCACGTTAAGCCGTTGGTCCCAGTTGCCAATAAAATGGCAGTCGTTAAGGCAAGTTGAGCTGGCCGCTTAAAAAAATTCAACAGCGGGTCGCCACAGCCTGCGCCTGTCCATTTCAACACGGCAATGGGCTCACCTCCTGTTACGTGGGACAAAAATGCATACGGTGAAATGTGTTCGTCTAATATGCCTCTGCCTACCCCTTCGGGGATAAAGGCGTGACAATATGTATGTATGAATGTGAAAAGGCATATTTCTGGACCGTCAACCTGTGGGTCGCTATCGGGGCCCTACCGGCTGGGATTGCGGCCCTCAGTCACGGATCTTCGTCTGCTTTCCATCATGCGGGCGGCGCCATTTTGACGTGTCAAACATAAAAAGAAGAAATTGTTATTTAAGTTCTTAAAGCGTATCACTGACTCAAAAAATTGTAAACAAAATATTTTAATGACCTCATCGCGGATAAAGTTATCTGGTTCACATCAAGTCTAGCATTATTTGGTACTCTTGGCTGTGTACTACAAGTTAGTGACGTCATTATAAGGTACAAAATGATTGAAACGATGACGTCAACAAGGTTGCAACATCATTATTTAAATTGATACTTTATGACTGTTCTTGAAAAATTATGTCATTCTTGTTAATAATAATAACATTCTGACTTTCTGATATTAATGTTGCGTTACTACAAATGTGTCTCGTATCATCTCCCCAAGAGTCCCCATTAATTCAAAATAATTTGAATGCCTGAATGGCGCATTGGTTTCGGGTTCAAATAAATCAAGATTTATCAATATCTTTTCGATTTCGTACGGAACTCTAAACTTTTTGAAAATCCTATTTAACCTATGTTACTCACGATGAATTCGGCTTTATAAAGCTTTATAATGGTAACATTTTAAAATGGGTCCAGCAGTTTCGAGTCTATTCAGTACACACATCTTTATCATACAAATCTTTCCTCTTTTTAAAATTAGTATACATTAGTAGTGATACATGGCAAAACTATATGGGTAACCTAAAAATGTTACCAGTTACAAATCGTAGTGGTAAAGTTGGGAAACTGTCGTTAGTTGTCTCACCTTACCTTACCATACCTTTTCTGTTAGCCTGCAGCTGTATCACGAATGAACAGCTAAGGTTGACTGGGGCCCTTAACAATTTGATAGAGAAATTACACACCATACAAATATTTTTCGTTATTTATCTATAGGTTTTAAAGAGTTTAAATGTGTAAAGTACCTTTTGGTGTAAGTTATTATTTAGGTTGAAACAGACGCAATTAAATTTAAAAGTGTGATTAATTTCGCTGATCTAACTGTGGTGTAGATAGCACAACTGCCAGGAAATATTGGGGCTTATCATTCAGACCGAAATTTATCCTTGAATATGTCCTAAATTATGTTTAGTGCGTTTTGCTGATATAATTATATTTTTTTATACTATCGTTGTTAGCCGCAGAATCACATAGCTAGTAATTAGTATCTTTAAGCAAGCAAGTTGTACCTGCAGATGTCATCAATACCTCTGAGCTAGTAAATCTTCTCATTCAAGAACGAATAAGGCACAGGGTGGTGTCCTCAACTTGAAAACTTCAAAGCGTAACGAAACTTTGCTGTTAAGGTATCATCTGTTCCATATTTTGTATAGACGGATGGATGTTTGTTACTCTTTCGCCCAACATCTATTACTGAATGGATTCTTACATTACATTATAGCTTACACATCAGAATTGGGTGCAAGAGGCTCCACCAAGATGTCTGGGGTCCAAGCGACCTCAACTGCTGAGCGGGGGGCCAGACGGCAGTCGCTGGCAATAATGCCGAAAATGGATAGCTACTGTCTTTTTTTAACGTGTGAAAATTCCCCTCGGATGTCATGCCGTCTCTAGCCGGCTAAAACCACACGGTCCCTACCTAACTCTCTATTGCCGGACGCTCCGGGTAACTCCTCGGAAAGATGTGTCAGCTGCCCCTAGCAGCTATTGCTGAGCTTGCTATAGCTACTGTTGAGAGCGTCGTCTGCCGTCTGTTCTCCTGTAAGGGCGCCTATATCGAGTCGTAGCCTCTTCTGTTAGTTAGGCTTCGGAAATTTTGGAGGAACTCTTCGCACCCAATGTAACAACAAGATTAATTTTCCAATTTCCTATACGCACACAGTTATAACTTTGGTTTTACCCAGTACCTTCCTTTCCATAACTGCTGAATTCCTAACTGAAATCACCCGGTGCCTTTCTATTTGCCTATGTCGGGGCCCCGGGGGAACCCTCAGAAAGATAACCCTAGGGCTTCTTACAGAAAAGGGCGTGAGGAGAGTGCGAGCCTTCACCCCTTCTCTCGGCACTGAACCGGTTAGGGAATGCAGCTTCTGTATAAATAAGAACGGTGAGCAGCCCAGCCACCGACGTCATGCTCCACGTCATTACAGGCCTGTCTGATGAAAAATTTAAAGTTTATGTACTGTTTGCCAGAATGTAGTTGTATATAGATGATTAGGACCAGTCTCATACATATAGCTATGGTATGCAAAAAAGCATATAATTAAGTTAATAATGTCTGTATGTTAATAATGTGTAAATAAATGTCAATCAAAATAGTTAATGCAATAATATTTTAGGTTTAAAATTAAAGGGATTGTCCACAAAAATTAAATATTAAAGATATTTGTCAGGTTAAATCATAATTACATGCATAATGTAACTTGTTATATATTAACGTAAAGTTTATTTTTTAAGTATTTGATTAGGTTCATTCAGACACACATAAATGGAATTTAAGTGATGTCAAATACAAATTTAGTGCTTTTTATGATATCACCAAGTTTAGTTCGACATAATAACAGAATAGCATTTGGCAATCTCTCAATAAAATACGAAAATTTTAGAGAAATTTAGTTTAGTGGTTTCAACAACAGAATTAGCACCAATGTCAATCAAAATAGTTAATTCAACAATATTTTAGGTTATAAAATTAAAATTAAAGGGATTGTCCACAATAATTAAATAATAAAGATATTTGTCAGGTTAAATCATAATTACGTGCTAATATAGCTTGTTATTTATTAACGTAAAGTTTTAAAAAAATACATGATTTGTTTTATAAATATTTGCACTACCTACTATCGCATTAGAATTTTTAAAATCCTGTCCTGTAATTAATTAAAACCTCATATAATAGTAAGTATTCAATTTTGGAAATTAAATTAATTTGCCTAAAACGACTTGGGGGCCGATTCTATTTCAACCGTGTCGAAATCGTAGCTCAATAGAAAGACACCAGTACAATTTTGACAGCTTTTCTTAGTCGATTACAATCGTACTCTAATAGACTTCTATGTATCGGTCGGCCGATAGAATTCTACTAACACGTACCGCGCCAGTGGCCGCTAGTCAGTTACATTTCTGATAGTCTACTAGCATTTTGACAGTTAAAAACAGAGACTCTGATTCTATTCTACGGCTTTTCAATAGTAGACTCGGCCCCCTGAACTTTTGTATCGTCTGCGTTTGTAAAGATATCGTCTGTTAGAATGCTTACTACGAAGCTTAGTGTGACTTACGCTTTGCCCAGTTGCGGACTACAATGCGGTGTAGTGTGTTTGTTCTACTTTTGTTTGTTTTTGATACTGGGACGTGTAAACACGTAAGTAGCTATGCATTTGAAAATAATCTAGTTTAAAATATTTATTGACAGTGTCAATATTAATAAAATTCAATCATTTTATTAAATAATTATGCACCATAAATTACATTTTAAATACAAAATTAAACATAGTTAAGAAAAAAATATAATTTGATTTAATTCTATTAAAAAGAGGCAATTGTATGTCAACACAAAATTTGAAAAAAAAAACCATTTAGGTACTTAGATATAATCATATATGTATATCTTAAGTAGGAAGTGCGTACGAGTTACTTAAGAAGTTTGATTATATTTCTAAACATACGAGTAAAAATATATTTTAGCATATTTTTTTATAATCATTTAGAACAGCGATAATAGGAGATAAGGTGGAAGATATATATTTAAGTTTAGCTGATTCAAGTCCTATACTTAGTACAATTTTATTCATTTAATTATGGACACATTGGTACATATATGTATTATTTTTAGTTAATAATGTATCTCAACTAATAATCTAAAGAATAAAAATGAACCTTACTTATCCGCTTCATGTCATCGAGCTAATAAAGCACACTAAATTAATTCTATTATTGGACACAACATCGGCACTGGAGACCAAGAACCGTATTAAAAATTAGGGTTCCGTATCACATAGTACGAGGAAACCATGTAATAAAATTTTACCTCAGGTTGCAACCGGTACCGGGTTATATTTTCTATCTAAACCACCAAGTGTTCAATGTCGGACATTTTTTTACACTAGCCCAATGTAAGCTTGTGGTATGGGATGTAGACAACTCACAGACATACATATAATTCTTAATACAGACATATTATTCATAGAAACCACCTAAACCCCGAACCAAACATTTCGGCGTAATTTTGACGAACTAAATTTAATATAAACGATTTGAATCTGTGAACTGCCAGCTGCCTGTATTGCATATCTTAAAAAAATAGAGATAATTTGAACACTCTCTGGACTGACCTGATTAATTATCTGTGCCATAATCCTAAACCTTTTAACCCGGTTTTTAGATATGAGGGAATATCACACGGACAAATAATTCATTATATGTATGCCTGCTGCAAACAAAACAAAAAATGCAACTAGAAAGCTATTAATATTATTACACATAGATGATGATATTAGATTTAGATGACAGAAGTGATAATAACTTACGACCAGATTTTTTTATAAAAGTCAAAAGCAACTCGATTGGGAGCTACCAGGCCTATACTCTAAAAATTGAGCTACCAGAACCGTACCGAAATAAGTTGAAATTCTCATCTGCATTGTAATCGTCATATGACCACCGATCTATTAAGCTACTTAGCATCTCTAATATCAATAAACAGTGTTACAACCATTTTTATACATTGGTGCGATGGATTCCACTAACCACAAGTCTGGTCAAGTCCTATCTCGAACTAGGTCGTATTTATTCCCTTTAGTAAAAACTTATATGAAAAAGTTAGCACACTAATTGCTTTATTAATTGATTTATTGCGAGAAACATGGTTACAATGTTTTTCGTAATAAGTCTATTGTAGTATAATCAAAGTTTCAAAATGTATCTAAACAAACAGATATCAGTAGTAGTAAAAATTCTAATTATAGTGCATTAAAATAATAAAACAAAAACTGTTAACAAATTTATTGGATTTTTTTTATACAGAACCCATATTATGCGAGTTAAACTTGCACCAAAACTGTTTTTATAACCAGTGATACACAGATGCTCGGGGTTTGTCTAAAAGCGAATCATTGTGTTGATGCATGTGTATGTCTGTGTTTTACATCAATGAATCGTTGTCGTGTACCAACAAACGATTATGCTATCGTAGTATTTTTTCTGTATGGATTTTTACTAGTTGAACAATAATAAAGGAGGGGAGGAGGATCCCACCACACACCCTCGATTCGTCAATCCTAACGCACAACGGTCAGCTATATTATTGTCAAGTTTCATCAAAATCCATTCGGTAGATTTTGCGTTAGTAACAAACATCCATCCATACTTACGAACTTTCGCATTTATAATATTAGTGGGATAGATACTACTAATAAGACGCACAATGTGGTACTGTGTTTCTGCATGGGATGTTTGATATGGTTACCAGAATTATTAGTTTTTATGTGGATACCGCTAAATTTGGGTTTAAAGTGTGAAAATGCCTACGGTTGTCATGCTGGAGTCAAATCGACTAAAATCAAAGATAATAATAATTGCTAATACCACACATGGTCCCTACCCGAGTAACTCGAAAAGATGTCTTAAAGATAAGACTGTCAAAAATCTAAGTTTTACCGGGTAAACTTAGGTTTAGGTATGTTCAGGGTTACATTGCGTTTTAGGAGATATCTTCGATTACATAGCTAATTTCAATAGTGTTAATTTTTTCGTGCTTTGGTTTAGGTTAGGTTAGGTTAGTTACACATGATCTATAAGAATAATTACGGGTTGCACTCCGAGAGTGTCGACAGAAGTGAAAACTAAATTAAAGTAAAAAATATGCGTACCGCGCTAAAAGAAGATTTCACTTCAAGTATTGACTGGTATCGACGTTAATGATGATTATATTACATATTTAGAAGCAAGGTATTGAATCTACCAATTATATATCAAAAATAAATATTTATCAAGACGCGTTTGCGGTCTGCTATATGTACCTACATGCATAAATTTATTTTATTGTATTAAACACAATACAGATTACAACCATTACAATACACAAAAATTAATCACATGGTGCAGATCTGAATCGCACAATACTAAAGCTGCGTCTCGTAAAGGTGTCGCGAGTCCAGAGATTTTATCTCATCTAAAAATATGCGTACCGCGCTAAAATAGTGTTTACTTCAATAATAATAGATATAAACACATTGTCCATTATATCATCGTAAATCGATTTGATTGATTCCTGATACTTTTAGTTTACTAATCTAATAAATAGTGATGTGGACATGTACCTATTTAAAGTGGCGGTGCCGTAGTAATCAGGTCAACATTTTAACAATGGGTTGAAATATGGTAGTTTATATTTTCAAGTGCCTTGATCAGTTCTGTTGTTAGAAGACAAAGTAGCATCTTTTTGAAACTTTTTTTTTCTTTTTATTTTGTATCGATTATTCATTTAGTTCAAAAAGTAACACTTATGAACGTCAAGAATATTGCTTCTACATTTACATTTACTGCCAGATTCGCAAAGCAATAGGTTGAGCCTGAGGAAGAACCTGGCAATAAAACTCATGGCCACTCTTTTCTAAACGCCAGTAATTACATTAGTTTGATTAACATGATATTTGACTAATTATATAGTAATGAATTTTTACAAATAAAAAACAAAATCAATGTTGTGTTTAAAATCATATCAAAATTAGAGTGATTATAGTTGCCGGTTCTAAGGGCAGCCTACCCTTGAAGAAGAAGAATCTGGCAAGAAAGTCAATGAATGCCATTTTAAAATGTAGGAATGGCTTACAACATTAAAATTACACTTACATTGTTCCTTTGGAGTTATGTGAGAACAGTCGACTAAACTTAAGTTTACCCTTAATATAAATAAGATTATTTGTAATAATTGCTATAACAGCTATGAGCTGCACCCGTTCACGGGTATGACGCATAATATCAGCCATCGCCCTACTCAACGGTATTATAGGGAATAAGGCGACCCGATACATACGCCACCGCTGCCAGGACACTTAGGCGAGCATGACATACTCAACAACTGCATAGCAACTATCATGTCAATTTCAAAGAAATAAATAAGTCTACATGGTGCTCACACAATAACAAACTCAAATTACATTGTATATTAGTTAATACCGGGACTAAACGCAGCCAATTTAGAAACCTTTAGTTGTCAGACGTTTCAAATTATTAATAATGTAGAGATGTAAAAATACAACATATATATGCAGATTCAAGGCATTCAGATTCATTCGAATCCTAAATAGCTCAAGCGAAGAGCAAGCAACTCATTTCCATTTATTTTTATCGTTCAAATAATCATTAGTTGTGTAATAGGCCCTTTTCAAGAGGTGCGTCTTAATTTCCGCCTTAAATTGATGTAACGGCAGGTTCATTATGTTTAAAGGAATTTTATTATATAGGCGTACGCCAATTCCTGCAAAAGAGTCGTGAACCTTTTGTAAACGATGATGCGTTCCAATTAATTTATGCTTATTTCTAGTATTTTTCGAATGTATGTCACTGTGTCTATTGAATAAATGTATGTTCTGTTTAACTAACATTATATTTGCAAATATATACTGTGATGCAACCGTTAAAATGCCAATTTCTTTAAATTTTTCTCTAAGAGACACTCTAGCACTCAATTTATACATTGCACGTATAGCTCTCTTCTGGAGTACAAAAATTACTTGTAGATCAGCTGCTTTGCCCCACAGCAAAATGCCGTTAGACATGACAATATGAAAATAACTAAAGTATACCAGCCTGGCAGTTGCCACATCAGTAAGCTGCCTGACTTTACTAACGGCAAAGGCTGCTGAGCTGAGTTTACCTGAAAGACACGTTATTTCGGCATTCCACTGCAGTTTGCTATCTAAAGTGATCGGTGAACTAACTTGACACAAATTATTATATAGTGAGAAAATCTTATTAGACTAAAGCAGTATAACTTCTAACGTGTGAAGTACACATACACTTTTTTATGAGTGTGTGTAAGATACACTTTTTTTCTGCAAACTGTTCCTAGGGCATTCAACTTGCCTTAACGACTACCATGTTTAACGACTGCCAACCAAGACCAATGGCAAGGAAACGGTCGTAATTGGAAATGTCATAATGCTTAAACGCAATTAGCGTTTATAGAACACTGAGGTACTTGACAAATATAAAAATAACCAAAGTGAACTTGATGGATAAAGAATGGAACAGCGGGATAAGGGAATATTGCAGTAAGACAGACGATGTAGTGACTAAGATAGAAAAAGGGATGCTTAGATGGTTCGGATACATGGAGAGGATGGATGAAAATAGACTGACGAAGCAGATTTATGTGGCGAGAGTGTTAAAGTTTGCCCATAAACTGGTAGTGGTCGACCTCGGCGTACGTATGTCAATCACATCGAAGATCTATTGGAAAAAGGCCAGGTCAAGAGTTAACGGCGAGCGTGTATGAAAACCCTCATGAAAGTAGAAGAAGCGAAAGTTGTATGTCAGGATCGTAGCCAGTGGAAAACCATAGTCTCTGCCTACCCCGGCGGGAAACGGGCGTGATAATATGTATATATGTATATAGAATTTACCTTGGATATTTGGACCTATGGACGACAGGTGGTCTGCTCGCCGTTCTTACAGAAGTAACTCCAAGACTGGAGCGTGGCATGAGAGCTACACGCACCGCCTTTTACCCCCTAAGGAATTGGGAATACAACCAGACACACCCAAAAGAAGCAGGATAACACCCGAACTCTTTTAAATGAAGCTGGATGGCCGACTGATTCTGTCAAGGGCCCTGAGGATGTCCTTCTGGGGGCTTACCCGGGATTATATAGGCAAATGGAAGCACATACTTAGTTTAAGTCGGTAGAAGTCATAATACCCATGAGTATTCCGAAAAAAAACATTCAAATATCTGTCCTAGTTCAAATATTTGTCAATACCTATTGTCGCTAACTAATCAAGCATTGAACCCGAGACCTTTAGATCGCAAGCGAATACGTCACCGGTTAAACAATGTTTGATATTGCTATTAATAATAGTTTTGTAAATGTTGTTAAGAGTAGTCTGTAGGTCGTCATTTTTTGGGTTCTGTAGTAAACATACGCATGTAAGGTGTTCAAGTGGCCTCACGCACTAGCGGTGCACCGGCTTACTAACGGACGAGGTTACGATTCAGACGGAAGAGGTAATAGGGTTAGGAGTAGACGACATTCGAAATTAAAAAAAAAACTGAAAATATGAGCATTGAATGGGCACAGTACGTACATAGGGATGTTACTTTTTTCTCGTCAATTCCATGGTATCGAGTATAATAAGACCAGTTTTTGATTAAGAGATAAATTTGTGAAATATTTAGCTTTAAAATGTATTTATATCAGAGTGAAGGGTTTTCATTTCCTAAAAAGCTTTTAGGATTGCTTTTGGGGCATGTTGGAAAATTTAATAGGACATACGAGAAAAGCAAAACTAACATAGATTTTAACAGTTTAAATGTAGTAGTAATTGAAAACCCAACAAAAATGTAAAATAAAGAACTTTTAGTAGTAAATAATTTTAAAGTAAGTAATTATAATTTTGTACCAATTAGCAGCTACGGAACTCTGTGTGGCTCGACACGCGCTTCACCGGTTTTTAGATTAACTTACACGTTTTTAAAAGGAATTTGTGTATTTACATAAAACTATGTATTTACATAAATAAACAGTATAGTTCAACATATAATCGTCGTCATCATTATTAGAGCTTTAGTCCTGTTAGCATCTAAACCTTGGCTTCTTTTTCTTGACTGTAGAATTCGTAAAAACAGGAGAAATGCCATGCTGGAACACTCAGGGTACCGCCACGACATATTCAGCGTGCTGAAGAATCGTGATTTTTTTTCTACTGTACCTATCTAGAGCCCGATGACGGCAATAGGTTTGCCTTGTATTACGCGGGACCAACAAAACGACTGGCAAAACGTGATGTGCCGACAACCTTGGAAATATTTATCATCATCCGAGCGTATCTCAAAGTTGCCTTTCACTACGCCCACAGTCCGTTTTTCTTCTCTTTAAAAAATTAATACATGCAAAAATATAGTAAGCTAAATTTTTGTATGTATTATTTTTTTCCAAATCCTCCATATTGTTATATTTTAGCCAATGCATACAAAACCTTCACTAACTCTAGACATCCCACATCTGTCCGCATAGCTGATGATTTGGTCGTCGTATCTGTATTTCACGCGTCCAATGACATCGATTGCGACGTCAAAATGGCGGGAGATGACTGGTGTCATTTGAGACCAAAAAATGGCCGGTCAGGTTGAAAGGACAGGTCTATAAAACCATCATTAGGCCTGTCCTGTTACATGGCAGTGAAGCGTGGCCGCTACTTTAGAGCGACACAAGCAGGAGCTGCATGTCACGGAAATGAAGATGCTGCGGTGGACGTGTGGAGTTACGCGGATGAACCGTGTGAGGAACTCTCGCATCCGCAACAACCTTTGCGTCCTTGACATTGCAGATAAGCTGTCGCCTTCACAGGTATGGTCACAACTCACTACAGGGTATGGAGGGGTTAGAAGACGTATTAAAGCGGATCCCGGGCGTGGCGAGACGCAACTGGGGCAGACGCTCGGATGACGATGATGATACAAAGCCATAACTAATTATATATTAAAACCTTCCTTAAGAACCACTTTATCTATTTGTGAAAACAGCTTGAACATCGGTACAGTAGTTTTTGAGTTTATCGTGAACAGACACCCAGACGCGCCGGAGAACCTTATTTTATAAAATGTAGTGATATAGATAATATTTAGTATATTATTTTATATTTGCTACCACTGATAAAAATTCTAATGGGACGACATAGACGTTTACCTTGAATTTAACCAAAACCAAATATAAAATATTTATATACTCTCGAATATATGATTTCCTGATGTAAAAATATTGTCTTACGATTGAAGAAATAAATCTGAAATTCCGATGTTCCTAGTTATTTATAAGACCAGTGTAGCAGGTCTGTTTAAAATAGGGTTTTGATTAGATTGAAATAAAGATTATTTCAATTTTCACTAGCTTTCTTGATAGCCACAACTCGCTTAATTAGAATAAAACAATATAAACGATTTACATGTCCTAAAACCAAAGAAATTGTCACAATGTGCTTAAACCTACTATTAAATCATCTTTGCTAAACGTCTAATTTATACAGTGCAATCCAATAATAAATCAAATATGAACGCAATCTTAAAACCTGTTAATAACTATTCCTCCTATTATTATTTTAGTATTCCTAGAAAATGGACAATTTTTACTAATATTGTAAATGTGAAATTTTGAGAGAATGGATGTGTGGTTTGTTATTCTTTCTCGCAAAATCTACTGAATGGATTTTAATTAACAATATGCAGCTAAAAATATATTCAGTATACAGAATTTGGAAGTAGAAATTCTCATGGATGCTATGTCGAACGAACTCCTACCGACTAAAACCACACGGTACCTTTCCATTTGCCTGGTCAGGCATCCCGGTTGAGCTATAACCACAGAGCTCACGACAGACTTTGTCCACCACCACGGCCTCGCCTCAGGGGGTTCAGATGCTATCCCGCTTCTTTAGGGGTTTTAAGTGTTATACTACTTCCTTGGGGAGTGAAGGGTAGTACGTGTAGCTCTCACGCCGTCGTCTTGAGTTATTATAAGTGACCATAGTTAAGCTTAGGTCAAGCAATCCTAATTTAACGCAGGTTAAACCGCGGCAGTCGTCTAGTATGATGTAAGTTGAACGTAAAACTATTGTTGACCTAGAAACTAAAAGACTAACGTTTAGGAATGGTTTAACAATCTATCTATTACAATGTAGGCATGTTGTTGATGACGTCAATTCTAATTTTAAGCACTACCAGAGGCAAATTATCATTCAACACTATTCTTTCAGCCACACCTGCTAACTAACTATCAATTTCTGTCTTATTTTTGTAGGTTGGGCCATCTGGAAATGTTGAATTTGCAAAAAAAATAAAGCATTCCATGGCCATACATTCAATTTATTTTAGTTGTGTTCCAGTAACTGTATTAATATTACCTAAGACGCCCATAAGGCCTTCGTCTAGGCCTATCGACGGTCATTTATTTACTGGCAACAGGGACCAACGGCTTAGCGTGCCTTCCGAAGCACGGAAACGCTCTCATTTGAGAGCGAAATGCCAAAGTGGTCACCCATCCATATAGCGAAACTTGCTTAACGCAGTGATCGTTTATAGAACACTGTGTTATTGTATTAGTATTATAATGTATGAAATTCCTTAAGGCTACAACCGGAGTTATTCCATCCTACCTATTAGTATAAGAATTATATTATATTATCTGTGCTATTAGTGACACAGAGCAAGGAACATATGTCACACACGGCGCCCTGCTAGAAACTACATAAGTAAGTAAATTGATAATTTTTTAAAGCAATTATTTGCTAAATTTCTCATAATTTTTTAATAAAGTGGAAAAAGACAATTTGACTCGAGACAGGGATTGACCCTGTGACCTTTGCCTAACCAGGGCAATGTTCTAGCCACCTGAACAACCCGAACCGTATCGAATTAAAAATTTATGGTAAGTAAAAATGACATGAAATTTTAATAATTACCTTGTAACTTCTACGTCACCATTCGGCTGGTATAAGGGTGACGCTACTTGACAGGGCGCCTCTAGTAGGGCCGCGTCGTGAGACTTAGGGCCGTATTCCAGAACGTTGCTCAATACTCAATCGACCTCAAGCCTCAAGCGCTGATTGAGTATTGAGAAACGTTCTGGAATACGGACCTTAAATTCATTGCTCTGTGAGTGAGACCAATTACAGATTATAGTCCTTTTTAGTGTTTTAAATACGCCATACAGCTGCGTTTTTGATAGTAAAGACTTCACTTTACTACTGTTTTCACAACATCTATTCTAAATTCTAATTTAGATCAACAGACTCATAAAAAGTTGGATTACCGCCGACTCCATTGTGATATGTCCATTAAAACAGTGTCCCTATCTCGAAAGTAGGTAGAAGGTTCTTGTCGTTTCATTAAATTTCTATAGCCTTTGTCATAACTTCGGATATAGGTACTGAAAAAAAATCAATCAAACAGTTTTGAAATCAGAGGAAGAGTAATTAAAAATAAAGATATATTTTAGGCATACCGCATAATGCCACTAGTTAATAGTACATACCGATTTATCAACGTCTCTCCTTTAGGCAAATTTTCATGTTTAACACCTTCATTGGCACTTGCGTTAAGGTAACTCGATCAAAATAGAGTAAGAAACATCAAAATTCGTTCCGTAATTTTAGCGCCCATAAAGAATAATGGGACAAACATACAAAAATATAGAAACGTTAATCTTAATAATATTATAAACGCGAAATTTTGTATAGATGTTTGTTACTCTTTCACGTAAAAACGGCTAAATGGATTTTTATGAAACTTTACAGAAATATAGCTTATACATCAGAATAACAAATAGGCTACTTTTTATCCCGGGAACAAGTTCCTGTGGGATACGGGAACGGGAAAACTTCTCTACGCGGGCGAAGCCGCTGGCGTCAACTAGTATAACATAACTCAAATTATTAGATATTTTTAAATTTCTTCAATGCCTATAATTGTTTAATGTTATGATTGTATTCATAACTGTTACTATACATTAATATTTTGCACATATTCTGATGTGTGCAAAACATTTACTACAGGGAATCTCAGACCACGCTTCCTTCTAGGTCAAAGAGTCTATTGGTTTGAGTCAGCTGTATCTAGACTATTTAGCTACGCCAGTAAAATGGCTACGTTCAGTAACTATTAAAACTTTTACTGGGCTTGTAGTTTATCGCTTCTTAGATCATTCTATTTATTTATTTTCTCATCATCAATATAGTTTTCCTAGAATTACAACAAAATTTACGTCATTTCCTTCATCATATTTCACTAAAAACCCTCCTTTTTTATTTGTGCTTTTTTAGGCCTATTCACTGCCATCTGCCGATCGCGATGGCTAATAACAAAGTCTTTATGACCGTTTTTGGATTCCGAAGGATCCTCCCTTTGTGTCAGCGGAGTACCACTAAGCTCATGTAGAATTCGTGATATAGATTCAGTATGACAACTATCATAGTGTGATGAAGTATTCTTAGTGGCAAAGTAGTTCGATTTCTTACCACTGTTTAAAGCGGTTGCCACATATAAGCTTGTATATTTCTAAAAATATAAAATATTTTGGAACATTTTTTTATATAGCATCATCTAGCCCACCCTTATCCCCGAAGGGGTGGCAAAGGCCTATAATACGCCCACATTTCACCGTATGCATTCCTGTTCCATGTATCAGATGGTGAGCCCCTTGCCGTATTGATATAAAAAGACGCAGGTTGTACGAGCCATAATTCGTACACCGCAGGCGGTGCGCTTCGTACATCAACACTTTTCATTTATTTCATATCATTTAGTATTAATTACGAACAGTACACAATCAGTATTAATACGCGATACTCATTATCACTGATCCCAGCATTAGTAACAAGTTAGTGAAATAAAAACTATTTATTTATCTATCTGTGACTTATCATTGTGAGCAAATATACAAGGTGTGTGTGTCCTCAAGTAACAGCCCATACACAGGTTCTGACCTGCTGTTAAACTTTTCAGGCTGCCCATAACTCCTTTAACTTGGCTTAACGACTGCCATGTTAAGGGCAACCGGGACCAATAAATAATACTAATAACATAATGGTGCAATGTTACTTGATAGAATTGAACGTCTTTTTAGTTCAAGCGATCCATTATACCGAAATATTATCTCTTTTCAGAAGAAAATTATTCAACATAATGAATATACGAATACCTCCATAAAGTATTACACAAAACAAACTCATATCAAAATACCAATTATGATGCATTTAGACAGAGCTCTCACAGCAGTACTCTCGAACGAAGCCAAAAATAAGATAAAAGAAAAATTCAAGTTACTAGCAAAAGATATATTAAAAGAAGCTGAAATGCTTTTTGCTCGTCAAAGTTTGCATCAGAAGATAAAATTTGAACTGCTAGATGTTAAAATAGTCAGAAATGATATAAAAAAAGTGAAGATGAACGAAAATGTGTCGAAGTATTTAAGAAGCTACTGCGAGTGGCAGGGGGAGAAGAAAATGGAGAAGAAAAAGTGGTTCTACTCAGTAATGTTCACTGGACTGGACTTGTATTACTTAGATCACTATAACACCAAAGTTAGAAGCAGTACAGGTAAACTCATCTATTATTATGTTATTTGGCTTTTTTACCATAAATATATAAATCGAAGAAGCGCTCGTGGCCCCGCGGTCTCAGTGTTCTGTAAACGATCACTGAGTTACGCAACTTTCACTATGGCTGGTACTCGGATGGGTGACCACTTTGTGGCATTTACATTTGCGAGCGTTTCCGTGCTTCGGAAGGCACGTTAAGCCGTTGGTCCCGGTTGCCAGTAAAATGGCAGTCGTTAAGCCTGGTTGAAGGCCTTATGGGCGGCTTAAAAATTTCAACAGCAGGTAGCCACAACCTGCGTCTGTCTATTTCAACACGGCAATGGGCTCACCACCTATTACGTGGGACAGGAATCCACACGGTGAAAAGTGGGCATATAATATGCCTCTGCCACCCCTTCGGGGATAAGGCGTGATGGATATTTATTATTTATTTTATTTATAAATAAGAATATTATGAATCTAGGTACATAACATTTTACACAAAGCCATCTAGCTCTAACTAAGCTTCAAAACTTGTGTTATGGGCAATCTAGACAATTGATAAAAATACTGAAGCGCTCGTGGCCCCGCTGACTAAGTATTCTGTAAACGATCATTACGTTAAG
This sequence comes from Thumatha senex, assembly GCA_948477245.1. NCBI lineage: Eukaryota > Metazoa > Arthropoda > Insecta > Lepidoptera > Erebidae > Thumatha > Thumatha senex. The sequence continues at coordinate 22,355,644 of OX419739.1, read as the reverse complement.
CAAGTTTCGCTATAGCTGGTCCTTGGATGGGTGACCATTTTGTGGCATTTACATTTGCGAGCGTTTTCGTGCTTCATAAGGCACGTTAGGCCGTTGGTCGCGGTTGCCAGCAACATGGCAGTCGTTAGTCCTAAAGGGCGGCTTGAAAAATTTATACAGCAGGTTGCCACAGCCTGCGCCTTTCCATTTTCAACACGGCAATGGGCTCACCACCTGTTACGTGGGACAAAAATGCATACGGTGAAATGTGGGCGTATAGTATGCCTATGCCTACCCCGTCGGGGATAAAGGCGAGACAATATGTATGAAAAACTTACTTATACATTTCTAAATACATACATAATTACATATTATACATAGGAAACACCCAAACCCAGAAACAAACATTAATGTGGATCACACAAATATTTATTTCGATCCGGGACCTCAGTGCGGCAGACGCATACACTACCACTAATGCCTCCGAAGCATTCAGTCAGTATGTATGTATGTTTATTCATGTGGACTCTTGTAACTCAATTTTGAAATAGATATTTCCAGGTTGGGTAAAAATTTTGTAAACACGTTTAGTTTGGATCACAGTGCATCGTTAGCTGTGTGACGTCATTCTAAAACCAACATGGTGGAAAACCTAAGATGGCAACGTAATTATTATTAAATAACTGCTACAGTTTGGGTATCAAATAAAAGGTTTGCTGAGAATAACTAGAAAAACAAAGTGCCATCCCTATAAATATAAAAGATGTTTTATGCTTTCCTACGACAGCAAGTCCATTTATTTTACCAAAATGAAAGAACTTTCTGAGAATACTGGAAAGCTTTGGAAGCTACCAGAAAAACAGTTAAGATGCAGAAGAAGAATATTAAACAACTAATATAGTTACGTTTTAGTGTGTGTGTACTATCGTATTTGACTGCCTCGGTGGCGCAGTGGTAGTGTATGCGTTGAGGTCCCGGGTTCGATTCCTGGGTCACAATAAATATTTGTGTGATTCACAAATGTTTTGTTTGGGTTTTTCCTATGTATGATTTGTATGTTTTAGAAATATATAAATACTGTTGACGTTTCCCACAGGAACTTGTTTATTATTCTGATGTGTAAGCTATATTATTGTAAAGTTCAATAAAAATCCATTCAGTAGATTTTGCGTGAAAGTGTAACAAACACATCCATACTCACAAACTTTCGCGTTCATAATTTTAGTAGAATGTCTATCAGTTGTCTGAATCCAATACCACAAGCTTATATTAGCTAACTTTGGGCTAGATGGCGCTGTGTAAAAAAAACATTTGGTTTTAGGACGAGGATACACGAAAGGGATGTGCAGTAACAAGCACAGCTGCACGATACTAGAGTGGCATCCTGAGAACATCGCCTTTATACTCACACACGAGATAGCTCATAGGTATGCATTATGTAGTAGACTGCCTCTGTGGCGCGGTGGGAGTGCATCCGACTGCTACGCAAGAGGTCGTGGGTTCGATTCCCACCCAGGATAAAACTTTGTGTGATGAGCACGATGGTTTATTCTGTGTCTGGGTGTTATTTATCTATAATATGTATGTATTTAGAAATATATAAGTATGTTTATCAGTTATCTAGATCCCATAACACAAGCTAATATTAGCTTACTTTGGGCTAGATGGCGCTGTGTGAAAAGTGTCCCAGAATTTAGAATTAATATGTTAGGTTCTAATCCTGAACTAATGAAAAGGGCAGGGGAATACGACAGTGGTGCCATAATGCATCGTCTTGAAAGGACTTGAGATAGGTGACCGATATTGAGGCATACTACTAGCAGTTCTATGCTTCGAAACGCACAATTATCCTTGAAAGCCTTCTGTGAGCGGTTTGAAATGTTTTTAGATCTATCAATCACACCTTTTCCCGAAGAAGTGGCATAGGCATATATTATACGCCCAAATTTTAACGTGTGTATTCCTGTCCCTGTGGTGGTGGTGAGCACATTGCCGTGTTAAAATGGACAATGCAGGTATTGGTGACCTGCTGCTGGAATTTTTCAGCCGCCAAAAAGACTATCAACTTGACTTAACGACTGCGCATATTATACGCCTGAAATTACACCGTGTGCATTCCTGTCCCTGTGGTGGTGGTGAGCCCATTGCTGTGCTGAAATAGACAACGCAGGTATTGGTGACCTGCTGTTGGGATTTTTCAGCCACCAATAAGGCCATTAACTTAGCTTAACGACTGCAATATTACCGATGACCGAGACTTACGTCCTAACGTGCCTTCAGAAGCACAGAAATGCAAATACCATAAAGCAGTCACCAATCCGTAAACAGCCATAGCAAAGGTTGCTTAACGCAGTGAACGTTGACAGATCACTGAGTCAGCGGTGCCACGAGCTTTTAAAAATTAAAACAAAAAAAAAATTTGTTAAATTGTTGTTATTTGTTAAATTGGCAAACAATTTTCAAACAAAATTTTAATTAAAATATTTTTATTTATACTAGGTACAAGGTACCACAAGCTAAGACCCGCAGTATTACCGGTAACATGCTTCCTTTTCCCATTTGAGATTTAGTACGGAACCCTATTTTTTTTGAAAATGTAATATAGCCTATGTTTCTCACGAAGAATGTAGTATTCTAATGGTGGAAGCATTTTTAAAATCGGCCCTGTAGTTTCTGAGCCTATTCGTTCCAAACAATCTTACAAATCTTTCCTCTATATAATATTAGTACAGGCATAGACATGTCTATGTTATATTTGAGATTTCGTACGGTACTCATTTTTCTTTTAAATCTAATATAGCTTATGTTACTCACGAAGACTGTAGTTTTCTAATAGTAAAAGAATGTTTAAAATCTACCAGTAATTTCTGAGCCTATTCATTATAAACAAATGTAAGTTTGTTTATAAATGTAAGTCTTTTCTCTTTATAATATTGGTATAGACATAGACATGTCTATGTTATATTTAAAATTTCGTAAGGAACCCTAATCTTTTAGAAAATCCAATTTAGCCTATGTTACTCACGAAGAATGTAGTTTTCTAAAGAATTTTTAAAATCCGCCCTGTAGTCTCTGAGCCTATTCATTACAATAAAACTTATAAATCTTTCCTCTTAATAATATTAGTATAGAAAAAACGTATTTTTACGGAACCATCGTTGGGCAAGTCCGACTCTTGTCCGGTTCCTATTTATTATAAACACTTTGACCCATTGATGATAAGCATACATAAAACAGGCATTCTAAGTTATCAATAAGCGGTATCAATTTCCGGTTAAAATTCTCACAATTAATCTAATCACTCTTTTTTTTTCAACATCTAAAAGTGCAACAATATATATTAGTTACATTTTATAAAAACGTAACCGAAAAGAGTCGAGTTGCTTCGTATTCAACTTTGCCGGAAAACTCATTTTCTTTTTTTGTTATACTGTATACTGTTCAACTCTTCTACACCTACCTATCTCAAAGGACGTTTTCAATTCCTTCATGATACTCATTCGAAGTGCTTAATATCATCGGAGAATCTGAGACTAAAAATGCCGTTACATTATACAAAATATATTGGAAAAACCCTGTACTTTCTTGCAATGCGATTGTGGAATGCGCTGCCATTAGATATACGTCTTGCGAAGTCACTTGCTATCTTTAAGGACAAGGTTAAAAACCACTTTCTGTCCTCTAACTAAATTTCACTTGTATTTCTTTTTATTTTATTTCTTCACTGTGTACCTACAACTTAACTATTATCCTCGCTATTATATTTATCAGTAGTTATAGTATATGATGTAAGTACGCCATCAACTACCTCTTCCTGTCTATTCTGAAACTAAGGTTGTCTGGAAGATATCGATTTTAGCGATAAGACCGCCCATTGTACTCTCACTTGTAGTATAATTCTTAAAAATACTGTATGTAATGGTGTGCAATAAAGAATTATCTATCTAACTTTATATTTTTGCCCCTGAAACTGAATGAACGCGATATTTACAATGTATCAATGTGTTGTTGAGTTTCCGATTTGTTCCCGACAATGTCACCGGTGTATTTTACCTACAGTAATAATTTGTATAGTTAAGATCATGCGAGTTCAAAATCTTATTATAGCTAGTTATTCCTATTCAATATATAGTTCTTTTGTATCTTTGAATATCTAACTAAAGGTAGTTAGACATGCAAAGATACGAAAGAAGTAACAAATATAATTACGTTGCCGACGTCATCGGGTGGTGGTGGAATTTGGGTGTTTCCTATGTATAATACGTATGTATTTAGAGATATATATATAGGTAAGTATATTTATCAGTTTTCTAGATCCTATACCACAAGCTTATTAGTTTACTTTGAGTTAGATGGCGTTGTGTAAAAAAGTCCCACAATATCCATTTAATATCTATTTTTAATTTATTGCAATTTTTTTATATATGTATTATATTTGTTAATCCGTAATTATGTATACCTGTCTTCTACATCAAATAACGGATAGAACTTTTTTGATGCGGATTGTGTTGTTCTCAATCCGATGTGATCGAAATAGTTCTTAATTATGTATATAATAGTATCAACTCACCTGGGGCGATGAAGTGATCTCACTAAAATCCAAAAATTTGATTAATCTTAAATTTTATATTGTGTTACTTTGATGGTATTTCACACCCAACACCTCAAAAATTACTAGAACCTTTAGAACGCTTTCAACGAGTTGTTATTGTTCTTGGATGGGAGTTGACTGTATGTATAGTTGTATGAATCTATTCTCTACTAACATATAAAACTGAAGAGTTTGTTTGATTGGTTCAACACTCTAACCTCAGGAACTGATTAACAATTGAAAATACTTTTGTATTGGATAGCCCATTTATCGACGAAGCCCACCCACGCTACTACTCTGGAGAACGAAGCAGTAATCATAAAAATCAACAAATTTCCTAACATTATTGTAAAACAAGGAAAGAAGAACGCTCGTGGCCCCGCAGATTCAGTGTTTTGTAAACGATCACTGCATTAAGCAAGTTTCACTATGGTTGGTCCTCGGATAGGTGACCACTTTGTGGCATTTACGCACGAAGGCACGTTAAGCCGTTGGTACCGGTTGCCAGTAACATGGCAGTCGTTAAGCCAAGTTGAACGACTTATGAAAAATTTCAACAGCTTGTCGCCACAACCTGCGCCTGTCCAATTTAACACGGCAATGGGCTAACCACCTGTAACGTGGGACAAAAGTGCATATGGTGAAATGTGGGCGTATAGTATGCCTCTGCCCACCCCTTCGGAGATAAAGGCGTGACAATATGTCTTTTCTAAAACTAATAAACGGAGGGATTTCATGGGTACCACGGGGTTAGAATTACTCTACGGGTGAAGCCCCGGGGGTCAGCTAGTGTAATATAAATTGACAAAACAATTTTTAGTATGCTTGGATCGCGAAACATTTTTATCTGTCCTTTTTGACTACCCCGTCAGGGATTCAGTTCATTCATTTATTCATCTATTACGCCTTATCCCTGAAGGGGTGGCAGAGGCATATTATATTTCCACTTTTCACCATGTGTATTCCTGTTCCACGTGATGGTGAGCCCATTGCCGTGTTAAAATAGACAGACGCAGGTTGTGGCTACCTGCTGTTAAATTTTTTTAAGTCGCTCATAAGGCCTCCAACTTGACGACTGCCATGTTACTGGCAACTGGGACCAATGGCTTAACGTGCCTTCCGAAGCCCGGAATCGCTCGCAAATGTAAATGCCACAAAGTAGTCACCCATCCCTGACCAGCAAAAGCAAAAGTTGCTTAACTCAGTGATCGTTTACAGAACACTGAGTCCGCGGAACCACGAGCGCTTCATTAGTTATATTAGAGTTAGTTAGTTAATATTTAGATAAAATAAACTGTCATTTGTTACTCAGATAACATTAGCTACATTATAAAGAAACTAAGCAACTTTCATTTCAGTTTAGGTATATCACATGACGGGCCGCCCCACAACGAATGCAGAGGTCAGCGATACATCATGAACGCTAAATACAATCCGAAGAATCCAGCGAAGAATTGGTCTCCATGCAATAAGAGGGAGCTCCTTAAATTTCTCAAGTTAGTATTGATTGATATAGATGTTTTAAACATGTTATTATGATAGATACGTACTTCAAACATACTTAAGCTACATAGAATTAGTCTCATAGATACGAGTATATCATTGATTTTCCATAAAGCAATACAATGAAAATCTATTTAGAAATTGAAAAATTCTTATTGTGTTGGATAGCCCATTTATCGAGGAAGGTTATAGGCTATATATTATCATGGCGTGACCTTATGTATGTATGTATAATATATATAATCATTATTAATAGTATATAGCAAATAAACTGTACTCCTATAATACTCGTAATGTTGTACTCGAAGGTACAAATTATGTCTTAAAGTGAATCTATCTTAAACAGAATCTGACCTACACTAAATAATCCAAATATTCTACAGAGAAAGGAATCTGTCACTCGGACCCCTACGATGGGGGAGGGGGCGTCGAGGGAGCGTGAAACATATTTCTTCAATGCTCTGTGGTTAATTCACATGCTAGGTTTTTATATAATTGTTACAATGAACATAATTCGTTTACCAGTACCGACATTTTGGTGGCAACGGTGTGAGGGCCCAAGCGACTTCACTAGCAGGCGGTTCAACTACTGACTAACGGACGATATGGGTTCACCACCTGTTACGTGGGACAAAAATGCATACGGGGAAATGTGCCTCTGTCTGCCCCTTTGGGGATAAAGGCGTAACAATGTGTATGTACATATAAAATTTTAATTAAATTATTTCTTTTATTTTCAGAAGCAAGCATGCGTGGTGTTTACGTCAAGATAGCGTAACTTCGTATAATGATTATAATAACTATTCGTTTATACAATAAATTGATATAATATATGTGCAGTTATTTATATACCTCTGGTGACTGTGGATAACTAAGATTACCTATTTTCGTATTCGGTCGCGTCAGAAGAGAATAGAAATCGTCGCTCAATAGAGAGCCGACGGAAAAAAATTGACAGTTTTCGTATATAGTCCACTATTACAATTGCGCTCCACCAGAATTCTATCGGCTGGCCGATAGAATGTTACTAACCCGTATAGCGCCTGTAAATAGCTTTTAATTTGTATTTTTGGTATTCTATATTAATGTTTTGATAGCTAAAACAGCTATTTTGTCTCTATTCTGCAGCTTGAGAAGTGTGATTGTGAAATATACAATGTGTTAAGAAAACCCTGTCCGACCCGAAAGGGGCACATAAGCACCTCAATAACATAACCAAAAAAAAATTTTAATTCATATTATTTACAATGATATAGTTATAATTTTTTTAAATGCGTGTTTTCAGTATCAGAGTTAGTCCAATTTCCTTAAAATATTGCAAATTTTTTAAAACTGACAACACCTTTGTTGGCATGCGGCGACGAGTAAATTTGATATCAAAAGACACCGCCGCGCCGGCAGGTGTAAGCTGACCTTTTGATCTTGCATTTCCAAATAGCCCTTTCCCTGTGTTACCATGTAAGCTACCACGTTATATTAATTTTTAAGTTATTTTATTCGGGGTAAATTTTTTGGTAAATTTTTTGGGGTATTTTTTGGGGTAATTTTTAAAAAGGATTACACGAATAAAATCACATCTCGATACCTACCAATACCTTCACGGATCGGACAGGGTTTTCTTAACATATTGTATAATAGTTTTACTAGACTACCTAGTTTTGGACTAAACGCAATAGAACCGCTATAGAATACAACTAGAATGGCTTTCTGATGGAAAATAGTAGACTTGCCCCCCTGGATTGGTGGCTGAGGTTCACTATTATTTGACTGCTATAAGCAGCTGCCGTCAGACTTTTCAACCCCATAACCTGAGTCATATATGTGGCACGTCTAAATGGCGTCGCCCGCCTGATGGTAAACAAAGACGACTACCCGTGATTGGGGCCGCTATCTCAACCCACAGGCCTCCGATAGTAACCCTCATCTTGACGGCCCAGAAATATGCCTTTTTACGCTTCTCTTAAAGGACCCAGGATTGTAAGAGGAAAACTCAGGATTGAAACACATCTTGGTAGGGCCCTTACGCCTTTGTTAAGAATTCTAGCACGGATTTAAAAATTACGCTACACTACGGTAAGTCCTATTCCTGAGCCTGGTGAGTCTGGTGACCGTTTTAAATTACCTTATTTACATTTATTAGCGTTTCCCTGCTCCAAAAGTCCCAGGTGTCACTAGGATGGTAGTCGTTAAGCCAAGTTGAAGGCCTTATGGGCGGCTTGAAAAGGGTAGCCACTAGTGTAGTGCTCGTAATTTCGATAGGGCAAAGTACAATTATAGCACGTCGGTACGTATTACATACGTCCATAAGTAGCAGCTACGATGTCAACTTTGGTGATAATGTTCTACAGCAACATTATATTTTGACACCAGAGACAGATATTATGAACTCCCTGCTACGCTTTTCGTAAACTTCTGCTAGAGTATGCTTGAGCTATTTTAAGGGGTTTTAGAAAATTTCAACAGGTACATGAGTATAACACCTCTAAATAAATAAATAAATAAATATCCATCACGCCTTATCCCCGAAGGGGTGGCAGAGGCATATTATATGCCCACTTTTCACCGTGTGGATTCCTGTCCCACGTAATAGGTGCCGTGTTGAAATAGACAGACTCAGGTTGTGGCTACCTGCTGTTGAAATTTTTCATGCCGCCCATAAGGCATTCAACCAGGCTTAACGACTGCCATTTTACTGGCAACCGGGACCAACGGCTTAACGAGCCTTCCGAAGCACAGAAACGCTCTCAAATGTAAATGCCACAAAGTGGTCACCCATCCGAGGACCAGCCATAGTGAAAGTTGCGTAACTCAGTGATCGTTTACAGAACACTGAGACCGCGGGGCCACGAGCGCTTCATAACACCTCTGATGTTGAAAAGATTCTTTAGGTCACAAAGACCTTCGTACATTAATAAATCTATACTAATATTATAATGCTAAAGAGTTTGTTTGTTTGAAGCTAATCTCAGGAGCTACTGGTCGGGTTTGAAAAATTATTTTTGTGTTAGATAGCCCATTTATCGAGAAAGGCTATATATCATCACGCTACACGGGCGAATCCGGAGGGGGGGGGGGAGTCATCTAGTAATTGCATAAGTACTAGATGACCTCCACGGCTTTGCCCAGGACATACTTCTAACCCCCGTCGCACCCATTTAATCCCGTCGTTTAGAAATTCTACAATTATGCTTAATAATTTGACAGATTTGTCGACATTTACTTTTATATTACATTACTGCTCGGCTCTCCAGGGTAGTAGCGAGATGATATATAATAGCCTATATATAGCCTTCTTCAATAAATGGGCAACTAATCACAGCACACAGCTGAGATTAGCGTGTTTAACTAAACAAAAAAAAGACAAACTAACAAACAAACAAAGTCTTCAACTTTATATATTAGTATAGATTGTATAGTATAGATTATTATGCCTGCTTAAAAACAGTCAAAACATAAAACTATCCACAGCGTAGAATTGCAATTTTATTTCAACAGGCGCTCGTAGGGCGTTAATCACATTTTGTTTAAAATTAAACAATATAACCAACCATAAATATTATGTATTAACTTTAATACATAGGTAATATTTATGGTTAGTTATATAGTATATTGACATACTTGAACTTGTACAATCAAGTATTCTTTATTCGCAACGTTTAGCGCCTACATTAATTATTTCTGTTGGACTCCAACAAGTTTTGCTATGCCTCGATCGACAAGTTATCGACAATACTTATCTTTCAACTTTCAGTAAGTATTTAGTTTGTTTATGTGTTTTCTTTTTTATAAGTTCTGGGGCTATACTTTCGTGGGTTCACTCGGGACTCCAGGTTTTGTTCGGTAGGAGTCCAGCATATGTAGATATCCATGAGGACTTCTACACGTAAAATAAACTTAATCTTTATGTTAAGCTTAAGTAAAGTGGACGAGATCCAAGTACCAGCAAGGCTCATCGCCTTATTTTGTTTGTTTGTTTTGTCTGGGCCGTTTTGCACTTAGCTGCTTGATTGGGCCATATACGTAATACGTGATACGTAATACGTACGCGATCTTTTTTCATCTCTTTACTCCAACCAGTCAAGGCCATCCCAGAAGGCCGCGGTCAGCAGACTTTTCAGGTCCTTGCAAACCTCCGGGAGCGATGCGGCGGCTGGAGGATGTGCACCCGGTCGTCTGCCACGCTCCTGCACTCCATGAGCACGTGCTACGGCGTTTCTTCTGCCTACATGCATCCTCTGCACAGGGGGCTGTCTGTTGCACCTATGGTAAATAAGTGTTGGTTAAGGGGACTACGGCCAGTTAGGATACCTACCACTTTGCCTATACTTTCCCTTTTTAATCTTATGAGGTAATTAGTTTTTTTTTAGATATCCCTGGAACTGCAATCTTGGTTTGCTTACATCCCCCACCGTTTTTCCATGCTGTTCTGTGTGCTACTACAGTGTTTGTGAGCAGCCATGTCTTTATCTTAGCCTGAGGTATGGGTAGTAATGGTTCCGGTCCATATCCGATCCTCTTTTGGCCATTTCATCTGCTGCGTCGTTTCCCATTGATTTTCTGTATCCTTTTATCCATTGCAGAGTTATCCTGTTTTTTCCACACATTGCCTTAAACGTGAAACAAAATCAAACAAGAAATTCAGTAATTTTATTTCTTTATTAGATGTATATAAATAAATAATATAATTATTGTGGGACATTTTTTTACACACTGCCGTCTATCCCAATGTAAGTTAGTATAAGCTTGTGTTATGGGATCTAGACAACTGAAAAACATACTTATATATTTCTAAACATATACAAATTATACATAAGAAACACCCAAACTCCGAAACAAACATTAGCGGATCAAATGTTTTTTCCGACCCGGGAATCGAACCCAGGAATGTAAGTAATAAAAAAAAAACACAATGACCATTTGCAAAAAGGCTACTTTACTTGATACTGTACATCTTCATCAGTTAATGGTTCAAAAACTGATGAAGAGTACAATAAAACGTAATGATTCTAAGGTCCGTATTCCAGAACGTTTCTAAATACTCAATCAACGCTTGAGACTAGATTTTGCCTTATAAAATCTACTCTCAAGTGTTTCTTGAGTATTGATAAACGTTCTGGAATACGGCCTAGAGTAGTTCGTCATTTTTTCAAAGAAATGACAGTCTGAATATCGTTATAGGTATCCTACTAATATTATAAACGCAAAAGTTTATAAGAATGGATGTTTGTATTTTGATGAAATTTTACAACAATATAGCTTACACATCATAATAACACATAGGCTACTTTTTAACCCGGTTACAACTTCCCGTGGGAAACAAGAACGGGAAAACTACCACGCGTGCGGAGCCGCGGTCGTCCACAAGTTTTAATATAAAAATAAACGTATATTGTTTTTATTTAGTTGAGTGTTGCTTTCGTTTATTGACCTTTAAATTATAATATTGCACAACCTTTCACTACCCAAGATTTTATTTTCTTTTTATAGTCACTCCGATTTGCTCTAATAGGTACCTGTCATTACGAAGCAATATACTTAATCATAAATATCAAATCTGCCTATGACAGTATTCTGATGGATATTGACCTCTCCCATTGATCGCCGCAACCCACGGCCCTGCGCTTTCCGCATCCAGTTTCTTTCTCCATTTTATCTTGAGGGTTGATTCCCGGTTACTGTTAACTGTCAAAAAGGGTTATCAAATAGACGATGTACCTTACTCAAATACAACAATACCATCTTTTAAAAGTCTTCTCAAAACTTTTCTTCTTCTTTATATATATATATATCCATCACGCCTTATCCTCCAAAGGGGTGGCAGAGGCATATTATATGCCCAATTTTCACCGTGTGGATTCCTGTCCCACGTAATAGGTGGTGAGCCCATTGCCGTGTTGAAATAGACAGACGCAGGTTGTGGCTACCTGCTGTTGAAATTTTTCAAGCCGCCCATAATGCCTTCAACCAGGCTTAACGACTGCCATTTTACTGGCAACCGGGACCAACGGCTTAACGTGCCTTCCGAAGCACGGAAACGCTCGCAAATGTAAATGCCACAAAGTTGTCACCCATCCTAGGACCAGCCATAGAGAAAGTTGCGTAACTCGGTGATCGTTCACAGAACACTGAGACCGCGGGGCCACGAGCGCTTTTTATCTTGAGGGTTAATTCCCGGTGACTTCCAGCATCACAATCATGTTCCTCAGGGTGTTTTTCGATTGCCTGTTAAAAGCAGTTAATCTGTGGCGCAACTGCGATTTGTTAATTTTTTTCGACATGAAGGCACCTGTCGCTTGATTTCCCAACAACCCTAAACCGTACACTAATCTTTTAATCTACTCGTTAAAAAGTAAATTACCTACTTAAGATCATAACGAGGTAACCCGAGTAGTTAGGTTTGTAAACCATATTTTTTATTTACATCGACCTAATGTTGCGCAGTCGCACCTCATAGTTCTCACGCACACACGCGCCCCAAATCTAGATAGATGTAGGGCTGTGCTAATATAATAAAAAGTTCAACTACTATCAAATCAATAAAAGTTTAAACACAGCTAGAAGTAGGCCTCTCTCTATTTCAGTTTGGGAAGGCAATTGGCCATACGGTTAGCAAAGTAATTTGCCAAGCATATTATGGGATTTTTTTTAAGAATTTAATAGTACATTATCTATAAATATAAAATCTAAATATAGGGTTAAGTATATGGTTCAATATATGACTAGCTGAAGCTCGCAGCTTTGTCCTCGTGGTGAAAATTTCCCGTATCCGCTTCTGCCATTGTTGTAGTAATCTAATAAGCTATCTTTAAGAGATAGACATATGCCATGGCGGACTTTTCTGTAGACCACACGTTTACTGACTCGTGGTCCCACCAATTTTGACCCACCGTGCTCGTGGTCCCACTAACAGCAACTGACTCGTGGTCCCACTAACAGCAACTGACTCGTGGTCCCACTAACAGCAACTGACTCGTGGTCCCACTAACAGCAACTGACTCGTGGTCCCACTAACAGCAACTGACTCGTGGTCCCACCGAGTTCGTGGTCCTACTAACAGAAACAACTCAATTCATGTTTTGTTGTTCGATCACGAGCCGGGTCTCAATGCATAATCAATTAAAGGATAATTATAAATTATCAGTTTTGATAAAAATACCATAAAATCATAATGCATACATAAAAACATTAAAAATATTTTCAGAATATTCAATTAACATTTACCTACATTAGATAGGTTCGGAAGAAAATGTCCTTCCTTTTAAACCACTCTATATACCTATTGAGAAACACCCCATTAAAATCCGTCGCGTAGTTTAAAAGATTCTGCGTACATATAGATGATGGGAAGCAATTACTTCGTTTTATCTGTTTATCAATCACTCCTTATCTCCGAAGGGGTGGCAGAGGCATATTATACGCCCACACTTCACCGTGTGCATTACTGTGCAGTCCAACCAAAGAAGTGAGAAAATGAAGAGAAAACAGAACCAAAGAAATTAATAATCTGGTAACTATACTTACTTTAAAACTACCGAAAAAAAAAATCTCAGTTTGAAATACGATACCAATCTAAGAACTTAATTTCATTTTGCACCTTTCTTTTTATGATAAAACTCTCACCTCGAGTTGGCAGAAATTATAACCTAAACGAAATTACCACTAAAACAATAGCTTCGTGTGACCTACAATTTCAAAATGGCCGCTTTGCTTTTTACTTCGGCAGTTATAAAATAGCTTTATCAAGAGATTGCTTATTTTCACACAATCTAAAAATACTTTCTCTGAAGCCTTTGTATGCTAAGTATATTTTTTCGCCAGTGCATATATAATTAGTCTAAGTCTAAATGTAATGAGCGAAATCGTTTGAATAGCCACACGTTACTATAATTTGTAGCATTTAGTTATTGTAATTTCATAGATGAAATGAAATTTCATGGACCTTTAAAATTATGTACCGCAGCTTCGCCCGCGTGGTGAAGTTTCCCGTACCCGTTGCACTCAGTGTTATAGTACGCTGGTATGTTGTCCTTAAGAGATAGACATAATGCCATCGCGGATTTTTCTCATCTTCATCCGAGCGTCTGTCCCAGTCGTGTTTCGCGATGCCTGTGGTCCGCTTTCCTAGGTTTACTCCTCCACTTCGCACGGTCGTCAGCATCGCCTGTAGATCATTGGCACGCATGTCATCGCATCGACGTCAAGCCAGCACTTCTTGAGGACTCTTAAGGAGACCCGGCGGGGCAGACATGGTCAGAAATTTGTTTCTTACGTAGCCCCACGGTTACCGCAAGACAAGACCATACTAGTGAAAGCGACAACTTATCTGCAATGTCAAGGATACTCAGCTTAACTCAATAATACTCAGCCTCCGTTGGTCTGGGATCTGCCCGCTGAGGAGTACGCGGTTAAAAAGACACAATTCCACCATACATTATTTGGCATTGGGCATACAAAACACTTAACAAATTATATTCTAAAATTTTCCTCGAGAACCACCACTCTTTTCATTGGTGGAAACAGAATGAAAATTGATGCAGTAGTTTTTGAGTTTATTGCAAACAGACAGACGGACACGGCGGAGGACAATGTTTTATAATATGTAGTGATGGCTCTCTACCGAGATCTTCGAAGCCCAAACCAGGCTCGCTTGTAACTGGTACACCAGCTGCGTAACGAACAAGTTCTTGGCGAAGAGAAGTAAATCTTAAAGCATCAACCTGTGCCAACCCTGGCTAACATGGTACGTCAAGATCGTTTCCCACAGGCTATAAACCTTAAGACTCAATCGCTCAATGTGAAGACTCTTTTTATATTTGAAACAGCCTAAAGAATCAGAAGAGAATCAGCCCACCCACCTGATGGCAAGCAGAGACGAGGACCTGTGATTTAGAAACGCTATCCCAGCCACTAGGGCCCCAATAGAGATCCTGAGGTTGACGATCCAGAAAATTTTCTATTTTGGGCTTTTCTTAAAGAACTCAGTGTTTTAAGTGGAAGGAAAGACGTGCACTGGCATAGAGTTCCAACAGTAGACTGTGGTAGACTGATAATATAATAATGTTACATAATGTTTTCGGCGTAAAAAATCTAAAATTGTTTACGCCGTAGTGTCTTTGTCTTGAGGTGTGCGTTACGATTGCTACGCCAAGGCATCAATCTAAATCAAAATGTAAGCGACTGCTGTGCTATGCTGAGATCTCGGGTTTGAGTCCCGGGCCAGACCCAATATTTGTTTGATCCACAAATGTT
This sequence comes from Thumatha senex, assembly GCA_948477245.1. Classification (NCBI taxonomy): domain Eukaryota; kingdom Metazoa; phylum Arthropoda; class Insecta; order Lepidoptera; family Erebidae; genus Thumatha; species Thumatha senex. Next base: position 22,340,322 of record OX419739.1, on the reverse strand, counting down.
TGTTTCTAATTTTAGATGTTTTCTACGTATGATGTATCCGTATGTATTTAATGTTTATGTTTATCGATTACGCATTATCCCCGAAAGGGTGGCAGAGGCATATTAAATGCTTGCTTTTCACCGTGTGTACTCCTGGCCCACGTAATAGGTGGTGAGCCCATTGCCGTGTTCCTGAGGTACCTATATAATAGTATTGAAGGCGTAGATTCGACGCCGATGGAATTGGATTCCTAAAATTCCTGTTTCTACTTTTACAATTCGTCTGGGATCATAAGACAATAGCACTAAGCTAAACAGGAAAGTAAAAATTTCCTCATATTTATGTAAATAAAATGGCTACTTTGGATTTACGGCACGTACTTGCGTAAAGATTAATAGATTATTCAGACCACGTTCAATGTTTTCTATATACTCACTTATATTTCGTGAAAACACTATTTTAGTATTCTTTGTGAAGGCGAAATTGAAAGCTACATTTTTGTAGAAAGTAAAATTAAGTGAAACTCGTAAATATGAAGTGTTTCTTTATAAAAATTATAAACTAAAGTATGCAATAATGGTTCATTTCTGCTAAAGATAAATCTAAATTACCTACCCACATCGATGCGTGTGCCCATTACTGTGATAAGCGATGTGATAAGCGGATGTTGTTAGGTGGATTTTGAGTAGGTGCCTAGTTTCGTTAAGGCTTGGTATTCCTGCCGAGACCACGCTTTTGAGTTTTTTAAAACAATCTGAGTCTTAAAAAAAAGGTATTTTGATTCTAAAAAACAGATATGTGTTAGTAAAGGATCTAAGCTAGTCAAAGTCGCATTCAGTTACAAAACTGAATGATAGAAAAACATCCCAAAGTTGAATCGAATAATCAATAATAATAATCGAACATCGCTATCTAATTCAGGGGGCCAAGTCTCAAAATCAAAATCAAAAATCTTTATTCATGTAGGTCACAAAGTAACACTTATGAACGTCAACATTACTGCTTCTACATTTACATTTACTGCCAGATTCGCAAAGCAATAGGTAAAGCCAGAGGAAGAACCTGGCAATAAAACTCATGGCCACTCTTTTCTAACCGCCATTTGACACAGTTTGATTAACATGATATTTGAGCAATTATAAAGTAATGAATTTATTCAAAAAAAAAAGAATAAAATAAATGTTGTGTTCATTAAAATTACACTTACGAGTACAAAGTTCCTTTGAATTTATGTGAAAACAGTCTATATCAATCAATAATATTATTTGTAACAATTGCTATAACAGCTATGAGCTGACCAGTCCGAACAGACGGCACCCGTTCACGGGTATGACGCATATATCAGCCATCGCCTTACTCAACCGTATTGTAGGGAACAAGGCGACCCGATACATACGCCACCACTGCCAGGACACTTAGGCGAGGATGACATACCCAAAAACTACACAGCAACTATCATGTCAATTTCAAAATAATAATTATGTCTACATAGTGCTCACACAATAACAAAGTCAAATTACAACTAGTCTACTAATACAATCGCGTCAGAAGAGAATAGAAATCGTCGCTCAATAGAGAGCCGACAGAAAAAAAATTACAGTTTTCGTAGTTTACTAGTACAATTGCGCTCCAATAGAATTCTATCGGCCGGCCGATTGAATTTTATTAACACGTGTAGAGCCTGTAATTAGCTCATAATCTGCATTTTTGGTAGTCTATATCGCTAACACGTGGTTCAATAAGTCCCGAGACTAACTACTAAAACAAGGTTTTTTTTATAAAATTATTTTTTATTCATCAACGTAGTCTCCTCCAAGAGCGATACAGTCCCTCCAATGCTTTTCTAAGTTTTCTATCCCGTGCGTGTAGAACGATTTGTCTTTGGCTTCAAAATAATCCTCCGTTGCTGTGATAACTTCACTATTTAAGTCAAATTTCTTACCCTGGAGCATTTTTTTTAGATCTGCAAACAGCCAGTAATCGCTGGGGGCCAAGTCTTGCGAATAAGGGGGATGAGGAAGCAATTCAAAGCCCAATTCATAAATTTTGGCGTCATCAAATCGTTCTCATAGACAAGGCGCGTTGTCCTGGTGAAACACCACTTTCTTTTTGTTCATTTGAGGCCGTTTATCCGCAATTTCGTACTTCAATCGCTCCAATAAGCACATGTAATAGTCACTATTTATATTTTGCCCCTTTTCAAGGTAGTCGATGAAAAGTATTCCATGCGCTTCCCAAAATATAGACGCCATAACCTTACCGGCCGATTTCTGAGTCTTTGGCCGCTTCGGGCGTCTTTCACCAGCCACTCTCCAATCCGCTGACTGCCGATTGAATTCCGGAGTAAAATGGTGTATCTATGTTACATCCATTGTCCCATACCGACATAAAAAATCCTTTTTATTATCATCAGCGCCAAACATCGCTCAGAATCATTGATACGTTGTTCCTTTTGATCAGTGGTAAGCCAACGCGGCACCCACTTGGAAAAAAGCTTTTTCATGGCCAATATTTATGTCAAATAGTGAAAACACTACCAGCTGAAATCTTCACTATCTCGGCTATCTCGCGCACTTTTATCCTTCTATCTTCCAATACGATTTTGAGGACTTGGTTAATATTTTGTTGAGTCACTGCTTCATTTGGACGACCTGAGCGTTCCCCATCATTTGTGTCCATGTGACCGCGTTTGAAGTCGGCATACCACCGACAAATGGTTGCTTTAGAGGGAGCTGATCCGCATAACATTTTATAAGCCATTGCTGTGCTTCAACGGTATTTTTCCAATTAAAAAAAAATTTTTTTTTCATTGTAGCGAAACTACAAGCGTAGTGTCTGCAAAATCAATATTTTAATGTTCCATTTAAAAAAAAAATACATTTCCAAGTTAGTCACGGGACTTATTGAACGATCTAGTATTTTATCTCTATTCTGCAGCTTTAGAAGTGTGATTGTGAAATATATAACAGTTTTAGTAGACTACCTAGCTGTGGACTAATCGCAATAGAACCGCTATAGAATAGAACTAGAACGGGTTTCTATTAGAAAATACGAGACTCGGCACCCTGGACCTCACAATTTCCTGACCTTTCTCATAATACATTGCCTTCAAGCATATCAACGGTTGTAAATTTCAATGTCAAATCAACATAAAGACAAACAAACAGAAGCCTGTTGTGTTAATGAACAACTTAACTGTATGTCCGCCTGTGTGTCACTAGGTCGGGAACAAAGCGTATTGTATAATCATTATCTTTACAATAGAGATACATTTTATCGTTGAAAGTAATTAGACATGGAATCAAGCAAGTGTTGAATGAAGATGATATTTTTTCTTGTACATACGACAACGCTTGTGATAAGTCATACATCATCATTGCAGACGTTATTGAGGGATTTTCTATGCTAAATTAACTATTATTTAATCAAATGATATGTAGCCCATATATAATGCTATAGGTTATACTTATACATATAGAGACACCCCAGCTAATTTCGAAAACAGCTAAACTGATTTCAATGCCACTTGTACTGGCAAATGTTATAAGTTATATACATGGTACATTTTATTACCGTATTCCCACGGAAATGAGCACTACGCGAGCGAAACCGCGTTGTCGCTTGTATGATAAATATTAATGTATACTAAATTACGAAATATACATAACACAAAGACACTAAAGTTATGTATAATAACATAATGTATATAATTGTATGTATATTAATGTAAATTTAAACACATATTACATAAAGAAATCGTAAAAATAGCGAATAAATAAAGGTACTTAAGTTTAACTTTTTACTTCCACATACTTACACTTACTTATCATTTACACCTTTAAACCCAAAGGGGTGGCAGAGGCATATATTAAAACGTAGGAATTTTGTGTCATGCAAAAGGTGGTGAGCTCGTTGCCGTTTTAAAATGGACAGGCGCAGGTTGTGGCGATCTAAGGTTAAATTATTTAACAGATTCTTTTTGAAGTGAAAACTTTTTTGGTGCACCGTACACAGATTTTTCCGTAGGTAGTAAGTTAGGCTGATCCGTCCCGCTCTGAGGTAGAAGACTCGATCGGGTGAACTCGGGAACTCCGAGTGTATCCGAGCGAGAAAGATACAGTCAGCTGCTCTTCGCTGTTGTGTTGCCGTGTTTATTATATTTAATTCATACGTAATAAAAATAATCGAAAGCGATTGCAAATGAAGTTTTCACTTCTGCCGTGCGGTCTTAAGCACACACTCTTAAATTCTTTTTTGTGTTAAAAAGCCGCCCATAAGGCCTTCAACTAGGTTTAAAAACTTCAACCGGGACCAACGGCTTAACGTGCCTTCGGAAACACTTGCATTGTCTGAGGACTAGACACAGTGAAAGGCGTCTAAAATGGTGAAAATTACTCAAAGCAATCTCGAGCGTGATTTGAATAAAAACTAAGGTTCGTATTCCAGAACGTTTCTCAATACTCAGTCCACGCTTGAGAGTGGATTTTATAAGGCAAAATCTAGCCTCAAGCGTTGATTGAGTATTGAGAAACGTTCTGGAATACGAACCTAAATCTGTAGCTAAGTGAAAATTGTGACTACGATTTTTAGAAGTTACCTTTTTTAGCTCTTTTGAAATGTCGTGATTTTCGTATTAAGTATATTATTTGCATAGAAGGCACAAATATAGATTAAGATAAACTCTTGTCTAGCTGCAAAGATAAGATGTACCTACTTATAACTAGTCTCTACCCACATTACAAATAAAAAAATAAAAGAAATATGTAAAAAATATTAATAAGTTTATCAGGAAAACTCAAAAATTGCATTTGGATATCTTTGCGAGGAGTTCCCCAGCAACGGGACTTGTGATTTAGCCGATTCGAGTCCGACATGACATCTGAGGAGATTTCCATACTTTAAATAAAATGTGGGTGAACTTATGTACACGCGTTAGAAGTTATACCTACTGCTTTAGCCTAATAAGATTTCATAACATAGGTATAACACAACTCTTTGTTTGTAACAGGAATGATAAATTAGTAAGAAAAATTCAAAAGAATAAAAACTACAGTGAATGTAGTTATGAGTTGTCATGAAAACACTTTTCAGCTAACTTCAGGGTCATTATAAGTTGTCATGGAATCACTTATCAGCTAACGTCATGGTTATTCGTTTGTATAACTTCAAAAAAGAAACCAACACACACTGTGTATTCATAGCCATACGCTGGTACTGCAATGGAACTTTACTAAAAGTAATTTCTAGTGTATTATTGACCATTGTGAAGCTAGAAAGAATTAATTAGCAAAATAGAGTATTTTTCTTGAAGTCATTGCTCCACCACATCGTGCACTAGATTCCCTCATTAAGAGTCCATTCTCTTGCACGTATTGTGACTTAACTAAAGATTTCCCAACATAATGAAATGAAGGCAATAAACCACCCTTTCTCTCTTAGTTTCCGCGGTAAACAATGCTATCGAGACGTACGGACGTATGCAGAGAAAGCACGCAACAATAGCATGCGGGTTGACATATCGAAACGAATCTGTGGCGGTTGGAGAGGCGTGGAGTCGTTGTGAACTTAAATATTTTGTAAATATTTTACACATACAAATATTACATACATATTGTCACGCCTTTATTCCCGAAGTTAGATGATTAGTAAATATTTTAGATGCAAGGATATATACTATACTATCTTTACGCTGTATCCCTGACGGGGTAGTCAGAGAGGACAGGTCGCCAGGCTTCACGGTATGACAAGGACTTCCGAAAACCCCCTTTTTCACATTTTAGAAAAGGAATTAGGATTCTGCATAATATATAACTTAGGTACCTACTAAATGGCGTCCAACTTAAACGAATATGAAGTAAATAGTCTTTTAAGTAAGACTTATGACATTTGTGAACGGGAACGAAATCGCGAGCACAGCTAGTTTTTTTAATATATGTAATCCATTTTTTGTAAATATTTATAAATAAATATTTATATACATATTTCAAAATATAACTGATATTTTTGACGTAACGCAATATTTGCCTTCACTGTATTTACTAATTATTGTTGACTTTATATTATACTTGCGGTGGGTACAGCTAGTTATAATAATTATCATAAAGTATCTTCCACACACTTTTTTTTTGTAAACTGTACGATTAATTATATCAATATAAACAAATGAGCGTATACAATAACGTATGTAATGAAAATAATAGTATTAACAATAGTCATCATCAGTTTAGTCATCAGTCCAGCCGCGACCACGGGCGCTGCAACGCGCTCGAAACGTCGGTGACTGTAGGTACAAAATTGTTTCGCGTGAAGTCCCGAGTAGTATATAAAATATGAATAGTATTAACAGTTGTCATATTGTGTACCTTTGAGAATGCCGTGAGGCGAAACCGGTCAGGTTTACAAAGTAAATGTTGTGAAACAGTACAGGTGGTGTTATTTAATATGTGTAGCAAGTTCCACCAAGCGCCATCAATCAACAGTATAAATAATCTGAAAATAATAGTGTTTTTCATGAATTAATAGCGACTCTAAGCAAGTGTTGTTCTATAACGTGTTCGGATCTACAACAGAGTAACAACCGAAGCGGAAATATTACCTCATAGTGCACCATTTTCACTATTTTGTACTGGTTAATTATAACTATCTATGAAGATCTCGCTATAAAGTGGCGGTAGCCTAGTTGTTCAATACAGGGACCCAACGTGGACGTCTTCTGGCAGAAGCAATTTAACTTATTAGGACTGAGAAAGAATAACAGTTCTTCGTGTTCTTTTTAAAAATTAAAAGAACTCTACTCTACGTCATCCTTATCTAAAACTAGTTGACGCCCGTAGCTCCGCACGCGTGGTAAAGTTTTCCGGTTCCTGTTTCTCACAGCAACTGGTTTCCGGGATAAAATGTAGCCTATGTGTTATTCTAAGGTGTAGGGCTATATTATTGCAAAGTTTCATTAAAATCCATAAAGTATTTTTTGCGTGAAAGAGTAACAAACCTGCAAACTTGAGCGTTAATAATATTAGTAGGATAATTGGAACTTCAAGCCAAAATAATATACACGAACATACACTGACGTTTCAAACGGGTTGTAGTCGCGGTTCGAGTCCAGTCCAACATAAAAAATTATGATCATCATTCAATTGTTACTCTCAGTTGCATTCGAAACCATATCACATCGGTTTCCTGAGTCCCACTTTCTCATCCATTCTTTCGGCACTTCGTACACTCTTTGACATTTCTAGAGATGTAATCATCAACGCGCATATCGTTCACGGCGTCAATCCAAGAGTTCTAGGGTCTCTAATTTCTACTAAGACCTGGTGATAGTGGCAGAGCAACGTCACGTCACACTCAATATAGAAAAGGAACACATACACGTACCTAATAAAAAAAGAACTATTAATGATCAGCTCTCTTATGAAAACACACAGTCATGTTTATCAAAGTGAATTAGGCTCAGAACACAAGAGTTCAATCCCACGATAACACTAGCAATAGTTAATTTATAGACACGTTTTTAGCACATTACCATAATTGAAACGAAAGCAAAATCTGTGCTAAAACAAACACCTGATACAGTTTGGGATAATAGTTTTTACAATGCCGAACTGCAATGAATATAGTGCGGGACTAACGAAATGTCGATAAAATTCTATCGATAAACATACTTATGTACATAATGTTAAAATAACATAAGCCGTCACGTCTCACACAATATAGGATAGGTACACATACGCACAGGAAGAAAACTTTTTAGAAATAATTTTCAAAACTTTCACCTTGCAGATGCAATTGAGTGAGGATTGTATGACTATGTGTTTTGTGCATTTTAATTGATATTTTTGTACATTTAAGATTGTCTATAGGCAAATGTTCAAACAATAAAATAATATACATAATATTAAATGTGTAAGTGCTATCGAATGTTCCCAACACTAGACAAATAACATTCTGTTCTCTATCTGTTGCACTAATCCGCGCAGTCGTACAACGCGAAACCACGCGAACTGTCGCTGCTAGCAACGACACGCGAAATTTAAAATAATACGAGCGTTATTTTTTCTATAGATAGGCTGAAAGCATGTAGTTTCTTTTGCTCTATTCTACTAATTGACATCTGTCAAATGAGAAAACGCGCGAAAAATGACGACATTTTTAAAATTATGCATTTTACTCCATACCTAATTTTTTTAAAGAATGTGAAGTTTACTTGTCTTACTATTTTTTTAATATTATAGTTAGTGCATTTATGTAAATAATTATGGTGGTGTATTGGAGAAATTTTATTTTGGCGGCCGCTTTGTCGTCTGTTTTGGATGTCGGCAGCGTACCGTTCGGAAATGATGTAAGTACAAAATTATTTTTATTTATTATCGAAGAAATCTCTGTTTTTTAAAATCCCACTAAAACCACATCGGTTCCCGGCACCCTAGTTTTAATATAATCTCGAAAAAAAAAAATATTTCTTTTATTTTTACATTTTATTCGTGTTCCGTACCTATTAATTATGTTTTAGATACAGTTTCATATAAAGGTAGGTTAGGTACTATAATATTGTAGAACCTTTTGGCTAGTGATTTACAGAAAGGTTATTGTTCACCTAAACTAAGATATGACCTGTATCTTTGGAATCAAATCTTCAGCAATTTGATTTTTTTTTGCATTGTCTTGTTATTATTTTTATTTATATATGGTAAGTGTGTGTCGTATTTTTTTTTTGCGCATTGATTCAGGTTTACTCCATTTTACTGGCACCCTTAGGCACTAATTCGGACAAAAGTAGAGTCAATTTGGTTCCAGTCAAACTTAGGATGATCTTCGCAAATCATTCATTGTTAAGCATACCTATTGTTCTACATTTTTTTTCTATATACCTACTATACTTTTTTTCGTAACTTCTTATTACGAGAAAGATAAATATTCATTTCAATCTTCTTCTCATACTTCATGACGAAATTAGGTAGGTATATTTTAGCCTTTACTACTTATGTGTAAGTAAAAAATATTCTAGAAGTGAAATTTTAACTGCTCGTTGCGGCAAAATCAAAGTGGACTTCAGGCTCTAAATCCAGGCAGAGTTTGAATGCAAAAGGGCGGAAACTTAAAAAGGAAGGGGGACTATCACTCTTCTAAAATTAAATAAGGAGAGGTCTACGTCCAGCCGTGGACTGAGACAGGTTGATTTAAAAAAATATTAAACCAACTGAACCAAATAACTTATGGCTATTATAGGATCTCACCGACATTGGCAATATATTAAACTAGGTGACCCCAACGGCTTCGTCCGTGACATACTTCACACTCCCATCGCACCTATTTAATCACATAAACATAAACATACTTTCACGCCTTTATCCCCGAAGGGGTAGGCAGAGGCGTACAATACGCCCACGTTTCACCGTATGCTTTGCTTTTTGTCCCACGTAACAGGTGGTGAGCCCATTGCCGTGTTGAAATGGACAGGTGCAGGTTGTGGCGACCTGCTGTTGAATTTTTTTCAAACCAAAACAAAAAAAGGCATTCAACTGGCTTAACGACTGCCATGTTACTGGCAACCGGGACCAACGGCTTAACGTGCCGTCCGAAGCACGGAAACGCTCGCAAATATAAATGCCACAAAGTGGTCACCCATCCGAGTACAGCCATAGTGAAAGTTGCTTAACGCAGTGATCGTTTACAGAACACTACGTCCGCGGGGCCACGAGCGCCTCTATTTAATCACGTCGCTTATAAATATAAATACTACAATAATGCATAAAAAGTTGCCCGATTTGTCGACATTTATGATTACTGCGCCGCTCCCCAGGGTTGTAGCGTGATGATATATAACCTATTGCTTTTCTCGATAATGGGCTATCCAACACGAAAAGATTTTTTTCAGATACGACCAGTAGTTCCTGAGATTAGCACGTTCAACCAAACAAACAAACTCTTCCACTTTATACATTAGTATAAAGATTTGAATGCACACGTAGCTACTGGTCACGATTTAACTTACATTCAATGATTGGAATGTAATAAACCGGCTCTTAATGCAAAGTCACATAATTTACGTTGGATGTCATTATTATTGCGTGTAAATTAGAATTAAGTTTTGTTAACACTGCAGTACGTTATAAATTTAGGTAATCATAAAATGCAACGTATTTTTGGCGTTTGGTTGGAATTTTGATGATCCTTATTATATCCCGCGTTGGATTTTTTGTACCCGTTAATTTGTTTGTAACCTCTCTGATTACCCCGATTACCCTGATTACCCCGTCATGAATACAGCACGACGATAGTTAGTAAGTTTTGAAGATATTGCGAAGATAGGATCCCAAAACTGAAAAGTCGCTTGTCTGGTCACAGTAAATATATCGTAGAACAGACTTTTATGGCCTCATGGCCCCCTCATGACCCTTAGACCCTTACTACGTGAAGTAACGGGCAAAAAAAGATGATTTCTTAAACACTAATCTCGTTACTGCTTGTTACTTCTAGAATTCTTCACGCTGTATCCCTGACGGGGTAGTCAGAGAGGACAGATCGCCAGGCTTTGCGATCCATGCATACTTCTTTCGCTTCCTCGAGATTCATCAATCGCTTCATACACGCACGTCTGGGTATCCGAGTACTTTTGACCTTTCCGTTTTTGAGCAATCTGCTCACGTAGAATTAACAGTGGTTGAGAAAATATTTTCACTGACAACAAAGCATCCTAGTGTACCCTGAAGTGAAAGCTTGTGATGAAACTAAGTTAAATACTTAAGTAATTAGCTTAATTTCATCTTTCTAATACTTAGAAGAAGACCTAAGTGAAAACTGCTGATAAACCGGGATTGGATAATTAATTCTTGAAAGATGATAAATACAGGATATCACGATAAAATGAATGAATAGGTAGCTCCGTTGCGTTGGTTTTATTAAGTCGAAGTTATAAAAAAAATATATCTCGTAATTAAGGCGTTTAAGGTCTCTTCCGCCTATTATCTGAATATTAGTTAGGTACATACTATTGCATTGTTTTATTTTAGTGTAAAAAAATCCCAAGTGAATTTTGTACATTTGGAATTAAATAAAATTTGCGTTTGACTCCATTGAAGTACATTATAGCACAGTGGTTGACTAATTACTTTTGTATTTAACATAAACTAGGAACGCCCGCGGCTCCACTAGTGTTATAAGTTTTCGTATACCCGTTGCCCACAGGAACGTGATCCCTGAATAAAAAGCTGACTGTGTGTTATTCCTGTGTGTCAGCTATCTCCACAACAAATTAAAAAATTCCAAAAGAAGAACACTTTTTTTTATACAAACTTTGCAACCTCTTTTCACCCAAGAGCTTGAATTTTTAAAATCACGCGGCGTGCTCACCTACGTCATATTAGCAATATTTGAACAAATTTTCATGATTTCAGCTGTGGGTTGACTGATCAGTCGGTCAGTTTTTGCTTTGATTTATATAAGTACTAGCTGTCCCGCCCGGCTTCGCCCGTGACATACTTCGAACCCCGTGGCACCCATTTAATCCCGTTGTTTGTTAATTTCACATTCACAATAATGTATGAACATTTTCCAAATTCATTGATTACTTCACCGCTCTCCAGTACCTACCTACCTACAACGCCCGCACGGGCCGGTCGAATTATGGTTACACGAAATTAATTTCTTTGCGCTTTTTTTTGAATCTACGATAACTTGTAAGATATCCATTTAATTTGTAAGGTGTAATGGGACAAAATAATCGCCATGAAATGCTGAAGCCAACTAACGTAGTAAAAATGATAAGGATTAATAGCATATTTGTGTAATAGCATATTTGCCTTCAAATTATCGCTTTATAATTGATGGTTTTTAAAAGTATTAAAATGGATATAGTATGTTATTCTCATGAGATAGACATATATCGTCGCGGACTTTTTTATACACCTTCATTAGATACATAATTGCACCATACATTATTTTGTTATATCTCAAAGGGTTTAGGCAGCGTTGTTGAAAGCTCGCAGATGGCTTCTTTTTTCCGACATCCCCAACAAATATCGTTATAGTTGGGTCAATGTATACAAAAACTTAACAAATTATACATAAAAACCTTCTATAAGAATCACACTAACTATTACAAAAAAACCGCATCGTAATTCATTGCGTAGTTTTAAAGATCTAAGCATACATAGGGACAGACAGCGAAAAGCTACTTTGTTTTATAATATGTAGTGATGAAATCCTCCTGCAGTTTTTTCAGAGTGGATTACGACCTTTACTATTTCTACACAATTATTAAGTAGCTTTACTATTTTTACACCATTAATAGACACGAATATCAATTTCTGTGTCAAAGCTGGCTGTAGAGAACGCGACTATCGGGACTCGTTAATATTGGTCTCAGTACCATCGTCCAACAATATTCCAGAGTCGTATGTGGTGGCCTTCATGCGCGTACAATCCATCGAGTACTAAATCATTTCCTAGTATTAACTAGTTAATGTCCATAAATATTTGATAAAGATTTGATTTTCAAACTTCATTAAAGGCTGTGCAGGAATTCAATGAACTCCTATTTCGTCTCAGTTTATCCTCAAACTTAATTCCTATAGCATTAACGTCTTAACACTTTCTACTCTCAGTACAGTACACTCTTTACCTGCCTACCTACTATGTCGCATATCTGTTATCTAAGTATTTACAGCCCTTATGCCTGGGGCCTGAAGACGACAGGTGTACTGCTTGCCGTTTTTACAAAAGCAGGCCCTGGAAGGTGGAGTGGCGTGAAAGCTACACGAACTACACTACGCCCTTTATTCCCTCAAGGAAGTGGTATAACACCCGAATCTCTCAAAGAAGCGAGATAACATTTGAACCCTGCAAAGAGGCAGGATAACACCCGAACACCTCCTTAATGTGGCTACGGTAGCGGCAAAGTCTGTAGGGAGATTAGGGGCTATCCTTTCGTTGGGCTTACCCCCGGAACTTCCGGCCATAGACAGATGGAATGGAAACGTGTGCTTTTAGTCAGATGTAGGTAGTATAGGATTTCCACACAAAAAAAAAAGTATTTACAACCCAAAAAAATGTTATCTTAACGATACTTTCTATCACTAGTGTCAGCATTAAACTGGAAAAGGGCGTGCTCCGTTGGTTTAGACACGTTCAACGAACGAGTGAGGTGAGATGAGTGAGAGAATGAACGATTGACGAAGAATATACATTGTGCGAAAGTAGAGGGCAGAAGGAGTCAGGGTAGGCCGAGACTTATAAATGAAGACCACGTGAGCAGATTGCTCAAAAACGGAAAAGTCAAAAGTACTCGGATACCCAGACCATGTATGAATCTACAGGAAGCGAAAGAAGTATGCATGGATCGCGATTCCTGGCAATCTGTCCTCTCTGACTACCCGTCAGGGATACAGCGTTAAGATAGTTAAGTTACTTTCTATCACGAAAACAGTTATTGGAACGAAGTTCCTTATCGCGCGTTGTGAAAGGGGGCTAGACGGAAAAAAATCTTACGAAAAGTTGTCACGACACTTTTTGCTATTTGCTTTTTTTATTTTATATTTTTATTAATTATTTATTAATTCATTAACATCATCTTTTTAAATTCTTACGAAAAGTTGTCACGACACTTTTTGCTTTTTGCTATTTTTATTTTATATTAATTGTGTTTGGTAGTCAAGTTTATGAGAAATTTAGCATAATAATTGCTTTAAAATTTATCCATAACTAGAAACTTACTAGGATTACACAAATTAGCAAAATAATTGTGAAATTTGAAGAATTATTTTTTTTTTTTCATTTCTATTTCGCATTGAACAGTGTGGTGTCGCGACGATTATTTTTGTTGAGTGTATACAGGTTTTTTGTAAATAATAAATAATAAAAAATAATAACATTTTTTTTTGTTTATTTTTTCTTTTGTTAATTAAAAAAAATAATTAAATTAATTAATAATTAATTAATTAAATTATTATTTAATTTTATAAAAAAAAAATAATAAAATTTTATTACAATTCCTTCACTAATTAATCGAAGGGAACTTCGTTCCATCCGGGTGTCCCTTGACACCTCTCAAGTTTTTTTTATCTTATTTTCAGAATAACAGATTATTCTATTCTTCTCTCTTGACGCAATCGTAAAATCTATCAGATAAATCGTATACCTACTTAATATTCTGTAATTGTACAGTGAACCGTGAAATTGTAGAGCTTTATTCTTTATGTAAGTACATTTGCAGTAGCTTATTTCCAATCCTGTTTCTGAATGAATTATGTATGTGGAAAGTTTAGCTGTAACTGCAGAATACTAAACGCTGTTGGCCATGGAAGTATGTGAGTTCGTTGCTTTCGTCCGGAGCATGATTGTAGTATTGGGACTTTTGCGCAGCTTTAGAAATCATTTGAAAAAGCAATTAGAAGGTTGTATGTTATAATAAAGAGAAGTGGACAAAGGATGGTCGCATTCTATATATTCGTGCCGTAATTTTTCACTAAGCGCTGATAGATAGCGCTTATACCGCCTTATGACATTCTTCTTCTTCTTTTCGTATCGCTAACAAACCTAAATTGTTTCGGCCCAAAACTTAGCTACAAGAACAGCATTTTCAGTAGCATTCATTAGGTCCTCCTGTGTGCAGTTGGAAGGGCGTGCAGAACAAGACATCAGATGATTCATTGTTTGGGGGACATCCCCACATATGCACTCCAGATTCAAGCCATCCGAGAAGCCCCACCTAAACAGGTTCTCCTTACTCCGGCCGATCTGTGTTCGGAGTCTATTTAAAGACTTCCAGATCGGCCATGGTAAATCATGTCCAGGCGGTAGGCTCTCAGATAATGGGACAAACGGGCTGGGAAGAACGGACATTATGACATTTGACCGGTTGAAATACCAACTAAAACACGTGAATACAAGCGCTCGTGGCCCCGCTCAGTGTTCAGTCAGTGTAAACGATCACTGCGTTAAACAACTTTCGCTATGGCTGGTCCTCGGATGGGTTACCACTTTGTGGCATTTACATTTGCGAGCGTTTCCCTGCTTCGGAAGGCACGTTAAGCCGTTGATCCCGGTTGCCAGTGAAATGGCAGTCGCTAAACCCAGATGAAAGCTTTATGGGCGGTTTGATAAATTTCAACAGCAGGTCGCCACAACCTGCGCCAGTCCATTTCAAAACGGAAATGGGTTTACCAGCTGTTACGTGGGACAAAAATGCGTACAGTGAAATGTGGTTGTACCTATAATGTGCCTCTGCCTAACCCTTCGGGGATAAAGGCGTGACAACAGGTATATGTATGCAACAAAACGTGCACTCGTCCTAAAGCCACAGTCTTTTGTTAGAAGGGCAATTTATTTGTAAGGCGAACTTTCACGTTGTAATTACAATAACATTCGTAGACAAGTCACGTTCCATCTGACATAACAGATCAGTCACCTTGCTTCCTTCATCTTTGTAAAGTTGCATGTAGAAAATTACTTCATTCTCGCTAGAAACACACAGAGGTACAAGTCTTATATGTTTTTACTGTCTGTGTAGAAACACGACTTTTGTTTGTGGGTGGAGTAAATGGGTGGAGGATTAAAACCTCGTTTTACGGGCACAGTAGAAGTACAAGTCTTATATGTCTTTACTGTCTTATATGTCTGTGTAAAAACCAAAGACCTTATACTTATAACTAATGTGCACTACTGCGAAATAATCGGTCCGCGTGAGACGGCTCTCGGCAGTGGCGTTGTCCCTTTCTAAATAAGTGACCATGACCATTGACCATGAAATAGCTACCCTTCGGATAAGAAAATAGATGTCATTTAAGCTCAACGATTTTTTTTGTTAATCAGTCTATTTATAAGTCTTTGGTACAAACACGACTTTTGTTTTTAGGTGGAGTAAATGAGTGGAGGAATAAAATCTCGTTTTTACTGGTATAGTAGAGTATCACCAAATCACCACCATAGTAGAGTAACTTACCTGACTGCGGCAAGAATATAATATACTAGCTGATACACGCAGCTTCACCCGCGTGGTGAAGTTTTCCTATTCGAGATTTCGTACGGAACCCTCAACTTTTTGAAAATCCAATATTGCCTATGTTAATCACGAAGAATGTAGCGTTATAATGGTGAAAGAATTTTTAAAATCAGACCTGTTTTTTCTATGCCTATTCGTATAAACTTGAAAGTTTGTAAGTATGGATAGACGTTGGTTAACTTTACAATAATATAGCTTACATATCATAATAACACATAGGCTACTTTTTTACTTGGGATTAAGTTCCTGTGGGAAACGGGAACGGGAAAACTTCACCACACGTGCGGAGCCGCGTGGGACAACATGTTAATAGTAGTTGGTAATTTGTTGTATAGCACTTTTTCTTCATGGGACTATTCCCACAGCTATTGCCATGCAATAGCAATTTCCATGTCCAGAAAAGTTACACTGAGCTCGAACTTGGTAAAATCCCAGAAAAAGTTAGAGTGTCTAACTAACTAACTAACTATCTTCACGCTGTATCCCCGACGGGGTAGTCAGAGAGGACATATCGCCAGGCTTCGCGATCCATGCATACTTCTTTCGCTTCTTCGAGATTCATCAATCGCTTCATACACGCACGTCTGGGTATCCGAGTACTTTTGACCTTTCCGTTTCCTTTCCGTTATAGTGTCTAGTTCTGTTTTTATCTACTCCGTGGTCTAGTCATCATCATCATCCGAGCGTCTGTCCCAGTTGCGTCTCGCGACGCCCGGGGTCCGCTTTCCTACATTTTCTCCTCTACTTCGCACGGTCGTCGGCATCACCTGTAGTGAGACCATTGGCACGCATGTCATCCTTTACGACGTCAAGCCAGCACTTCTTGGGTCTTCCCCTATTACCGGGACCCGGCGGGGCTGACATGGCCAGACATTTGTTACCCACGTAGCCCGGCGGTTGCCGCAAGACGTGACCATACCAACGAAGGCGACACTCTTGCAACTTGTCTGCAATGTCACGGACGTGTAGGCTGCCGCGGATGTAAGAGTTCCTCACGCAGTCCGTCCACGTGACACCACACATCCACCGCAGCATCTTCATTTCCGTGACACGCAGCTCCTGCTTGTGTCGCCCCAATATCGGCCACGTCTCACTGCCATGTAAAAGGACAGGTCTAATAATGGTTTTGTAGACCTGTCCCTTCAACCGGATCGGCATTTTAGGGTCACAAATGTCACCGGTCATCTCCCGCCATTTGGCCCACGCGGCAGCAATGCGTGACTTGACATCGCAATCGATGTCACTGGACGTATGAAAAACAGATCCCAGGTATTTTACCTGGTCCGTGCGCTCGACCAAATTACCGCCTTTGCGGACGGATGTGGGATCTGTCGAGTTTAGTGCCAAGTACTCGGTCTTCGCCACATTTAGTTTCAGACCGCCGTTCTCAAGCGTCTCCTTCGACGCCATTTCATGTCGCACCAATCTGCCCCTGTCCGCGTCTGCCAGCGCAATATCGTCAGCATACAGGAGCAACCATGGAGGCTGCTCATGCGAGTTCCTGATGCTGTCCGACAATTTGTCTAATATTACACTGAACAGAAGCGGACTAAGGACCGAACCCTGGTGTACACGACAGTGATGGGGAAGGGTTTCGTGTCGCCAACAGCAGTCCGAACCATTGAATCGGAGGCACAGACCTCTGGAACCCCTTTGGACCGCAGTGCCCACCAGATCATCGCACGAGGAACACAGTCGAAGGCCTTCTGCATGTCTAGAAACAAACAGTGCAGAGGCGTGTTCTTCGACCTGTATTTTTCTGCGACAACCCTCAGGGCGAAAACAGGGTCCGTGGTCCCATGACCAGGCCGAAGCCCATATTGACACTCCGAGAGAGTACACTCCTGCCGGATCCGAGAGTCTATAATCTTCTATATATATAATAAATCCAATACTCCCGCACTCCTGCACTGACCCGGAAAAAAAACCTTTGAAGACTGGAGTAATAATACTCAGTCTCCATTGGTTTGGGAGCTGCCCGCTGAGGAGTATGCGGTTAAAAAGGTTTACTAAGATGCCAACACCGCGAAGACCCATCGCTTTCCAGGCTTCGATGGGGACTCCATCGGGTCCGACAGCTTTCCAATTCTTCATGCGGCCAAGCGCAGTCAGGACTTCTCCAGGCGTTACCGGTGGCACTAGTCCCTGATTCGGAGGGAGGTCCGGAGGCTGCACCTCTTTGTGCTGTTTACTAAGCAGCTCGTGGAAGTACGAGCGCCATCTCTCCTTTACCGCGAGGTCTTCGCTTAACAGGTTGCCCTCAGGGTCTTTTACGCAGCGACACTTGGATATATCCTGTGCCGCTTTGACCCTGGAGCGCTTATAGATGAGCTTCTGCCCCTCAGACGATTCCAGCTTATCATACAGAGGTTGTAAGTGGTCTCGTCTGGCTCTGGCTACAGCTCTCTTTGTGGCGCGCTTGGCAGCCCTCTACGCGTCACGGTCTTCGGGAGATCCGGTCACTTGCTACTTTTTAAAGAGGGCTTTCTTCTCCCTAGTCTCCCTCTGGACTGCGTCGTTCCACCACCAAGTTTCCTTGTCACATTTGCGTCCACCCTTAGACTCACCGAGCACCATCTTCGCCGCTCCAAGGATCTAGTGAAACTAATATATTTTGATTGTATAGGACACTTGCATAGTTCCATAGTCGTCAATCAGTTCTAATATTGTCGCTATAACAAAATATACCTACAATTAAATAAATATTGTGGGAGAATTTTACACAACGCCAATTAACGCATATTAAATTACTATGAGTCTAGTGACACGAGACAACTGGTAAACACGCTTACTTACATATATACTACTCGTACATATTATGCATAGAAAACATCGAAATCCAAACATTGCGGATCATACAAATATTTGATCCAATCCTGTTTCCAACCCGAGACCTAGGCAGTACCTACCACTGCACCACCGAGATAGAAGTGTGCAGTACTTGGATACAGTAAATATGTTTCAATTACTTCACTGTACAGGATAAGACACATTCACCAAATCATATGTAGGTAGTAATTGTGACAGAAATCACGACTGTTACTGACTGACTGACTGAACTCGTGTAATATATTCTATCCGGGGTCACGGACGCTAGGAATAGAATTGTATCTTAGATCGAAGCTCGCACCTTGACACTTCTCATACCGATCTAAATAGCTGTAATAAACTACGATATGTACACTTACCTACACAAGTTACACCTTCAAATTAAATAATTTTATTTAAATTGTATAATTTGAGTAGATCCTGAAAAAGATTTCAGAAGCGCTCATGGCCCCACGTAGGTACTCAGTGTTCTGTAAACGATCACTGCGTTACGCAACCTTCACTATGGCTGGTCTTCGGATGGGTGACCACTTTGTGGCATTTACATTTGCGAGCGTTTCCGTGTTTCGGAAGGTATGTTAAGCCGTTGGTCCCGGTTGCCAGTAAAATGCCAGTAAACCCTTCTTGAATATGGAGCCCGGGGTCCATTTTTAGTTGCTTGCCAAGAATCATGTATGGAATTTTTTTTAAGAAAATAGTATCTGACCTCCGAACCAAGGCGCCTACGTTGTTGCCTCATCTGTTAATTAGCAGCCCTTACACAAAATAATTAATATTGTCTTGCCCCTTCTCCATCTTACTTTATCAAACATATATTTCTTATACTTAGCCGCTATGTGATTTTATATATGTGTTATTTGTTAATAGGTATTACTGCAGTGCGTTAATGCACTTAGAGTCATCGTAAACTAGCTACTTTTATCATCGGCAACCGCTAATTTCGTAGCTTTTTAAAAGCTAAATAATACTATCGCTAAAATATAAATTTTAAAGTGAAAAAATATTTCAGTCACGAGCTGGACTCGAACTAGTGTCTTCTTGTTTAACGTGCCAGACGTGTTTACCAACTACATCACCGTGACCTGCTCGAATTAATCCACCTCTTTACGTCTTAAGGGGCGATGTATAAAATTAATACAGTCTCGAAATCGCGGATGGATACCTAACTAACTACTAACTATACTAGCGGCACGCTATGATGGCCGTTTTGACATATTATTACAATAGTGATGATATTTTACTTGTTTAACATAAGTACTCTGTTTTCTACCGTAGTATAAATACCCGACTAATATTTCGACTATTCACATATTTCTATAAAAAAATTGTAATTAAAATTAATACGAAACTTCATGAAAGGACAAACGTCAAAACGGCCATCATAGCGTGCCGTTAGTATAGTCTGCGGTAGATGTTAATGGTTTCATGTGTTTAATAGTGAACTGATTTATAACACCAATCGCTTTCTAATCACTTCATTGAACTCAAAACTTAGTAAGTGCGTAATGTGTCAAATCTAGAGCAACATTTTCCACTACACAACAAAATTAGAAATTCTTCGCAAAATGGTGAAAAGTGCCGTTAGAACTACCGAAAATTTAATAAACGTTTTATATCTGTGTCGTCAAACACAAAAATCGGAGTCGTTTATTAATTTCCCAGTTCATGGGTCCGTCACGACTTTATAAAATGGGAAAATTGCGCTACCGACACGCTTTACCCTAGAGGATCACGATAATTGTTTGCCAACTAAAGTCATAAGTGCCAGACAGGTCAATGGATTATGAACACGGATTTCTTATTTTAAAATAATATGTTATGATGTCTTAAAATTTGCCTACTTTAAATTAGTCGGGTATATCTAGAGCTAGCTTGGTGACTTAAATCTTCAGAAATTGAGATGCTTTTTAATTAGTACATGGACAAGTAGAATTTAAAAAAATTAATGAGTAATTTTTTTTTTTTAATTCTGACTTGTACTTTCCGATTTTTAGATCAGGTAAGGGTAACATAACATTGTTCTGGTTTGATAATATACTATAAAATTTGAAAGGAAATAACATCTAATTTAAGGTTATTGTAAAGAAATCAAAAACGTTACATCTAACTTGTTTAGTCTATGTTTCTTTAACTTTTCATGAGGTTTCCATTTCAGTACTTCAAATTATTTAATGTGTCAATAATGTTTGTAAATGATCTCTCTGAATACCAATATAAATGAAAACTTAACAAAATGAAAGTTAACTGCGTACTCCAAATCGAGGGTTTTGAATGATAATAATGTTCGGATAATGAAAATATTTAAATAAAATAAATAAATATCCATCACGCCTTATCCCCGAAGGGGTGACAGAGGCATATTATATGCCCACTTTTGACCGTGTGGATTCCTGTCCCACGTAATAGGTGGTGAGCCCATTGCCGTGTTGAAATAGACAGACGCAGGTTGTGGCTACCTGCTGTTGAAAGTTTTCAAGCCGCCCATAAGGCCTTCAACCAGGCTTAACGACTGCCATTTTACTGGCAACCGGGACCAACGGCTTAACGTGCCTTCCGAAGCACGGAAACGCTCGCAAATGTAAATGCCACAAAGTGGTCACTCATCCGAGGACCAGCCATAGTGAAAGTTGCGAAACTCAGTGATCGTTTACAGAACACTGAGACCGCGGGGCCACGAGCGCTTCATGAAAATATTTATTACTTATTATTTTAAATATTCTGTTAAAATGAGTAAACCAGTTCAATGACTTGATGCTTAATTTTTTTAATAGTCACCTGCTACCTATTTAATTTTGATGTTAAATCTAAGTGAATTCATAATCGACAAGCAAATATCATACTAATTAACAGTAATACCTTAAATTTGTAAAGCAATTATTTTGCTAAATTTCTCATTAATTTTTAATAAAGTGATTAAAGACAATTTTACTCGAGACGGGGATTGAACCCGTGACCTTTGCCTAACCAGGGCAATGTTCTAGCCACCTGAACTACCCGAACCGTATCGAATAAGTTGATATTCTCCACCATATTTTAATCATCATTTTAAGAGTATGACCAGAGCCATCTATCGAGCTAATGAATAGTAAAACCTAATTTTCCCTGGATAAGCAAAGGTCACGGTTTCAAATCCTTTCTAAACGGAGTCTGTCTTCTTTCACTTCAATTTATTTGACAGTAAGCTAGTGTACCATCCCTCTAATATCACACATGAGACCTTAATAAGAAAAACTTAGAGAAACCCACATGACAACCGGAGCATTCAGCCAACCATAGACGAACAATGGGCGCTGTGTGATATTTTATTTGATACATGCGACAAATAATTTCTATGCTGTGTCAAATGTGGGCCGTTTCGTTATGAATTGATAATCATGCGCCGTTGGATTTCATTCTCGGCAATATTAAATTTAGAGAAAAATATTTATTGCTTTAGTTGGTTACACAGTGCAAGAATAAATAAGTCAACGGTTTAATTTTTTTGGCCTGGTTAATAGGTGCTGTAGTTTATTTTAATTAAGCTGCCCAAAGTAAGCTAATACAAGCTTGTGTTATGGGATCTAGACGACTGATAAACATACTTATATATTTTTAAATACATACATATTATACACTAGATGACCCCACAGCTTCGCTCGTGGAATATTTCTACTTCCCGTCGCATTTATTTAATCCCGTCGCTTATAAATTCTACAATGATGCATAAAAGTTTGCCCGATTTGTTGTTATTTATGACTACTGCTCCGCTCCCCAGGGTAATAGCGTTCCCGCCTTTTTGTTAGTTCTGCAATACACATTACTCCTCATTTTATGAGCAGTAATTAAAAAGATTGACGTGATTTTCATAATAAAGATAGATGTTTATGGAGTGCATGCCATTTTCATATCAAAGAACAACATTATATTCTCATAGATAACCAATCTTTACGCAGTCGGAAACACGGAGTTCCTCTAGTCTAAGACTGTAAAAAAGTGTCAATGTGTTATTTGCAATGAATTTAGTTTTTATTGTAATAAAGTGTTGAAACGTTTAGAGATATTAGCTCATTTTCAGTTGAATATTAGTTACGAAAGTATTGCGCGTTATTAGCCGGCATTTCATGGTTATAGTCATGTTTCTATTACACTGTCCATTTGTAACCGAAATATTTAGTGCAATTGGTCGTTATTAACCTAAATTTGATCAATTCGCTCACTTTCGATAGCTGGTAGGTAAATGTGAATATAAATTCAGAGTTACGTCATTTTCGAAGAAATAGACTAAATAGAATGAACAAATAAAATGTAAAACAAAAAAAAGTACCAAAGCTGCTTTTTGGTCAATTCAATTCATTGATTCAGTCAAATAATGCAATAAAAAAGCATTTTTTCAAAGTCGTTATAATATTCAAAGTCGTACAAAAAAAAATTGGATTAATTGTACTCGTATCTATAATATATTTCTATCTATACTATTCTGTCTATTTCAACACGGCAATGGGCTCACCACCTATTACGTGGGACAGGAATCCACACGGTGAAAAGTGGGCATATAATATGCCTCTGCCACCCCTTCGGGGATAAGGCGTGATGGATATTTTTTTTTTATACTATTCTATATAGCTTTCAACCAACCAAACAAATAAACTCTTCAGCTTTATAATAAGCTGATCTCAAGTACTACTGGTCGGATTTAAAAAAAATATTGTAGTGTTGGATAGTGCATTTATTGAGGAAGGCTATAGGCTATATATCATCACGACACTACGCTGGAGAGCAGAGCAGTCATCATAAGTGTCGACAATTCGGGCAATTTTTTTTACAAAAAACAGCACAGAGTGGTGCAGCCTCCGGACCTCCCTCCGAATCAGGGACTAGTGCCACCGGTAACGCCTGGAGAAGTCCTGACTGCGCTTCGCCGCATGAAGAATCGGAAAGCTGTCGGACTCGATGGAGTCCCCATCGAAGCCTGGAAGGCGATGGGTCTTCGCGGTGTGGGCATCTTAGTAAACCTTTTTAACCGCATACTCCTCAGCGGGCAGATCCCAAACCAATGGAGACTGAGTATTATTACTCCAGTCTTCAAAGGTAAGGGGTCAGTGCAGGAGTGCGGTAGCTACCGCGGTATTAAGGTGATGTCCCACACCATGTAGAGCTTCGAGAGGATTATAGACTTTCCAGGAGAATTCTTTCCAGGGTAACTGTATACGCTTTTACAACAGGCTTCCCTGTGACCTAAGAAATTTACCTTTAAATAAATTTAAAAAGTTTATTAAAAACAAGCTTTGTGAAAAAGGTTTTTACTCCGTTACAGACTATTTGCAGGACAGGGACGCCTGGAAATGATCTGCTGGCAAAGTGAAATAATATTAATGTAAATAGGCCATCAAAAAAAAACCCTTCCTAAGTTTCTTGCCGGTTCTTCTCAGGTGGGCCGCGTTCCGAACCGGTGGTCGCTTAAAATATTTTAAATAGTGTATGACATTTTGTAAGCGCCGTTAAAATGGTCTATGCAAAATAAAGATATTTTTATTTATTTATTTATTTATATAGATCCAGCAGGAGTGCACTCTCTCGGAGTGTCAATATGGGTTTCGCCCTGGTTATGGGACCACGGACCCTGTTTTTGCCCTGAGGGTTGTCGCAGGGAAATACAGGTCGAAGAACACGCCTCTGCACTGTTTGTTTCTAGACATGCAGAAGGCCTTCGACTGTGTTCCTCGTGCGATGATCTGGTGGGCACTGCGGTCCAAAGGAGTTCCAGAGGTCTATATTGACACTATCCGGGACATGTACTGTGACTCCGATTCAATGGTTCGGACTGCTGTTGGCGACACGAAACCCTTCCCCATCACCGTCGGGGTACACCAGGGTTCGGTCCCTAGTCCGCTTCTGTTCAGTGTAATATTAGACGAATTGTCGGACAGCATCAGAAACCCACATGAGCTGCCTCCATGGTTGCTCATGTATGCTGACGATATTGCGCTGGCAGACGCAGACAGGGGCAGATTGGTGCGACGTGTAAAGGCGTGGAAGGAGACGCTTGAGAACGGCGGTCTGAAACTAAATGTGGCGAAGACCGAGTACTTGGCACTAAACTCGACAGATCCCACATCCGTCCGCATAGGCGGTGATTTAACCAGGTTAAATACCTGGGATCTGTTTTTCACACGTCCAGTGACATCGATTGCGATGTCAAGTCACGCATTGCTGCCGCGTGGGCCAAATGGCGGGAGATGACCGGTGTCATTTGTGACCCTAAAATGCCGATCCGGTTGAAGGGACAGGTCTACAAAACCATTATTAGACCTGTCCTTTTACATGGCAGTGAGACGTGGCCGATATTGGAGCGACACAAGCAGGAGCTGCGTGTCACGGAAATGAAGATGCTGCGGTGGATGTGTGGGGTCACGCGGATGGACCGCGTGAGAAACTCTCGCATCCGCGGCAGCCTTGACAAGTTGCAAGATTGTCGCCTTCGTTGGTATGGTCACGTCTTGCGGCAACCGCCGGGCTACGTAGGAAACAAATGTCTGGCCATGTCAGCCCCGCCGGGTCCCGGTAAGAGGGGAAGACCCAAGAAGTGCTGGCTTGACGTCGTAAGGGATGACATGCGTGCCAATGGTCTCACTACAGGGGATGCCGAAGACCGTGCGAAGTGGAGGAGAAAATGTAGGAAAGCGGACCCCGGGCGTCGCGAGACGCAACTGGGACAGACGCTCGGATGATGATGAATTCGGGCATTTTTTTATACATTGTTGCCGGACAGACTCTTGAGAGTAGTATTTATAAGGCAAAAACTAGCCTCAAGCGTCGATTGTGTATTGAGAAACGTTCTGGAATACGGCCTACTACGGTTAAGCAATTAATACTACGGTTAAGCAATTAATAATACGGTTAAGCAATTAATACTACGGTTAAGCAATTAATACTACGGTTAAGCAATTAATACTACGGTTAAGCAATTAATACTACGGTTAAGCAATTAATACTACGGTTAAGCAATTAATATCTACAGCTCCCTCTCGCTCGCGCTCTAATGGAGACGAAAGTAATAATTGTACCACGTGCCAAGTTTACGTCAAAATGTAGACGAAAAGCGCATACGCGGTTTGCAAGTTGCTTGCCATTCGACTGTAGTAATTAATGCTTGGTTGTATGATGTACTAGTTGACGCCAGCGGCTCCGCACGCGTGGTGTAGTTTTTTCCTTTCCCGCTTTCCACAGGAACTGGTTCCCGAGATAAAAAGTAGTCTATGTGTTACTCTGATGTGTAAGCTATATTTTTGTAAAGTTTCATCAAAATCCATTCATTACATTTTGCGTGATGGAGTAACCAACATCCATGCATACTTGCAAACTTTCACGTTAATAATATTAGTAGGATTATTATGAGTCTAGCGACACTAGACAACTTACAGTAAGTAAACATGCTTACAGCTTATGTGTGAGTTGTCCCAACGATATTTATTATTATTATTTATTATTATATATTACACATAGCAGATAACATCGAAACACAAATGGCGGATGCCGAGACCTCGGCAGTACCTACCACTGCACCACCGAGACAGAAGTGGGCAGTACTTGGATACAGTAAAGTAAATGTTTAAATTACTACACTGTACAGGATAAGACACATTCACCAAATCGTATGTAGGTAGTAATTGTGACAGAAATCACGACTGTTACTGACTGACTGACTGAACTCGTGTAATATATTCTATCCGGGGTCACGGACGCTAGGAATAGAATTGTATCTTAGATCGAAACTCGCACCTTGACACTTCTCATACCGATCTAAATAACTGTAATAAACTACGATATGTACACAAGTTACACCTTCAAATTAAATAATTTTATTTAAATTGTATAATTTGAGTAGATCCTGAGAAAGATTTCAGAAGCGCTCGTGGCCCCGCGGACTCCGTGTTCTGTAAACGATAACTGCGTTACGCAACTTTTACTATGGCTGGTCTTCGGATGGGTGACCACTTTGTGGCATTTACATTTGCGAGCGTTTCCGTGTTTCGGAAGGTATGTTAAGCCGTTGGTCCCGGATGCCAATAACATAACATGGCAGTCGTTAAGCCCAGTAGAAGGCCTGATGGGCGGCTTGAAAAATTTAAACAGCAGGTGGCCATAGCCTTCGCCTGTCCATTTCAACACGGCAATGAGCTCATCACCTATTACGTGGAACAAAAGTGCATACGGTGAAATGTATGTAATGTGTATGGCGTATAGTATGCCTCTGCCTATCCCTTCGGGGATAAAGGCGTGACAATATGTATGAATGTATCTACTCAAATTAAACAATATAAAAGTTTAAAATCCAGAGAGATCTGGATGATTTTGTGTTCAGTATTAATGTTTACATTGTGATTGATTACAAAATGTATATACCGAAAACCATGTTACACGGAAAGTCATGATCCTTTGATCCATGATCCTTTTTTGCTGGATTTGTTTCTACACCGAATAGCAGAAAAAAAATCTTGGAAAAAAAATAGTCATAATCATTCATTTTCTTTGGAATCGAATTCTAAAGCGTTACACAAGTATTATATAAATGAAAGTCGGTAAAACGTGTGTATAATATGCCTCTGCCACCGCTTTTGGGGTAAAGGTGTCGCTGATAAATACAATAAAAAAAATATTGTAGGCAATTTGATTAAAATGAATAGTATAATAGTAGTAAGACTACGTGTAGGTGGAGCGCAGGAATGGGAAAAATTCATCACTTACTATCATTTGTTAAGTGCTTCCGTTATAAATATTTTTGTACATGTATGTACGTAAGCTGAGGACCACTACCAAACAACCTTAGCAGCTGTGATAGTGTCCCTTAGACCAGATATTTATAAAAAAGTCTCTCTCATCATCTCTTCTTCATCATCTAAGGGACGTATTATAGAACCGTAATCAAGCCTCAAGTATTACTTCGAGCTAGTTTCAAACGGAGTTCTAATTATAGAACCGTAGTCGAGTAGGCAGTTAATTCGTAGGCGAAATGTCAATTAAGAATCACCTGAGAGCTGTCACAGCGAAATAACGTTTGATTCCGTTTGATTCTTATTATAGAACAGTGCTCTAGTGTCATTTCAATAATCCTTTATTTTATCCAAACCCTTCTTGAATATGGAGCCCGGGGTCCATTTTTAGTTGCTTGCCAAGAATCATGCATGGAATTTTTTTTAAGCAAATAGTGTCTGACCTCCGAACCAAGGCGCCTACGTTGTTGCCTCATCTGTTAATTAGCAGCCCTTACACAAAATAATTAATATTGTCTTGCCCCTTCTCCATCTTACTTTATCAAACATATATTTCTTATACTTAGCCGCTATGTGATTTTATATATGTGTTATTTGTTAATAGGTATTACTGCAGTGCGTTAATGCACTTAGAGTCATCGTAAACTAGCTACTTTTATCATCGGCAACCGCTAATTTCGTAGCTTTTTAAAAGCTAAATAATACTATTCCTAAAATATAAATTTTAAAGTGAAAAAATATTTCAGTCACGAGCTGGACTCGAACTAGTGTCTTCTTGTTTAACATGCCAGACGTGTTTACCAACTACATCACCGTGACCTGCTCGAATTAATCCACCTCTTTACGTCTTAAGGGGCGATGTATAAAATTAATACAGTCTCGAAATCGTGGATGGATACTTAACTAACTACTAACTATACTAGCGGCACGCTATGATGGCCGTTTTGACATATTATTACAATAGTGATGATATTTTACTTGTTTAACATAAGTACTCTGTTTTCTAGCGTAGTATAAATACCCTGTAATGTTTTCGACTATTCACATATTTCTATACAAAAATGTAATTAAAATTAATACGAAACTTCATGAAAGGACAAACGTCAAAACGGCCATCATAGCGTGCCGTTAGTATAGTCTGCGGTAGGTGTTAATGGTTTCATGTGTTTAATAGTGAACTGATTTATAACACCAATCGCTTTCTAATCACTTCATTGAACTCAAAACTTAGTAAGTGCGTAATGTGTCAAATCTAGAGCAACATTTTCCACTACACAACAAAATTATAAGTTCTTCGCAAAATAGTGAAAAGTGCCGTTAGAACTACCAAAAATTTAATAAACGTTTTATATCTGTGTCGTTAAACACAAAAATCGGAGTCGTTTATTAATTTCCCTGTTCATGGGTCCGTCACGACTTTATAAAATGGGAAAATCCGCTACCGACACGCTTCGCCCTAGAGGATCACGATAATTGTTTGCCAACTGAAGTCATAAGTGCCTGGGGAGACAGGTCAATGGATTATGAACACGGATTTCTAATTTTAAAATAATATGTTATGATGTTTTAAAATTTGCCTACTTTAAATTAGTCGGGTATATCTAGAGCTAGCTTGGTAACTTAAATCTTCAGAAATTGAGATGCTTTTTAATTAGTACATGGACAGGCAGAATTTTAAAAAATTAATGAGCAATATTGTTTTTTAATTCTGACTTTTACTTTCCGATTTTTAGATCAGGTAAGGGTAACATAACATTGTTCTGGTTTGATAATAAACTATAAAATTAGAAAGGAAATAACATCTAATTTAAGGTTATTGTAAAGAAATCAAAAACGTTACATCTAACTTGTTTAGTCTATGTTTCTTTAACTTTTCATGAGGTTTCCATTTCAGTACTTCAAATTATTTAATGTGTCAATAATGTTTGTAAATGATCTCTCTGAATACCAATATAAATGAAAACTTAACAAAATGAAAGCTAACTGCGTACTCCAAATCGAGGGTTTTGAATGATAATAATGTTCGGATAATGAAAATATTTAAATAAAATAAATAAATATCCATCACGCCTTATCCCCGAAGGGGTGGCAGAGGCATATTATATGCCCACTTTTGACCGTGTGGATTCCTGTCCCACGTAATAGGTGGTGAGCCCATTGCCGTGTTGAAATAGACAGACGCAGGTTGTGGCTGCTGAAAGTTTTCAAGCCGCCCATAAGGCCTTCAACCAGGCTTAACGACTGCCATTTTACTGGCAACCGGGACCAACGGCTTACCGTGCCTTCCGAAGCACGGAAACGCTCGCAAATGTAAATGCCACAAAGTGGTCACCCATCCGAGGACCAGCCATAGTGAAAGTTGCGAAACTCAATGATCGTTTACAGAACACTGAGACCGCGGGGCCACGAGCGCTTCATGAAAATATTTATTACTAATTTTTTTTAAATATTCTGTTAAAATGAGTAAACCAGTTCAATGACTTGATGCTTCATTTTTTTAATAGTCACCTGCTACCTATTTAATTTTGATGTTAAATCTAAGTGAATTCATAATCGACAAGCAAATATCATACTAATTAACAGTAATACCTTAAATTTGTAAAGCAATTATTTTGCTAAATTTCTCATTAATTTTTAATAAAGTGAAAAAAGACAATTTTACTCGAGACGGGGATTGAACCCGTGACCTTTGCCTAACCAGGGCAATGTTCTAGCCACCTGAACTACCCGAACCGTATCGAATAAGTTGATATTCTCCACCATATTTTAATCATCATTTTAAGAGTATGACCAGAGCCATCTATCGAGCTAATGAATAGTAAAACCTAATTTTCCCTGGATAAGCAAAGGTCACGGTTTCAAATCCTTTCTAAACGGAGTCTGTCTTCTTTCACTTCAATTTATTTGACAGTAAGCTAGTGTACCATCCCTCTAATATCACACATGAGACCTTAATAAGAAAAACTTAGAGAAACCCACATGACAACCGGAGCATTCAGCCAACCATAGACGAACAATGGGCGCTGTGTGATATTTTATTTGATACATGCGACAAATAATTTCTATGCTGTGTCAAATGTGGGCCGTTTCGTTATGAATTGATAATCATGCGCCGTTGGATTTCATTCTCGGCAATATTAAATTTAGAGAAAAATATTTATTGCTTTAGTTGGTTACACAGTGCAAGAATAAATAAGTCAACGGTTTAATTTTTTTGGCCTGGTTAATAGGTGCTGTAGTTTATTTTAATTAAGCTGCCCAAAGTAAGCTAATACAAGCTTGTGTTATGGGATCTAGACGACTGATAAACATACTTATATATTTTTAAATACATACATATTATACACTAGATGACCCCACAGCTTCGCTCGTGGAATATTTCTACTTCCCGTCGCATTTATTTAATCCCGTCGCTTATAAATTCTACAATGATGCATAAAAGTTTGCCCGATTTGTTGTTATTTATGACTACTGCTCCGCTCCCCAGGGTAATAGCGTTCCCGCCTTTTTGTTAGTTCTGCAATACACATTACTCCTCATTTTATGAGCAGTAATTAAAAAGATTGACGTGATTTTCATAATAAAGATAGATGTTTATGGAGTGCATGCCATTTTCATATCAAAGAACAACATTATATTCTCATAGATAACCAATCTTTACGCAGTCGGAAACACGGAGTTCCTCTAGTCTAAGACTGTAAAAAAGTGTCAATGTGTTATTTGCAATGAATTTAGTTTTTATTGTAATAAAGTGTTGAAACGTTTAGAGATATTAGCTCATTTTCAGTTGAATATTAGTTACGAAAGTATTGCGCGTTATTAGCCGGCATTTCATGGTTATAGTCATGTTTCTATTACACTGTCCATTTGTAACCGAAATATTTAGTGCAATTGGTCGTTATTAACCTAAATTTGATCAATTCGCTCACTTTCGATAGCTGGTAGGTAAATGTGAATATAAATTCAGAGTTACGTCATTTTCGAAGAAATAGACTAAATAGAATGAACAAATAAAATGTAAATTACGTGGGACAGGAATCCACACGGTGAAAAGTGGGCATATAATATGCCTCTGCCACCCCTTCGGGGATAAGGCGTGATGGATATTTTTTTTTTTATACTGTTATATAGCGCTTTCAACCAACCAAACAAATAAACTCTTCAGCTTTATAATAAGCTGATCTCAAGTACTACTGGTCGGATTTAAAAAAAATATTGTAGTGTTGGATAGTGCATTTATTGAGGAAGGCTATAGGCTATATATCATCACGACACTACGCTGGAGAGCAGAGCAGTCATCATAAGTGTCGACAATTCGGGCAATTTTTTTTACAAAAAACAGCACAAATAGGTGCAGCCTCCGGACCTCCCTCCGAATCAGGGACTAGTGCCACCGGTAACGCCTGGAGAAGTCCTGACTGCGCTTCGCCGCATGAAGAATCGGAAAGCTGTCGGACTCGATGGAGTCCCCATCGAAGCCTGGAAGGCGATGGGTCTTCGCGGTGTGGGCATCTTAGTAAACCTTTTTAACCGCATACTCCTCAGCGGGCAGATCCCAAACCAATGGAGACTGAGTATTATTACTCCAGTCTTCAAAGGTAAGGGGTCAGTGCAGGAGTGCGGTAGCTACCGCGGTATTAAGGTGATGTCCCACACCATGAAGATCTTCGAGAGGATTATAGACTCTCCAGGAATCGAATTCTTTCCAGGGTAACTGTATACGCTTTTACAACAGGCTTCCCTGTGACCTAAGAAATTTACCTTTAAATAAATTTAAAAAGTTTATTAAAAACAAGCTTTGTGAAAAAGGTTTTTACTCCGTTACAGACTATTTGCAGGACAGGGATGCCTGGAAATGATCTGCTGGCAAAGTGAAATAATATTAATGTAAATAGGCCATCAAAAAAAAAAGCCTTCCTAAGTTTCTTGCCGGTTCTTCTCAGGTGGGCCGCGTTCCGAACCAGTGGTCGCTTTAAATATTTTAAATAGTGTATGACATTTTGTAAGCGCCGTTAAAATGGTCTATGCAAAATAAAGATATTTTTATTTATTTATTTATTTATATAGATCCAGCAGGAGTGCACTCTCTCTCGGAGTGTCAATATGGGTTTCGCCCTGGTTATGGGACCACGGACCCTGTATTAGCCCTGAGGGTTGTCGCAGGGAAATACAGGTCAAAGAACACGCCTCTGCACTGTTTGTTTCTAGACATGCAGAAGGCCTTCGACTGTGTTCCTCGTGCGATGATCTGGTGGGCACTGCGGTCCAAAGGGGTTCCAGAGGTCTATATTGACACTATCCGGGACATGTACTGTGACTCCGATTCAATGGTTCGGACTGCTGTTGGCGACACGAAACCCTTCCCCATCACCGTCGGGGTACACCAGGGTTCGGTCCTTAGTCCGCTTCTGTTCAGTGTAATATTAGACGAATTGTCGGACAGCATAAGAAACCCACATGAGCAGCCTCCATGGTTGCTCATGTATGCTGACGATATTGCGCTGGCAGACGCGGACAGGGGCAGATTGGTGCTACGTGTAAAGGCGTGGAAGGAGACGCTTGAGAACGGCGGTCTGAAACTAAATGTGGCGAAGACCGAGTACTTGGCACTAAACTCGACAGATCCCACATCCGTCCGCATAGGCGGTGATTTAACCAAGTTAAATACCTGGGATCTGTTTTTCACACGTCCAGTGACATAGATTGCGATGTCAAGTCACGCATTGCTGCCGCGTGGGCCAAATGGCGGGAGATGACCGGTGTCATTTGTGACCCTAAAATGCCGATCCGGTTGAAGGGACAGGTCTACAAAACCATTATTAGACCTGTCCTTTTACATGGCAGTGAGACGTGGCCGATATTGGAGCGACACAAGCAGGAGCTGCGTGTCACGGAAATGAAGATGCTGCGGTGGATGTGTGGGGTCACGCGGATGGACCGCGTGAGAAACTCTCGCATCCGCGGCAGCCTTGACAAGTTGCAAGAGTGTCGCCTTCGTTGGTATGGTCACGTCTTGCGGCAACCGCCGGGCTACGTAGGAAACAAATGTCTGGCCATGTCAGCCCCGCCGGGTCCCGGTAAGAGGGGAAGACCCAAGAAGTGCTGGCTTGACGTCGTAAGGGATGACATGCGTGCCAATGGTCTCACTACAGGGGATGCCGAAGACCGTGCGAAGTGGAGGAGAAAATGTAGGAAAGCGGACCCCGGGCGTCGCGAGACGCAACTGGGACAGACGCTCGGATGATGATGAATTCGGGCAATTTTTTTTACATTGATGCCGGACTAAATAGGTGCGACGGTATAGGTTGAAATATGTCACGGGCGAAGCCGTGGGTGTCACCTAGTACCAATGAATACAGCTGAAGAGTTTGTTTGTTTGGTTGAACGTTAATCTCAATATTAATAATTTATCTATCGCGCCTTATCCCCGAAGGGGTGGCAAAGGCATATTATATGCCCACTTTTCATCATGTGTATTCCTGTTTTACGTAATAGATGGTGAGCACATTGCAGTTGTACCAGTTTGAGCTAGATGGCGGTGTGTGAAAAGTATCCCACAATATTTATTTATTTATAACTAGTTGACGCCCGCGGCTTCACCCGCGTAGAGAAGTTTTCTTGTTCCCGTTTCCCACAGAAACTTATTCCCGGGATAAAAAGTAGTCTATGTCCGTCTCCTGGCTCTAAGCTACCTTCCCACCAATTTTCAGACAAATCGATACAGCCGAATGGTCGTTGTGCCACACTCGACATAGATAGGTATAGTGTGTCGCGGACTTTTTTGTAGATATTTATAAGATCGACAATTAATTAGAACATTTTATGGATCTATCTATTATAGTTTAGTACGTGCGTTTTATAGATAGTGCGTACGCAAAATAAGTAACTTTTGTGATTGATTTTTTACACCTTGTGTCAGAAAAACCCATATATCTTACGGAACCCTATTTTTTTCCAAAATAAAATATAGCCTATGTTACTCGTGGATAATGTAGCTTTCAAATGGTGCAAGAATTTTTAAAATCGGTCCAATAGTTTTTGAGCCTATTCATTACAAACAAACAAACATACAAACAAAGTTTTCCTCTTTATAATATTAGTGTAGATGATAACTATGGTCAATAACTTCATTGAACAGAAAATACTGGCATTGAACGCACATACTACAAAGCATATGCATTTATCGTACCGATGTTATAGAGAATACGATTCAATCTATAAGGCACTACAACGAAATTAGTGAAACTATGTAATACTCGTAATTAATTCTACTAAATGATGAATATAATTTTGTATTTTTGGTAACAATAACTCGTACTCAGTTAATATATTTTTTAAGAAGTCATTATTAAGTAATATTATGCCATTAAATATAACTAACACTCGTCATTATACGGTCATCGAACCCGTATGCAAAAGTTTAAAACTCTGTTACCAAAACTATATTTCCATATTTAGATTTATTTTGTTTCAAATCATCTTACCGGCGTAACACCACCCAGATTTTTCACTCTGGGGATCGGATATTAGCATGTTTTAACTTTGACTTTTTCTGCTGTAACACCAAAATAAAAGTATCACCTTTCTTGAACTTGTGGGCCAGAGTCGGTAAATAATTATTATTAACAGTAAAATTTGGCTATGTAATACTTGATGCTAATAGTGAACTTTAGATTTCGATCTGAGGATCGAAGGTCCATGACAGTAGATTGGACAGGAACGAGCAGGGCCATGGCCGAGTCTACTATTGACAAGCGGTAAAATAGATCAAGAAACGCTGTTTTTAGCTGCCAAAATGTTAGTGTTGTTTGTAACTATGAAAAATGCAACTGACTAGCGGCCACTGGCGCGGTACGTGTTAGTAGAATTCTAATTATAGAATAATAAATAAAAAAGTCTATTGAAGTACGATTGTAATAGTAGACTACGAAAAACTTTAAAAATTGTACCGGTGGCTTTCTATTAAGCGATGATTTCAATACGATTAAAATAGCAGACTCGGCCCCCAGGTATCTCACCCCGCCGTTAAATTAGTCCGATATGAAATCGGTAATCACTTGCGCTATTTTGACCCTGACGGTCGTCATTTTATAAATGAACTAGTTTCTAGTTTGTTGTTGATGGAAATGGTTTTGTCTGACTTTGACGAACGTTCTCTTTTTGGTGCGCTTTTGGGACAGCCCTATGCGCATCACGATCTTC
The DNA here is from genome assembly GCA_948477245.1 of Thumatha senex. Taxonomy (NCBI): domain Eukaryota; kingdom Metazoa; phylum Arthropoda; class Insecta; order Lepidoptera; family Erebidae; genus Thumatha; species Thumatha senex. The sequence continues at coordinate 22,304,561 of OX419739.1, read as the reverse complement.
AAACAGGAAAATAAAATAAAACATAAATAGAATTAAAATGTATTTATTTTGCATAGACCATAAAATGTATGCAAGAATGGCCCAAGTATCGAGCCTTGCGGCACACCCATTTGTAACCATGGGTCCTACAGAACGTGTACCATTAATATAGATCCTCTGTATTATCTTGTTCGAATATATAAATAATAATAAATATGAAAACAGAAGGTTGAGACTGAGACCTTTGCCTAACTAATTCCATTGTGATGTAATGTTCTGCACAGCGTTTCATACTGAATGCAATCAAATGCCTTGGACAGACCGCAGAATATACTAATGCATCTTGCTTATCTTCCCAGGCTTCATGAATACATTTTAATAACTCACCACCAGCATTGGAAGTTAAGCGCCCTTTCGTAAACCCAAACTGATTTGCATGAAATATTGTATGAAATAGAATTGGAAAAAAATCCCGAAATATTGAACAAGTGGGTCGTATACGTGAATGCCACGTTAGTGGCATAAAAATATACAGAAAATGATGAAGAAGAATTATTTTTAAAAGCTTCCAATCTTCAGTACCTGTAATTACAAGAGACAATTTTCCAAGCATGTCAGAGATGCGTACCGGTGCGCCAATCAGTCACAGGTTTACGCCCGTGCGTTGACATTGAGCAGTTAAAACACGAACTGTGCTCAATTAGTGATGGTGCCACTGGGTACAATAGTGTCATCAGTGGCGACACATTTTGTACAATATCGTCTAATTTTAGTTTCACGATGAACCTCCTGTGGTAACCCGCTATCTAAATTATTAAGTTTACGGTTATTGGAGAGTACGGAATTACATTAGATTTTAAGATTATCTGAATAGGAAATATCATTTTTAACATAAAAGGAAAACTTAAAAACAGAAGAAATCTTAATACTCGTACCCTGACGTGCTTGTAAAAAGCGATTAATGAATCTGCAGGAAGCGAGAGATGTATGCATTGATCGCGAATTTTGGAGATCTCTCCTCTAAGACTACCCTGTCAGAGATACTTACTAGATTTTTTTTTAAATAACGGAAATTACTTATGTACATTTATAATATTGATTATTTACCATGTCCACTTTCACGCACGAGCATCCGATATATTCCAAAAACTTATTTAGGTAACAATTTCTGTATGGCTACCAACAGAAATAGTTAAATGAGAAAATGCGCCTACGCCACTTTCGTCGATACGCAACGCTTGTCAGATAAACGATGAGATGTAGATAGCACACACTTACTTCCCGCTGCTGCACTGCGTGTTGATAGAAAGTGCCTTATTATCTAGTGCTAATGTATTACCGTATATAATGTATGCAAATATATGCAGAATCTATACTTTTCCTGGCTTTAAGTCATCAAAGAAACAATGGTGAAATCTCGGGCGTTTTTTTTGCTGCCTATGTGTACTGCATGCAACTGCCGCACTAAGATCACGGGTTCGAATCCCGGGACGGTATGAATATTTGTAAAGAACCGAAAGATCCCGTAGATCTTTCTTATGTCGCACCATAAAAGCATGGAACTCTCTGCCAGCGCACGTGTTTCCCTCCTCTACAATCCTGAGTCCTTTAAGAAAAGCGTTAAAAGGCATATTTCCGGGCCGTCAAGATGAGGGTCGCCATCGGAGCCTTGCGGGTTGAGATAGCGGTTCCTATCACGGATCGTCGTCTTTGCGTACGATCAGGCGGGTGTCACCATTTTGACGTGCACGTATACTATCTGTCTGGGATCCTTAAGGGCGCAGTGTTTTGTAATCATTTCTTCCGTGACTATTGTTAACCTATTGGTATCCGTAAATCGTATTGTTTTCGGATATTGTTTTATGGGAAATATATTGTTTAATCTAATCTAAAGAAATATTATTGTTTGCTTGTTTGGTTAAACGCGCTAATCTCAAAAACAACCAGTACAATTTTTTTTATTTTTTGTTTTCGATAGCCCATTTAAATCATCACACCACCAACAAATCGGGTTTTTTCCGCATATTATTGTAAATAAATTACGGAAAGTAGGTACAGGTTAAAAAGAAGTCATGGAGGTTTAAAGTATATACCTACGTTTGTAATCCCGTATTCATAATCAGACAATGTAAAGCTTGTTCGGAGCTTTTAAGCAATTTATGCTTGTGTTAACAACTGGACTTCAATAAACGCAACCCCGTGATGGACATTAGTTTCAAAGTTAAATTAACTTACCTATTTATTTTGTAACTGCACGATGATAATATAAACATTACAAGTTATTATGTAATGCTCACCGGATCAGTGATTTCGTTATAAAAACTAGATAATAGCTTCCGAGCTGATCAGGTGTGTAAATAAATATCTCAATCTACCATAAAAACAGCGTGCGCGTGCCTTGTTGTGTAAAATTCATTTTAAAAAAATACACTTAAATAAGCACAGGGCTATCGTCTGTCGTGAAAAGAAGAATGGAACATAGTTTAGAACTGCTAGTTCTCCATAGACCAACGATATTTTATCAGGGTCTCAATTCTGTCATATATTACGTTAGTGCAAGACAGTGTCACTCTAAAAAAACAATTTTCTTTTCAAAATTATCATATTAAAAATTACATTGTTTGCCATTTTCACTCTAAAATAATGATATTTGTTTATCAATCACGCCTTATGCCCGAAGGGGTGGCAGAGGCATATTAATCCACATTTCACCGTGTGCATTCCTGTCCCACGTAATAGGTGACGAGCTCAACGAGCCCCAAAACAATGACATTTACCTTGGAAATTTTATCGATGTCTCTTAAAGCTAAGCTATTTTTTTAGAATGGCAATGGAATATAGTGGCATTCGGTAATATTAAATGGCAGAATTAACGTTCAGCTAACAGGCAAAGAATGTCGTAATTTCTTCTATACGCACTGAGTTGACCACCACGCATGGCGGAACACGAGCAATATATAAGCCTGTGCACGCAATCATCACCATAATTATTATAATCGCGACGTGGATGTTATATTCGTAGGTGATGAGTAAAAAATATTTTGAGTGAAATTATGAGAATAAATATTTTTTACCCATGATTATGAGATTATTAGATATGATTTATTCGTGTAATGATTTCTTTCCGTGTGGAAATCCTTATGGATGCTAGACTCCTACCGACTAAAACCACACTTCCCTTTTCTACATTCCCTTCCACCTGTCTATGGCCAGGAGTTCCGGGTAAACCCTCGAAAGGATAACCCCAAGGCTCCCGACATACATAGTTAACTACCAATCCCACTCGTATTACACCTCACTCTTACCACATATACCTCCGACACCACCACCGTACCGTTTACTAAGATTGAGAAAAGTCTGAGAGCATCCATCAACCCGACTTATCTCAGAATATCTTTACACACAATTATAAAACACAGTTATTTGTTATCCTGCCTCTTTAGGGGATTCAGGTGTTAAACAACTTCTTAAATAAGTTGACCACCTTCTACGGCCAACTTATGTAAGAACGGCGAGCAGACCACCCGCCGTTCTCAGGCCCCCGATCCTGAAAGCCAGTAGACTTGGTCGAAGAAAAGTCTGCAACGCCTTCACCACAGACTGTGGTACTCGGGAGAAAGAGTTCTCTCCCGAAGACTATACAAATAATTTGTATCATCAGAAGAATGCATTATTTTCACACTGACATGCGTCCCATGACTATTTTCAAATTATTAAGTTGGAAAAGTCATGGGTTATATTCGTTCAAGACAACGATAATTGGTGGGTGGGACCATATTTCCAAAATATAAATTATACCTGTCTTGAACAATAAGAAATTTATTACATTAAAACATTTTATTTTTAACTACTTTCATTTCACTTGACACTGTGTGTAGTGAAATATCAATCCAATTGATACTTGTGTGTAGTGGAATGTCATTCCACTTGACACTAGTGTGTATTAAAATGACAGTAAATAAAAATAAAATTCCCTTTTTTTATGACAGTAGCCAATCCTAATCCCAATCCTAATATTTTATTATTATCGAACTATTTCAGATACTTAATTAAATCCCATGACTGACTTCCATTGTACCGGTCTAGCAAAATTTTTTTTCGGGAAACTGATAACAAAGACTTGATCTTAGAAACTCTGACTACAGTTCAATAGTGCATATAATATATTAAGATGAAAGTCGTGACCACTCTGTTCATGACAGTGTCGAAGTGATTGGTGTTAAGATTTTGGATTAAAATAATAATAATAATTAAATAATTAATATTAATCTTTCATAATTTTTCTATCAGAAGGCAGTTCTCCTCAACACGGCACGCATTGTCAGGAGGTACCTATCTCTGGAGCCCTAACCACTGGTAGCTTGGTCCCTGTAACCGATACCGGTGGGCCACTACTTTTTATAATTTGAAATGTGTTTGTTTTTAGATATATTTAAAAATTTAATCTCTATGTCTGTATTGTAAGTAGGTATAGAGAATGATAATAATAACGTTCATTTTCTCTGTCTTCTGTGTGACAGATTACCAGCCTCTCCTAACTCTGGGCATAGGTACAGTGATAACCGTTTAGTGCATTAATTTATGGTTTGAATGTGAGGGGAGTCAGTAACTGTGTATGCGTGTGTGTGTGTGTGTGTGTGTGTGTGTGTAAATGTGTGTGTGCGGTAGACAACTTCTAAACTGAAACCAGTTTCAAAACCGGAAGTGATATTAGGTACTTCAAAATCATTTATGCATGTGTTCGTGGTGTCCTGAAACGAATGCCGCACTGTTTGTCTCTATCTCTTATGGTTCCTGAGAAATGCGTACAGACAGACTGAGTCGTTTCATAAGACTTCTAAACTTTAGGGTTTAGAAAACTAAAAAGGCTTACCATAAAATTATCAAACTATTAAAAATCATGTCTATTTTTATAATTTTTAACATTTCAATGCAATGTGATCTACAATAATGTTTATACTCGTACTGTTGATTGATGGCACTTGGTGGAACTCACTACACATTTTGACCAAACCATCTTTGAAAATGCTGTAAGGAGAAAACCGGTCAGGTTAAAAAGTAAATTTTGTGGAAAAGTACAAGTGTTTAAATTAATTTCATTAATTTAATCTATGACGCCTTTTCCCCGAAGTAGTGGCAGAGGCATATTATATGCCCACTTTTCACCATGTGTATTCCTGCCTGTCCCACGTAATAGGTCAAAGATATGTCATTGAGTACAAGTGTTTTTATTCAAAATCGTCTACAATCGGCATCCGCCACAAGACCGAAGTTCATAGTTAAATTCAAAATGGTGGTTAGGTACTATAGTCACAAAAGGACACATTGCAACACAAGAAGTTATTACACCAAGGCAATTATTTAGTTTTCAATTCAATATATTTATTAGCGACCGTTCGACTTTAACTACCTATTATCGAATGCGAAATAGCGCTTGTCGTTTGCAATAACATAGCACAATAAATTCTGTGCAAAGTTAATTATTCGTAAACTTGGCGTTATCTTGCGGCGATATATTTAGGATTTCAAATTATACCAACCATAGAAGAATAGTTCTTTTGACTAATATCATCTCTGAACATTCAGGGGATGTAAGAGGGTAGCGGGGAGGTAACTGCACAGGGGCTCTATGGAGATGAGAGGCCAGACGCCAGTAGCTCCCAACAATACCCAAAAATGAAAAGCTAAACGATATCTGTGTGGTCAGAAAGTGGAGCCCAGGGTCAAAGACCAAATAGGGTTTGGAAGCAACTTGGAATACACTAAGATGTAGAAGAGATTTCTTAATAATCAGGTAACCATGAGGTTAACGATATCCTATATAACTCATCACACATATTTTTCTTACGATATTTTTTTCATTTAGAGAGTAGAAGACGGTTGGAATCACAAATTCTATTTGTTATATTTCATATAATTTATGTATAACTACTCTAAGTCTAGGTTAAATTATGGTTTGAATTTTATCCCCATATTCCCAAGGGAAAGAGCACTATTCGGATAAAATCTCGTCCGCTTCTTAATATATCCGTTAACTATATATAAATCGAATTGCTGATATTAGAATTGGGTTCAAGTCGGTAGTGTAATGACTGGGATCGAACTTAGTAACTGTGAAACTATCCTTTTCATGTTCCCTCACCATCACTCACCATTGTGCATAACCTCGCTCCAGCGTGTCACGTCTTTAGCTATTGCACTTTTAATTACAATGCTGATATGAGGCAAATGCTGTGAAAAAGACCTCGGTGACAAGGTCAAAGTTGGTGTTTTGTTATAATTCGTTCAATTGTTTTGATGGTTTGCGTTGTCTATTCTTTCATTATAAGTTTTATAAGATATTAATAGTACTAATATTATAAGATAATTTAAAAGTAAAGCAAACCCATTAATGTATGTACATTAAACAATTTAAACTACTTATAAAACACTGCTTTTTAGCTCATTAAATATCAAAAACTTGTTAACGAATGAAACGTTTAAAACAACAATAAAATATTTGTAAATATAATAAATTATATAATTCTACTAATCAAAACATACTCCAAACAACCAACGCAGATTAATTACTATTAGCCTCTCTATAGCTAATTGACAGAATGCCTTTAGTAAGCTTTAGAAGACAATGTTTTTATTCAATTATTTTTCAATCATTTATTCGTCGTCGTTATAATCGTTCAGTCGGATTTTTAAATAAGCCGTTTTAGTACCAAATGTCTACCTACCAAAAGGATCACCTCCTAAAACGACCACTTCCCATGTCTGCTTTCTCAGATTTACTATTTTACATTTCCACTTCCCAAAATGACCACTTTTATCTACAATGGATCGGGTTCAAATAAAAGTTATTCTGTTTCTGTTATCGCTACTGATCTTACTGATATTTTAAACGCGAAAGTTTGTAAGTAAGGATGATTGTTACTCTTTCACGCAAAATCTATCGAATGGATTTTGATGAAACTTTACAATAATATATCTTACACATCAGAATAACACATGGGCTACGTTTTATCCCTGGAACAAGTTCATGTGAGAAACGGAAACGGGGACGGAAAAACGTCACCACGCGTGCGGAGCCGCGGGCGTCAACTCCTTGATAATATTTCTGAAGTCATGTCGCGTGATAGTAGGGTTATATTCTCGGTACCCTAACATCTGCTTATGGCCTGGAGTCTTCGGCATCTTACCCCAAGGTTAATGACAGACTTGGTCCGTCATAGCGATCTCATCGTTAAGAGTTTCGATTGTGTACTCGTTTCTTTGAAAGGGTTAAGCACGGAACATATAATAATAGGTAAATAGTTATATGCTCTGTGGTTCTAAGTCTAACGTGGCGCCTCGTTTAATCATTATAGTTACAAACTTGTTTGAGATTCATATTTCAGATTCCAGCATCTGTAAACGACAACAAAGCATTGTTAACCCTGGCAACCACCTAGAGAGACGCAACATAGTATTGTGGAATACTTTTTTTTACACAGCGCCATCGAGCCCAATCTAAGCTTTAAACTTGTGCTTTGGGATAACTGATAAACATACTAATATATTTCTAAATACACAAATTAGACATGAGAAACACCCAAACTCTGAAATAAAAATTTGAGAATCACACAAATTTTTGTTCCGACCCGGCAATTGAACCCTAGATTCCAGCACGGCAGTCACATACATTACTACTTACCTCACCGAGACAGTTAATAACGTTCGTGCTAGCACATATAAACATAAAAGGGATCATAACATTCTACATAAAATAAACTATTACCATTTGAACCTTGACATGCCGCATTCAATAAATAAATTCAAAAATATGATCGTGCACTAAATGTTTGTCGTTCAATGTCAGTGACAGCCCTATTGAAATGTTACATCAATCATTTTAAACATTTTAAATATATGATTTTAACATTTTGAATATCCGACATTTATCCTTTGTAGTTTGTTTTAGATATTAAGAAATTTAATGTATTATTAGAAACCGTGGATGTTCGTAACAGCTAAAAAAGACTTAAAATCCAAAATCAAAAAGATTCAAACTGCTTATACTTTATGTTTTTTGTTGATTGGGGATCTTGCTAAAAATACACATTTTGAATAAAAACACTTGTACTTTTCTACAAAATTTACTTTTTAACCTGACCAGTTTCGCCTTACGGCATTTTCAACCTTTCAAAATGCTGTAAGGCGATAGGCCGTTTTGTGGAAAAGCACAAGTGTTTTTAATCAAAAGGAATAAAAACAATTTACATAATTATATTATAGATAGTAAGCAATAATATTCTATCCTAATATCGCCTGTTTGAGCAGATACGTCTGTTTGGTTCTATTGGTACTTCATAGGTGTTACAAACGTTTGTTGCTAATAACTGAAATTAAATGAAAATAATATGATGAAAGAAATAATGACTTTATGTCAAAACGCAAGCAGAATTTTTCTCTGTCATCATCTTCATCAATTAAAATTGATGGATCCAATAACCCTGAAATTGAAATTCAATTATCAAAAATGATGACTTGCAGTATATTACAATCTACAATATTACCATAACAATTTTTATTCTACGTTTGCATGTAGTTAGTATTGAATTACAATGAAATTTAGAAATGAAGAAAAAAAATTTCAGCATTTCCAAGTCAAAATATCTTTAATGATTAGTCTTTATACGAATTAGGTACCTACACCCGACTCATAGAATGATTTACATTTCAAATGTGATCTATAAAACTACTTATAATAAGTCTTATTCTAGACGGCAACTTTGGGATGTCTTATGTCAATATGGTATAATTCATTTTATTGCCATGAACATTGGTGTAAAATATACTCGATAAAAAAAGAGGTTGAAAGTTGTAATAACAATAATAATAAAATTGAGTGTTTTACAACCCGCACGTTTCAACGTCATATGTAAGAAAAGACTATGTAAGTATTTCAAATAACTAATGTAAACTTTCATCAAAATATTTTGTGTCGTTACTCGAACCTAATGTTAAAGAACTCGATAGAAAATCTCTCGAAACTAAAGTAATTACTTTGAAACTCGAGTTAAAAGTAGTGCTTACAAGATATACGAAACTCCAAATGCTGTACTTTAACCCAAATGTTGTTCAGCATTACAATAAGAATACTTCCCAATAAAAATACTTCCTATATCAAATACTAACCATCTTCCCAAAATGATAATGGGAGAGGCAAATCTAGCATTCAACGATACAAAACTAAAAATCTCAACGAACCATAAAACTCACGTGTAATTTTTCCCATGACTATTAAAAACATGACATGTTTCACATATTTGAGGAAAGTGAACATTATGTTACAATTAATTTCACTAGCACACTAAACAATATAGACAATGAACACCACGCTGCCCGCGCTAGTGTCGAAATATTGCGGAACAAGTACATTGTCAATATTCATGAGGTTGCGTAGAGTGAAGCCTGTTCTATACTTTGTAACATCTGGTTTGAGGATGAAAGTGTTTTGGATAAATAGCTTGGCTGGCTACTAAGCAGATTAGAACGTTGTTTGCTGTACTTAAGTCATGATTTTTAGATAATGTCATTCGGGACTGTCAACCAACCACGCTTGTCATAAGATAGGCTGATTTTATTAAGAGAAGTATGGACCTTTTTTTGTATTAAAATCTGCGTGCAACAACGGCAACTGGGAACAACATGTCAGCTGTACTATCTGGTAGGAGCTGATAGGAGACGCAGCTATGATGAAGTATTTTTTTCATAATATACCTACCTATGATAATTTATCACTATCAACCGTCTTGTGTAATGAATGAGATGAAATTTTGATGAAATTTTTATTGATAGAGTGATGCTGAGCAAGGCCTGTTAACGAATTCAAGGAGAATAAAATACAACATTCTATGTAATGCTTTTGAGATTTTATTGGTGATATACCAACTTGTTGGTGGTTTAAATATTTTCAATCGGTACCGATTCCCAACCAATACGAGTACGTTCTGAGTATAAATAATATAATTGTGAGCATATAATCATGTATAAATTTGAGTCAGAGTGCAATTCAGTCCTTATGAATAGTTTCAAGCCACGGAGGAAGGAAACAATGTCAACTCGCCGTTCTAGAAACCCCTTACTCTCTATATTTTACACAAATAAAGCAAGATTGTCGAGGGGTGTCATTTTTCCTCATACTAGTACCACAAATTACTACAGACGCATTAGGTCTGTAGCAATTTGTGGTATTAGAAAAGGGTAGTATTTACAGGCGATGACAGGCCATGAATGCGAGTTTTACCTACAACCGAAAGTAAAATGACAAGCAGTATTAAATATTTCATCTGTAGTAGGACGTGAGCGAGGTAGCAGACAACATTTCTTTCAGTCAAATCGTCATTATATTACCAAAGTTTTGATTTAATTTATTATCTACTAAGCGAACCTCACGGTTTCGCCCGTGTATACTTCGAACTCCTATTTAATCTCGTCGGCCGTCGCTCATAAATTCTACAATAATGCATGCAACAATTTGCCTGATTTGTTGACATTTATGATTATTGCTCCGTTCTCCTAAGTATTAATATAAATAATAAATGGCCAATCTAACACAAAAAGAATTTTTCAAATCAACCAGTATCTAGTTCCTGAGATTAGCGCGTTCCACCAAACAAACAAACTCTTCAGCTTTATATATTAGTATAGATTGGTATTAGTATAGTATGGGGTTCTTCAAGAGGGGTCTTAGAATGTTTATAAAGGGTCAGCAGCGAGAGTGCTCCAAACGTGTTGCAAACTATGACCTATGTGTCTATGGTGACCACTTTCCATCAGGTGAGCCGTACGCTTATCTGCATACTCTGTGGTATAAAAAAAACGTAAAAAAAACCTTATAAGCAGTAAGTGCGACAAGTATGTCATATGCATTATCAGTTTCTGCCAGTTAATTGAAGAAAGCGCAATAGTGTTAAATACTCGTACCCATGTGCATCAAACCATGAAAATGTGCAACAGTCAACGGTTATCGTAACCTCGTCATGGTCGGGAGATTGATTTATTATCACAAGTTGTAGGCAATTGGATTTCCATTAGGTTATGAAAACTACATTGTTATATTAGTGGCCATGTTGTGTAAATACATCGTATTTCATCCTATTGTTAATGTTCTAGTACAAAGTATATACATTCTTTCATACCATAATTTTATATATTACTAGTGGACGCCCGCAGCTCCGCACGCGTGATGAAGTTTCCCGTTTCCGTTTTCCACAGGAACTTGTTCCCCGGATTAAAAGTAGTTGGTTAGTTAGTTAGATATTCTTTATTGTAACACCAAAAATACATTTAACATATTTACAATGTGATACAAAATGGTTTTAAAAGTAGCCTATGTGTTATTTGATGTGGTAGCTTATTATTGTAAAGTTTCATCAAATTCCATTCAGTTGATTTTGCGTGAAATAGTAACAAATATCCATACTTACAAAGACTAGTGGACGCTACGTAGTTATCGTTCCAATCCAGTATCAGTTCCAGTGAGAATACGGGGAGATAATGTAAATATGTCCTTATAACATCAGCTGTCTGCCAGTGAAAGTCTCGCTAAAATCCGTCTAGCCATTTCAGAAATTAGCAAGTATCAAAAGACAGGCAGAGAAAAATTATAAAAATTGATGATTTTTATGTAGTGCCGTAAATCTTTTATATGCATTTATTGAAAAGCTGTTAATTTGGACTTACAAACAGATACTACTAGATATTATCTATATCTATACTAGATTTGGGGTCTTTTTTGTGATCTTTACTATTAGGTACAAAGCAGAAGGGATTCGCGCTTCAAGGACATGACACTGAATACATTTTATCAACCTTTGACCACGTCTAGTGTAATTCTATCGAAAATTCGTCGGGATGTATAAAGTAGGTTTTGTACCTAATAATTTGCGTAACGAATAAGACCTGAAATAATATCGAGTGAAAATTGCGAAATGAGAAATTAAAAAAGAATGTGTGTGTACCAGTGGTAAAACTGTGTAAAACTTTGGTGAAGTGAAACTTCTTTACGACTTTTTTTTTACAGCTATAAAAATTTTCTCATAAGTCGATAAAGAACTTTCACTTAACATAAAGAAGTTTCACTTCAAAAAAAACATGGTGCATAACCGAAATACGTGACATTTTTTTACAGCTGTAAAATTTCTTTTAACGTCGATGAAGAAGTTTCACTTCAATTAATTATAGGTACGAGTATAATACTGTTTAAAAAATTACACAAACAAACGTATAGTCACACCAACGCAGATAGCATTTTATGAAAACGCTGGAACCCACTTTTCTGTTCTGTCCACATGGTTTTTTGCTTGAAATGTGATCAATTTCATTGCATCTCGAAAACTATTGAAAACAAATTGCTTCGATCAGACAAGGTGATTGCGCATAACGGGGCGTGGCTTAAAGTTTGATGTTCACTCCTCTTGTCACATCTTTCTAAAGTGCAAGAACTCTCATAACAACAAAATTGACATAGACTTTGAAGCACATTTACCATAACTTTCTACAATTTTCCACTGCAATACATGCCTGTTTTGGGTTTCCTGTGATTATACGCTTTACAGTTATACGTAATCGTAATCGAAAAAGTCACATCCAATAATGAATGATCAATATAACCGTTTATACTGTTGATTGATGGCACTTGGTGGAACTTGCTACACATTTTGCAAAAAAACACTTGTACTTTTCCACAAAATATACTTTTTAACCTGACCGGTTTTGTCTACCTTTGAAAATGCCGTAAGGCTAAACCGGTCAGGTTAAAAAGTAAATTTTTTGGAAACGTACACTTGTACGTTTCCACAAAATTTGATTATTTTGAATAAAACACTTGTTTTATTCAAAATAATCGATAAAACAATTTTTTAATGAATCCCTAACAATATCTCTTTAAAAATCGTGCTGATCCTTGGCATACGTAACCATAAGATAATAAAACACTCTTTCGTGGTCTGCTATCCCTTTGTATAACGTAAATTACGCCTTCAAATAATTATGTGACATACAAACTTACACAAGGCATTTAATTAACCGCCAATTAAGTTGTTTAGTTGTACAATGCATGGTGATTATAATGATGTTTCTTGTCCTATATATTCATTTGAGCTGCACAACCCCTGATTATGTGCGCAATTTGATGTTATCAATTTTTTGTAACACCGTAAATAACCACAGTAAATTCAGTAATTCTTTGCTTGACCATGAGTGACAAAATGTATGTATCTATAACTTTGTAGAAGATCGGTTCGAGACGATCACATGACCAGGGGGCCAAGGCTACTAATTCAATCGCGTCAGAAGAGAATAGAAATCGTCGTTCAATAGAAAGCCACTGGTACAATTTTGACAGTTTTTCGTAGCCTACTAGTAAAATCGTATCGATCCAATAGACTTCTTTTGGTCAGTCGATAGAATCCTACTAATACGTACCGCGTCAGTGGCCGCTAGTCAGTTGCCTTTTTGATAGTCTACTAACATTTTAACAGCTAAAAACAGCGATTCTGATTCCATTCTACGGCTTGTCAGGGCCAATTCTATCATTTTCCGATAGAAAGCCTTTCTAGTTCTATTCTACAGCGGTTCTATTGCGATTAGTCCAAAACTAGCTAGTCTACTAAACGTGTTATATATTTCACAATCACACTTCTCAAGCTGCAGGCTTTAGCTGTTTTAAGCATAACGTAACGTAAAATGCATATTAACAGCTAGGTAATTACAAGCGCTACACTTGTTAATAGCATTCTATCGGCCGGCCGATAGAATTCTATTGAAGCGCAATTCTAATAGTAGACCACGAAAACTGTTTTTTTTTTCTGGCAGCTTCCTATTCAACGACGATTTCTATTCTCTTCTGACACTTATCACAATCGGCGAGACGTAGCCCAACGGTTGATGTTGGACTATTGTTATTATCATTCTTCAGTGAGAGAACTCTTATAGAGTCATACAGGATTCTTGGTATCGATATAGTTCGATGATAGCTATACGCTATGTGGCACTGGTCTATAGCTTGTTGTAGTTTGAAAATCTCCACTATTTGTTATTAATACTATAAAATATTATTAAAAGTAAATAAAACAACTCGGTTTAGACGGAATTTGAACTTAAAGATTTTTCATTTCACTTCATTTTATGTGACCTATACCTAACCAGCGTAATGCTCTAAGCTAATTGAGTAACCCAACCAGACCGAAATAAGTCACTTAACTATGTACGTAAGTATGTAAGCGTCATTCAAGATTATAAGGCCAGAGTCACCTGTCGATCTACTTATACAAAATACAAAAAGCTTTTATTGCTGACTAGATGACCCCCATAGCTTCGCCCGTGGAATATTTCGACCTCCCGTCACACCTATATAATCCCGTCGCTTATAAATTCTACAATGATGCATAAAAAAATACCGAATTTGTCGACATTTATGACTACTGCTCTGCTCGCCGGTGTAGTAGCGTAATTATATATAGCCTATAGCCTTCCTCGATAAATGGGTTAACTAATACAAAAAGAATTTTTCAAATCCGACCAGTAGTTCCTGAGATCAGCGCGTTCAACCAAACTAACAAACAAACTTTTCAGATTTATAATATTAGTTTGTACATAACAAAAAACACATTAATAACATTGTTGGTTGATCAGCATGTCCTATAGACACATAGACCTCCTCCAGCTTTTTCCACCCCTATCTATTCCTGACAAGCCTTAGCCATAGTGGACCAGCTTTACTTCGTATGTCATCCGACCACCTTTCAAGCGTCTTCCACGTTTACGTAAAGCGTTCGGTCTGGGGGTCCATTCAGTAGACTTCCTTGCCATATTTCATCTCTTGGGACGTGACCTGCCCACTTCCATTTGAGTTGTTAGCGAATGACATCTTCAAGTTTTGTGGATTTTCTTAACAACTCAGAAATCAATGAACATATATTATACTAGTGGTTCTGTAAACCGTAGACTTCGGAGTAAATTGAGGAACTTTTTCCTCTAAACATTTTTTTGGTTAATGTGTTTATTATTATTAGTAGAGAGCACGCATGGCTTTCCTGTGGCGCTCCCATGAAGAACCATGTACATTTTTTTTCTATTGGTTTTAAAATAAATATAAACAACGCTTGGCTCATTAGCACACTTCAAGCCTATATCACCCCATACCGTTTTGAGCGCTCTTGCCAACCACTACGGGACCATTTCTCCTCCCCTGCCTACACCCCACCCTCCGATCGAAGAACCCCCTCGCTAAAAGTTTTTGGCTATATCAAGGATTGTACATGCCAAGTTGCATGCAAATCCGATAAAAAATATGACCTGTATGTAGACTGTATGGACGGACGAACGGTCGGCCTTTGATAGCATTTTTCCCGTACCAGTGGACTTACAACCATTTAGACTGCTGATTGATAGCACTCGGTGGAACTTTCTACACATATTAAATAAAACCACTTGTACTGTTCCATAAAATTTACTTTATGAACCTAACCGGTTTCGCCTCACGGGATTCTTAAAAGTACACAATATATGACCACTGGACCTAGTCTTACAATACTTAATAATTTATTCAAAAAAAAATTAAACAATAATTTATTTCAATTTCATTATTTTCAATAAAATTCTAAAAAGTGAAGTGAATGAAATTGTGTATTTAGGGAGTATGTTTAGCGCGGGTGGAAGATGTGATTCGGATGTAGAACGGCAAGTAGCTGCCGGAAACAGAGTTAACGGTGCTTTGTCCCAATTAGTAAAGCGACAAAGCATCGTAAAAGAAGCACGACTAGCGATTCATAACGCAGTGCTAGTGCCAACTTTGCTTTACGGTAGCGAAACCTGGGTATGTCAGCAGATGCATGAAAGTAAATTGAATGCTGTGGAGATGCGATCACTTCGAAAATTGTGCGGCGTTAGCTTGACCGACCATATACGTAACGAAGTGATACGCGATATGGCAGGTTTAAATGAAATTGTCAGCGTTAAGCTGGAAAAGGGCGTGCTTCGTTGGTTTGGACACGTCCAACGAATGAGTGAGGAACGATTGACGAAGAATATATATTGTGCGAAAGCAGAGGGTAGAAGAGGTCAGGGTAGGCCGAGACTTACATATGAAGACCACGTGCGCAGATTGCTCAAAAACGGAAAGGTCAAAAGTACTCGGATACCCAGACGTGCGTGTATGAAGCGATTGATGAATCTTGAAGAAGCGAAAGAAGTATGCATGGATCGCGAAGCCTGGCGATCTGTCCTCTCTGACTACCCCGTCAGGGATACAGCGTGAAGATAGTTAGTTAGTTAGTAAAAATTCTCATTTTATTCAATAAAATTCAACATAACAAGTTGTTTCACCGCCTTTAAGTTCGTCATTCAATCTAGTAAAACACAATGAACGAAGTGTATCACAGTAAACTTAAGTTAATTCCTTACGTGACATACCCACTTCCATTTGAGTTGTTTACTTTTGCGAATGACATCTTCAAGTTTTGTGGATTTTCTAGTCGAGCTACTTAACAACTCAGAAATCAATGAACATATATTATACTAGTGGTTCTGTAAACCGTAGACTTCGGAGTAAATTGAGGAACTTTTTCCTCTAAAAATTTTTTTGGTTAATGTGTTTATCTCTTCTTTTCTCGGGTATCTTCTTTTTTTTTTTTCTTGAAGATACCCGGGCTTTTGGTAGGCTTACATGGAGACATAGGTCCAACACGCAGAGGCCCTTTGAGAACTTTAATCTAACAGGGAATGGGACCCCCACTGCAGACAGTCCACGCCCGCCCCATGTAGAAGAACGGTAATGGATCACCTCCAATGGGAGTTAAACTATTGTGAAATGTGCCAACTATGAAATGGGCTATTGGGTTGGGTGTTAAATGGATTGGGTGATTTAAGCTATTGATGAAAACGGCGTCTGCCTTTTTAATATATTATTATTAAACTATTGGCAGACGGTGACTCGCCAAATCACTAGATGGGCCCCCTTTACAATCACCATAGGCACGATAAGCCTGTAAGGCGACAGAGGGCAACACCGGTGTGAGCGGCTTGGGGTGTCGAGCGGTGCGGCGCCGGTTTCACCTTCGCGGGACAGGCCCGGAGCGGGCTTCCCCGTAGTTATGCCCTTGAAAATGACACTTCCACCCCCGAGCATATAGCTCTGGCTCCCTCCCTCAGACCGGCCAATTAAGGCAAGCCAGAGTTGAGATTTGCTGCACTCCCGGGAGAAGCACTCTCACTGCTCTCCCGTTAGGCCATTAAATCCTAACCAGTGCAGAAGGGCAACAAAACTCTGAGGAATCGGGACCGATGTGTAGCCACGCACATTCAGCTCGCCACAAGCTGCCCTGCGGATGTGAGCTTTTCAATAACAGTCTGATAAATTTTTTGTTGATATCAGAAAGTGGATGATTCAAAAAGCGAATCTACTATGCCCTCATAGGGTTGCGTTAATCCTATAAAAGATAACGACTGTCCTCGAGGGGTGTGTGTGTGTTTATTATTATTAGTAGAGAGCATGCATGGCTTTCCTGTGGCGCTCCCATGAGGAACCATGTATATTTTTTTCTATTGGTTTTAAAATAAATATAAACAACGCTTGGCTCATTAGCACACTTCAAGCCTATATCACCCTTTACCGTTTTGAGCGCTCTTGCCAACCATTACGGGACCATTTCTCCTCCCCTGCCTACACCCCACCCTCCAATCGAAGAACCCCCTCGCTAAAAGTTTTTGGCTATATCAAGGATTGTACATGCCAAGTTGCATGCAAATCCGATAAAAAATATGACCTGTATGTAGACTGTATGGACGGACGAACGGTCGGCCTTTGATAGCATTTTTCCCGTACCAGTGGACTTACAACCATTTAGACTGCTGATTGATAGCACTTGGTGGAACTTTCTACACATATTAAATAAAACCACTTGTACTGTTCCATAAAATTTACTTTATGAACCTAACCGGTTTCGCCTCACGGGATTCTTAAAAGTACACAATATAGGACCACTGGACCTAGTCTTACAATACTTAATAAATTATTAAAAAAAAAAAAACAACAATAATATATTTCAATTTCGTAATTTTCAATAAAATTCTCATTTATTCAATAAAATTCTCATTTATTCAATAAAATTCAACAAAACAAGTTGTTTTAACGCCTTTAAGTTCGTCATTCAATCTAGTAAAACACAATGAACGAAGTGTATCACAGTAAACTTAAGTTAATTCATCACTTGTAACGTGTTGCAATGATCACACGGCGTCAGTTTGAGAGTTATCTAAATGAGAATGATGAGAAAATCTTTAAGAGGAAGCTTTTATCTTGCTAATTACCTGCCCGTCCCATGTGTACGCCAATACGGAACGCAGTATTACTTAATTCTTCACTATATAGATGGCGCCACCGTCCTAACTTTAGGAACTCCTCTTCGTCTTAAGTGTTTTCTCAGTTGCTTCAAAATCCTATCTGGATTTGGAGCCTTGAGTCCAATTTTATATGACTGCTCTGAGTAGCTATTGTTTGACTTCTAATTTTCATCGGTGTTGGGAACGACTGCCCTTTGGCCTCCCACCCCCGAAAGAGCGACTGCGTCGTTTTCTTGTCCGTCATGGACGTCCATAGGCTACGATGACCACTCTGGTAGGCCGTATGGTTGTCTATCTCCTGAGTGGTATAAAAAAAAGGTTTATTAGCGGTGAGGCCATTTCAAAGAGGTCCATTCTAGCCACTACATGGAGTTACTATTGTGTCTCTCACCAAAACCACAACGAGACTAAAGTTCATGTTCAGCTCAAATATCTGGTATTCGTTTCATATTAAAGCAGCCGTGCAATTTTCCACCAAATTACTAAACAACGTCTTGGCTACAACCGCTATAATTAATAATTCAAGTTGGCCAATGCTCCTTGTTAGACTAAGACACATTTAGAGCATGTAATAATAATTCTTGTCCTAGGTAGAGCCGATTGAAAACCAAATTTCGCAACTGAATTCTTGATTAGTTTAATTCCGTTTGCATTCTAATACCTTCACAAAGACTAGTTTTCTTTAGTTTTGGTTATTATTTTTCAATGTATTTAAACTATAACGTCATTGACCTTTCACAGAATTAAAAAAATAAAATAACTTCTCTAATCCATCCATACTAAAATATAAAGCAGAAAAGTTTGTTTCTTTAGAAACTACTGGTCGGATTTGTAAAAATAGTTTTTTTTTAATAGTCCATTAGCTACATACTAGTGGTTCTGTGAACCGTAGACTTCGGAGTATTTTTTTTTTCAATTTAATACTAAATTCAACATTGCTTTTTTTCGTTTTGAGCGCTCTTGCCAACCACTACGGGACCTTTTCCCCTCCCCTTCCTTCATTTTCCCTTCGATCGAAAAACACCGTCGTTAAAAGTTGTTGTCTATATCAAGGATGCCAAGTTGCATGCAAATCCGATGAAAAATGCGACCTGTAGACTGAATGGACGGACGGACGATCGGACATTAATAGCATTTTTCCCGTACCAGTGGAGTTAAATAGGACACTTACGCTTCGCTCGCCTTCTCAGTCAATTATCGCGTTACAACCCTGGAGAGCGGAGCAATAATCATAAATTATAAGGATATAGGCGTGATTGTTATGTTATGTTTCTTCATGTTTAGCTATCCTCGAAAATAATAAAAAAAAACATACATTTTTGTAAAAGTAATAAGCGATGGGATTAAATGGGTGCGACAGGTGTTCGAATTATGTCATGGGCAAAGACGCGATAAAATTTCATACATTTTTGTAAAAGTAATAAGCGATGGGATTAAATGGGTGCGACAGGTGTTCGAATTATGTCATGGGCAAAGACGCGATAAAATTTCATACACTTTTGTAAAAGTAATAAGCGATGGGATTAAATGGGTGCGACAGGTGTTCGAATTATGTCATGGGCAAAGACGCGATAAAAATTCATACATTTTTGTAAAAGTAATAAGCGATGGGATTAAATGGGTGCGACAGGTGTTCGAATTATGTCATGGGCAAAGACGCGATAAAATTTCATACATTTTTGTAAAAGTAATAAGCGATGGGATTAAATGGGTGCGACGGGTGTTCGAATTATGCCATGGGCGAAGTCGCGGAAAATGTTCATAAATTTTTGTAAAAGTAATAAGCGATGGGATTAAATGGGTGCGACGGGTGTCCGAATTATGTCATAGGCAAAGCCGCGCCAGTTATTTATAACTAGCTGACCCTCGCGGCTTCGCCCGTGACGTACTTTGAACCCCTGTCGCTTATTACAAAAATGTATGAAATATTTCTCTGCTTTCCTAAATGAGCAATCTAACACAAAAATATTTTTTTCAATTCGTAACAGTACATCCTGAGATTAGCGCGTTCAACCAAACAAACAAACAAACTCTTCAGCTTTATATATTATAGAGTATAGATTGTGATCTAACAAGAAACCGTTGATGTTGTCAGCGCACGCGCATCGTCGTTTCGAATTGTTACTTGGAATAATAACTTAAAACGTTATAATGACTTTAATAAGATGATTGTTGAAGGATTAATATATTCAATGATTGTGTATGATTGACATAGTGGTTTTGTAAGTGACTGGTAGCCATGGCGAGCTGTGCGCCTCTTTAGAATTAGATTTCATAGAGATTTATTTTTTCATAATTCTTTTGTGTACTCTGTGTTTTTTTTTAATTATTCTTCTATTCGGGTTAGAGACAAATCCAATTAATCAAGGATCATTAAAATCCTTGTGATCATGCAGAGAAACACTTTAGTCATCATCTTATCTTTGCTTATCACTGATTACTTAGAATAGAGAGAGAAATTGAGAATATTGTTGGCGCTCTCCGCTCCATGGACGCCATTTTTTTTTCTTAGAATGGTACTGAAGCCATCTGTATGTGCTTCAGGAAACATGCCTGATGCACTGCAGTAGCGTGGAAGAACCAGCTGCACCATAAAGGCTTTATTATATTCAATTCGGATAGCGTTGGATGCCTGCTGCGTATATGGAACCCAAGCAGTGCACTTATGCAAGACGGTTTTTTCATTAAAATACAAAGAAACATATTGCCACGCCTTTAACCCCGCAGGAGTGGGCAGAGGCATATTATACGACCAAATTTCACCGTATGTATTTTTGTCCTACGTAGCAGCCCAATGCCGTGTTGAAATGGCCAGGTGCTGGCTGTGTCGACCTGCAGTTGAAATTTGTCAAGCCGTATAAGGCCTTCAACGTGGCTTAACGACTGCCATTTTACTGGCAACCGGGACTAACAACTTAACGTGCCTTCCGAAGCACGTAAACGCTCGCAAATATAAATGCCACGAAGCGGCACCCATCCAAAGAACAGCCATAGCGAAAGTTGTTTATCGCAGTTATCGTTTACAGTACACTGAGCTAGCGCTGCTACGAGGGCTTCATTTTATTCATTAAGCCAGGTATAATTAGAGGAAATCTGTCAAACGGTGTTGTTATTACGAATTCACTCGGCACATGACCTGCGGCAACCTTATAAGTAGGTGGCCATAGCTTTGACACCCTCATAATTTTACTCTCCTAACCCATTAAAACGTTGATCCGTCTAATTTCAATGATTTGTTCATTCAATTATGCTGGTCAATCAATCCGGCTCATGTATTTTAAAACAATGAGGTTCGGCCTTTCCATAGAGGCCGTCAAACCAAACAATATTATGATTAAGAGCGAAAAAATATAGTTGATGTACAGCCTTCAAGTTTTAATAATGCAGTGCAGTTGTATAGATTTATCAGTTGTATAGTTATTGGATCTATACAACTGATAAATCTATACAACTGCACAAATCTCAATACTTGTTGATATTATTAAAACTTGAAGGCTGTACATCAACTATATTTTTAAAAAATAATAATTATTAAAAAAAATTACAAGTAAAAAAAATAGATTTTAGTAAACATGACTTTGACATTGAATATTTTTCTAAAAAAAAAACGCTGTATCCCTGACGGGGTAGTCAGAGAGGACAGATCGCCAGGCTTCGCGATCCATGCATACTTCTTTGACTTCTTCAAGATTCATCAATCGCTTTGCTTTCTCCAGATCTACAAAAGCGCAGAAAATCTTCCGGCTAACAGCCAGAAACTTCTCCGCGATCATGCGGAGAGAAAACACTTGATTCATGCAACCTCTTCCACGTCGGAATCCGCATTAAGCCTCCCATAAATACCTTTCAGACTTTTCTTGCATTCTTGCCGTTATAAACCTTTGCATACACCTTACTAGCTAAGCTGACCAAGCTGATCGCTCGGCAAGCTGGAGCAGTTTAGGCGCGAGCCTTTCTTTTTGTTAATAGGTACTACAAATGCTATTAGCCAGTCATTATTTTCTTGTAGTGTTGATTTAGTTCTCTTCTCCTAGCTAGGACGACGGGAGGTTCAGTAGCCTTCATATTATGGCCGTTGCCTAAAAACAACTTTATTGCTTCATATGACGTGTCATAATCGCTTCTTACAATGTCAAAGTCAAAGCCAAACGATAGCGGCTCCTCGCGGCCAAATAAAGGCTTCGAAGCAACTGAGAATACACTTAGATAATGAGAAAAAAAATACTTAAACAATTGCTTAAAAGGATACCTTTTGTTACCAGTAACAAAAATTTAAAATTCTAAATATGCTGGATCTAAGGAACAAAAAGTTTTTAATAATCCACTAATATACGTCACATAGGTTTCACTTTTAATTTTCGGCATTGGTGGATGTATCATTCGTAGCCTTCTGACCTCCCAACCCAGTGCAGTACGTCTATCTGCATATTCAAAGGTCCGACTACCTTTGAAAATGCCATAAGGCGAAACCAGTCAGGTTAAAGTAAATTTTGTGGCAAGTGTCTTTATTCAAAATGTTTAGCAAGTTCCACCAAGGGCCATCAATCAACAGTATAAACAGTATCTTACTTTTAATTATTGAAAATTAATGTAATAGAAAACTTTTTTTTTAGTATTTCTAAGTAAGATCTTTTTTTTAAAAGAACTTGTGCAAAAATAAATAAAAATTAAAAATTAAAAAAATAACTTTATTTTGCATAGACCATTTTAACGGCGCTTACAAAATGTCATACACTATTTAAAATATTTAAAGCGACCACCGGTTCGGAACGCGGCCCGCCTGAGAAGAACCGGCAAGAAACTTAGGAAGGCTTTTTTTTTGATGGCCTATTTACAATTTAATATTATTTCACTTTGCCAGCAGATCATTTCCAGGCGTCCCTGTCCTGCAAATAGTCTGTAACGGAGTAAAAACCTTTTTCACAAAGCTTGTTTTTAATAAACTTTTTAAATTTATTTAAAGGTAAATTTCTCAGGTCACAGGGAAGCTTGTTGTAAAAGCGTATACAGTTACCCTGGAAAGAATCGCCAATCTTATGTAGTCGACTGTGGTGGACTGAAAGATTATTTTTATTTCTAGTGTTTATATTATGTTTATCACAGAGTTTAGAAAACTGTGATAGATTTTTCTGGACATACATAAGATTGGCAAAAATGTATTGTGATGGTACGGTTAGAATATTTACTTCTTTGAATTTTTCTCGGAGAGAAACTCTGGGGCCCAAATTATAAATAGCGCGTACAGCCCGCTTTTGTAGAACAAAAATAATATTTAAATCTGCAGCACTCCCCCAAAGGAGAATACCATAAGACATAATACTATGAAAATAGCTGAAGTAAACCATTCTAGCCGTATCCACATCTGTTAGAGTCCTGATCTTTTTTACAGCGTATGCAGCCGAACTTAATCTAGAGGCTGTCTTTTCTATGTGTGGGCCCCACTCGCAAATTGGCATCAATAGTTATACCTAGGAACACAGTTGATTCTACAAACTCTAACACTTGTCCATTCAGTTGAACATTGGCCGCAACTTGTTTTACATTTGGTAGAGTAAATTTTATACATTTAGTTTTATTTTCATTAAGGCAAAGATTATTTGAGCTGAACCAATGAACTACTCTTGCAATTGCATTGTTTACATCGTCATAGTTATCTAATTGTCTTTTAATTTTAAAAATTAATGAGGTGTCATCTGCAAACAAAACAATCCCATTCCTGTCCCCTACATAAAATGGTAAATCATTAATATAAATGAGGAACAAGAATGGCCCAAGTATCAAGCCTTGCGGCACACCCATTGTAACCATGGATCCTACAGAACGTGTACCATTAATATCGACCCTCTGTATTCTATTGTTCAAATATGAAGACAGAAGGTCGAGAGCTTTGCCTCTTATTCCATAGTGGTGTAATTTTTTGCACAGCGTTTCATGTTGAACGCAATCAAAAGCCTTTGATAGATCGCAAAATATACCTAATGCATCGTGCTTGTCTTCCCATGCTTCATGAATACATTTTAATAACTCAACACCAGCATCGGAAGTTGAGCGCCCTTTCGTAAGCCCAAATTGATTCGCATGGAGTATTTTATGACTATTAAAATGGGATAGCATTTGATTCAAGATTATTTTTTCAAATACTTTGCTCAAAGTTGGCAGCACTGACACTGGTCGGAAATTAGACGGCTCTGTAGCGCTGCCAGCCTTGAACAAAGGAACGACTTTGCTGTGTTTCATTAAATCAGGAAATGTACCACTAGAAACACAGTCATTAAACACAGTTGCTAGATGGGGCGCAATTACCTCAATTATACATGATGCAGTTTTGACCGATAATCCCCAAATGTCCGCGGTTTTCTTAATTTCGATACATTTAAATGTTTTTACAATGTCCTGAATAATGTTCTTCTGTCAAAATTTTATGAATTTACTCATAACAACGGCGGCTAAGTATATTTAAATCTTCTTGCATAACATTTAAGTAACCTTGTAAATTTATTGCGTCTTCTAATTTATTAAGGTTTCCGCAAAAGATTAAATTAATTATCATAATGAACATTTTGTCGTTCAATGTTCTCTGCTCCTATTATAAAGGATAACATATTTAGGTTGTACGTTGTACCTACAGTCTACAGTCAGTATCTATATGCATCGAGTCATTGCTGTTCTTAAAATTAAAATGACTTAAATTGTATAAGGTACCCGTACGCTGAACACACAGAGCAGACTTAAGGTGCAGACGGGGCTCAGACACCACTTCTTACCCCTGGTACTATCGGTGATCCTACTGGTAGTACCAAAAGATTGTTTTTTGCCCGTGTTACTACTATCATGTCTGGTAGTACCACGGGAGATTTTACATTACTCTTGGTACTACTTATAAATATAATATATAGAAGTTGCAACGTATATTATTTTACAAATCCCAATATGGACATGATGCACATAAAAAAGCCTGGCGACGCAATGCTGTGTCATTGCTGTTCTTAAAATTAAAATGACTTAAATTGTAAAAGGTACCCGAACGCTGAACACACAGAGCAGACGGAAGGTGCAGACGGGGCTCAGACACCACTTCTTACCCCTGGTACTATCGGTGATCCTATTGGTAGGACCAAAAGATTGTTTTTTGCCCGTGTTACTACTATCCTGTATGGTAGTACCACGGGAGCTTTTACATTACTCTTGGTACTACTTATAAATATAATATATAGAAGTTGCCACGTATATTATTATACAAATCCCAATATGGACATGATGCACATAAAAAAGCCTGGCGACGCAATGCACGACGGACGGTTTGGCGTCTGCGTCCTACTCCTATGGTAAAACAAACTGAAAGGACAGGGCACAGACGTAATCGGACATGAGCGGGCGAGGAAAGCCCAATATACCTGTCGAAATGCGATTATCATTATGTTTATAATTATCACCTTTGTAACAATAATTCATTTTTAAAATTGCAAAAACAATTGAAAGGCTGTTAAAGAAGATCTCGGTGATATTTTTGACAAATTGGTACAGATACCTACGTAACGGTTTTGAATAACACTTGCAGCAGTGTCATTGCACGTACGTGCCCGTGCATCACCACGAACTCACCTCATAGCAATGTGATAGAGTGATGATTGAACTGATGACCATGGTATCATTTCAATAATTTGTTATACACATTAGCTGTAGCCACAGCTTAGATTCTCGTGTTTGAATGTTGAATGAGAAGCAAAAAAAAACCCTGGTCTTGTTAAATTTTAAAACAATTTTATTAATGTCTGTACCTACATTAAATAGGCAATGCCGGGTATCTAGTCAGAAAAAAATACTAATTCGCGAGAATTAACGTCTACTTTTTGAAACAAAGGCATATAACCTTAGAATATTCTCGTGATATTATGCATAAATACAAAATTATCTCGTATGATTATTACAATCTAGCTTCTTAACAATCAGCACGAACATTGTGTGTCCTCCAAAACCTTAAAACACCCGGAACTTCTTCATTTACCGCGTCGAGTACTTGTGTGTTTGCCTGTACGTTCTTTGTTTGTAACATTATTGTGTGTGAGTTAAGCATCTCAGATATTTCGTCTCGCATCGCCACACGGCCGTTAATTGCACCTCAACACCACATTAGTAATGCAAAAACAGCAAATATATAATGCTTTAGAGATTTTACTATTCATTGTTACCGTGCTGACCTGGGACTGAGATAATTGAGAAGACAAGAGATGGTGGGAGCGCTCGTGGGCCCGCTGACTCAGTGTTCTGTAAACGATCACTGCGTTAAGCAACATTCGCTATAGGTGGTCCTTGGATGGGTGAATTAACATTTGCGAGCGTTTCCGTGCTTCTGAAGGTACGTTTAGCCTTTGGTCCCGGTTGCCAGTAAAATGGCAGTCGTTAAGCTTGGTTGAAGGCCTAATGGGCGGCTTGAAAAATTTCAACAGCAGGTCACCACAGCCTGCGCCTGTCCATTTCAATACGGCAATATCACCACCTGTTACGTGGGGGGACTTAAATGCATACGGTGAAATGTGGGCGTATAGTTTGCCTCTGCCTACCCCTTCGGGGATAAAGGCGTGACAATATGTATGTATGTAAGAGAAGGTGAATCGATGGATTTTCTAATTTTATTCTGTTGGCTTGCTTAATCGTGAAAGGTGCTTATCTTGGTGGATAAGACGACAGAAGGAAGAAAGAAGTCTAAAGGTTAGTAATACCATCTGCATCAGGTACTATACTAGTTTCTCTCTATACAATCTCATATTCGTATTGTATAGGAATCAAGGCACGGACTGGCTTAGAGCATTACCCTGGTTAGGCAAAGGTTGGTCTGATCTGATTTGACATTTTCACTCAATAAAATTTATTAATATTTTTGATAACCTAACTATAACCGATTCCCATAGCCTTACCTCAAAGTGGTGCACCTGCTGACGAACGGTCGAAACCTTAGCGTAGAGGAGGAAAACTTGAACTCTGTTCCAATCCATCTGGTCACCGTGGTTCTCCCCTTACAGAAATATAGTTGTAAAGGCCTGCGTACGGTACTAGACTACATCAAGATTTCAATACAGTTAACAAGACGCTTGAATCATAGGTAAGCTCAAGTATATCTGAATAGAGATAAAAGGGCATCTACCTTAAGACAAATTTCATGTTTGTAAGTAGAGTGTGAAGTAATTTCCATACTTTTATAACTTAAGTATCTTCGCGATTGCATAACAGTAGATAAATTCCCCATTATCGGTGATGGTGTGAAAAAACTTGTATAAATAAACAAAGAAACTAACATTTCGGCTAATTAAAAATACAATAGGTAGTTAGTGAAAGTGAAATAATTATAAAAAAAAAACATACTATTAAATTATGACCGTATGCATAGTGGGTAAACATTTAGCTCAAAAACTTGCTTTATACTTAATACCTACAAATAAATTTAATTACGTCTTGCTGACGAGGTTTTCATTGGCGTGTAGTTGATAAATAGTATGATAACATCTGTTCATTAGGTATTTTCTCATAACTTTACCGGAATCTCCTTTCTAGTTTTAATCTAAATGCTATTTTTAACAAGTTTTCGCGACCGTTTCGATCGATATATAGTATGTATATCGATAAGACCGATTTATGGTAGGTATAGATTTAAAAATATAACCTCAACAACACATAATTAACACTTTCTACAATAAACTAAATTCGACTTATTTACGCTTATCACCGCTTCTCCCGCACCATCCACCATTGAGTATAAATATAAGAATCATAATAACCAAATATATTGTTAACTTATTACAATGTAAATGCAGACAATAACATATAACTACCATAATATATTTCTGTATCAAATTGCAGAATGAGCTATACGAGAATAAACTCCCCCTCAAGGTGGTTTAACCGTGAGGGGAAACAAAAAAAAACCTGAAAGTAAAATAGATACGAAATTTTGAGTTCAAGCTCCTCAAATCTGAAACTGTCTGAATGTCAATCAAATCACTGGAAAAAATTAAAGAGAGACGGTAAGAACAGACCGCTTATTGTACTGTCAATCAAATATTTATTTTCAATACGAGTACAATAAAGCATAATTACATAGCTATTTTCATGACAGATACAACTATGTCTGTCGTATCTAATAGAAAAAAAAATCCATCTTTACCGAAACCATATTATGGTGGTTTTCTTCTCTGCTCTTTATCAACACACTCGAGCTCATCTATACTAATTTAATATTTAAAACTGAAAAGTTTGTTTGTTTGTTTGGTTGCGCTAATCTTAGGAACTACTGGTCAGATTTCTTTTTGTGTTGGAAAGTCTATTTAACGAGGAAGGCTATTAGCATTATATTTGTAATGTCGACAAGTCGGTCAATATTCTTATACATTATTGTAGAATTTATAAACGACGAGATGGGTGGAATGGGCGGGATGAGTGAAGCCGAGGGGGTCACCTAGTCACTTAGAAATCTGGATTCTTTGACTGGGACGTGAAAAAGGCTATCATTGGGTCGTCAACTTCAGAATCACTGCTTATTAGCGGTAGATATTAATTTACTACTGTTTTTTTTACTTTTTTATTTTATACTCGAACCGACTAAAAAGTCGGTTCGAGTACACCTAACATCCGTGGGGTTTTTTAATACTACTCCTGATACTAATGTAATACTGATAATACTGTTTTTTAATAATACTCAATTTATATTGAACAAGGTCCTTACCTGTCCGACAAGCACCAAGTACCCCGGATGAAGGATGTCCCAGAATAATTTAACTTAGTCAGAAACGTCCTTAGTTATAATGATCTGCAATCTCAGAAAGTGCCAATAGATTGTCCAAGTAAAATAAAATAAAAGTGTGAGTGTACTTATGTACACGCGTTAGAAGTTATACTGCTTTAGTTTAATAAGATTTCATCACATATACCACAACTCTTTGATTGTAACAGGAATGATAAATTTGTAAATAAATCATTAAAAGAATGAAAACTACTTTGCATAAGTATAAGTAGTTATAAGTTGTCAGTGAAACACTTATCAGCTAACTTCAGAGTGTTGTTATAAGTTGTCAGTGAAACACTTATCAGCTAACTTCATGGTGTCCCTTTTTAAACGGCCTGTGCGCTCATCGTAAAAATTTACTCTCACCATTTTTCCCTAACGCGCCAAAAGAAGTATAACTTCATAAATTATGTGGTGTCGTGTGACACCAGGTAGGAACGAAATTAACAAGTTCACGTTTCAATTAATCATACAAAAAGTCACCGTTTGCACTAAGATTCGAACTCGGGCCTCTTGCTTCCCAGCCGAGCAGCACATCACCCAAACCACACAGCTACGTCACTGCAATTTCCAAATTAGTGTTCACTTCACTGAGGTAAACAGACAGTTTGAAAATCGACACAATTTGCAAAACAAACGACTGTCGCGCCTGCGCACGTCTCATTTAACGCTTTTATTCCACGGAATTTTTCTTACCGTTTTTTTCTTACGGTTTTACTATCACATATTTTTCAGTTCGGTCGCGCAACAAAATCCCTATCTCCTCCAAGCCTGCCGTAAGGAACTTCGTTCCAAAAATAAACGAAAATTGTCTTGCCGTTTTACGTTGCGAATTTCGGTTCAATGCAAATCTCAAACTTTCATCGAACCAAATACATATTCATAAAACTTTTCAAATAGGTTCATTAACTACGAAAAAAAAATTAACTACAAGTATTTCTAGATCAGATCTCATGCATCCATTAAATGTTACGTAAGAAAGAAACAGGCCATGTCGGAGGCTTTCATTGTATTCAGAAATTTTAGAACTCGTCAAAACAATTACACACTTTCGCGCTCAACGTTGCAATCAGTGGAAAAATTGATAATTACAATAAAGAAAGTGAATGAAATTGAACTAATTTATAGCGCCTGCAATGGTTGTGTGAGATGTCAATATCACGTAACTACAATAACAATTATATCTATATATATAAAAATGAAACCCGTTTTCCGTTGTCACGACATCACGCGTGAACGGCTGGACCGATTTGAAAAATTCTTTTTGTATTGGATAGCCCATTTATTGAGGAAGGTTCTTAGCTATATATCATCACGCCACTACACAGGAGAACGGAGCAGTAATCATAAATGTCAACGAATCGGGATAGTTTCATACTTTTTTGGAAAAGTTATAAGCGACGGGATTAAATGGGTGCCACCGGGTTGGAAGTATGTCACGGACGAAGCCGGGCAGGTCAGCTAGTTTGAAATAATAATGTTAAACGGTTGTGTGAACAGCTATTATTACTGCAGTTGTGGGAATGTTATATATTGAAATATAACTCGCTTAAAGTAGGTACCTAATTATTTTGGTTTTAACAATGTTTAATGACTCATGTACTTTGATTTCAATGTGTGTTACACCACAGCACAGATGGAAAAAATAGTAATATACTCAAAAAGTAAATTAAATCATGTATAAAATAATAAAATACGCGTAGGTATCATTTCTCTCCTTGCTCCATGATCAGATAAGCAAACCTATCTTACTGGCTTAGAGCTGGGAGAGGAATTATAAACGTGACAGGAAAAGGAATTGTTTGTTTTTATATTTGATAATAGTTGTGTGATAGTTGTCAATATCGCGTATCTTATATTAAATGTGAGGTAATACAATTAACGGGTTGATTTCTCTAAAGTTTGCGTGAATGTTACACATTGAAATGTAACTAACGACTTTTCACAGATTATAGCATGGTTTATTATCATTTGAATTGCTTTTCAACAACCATGGTTACGAGAAAGTAATAATTATAAGTAAAGTATTATCACAGTCCTCACTGCACGAAATGTCGATTAGATAACTTTAGATCTGTACTTATTTCGAAATTAAAACAGCATCAATACATCAATTCGAAAAAAAAATTACTTTATTAGTAGGTAGGTATATTATTCTTACTAAGTAAACGGTAAATTTCGTAACTGTGTAAATTTCGGGATAGTCCGAAACAAGTCGGGCGATCCCGAAATTTACACGTTAGTAAACGGTTGTGTTTACTTAGTAATAATGAATAATGCTCACGAAAGTTGTTATTCTACTAAGGTATATTATTCATTTATTTAACATTAATATTATTCTACCGTTCTTCTACTCAAGTGATGCGGATTTCTACAATAAGACTTTAGATTATAA
This sequence comes from Thumatha senex, assembly GCA_948477245.1. NCBI lineage: Eukaryota > Metazoa > Arthropoda > Insecta > Lepidoptera > Erebidae > Thumatha > Thumatha senex. Next base: position 22,273,035 of record OX419739.1, on the reverse strand, counting down.
AGGTGGATGAAATCGTCAGTTACAAGTGACTTCGGTATCTTATTTGGATAAGCAGCTCTTCCAGCAAAGCAAAGATTCTAGTCCCGCTGTAGGCATAAAATTGTACCACGTAAATTTATTCAACAATAATTTGTTTGATTTGATAATATTATATAGAATAAAAATATATATTTATTACATATATACGTCAAAATGACATCAAAATTTTCAGTAACTAAATAAAATGTTTTACTCAAATATTATGATTTCTATATAAAATTTACATTAAATAACAAATGCCTTGAACCAATTAGATATTCTTACGTCCAGTTAAGAAATAATCCGTCAAAGTGGATCGTGATCTCTTATCTGCTCCAAACACCCAAGTTTGGGAGATCAGATTTACTAGAGATGGTCAGAGGCAGTTTCTTAAAGCCTTAGATACTATAGGAGCCGTAAATAAATATGGAAGAAGAACCTAGCACGATGGACGTCATGGTATAAGGAGCGCGGGCTGCACAAGTAGCCCGTATGGTACACGTCAGGGATATGCCTTATTGCATAGCTATGGCTGATGTCAACGCATTGTAAAGACAAGGACTACTAATACCAAAGAAGAACCTAACCCTGTTAAAAAGCACCCTGCACCTTGTAAAGGTTCGGAGTACTAAAAGGCTTGGAAAGGCACCCGTGTGGTGGCGGGCAAACCACCAAACGATAGCTTTCCCAAGGAGGGTTGGTGTCAGGCTGGCGGCCGACCATAAAAACCAAGCCAAAACATTTTGCAGTATGGAATTTAGACATACTGCGCCGACCCTAAGTAAATTGGGACAAGGGCAAGAGGATGATAGGAGAGGAATTATAAACTATTTGATAATGATATAGAATAAAAATAATTACTTAATACTTAATTTATGTTTCAGTTGAATCATATGTACCAACCGTGACTACAGTAACTAACGTTAAAGTTTTAAAAAATTAATTAAATTAAATTTTAACAACTTATAAATATTTAATTCAGATGTTAAGATAAAAAACATGCTACGGAGAGTAAAACATGTATAAGAGATAGTAGCTGAATGTATAATGAACAATGCTACACAAACAGTAGCTCATGATAAAAGAGATAAACGTTTTCCCGCGATTAATTTCTTTATTTGTTATGCACAAATTAATTATACCTACCATTAGTTATATTTAGCCTGTGGTACCTATGTTGAAAAATTGTCTCCGTGCATTTAGGTACTACTTAAGTTGATCACCAAGATAGAATGCAAAACCTGAATAAATTAAAATTTGGAGCAAAACTACTTAGTGTTTTAAAATATAATTTTAAACTTACATGGTCATTACAATTTAAACTACTTACTACAATTAACGGGATATTTACCATGTATTAATATATACACAGTGCCGAAATATCTGAAACTCAACAATACAATAATACATACGTAAATATATGTACTAATTTGAATTCGTGTTTTAATGTTATTTTAAGTAAGTAGGTAACTGAATAATTTATCGATGAAGGGTGTATTTTTGAAGACTAAATAAACCAATTCCACTTCAATATTCCTGTTTAGTAATGACTGTAGAATATTTATAACTTACTAATAAAGTTCCTAATGATGGTTTACGAGAGAAATTGAGAGATAATTTTATTGAACGATAAATTTAATGGTATGTTTGGTTTCTCAAAAAAATACAGTACTCGTACGAGAATGAGTGCACTCGTTCTGCAGCGTAGGCTAATATTTTATTTACATACAACACAAATTAAAATCCACATTGTCCTATTTATTATTATGTGTGTTTATTATAATTACCTGAATACTATCAGAAATCATATGTTTTTAATCAACATTCATTACATGGCTCTTGAAACAGTGGACATATTAAATATCCCGATAATCTTTATATCTAACTAAAAATCTAACTACATTCACGCTGTATCCCTGACGGGGTAGTCAGAAAGGACAGATCGCCAGGTTTCGCGATCCATGCATACTTCTTTCTTTCTTTCTGATCTTTATTTCAGTATTAAAAATATCAGTAGGTAATATTTAGTAAAAGCCGTCTCCTATCACTTTATCACGAAGGCTTGTGCGAAATGCATCTATTGTCGAAAAATAAGGTGTCGAGGCTATGGCGTCAAACAATAGGCTTTAGTTAAATTTATTCCCAATCCAAAGCATTGCTGATGTAAATTCTGTACTTCCTAATATTGCAGTTTTAATGTGATTGAATAAAAGAATATGAATTTAAGATATATAGGTACCTACTATGATTTAGAGATATTATTAAATTCTTATATTTATTTTACGAAGATAGCTCAATTTTGGTTCGTTTAAATGGGGTATATATCTTATTGTATTATAATGTACATACTGGTCCAACACGAAGAGATCCTTTGATGCCATAATATTATAGGCCATGAAACTCCCACTGCAGAGAAGTCCTAAAGCTATATAAAGCGTTAGAATCAGTTCAATTGAGGAGTATTAACACCTCTTACACGAGATATTCTTTTACTTGTAAAAATACAGGTACCTACCTACTCTTAAAACTGTGATATGGTATCAGTATATGATATAATATATAGTAATGTTATACAGACGAAAGTTATTGATTGTGTGTTTCTTACTGCTACAGTCAGCGATTGAGCCGTTCAAACCGCTGAACCGAGATCGTTAAACCTGCGGAGGTATCTGACACCTTTAACAAAGAAGCTACTTTTTTAGCTGAAACTAGTTTCGTAGTTTTTAAAATAATCAACCAATCACGCTTTATGCCCCGAAGGGGTGGTATAGGCATATTATACGCCCACTTTTCACCGTATGTATTTCTGTCCCACGTTATAGATTATGTGATTATCGTGTATAACACCAAACAGACAATATAACCATACAATTTTAGCTTATATACTTTCAACTTTACAATATATATATATAAAAGGCAAAATCACTGACTGACTCATTGATCACGAAATCTCTGAAACTATCAAAGCTATGAAGCTCATTGCATGGAGATTCTGTTTAATACGTAGGTTTCCGCTAAGAAGGGATTTCGCGAAATTCTGCCCCTAGGGATGTAAATAAGCGATAAACGGTTTTATGGAAGTTCGTCATTTTCAAAGTTAGAAACTTGAATTTAAGTACACCTGTTTTTAGTCACAAATAAATGGGTACGTGTATCACGGTTTTGCAAAATTTTACCTGTAATGGGGTAAACAAGTGTTGAAAGTTTATAGCAACACCAAATTTGTTAAACCTGCTTCTGTTTAAATATAAAAAATTACGCCTTTATTAATTTTGATAAATTCTACCCTTAAGGTGGTAAAACAGCAGTTGTAATAACTGACTCATTGATCTCGAAACCTATAAAACTAACAAAGCTACGAAGCCCAAACTTCGCATGGGGGTTCCTTTTAACGCGTAGTAATCACTAAGGAAAGATTTTGCGAAATTCCACCTCTAAGAACGTAAATAAGCGATAAACGGTTGTATGGAAGTTCGTTATTTTTAAAGTTAGAATCATGAATTTACGTACACCTGTTTCTGGTTACAAATAAATGGGCACGTGTATGACGGTTTCGCAAAAGTTTACCTATGGAGGTAAAACAGCGGTTGTATTATCTGACTCATTAGACACGAAATCCATGGAGCTAACGGAGCTACGAAGTCCAAACTTCGCATTGGGGTTCCTTTTAACAAGTAGGGGCCCCTTTTAAAGGTGTTTTGCGAATTTTTACTCCTAAGGACGTAAATAAGGGATAAACGGTTGTATGGAAAATTGTCATTTTCACAGTTAGTAACATGTATTTACGTACCTACACCTGTTATAGAAGAAACTCCTTAGGTCTGTATTACCAGCGAGTACGGTGTTTCCACAGGAACCTAAATTATGTCAGTAAACCACGCACAGCCAAAACGTTAAACATGGAAACATGAAATTTGGTGAATGTATACTTTTTTAAAAGGTTGCTGTTTGTCTTTTTGCTCAGCGGCAGTTAATGAGAATTTCACTGGCAGATAGCTGATGTTATAGTCTTTGGATAAGCCATAAAAACGGCATTCCCGATATTGCCATGAAAACGGGAACTACGCGGATGAAGCCACACACAGTTTAAACTATCAAACCTATGTAACTTATGTACCTAACATATCTGAAATTTGGTGAAAGTATTTACTAGGTATCTACTTTGAATCGGCACTAAGAAAGGAATACCGGTACCACGGGAATGGAAACTACGTGGGTAAAACCATTCAAAACCTAAAATTTGGTGAACGTATTCTTTACGTACATATAATAGATGTGCACCAAGTAAGCATTTCCGGTATTCCCACGGGAATGTAATATTACTAATAGTTAAAATGTCAAAGTTTGTTTAGATTTCTATATTATTCGGACGTTTGTTATTTAATAACATTTTGATGAAAATCGGCATAAAGGTAGAACATTTCCGCAAGTTGATCGCTCACGTGAAGATATTTTCCCGGGATATAAAGTAGGTACCCTATGTATTAATTCAGGAAATGTCTTACACAGGATATTCAGCTCAAGCAGTTCGCCCCTGTGTATATTATTAAGTTGTAAGTAACTCATTAACAAGTATTCCGATTTCTAACATATTTTTGTTGTTAAAAAGCGAATACTTCAGAAGTTGATTTATAAGAATAGCCTACGCGCCACCCTCTTTAACTAATTAATGTCTCTTTTTTTGTCTATTTCTCTTAAGTGGCGCAAACGAAGTTGCGCGGGTCAGCTAGTATTAGTATATATTGTAAAGTTGAAAGTAGATATATATAAATGATATGCATAAAAACATTATTAACGTATTATTTATTCGCTTGTTACAGGAACATTCAAAAGAACTATTAGAACACTTAACAGAGTCTGAAAAAATATTCCTATTCGGCGCTAATCACAATGGTAAGTGACATAATGAAATCAAGATAACTGTTAATAATTCTATGAATTTAATATGAAACTAGAGCTGTTTCACACAATTATAATTTTGTAGCAACGTGCAATGAATTTATTGCGAAATTGTCTTTTCAAGAGCATGGCACATGATCTTGAAAAACTATTTCGTAATTAATTTGTGACATACTTTATTCAATTGTAACATGTGAACTTTAGCATTGTTCAATATATACAAACAATGCTGAAATCTAAACCATAATTGCCTATTATTTGCTTTGCCTATTATATTTACTTTGCTTGTCATAATATAAAAAAATTATGAACCGAATCTAAATACAACAAAAGAAAAAGAATTGCAATTTAGGTTTTCAACATATTCATGGTAATTTTATTAAAATTCACCTATTTTAACTATAATAAACAAGACGTGATTTTTGCGTGGAAACCTTAGTGGAAACACATGTTGTCGATGTAGATCTACAATTGTTTTGGCTTCTTCCGGAAGCCTTCATCTTAAGTGCGAGTGCATGTGCATGGTTGTATTTATCTATATTGTACTAGGCAATTCCGGTTGCGCTGAATTTTATGCGGTTTTTGAAACTTTAACTAAACGTCTACTATTGGGGTTATCGATATGGTACGGTAATATAATAATTTTATTATTCAATATATAAAATAGTTTTATATTGTAAAATATAGATTTTGCAAACAGAGAAGTACCAGAAAAGTTTCACAAATCTCTTGATACCCATGACTCCTCCAAAATTTGGAAATTTCTCAAGACTAATGGCATCGGTAAGTCTCCCATAGTGAATTGTCAAGATGCTTAATAAGCATTTCTCTATCTCGCCTACAACACTTGACCCAGTCACGAAGTCTAGCACCTTACTAGAACTCTCACTACCGTACCATTATGTCCTCCATTCAATTTCGCGTCAGTGGACGAGGATGAGGTTAAAAAATCTCTCTTATCTATAACTTCTTCTGCTGTTGGTAACGACGAGTTAGGCTTAAAAATGCTCACTCCCATATTATCCTCTTTAATTCCCATCCTAACTCATATGTTTAATTTTTCCCTATCCTCTGGTTGTTTTCCTTGTGCTTGGAAGCAAGCACTTATAATTCCTCTACCCAAGGTACCAAATCCTACACAAATGTCTCAATTTCGTCCCATATCCATTCTTACTTTCCTTTCAAAAGTCCTTGAGCATTTAGCACATCGTCAGCTCTCAAGTTACTTAACACTGAATAACCTCCTTAGCTCTTTCCAGTCTGGTTTTTGACCTGGTCACAGTACCGTGACGGCTCTTCTTAAGGTCACGGATGATATTCGTTGGGCCATGGAGAAAAAATCGCTCACGGTCATGGTGCTACTGGATTTCAGTAGTGCTTTTAACTCCGTGGATTTTGATATAATCCTTGGAATCCTAAAATCCCTCAATTTCTCCGCGGAGGCTGTGGCTTGGTTTGAATCCTATATTCGGGGCCGATCGCAGTGTGTTCGCCTTAATGAGTCTCACTCAGAATGGTGTAGCCTCAGCGCTGGCGTACCTCAGGGTGGCGTGTTATCTCCTTTACTCTTCTCAGTTTTCATCAACTCTGCTGTACGAGTTATTTCCTCTAGCTTCCATCTCTATGCTGATGATCTGCAGCTGTATCGTCATTTTGCTCTGAACGAATATAGGACCGCCATTTCTGCTGTGAATCGCAACCTGGACGCTATTAGCCAGTGGGCTAAGTCGTTTGGGATTCAGATAAATCCAAGCAAATCTCAGGCCATGATTATTGGTAGCCGTCAAATGCTTAGTGGTCTAGATACGGCTTCTCTTCCGCCTATTCTGCTTGATGGTTTTCCTATAGCTTACAGCAGTACTGCTAAAAATCTTGGCATCATATTAGATCAAAACTTATCCTGGAAAGCTCAAATTGAATCTGTAAGTAAAAAGGTGCATTTTACTTTTCACACTTTAAGATGCCTTCAGAGTCTCCTACCTTTCAAAACCAAAATCTCACTGGCTCAAACCCTTATACAACCCATTTTGGACTATGCGGACTCCTGCTACTTAGATGCTACTGAGGAGCTTTTAAATAAACTTGAGCGCTTGCAAAACTTGTGTATTCGTTTTGTTTTTAATCTACGTAAGTATGATCATGTCTCGCAGTTTCGCGAAAATCTCAAGTGGCTCCCAATCCGACTTCGTAGGAATACTCGGATATTGTTACTTCTATATAATATCCTACACAATCCCTCTTATCCTTCTTATCTACGGGAGCGTTTCTCTTTCATGATTAAGTCTGATGTTCCATGTAGGTCACACCTCACTTTTCGCTTAAATTGTCCATCTCACAAAACGGACTTTTATTCTAAATCCTTTACTGTTCACGCGGCCAGGCTGTGGAACTCACTTCCTGCTAATATTCATAAGTGTCGTACCATTTCGACTTTTAAGAAAAAAGTGCTAGAACATTACCTATCGTCTATACTATAGAAAGTAGTACCTACATGTGTATGTTCATTTTACAATAATATGTATTTACCCAAATGGTATATATATTTATATATATATATATATATATTTAGTTAGGTATTATATATGTATATATGTAGCTATAGCTTATGTAAGTTTATTAACCTGCACACATCATTTTTATTCTTCGTTTACTTCTCTTATCCCAGCCCTACTGGAAGAGATTTCTTTAGAAATAAGTAGTGCCTTTGTACGTAATTTTAGTTGTTTATATGTCATGTTCTTTGTGTGTATGTACATAAATAAATAAATAAAATAAATAAATAACATAAATAAAAAGATGATTCTAGTTAGCTTGCTAGCTTAAGTTATCTTAGTTAGTTTGCATCTCGTAGAGAATTAAATATATTCCAATCGAAATACAGTTCAGAAAATAATGAGTTAAATAAGAAGGAAATGTTAAAAGTCTTGGCCACAGAATAAGAAAAGAGTTTTTCTGGTAAAAAAATCTAATCGTTTTTATTCAATTATCAAAATAGAGAAGTGAGATTATCTATCTCAAATCTTGAATCTATTTTCTTTAATACTTACTTTATGTGTATCTATTTAGATATTTTGTATCAAATTATGCACATTAAATTTCTTTTTAGACTAGACAAAATAATAAGTAACAGTATTCTTATTATGATTGTTATTCCGTGACCAACCCACGGTATAACGAAAACTTTCACTTGTGTAATATTCTAATAATACGGTGATGTCTATTACGAAATATTTCTATTTCAGAAGCAGAATTTGAGATAGCACATCTCAGGCAGTCAAAACGTCGTAAACGCTCACTTTTCTACGACGATCAAGACCTAGTCGGTTTAAAGAAGCATCTAGATGTAAGGTTAAATCCTAGGAACAGCTTCTTAGATCCCCAGTTCTTACTCATGAGAAGGTGGTCTAATAGTACCGAAGCTGTTTTGGATCAACATTCAGATGAAGAATTAGATCAATGTTACTACAGAAGTGATAATGCTGCACTTTATGCTTGTGAAGATGTGGTGTGTATCTTCTTCTATATTTAATTTTGTAAATATAATTTTGTACGAATCTGCTTTAAATATGTATGTCTCTTCTGAATTTTCAGAGGGGTATAGTAAGAATTAATGACACATATTATTATATACACCCATTACCTGAAAGGTTTCATAAAGAAAACTCAAAAGTACATGTAATAGTCAAAAAGAAAATAGGTGAACAAAATCTAAACAATAAAGATCAATGTTTAGAAAGCAATAATATAGAAGCAAGTATAGGACCTGAACCTATCAAGACATGGAAGAAACATCGTAGAAAAAGAGATGTAGTTCTACAACAAAATAATACCTTAGAAGAATTCAAAGTAAATTTAGCTCATAGAAATAAAACCATAACAGATTTTATACAAAAACTCTCAAATGGGTTACCTAGGCCTAGACGAGCAGTCTTGCCTGCAATTTTTGTAGAAACTGCAGTATTCGTAGACAGAGATCTATACAAACACATGACAATAAACTTTCCCAAAGATACAGAGAGAGAATTAGTTAGATTCGTATTAGCAATGATAAATGCTGTACAGCTGATATACCACGATCCATCGTTAGGTCGACCAGTTAATTTCATTCTAAAAAGACTGGAAATTTTGCATGAAGACCCAGCAAACTTAAAAAGACCACATGATATTGATAGATTTTTAAGTAACTTCTGCACATGGCAAAGACTGGAAAACCCACCAGGAGATACTGATCCTTTGCACTGGGATCACGCACTAATATTGACTGGATTAGATCTATATGTAGTGAACAAGAACGGGAAGGTTAGCAGTCAAGTTGTGGGTAAGTCTGTTTTATTTATTTTTTGTAGATAAGTAAGCTGTAGGGTTGTAAGGGTTCCCATCAAGATCTTCGCAACCCATCCTCACCTTCTAGCTTTGCACTTGCTGACTAAGGAACTAAGGTTTTGTCGTAAAAATAATACATACTTAACGCTATCTGGAGGGCAAGCAAGCAAGTGTAACTGAATGTCTAACATGCAACCAGGACTAAGGCTAAATGGACTAGGGATAAAAATGAAAGACAACGTTTACATTGGCATTATAATAAATAAAATGGAAAGTATATGAATCATAATGATGATAGCTAAAAATAAATACTTAATAGATTATCTTATTTTAACAGCGTAATGAACTTACGTAGATTATAACGAGCGTAATCTAACATTTACATCTGTTGTAGGTAATATTATACTTTAAGTAGTTAAATATACTTTCGATTATGTTATGAAACTTCGTTACGATAGTTATCAATTATAGAATTTAATGATGAGATATCAATCAAAATAAGTATAAAGTTCTACGGCATAGAATCGATTAACGTAATGACCTTGCTTGACAACAGCAAGAAGTTTTTATGGATACATGTGTAATGTGAGAATAGATAATAATGAGGAGCCTTAAAAATGATAGTAAATCTAGTAGCTGGATAATATTTGTAATTTTATTACTGATCTGATTTTTCTAGCAATTATACAGTCTACTTTTTTCTTCTCTGCCCTAAAGCATAATGACGACAGATTCATGTCTTAAATGTAGATAAATGCATTTGGTTTAGCATACATCGATGTTATGAGACTCGTTGACTCGACAAGAATCAAAATAGAGTAGGTACTTAAATAAGTCACGGGACATGGGTATTTAGTAGAAACTATCCAGCAAATCTGTACTTTTCCTTGGATAAACACCATTTTACTTAATGGCTACTAATTGAAAACCATACTTAGGCTGCGTTCAAGACACATCCCAATAAATTAGCTTACTTTTTTTGGCAACAAAATGCCATCTCTCTATTGCGCGGAACGAGCAATATAGCACTCTTTGTTTTGATAGAATTTCGGCGTCGGCAGGTTGAACAGTGCGATGTCTGATCCATGATCGCTAGTAGCTTAACAATTGATTAAACTGGTTGATCTAGGATTCAGTAGTTTAAGAATAATTGAACCTAAGTAGTAATAAATAAAATACAATAAAGAAATATTTATGTAGCCCACTCGGGATGATTTATTCGATAAGCCATCAAGTTATTTCTTCTTTCTTTAAATAAAAAAGCAATGGTCTCACTACAGGGGATGCCGACGACCGTGCGAAGTGGAGGAGAAATTGTAGGAAAGCGCACCAGGGCGTCGCGACACGCAACTGGGACACATGCTCGGTTGATGATGATGAAGAAAAATATGTACTAAATAAGTTTCTGTTTTAGGATTGGCACCAGTGGCAGGTATGTGCACAGTGACCAGTAGCTGCACGGTCAATGAAGGACGTCATTTTGAAAGTGTATATGTCGTCGCACATGAGATTGGACACAAGTTAGTAACATCCACTCTTTTCTTAGATATCCAGTTTTCTTCCTTTCTGGGGGTAACGATTAAGCCCCACCAAGATCTCCGGGGCTCATGTGACTTCACTAGCTGACCTATGGACGGACTAGGCAAAGACGCAGGCACCTTGGGCAGGGGATGAGAGGTCAGACGGTTGCTCCCAACAATGCTGAAATCAAAAGCTGCTCCTAGCTGCCAAATAAAAGTGAAGCCCAGGTTACAAATCCAAATAGTGTTGGAAAATAACTGGGATACACCAAAACGAAGAAGAAATCCAGTTCTCTTTGAAAGCCCGGGTATTTTTGGATTTTCGTGTTGGGTGTTGTTAATAAGTACTTATTACCTATCATTTTTTTTTTTGATAATGTTGAACAGTCGACCTAAATTTTGCACTAAGAAGCATTAATGTTATATAATAGTTTATCTAACTTTTTAAACAGATAGAAGTAACTAACTATCTTCACGCTGTATCCCTGACGGGGTAGTCAGAGAGGACAGATCGCCAGGCATCGCGATCCATGCATACTTCTTTCGCTTCCTGTAGATTCATTAATCGCTTCATACATGCACGTCTGGGTATCCGATTACCGATTATTATTATTATATTGTTTCTTCTTGTCACGGGTATCTTCTTTTTTTTTATGAAGATACCCGGGCTTTTCGTATATGTACATGGGGACATACTGGTCCAACACGCAGAGGCCCTTTGAAAATTTTAATCTAAAAGGTAATGGGACTCCCACTACAGACAGTTCACGCCCGCCTTATGTAGAAGAACGATAGTGGACCACCTCCAATGGGAGTTAAACCATTGTACAATATGCTAACTACTAAATGGGCTATTGAGTTGAAGGTTAAATGGAGTATGTAACTAAAACTATGGATGAAGACGGCGTCTGCCATTTTAATATATTATTATCAAAATACTGGCAGACGGTGACTTGCCAACTCACTATTATTATCAACTTATTATTATTATTATTAGAAGTTCCCTACTAAATTATTCAATTACCTACTAAGTTTCCGTGAAGAGACATAAAATGCATTTCTGCAAGAACTAGCAAAGAATTTAGGCTAAGACACAGAATTTAACATAATAAAGTGTTGTTAAATGTAAGAAACGCGACGCGTTTAAATTTAAGAATAACGCCTTGTAAAATTATCTGTAAGCGGTTGCTATGATATTTTAGTCAGACGCTTGCCAAATTTAACTTACCATAGAGTGCGTAAATAAAATAATGAACAGGTTCCGATAGAAATCTAATTACAATGTAAATAGTTGTCTAGAACTATTAAAAAACTATTGCCTTCTATCATCGCACTAGACAGGGTGTTCACCCTCACACTTTGCGTCCGGAGCGCACGCATACGGTTAGATCCGATTATTCCGCGAACGCTTAGATTGTGGAATGAACTCCCTGCCTGGGTTTTCCCGAACGTCTACAGTATGAAGTTCTTCAAAAGGGATCTTAGAAGGTTTATAAAGAGTCGGCAGTGCGAGTGCTCCACCTCTGGTGTTGCAAGCGTCCATAGACTACGGTGACCACTTTCCATCAGGTGGGCCGTATGCGTGTAGGCCACCTCAGTGGTATAAAAAAAAAGATAATCAGAGCTTTACTCAATGCTACTTCTGTTACAAATTGAACTTTAGGCAATATCTTAGTATGTCGTCAAATCATTTTTCCTTCTTTATAGTCTAGGCATGCGCCACGACGGACCTCTGGCAGACAACGGATGCGATCCTAGCGCGTACATCATGAGCCCCACCCTCGGCAGTGGCAAGATCACGTGGTCACATTGCAGCAATAGCTACCTTCAAAAGTTCCTAGAGTATGTAACCTTCTATCTTTGAGTAAAAAAAAAAGTGTACTTAACCATCTTCACGCTGTATCCCTGATGCATCTGTCACCAAGCGTGATAGATGCATATTTATTTCGCTGCCTGCAGATTCTATCTAGTCCCACCGTAAGTATTGCCCATCATTGTATGCGTTATGACACAGGTTACATTATATTCAACAAATTTTACAGTCCTTATCACAGAGCAAGGAAAGTTGGTCGCTCGCGCCCTAATAGAAACGAAAGGAATAATAATACCACGTGCCAAGTTAACATCACATTTAAGGCGAAAATCGCAGATGCCGCCTCTCAGATGCCTTCTATTCCAGTGTACCTAATTAGTGTAATCGCATGTCTAAAGGTAAGTTACGCATAGCACCCTGATACGCCAGGTTGTATGAAATATAGATCGACATTTGTTATGTCGTATGAAATATATAGATTGACATTTAAAATGTTGGATGAAATATATAGAGAGACATTAGACTTGGTTGGTGGTCCTTATCCTATTGTGAATACGGTTTCGTAAAGCCGACGCCACTAAATTGTCAGGGTGACGTTTGTCTTGAGCAGCAACTCATAGTACATCGTTATAGTTACGACTATCTGAAATGGGCACAATTTTTATTTTACCGATCATTAATTAATTCATTCAATTTCTTCCACAGCACAGTCCAGTCGAGATGTCTACTTGATCACGGTAACTCAGCAGGACAATTAGATCACAGCGCTGAAGGGATTTTACCAGGAGAACGATTTGATGCTGATCAGCAATGTGAGTAGAAACAAGACTGCTAAAAATACTGTCATTTGAAATAGAATGTTCGAATTATAATTGTGAGTGAGTGAGGAACGATTGACGAAGAATATTAATTGTGCGAATGTAGAGGGTAGAAGAAATCAGGGTAATCGAGACTTACATACAAGGACCACGTGAGCAGATTGCTCAGAAACAGAAAGGTCAAAAGTACACTCAGATAGCCAGAAGTGCATGTATGAATAGATTTATAAATCTTCAGGAACTGAAAGAAGTGTGCATGGACCGCGAAGTTTTACGATCTATCTATCGTCTCTGACTTACCAGTACGGATACAGCGTGAAGATATTTGATTAGAATTATAATTCACAATGAGGCCAATGCTCTCTCAGGGGCATTAAAATACCAGCGGAAGTCGTGTTAAAGCTCTTTGCAAGCACTCGTAGCCCGCTAGCTCATTTTTTGTATTAAATCACTGCGTTAAGTATCTTACACTACGGTTGGTCCTGGGATGGGTGACCGTTTGTTCCATTTCTATTTACCAAATATACGTCTTATGGACGGGTAGAAAAAAATCATTGAATTAAAAACGTGAAAAGCTGTAAATTTAGAATTATAAACAGATACTTCATTTTTATTTATTTACTTTGTTAAGGGTCATTCAAAACGAACTGGATTAATAATGTGTTAAGAATAATTATTACAGACACATTAATACCAGTAACGAACTTTGGATTTAAAAAAAAAGTGTTTTTCCTTAGGCATGCTGAAATACGGTCGAGGCAGTAAACATTCCGGTGCTCAGAGCTTGGAAGACATTTGCAGAGACTTGCACTGTCATAGAGAACGGTATACTTGGACTTCTCATCCAGCTCTAGAAGGAACTAGGTGTGGAGAGGATATGGTAAGACCCTGTCGAATCATTTGCTTTAAGTTGGTTTGTGTAGGTATCGCTTTAATTCTATTAAGTACATAAATAATATGCTTACGAGTTCGTACGTATGTATGATGTATCTTCGCGGTAAAATATATCACAATAAGTCTAGCAGCTTAAAAAGCAGCTATTATCCAAGCGTTAGTCCCGGTAGCATCCGGTGCCCTCGCTTCGAAAGTCAGGATCCTTTTCCCTACGTTGTTACAGTTCTAATACCTATAGGTTTAAACTTTTGATTGTTGCAAATACGAAAACACACATTCTTTTATAATACCTAATTAACATTTTTATGTTAGCACAATCCACTGTCACGATAGAAAATAATTAGCCAAAAAGTAAGCGGCATATCTAGTTATTTTCACTCTACTTGTGGGTACTTTACTAAGCAAAGTAGGGTTTCGCAAAGTAAAGGCTGGCGTTTAAGACGACTATGATCGATCGACGATCAATAAATCTCAACGACATTTATTTTAAAAATTTATCTGTATTTCTGAAAGTAAATACCTTCTTTGTAGAGTGACATGGGAATTGCAGTGACTTGAAATAGTAGAATTAAGGTCCCGTCCGGTTGGTACCAAGAACAAGAGAATGAAGGTTGAACTTTCTCCAGATCTATACCATATGCAACTGTTCCGCAGTACTGTCGCGGTGGAGAATGCGTTGAACGGGAAGGCTCGTCGGTAGTTCGCGGGTCATGGACGCGCTGGACGGGATGGTCCGAGTGCGCTTCTGCGTGCCTCGTGGACGATACGCATGCACCTGCTGCCGCCGGAGTCGCAGTTGCCAATAGACGCTGCACTAGAGCCAGGTAACTTCTTAAGAAATTTCTTGCTCCTTCCTTTATCTTTATTTATTTTTCTTCCTTTATCTGATGGTTGGTCATAGGAATGTCCAGAAGTCGATCATTAGAGTCTCTCAATTCCCAATTTGCTAGCCTAGCGATATGTTTCATAATAACGCTCGCCGTTAAAGAATTTGCTTGCTTCCATCACCACTTTATTTATGTGTTCTACAATACCTAGTAGGTAACTTTCCACTCGATCTCTTCATCCTTTCTAATACATTCTTGAACATTTTATTTCTATCTTTTTCGAACTCCAACCCAACTCTAACAATTCCATAATTTGAACGTGGAGATATGAAATGATTTAGGACTTAGTTTATGGTTAGGTACTAATTATCAAAAAAAAAATTATTTACAGACATGAAAACGGCAAAAAATACTGTATGGGCCACGACAAGAAGTATCAGTCATGTCATGCTCAACAGGTAACTCCCCATTTTTCGTAATTTAAATTACTACTAGTTATCTTTTTAACATAACTAGGTATGTTGCTCTTCAATCATCTACATAGGCTTATACAATAATCTGAGTTAATGTTGTTTCTTATATATCTTGGTAAATATCCATTAAAAAATAAAACAAATTCCAGTGTAGCAATGTGCCAAGGATGACAGTAAGAGAATTTGCGGACCAAATATGTTTGAGAGCCCGTGACGTGGATCCGGACCTTATTGGAACAGGACTACAAAGAATCGATTCTGATGGTGAGCATCTCAACAAAAGTATAATATTCAGTCCTATGACTCTACATTTTCACTTATTTTCCTCACCAACTCCGCAAGAAAATGTTGGTCCCAAAATAAATCCTTGAGGAATCCCTTACGTCAAAGTTTTACACGTTACGAACGAACGAACGAACTTACGATACGACCATATTTTTATTTCGATTTCAGTCCTTTTTTATAATTTTCCATTATGCATAAACATAAATATGTATGGCTTTTAAACAGTCTGCTAAGATGAGGTAGACTGTATCAAAAGTTTGAGTCAGATCAAAAGAGTTGCGTTGTGCAGACGTGTCGAGCGCGTGCGCGGTGTGGTGCGACACGCGCGGCGGCGGCTACAAGTCGCGCGGCTGGAGCCTGCCCGACGGCACCGCCTGCTCCACCACGCAGCCCATGTTCTGCATCACCGGCGTCTGCCAGGTACCGACTGCGCCTTCTGATTTCTAGCTTGTATTAGTTTCTAGTGTAGGAACACATGTTCTTATAGCAGGGGAGATAGCGGTAATGCTCACTAGGAATTTTATACCGGCTGATATTCATAAGATTAATAGTACATTACCAATACATAACAAACTAGTTGACGCCCGTGGCTTCGCCCGCGTAAAGAAGTTTTCCCATTCCAGTTTCCTACAGGAACTTGTTCCCGGGATAAAAAGTAGCCTATGTGTTATTCTGATGTATAAGCTATATTATTGTAAAGTTTCATTAAAATCTATTCAGTAGTTTTTACGTGAAAGAGTAACAAACATCCATACAAACCTGCATTTATAATTTTATTTAGATTAAGATTTGACCGTCATTCGGTCTGATAGTAGTGGAACCAAAAATTTATACCAATTATCATAGACTTTTTGGGTTGTATGGGCGCTAATACAATTTAGAAGTCGAGTTTAATTGGCATGTTATAACTTTTGGTTCCACCACTGACATGACTGAAAGACGGTCAAATCGGTTATGTACTGGTAAAGAACTTTTAGTGATATGAATATCAGCCGGTATAAAGATCCTAGTGAGCATTTAGAGTGAACTATTAGAGTTTAATAAGTAAGACACTGAGTAATACACATGAGTGAGTAATAAGTAAGACAGTGAGATGACAATAAGTGAGAGTAAGACATGAGTGAGTAATCACACCTTGATCCCTGAAGGAGTGGCCTGGTGGTTTGTAGCAAGTGGTGTGCTCATTGCCGTGTTGAAATGGACAAGCCCAGGTTGGAGAGACCTGCTGTTGAAATTTTTGAAGTCGTCTAAACGGCCTTATTCAACTTGGTTTAACGACTGTCATGTTACTGGCAAACGGGACCAACGGCTTAATGTGAAATAAATATATGGTGTAAGGGGTGCCACCAAGATCTTTGGCGCCCAAGCGGTGCATCTGCTGATGGCGCCTTAATGAACAGAAAAAGTCACAATTAGTTCAGTGTTATGATCTTCATAGTTTGCGTCAAGGTAGATTTTTTTTTGTAATTTTTATTTTGTCTGGTTACTAAGACCTTCTAGCTAAATCTTATTTATTTCATATTTCTTAAAATTTCTTAATCTCTAAAATGTCTCCGTCCTCAATGTCTTAGTCAAGTCTAGTATTAAGTCAAGGTCAGTCTCATCCCAGTATAATAGTGGTTGTTATACTAAGGTTTCAGTGGATTTTTTGATATTTTTTTTGTGATTCGGCTGCCTTTGTGGCGCGGTGGGAGTGCATCCGACTGCTACGCAAGAGGTCGTGGGTTCGATTCCCACCCAGGATAAAACTTTGTGTGATGAGCACGATGGTTTATTCTGTGTCTGGGTGTTATTTATCTATAATACGTATGTATTTAGAAATATATAAGTATGTTTATCAGTTATCTAGATCCCATAACACAAGCTAATATTAGCTTACTTTGGGCTAGATGGCGCTGTGTGAAAAGTGTCCCAATATGTTTAAAAAAAAATTACGGGGCAAGAAAAAAATCTCATTTCACTGCATATACCCATATCACTGTATTTCACTATAGCACGTTAACACAACTTTTATGTCCAAGAAACCACCACTCCCGCACATAAAACAAGATAAGTGCACTAGTTTTAGAAAATAGTCAGCCATTATGCCGCCCAAAAACCGCGTCAAGGTAGAGCAATAGGTTTTGTTGGGGAGGAGCATTATGTGAAACCATCAAAGCACATTTTAAAATACATTCTGTGGCCTGCCTACTATAACTACTTTGCTGTAGATTTAAAACCGTCTGACCAATATTTCGGTTGTCTAATGCTCAATTGTAATTTTCTAGAAATTTACATGTTCTACGAGCCAGGACAATGAATTCTCTCTGAGGTCAAGCGACTGCGAATGGGAAGCTCTGAGGACTGCAACAGTACCACCTACTTCGTAAGTTTGACCTCCTATGGAATGCTTTTTTTATATTGTAGCTCTTCAGAATAACACGGCTGCCACCTAAAATAGAAATATAGTTACCGAGTTTTTGTGGGCACTAGGAAGTCACAACTGCAACGGACGAGGTCCTCGCAAAGAGAAGGAAAATTTTAAACAAAACCCTGTACCAATTCCTCTGGTCAACATGGTAAGGCCAATCACCTATCACAAATATATGATTAAGAGGCCTAGATCCAACAGTGCACTGCGATATACTTTGGAAGCATCTGGAAAAACAAGAGATGACAAAAATATACCTACATCAATATAGGACATAGGCTACTTTATATTCCGGGACTGCCTCGGTGGCGCAGTGGTTGTGTATGCTACTGCCGCGACTGAAGTCCAGGGTTTCTCGGGTCGGAAAAAAAATATTTGTGTGATCCACAAATGTTTGTTTCGGAGTTTGGGTGTTTCTTATGAATAATATGTATGTATTTAGAAATATATAAGTATGTTTATCAGTCGTCTAGATCCCAAAACACAAGCTTATATTAGTTCTCTTTGGGCTAGACAGCGCTGTGTAAAAAAAAAATTAAGAGTGTGTGCTTAAGACCGCACGGCAGAAGTGAAAACTTAATTGGCAATCGCAATCAATTATTACGTATTTACGTAAGAATTGAATATACTAAACACAGCGAAGAGCAGCTGACTGTATCTTTTTCGCTCGGGTGAACTCGGCGTTCCCGAGTTCATCCGATCGAACTTTTCATCTCAGAGCGTGACAAATCAGCCTAACTTACTACCTACGGAAAAATTTGTGTGCGCCAATAGAAGTTTTCACTTCAAAATATGGCCCACAATATTTATATATATCCCGGGAAACAGGAACGGGGAAACTTCATCATAATTTGTTGAAATCAGGATAAAAACGTCGGGAACATGGCGTCGGGCCGTAGGTGGGCAATGGCGGGCGGCGAGCGGCTGCCACTACCACTGCATCGCGCCCGGCTCCGGGGTCCGCCTCGTCACGGCCGCGTCACGACAGGCCACTAGCATACAGCTGTGCAGCCCTGATGCTAATCGACCTGATTCGGTAAGTGCTTATTATCCAGCCTAGAGCAGGCTGGCTTTTCAATCCCCATTCGAACTGGGGTTGATACTATTTCAAAGCCTGTTCTATATAAAATATGTTGTTTTAAGGAAATTTTTGAGATCGTGGTTGTAAAAATGCTCATATCTCCGAAAATATTAGCCTGATAAAATTTTTAGAGAATTTTTATTTTTTTGCATTTTTCGATGTACATACTTAAATTTAAATAAGTATTTATTTAAATACCTATGTACATAGAAAAATGCAGAAAAACGGTTTCTTTTTAATCTAACTTATACTACCTGTTAAACTTACGCATTACACACTATACTTAAGTATATTTGTTAGTACCTACTTTTTGTTGCCCGACGTTTCTATCAGGCGAGTTTTGCACCGCCTTAAAATTATTTCCTGTATTTTACTCATTCTGCTAATCTGGGTAGAGATAAATCCAATAAACCAAGAATTATAAAAAATTACCCACCCGTTCTAGAGCTATAAATGTTCAAACATCTTAGGATAAACGTCATGTAAAAAAAAGATTAAAATAATAAAAAAATATATTCAAACAGACCCGACTTTGTTTTATAGATGTCTATCCGTTGTTTAGTTCACATAATACAAATATGTTTTGCGCTAATTGGTAGTGAGCCAAATATAATTAGTATATAATACTAAGTACGGTACTTTTTGGTACTAGGACGGACTACCTACGGTACTCCGTACCGTGGATAAACGCTGCTTTAGATAGATGAACGGCTACTATACGCCTATACAATATTATCTAATACGATTTTAAACGATTCCAGGGTTGCACGCAAAAAAAGTCACCGTACCAGTACGCCACCATGGTCTGTACCAAGTACAAAGATAGAGTCCGGAGGTTGTCTGGTCTGGGCATGCAGATATCTCCAGCGTTAGGTAAGTCGCAAGCATGGATATCTTAAGTTAAGATCATAGATATCTTAACTGAAGCTTTTAGTTAAGATATCTATGGTCGTTAGTTAGTTTTAGGCCAAACATTTATGATGCAAACTGTAGCCAGTAAGAAATATTTGTATGAAATTTGTTAATATCAGAATAAAAACGTCGGGAACGTGGCCTCGGGCCGTAGGGCGCATATTTGTATGAAAATTTCTTTCGGCGTAAGAACCAAGTCATGCGAAGACGCATGACTTGGTCCCTTACACCGAAGTACCTACTATTCGTCGTTGTCGTTGGCCGACAGAATATATAGGTAGGTAACGAAGTGATACGCAATATGGCAGGTTTCAATGAAAGTGTCAACATTAAACTAGAAAAAGCGCGCTTGGTTTGCACACGTCATTTTTCGCCAATCATTCCTCACTCATTCGTTATGAGTGAGGAATGATTGACGAAAAATAATAATTGTGCGAAAGTAGAGGATAGCAGTCAGGTTATAGACCGGGACTTAGCCCCGTATTCCAGAACGTTTCCCAATACTCAATGAACGCTTGAGGCTAGTTTTTGCCTTATAAAATCTACTCTCAAGCGTCGATTGAGTATTGAGAAACGTTCTGGAATACGGACCTTACATTTAAAGACCACTTGAGCAGATTGCTCAAAAACAGAAAGGGTACTCGGATACCCAGACGTGCATGAATAAAGCGATTGATGTATCTGTAGGAAGCGAACGATGTATGGATTGCGAAGCATGTGTTCTCTCTGACTACCCCGTCAGGGATATAGCATGAAGATAGTTAGTTCAGCAATATTGAGCACGGCAATGACGGTGGCGGTGGGGATGTGTGTGTGTGTGTGTGTATGTATGTGTGTGTATGTATGTGTATATAATGTGTGTATGTTTTTTTAATTTTAATATTAATAAGGCTTCTTGAAGTCATGTAGTTGTAAGTTAATGTCGATGTTGTCGTGCCCTTTTGTGACGTCCCCTTTTTGGCAGAATAAAACACATCATGCTGTTTTTTTTTGTTTTTAGTCTACTTTATTTAGCATGTAAACACAAGTCTACTTTCATTCGCGAGTATCCGATATTTCGGCACGTGATCATGGCGCGGCGCTTGCAAGTTTTAGTTAAGTTTTAGTAGACATGGTAAATATCCCGACAATCAATATTTTAATAATGTTTATGACCATAACAGTTTTAATTCATATACAAGTGAATTATTGCGATCGGCAGAGGACCCGGACCGGTCGTGTCGCGTGGCGTGCCAGGACGAGCGCGTGGCGCACCGCTTCTACCTGGTGAACGGGCACGAGGGCTGGTTCCCGCTCGGAACCGCCTGCGGGAAGGCTAACGCCTCCTACTGCGTCAGCGGGAAGTGCTTGGTAACTATAGCAGTACTCTCTATAGTATTAATAATAATAATAATAACTGCTCGAGCACAGTCGTTAAATTTTATAGGATTAACGCTTTTTGAGAACCACTTACTAATATCAACAAAAAAATTATCAGAACGTTAATGGAAAGCTTACATCCGCAGGGCAGCTTGTGGCGAGCTGAATGTGCGTGGCTACACATCGGTCCCGATTCCTCAGTTTTGTTGCCTTTCTGCACCGGTTAAGATTTCCGGGTCCAGGTCATCCTAACGGGAGAGCAGTGAGAGTGCTACCCCCGGGAGTGCAGCAAACCTCAACTCTGGCTTGCCTTAATTGGTCGGTCAGAGGGGAGGAGCCAGAGCTATATGCTCGGGGGTGGAAGTGTCATTTTCAAGGGCATAACTACGGGGAAGCCCGCTCCGGACCTGTCCCGCGAAGGTGAAACCGGCGCCGCACCGCTCGACACCCCAAGCCGCTTACACCGGTGTTGCCCTCTGTCGCCTTACAGGCTTATCATATCAATAGTTTAACTCCCATTGGAGGTGGTCTATTATCGTTCTTCTACATAACGCGGCGTGGACTGTCTGCAGTGGGGGTCCCATTTCCTTTTAGATTAAAATTCTCAAAGGGCCTCTGCGTGTTGGACTAGTATGTCTCCATGTACACCTACCAAAAGACCGGGTATCTTCATAAAAAAAAGGAGAGACCCATGAAAATAAGAAACATAATAATGACAATAAATATTGTTGGGACAACTCACACAACGCCATCGGATTCCAAAATAAGCAGAGCTTGTACTATGATAACCAGATAACTGATAAACATACTTATATATTTCTAAATACATACATATTATAAATAAATGACACCCAGACACAATATAAACCATCGTGCTCATCACACAAAGTTTGATCCTCGGTAGGAATCGAACCCACGACCTCTTGCGTAGCAATCGGATACACTCCCACCGCGCCACAGACGCAGTCATTACTTATCTATCACGCCATATCCCCGAAGGGGTGGGAGAGGCATACTATATGCCCACTTCACTTCACTTTCACCGTGTGCATTTCTGTCCCACGTAATAGGCGGTGAGCCCATTGCCATCACTCTCTATACTCGTTGGAAGTAGTAATCGCTAGTCGTTTTGGGGCGAAATATTTTAAAATCGGTATCAATAATAGAATCGGTGAAAAAAAATATTGTCTGTGTACCAGATTACACAGGTAAGAAGTAAAAATTTTTACGACTTACTTTTTACTTAAGAAATATTATATATTTCTTAATAAATATTAAGTTTCATTTATGATAAACAAGTTACACTTTTCACATAGCGCCAACTAGCCCAAACTAAGCTTTCAAGCTTGTGCTGAAATATAGACAACTGGTAAACAACCATACTAATCGTTACTAATATTATTAATTAAAGAAAGTACGTTTGTTGGGTAAGTTTTCACGCGAAAACTAAGTACTTAACCGATCATCACGAAATTTTGTAGACATAATTCTTGGAGGTATTCGAAGTAAAATAGAAAAGTTGAAAAAAAAATAGAAAGACAATTGTCCGTTTCGTTTCTCTTATGTGGCGCTAACGAAGTTGCGCGGGTCAGTTAGTATAAATATATTTTTAAATACATATTATACATATAAAACACTAAACTCCGAAACATACATTTGTGAATGACACAAATATTTATTCCCAACCCGAAACTTCAGCGCGAACTACAACATTACATTCCTTCCAATTGCCTCAGCTTATCTTCTAAGGTTTCAAAGCCAATGTAACTTCTCTTAAAAGGAACATCATGTGAAATAATATTAACTTACACCGACGTTCTAAAAAAAATAAAAATGTCTTTATTTTGCATAGACCATTTCAACGGCGCTTACAAAATGTCATACACTAAAACTAAAGAAAAAAAATGTATATTTAAAGTGACCACCGGTTCGGAACGCAGCCCACCTGAGTAGAACCGGCAAGAAACTTAGGATGCCTTTTTTTTTTTTGATGACCTATTTACAATTTAATATATTATGACTATAATATTTTACTTGCCAGCAGATCATTTCCAGGCATCCCTGTCCTGTAAATAGTCTTGAATAGAGTAATAACCTTTTTCACAAAGCTTTCATTTAATAAACTTTTTAAATTTATTTAAAGGTAAATTTCTCAGGTCACAGGGAAGCTTGTTGTAAAAGCGTATACAGTTACCCTGGACCTGGGCGTATACAGTTACCAGTTACCTAGAACAGGTATACTGGACGCGTGATAGCACCCGTGGTGTCAGTTGGATTGCGTATGATGGAGTGAAACTGTTACTGTAACGGTAGTGAAATATAGATGTAAATGGCAAACTGCGACTTCTGAAACGTCTATTATTTCACATGATGTTCCCTTTTATGAAAAGTTACAATAGCTTAATGGTATCGACCAATGAACAGTATTACAACTATTTTTAAACATTGATGTGATGGACTACATTATAAATTACGGATATTTTTTTTTAAAAACTTAATCTTCACGCTGTATCCCTGACGGGGTAGTCAGAGAGGACAGATCGCCAGGCTTCGCGGACCATGCATATATTTAATTTTTAAAGCTATAGTTATGCTAAATTTCTCACAGCCATGTTCAATTGCAGGAGTTCGGCCCCGACAGCACGCCGCTGTCCGAGATGGTGTTCACGCTGCCGCTGCTGGGCCGCAACTCCAGCAGCGTGCCGCGCCACTCGTCGCGCCACCGCCGACGACGAGCCGTGTCACGCCGCGTCACCGTCACGGCGAGCCTCGACCAGCGACATCTTAACGACATCATCGCCAGCCTCAACCTTACACGTTAGTACCCTAGCTGTTATACTATAACCTAGGACGATTTAACCAATGGACGCGCGGTGGGGAAACTGCACACATATTGTTTTCTTGCTCTTGCATGAAGTGTTGTCTCTGTCTAACAACCAATAGAAATGTAGGTATGTAATACGAATTTGACATAATATTATTCGGCTAATTTGAGATGGTAACTCTTTGTATAATGTTTATAGAGAATGAAAGTATACTGAATATAGGCCGATTAACTCATTCACTGCTGGATCCCGTACCATATGCGTTTTCTTTATTTATCGCGCTTGCGTATTTCCGCAAACGGTGTTTGATTTGGACATACAAACAGCGTGTGTGTCTTTTTGGGACAAAGACGCACCGGGGATGGACATCATTATTGATAATAACATAAACTTAAACATTTTTTTATTAGATAACAATATAAAGCTTTGTTTGTTGTAACAAATATGGGACAATACAATAGGGCGGCACCTTTTAAAAAAAATCAACCTGATTTGTTACAAAGACATACGATCTTATAAACAAAAAGAAATTGTAAAAAAAAAAACTTAACCACTCCGGGAATGCCGACAGAAGTGAAAACTCAATTTATTAATAATTTATTTATCTAGACGCGTTGGTACATGCATATATGCACACACTATAGCTGCGTATCGTAACGGGGTGTAGCGAGTCCAGAGATTTATCTCATCTAAAAAATTGCGTACCGCGCTAAAAGAAGTTTTTCCTTCAAAAATTGACCGGGATCGACGTTAATGATGATGATGATGAAAAATAAATCTACACTGAAAGACTCCTAATTGATTACACAGCATTATTTAATAAGACCTGTAGATGACCGGAATCAACGTTAGATGATGATGATGATAATGGTCGCGAGTCCAGAGATTTTATCTCATCTAAAAATAAGCGTACCGCGCTAAAAGAATATTCACTTCAAAAATTGACCGGGATGGACGTTAATGATGATGATGAAAAAAAAATTTATCTCATCTAAAAAATTGCGTACCGCGCTAAAAGAAGTTTTTCCTTCAAAAATTGACCGGGATCGACGTAAAGATGATGATGATGAAAAATAAATCTACACTGAAAGAGTCCTAATTGATTACACAGCATTATTTAATAAGACCTGTAGATGACCGGAATCAACGTTAGATGATGATGATGATTATGGTCGCGAGTCCAGAGATTTTATCTCATCTAAAAATATGCGTACCGCGCTAAAAGAAGTTTTTCCTTCAAAAATTGACCGGGATCGACGTAAAGATGATAATGATAAAAAATAATTCTACACTGAAAGAGTCCTAATTGATTACACAGCATTATTTAATAAGACCTGTAGATGACCGGAATCAACGTTTGATGATGATGATGATTACGGTCGCGAGTCCAGAGATTTTATCTCATCTAAAAATATGCGTACCGCGCTAAAAGAAGTTTTTCCTTCAAAAATTGACCGGGATCGACGTAAAGATGATGATGATAAAAATCTTACGCTTTTTCGATCAGGTCACGTGTCCTGACGCGAGTTTAAGATTTTATACCCAACGCCGCTAAAGAAGTTTTCACTTCAAAAATAGTGGCGGCCGCCAAAATATCTATTGTTCTAAAGAAAAGGGTTTTAAAGTTATAAATCTTTTTTATATAAAAAAGACCCGATACCAGCCATGTCGGCGCCGTTCCGTGGACTGAAGTGGTGGCCACATGTTCATATCAATTTTAGGATAAGGAAAATTATAAATATTTTTAAATCGATTTTATTGAAATCCTGTTGTTTTATAAAAAAAAAACAATTGAGTCACAGATATACTTCTTACTAATATTATGAATGCGAAACCTTGAAAGAATGTATAGATATTTGTTACTCTTTCTCATTTAGAATAAATTAATATAAATATTGTGGGACACTTTTCGCACAGCGCCATCTAGCCCAAAGTAAGCTAATATTAGCTAATATTACATATTATACATAGGAAACACAAAAACTCCGAAACACATTTGTGGATCACACAAATGTTTGCTCTGACCCGGAATAATATAGCTTTTGCATCAGAATAACGCATGTTTTATCTTGTGAACAAATTCCTGTGGAAAACGGGAAAGCTTCTCCACGCGAGTGAAGCTGCGGGCGTCAACTAGTAAATATATATGTAGATATATCGGTAAACTTCGACTCATGTAACAAAGTGAAAAAGTAAATACTTTTGGACTAAAATGACTAAATAGTAAAAATGGGTAAATATAAGTCGATGTTTTTGAATTGCAAATAGTAGAGACACCCTACTATGACTACTAATATCCACTCACAATCTACCTACGGGTATTAATAAATACCTGTGCGAATCAATAGCTATGCTGACATCGGCGCACCAGGAGTGATTTCAGTCCCTACGGGTATTTATTAATACCAGTCCCTACGGGTATTTATTAATACCCGTAGGGACTGAAATCACTCCTGGTGCGCCGATGTCAGCATAGCTATTGATTCGCAAAAATGTTCGGTAGCAGCCAAAGTGGACAGCGACTTAGCTAAAATTTCTTAGCAAATGGTAAGCGGGGTATAGGCGCAAACGGTAGCGATAGCGCGTCCATTGGTTAAATCGTCCTAGACTATAACCCCAGAATTTATTTTTATTTTATTTACGTTTATTTAGAAAACCAACAGCGATACAGCAATATAGTACAGAATTTGTTTTACACTCTGGTATGGCCAATAATAGGTTTCCCTGCATAACAAGCATTGTGTAAATCAATACAAACGAACTAAAAAGTAAAACTTATTTACGTTTAAGTACAAAAGTAATTTGTAATAAGTTTTTGGTTAGTGTATATTATTGGATATAAATACAACAGTTATTCTAATATTATATAACCATATCATTTATATTAATTATGTTATTATAGTTCTACAGATTAGTGAAATTTAGCCAAGAATATACCGGGAAGAAGCATAGAATATTCTATTCTGCCTATTTGCCTCTGGTCTCTTTTACGCCCTTAAACGTTTAGGCCACATAACAGAGTATTGTGCTTTAGGTTAAAGTTCCTTAAATAGTCTCTTTTACCGCACCCACTGGAGGAGTAGGATAGTGGGACACATTTAGTTGAAAAATCATATCGAAAATTTAATCAAATACGTGTTCCTATTACAGACAACGGCCACGAGCACGTGACATATTTTGACTCGATACCCGAACACTTCGATCTGGACTTCACCAACCCGATACACATCGCGCCAGAAGACACGCTAATAAGGAAAATACCAAGACCTACGTGGGACTAAACGGCATATAACTTTCGTAATATGTTAAAGAAAATCGTCTATCTAAACTTTGGGCCACTAATTTCAATGCCACTGTGACAACCAGCGCTACATAGCACAAAATTCGAACTATTTTGATATCAATAATGCTGTATCGCGCCATGAAAGTTCTCACTTTTGAAGCCATACACAAAATCCTGCATCGCGCTAATAAAGGCTCCCAACATCAAAGTTACAGAAGTAACTTTATGGGCGTCATTACCTTCCCTGGTCCGAGGATCCAACTTTCGGGACCCCGTTCGTTCACTGTTAAAAAATACAGAATCAGTTGTCTAGTTCTCATACTATAATCATGTATTAGCTTACTTTGGGCTAGATGGCGCCGTGTTAAACTGTCCCACAAAATAAAAAAGATGATACAAAGAGATAATTGACACTTAAATAATTATAATTATCTCGACTTAAGATATTGACCTTTAATGCCGCATTCCAAAACGTTTCTCAATACTCAATCAACGCTTGAGAGTAGTATTTATAAGGCAAAAACTAGCCTCAAGCGTCGATTGAGTATTGAGAAACGTTCTGGAATACGGACCTAAGTCTCTGAACATGCGTCGTCATGGCCTTCACGATGGGAAATATAATTGTGATAAAATTGCGCGGCCAATACTACCTATTTAGAAAAGAATATTCAAAATTAATGTGGGTATGGATGTACTTACCTACACAAAATTTTAGGGTTACCATAAGAAATAATAATGTGAGTTGGCGGGGTAAATTGTTTACTACCCAACTCACGTTTACCGAAATTCATACAAGTAACCCGGGAGTTACTCGCATGAATACCTAAGTAACCAAAAATTGGTATAAAATGGAATTCTAGACATGACCGTCAATACTGTGATATTAAAGTCACCTCCAAACGTCCAAGTTAGAAATTAGTGACTTGGTGAGGTGATGAATGAATGTGTCTTGTTGCTCGCACTAATATACAGAGATTGAAGGCCGTGCGAAAAGGACAGAGGCTATTAAGCAAGCAAGCAAGTTTGGTTGGTTAACAGGATTTGACCAAAGACAACTGTTCTATATTTTTAAAGTATCTCATGCCGAAGTTGAAGTTTTTTATCTACGACCAACCACGTGAAGGGTAAATTATATGAATAAATATTTATTTAAACATGGTAGCCACAACCTACGTCTGCCTATTTCAACACGGCAATGGGCTCACCACCTATTACGTGGGACAGGACACACGGTGAAAAGTGGGCATATAATATGCCTCTGCCACCCCTTCGGGGATAAGACGTGATGGATAAATAAATAAATATTTATATCAGACACGCGTTTATCCCCGTACGGATGGAAAAGGCATATTATACGCCCACATTTCACTGTATGCATTTATGTCCCACGTTACAGGTGGAACGAAAATTGCCGTGTTGAAATGGACAGGCTGTGGCTACCTGCTGATAAGACCTTCAACTTGGACTAACGAATTTGATATTCATATCATTACGCCTGTCTCCGTTTATGGCTTTCCACTTGCTACAATCCTAGTATACCACTTTTGCTTCTTCTACTTTCACTAGTGATATAAGACACGCTAGCCGGTTAAGGGTACTCTTGACCGGGCCTTTACCCACAAAGTCTTCGATTCGATTGACAAACGTACGCCAAGGTCGACCTCTACGAGTTTTTCCATTCAATATATCTGATAAATATGTTTCATATATCTATTTATTTATACTCCCCACGTATCCGAATCTTATTGTATCTAAGTATACCTTTTTATATCTTATTAGTCACTACATCTTTATCCATTAATTTCACTCCAACTATACTTCGCTGAGTACTCATTCCCACTGTATTAATTTTACTTCTATGCTTCTTCTACCTAACTTTCACTACCATACATAAGCGTAGATACATGCTATCCTCTATGTACAAACAGTCTTACCTTCTTCGACACGTTCTGCTTTCTCATAAATCTGTAAATGGCTAAATTCACTTGATTTCTTGACAAATTCTTCGCGTGTCATAAAATGTGTCAAATACAGCCAAATTAAAAAAAAAACACTAAAACCTATGAACCAAATTGGAACTGTAAGTTTGTTTATTTATTAATATTGAACAATCTGTTGGTTGACAGGTTAAGCAATGAATTAAGGAAAATAAATTATTTTGGGACTATGAAGAAAGCCTTATATTTTAAGTCAATGATGTACATATTTAACTAGAATCATTGTGATCGTACAGTGAAATTATTTATAAGCTTTTTGTACTCTTTTTTTTATAAATAAATTAGAATAAAATAAAAAACTGTTTTATGTAAAATGTATTATTTTTCTCGCGCTTGTGGTCCCGCGGTCTCAGTGTTCTGTAAACGATCACTGAGTTACGCAACTTTCACTATGGCTGGTCCTCGGATAGGTGACCACTTTGTGGTATTTACATTTGCGAGCGTTTCCGTGCTTCGAAAGGCACGTTAAGCCGTTGGTCCCGGTTGCCAGTAAAATGGCAGTCGTTAAGCCTGGTTGAAGGCCTTATGGGCGGCTTGAAAATTTCAACAGCAGGTAGCCACAACCTGCGTCTGTCTATTTCAACACGGCAATGGGCACTCCACCTATTACGTGGGACAGGAATCCACACGGTGAAAAGTGGGCATATAATATACCACCCCTTCGGGGATAAGGCGTGATGGATATTTATTTTTTATCAAAAATTTTAAAAAGTTGTTTTATATAAAACTACTTTACGCCTTTATCCCCGAAGGGGTGGCATACTATACGCTCACATTTCAACGTAAGTTTTTGTGTTCCACATAACAGGGGGCCAAGTCTACCATTGACAAGCCGTAGAATAGAACCAGACTCGCTGTTTTTAGTTGTCAAAATGTTAGTAGATAATCAAAAATGTAACTGACTAGCGGCCACCGGCGCGGTACGTGTAATTCTATCGGCCGACCAATAGAAGTCTATTGGAGTACGATTGTAATAGTAGACTAAGAAAAACTGTCAAAATTGTACCGATGGCTTTCTTTTAAGCGACGATTTCGATTCTATTTCGACACGATTGAAATAGCAACCTCGGCCCCCAGGTAGGTAACAGGACGAACGATTTAACATGCCTTCTGAAGCACGGAAACGCTCGTAAATGGAGATGCCACAAAGCAGTCATCCTTCTGACAACCATACATAGTGAAACTTGCTTAAGGCAGCTCGTCATGAACTGCTCGTAGCCTCGCTAACTGTCTTCAGTTAGCGAGGCTACGAGCACTTCATGACTGAGGTTACATTAGGCGCGTTCCACTTATCGCCCGCAACGATAACGCCGATAGATTTTTACATTTCTACATTGTGAATAATTTGAAACGTCAGACAACTAAAGGCTTCTAAATTGACTGCGTTTAGTTCCGGTAATAACTAATACACAAATATGTAATTTGAATTTGTTATTGTGTGAGCACCAAGTAAACTTATTTATTATTTTGAAATTGACATGATAGTTGCTGTGCAGTTTAGGGTATGTCATACTCGCCTAAGTGTCCTGGCAGTGGTGGCGTATGTAACGGGTCGCCTTATTCCCTATAATACGGTTGAGTAGAGCGATGGCTGATATATACGTCATACCCGTGAACGGGTGCCGTCTGTTGGGACTGGTCAGCTCATAGCTGTAATAGCAATTATTACAAATAAAATTATTTACATTTAAGGCAAACTAAGTTAAGTCGACTGTTATCACATAAATCCAAAGGAACAATGTAAGTGTAATTTTAATGTTGTAAGCCACACCTACATTTTAAAATGCATCCATTGACTTTCTTGCTAGATACTTCTTAAAGTGTAGGCTGCCCTTAGAACTGGCAACTAGAATAGCTCTAATTTTGATATGATTTTAAACATAACATTGATTTTGTTTTTGTTTTGTATAAATTCATTACTATATTATTGGTCAAACATCATGTCATCATCAAACTAATGTAATTACTGGCGGTTAAAAAAGAGTGGCCATGAGTTTTATTGTCAGGTTCTTCCTCAGGCTCTACCTATTGCTTTGCGAATCTGGCAGTAAATGTAAATGTAGAAGCAATAATCTTGACGTTCATAAGTGTTACTTTGTGACCTACGTGAATAATGATATTTCATTTCATTTCATTTCAAAAAACGCCCACGACCGCGACCGCTGAAATTGCCGTTCCACTAACGTAAATCACGGGCGTTGTGGTCGAAATTCATAAGTGGAACGCACATCTTGAGCGCTGTAGCCCACTTGGACCCACCTGTATTTTGTGGGTGAAGTGGGTGTCATGCGGTCGCAAACAGTGACGTCATGTATGACGTCCTACGATCGCTCGCCACGACCGCGAGCTTTAGGTGGAACGATTCATTGGATGTTACGATCGTTGTGGGCCTTTAGTGGAACGCATGTATGCATGGATCGCGAAGCCTGGCGATCTGTCCTCTCTGACTACCCCGTCAGGGATACAGCGTGAAGATAGTTAGTTAGTTAGTTAGTTAGTGGAACGCGCCCATTGTCTCAAAAATACCATTACATAAGAAAAAGTATGAAATTTTGAAGAGCAATAAGTATGATAACATTTCCTAAAAAGTGGAAATATTATCCATCTCGAGCTGGACTCGAACCAATGTCTTCTGACTTGCCGGGTCAGACGCTTAACCAACTAGGGTACCGAGACTCACGCGACACCAAAGAATGAATGCACCTTTTTCCGTCTTAAGGCGACGTAAGGCGCACTCTACGCTAGTTTGAGACTGAAAATTGTTCAACTTTTAATATACGATTATGTACCTACATTGAATACGTATGTATTCTATACGAGTAAAGAAAGACTAGCTCATGATCCATAAGGATATCTTACAAGATCACTGGAAAAAATCACATTTACATACTTAGAACTCTAAATTCTGCAATTCGCATTTTTCAAAGCTGCTAACAATTTCGAAGGGTCTGTCAGGAACCACTGCCACAGTTTTCTTAGATTTTGCTTGTCACCGTTCTGAAAAGCAATAAAAATAAGGTAAGACATTTTTTTTTGTTACGCAACGGCGTCTAGCCCAAAGTAAGCTAATATAAGCTTGTGTTATGGGATCTAGACGACTGATAAACTTGCTTATATATTTCTAAATACATACATATTATACATAGGAAACACCCAAACTAAGAAACAAACATTTGTGGATCACACAATTTTTTTTCCGACCCGAGAATCGAACCCTGGACCTCACTCGCGGCAGTCGCATACACTACCACTGCGCCACCAAGACAGTCGAATAACAGTAAACTAACAAAAAGCAATAACTGTTAACAATAAGCGGATCCCATGCTATAGGATCTGGTAAGTTTTTGAGCAACTGGCAATGCACTAAGATGAAGAAAAAATAAATATTTTTTTTTTTATTATAGGGAAGGTAGCTTTAATTTTCACAAGGAATCTGATACGGGGTGTCCCCATACATACATAGTTTTTATACCAATTAATATAGACCTTTGAGTTGTATGGGCGCTTGTACAATTTGGAGTTCTACCTTTTTTGGCAATGTATATCTTTGGTTCCACCACTACCAGACTGACTGACGGTCAAATCCGTTAAGTAAAGAAATATTAGTGTTATGAATATCGGCCGGTATCAAATTCCTTGTGAAAATTAACGCTACTATATTAACTTTCTTTTTTTAATATTTAATTTACTACTATATAACGCCTAATATTAGCTGCTTGTCAAAAAGCTTTCAAAACCCTACTTCTAACTTGACAAAAAAACAGTAAACAATATTGAGAAATAGAATAGATTGAGGTAATAGGTGATATATTCCTTTTTCAGTTTGGTTAACTGTATATAATTCGTGAATTATTATTATTATTATTTTTTCTTTATGGCAAGCGGTGTCAACATGTCACTGTCACATGTGTAATGGAAATACGTGTGATTACTTAAAAAACAACATCCAATAATTTTGCAGATACATATTATGTGTTTCTCTGTATGCATCAGATTTGTTACGTTTGGTTGAGAAATAGGTACCTTTTATGATACACTACAGTTGAGGCTAGGTTTTAGCCAAGACTTAAGTTACAGGAATGTTTTTGTTGAAAAGGAATGAGAGGTCATGCTTTTATAATACATGCTCCGCACATTCAACCGAAGGAAGACCAGTGTTAGGGCCATTATTATGATTAGAGAGGAGAGATATTAATTGCGAGGCAGCGTTGGACGGTGATTGGGTGATATTATGAGCTGAATGGGGGTATTGGGCAGAGA
Organism: Thumatha senex; assembly: GCA_948477245.1. Classification (NCBI taxonomy): domain Eukaryota; kingdom Metazoa; phylum Arthropoda; class Insecta; order Lepidoptera; family Erebidae; genus Thumatha; species Thumatha senex. Next base: position 22,239,038 of record OX419739.1, on the reverse strand, counting down.
TTGAATTAAGAGGTCAATAATTGGATTTTTATTGTCATAATTGTTGTACTTCGGTAATCAATGACATTGGTAACATTTTGACAGCATTTTTACAAAGTAATCGGTATGCAAAAAAAAAAATATTTAATTTCAGTTGTATGAAATGAAATTATTTACGCACTTTTTACAAGACTAATCCTAATACAATAGTATAGAACGCACAAATCTAATATTCAACAACCTAGAAAAACCATTTAATACAATTAATATAGATAGATAGATAATATGCTTTATTGTACTTACTTACACTCAAAATAAATAATAAAACAAAATGTTAAGGATTACAGCGGTTTCTTACAGTTAAGTACAATGGGCGGCCTTATTGCACACAGCTATCTCTTCCAGGCAACCTTTGGATGAACAGGAATACACAGAGACACAGCGCGGGTAGTACAATCAAATTATAAATCCTACTAATATTATAAACGCGAAAGTTTCTAACTATGGATGTAGGTTTGTTACTCTTTTACGCAAAATCTACTGACTGGATTTCGATAAAACTTTAGAATAATATAGCTTACACATCAGAATAACACATATGCTACTTTTATCCCGGGAACAAGTTCCTGTAGGAAACGGTAACGGGAAAACTTCACAACGCGTGCAGAGCCGCGGACGTCGACTAGTTTTTTTTCTATACCACTGAGGTGGCAGACAAGCGTACGGCCCACCTGATGGAAAGTGGTCACCGTAGCCTATGGACGTTTGCAACACCAGAGGTGCAGCACTCGCGCTGCCGACCCTTTATAAATCTTCTATAACCTTATATAAGACCCCTTTTGAAGAACCCCAAATTGTAGACGTTCGGGAAAACCCAGGCAGGGAGTTCATTTCACAATCTAAGCTTAGGCGGAATAAAGTTATATTTAAACACATTTCGATAACCAATCCATTCATTCCCTGAAATAATACTAAGGATAGAGAAGTTGGGAGGTGGGACGTCAAATGGCAGTCGCTTCCAACATTTAACATATCGAGAAAGGCTCCAACGTCAACATTTTTAGTTATAACGACTCCTAAATGTAAAGGAAAGAGCTAGTAGTACCTTTACATACATACATACATATCACACCTGTCTCCCATCGGGGTAGGCAGAGACTATGGTTTTCCACTTGCTACGATCCTGGCATACAACTTTCGCTTTTTCCACTTTCATAAGTGTTTTCATACACACACGCCGGTTAAGGGCACTCTTGACCTGACCTTTTTCCAAAATGTCTTCTATTTGATTGACATACGTACGTCGAGGTCGCCCCTTACCAGTTTGCCCATTTGCAATTTTATGAGAAATCTGTTTCGTTAGAATAGAATATAACTTTATGTATACAGTAACTTTATTTGTACCCCAAGTTAATAAAGTTATCAAAAAGAAAAAAAATCTAGGTATTGTACAAAGAGCGGCCTTATCGCTAAAAAGCAATTTCTGCCAGGCAACCTACACAGTACAAACAAGTCAGTAAGTAAATAAACATAAAATAGCATATATACATACACTTATACATACATATTTATATCTACAATTTTGAAAAGCAATTAGTATGCTAGCTTTTTAAAAATTTAAGTTTTAAAGTGGAAAAATTTTTCAGTCACGAGCTGAACTCGAAACAGCGTCTTCTGGTTCAACGCACCAGACGCGTTTACAACTACACCACCATGACCTGCTCGTAACTGACGAATCATCTGTTCAAAAAATCAGTTACGAGCAGGTCACGGTGGTGAACTGAAAATTTTTTCCACTTTAAAATTTAAATTTAGAAAAAGTTAGCATTCTAATTGATTTTCAAAATTGTATATATATATATATATATATATATATATATGTATGTATAAGTGTATGTATATATGCTATTTTATGTTTATTTACTAAAATTAAAATATATATTTATTTTATATATATTTCGACTTTCTTTTATATATATATATATTTCTATATATATAAAAGAAAGTCGCGTTAGTTACACTATTTAAAACTCAACAACGGCTGTACCGATTTGGCTGAAAAGCTTGGTGGGAAGGTAGCTTAGAGCTAGGAGACGGACATGAGCTTTATATCCCGGGAACAAGTTCCTGTGGGAAACATAAACGGGAAAACTTCTCTACGCGGGCGAAGCCGCGAGCGTCAACTAGTTTATAAATATATATTTATACACATTTAATCTATACTAATATTATAAAGCTGAAGAGTTTGTTTGTTTGTTTGGTTGGACGCGCTAATCTCAGGAACTACTGGTCGGATTTGAATTTTTTTTTTGTGTTTGATAGCCCATTTATCGAGGAAGGCTATAGGATATATATCATTACGCTACTACACTGGGGAGCATAGCAGTAGTCATAAATGTTGACAAATCGGGCGAATTTTTAGGCATAATTGTAGAATTTATAAGCGACGGGATTAAATAGGTGCGACGGGAGGTTGAAATATTCCACGGGCGAAGCTGTGGAGGTCATCTAGTTATACATATAATTATACATAAATATACAAATTCAGTAACAAAAAGTTAGTTAGTCTACTTTACATCTGTAGTACCTTTACAGCAGCGAAACGTCCGGTGGCAGCTAGAACGGCATTATCTGCGGCACTGAGGCGTTGTTCTAGCGCGTGGAACAGATCGCCACCACAATGCGGGCCCCGGCCCGGTTGTCGGGTACAACCGGACCAGATGTAGTTGCGGAGTGGCGTGGTAGATGCTTTCCTGGAATAATATAATACATATTATAAATGCGAAAGTTTGTATGGATGTTTGTTACTCTTTCACGTAAAAACTACAGAAGGGATTTTAATGAAACTACAATTATATAGCTTATACATCAGAATAACACATAGGCTACTTTTTATCCCGGGAACAAGTTCCTGTGGGAAACGGTAACGAGAAAACTTCCCTATGCGGGCATCAACTAGTACAGTTATAAAAATGGGTGTAAAGACTCTGTATTCAAGAAGTCCGTGTTCGAAGTAACACGACTGCAAAGTGATACCTCTGCTGTATCTCATATGCCTTTATCCCCGAAGAGGTAGGCAGAGGCATACTATACGCCCACATTTCACCGTATTCACTTTCACTCCCACTTAACAGGTGGTGAGGCCATTGCCGTGCTGAAATGGAAAGGCGCAGGTTGGGGCGACATGCTGTTGAAATTTTTTATGCTGTCCATTATGCCTTCAAGTGGGCTTAACGACTGCCATGTTACTGGCAACCGGGACCAACGGCTCAACGTGCCTTCTGAAGCACGGTGGTCACCTTTACTAGGACCAGCCGTAGTGAAACTTGCTTAACGCAGTGATCTTAAACTAAAGAGATATGGGGAACACAGCGTTTGTTATGCGAACCTGTGTCGCCAAGTTTCTCTCGCTACTCCCTACACTATTACATACGAGTCATATACAAATATTAATTCGCACAATACTGTGCATCGCACACTTTAAACTTATGTCACTCATGATTTCACACATTTGTAATGGATCTGACAAACGTTTTTTAATTTAATTTCCAAATAAATCTACAAAAAAATACAAGAAAAACGGTGTTTTTACTTTTTTTATAGTTAAAAAATGAATGAAATATTTACGATCAAAGTGCGTATAACGCGGGTGACCGCATACGTCACAACCCTGCTCATTAAACTGTCGCGCTCTCGTTCGCACCCGAACGCCGCGCCGCGCCTTATCGCAGTCTATGCGAGGCTGTGACATCATAATGGGCGCGCCTAATATCGGAAATTTAAAAAAGTACTAAAACTTATCGTAGTTACAACTTAGGAAATACTGCATGTATTGAAGTATAATAAAAACGAATGTAATATACATGAGCTACGATTCCATTTTAGCAGTATTTGACAGTAATATTTTGACCCTTTTATGTTCTCCATTAACTGTAAGTGAATGTACTACTATATATGGAAAAGAAAATTATTTACATTGAAATCGAAATTATGAACCCTCGTTCTGGAAAGGAAGACAGCGCAACGCGCTTGTTTTATATCTCTTTAGTTAAGATATCTATAATGATAATGACTGCCTCTGTAGCGCGGTGGGAGTGTATCCGACTGCCACGCAACAGGTCGTGGATTCGATTCCCACCCAGGATAAAACTTTGTGTGATGAGCACGATGGTTTATTCTGTGTCTGAGTGTTATTTATCTATAATACCTAGTCAGGTCATAAGTATTGTCACACAGTAAAAACTTTTCTTTTAGAATGCTGGTCACAAAAAAGTTTATTGAATTCGAACTTCGAATTGTTCATGAAAATAAAAATGTATACTTTTTAGAATTTTACTCATTTTTAAATATGGAGTGGACGCTTAAAGAAGACCGTGTTGCAGTTATTGCGTTTCATCGTTGCGGTTACGCGCCAATTCAAATTTTTGACATACTGAAAAATTTGAATATAACCAAAAGATTCGTTTATCGTACCATCAAACGATACAAGTCAAACTAGTCAGAATGCCAAGTTCGAGAAACTTATGCAAGCGGTACTGGATATCAAAAATCAAAATACCGAAATCCAAAAATGTGTGGACTTTCTGTCAGCAAGATACGATGAAGTTGTTGAGAAAATGACCCAATTAGAACAGAAGAATAAAGTCAACGAGCACAGAATTGACTCTCTTCAAAATAAATTAGAGCAATTGGAGCGTAGTAAACGCACGACCTGCGTCGAGATTAGGAATGTGTCCAAACAATCTTCAGAGAATAAATTAATGCTGGGTATGCTTGTGAAGAACATAGGTCAGGTAATTCAACAACCTATAAACAATTCTGATATTCAGGACGTTTATCGCTTAAAAACTAAAAACGAGTCTCGCAACCATATTGTTGTAAATTTCACAACAACTACCTGTAAAGACGCTTACATCAATAAATGTCGAAATTTTAACAAAAACAGCAAGAACAATAAGCTCAATACTTCTCACCTTCAATTACCTGGCCCGTCTAAACCTATCTTCATCGATGAATCACTGACAAGTTTTGAGAGAAGACTTGCGTACCTGGCCAGACAAACTGTCAAGGAGAAACAATTGCACAGTACCTGGACCTTATATGGTAAAATATATATAAGAAAGTCACAGGACTCGTTACCCATACGCATAAACTGTGATCAAGATCTACATAACATGTTTCTTAAATGACTATCTCTGGCTACAGTATACTTTTTGTTTTATCTGGCTTTCTGTTTTAGTACTCTGGTTCATCATGTTTGGTTTTACAAGCATCACACCTTTACACTATCAACCAACACTGTCACGGTCACATCCACATTTTATATCTCCAATATATTTGTTATTTACTTATGTCATATGCCCCTAATAGACTTTACATATGTACCCATGTCCCCTGTTGGTTTAATAACTGATAGCATAGCGTCTCATGCGATATGTTTATGGTACACCTCCCTATTCCTGAATTCACCTACAATACCAGTTATTAAAATTCAATAACATAAATGTAATGAACGATTATCTTGATCATTATCAAATAGCCCAAGCATCCACCTGTATAATAGAGGAATGTCCCAAATTAATAGGAGCCACACATCCTAGTTTGAAGATCATCCACCAGAATATCCGCAGTGTAAACTGCAATCTGCCTGGCTTCATGACATTACTTGAAAGATCAAATATTTCATGGGATTTGATTGTACTTTCGGAATGTTGGTTACCTCATACTCATTATATTCCACCATTAGATGGATATAATTTATATACAAGTGAAAATAATCTCACACAAAATAAAGGTGTAATTGTTTACTACAAGAACACTATGAATGTGACTAAGATTGAGACTAGTCTACAAGATGCCAACTGTGTTACATTAAAAATAGACACTAATACAAGTTTAGTAGCTATATATAGGCCACCAGGTTATAAAGACGTCGAACCGTTTATGGGGTCACTTGGCGAATTGATTGGTGGTCTTAAATCGCCTAATGTTATTCTCATCGGGGATATCAATGTGGATATAGTGCCAAATAGTAAGGATTCAAATTCGCAAACATATTTAAATCTCCTTGCTACACATGGCTTACTGCCTGCACATCAAATACCAACGCATGGAAAAACGTGTTATGACCATATTATGCTAAAAAGCACACTACCAGCTTTTTGCTACGTGGCTAGGGCCTCGGTTACTGATCATGATTGTGTATTTATTGCATTGAATCACCATATTAGTGACAAAGTTACATTTACAACCAAAAAAATAGATTATTCTACAATTGATTTACATTTCTACAATTGAGAACCTGTATATTTACCAGCTTACAAAATATAAATGTAAAACCATTGTTTCTCGTTGGCTTAAGTCCCTTAGCTATGACCAAACTGAAAATCTGCTTCATGTTCCCTCATAGACAAAATTCCCTCCGCAGGCCCACACGCATGCACGCACGCTCACTAACACTCACACACACACACACACAGACACAATCACACACATATATACACGGTTACTGACTCCCCTCACATTCAAACCATTAATAAATGCACTACACGATTATCACTGTACCTATGCCCAGAGTTAGGAGAGGCTGGTAATCTGTCACACAGGTATCCTTTACCTACTACAGATACCAGTCTCTTACACAGAATTTAATCTAATAAAAGTGTAACCTAGCTTAAGATCTATAATGTAATTGTTACTGTGTGAGAGAGGAAAATAAACGTTATTATTATTATTATGTTTCTTCTTTTCACGGGTATCTTCTTTTTTTTATGAAGATACCCGGGCTTTTGGTAGGCGTACATGGGGACATACTGGTCCAACACGCAGAGGCCCTTTGAGAATTTTAATCTAAAAGGAAATGGGACCCCCACTGCAGACAGTCCACGCCCGCCTTATGTAGAAGAACGATAATGGACCACCTCCAATGGGAGTTAAACTATTGTAAAATATGCTAACTAAGAAATGGGCTATTGGGTTAGGGGTTTGATGAACTAGGTGATTATAACTATGGATGAAGGCGGCGTCTGCCATTTTAATATCTGATTATCAAAAATTTGGCAGACGGTGACTCGCCAACTCACTAGATGGGCCCCCTATACAATCGCCATAGGCATGATAAGCCTGTAAGGCGACAGGAGGCAACACCGGTGTGAGCGGCTTGGGGTGTCGAGCGGTGCGGCGCCGGTTTCACCTTCGCGGGACAGGCCCGGAGCGGGCTTCCCCGTAGTTATGCCCTTGAAAATGACACTTCCACCCCCGAGCATATAGCTCTGGCTCCCTCCCTCTGACCGGCCAATTAAGGCAAGCCAGAGTTGAGTTTTGCTGCACTCCCGGGAGTAGCACTCTCACTGCTCTCCCGTTAGCCCATTAAATGCTAACCGGTGCAGAAGGGCAACAAAACTCTGAGGAATCGGGACCGATGTGTAGCCACGCACATTCAGCTCGCCACAAGCTGCCCTGCGGATGTGAGCTTTTCAATAACTTTCTGATACATTTTTTTGTTGATATCAGAAAGTGGATGACTCAAAAAGCGAATCTACTATGCCCTCATAGGGTTGCGTTAATCCTATAAAAGATAACGACTGTCCTCGAGGGGTTTATTATTATTATACAATGAAGACTCTAGTGTAGATGACAGGTCAAGAAGTGGTCGTCATCGGTCTGTTAGGACTCGAGCAGTGATAAAAGCTGTGACAGCGCGAATTTAAAGAAATCCCAAACGTAAGCAGAAACTGTTGACCCTTCTGTTAAGCACCTTCGGTTAAGCAGAACCACGATAAAAAGGGTGTTAAATGACGACTTAGGGCTTCGGTCATATCGAAGAAAAACAGGACATCGTTTAAATGCTCGTCTAATGGACCTGAGACTGAAGAGATGCCGCGCTTTGTTGAAGCGGTACGCGGTAAAAAAATATCGGGAAATTCTTTTTTCGGATGAAAAAATTTTTACCGTAGAAGAGAGCTACAACAAAGAAAATGATAAGGTGTACGCACACAGTAGTGAAGAAGCGAGCAACCGTATTCCGCGTGTCCAACGAGGTCATTTTCCACCCTCGCTCATGGTATGGTTGGGAGTTTCTTATTGGGGCTTAACAGAGGTACATTTTTGTGAGAAAGGTGTAAAAACGAATGCAGTTGTGTATCAAAATACAGTCCTGACGAATCTTGTGGAACCTGTTTCTCATACCATGTTCAATAAAAGGCACTGGGTATTTCAACAAGATTCGGCGCCAGCTCATAGAGCGAAGAGCACACAAGACTGGCTGGCGGCCCGTGAAATCGACTTCATCCGGCACGAAGACTGGCCCTCCTCCAGTCCAGATTTGAGTCCGTTAGATTACAAGATATGGCAACACTTGGAGGAAAAGGCGTGCTCAAAGCCTCATCCCAATTTGGAGTCACTCAAGACATCCTTGATTAAGGCAGCCGCCGATATTGACATGGACCTCGTTCGTGCTGCGATAGACGACTGGCCGCGCAGATTGAAGGCCTGTATTCAAAATCACGGAGGTCATTTTGAATAAACTTTATTGTCATAAGAATAAACAACAAATTCACATGTATACGAGGAGATGTAAGTCAAAGAGAAGCATGATAGATCTATTCCTAATGGATAGTCGGCTCCGTAAACAGGTGATGGACACAAGGGTTTATCGAGGCGCTGAGCTGGGATCAGACCACTACCTAGTCATAACTAGGATTAGGGGTCTGTTCGCGGGTTGGCGTCATCGCACCGAGTGTCCTGAACCTGAGCCGACTTATAGCATCAAAAGCTGGAAGCTGCAGGATGCATCCATTAGGGATAAATATAATGAAAGGGTAGCCGAAAAGCTTGGCGACGTCAATGTAAGCAGTGAGAATGTGGAAAGTGTATGGCAGAACCTTAGGGACAGTATGATAAATGCCGCTGTGGAAGTGTGTGGAGAAACGAAAAGAGGCAGTAGTAATAAGCGTGATGCATGGTGGAATGAAGAAGTGAAAGAAGCAGTTCGAATGAAGAAGAAAGCATGGCTAGACTACTTAGCCTCGCGGAATGATTTTTATATGAAAGAGAGATACAAGCTGCAGAAAGTTAACACAAAGGCACTGATAGAAGAAGCTCGTGAAAGGTGCAGAATAAAAGCGGATGAAAGGTTGTCGTCCAATTTTCGGGCTAATGCCAAGCTCTTCTGGAAAGAGGTAGGCAAGACCCGAAGTTGTTCGGCAATCTGCAGTATGAATAAAGTGCTTAGTATTAACAATGACGTCCTAACAGACCAAAGTGACGTCCTGCAGAGATGGAGTGAATATTATGGAAAGATGTATGCAAGAAAAGACAGAGATGCCACATCGGGAAGTAGAGCTCACTTCGATGCTCCGGATCCCGATGTCATTGAAGTCATTAGTATGAAAGAAATAGAACAAGCGATAAGAAGTATGAAATGTGGTAAGGCTGCGGGAAAAGACAGAGTTACTGCTGAGATGATCAAGTACGGTGGGTCGCGTGTCTGGGACACACTATGTCTGTTATGCAACTTGTGCTGGCGGACAGGTGAGGTCCCGGATGACTGGCGAGTAGCAGTTGTAGTACCTATTTACAAAGGGAAAGGCTCGCGCCTAAACTGCTCCAGCTACAGGGCGATCAGCTTGGTCAGCTTAGCTAGTAAGGTGTATGCAAAGGTTATAACGGCACGAATGCAAGAAAAGTCTGAAAGGTATTTATGGGAGGCTCAATGCGGATTCCGACGTGGAAGAGGTTGCATGGATCAAGTGTTTTCTCTCCGCATGATCGCGGAAAAGTTTCTGGCTCTTAGCCAGAAGGTTTTCTGCGCTTTTGTGGATCTAGAGAAAGCATTTGATAACGTTGTGAGAGAAACGCTGTGGGACTTGCTGCCAGGATATGGTGTGGACGGCTCGCTACTGCGGGCAATACAGTCGCTTTATAGGGACTGTAAGGCTTGCGTGCGAGTAGGGGGGGATGTGTCACCTCTTTTTGATGTCTGTACAGGCGTCAAACAGGGATGTGTCATGTCCGCCTGGCTGTTCATAGTGTATCTGGACAGTTGCCTGCAGAAGTTGAAAGATTTTAATATGGGTGTGAATTTGGGTGACTTTACAGTAAACTGTCTGCTGTACGCTGATGATGCGGTGCTCATGGCCTCGTCAGAAGCCGACCTACAGGCATTAGTCACTAATATGAAAGAGGGGTGTGAAAGTAAGGGTCTCCGCTTGAATGCAAGTAAAACTAAGGTTCTAGTATTTGAAAGAGGTGACGTAAGAACTAAATGCGAGATTAGAATAAACCAGGAACGTCTAGAGCAAGTGAATGAAATTGTGTATTTAGGAAGTATGTTTAGCGCGGATGGAAGATGTGATTCGGATGTAGAACGGCGAGTAGCTGCCGGAAACAAAGTTAACGGTGCTTTGTCCCAGTTAGTAAAGCGACAAAGCATCGTAAAAGAAGCACGACTGGCGATTCATAACGCAGTGCTAGTGCCAACTTTGCTTTACGGTAGTGAAACCTGGGTATGTCAGCAGATGCATGAAAGTAAATTGAATGCTGTGGAGATGCGATCACTTTGAAAATTGTGCGGCGTTACCTTGGCCGACCGAATACGTAACGAAGTGATACGCAATATGGCAGGTTTGAATGAAAGTGTCAGCGTTAAGCTGGAAAAAGGCGTGCTCCGTTGGTTTGGACACGTTCAACGAATGAGTGAGGAATGATTGACGAAGAATATATATTGTTCAAAAGTAGAGGGTAGAAGGAGTCAGGGAAGGCCGAGACTTACATATGAAGACCACGTGAGCAGATTGCTCAAAAACGGAAAGGTCAAAAGTACTCGGATACCCAGACGTGCGTGTATGAAGCGATTGATGAATCTCGAAGAAGCGAAAGAAGTATGCATGGATCGCGAAGCCTGGCGATCTGTCCTCTCTGACTACCCCGTCAGGGATACAGCGTGAAGATAGTTAAGTTTTTTTTTTTTTAAGTCATAAGAATCTATGTTTTGTTAAGTTCATTTTGGTATATAAATGGTTACATAATTAATAAACTTGTTTCAATTATTTTATATTAAACATGTGACAGAATTTATGACCTGACTAGGTATATAAGTATGTTTATCAGATGGCGTCAGCTTAGTTTGGAATCAGATGGCGTTGTGTGAGTTGTCCCAACGGTATTTATTATAACTTGTTATTAACGGCTACTTTCTATCATCGCATCGCTCGCCATACACAGGGTGTTTAACCCTTTGCCTCCAGTGTGCTCGCATACGGTAATAAAGCGTTCAGCGTAGGCAAAAGCTGTACTTATCTCTTCGTGTTAGATTCCCAGCTGCTTCCAAGCCCAACCTGGATTTAAAATCTGAGGATCACTGTTCTTCAGCTGCTAGGAGCAGCCTTCGTTTTGATTTGAGGCTTTGTTGGGAGCGACTGCCTTCTAACCACGTGAAGGCAAGTACGTCGATGCCTTGTCGATTAGTCAGCAGTTGCACCTGTACCAAGCGACGTCGCTTATGCCCCGTAGAAATCGGCGGGGTCCCTTACACCTAAAGATATATTATTATCTATCACGCCTTATCCCCGAAGGAATGGCAGAGGCATATTAAATGCTTACTTTTCACCATGTGTATTCCTGACCCACGTAATAGATATTGCCCATTGCCGTGTTGAATTAGACAGACGCAGGTTGTGACTATCTGCTGTTGAAATTTTTCAAGCCGCCCATAAAGCCTTCAATTGACTTAACGACTGCCATATCACTGGTACTATGTAAATGTCACAAAGTAATCACCCATCCGAGGACCAACCATAGTGAAAGTTGCGTAACTCAGTGATCGTTTACAGAACACTGAGTCCGCGGGGCCACGAGCGCTTCACCTAAAGATGTATGATACTTACAAATCATCTAACGCCCTCTCCACACTCCTGTATCCCTCGCTGACACTCTCTTTAAGCTCGCTCACATCCCTGAGCAGTTCACAGTACTGTTTCATCAGTAACTGTGTATCGCTGTCAGACTTTCCGCTGAGTATGTAGTGTAAAGCTTGAAGTAACACATCTGATGAGTTGAGTTTAACTTCGCAAGCTGTTTGTTCTGAATGGATTTCGTTCATAGAATCCTGTAAAAGCAATCAATATGAAATACATACATACATATTATAATCACGCATTTATCTCGGAATGGGTAGGCTGAGGTTTACTATACGCCTATATTATTTCATCCGTTGTATCTTGTCACACTCATTTCCGTGTTGAAATGAACAGGTTGTGGATACCTGCAGTTGAAATATTTCAAGCCACTACTAGAGCTTTCTACATGGCTTAACAGGAAACAATGCTGAAATGGAAATGCCACGAAATCGCAATAAAAATTGATATTAATGAAATAAGAATTCAAAACCCATGTTATTTAGATTTAGTAGATGGTATGGGTGTAATGTAGATGAAGATGTAGCTGAGGATCTTGATAGTGCTATTTATTACCACCCATATGCAGGATCCGAAGAACAAGTACTGGGCACTAAACTCTACAGATTCCACATCAGTCCGCATAGACGGTGAATTGGTCGAGCGCACGGACCAGGTAAAATTCCTGGGATCTGTATTTACACGTCCAGTGACAACGATTGCGATGTCAAGTCACGCATTGCTGCTGCGTGGGTCAAGTGGCGGGATATGACTGGTGTCATTTGTCACCCAAAAATGCCGATCTTGTAAAAGGGACAGGTCTATAAAACCCTCATTAGACATGTCCTTTTACATGGCAATGAGACGTGGCCAATATTGGAGCGACACAAGCAGGAGCTGCGTGTCACGAAAATGAAGATGCTGCGATGGATGTGTGGAGTCAAGAGGATGGTCCGCATCCGCGGCGGTTATTACGTCCGTGACATTGTAGATAAGTTTTTTTTTTTAATTTTGCATGAATGGTACAAAGTAACGCGATTTTATACGACCGACAATGTGCCGTCAATGGTTTTGGGTTGTGTTATTATTGGTAGATGATGTGTAAGGATGTTGCGAGTTGTTTTGGGCTTTAAGGAATTTTATATATTATCTGTGCGTGTGCATGGTTGGTATGAGACATCATATGGAATATTGCATCCTAGGCTATGTAGATAAGTTGCAAGTGGAGGAAAAAAGTTAGGACAGCGGAGCCCGGGCGTCGCGAGACGCAACTGGGACAGACGCTCGGATGATGACGATGATGCAGGATCCACTTACAAATTAACTATTAAGCAGTTTTTTTATAGGACCTGCTATCATCTATACTCCCGACTTTTTTATCAAAGCATCATCTCTAAAGAAAATCTTGATAATTAAGCCTTATTTACATCAAACTTATTGCAATATATACCTAAAACATCGAAAAGCCACCTGCAATTTAAACTATTACGGTCCAAACTTTCACTTGGGACCCATTTCCTCAAAATATTGTTAAAACACAATGCGATAAGGTCGAAAATGGTGACATGTAATTTTTGACATTATTGCACTGTGTATTATAAGTTCTAAGCTATACACAAAACAAAAATAGCTCTAAATGTCTACAATTTACTAAATGATATTCGACCTTAGAACACAAATTAACGTTTGTGACTGTACTAGAACATACAATTACTTACAAAGTACTTACAATTCTACTCCTTATCGCGAGACCCTCATCCACCACATAGTTCCGAAGGTGATCAGCGAACTGCACAAACTGCTCTACAGTACGCAGTTCGTGACGAAGTGCCGTATACACTATGTGGTCTAACCGCAGGGCTGCCACACAAGTGTCCAAAGCGCAAGTTAGGGATGACAGGAGTTGTCTGATAATTATAACGTTTACTGTATTAGTGGGACAGATATTTAATATTATAATATGTGTTAGAAGAAAATGCTTTACGCCACAATAGATAAATCAGACAGTTTTGACATTTTGCTCTTAGCAAAAATTCAAGGATGTCTATTCCATTTTGCAAGGGCATTGTGGCGAAATGATCAAAAATCGCAAACAAAAATTGAATACGTCAAGATTTTGTGAAAAATGGGTGGTTATCCAATTTAGGGGATACGAAAAGGACCCCCAAATTAATTTATCTACTTTGAAAAGATTTGGCTGACGAAATCCGCCTTTTTATAAAAAGGTTTTGGGTTTTTATTAAAAAGCTTACCATTTATTTGTTTTGGATTAAATGATTAATAAAACATAAGATCAACTAACCATAAATTAAGTTTTACTTCCCTTTGCTAGAACCATATACTTTATTAAGACCAGTAAACCCTTAGAGAATATTCAGCTCGGCAATCGTCTCAATACCCAAACTAATTTGGACCCAGCTGACTATTATAAAATAACAGCGGGTGGAATTCGTCCCTGGTCCCAATTTTGGCCTGGGAAGATTTGTCACCTAACCCATAAGCTTGTGATATAGTTTTTTTTTTATACCACTTAGGTGTCAGACAAGCATACAGCCCACCTGATGGAAAGTGGTCACTTTAGCCTACGGACGTTTGCAACACCAGCCGAGCCTTTAAAAACCTTCTAATACCCCTTTTGATGACCCTATACTGTAGACGTTCGGGAAAACCCAGGCAGGGAGCTTCCACAACCTAAGCGTACGCGAAATAAAGCCTCTATCGGATCTAATCGTATGTGAGCGCTCCGGACGCAAAGTGTGAGGGTGAACGTAGGGGTGAACACCCTGTCTATGGCGAGGCAAAGTCTCTCCTGTCGCAAAGGGGTTCAACACCGCCCACTAGTAGAGGATCGCTGACAATTCACATAGCACGCCGTTCTACCGAGTCGAAAGTTCGAAGCTGGTATTCAGGTGCACCAGCCCAAAGGTGTAGCCGTACTCCATGTGCGGCGGCACTTGCTACTTATAGAGGAGCAGTGTTTGCTCTGCAGTAAAGTACTGCCGCGCCCTGTTGAGCACTCCGAGCTTTTTGTACGCCAGCTCCGCCTTGTCCTCTAAATGACTACGGTATTGGACGTCACTAGAGATCCCAATATTAATGGAGATGGAAAGAGGTGTGCCCTGGAATTGGAATTGCTACAGTTAATGAGGCGTTTTTAGCGGTGAATGCACAAACTTGAGTCTTGGTAGGGTTAAATTGGACAAGATTTTGCCTACCCCAATCGGACACTCTTGCAAGAGTAGCCTCGATTTCAGACACAAGTTGTTCACGACTTTCTTCCACTGCAGACCGGGGGATAGGAGCGACCCGTGTAATAAGTGTCACCCGTACTATCATCTGCATAGCAATGAATGCCGTCAATGGACAGCATGTCATTGATATGCAGCAGTCAACAACGGTCCGAACAGCAGCCGTCAACAACGGCTCTGATAGTTCTACCGGCCAAAAAGCTGGATACCCATTCGGAACGTCCCCCCTCGAATCCATAGGATAGCTTCGATAGAATACCACGGTACCAGACCCGATCAAAGGCCTTTGCCAAGACTCACTGCTAGAGCCTTTCCCTTACTCTCGATAGCCGTCGCCCAGCGGTGTGTGAGGCACACAAGAAGATCGTCAGTCGAGCGACCGTGACGGAAACCGTACTGCCGGTCACTGAGCAGGCCGTGTACTTCTAGGTAGCTCAGGAGCTGTGTATTGATAACACGCTCCATAACCTTAGATAGTCCTGTCTCCCTTCTTAGGCACAGGATGCACATTCGCGGTCTTCCATGAAGCCGGAACTTGTTTCGTGGAATACGAAAGCGTGAAAAGACGTGTAAGTACCGGACACAACTCGGGACCACACTGCTTGAGTACCACCGCGGGTATACCGTCTGGCCCACTCGACTTATGACTTATAATGGTTTCTAGACAACTGATAAACATATTTAAATATTTCTAAATCCATACATATTATATCATCATCACACAAATATTTAGTTCGACTCTGGAATCGACGCAGAAACCTCAACGCGCCAGTCGCAAACCCTTCCAATTTCACCTCCGCGGTAGTTAAATAGTCCTTCTGCTTTAATAGATCCATCCATACTCACTGTCTTAGGGCCATTGCACACGAAGCCGTAGTGTCAAGTGCGAGCGCGCTCCGCGCTAACACTAACTGTTTGACGGCTATGTGTAACTGCTGGTACAAAATGGACTCCTCCTGTTCCAATAGCTCTACTGCGCTTTGGGCTTCCAGTAAACAGGTTCTGGAAAAAGAATATTGTTAGATGTCTTTTAAGCATTCTTGTGGGAATAATGATGAAAGATAGCAGGCTTACTTAGATGTATCATGTTGTACTGTAAACATTCGCGTCAAACTCGAAGAATTATTTTATATGGAATAAGATATTGCCTGTACTAAATAATATGTTATACTCTAAACTGAAAACACACTAAGAATATTTTCTATAGACGCGACTTCAGAAATGTGGCTTTGTGCTATCTAATGAAAAGGTAATTCATATCTTTCAATACGTCAGTGTATTTAAGTAAATATTATTTCGCGTGAAGACTCTATTTATACTAATAGTAGATGACCCCCACGGCATAGCTATGGCTATATAGCTAATAAAAACGCCTATAATAGAGCCTATAGCTATCTAATAGTAGATGACCCCCACGGCATAGCTTTTATTTATTTATTGGAACTAAAAACAGAAATACAATTATGAATATATGCGGTAATGTCTGCATTAGTTTAGAACTGTGTCGCAGTCATTATCGCCACCTCAAGGCCGAGCTGGGGTGTCAGTTCCTCGAAGAAATAATAAATAGGTACAAGTTTAAGACAAAACACAAAGAATAACACAAAACAAAAAAGAAAAACAAATGGGTAATGTTAAGCTATAGCTAAATAGGTACTAAAAACGCCTATAAAAGAGCCTAAAGCTATCCAATAATAGATAACCCCCACGGCATAGCTATAGCTATATAGATACTAAAAACGCCTATAAAAGAGCCTAAAGCTATCCAATAATAGATAACCCCCACGGCATAGCTATAGCTATATAGCTAATAAAAATCGGAGATAATATAGAGGAAGGCTATGTGCTATATACCATCATGCAACTACCCTGGAGAGCGGAGCAGTAGTCATAAATGTCGACAAATCGGGCATTTTTTTACGCATTATGTAAAATTTATAAGCGACGGGATTAAATAAATGCGACGGAAGTTCGAAGTTTGTCACAGGCAAAGCCGTTGGGGTCACCTAGTAATAAATAAAGTATCACAAATCCAATTATACAAGTTGTGATCTAAACATGCGGAAAACGAAAAGAAATTAAAAATTCGTTAACACTAAACAACAATTAAATTTAAAAGTGGAAAACTTTTTCCATCACGAGCTGGACTCGAACCAGCGTCTTCTGGTTCAACGCACCAGACGCGTTTACCAACTACACCACCGTGACCCTTAAGACGTTTGACGGGACCCTTACGTCGCCTTAAGACGTAAAGAGGTGGATTAAGTCGTCAGTTTCGAGCGGCTATTGCCTTTCAAAATTGTTTCTGTACAACAAGATGATAACTACGCTCCTTATTTGCTTTAGATACTAACTATCTTCACGCTGTATCCCTGACGGGGTAGTCAGAGAGGACAGATCGCCAGGCTTCGCGATCCATGCATACTTCTTTCGCTTCTTCAAGATTCATCAATCGCTTCATACACGCACGTCTGGGTATCCGAGTACTTTTGACCTTTCCGTTTTTGAGCAATCTGCTCACGTGGTCTTCATATGTAAGTCTCGGCCTACCCTGTCTCCTTCTACCCTCTACTTTTGAACAATATATATTCTTCGTCAATCGTTCCTCACTCATTCGTTGGACGTGTCCAAACCAACGGAGCACGCCCTTTTCCAGCTTAACGCTGACACTTTCATTCAAACCTGCCATTTGCGTATCACTTCGTTACGTATTCGGTCGGCCAAGGTAACGCCGCACAATTTTCGAAGTGATCGCATCTCCACAGCATTCAATTTACTTTCATGCATCTGCTGACATACCCAGGTTTCACTACCGTAAAGCAAAGTTGGCACTAGCACTGCGTTATGAATCGCCATTCGTGCTTCTTTTACGATGCTTTGTCGCTTTACTAACTGGGACAAAGCACCGTTAACTTTGTTTCCGGCAGCTACTCGCCGTTCTACATCCGAATCACATCTTCCATCCGCGCTAAACATACTTCCTAAATACACAATTTCATTCACTTGCTCTAGACGTTCCTGGTTTACCCTAATCTCACATTTAGTTCTTAAGTCACCTCTTTCAAATACTAGAACCTTAGTTTTCCTTGCATTCAAGCGAAGACCCTTACTTTCACACTCCTCTTTCATATTAGCGACTAATGCCTGAAGGTCGGCTTCTGATGAGGCCATGAGCACCGCATCATCAGCGTACAGCAGACAGTTTACTGTAAAGTTACCCAAATTCACACCCATATTAAAATCTTTCAACTTCTGCAGGCAACTGTCCAGATACAATATGAACAGCCAGGCGGACATGACACATCCCTGTTTGACGCCTGTACAGACATCAAAAAGAGGTGACACATCCCCCCTACTCGCACGCAAGCCTTACAGTCCCTATAAAGCGACTGTATTGCCCGCAGCAGCGAGCCGTCCACACCATATCCGGGCAGCAAGTCCCACAGCGTTTCTCTCACAACGTTATCAAATGATTTCTCTAGATCCACAAAAGCGCAGAAAACCTTCTGGCTGACAGCCAGAAACTTTTCCGCGATCATGCGAAGAGAAAACACTTGATCCATGCAACCTCTTCCACGTCGGAATCCGCATTAAGCCTCCCATAAATACCTTTCAGACTTTTCTTGTATTCGTGCCGTTATAACCTTTGCATACACCTTACTAGCTAAGCTGACCAAGCTGATCGCCCTGTAGCTGGAGCAGTTTAGGCGCGAGCCTTTCCCTTTGTAAATAGGCACTACAACTGCTACTCGCCAGTCATCCGGGACCTCACCCGTCCGCCAGCACAAGCTGCATAACAGACATAGTGTGTCCCAGACACGTGACCCACCGTACTTGATCATCTCAGCAGTAACTCTGTCTTTTCCCGCAGCCTTACCACATTTCATACTTCTTATCGCTTGTTCTATTTCATCATCATCCAAGAGTCTGTCCCAGTTGCGTCTCGCGACGCCCGGGGTCCGCTTTCCAACATTTTCTCCTCCACTTCGCTCGGTCGTCGGCATCCCCTGTAGTGAGACCATTGGCACGCATGTCATCCCTTACGACGTCAAGCCAGCACTTCTTGGGTCTTCCCCTCTTACCGGGACCCGGCGGGGCTGACATGGCCAGACATTTGTTTCCTACGTAGCCCGGCGGTTGCCGCAAGACGTGACCATACCAACGAAGGCGACACTCGTGCAACTTGTCTGCAATGTCACGGACGTGAAGGCTGCAGCGGATGCGAGAGTTCCTCACGCGGTCCATCCGCGTGACACCACACATCCACCGCAGCATCTTCATTTCCGTGACACGCAGCTCCTGCTTGTGTCGCTCCAATATCGGCCACGTCTCACTGCCATGTAAAAGGACAGGTCTAATAATGGTTTTGTAGACCTGTCCCTTCAACCGGATCGGCATTTTAGGGTCACAGATGGCACCGGTCATCTCTCGCCATTTGGCCCACGCGGCAGCAATGCGTGACTTGACATCGCAATCGATGTCACTGGACGTGTGAAAAACAGATCCCAGGTATTTAACCTGGTCCGTGCGCTCGACCAAATCACCGCCTATGCGGACGGATGTGGGATCTGTCGAGTTTAGTGCCAAGTACTCGGTCTCGCATGAGCAGCCTCCATGGATGCTCGGTCTTCGCATGAGCATCCATGGAGGCTGCGAGTTCCTGATGCTGTCCGACAATTCGTCTAATATTACACTGAACAGAAGCGGACTAAGGACCGAACCCTGGTGTACCCCGACGGTAATGGGGAAGGGTTTCGTGTCGCCAACAGCAGTCCGAACCATTGAATCGGAGTCACAGTACATGTCCCGGATAGTGTCAATATAGACCTCTGGAACCCCTTTGGACCGCAGTGCCCACCAGATCATCGCACGAGGAACACAGTCGAAGGCCTTTTGCATGTCTAGAAACAAACAGTGCAAAGGCGTGTTCTTCGACCTGTATTTCTCTGCGACAACCCTCAGGGCAAAAACAGGGTCCGTGGTCCCATGACCAGGGCAAAACCCATATTGACACTCCGAGAGAGTACACTCCTGCCGGATCCGAGAGTCTATAATCCTCTTGAAGATCTTCATGGTGTGGGACATCACCTTTATACCGCGGTTGCTCCCGCACTCCTGCACTGACCCCTTACCTTTGAAGACTGGAGTAATAATACTCAGTCTCCATTGGTTTGTGATCTGCCCGCTGAGGTGTATGCGGTTAAAAAGGTTTACTAAGATGCCCACACCGCGAGGACTCATCACCTTCCAGGCTTCGATGGGGACTCCATCGGGTCCGACAGCTTTCCGATTCTTCAAGCGGCGAAGCGAAGTTAGGACTTCTCCAGGCGTTACCGGTGGCACTATATCGCTTGTTCTATTTCTTTCATACTAATGCCTTCAATGACATCGGGATCCGGAGCATCGAAGTGAGCTCAACTTCCCGATGTGGCGGCATCTCTGTCTTTTCTTGCATACATCTTTCCATAATATTCACTCCATCTCTGCAGGACGTCAGTTTGGTCTGTTAGGACGTCATTGTTAACACTAAGCACTTTATTCATACTGCAGATTGCCGAACAACTCCGGGTCTTGCCTACCTCTTTCCAGAAGAGCTTGGCATTATCCCGGAAATTGGACGACAACCTTTCATCCGCTTTCATTCTGCACCTTTCACGAGCTTCTTCTATCAGTGCCTTCGTGTTAACTTTCTGCAGCTTGTATCTCCCTTTCATATTAAAATCATTCCGCGAGGCTAAGTAGTCTAGCCATGCTTTCTTCTTCATTCGAACTGCTTCTTTCACTTCCTCATTCCACCATGCATCACGCTTATAACTACTGCCTCTTTTCGTTTCTCCACACACTTCCACAGCGGCATTTATCATACTATCCCTAAGGTTCTGCCATACACTTTCCACATTCTCACTACTTACATTGACGTCGCCAAGCTTTTCGGCTACCCTTTAAAATAAATAAATAAAATAAAATAAAATTTATTATATTTATCCCCAATGGTTGCATCCTGCAGCTTTTGATGCTATAAGTCGGCTCAGGTTCAGGACACTCGGTACGATGACGCCAACCCGGGAACAGACCCTTAATCCTAGTTATGACTAGGTAGTGGTCTGATCCCAGCTCAGCGCCTCGATAAACCCTTGTGTCCATCACCTGTTTACGGAGCCGACTATCCATTAGGAATAGATCTATCACGCTTCTCTCTTTGACTTACATCTCCTCGTATACATATGAATTTGTTAGTGGTTGAACATTGTGTTCGCCACAAACAAATCCTTTTCCTTACAAAATGCCAGTATTAGCTTGCCAGCGTCGTTCACCCTTTTATCCCCATACTTCCCGAGTACCGACTCAAAACCATCGCGAGCGGTACCCACACATCCATTCAGGTCTCTACATACTATTAGTCTTTCATTTCCTTCTATCACATTTAGAGCTTCTCTCATACTCTCTCAGAAGCCCTCTAGCTCACTCGCGCTCGACGAAGATACTGGCGCGTAAGCAGCTACCAGGAAAATCTTCGTCAAACCAAGTTTTACACGGATCCAGAGGATTCTAGAACCTACCAGTTTGTACTCCTACATACCATATAATTCCAACCCCCCGACTGCCATGCTCGCTCTCTGGTACTCCAGACCAAAGCGCGAGCATCCCACCCGGGAGCTCCAAGACTTGGCTGCCCTTGCGCTTGGTCTCTGTCAAGCACACTGCATCTAACTTTCTCTCATTCATAACATCTATCAACTCATTCATCTTATCTGTCATTCCTCCCCTAACATTCCACGCAGCTACCCTGCACTCCATCCTCCACTTCCCGCCGTGTCGGGCCGCGCGTGTAGGGTGGCGGTCCCCTACGCCGCTCTGGCACACACTTTTCGCACCAGCGGGAACGAACTGGTGCGCGTCGCCTCGGGGGCACGCCCTAGCAGTAATCGCCCTGGTGGCACTCGTGTTGGAGTAGAATTGCAGCCGTAGCTGGCAGGGATGGCGACGTGCACGCTTCTACTCTTCATCCCCATATTAGCTTTAGATCTACTTTAAAAATAAATAATATGTACTTACGTGATTTGAGAGGGGTGAACATCCTTGTAATTTGTTACTAGAGCTAATTTGGCTTGCTCCCCGCTCAACTCAGCAGTTGATTCTATGTATGCCCATGCAGCATCAGACAATCTGAAATAAATAAACAGATATGATGACCTGGGTTCAACTCATCGAACATCAAACTCCTAAAACTGGATAGATGGCTCTGGTAATACTCTTAAATGACGATTAAAATATAGTGAAGAATTTCAACTTGTTTCAGTACGGTTTGGGTAGTTCAGTGGCTAGAACATTGCCCTGGTTAGGCAAAGGTTTCAATCCCCGTCTCAAACCAGATTCTTTTTTCAATTTAATAAAAATTTAAGCTCCTAGAACTTATGAAACTGATGAACACCCTCGCCGCCATAAGGTTCTTCATATTGGAAAAATATGAAGAACCTTAGACACCAATTTAAAGCTGGCTTCGTAGACAAAAATGAAAGCTTCAGAAATACGAACTAACACACTCTCTTTCTCTTCGTCTTAATATATTCCCCGGTGCTTACAAGCTCTAACTGGATTCAAAGCCTGAGGTCCACTTTTTTTGGCTGCCGGAAGCAGCTATTGTTTGGAATTTTATTTTGTGGTTCTACCATTTGATTCCCCAACCCTGTGTAGGCGCCTGCGTGGTTGCATCGTCCGATAGTCAGCAGGGGCACCAATAGCAGGTTCATTTTCTATAGCCCCGGAGATCTTTTTGGGTTGTTACATCCCCATGTTGTCAATTACGCCGATTAGTGCTTTGACAAATAAAAGGTACACATTTAAAATTTAAGGTTATACAGTCCTTCAACTCATAGCTAACCTCTCTTCCATGCGATTCGCTTCAGCCAGAGCAAACCTTAATTCTTCATCAGATGTTGTATCACTTTGGGGTTTAGCAAACTTTTTTGATGTGTACAGATCAAAGTGTGATCTAAACAATGCTTGTGATTGCCTGTATGATTCTAAAGGCCCAAATGTGAAGAACCGCTTTGCAGTATCCTGGAAGCATTATTATTACTGTAATCACAGATTACTTAATGGCTACAGTTGGAAAAAGAATATGGATAAATAAAGTAGACATAAATGAGGGTGATATTGTGTTATTAATATTTAAAAGCAATTATTTTTTATAGTTCTGTACTTCAAAAGGAATTAAATGGAACCCTTTATAGGATCACTATATTGGGACCTGTTTGACCGTCAATCAAGGCTCTTTATCTCAAGATTGCATGGTGCATAGTATCAAGTTGAAATTTATACATTCATGTTTACAGATCCTTAGGATTTGAAAAATCTAACTTCTAAAAATACATAGAAAAATGTGACACCGTTCAACACTCTTGGGAATCAAAAATTACAGAGTAAACTATTATTTTTGTTATTACCTACAAATTTGTACGGAACCCTCAGTGGTCCGACTAGCACTAGTCAGGTTTATTTTTTCACTAAAATGGTCTACAACATCATACTTGATCTTATTTGTTAAACAGTGACATTTTCAGAGCATTTTGGCAATATAGTTAATATGCCAAAATATTCACTCCATTTGATGACTTTCTACCAAGCTGTATTATTATATTTCAGATGCGGATGGAAAACACATGGGACAAAAGGTTTATCCATTATAATATTGTTATTCATAATCAATACCTTATCAGCATGGCATGTACTGTACACCTCGAGTGCCCCAGCTACTACATCTACAACTCCATCAGTGAGAGTTTCCACATCTTGCGCAAGTGACATGCATTCATCAGCAGCTGAGGTTTCATCTTCTAGAAACTGCTGATTTGCAGCATTCAGCTTTGTGATTTCCAAGTTCAGTTCTTCTTTTACCAATCTATCATTATAAAAAGAATAATTTATAATTTGTTCGATTTTAAATCAAATCCAGACATAAAAACATTATTTGATCCCTTATAAAAAGGATAAAAAGGCATGCTGTCAGAATTTACCAGTTATTCATGCATGTCCATGAAAGGATATGTAGATACCCAATAGGTGCAATGAGGGGCTCTGTTTTATATTGTACCAGTACAGTACAGTAAATTCAACTGAATTGTTAGTTTAAATTAAGAAATAGATTCATTTTGATCAACATCTGAAGACAAATAAATAATAAATAAATATTTTTTCACACAGTGCCATCATGCCCAAAATAAAACTAATATAAGCTTATGCTATGGGATCTAGATAATTGAATAACATACACATACACATTTAATTTACATAGAAAACATACAAACATTAGAGGAATTATATAAATATTTGGTTCGACCTGGGATTATGAAACCAAAACCTCAGCTTGGCAGTCACATGCATCACCACTGCACCACCAAGGTAGTCAATCACAAGTTCACTAATTAAACTGTAGAAGGCAGTCATTAAACTGGTTGATTTTATAAAAAAAAAAAAAACAAATCCTTATTGACTTACTCATTCTGCTTTTTCAAGTCCTCAAATACAGCCTCTTGTTTTTCTAGCATATTGAGCCTTTCTTTCATAAGTCTGATATCTAATTCAACATCTTCCACAGCATCCTTATCTCCAGGTAAACAAATACCTTCAAATTGCTGCTGTATGGTACAAATAGAAGATTCCAAATCATCTGATGTTAGAAGCTGACCTTTCTTGTCTAGTTCTATGTAGCTGTAACAATTATTTAATTAATTATTAGTTATGTTTTATATACTACTCGGAACATCACGCAAAACACAATTCTACTTACATCCATTGGTCCAGCTGCGACCACAGATGCTGCAACGAGTTCGAATCGCCGGTGAATGTAAGTATAATTTTGTTTAGCGTGAAGTCCGGTTAGTAGTACATAAAACATATGTATACGCTGCAAGTTTAAAAATAAAATTATTGGTTTTTGTTTCCACTGTGTGCTTTGAGGCTTGACCAATAATTTACAGCTCTGTTATCCACTTTCATAGTGGGAGGTATCAAAAATTTGCCTTTATATGAAATTCTACTGGCCTTGCTTTGCACTGAATTAGAATCAATATATTCAAAAAAACATTTTTGGTTCCTCATAGAACATGTATGAGCAAGGCTTTAGTTATTTCCTTGCCATAATACTGGCAACATGAAGCCACCCAAGTAATTTAACTTAGCAGAAACCTAATCTGGCTATAGAATTCCAAATTAGTTAATTTAGAATTAATTGTATTTTGAATAGAAGTAGAGAAATTCAGTTTAACTCTTTTGAAATACTATTTTATAAGCCCTGTATTACTTACCGACATTCTTCACGACTTGTAAGTGCATTATTATGATCCAAATTGTTGTAAAGCCAGCGCAAAACACCAGCAAAGTCACGATCACTTAGCATCCATTCAAATGATTTCTTATAGGTGTCCACACCTAAATTGTGTAGAAATGGCACAAATTCTTCATCACTCATCTCATTTAATGCATTCATATTAGAAAATTCAGACACGAAATTTCGTATCAATTTTAAACAGTTACTTAGCTGTAATTAATTCAATTTAATTCAGTGTACAGTGTACAAAATTTTCAAAACAAACAGTCAAATTTTTTTTTTTTAGTTGTCTTCGCCCGTCTTGGGCAGGCAAAGGAAACTTAGTCCATACAGCCTAGTCATCAGTATTTATTATTTTCTTGTTTTAGTCCTGTCTAGTCGTTTGTCTATGTCAAGTCCTCAGTCCTAGGTCCTAGTCCGTGCTCCAATAAGGCAGTGGATCCCTTAGTGCAGCTCTCTATGGAAATTTGGCACTAACATAAACAACACCGCTATTCATTGCAATATATCACTTTCTTTAACTAATGCACTTCCGAACTCTTTATGTAAAATATTCCTCCATTATTAAACACAAAAACACGAATTTTACACTAGTTTTTGAAAATAATATACGACAAACGTGCGTCACTGCTCATCTTCGCGCCAAACTCCAGTCAAAATTCAAACCAACTTCGGTGTCAATGTCAAGTGACTTTTTCAATATTTATAATTATTTTATGGCCTGGTTACAAAGACCTTTTAGCCAATCTTATTTTCTAATTAGGTCCTGTCCAGTCTTTGTCGATGTCGAGTCCTCAGTCCTAGGTCCTGGTCTTTGCCCTCAGTATAATGGTAGTTCTTATTCTGAGGTTTTCAGTAGACAAGATCGGCAAGATAGAAAATAGCATAAATATCATTGTCTATCACTATAGCACGTTAACACTTCTACAGCCTTGTCTTCAGTATTAATTAGAATATATAAAAAATAATAATTTTCAACTTTTTCATTAATTTTAGTCATTTCTATTCGTTTGTGGATGGCTAATCTTTATCCATATTTATTCAATCTACTTTTATATTTTTATAATTTAAGAGTCCGTCGGAGTGGCCGTTCAAATTCTATTCACAGAGAACACCGCCGTTTCTAGGACATATCGCTATCTCTGTCGTCACGCGGACAGCGAGTCATGCGCCCCTCGAACGGTAGTATGAGTGTGTGCGTGTGACGTCATTCATTGAATCGTGCGTGTGTGCCGCAGTACCAGTACCATGCCTTTATGCCTAATTTTATTGTTCCATTGATATGAAATATCAATGAAACATAAAACTTGAAGAATCGTGAGAGATTGGGGAATCTTCGTGTTTCGGGAATCGGGATGAGATTAGGGATTCTTCGCTATTAGGCAATCTTCACACATTGTGTGAGATTAGAGAATCTTCGGGCCGTTTTCCAGAAGTTTATTATAACAAGGCTGTAATTATTATCTTTTGTGATTCATTCTTACGAGTTTAATACCTTTTTTAACAATACATACTGGCTAATTATTAGGTAATATATTTTAAGACGCTGTAGGGTAATGTAGCCTGTTCGCGTCCACCGCCCAGTTCGCGTCCAAAAGATGGGGCATTCCTCAAAAACAGTGGGAAATAACCATACCGAGTCACTTACAAAAATGAACAGTATTTCTATTAAAGCTTAAATATGTGGTGGGTATATGCATATAAATAAAAGCTTTGTGCGCGTTACGACCATTACGTAGAAAATATACTAAAATCTTGTAGGATACAAATGCTTGCGATCATATGACATATTGAAAAAAAAAAGTGAGCAGCAGCGCGTTTGACGGGAAAGTTTTAATAGCTTCATTTCAAATTCGGGATACATTGCTGTTTCTAAACCTTAACTATGAACCATATAATAAAGTAATGATGTTTGTGCTCAAATTTAGGTTAAAATAACGCCGGACGCGAACTGCACCACCAAATTTATACATTAGCCACATTGCGTCTAATGGACGCCGTCTGGTCTATCTAATTCTAAGTAGGATGGTTTTTATTATATGACATATCCTGACAAACATTATTAGTTTTATATTGATTCCGTCATTATTAACATACACATTATAATGGCCTCTTTGCGTCCACTATAACGATAATAGAAATATATACAGATGTCGAAAATCATACTTATACTCAAACTGTACCTATAGGTAAGACCTTAGAAAAGATTGCGTCACATACACACAAAAAGCGCCTTCTCTAGATCCACAAGAGCACAGAATTTACTGTGCTCTTGTAGATCTGTTCTACACAACCCGGGAACTGTAAGACTTCGCCGCTCTTGCGCTTATTAGTCACTGTCAACAGTATTACACCTAAAATCACATATATACATACATATTATCACGCCTGTTTCCCATCGGGGTAGGCAGAGACTATGGTTTTCCAAATGCTACGATCCTGACATACCACTTTCGCTTCTTCTACTTTTATAAGTGTTTTCGTACACGTTCGCCGGTTAAGGGTACTCTTGACCTGGCCTTATTTCCAAAAGGTCTTCGATTTGATTGACATACGTACGCCGAGGTTTACCCCTACTTGTTTCATCGACATTTCATGTCATTCCATTCACTCTCGACACATAAATCTGCTTCGTCAGTCTACTTTCAACCATCCTCTCCACGTGTCCGTACCATCGGAGCATCCCTTTTTCTATCTTAGTCACTACATCTTCTGTCATACCGCAATGTTCCCTTATCGCGCTGTTCCTTTCTTTATCCATCAACTTCACTCCAGCTATACTTCGCAGTCTTCTTATTTCCACTTCTTATTTACACTGCATTTATTTTACATTTATGCGTTTTCTGCCATACCCAACTTTCACTGCCATACATAAGTGTGGGGACCAGCATACCTCTATGTACAGCCAGTCGTGCCTTCTTCGAGACGTTCTGACTGCTCATAAAGGCGTACATGGCTGGCATGGCATTCAATTTATTTTCTGCCAATACTCTTCGCGCAATGTCATAGTCATACTTTCCATCTCTCGCAAATTTTGTACCTAGATATACAAACTCCTTTACTTGTTCGACTCTTTCTCCTTCCACAACAATTGAGCAATCCGTCATACTTGCCTCTCTTTCAAAAACCATTACTTTCGATTTGTTTACATTCACTTTCATTCCTTTGTTTTTTAGCAAATCATGCATAATGTTAACCATCAACTGCTACTCCTCCGCCGATGATGCTAGTATTACCTGATCATCAGCGTATAGGAGGCATTTGACGGTCAGGCCATCCATTTTTAAACCATACATACTCTCTTGCAGTTCTTTTAAGTAACTGTCCATGTATAGATAAAACAGCAACGGTGACGCTACACAACCCTGTCTCACACCTTTTTCAATGTGAAAAAAGTCTGTGCAAGTTCCGTTGATCCTGACACAAGCATTGGAGCCCTCATAGAGAGATTTCAGTGCTCGTATTAAGTGGCTGTTTACTCCATACCTGGCCACTACAATTGACCACAGTTCATTCCTCACCACTCTATCATAGGCCTTTTCCAAGTCTACAAATATGCAATAGACCTTTTGACTTTTCGCCAAAAGTTTTTCTGCTACGCATCGTAAGGAAAAGACCTGATCCGTGCATCCCCTTCCTTTCATAAATCCTGCTTGTACATCCCACATTTTTCCTTCAGTTTCATTCATCACTCTGTTTATCAAAACATTTGCATACAATTTGCCGACGATGCTGAGCAAGCTTATGCCGCGGTAGTTTTTGCACTCTTGCTGTGACCCTTTTCCTTTATAAAGCGGCACGGCCTTACACCAATCTCTTGGTACGCTGCCATTCCTCCAACAAAGGTTAAAAAGGCAGTACAGCTGGCAAGCTACCACGCGTTGTCCCGCTTTCAGCATCTCGACAGAGATCCTATCAAGTCCCGCAGCTTTTCCCACTTTCATTCTATTCAATGCTTCCACTATTTCTTCCATACTTATGACTTCTTCCTTACCAATTTCATTCATTTCCCAGAAACTAGTCTGTACTTGCATATCCTCTTTTTCAAACAAGCTTTCATAATATTGCTTCCATCTTTTTAACACACATTCTTCTCCTTTCACAAGACTACCATCATGGTTTCTGATATGGTTGAGATGCGATGTCGTCTGTTGACCCTTCACTGTTCTTATGGACTTCCAAAAGAATTTCATATTCTGTTGGAAGTCATCAGATAACCTTTTATCAAATTCATCTCTGTCATTCTCTTTCTTTCTTTTCATCACCTCTTTTGCAACACGCTTATACCTTTAGTACTCCTCTTTTGCCATTTTTAGATCCACATCCGTTGCCTTCTGCATTCTTTGATTGGCTTTTGTAGTCAACCACTCCAACCATGCTTTCTTCTTTTCAGACAACGCCTTTCGGACTTCTGCACACATTCTCTTTCTCTTACATCCTTGGCTTCTCTTGCTTACCTCACACACTTCCACCGCAACTTCCACTAAACCTTCCATACTTCTTCGATCTCACATACGTCATCTGAATTTTCAAATTTCTTGCTCAGCTTACACTTAAATTCCTTTTTTATGCCTATCTCTTGCAAATTTTCGACTTTTATGCGTTCTAGTACACTAACAGGTGCAACGATGCCGCCACCGCTGAAACAGACCTCTTACTCGACTAACAACCAAGAAGTGGTCTGTGTCAATCCCGGCACCGCGGTATGCCCGAGTGTCTAACACTTTCTTTCTCATCCTTGCATCTACAATCACATAATCAATCATGCTCCTCTGGCTTCCTTCTTGTCTCGTAAACAAATGGATATCCTTGTGGTTGAACATGGTGTTGGTTACCACAAGGTTCCTCTCCAAACATACTTCAAGCAAACTTTCTCCATTTTCAATCACTCGTTCGTCACCATACTTTCCCAATACACTTTCATAACCATCACGCTTCACACCAACCCATCCATTAAAATCACCTAACTTTACTATTCTTTTATTTCGTTTGCATTTACTCAGTATTTCGCTCACACTCTCCCAAAATACCTGCCTCTCACTTTGGTCCCTTGGAGATCGGCGCCACCGCGCATCTTGAGGAGCATACACTCCTAAAACAAAGATGCAGGTAAGCCCAACCTTCAGCCTCAACCAAAGGAGTCTTGGGCTCACAAATTCATATTCTGTCACACATTCATTCATTCTCGTGGATAGTAACACACCCACACCCTGGCACGCTGTACTGGTCGGGGCTACACCTGACCAGTAGGCCGTATAGGGTCCATGTGTAGTGGTGTCACATCCTTTCCTATTTGTTTCATTCACACACAGAATATCAATTCGTCTCTCTCGCATCACCTCACATACCTCCTCAATTTTATCTTTTAATCCTCCTCTAACATTCAGTGTAGCAAAGCGGCTATCCATAGCCCACTTTTCGTCTCGATGGGAAACGGGACGTGACGGGTGGCGAACCACATCGCCGCGATTTTGTGTTTTAAAATAAATAAAAAAAACCATAGCGTTCCCACTAGTGGCAAGGGTAAACAAAAGTCCACCTAGACAGAGACCCGCTTGTCTAAGTAATGCTAGCCTTGTTCTTGGGTCGCCCGGTCCCAGGGCATAAGGCACGTTAATGTTAGGCTCGCCCCTAGCCATGCAGCACATAGGCACGGCAACCTTGGCTTGGCGGAGAGAGGATGGGAAGAGGATGAGGTAGGGAAAGGATTTGTGGAAGGAGTTGATTATATGATTGAGTCATTTGGGGTTGACACGTTGGGGCCCTGGGGTCCACGTGCCTACTGTTTCTACACAGTGGCTAATCGACACGCTAATTTGCGAGACCAAAAGACTGGCACAAATGATTAGCATTGCCATTCAGTGTGGCAATACTGCCAGTCTTATGGCAAAGTTTCCGGTCAGCGATGATGCGAAGAATTAGCGATTTTTCTACGCGTGTATGAAGTCTTGTAAATTTTTAAGGTATATTTTTTTAGGTA
Source organism: Thumatha senex (assembly GCA_948477245.1). Classification (NCBI taxonomy): domain Eukaryota; kingdom Metazoa; phylum Arthropoda; class Insecta; order Lepidoptera; family Erebidae; genus Thumatha; species Thumatha senex. The sequence continues at coordinate 22,207,607 of OX419739.1, read as the reverse complement.
TATTTTGGGATGATTATAGTCAATTATGTTATATTTATGTTTTATAGTTTGTATAAATATAACAATTTTAATATACTTTCCAACTTATAATTTAAGTCCAAAATCAAATGATTCAAATAGTCAAATTGTCCCTAATATAATAGGGAATTTAGTCACACAAGACAATTTTTTTCAAGATTAAGATAATTATCTCTTATATTTATCTCTTCTAAGATGGTGGACGCAAAATGGTCCACAGGTGGTCGCAATCTGGATTTTATGGACGCATAAATCATATGTTTTGGCTATTAGTCTATTTATTTATTAATATATCAAACGGTTTGTCTAAAACTGTATAATAAATTTATCAAGACTATATATAGAGTATGTGAAATCCATTTTTATTCGAATTTCCTACTCTTACATTTTTTTTTCTTGCTCAAACCTACCAACTCTACTAAGTGGACGCGAACAGGCGAAGTTACCCTATACTTACTTATGTCTACGAGTGATGATCCCGGTTAAAATTTGAAGGGATCAAAACTGTTATTTAATAACTGCCTCGGTGGTGCAGTGGTAGTGTTTGCGACTGCCGCGACTGAGGTCTCGGTTTCGATTCCCGGGTCGGAAAAAATATTTGTGTGATCCACAAATGTTTGTTTCGGAGATTGGTTGTTTCTTATCTATAATATGTATGTATTTAGAAATATATAATAATAATAATAATAATAATAAACCCCTCGAGGACAGTCGTTATCTTTTATAGGATAAACGCAACCCTATGAGGGCACAGTAGATTCGCTTTTTGAGTCATCCACTTTCTGATATCAACAAAAAATGTATCAGAAAGTTATTGAAAAGCTCACATCCGCAAGGCAGCTTGTGGCGAGCTGAATGTTGGTGGCTACACATCGGTCCCGATTCCTCAGAGTTTTGTTGCCCTTCTGCACCGGTTAGGATTTAATGGCCTAACGGGAGAGCAGTGATAGTGCTTCTCCCGGGAGTGCAGCAAATCTCATCTCTGGCTTGCCTTAATTGGCCGGTCTGAGGGAGGGAGCCAGAGCTATATGCTCGGGGGTGGAAGTGTCATTTTCAAGGGCATAACTACGGGGAAGCCCGCTCCGGGCCTTTCCCGCGAAGGTGAAACCGGCGCCGCACCGCTCGACACCCCAAGCCGCTCACACCGGTGTTGCCCTCTGTCGCCTTACAGGCTTATCATGCCTATGGTGATTGTATAGGGGGCCCATCTAGTGAGTTGGCGAGTCACCGTCTGCCAATAGTTTAATAATAATATATTAAAAAGGCAGACGCCGTTTTCATCAATAGTTTAAATCACCCAATCCATTTAACACCCAACCCAATAGCCCATTTCATAGTTAGCACATTTCACAATAGTTTAACTCCCATTGGAGGTGATCCATTACCGTTCTTCTACATAAGGCGGGCGTGGACTATCTGCAGTGAAGGTCCCATTCCCTATTAGATTAAAATTCTCAAAGGGCCTCTGCGTGTTGGACCTATGTCTCCATGTAAGCCTACCAAAAGCCCGGGTATCTTCAAGAAAAAAAAAGAAGATACCCGAGAAAAGAAGAGACATAATAATAATAATAATAATAATTCTTTATTATCAGGCAACACGAGAAAAGTTACAGATCTTATAAACTTATTCTACGACCCATAGATATATACCTTAATCCTAAAAATACATAGAATAATAACTTAACCTAAGTTACACGTAGTGACGTCGACGTGTCACAGATCGAGGGATCATGCGTTGGCAGGCGTCCTCTGAAGCGCCTGAACTTCACCCCTGTTGGCCAAAAGTCAGGACTCATGAAGGTGGCGATGCGTTCTGTGGGAACCCTCACCACAAAAGAGTTAAAACTCACTTTGTGACGTGAGTTCAACTTCTCCACCCTCAAATCTAACCCTGTTTTCTTGTCGAGGTAGTTGACGACGTCTAGGACCTTCCCGTTGTTGTGAACGAGAGATACGTAGACCATGGTACTTGGAACCTCTGCGCGGAAGTGCTGCTGGATGGATCTTGACGCAGTACCACACTGGTTCTTGCAAGAGGGCTTCCTTTTCTTCTTCACCACCATCGTGAATCCCTCTGCATCACAAGGCTCCTTCCGTGCAAACTTAACGGGTGCAGATTTAAAAAAAACGTTTGACGTAAGAGAAAATGAAGTAATGTTGCATGTTCGCGTCCACCACCCAGTTCGCGTCCAAAAGATCGGGCACTCGCACTCCTCAAAAACAGTGGGAAATAACAATACCTAGTCACTAACAAAAATTAACGGTATTTCTATAAAAGCTTAGATATGTGGTAGGTATATTCATATAAATAAAAGCTTTGTGCGCGTTACTACCATTACGTAGAAAATATCGATACCAGACGTATCAATTAATGTAAAGGACAAACCACGGATTTCAGGAGAGCCAAAAACATGATAATATTTTTTTAAATCTGTCTATAAATTTACTGTTTGGTCGAATTTAGATTGCGTCAAGAGCAAAGTTTCTTAGAATTTTCTCTTCTTTCATGCTATAAATGCAAAATTTAGGAATATCTATTGATTTAACATATAACATGTACCTTACATTAAAATGAGCGTAGTGTAAGTAGTACAAGATATAGAAAATACACGTAATTCTATTGTAAAGGACATTTACGAAGTTACGATTTGATGTTATTAAAAATCATCAACTAAAATTTATGGTATTTGAAAACCGGGGAAACTAATTCTTTGCATGATTACTTATTTATTAATCAAGGGCAAGGCCCCAAGTGTAACACAGTAAGTCATCATCGATAGCCCTAGGCCCCAACTTGGACACTGTGATAGAGTGGCAAGTTAAGTGACTAATCTTCTACAACTGCACTTGTAGGACACGTAGCTTATTACAATGAGCCAAAGTGCAGAGACTCAAAAGGGAAAAGTGTACAGGTACACCTTTCCAACCTACTCTGGATGTACAGGTACACCTTTCCAGCCTACTCTGGATGTACAGGTGTTATCGTGTTACGACATTACATCGCGCATGTTGTATTGAAGCCTACTGCTATCAAAGTCTGACAGCAGCGAGGTCTCTATAAGTGGCTATGAAGATGTGGATAGTATCTGCTCTACCGCCTACAAGTCGTCGCGGCTGAAGAGAAAATCCGTCCAAAATCTTAAGAAGTGTGCAACACACACGCGTACTTGATCATAGAGCATCTGCACAAACTGCAGGCCCGCACAAAATCGGTCTGCCACGTAAACTGCAGATCGCCGCCGTCGACTACGTGCGATGAACTTATATTCCTCATCAACGCGCGATCAACGGTATTGGTGACTTATTGTTGCTAGAGCTGTGTCACACAGGCTTCAGTAGCTACTCAAAAGCCGAGCGCTCCGCGGTCGCGTGACCTTTTAGGCTCCCGCGCTTTACTGGCGTTTTATCTTCCATTGCCGACTCCACTGCACTGGCTTTGTCACTTTCGTCACTGATGGCACATACTTTTCAGCCGATACGCGTTTCCCTGCTGTCACACGCTCTGCTGCCACCTCCCTCTAAGTTGCATTCGTCTCCAACCCTTTGTTGGAGGAAACAGAAGCGCCAGTAACCATTCCTGTGGCTTCCTCCCCTTTCTTCTGTGACAACGTAGGGGAGGAAGCGAAGAAGTAAAAAAAAACAGGAGCAATGTTGCGCTTGAGGCGAGGGCGACGTGACAGGCGCGCTCGTTGTCCCTTACTCCTCAACCCTTCTCTGAGGCAAACGAGTAGAGTTTGGTGGTTGGGCGCCCGAAAAAGACTTCAGTAGCAAAACTGTTGGCACTAAAGATGGCATCGGCAGCTACCACGTCTGAGGTCTCGGTTGTTGGTAGGCGTGCACGAAATTCCACTGGCACCGCTAAAGTAGGTAGTGTTAACGCAGCAGAGGGATGCGATGAATCGTGGCATGTTGTACGCCTGACTGAAGCGAAAAGATCAGTGGACTTCAAGGGCCTCAGCATAGAGGGCCTACGCTGTTGCACGGTAGCCACTGACTGTTGACTGACTGGCAAGATGATGGAAGTGGCAGGTGCTGTGAAGTGCCCTTGCCGAGAACTTGAAATGAGTTCTACTCCTCCAGACTGGACAAGTGAAAAGAGCTGCGAATTTCCGGCCTAGGTGACGCTGCCACGAAAGAAAATGTGGTATTTGACGTAGGAGGAAGCGCTATCACTTGCATGAGAGTGAGGGAGATTGTCCAACCACCAGGAAGGTGTCGTGCCTTTGCACCCTGGTGGGTAAAGTGTTCAGTCGCAATGGCCAAAAGGGTGGTGGATGATCAGACCGTTGGGTAGGCCCACATTCGTGCTATCCCCCTCGAGTTCAGATTGCAGCAGTGCTCCACGGCCTGGAGTTGGAGCACGTTGAGACCAGTTTTACTGCGGGAGTAGACCTCCACTTACATATTACGCTCGACGTGCGCATCTTTGGTAATTTTTATTCATTTTTTTTATTATTAATAAGTTATTTAGTTATTCAATTAGTAATAGTAACACTTTTACGTTAATTTAAGAATTCGAAATTCTAGCAACTACCTTTTAAACAGGTAACGTAAAGCAATTATGGATTTGTTACATAATAAGTATATTAAAGTAAGGAGCAACGACAAAGTTAGTTTTGTTAAAAATATCGAATTGTGAATTAAAGTAATGAACATGTTATTTAAATATACAGATTCGAAATTTAAGGTAAAGGTTTAAATTATTTTGTACGGTGACTTACTTTATTTTTCAGAGAAGAAAAAATAATTATGGCTCATACATAACTATTTTTCTCATAAATCGTTAAATGCGGTTAAAAAAAAAATTACTGTAAGAGAATCTTTTTAACGATAGAAAAATTTCTTGCGCTCTATCGAATGGTAAATCGATAGAGCGCACAATTCTGAATCCAATGATATATATATATCTAATTTTCGCCGAAATATCCCTTACGTTTATTAATACTTCTGGTATCGTTATACTAAAATCTTGTATGATACAAATGCTTGCGGTACAGAATATGTAAAAACCATTTTTCATTCGAAATTACTACTCTTACATTTTTATTTTCCTACTCAAACCTACCAATTCCACTAAGTGAACGCGAACAGGCGAAGTAATCCTAGTCGACTTTAGAATAAACTTGGGTGAAATTCTTATTTTTTTCAGATGTAAAACTTAGATAAAATATGCACTTACTGTGTGATACATCCCATCATTCGAAATCCATTGTCGAGTATTCAAGCATCAAAATACCATCAAAATACGCTATCAAAACAACTAGCACAGAGTACCTACCTTCTTTATTCTGATAACTAGAAAGGTACTTTGGCAACCGCACACAAACTTAGTCTACTCCCCGCTCGCCCCGCTCCACCGTCGCGTGCGATTAAAACAGCAAGATAGCTGTTCAAAATTAGTAGAAATTTGTGTGCATTTGCGAATACGAAAAATGTTGAATGAAACTTGATTATATACTTATTGATTTTCTTTAAGACATTGTGTAACTAGACAATATAAGCTGTGTTTCTGTTAAAATAACATAATGATTAATTGCGGTATTAATATAAAACAAATAGGCGGAAAATATCTCGATAATGTCAAAAAAATTACGTAATATAATCGCATATATTTTTAAGTAGGTAAATATTTATAAGAAAAATTTTGAACCGAAACACAGATAAATACTTTTTTAACCGAATAACAGCGATGATACGAGTATGTCGAGATATTCTCAAATTGAAAATGATTTTGGTATTACGTTTGTATGGACAATTAGTTGTTCGCCGGCCACTTGAGAAAGTAGGTTGAAGAATATTATCTAAAATTTTCCCGTCCTCTACGTCTTATAAGTCAAGTCTAGGCTTAAGTCAAGGTCAGGTTTAACCCCACTATAATAGTGGTTGCTATACTAAGGTTTCAGCGGATTTAACGCGGCAAGAAAGAAAATTGCATTTCACTGCATATATATTTCACTGTCTTTCACTATAGCACATTAACACAACTTTTATGTCCAAGAAACTACCACTCCCGAACATAAGGCAAGATAAATGCACTAGTTAGAAAACAATATACAACAAGCGTCCGCTCTTGTCATTTTTCCCGCGTAGAATCTGACTATTGCTGTTGTTGCTATTTTTTTCTCGGAGTACTGAAACCTATGGATATAGCATGTTGTTCATGAACTATCGGTTATACAACTATGATCAAAATCGACATTCTATATAAACTTAGAGCATCTTACTTTAACTTACTTGTAATAAATACCCCATGTAAAAAGAAAAAACATATATAGATTGTTGTCATAATATATTGTATACGTGACGTCAGATAAATGCATGACAATGTTTTTAGCTGCCCTTCAAATCCTTTTTTATTTCGATTTTTCAAGAGTGAATTTTAGTGTAATAATTTTAAACCGGGCTTTTTTATTTTAAGTTGTCTAAAAATTACAGTAAAAGAAAAATATGACTCAATAGAATAGTAATGGGAAAATTAAAAACTCATATAAACTTTATTTTTATTTGCTCTCTTCATAAGAACCGTGATTAATCGCATTGTAAATATTAAGACATGAGAGGATACCGTACCATCACATTACATTTTAGTAAGTATTTTAATTAACTTTTCCCAAAGCTTCGCTCATGTAGATTTATTTTGCTGAAATCTTACTTTGCTGAAATCGTGGCCCTGCTCCGCTAACTCAATGTTTTGTTAACGATCACTGCGTTAAGCAACTTTCACTTTTGCTGGTCCTTGCATGGGTGACCTTTTTGTGGCATTTACATTTGCGAGCGTTTCCGTGCTCCGGATAGCACGTCCAGCCGTTGGTCTCGGTTGTCAGTAAAATGGCAGTCGTTTTGGCTAGTTGAAAACGGCTTGAAAATTTTCAACAGCAGGTCGCGGGTCGCCACAGTCTGCGTCTGTCCATTTCAACACGACAATGGGCTCACCTGTTACGGGGGACAAAAATGCATATGGTGAATTTTTTCATAAATCTTTTCTTTTTTGCAAAATAAATCTATTTTACATAACCTGTAATAGTAATTAATGTTTTAACATGGGTGAATATTTCATTATTAGCGTTTTTGACGTTATAAGGTATTTACTTACGCAAAACTATTTTATTAAAGTGAAAAAAGACAACTTGGTCCGAGACGGGGAATGAACCCGTGACCTCTGCCTAACCAGGGCAATGTTCTAGCCACTGAAATACCCGTACCGTACCGAAACAAGTTTAAATTCTTCACTATTGGCAGATCTAGACCTACTGATAAACATCCTTATATATTTCTAAATACATACCTACATATTATAATAGTGAAAATTTATTAGACTGAGTGAAATTGATGGATAAAGAAAGGAACAGCGTGATAAGGGAACATTGCGGTATGACAGAAGATGTAGTGACCAAGATAAAAAAAGGGATGCTTAGATGGTTCGGACACGTGAAGATGATGGATGAAAATAGACTGACGAAGCAGATATATGTGGCGAGAGTGAATGGGCAAACTGGTAGGGGTCGACCTCGGCGTACGTATGTTAATCAAATCGACGATCTTTTGGAAAAAGGCCAGGTCAATAGTACCCTTAACCGGCGAGCGTGTTTGAAAACACTTATGAAAGTAGAAGAAGCGAAAGCTGTATGTCAAGATCGTTGCAAGTGGAAAGCCATAGTCTCTGCCTACCCCGATAGGAAGCAGGCGTGATGATATGTATGTATGTATGTATATTATACATAGTATGCCAACACCCAAACTCAGAAACAACCATTTACCTATTAAATATGTATTGAAAAATCACTGAATCCTTGAGCAGAAAATATTTCTTAAAAGTGGAAGACATTATCTAAGGCCCTAAAGGCATCGACAGTGCCCCATCCAATCAGACACATCATACACACGGAATAAAAATAGGAATGCTCAAAATAACCTTCCTTGCAGTTGGTTAAAAAAGAAAATTTATTTTTTTATTTAAAATGATAAAAGTTTAGGTAGGTAGTTAAAAGATACCTATACTAACAGGAAGCAAAAATATCCCTTCCCACCATCATTTTATTATTGAACCTAGCACATTATAGTTTTATTACAGGACTGTGGTCCTTTAAACATGATCCTGAACAACTCCAGGAAATGATATCCTATCGAGATGTTGACAACAAAATGCTTTATTTATCAACACGGAGAATCAGTGTGTGAGCTTGCGTCTGACAGTAAATCATTTGATCATGTTGACACAAAGAGTGAAGGAAGAGGAGCATAATTTGGATTATTACTCAATCAGGACCCTCCATTTTGGCACATCCTCGCTCTTGAACGTTTTGCAAGTTCAAGGTCGGGTCAAATGGACGGGAGCAGGACATTTGAATTACAACACGTGCAATTGCTTTGTTTATTTCGTTTTTTTTTGCTTTTCAATGGGATAGAAGCAACAATTAACCGACTTCGAGGCCTGCCGTTAGCTTTGCATAAACTTATCACAGACTTCACAAAACTGGTTGCGGAATTTCCTACAATATCACTACAAATTATGGTCAACATCATGGTTCGCAGCGCGACATTGTTGTGGTTGTACCTACCTTGTCTTCACTTGTCTATTTGTTACCAACCTACCACGCTAAAATACTTAGGTAGATACTCATGGTTGCCATTCTGTCAGCACATTTGATACTATTTCTTTTATATGACCTTTGTCGGAATGGGGATTATTTAAAATTGATTGACCTCGTTTCCTATTTGAGATTTTGAAAATATAGAGCATTAAGAAACATTAAGAATATTTTAGTTAGGCACCTATGGGTGTTCGTCAGGTTGTGTATTCAGAAACCTGACAAACGACAATACTTACTGTTAATTGAATTAATTCGTTGAAATTATTGTTAATGCTTTTGGAAAGATTTTTTTAAATTCGTCAAGTTCTGAGATATTGTAAAAGTTAATTCCATAAATATCAAAATTTTTGCTTACTAGCTGTAAAATCTGCTTGTACCTCGTAGGCAGCTATTCCTTTTCCTTACATGATCAAGAGTCCTTGTATTCATCGAGCACATTATGCAACGAGGGTTCTTAAGAACGTAGGGTCTGTCGCGTGCTATTGGATATAGACAAGACTCTTAAACATTTCAAATTTACTTCCGTCCGTGTTCCCCGTCCGCACAAAGCTTTCTAGGGTCTGTTTCCATTAACTGTTTCAAGTTTCAATACGAGAAATACAAAAATTGTAGCGTGGCATAACACACACATTTGCCATTCAACGTGGCAAATGGCAATGCGGTGTCAACCTAATACTAATCGATTTTTATGACGAGGAATTCCCTGTATTGGCCTTCTTGACACGCGGAGACTCTCCCAGTCCTCTGTTTCTGTAAATATAGACGTATTCTTAATTGATTAGTTTTTTTTATACCACTGAGGTGGCAGATAAACATACGGCCTACCTAATGGAAATTGTTCACCGTAACGTAAAGAGGTTTACAATGCCAAAGGTCACTTGCGTTGCCGACCCTGTAAAACTTTCTAAGACTTTGCCTTTTGAAGAAATTGCTTTCTTCCAACTTATACTTAAATTGCCAACTTTGCTTTACGGTAGCGAAACCTGGGTATGTCAGCAGATGCATAAAAGTAAATTGAATGCTGTGGAGATACGATCACTTCGAAAATTGTGCGGCGTTACCGTGGCCGACCGAATACGTAACGAAGTGATACGCAATATGGCAGGTTTGAATATAAGTGTCAGCGTTAAGCTGGAAAAGGGCGTGCTCCGTTGGTTTGGACACGTCCAACGAATGAATGAGGAACGATTGACGAAGAATATATATTGTGCGAAAGCAGAGGATAGAAGAGGTCAGGGTAGGCCGAGACTGACATATGAAAACCACGTGAGCAGATTGCTCAAAAACGGAAAGGTCAAAAGTACTTGGATACCCAGACGTGCGTGTATGAAGCGATTGATGAATCTCGAAGAAGCGAAAGAAGTATGCATGGATCGCGAAGCCTGGCGATCTGTCCTCTCTGACTACCCCGTCAGGGATACAGCGTGAAGATAGTTAGTTAGTTAGCTTTCTTCAAAAGGCAGTCTTAGAAGGTTTTTACAGAGATTAGAGACTATGAGATTTATATCCTACTAATATTATGAACGCGAAAGTTTGTAAGTATGGATGTTTACCTGTTTGTAATATGGATGTTACTCTTTCACGCAAAATCTACTGAATGGATTTTGATGTAACTTTACAATAATATAGCTAACTAACACACTAAGACGATTTAACCAATGGACACGTTATCTTACCGTTTGCGCCTATACCCCGCTTGCCATTTGCTAAGCATTTTTAGTTAAGTTGCTGTTCCGCGGACTCAGTCTATCGTACACGTTTGAAGGGTAATTTATAAAGAAAAAATTACATAAAATGTAATGGTGTAAAAGTTATAGCGGTCGAACAATTAAAGTTTGTTTTCACTCGTAAGTAAAAAAATATTTTATTTACATAACTATTTTGTAACAAAAACAATAATTATTGAAACATACCAACAACTTAATCGGCCTATATTCAATATACTTTTATTCTCTATAAACATTATACATAGAGTTACCATCTCAAATTAGCCGAATAATATTCTGTCAAATTCGTATTGCATACCTACATTTTTCTATTTGAAGTTGTATTTTTATTGGTTGTTAGACAGTGACAACACTTCATGCAAGAGTAAGAAATCAATATGTGTGTATTATTACACGGCACGAAAGTTGGTTCAACGTGACTTCATACTTTATTAAGTGCATTACGCGTCCATTGGTTATATCGTCCTAGCCTACACATCAGAATAACACATAGGCTACTTTTTATCCTGGGAACAAGTTCCTGTGGGAAACGGGAACGGGAAAACTTCACCACGCGTGCGGAGCCGCGGGCGTCAACTAGTATAAAATAAAACCTCCCAGAAAAATTACTAGCAATTTTATTATTATTCTTGCAGTTGTATTAAGATATTTTTTTTAACTTTTCAGCAAAATTAGTGTTTGTAATCTAATGTTTCTTAATCATGTGAGTAAGGAACGATTGACGAAGAATATATATTGTGCGAAAGTAGAGGGTAGAAGGAGTCAGGGTAGACCGAGACTTACATATGAAGACCACGTGAGCAGATTGCTCAAAAACGGAAAAGTCAGAAGTACTCGGATACCCAGACGTGCGTGTATGAAGCGATTGATGAATTTTAAAGAAGCGAAAGAAGTTTGCATGGATTGCGAAGCCTGGCGATCTGTCCTCCCTGACTACCCCGTCAGGGATACAGCGTGAAGATAGTATAGTGTATAAAATTACTTAAGCTGACTGAACAGTATGGAACTGCGCACTGATACCACATATAGGAAATAGGTAGTTTAAAGTACTCTTCACAATACAGCTTGGTCCTCACGAAGAAAAACAATACAGTAAGCTTTTACAGCCCAAGCTCTGCTTACTTCCAAACATCAACTTTATGTCAATGACAGAAAGCTGTCTTTCTCTTGGCAAATTGTGAATCCCTATTGTGCTCAATGTATGTCAAAAGTCCTCATAGTTTTGAGTGGAGTTCTTGAACTTGTTAAAATGCTTGTTTATTGGATTTAGAATATAAAAATGACTAATGTTTCTTAATCATAGTTAGAAAGTAGACATTTTGTTTGTTTAATCGCCCATGTTGTATAGATACTTAAATATTACCGTACTTTTGATGAGTCTACAGCAAGGTACTCAGAAAATTCGAGCGCTATTCCTGGTTGGAAACTCAAGTCACAAGCTTTGGTAGGCACAGTTTTAGTTTTTTATATTCAGTTTGTAAACGAAGAGTCATGCCGATGTTTAGTTGGAGAGGAATCATTTAACAGCGACCATAAAATTAATAGCGCTTTAAGATGAACCGCTTGCATCCTGCTTGAAATCCCCGGGACACAGCAGGACGATTGAAGTACATAAGTAGGTATGCTGATAGAACGTTCCAAGATTAAACTACACTCCCGGACTCTTGAATCAAGCCACCTTACATTCCCGGGCCTAAAAGCCCAATACCCAAAAAATATACAATATAACAAAAAAGTTTTTATGCATTTTTAATGCTGGCATATTTCATCGTCTTTTCCGTATGTATAATTCCAAATTTGAATTTTAGAATTTAAAATAAAGAACAAAATCCGAGCTTGGTCACTGATTTGAAAAAAACTAATGACTGTTGAAAGTTGCTTTTGAAGCAATTTCATGACGATTTGGTTTGAATTTTCGCAATTGTCGTTAACCAAAGTTTAGTTTAGTTATTTTTCTATAATTTGAACCGTTTTTGGCTATAAAATTATGGATACTTCACCTGAAGTAGCCGCGCAAGCTGTAGCACTTCTTCAATCTGGGCTAAGTCAGCGAGATGTGAGTTCACAACTTCACATAAGTCGTTCCGCTGTTCAAAGAGTGTACCACCGATACCTGGAGACTGGCGGCTTCGTTCGGCGAACAGGAGGTTCAGTTCAGGACCTCGTTACCGAGTGACAACGGCGAGACAAGATCAATACATTGTCACTACTAGCTTGAAGCGCTCGTGGCCTCGCGGTCTCAGTGTCCTGTAAACGATCACTGAGTTACACAACTTTCACTATGGCTGGTCCTCGGATAGGTGACCACTTTGTGGCATTTACATTTGCGAGCGTTTCCGTGCTTCGGAATGCACGTTAAGCCGTTGGTCCCGGTTGCCAGTAAAGTGGCAGTCGTTAAGCCTGGTTGAAGGCCTTATGGGCGGCTTGAAAATTTCAACAGCAGGTAGCCACAACCTGCGTCTGTCTATTTCAACACGGCAATGGGCTCACCACCTATTACGTGGGACAGGAATCCACACGGTGAAAAGTGGGCATATAATATCGGGCATACCCTTCGGGGATAAGGCGTGATGGATATTTATTTATTTACTACTAGCTTACGAAATCGACGCCTTAACTCTGTTCAGATACAAGAACAGCTCAGGGACTTTCACGGAGTGGCTGTAAGTGCTCGGACCGTTAGAAGGCGACTCAATGAACGTGGTTTAAAGCCCCATAAGCCAGCCAATGGACCCAAATTGACACGAGCACACCGAATAGCCCGTCTAGAGTTTGCGCGCGAACATCTAAATTGGACTCCACATCAATGGAGCCAGGTTCTCTTCACAGATGAGTCCAAGATAATGCTATACGGTAATGACGGAAGGAGTAAGGTGCATCAAAAAGTGGTGTAAAGCTGCATCATAACATTTTCCTTCTACATACATCTTTTATAAGTTACAGGTTACAGTACTCCAAACCAAAAAAAAACAAGGTGGCTCGATTTAGGTGTCCGGGAGTGTATGAGGAGATTTGTTTTTAAATCGTTCGTGTCGGGAGACGACTTTATGAAAGTACGACTTATCCATACATACATAGTATATATTATCACGTGGTGTTCGGGATCCTAAAGCAAAGCTCTTATATGATTTTGTGAACAAGAAGAGTCGTAAATGCATTCAAACTTTTTACACACAGTCAGTTTCTTTTTAAAATCTACAGGTATTTTGTCATCATTTTCAGCTGCTAAACTACACTAAGGTTTAGATCAAATATACTACAATAAGGAGAGATCAAACCAGACAACTAGACAGGTGGCCATCAGTGCAAAATTTGTATACCCAGTTGCGTTCGGATTCGGATTTGACACACGCCAATGTGACCACGTTGCTTGTTAATCACACACAACATCAGGAAGCCGAGTCTATTATTGACAAGTATGTATTTAGAAATATATAAGTAGATATATTTATCAGTTATCTGGTTACCATAGTACAAGCTCTGCTTAGTTTGGAATCGGATGGCGTTGTGTTAGTTGTCCCAACGATATATATTTATTTATTGCCATACAACGTGGCAATGCTGTCTTCTGCGAAAGCTACCACATGAGGACTGCGATGCCGATAAATTATATGACGCATGTTAGGTTGGTGGTTTTTAGTTAGCTTAGTTTAGAACTCTTAGGGTTATGGTTATGGTTTTTAAAGGGTTGACAGCGCGAGTGCTGCACCTCTGGTGTTGCAAACGTCCATACGCTACGGTGACCACTTTCCATCAGGTGGGCCGTATGCTTATCTGCCACTTCAGTGGTAAAAAAAAATATATTTATGGATTATGTTGATTTAGAAATAAATGCTGATATTATAATTTACGTTATCTACACAATATATACTTAAATTTCATCAATAAATTTCCATCTGCTCTTTCAAGATTGTTCTTGTTTTTGTTTCTAAATCTCATGATTTAGAATTACCGCTGTGAACAATCTGAACGCGTCGGTTTGGTCTCAGCTTTAGGGTTTTCTATTAGTCATCGTGTCTATAAAAAGCATGTATTATGTTCACAGTTATTCGTGTGTGACAGTTTGTTTGTATGTTTAGGACGCGCCGTGCGTCTGAACTGTAAACGAATGGTACAACGAAATCCGTGGAGTGGATTTACAATTCTCAGTTTACATTTTACTAGTTGACGCCCGCGGCTACGCACGCGTTGTTAAGTTTTCCCGTTCCAGTTTCCCACAGGAACTCTTTTCCGGGATAGAAAGTAGCATATGTGTTATTCTGATGTGTAAGCTATATTATTGTAAAGTTTTATCAAAATCCATTCGTTTTCTTCATTAGCGTGAAAGAGTAACAAACATCAATACTTACAAACTTTCGCGTTTATAATATTGTTGCGATGTTCCTTTAGATACTTTAAGTTAGCTTATAAATATGAAATTCAGAAATGAGACACATAATGACTTGCAACCGCTGAAATCATTTGAATTTAGTAACACTTTAAAAATACTCCCCACAGTAAAGCAATCCCCACAACATGACCTCCACATATCAGGTCCAGATAGTATTGTGCCAAATTGTGAAGATGACGGAAGTCAAAATGAAATACTTCATTCTGACAATATCTAAATAGTTTTTTTGCAGTAGCAATAAAAGCAATGTATGCAGTGAAATGTGGGCGTAAAGGATGCCTCTGCCTACCCCTTCGGGCATAAAGGCGTGTGTACATATGCATGAAAGCGGTTGCTAAAGAGATGCGTATATGAAGTATTGATGAAAAGCAACTATTATGCGGTTGATTTAAAAATTGTCAATAGCTTAAAAAACTAATAAATATTGATGTACTTGTAATTTGATGGGATAATATCCTTGCACGCTTTGTCTTTGTGGCTTCAGAGATTTACAAGTGTGATAACTGCAAATCTGTACCTTTTTTTTAGATTTCAATAAGGCAATGGGCTCACCACCAATGCATATAGGGAAATGTGGGTGTATAATCTCTTGCGTTGTTGGTGGCAATACTAATTTAACCTATGGTTTATCTTACACAAGCAGGTCCATACCTATAGCTAACCAACTTTTACACATTTTTTGCCATATCTCCAAATAATGTGATTTTTGGTCCCCTTTGTAACGCCCAAAAACCTCCTTCACTACTAATTAAAAGATAAAAAGGATAGAAATTTGACGTTTTTAATTTTTTTCTCGAATTTTTTTAAACAAGTATTTCAAATAATGATAAAAACAAGTCGGTTACTTTGTCTACGACCAAGTCACCTTTCTTACGCCTGTCTTTTGCGATTATTATTTTACCATTAACATAAGGCATAATAAAAAAAAACGATTAAAATTTTAAAGTTCTGTACCTAACTACCTGACTATAATTCGGACCCTTCCTCTTCTGCATCGATTTTTTCTGTACAAAAATCTTGTTACTATTAAACTAAAATTGCCTACGATATACATAAAATAATATTCTCACATTATAATATTCAATGAACAGTAGAAATCAAAAATACAATAGCTTTCGGATGCCAAACATTTCACAAGGTTTTTAAATTTGCCGCAAATAACCAACATTCCATAAATTCTCGGTGTCTATCAACTACAAACCGTTCACGTTAAAATGTTTGTGAACTCTACAAAGATAACGGCTAAATAGGTATAATTTAAAATGGCCGCGTTATGTCGATAAAATGGTAGAGTTGTCAAAAGGTTTGCTGAAAGCCACTGTGCCTCGGTCGCTTTGAATTGTTATACGTAATACCAATTTCACGCAACCTTCGAGTTGCTTTCAAAGCGTGGTTGCTATCGAACAAACCAAAGCGACATGAACTGTCAAAGTTACATAATAGCAGGGCTGGTAAAGTAAACACATTTATTTAGACAAAGTACAGATATGGCAGATATAGATATATAGGTTACGTCCACAACTACAAAATTCAATCTGTAGAATCACTACATATTATAAAACAAAGTCTCTTCCCGCTGTCTGTCCCTATTGTAAGCTTAGATCTTTAAAACTACCCAACCAATTTCGACGCTGTTTTTTAGGTGTGATTCATAAGGAAGGTTTTTATGTATAATTGGTTAAGTTTTTGTATACATTGACTAAATTATAACGATATTTGTTGGGGGTGTCGGTAAATAATACCGTCTGGGAGCTTTCAACGAAAACGCTGCCTTAAACCTTTTGAGATATAACAAAATAATGTATGGTGGAATGGAGTATCTAATAATATATATATTTACAAAAAATTACGGGACATTATATGTCAGGGTAACATACTAAATCCATTACAATATGTTAAAAAACCCGCAAATATAAAGCGGTAATTTGAAGGCTATTTACACAAATATGTTATTTATCTTTATAATTTTTAATACGTTAGTTGGCATTTCATGAAGATTATTTTGTCAGTTTACACCTTGCAAATTAATTAAATGAATATCTTAGGAGTTATTATATAAAAGCAATTAATTTCGTGTAACATAATTCGACCGGGCCGTACTGGAAGAGCACGGAAGTAATCAACAAATTTGGAAAATGTTCGTAAATTATTGAGAAATTAATAAACGACGGGATTATATGGGTGCCACGGAGTTCAAAGAATGTCATGGGCGAAGCTGGGCGGGCTAGCTAGTATTTTATAGATAAAGCTACTCCACTGACTTTTTAATCCAACGCTTTTTTATCTAAACTAAGTCGGAATTGCTTTGTTGGCGCCTTGTCGGGGCACATACCAACCAGAGAACCTGTCCCTAACAAGGCGTAAATAACCTGTGAAAATCAATAATATATGACATGTGCCAGTCATGTGGCAGCATTTTTGCAACAGTTTAATGCTACAAAAACGATGCTATTGGCGAAGCAATATAGGGCCACAGCAACAAAAAATAGATATTTGTTTGAAAACTATATTACGTTACGAAGTTCAGAACTATTAAAAAGATAAATTTCACTTTGCTTCATCGATCAATTTTGCCTATAAGTACAATCAATTTTCAACTTTATCCTTGTACAAAACTAGAGAAAAGTGTCACCAGTAGGTATTAGGTAAATCTAAGTGATAGAAAAGTAGTCACTTAGCTGATTTGCAACGACCTAAAGCATAATTGAAAATATTAATCATGTAGGTCACAAAGTAACACTTATAATATGAACGTCAAGATTATTGCTTCTACATTTACTGCCAGATTAGCAAAGCAATAGGAAAAGCCTTAGGAAGAACCTGACAATGAAACTCATGGACAGACTTTTTAAATCGCCAGCAATTAAATTAAATTAAATTAGCTTTCGTTTACATTATTAAAACGAAAATGTTTTATTTATTTTTTATTTTAAACAGTATTGTCTATAAGTTGGTTGGTTCATGTTACCCCTGTTCTTACAATCGTCTATAGGCCAAGAAGATCACTGTCGATCAGGTGGGCCGTTAGCTTGTCAATCTCTTGAATAGTATAAAAAACATTCTTCATCTTATTGTATTCTCATTGGCCTGCATTTTTTCATTTGATTTTTTCATTGGATTCATTTTCGGCATTTTTGGGAGCAATTACTGTCGTAAGCCGTGAGTTAAGTAAAAAACCCGTAAGCGCGGCTGCGTCGTTGCCTCGTCCGTAAGTCAGCACCCGTGGTCAGCACTCTTAGGATGCTTACTCAGATTACTCAGCACCCCAGATATATTGGTGGAGTTTCCTATACTCAGCATAAAAAAGCACTATAATGTTGTAATAGGAAATTTTTGCTGACTCTCTTAAATGAAATGAAAATAAAATAAATTCTTCTGCAATAACAGATTATGAGTAAGATGCGCTATTGTGGAGTCTAATCACAAAGTATTATAGCACTATATTGACTGTGTATAAGGCAGCTCCTGAGTGTATTTGATAAAATGCCCTGAAAAGGTAATGATCAAAAGAAGGTCATCACTAAAGTGCTCTAGTCAAATAAAATTGATTGCTATACTCGTAATACATCGTAATACTAAATCTTCTTAGGTTGACACTTTCATTAGCTAAGCTTACTTAGTGTCATTTAAAACTACTAAAAACAACCAGGTTGTTTTAAAATCTGCCACGATAAATTTCTCAATTTCAACGTAGTAGCTACTTAAATTTTCAAAGAAACTTTCAAATAAAAATCAAAACCCTCAGGAACCATTTGGCATTCACCATTACGACATTTAAAAACATATCTTCAGATTTTGAGCATGTTATCATTTACCAAATAACACTGTTGTGGAGATACAAAATTAGTGTAAAATGGCTAGACTGCCTGTTTCTCTTGTCAATTATTATCTACTAGTTGACGCCCGCGGTTTTTCCGTTCCCATTTCCCACAGGGTCTTGTTCCCGGGATAAAAAGTAGCTTATGTGTTATTCTGATGTATGTTTATAAAGTTACATTAAAATCCATTCAGTTGCTTTTACGTGAAAGTGTAACAAACACCCATTCTTACAAACTTTCGCATTTATAATATAAGAAGGATTGAACGACGAAGTAGACCTCGCCATGAATACTTAGTTAAAAGAATTACTGACAATTTTGTTTAATAATGTTTAGGTATTGATGAATGGGAGTCAAATACTTATTATGACAAACACTAACATAAGTTAAAAGAATGGAATTATTTGTATATGTACAAAAATAATAAGATTTTAATAGTTAAAAATCTCTCAAAACACAGTACAACAACTACTTACTTGTTGAGACCACTGAATGAATGAATGTGTGAATTAATATTAATATATTTTAGAGCATAAAAATCCACATCAAAACTGCATGGTCGGGAGAGGGACACTTTGCCATAGATAGACAGAGAGATTGATACACAGAATACACAGATAGGTACAAATGTTAAATTTTCAACACCCCTCGTTTTAGATCGGGGGTTAAAACAAAGGTTTGACTGTTTTAAAAATTGAATTGCTGTCACTATAAGTAAAGCCACGAAAACTTTTATAGTACCAAATTTAAACTTTGGCAAAACCCCAAAATTTAAATAAAAGAACGCTCAACAAGAAATATAAAAAATACTGCAGTTTTGCGTTCAAATGTAGACGGAAACAGACTTTAGATGGTGTAACCTATCTTCATTATAGCCTAAAAGCTAAATTCTAACCTGAAATTATAAGGATCTAACCAAACCTAACTAGCGTGTTCATACGTAGTTAAATATACCTTAGTTCAAGCTATAATTAGAAGGGAATGGAAGCCGTATCCGATTACTAATGCGTGACCATTTGACGTGAAATCACTTTTAATGTTTCATAAACCTACTGAAATGCAGATATCGGTATCTGTAACATAAAATATTCGATCAGGCCATTGAGTTATAGGTCCGTATTCCAGAACGTTTCTCAATACTCAATCAACACTTGAGGCTAATTATTGCCTTTTAAAATCTACTCTAAAGCGTGGATTGAGTGTTGAGAAACGTTCTGGAATACGGCCCATAATGTACTATTTATATAAAAAAAATTCAATGGATTCAATCTATTCTTACGTTGGTAGGGTATGGGTACTTATTAGGATTTGCACTGATACCACAAATTAAAACATTTTATCTGCTTCGGTGGCGTAATTGGTAGTGTATGTGAGTGACTGCACTGAGGTCCCGGTTTCGATTCCCGGGTCGGAACAAACATTTGTGTAATCCACAAATGTATGTTTCGGAGTTTTGTGTTTCCTATGTAAAATATATATGTATTTAGAAATTTACGCATATGTTTATCAGTTTTCTAGATGCTATACCACAAACTTATATTAGTTTACTTTGGGCTACATGGCGCTATGTAAAAATATCTATTATCATTACCATTAATCATCATCAGCGCTAGCCCCGATTGCAAGCGGTGTTCTCACTACAGTACCATGGTAAGAGAAGAAAAAAAGACAATACTTTGTACCTATTTAATTATAGTGATTAAGTATTTAGCACATTCTATTATTAGATTTCTAGAAAATTCTAGGTTAATGATAAAACTCTAGCTCATGAGAATGGCAGATGTTCTAGTTCATTGGCCGAATGGCCTGTGACGAAATCCTGCTAAAATAATCAACAAATAATGGTGCTAATTGAACATAATGTTAGTTTGTAGGTCAATAAGTTGATAGCCGCGGTCACTGGACTGTCAGTCAAACTGTACAGTTTTAGACTTTCTTAGGAATCGTATTCGTCATAATACTTAATTTCGAAGGAATATCAGAAGAAAATTATAGAATAACAGTATTTCTCTTCATAGTTGTAGAAGGGGTAGTAGAGGCAATGATATGCACACATTTTACCGTGTACATTTCCACGTACCAGGTGGTGAGCCCATTAGTTGGTTGAAATGGACAAGCGCAGGTTGTGGCGACCTCCTGTTGAAAATTTTGCAAGCCTTCGACTTGACTTAGTTTAAATTTAATAGCATATCGCCGCAACCAGCGCCTGTCCATTTCAACACGACAATGGGATCATCACCTGTTACATAAGTTGGATGTTAGAGCTCTACCGACGAGAACAGACGAGATCATGGCGATAGTGGAAGAGGATTGGATTTTAAACGATAGTTCTGGCTGCTGGACGAAGGCCTCACCCAATTCACGCCACAACCACGGTACTACGCCTTCCGCATACAGTCCCTTCCCGTCCTACTTTTACCTTTTTGCAGTCTCCACTCCGGAACTCGTTTGCTCCATCGGTTAGTAAAAGACCCGTTCTTCTACAGATGTGGCCAGCCCATTGCCACTTTAACGTGCTTACTCTGTGATCTATGTTGATCACTCTGGTTCTCTGTCGGATAACCTGTATAAATATTATTTACACATATTATTTTATATAGATATAAGGGACTCCACCAAGATCCTTTTGCAACCTGCTGCTACGTGTCAGTCTAAACGGCCAAAACAACAACGTAGGCGCCCATACGCTGCAGGTCAAACGGCAGTCGCTCCCAATATTGCCGAACGAATGGAAAGTCAAACGACAGTTGCTCCTAGCAGCCAAATAAAGGCTAATACGCCATAAAAGCCAAATAAGCAAAAAAAAATTAAATAAAAGCTTCAAATTCAAGTTTGGAAGTAATATAACTGTATTGAAACACTTTTAATAAAACTCTGTCTACTACACCCTCACATTAGTGTATAAAATCAAACAGTACTAAAAACTCTCTTTATTATTATTTTAAGCCAGTATATTTTACATATCGTTGAACGATCAGCAGACAGGCAAAAAGTCGTTATAAATTGCTACAATTACGGTCATATAGGTTGCAAAAAAAAGTTCTCTTAGAGGGGTGTTGCAGTCACAGAACGCATTTTCTGTGTCTCATGAGTCATTGGAAATGTCAGTGGTATTTCCGTACGTACTTACATGTTCGGTATGCCTGACAAGAACTGCAAGTTATGGTGGTCTATGGTGTAGTCTTTTACCTACCCACCAGCTTTACAAGCGGTTTTAGAAAAACGTACTTAGTTCAAAAATGTAAATAAATAAATAAATATCCATCACGTCTTATCCCCGAAGGGGTCGCAGAGGCATAATAAATGCCCACTTTTCACCGTGTGGATTCCTGTCCCACGTAATAGGTGGTGAGCCCATTGCCGTGTTGAAATAGACAGACGCAGGTTGTGGCTACCTGCAGTTGAAATTTTTCAAGCCGCCCATAAGGCCTTCAACCAAGCTTAACGACTGCCATTTTACTGGCAACCGGGACCAACGGCTTATCGTGCCTTCCAAAGCACGGAAACGCTCGCAAATGTAAATGCCACAAAGTGGTCACCCATCCGAGGACCAGCCATAGTGAAAGTTGCGTAACACAGTGATCGTTTACAGAACACTAAGACCGCGGGGCCACGAGCGCTTATATTATTTGGTAGGTAGATACCTAGTATTTTTTTACGTGTACTGTTTTTTGACGTTCAGGAAATACCTTTCTTAGGAAGAGCCAGTCCTGTACCTGACTAGTAACGACTAGGTGAGTTGTTTTTGGAGATAATTCGTCTATCTCAACAATCTGGTCTATAGATTAATTTACGTCATAATTTTTGGTGCACTACCTAATTTTAGGCTTAAATTAATGTGAAGCTTGTTTCGGTACTGTTCTGGTAGCTCAGTTGACTTAGAGCATTGTACTAGTTATGTCCAAAGATCACGGGCTTAAGTCCCGAAACAAATTGTCTTATAATAAAAATCTCTAGATTTGTACTAATTGCTTTAAAAAAATATCCATATTAGGTATCATACGTTCATTACAAATAATAATTAATGAATCGTCTGTTTTCCCTACCGCAAATACAAACGATTAACTTAACTAACCATGACCATAACAAATATAGTAAAATTTTCCCCTTTCATATGGTCTAAACACTTCACAAACCGAATACACTAACCATGAGTGGAGTAACGTGACGCGTTGTACGTTTATTGTGATTTATGGTGATTTTCACTTCCCCCAATCTGCGTTAGAACCCGAAGTACCTACTTAGGGACAACAGCGGAAAAATATATCACAATCTATTGATACATGTGCTCATACACGTGAATTTACTTGGCCATAAGTATGTACATCGTGGTTAAATGTACCTTTTTTAATTTGTGGAAATCCCTACTAAAATAAATAAATAAATATCCATCACGCCTTATCCCCGAAGGGGTGGCAGAGGCATATTATATGCCCACTTTTCACCGTGTGGATTCCTGTCCCACGTAATAGGTGGTGAGCCCATTGCCGTGTTGAAATAGACAGACGCAGGTTGTGGCTACCTGCTGTTGAAATTTTCAAGCCGCCCATAAGGCCTTCAACCAGGCTTAACGACTGCCATTTTACTGGCAACCGGGACCAACGGCTTAACGTGCCTTCCGAAGCACGGAAACGCTCGCAAATGTAAATGCCACAAAGTGGTCACCCATCCGAGGACCAGCCGTAGTGAAAGTTGCGTAACTCAGTGATCGTTTACAGAACACTGAGACCGCGAGGCCACGAGCGATAAATCCCTACTGATATCTATAATATAAAACCATACGGTTCTTACCTATTTATCTATCGCCGGGCTTCCCGGGTACTTCCTAAGGCAGATGTCAACCGCGACCTCGCCGAAGGGTGCGGTTGTTATCCAGCTTCTAGAGGTAATAGGCCCTTTAGGATCTTTCATGTCATGATGCTATCTTGAGCCTACTTCTGTAAGAATGGCGAGCAACCCACCCTCCGTCCTCAGGGAGCTGCTAGGAGGAGCCGATAGCTCTCGGCCTTCGTCCTCTCCTTGGCTTGTGATAATAGGCGTTTGATTTTCGGCATAGTAGGAAGCGACTACTACAATCGTAAGGGCGTCTGCTTCGTTACCTTAGTCTAGTCATCAGGTGGACCACATGTGAGGTCGCTTTGACCCCGAAAGTCTTAGTAAGGCCCCTTACACCTACACCATTATCAAAGTCACTCGCGTGCTCTCTGTCTGCTCCGTCTCAGTGTCAGAGGGCGTCATACAATAATATTCCAGTTAAGCCTAGTGTTGCAACCGCAGCTCCGATAGACACGTGAACAAATACCATAAGTAGGTTACAAGCCCATCTCACGGGAATCGAAGCACCAATCTGGACATCCTTATTTTGTTAATATACTTACAAACGGTTATGCAACGCATGTTGACCTACTTTGAGCCCTCCGACAAAGGGATCTAATCTACGAAGGGCATGAGGACTATCGTTTTAAAATTGAGTGTTGGTGCCGCAAATGGAGTTATTTTATACCACTGAGGTGGTAGACAGCTAAACGGTAAAGATCGAATGCGCTTACCGTGTCTTATAAATGTTTTTAACACCAGTCGGTGCTACACTAGCGCTGGCGGCCCTGTAAAAACAGTCTAATACGGTTTTTAAATATCCTCATACTGTAGACGCTCGGGAAAACCCAGGCAGGGAGTTCATTACAGTGTCAAAGCGTACGATAGGCTATCATCAGGTGGTGTGTATCGACGGCCCAGAAATATGCTTTTTTTATAAAAGTCTTGCCTACAGCCGATGAACCCCGTACTACCAAAGGGTTACTTGGAGACCTTTCCGTAGCGGAATGGTGGTACCGTCCGGTTCAAAAATTGTGCCATCTAGCACATTCTGAGTGCCTGCGCCATAGCCTCGTCCGTAGATCAGCAGGTGCGAGTGAGGTGCACTAGGCCCCTGACATGTTGATGGGGTCTAGTCGAACTCACCGGTCTCAATTTTCAATTCAGAATGAAATAGGTATATTTTTATTGCTGACAGTTCTATTATTCAATAAGGATTTCACGCTTTTCCTTGTAAATAATAATACGGTTGATATTTCAATAAAATATTATTTTTATTTTATTTACACATTATTTGATGTCGGATATTTAAATCTTTATTGACTTTGTATATAAAAGACATGTTATACATGTATATTTACATTTACATATATGTTATACATGTATATTTACATAAAAAATTTTGCTCTTATAACAATGTCATTGAGCAGACTTATTTCTATATATTACAATTATAAATTCCTGACAATTATTTATAATATTGTCATGAATTTTTCTTATATTTACTTAGTAACTATCTAAAATAAATAATACTGATTACATTTTTATCCGCGTTTGGGTGTAAGGGGCCCCACCAAGATCTTCGGGGCCCAAGTCAACCTCCCGTGCCAGTGCGTGCACCTGCTGATTAACGGACGAGGCTCTGGCGCTGGCTTTCCCCTCTGGGGTTGGGAGGTCTGAGGGCGTCGCTCCCATAAAAGCCACCCGCCGAAACAAATAATGAAAAGAAGTAAAAGGAATGCTGCTAGGGATAGGGCGCCGCCGCAAAACGGCGCGCAGGAGCCCCGCCCGACTCCTGTGGCAAGTGGGCTAGGGCTACCGTGTGTCGGGCCAGCACGGCTAAAGAAGTTAGCCCCAACCCGAATCCGCTTCGCATCTTGGAACATTGGCACGCTGACTGGGCGTGCGGTAGAGTTGGCCGAAGTACTCTCCAGGCGGAGGGTGGACGTGGCGTTCCTGCAGGAGACTCGGTGGAAGGGCAACAGAGCCCGGCCTTTGCAGAAAGGCTACAAGCTGTACTACACGGGTGCGCCTGGTGGGGAGAACGGGGTGGCCGTGGTGCTCTCCGAAGGGCTGCAGAGCGGCATCTTGGAGGTGAAACGCTGTAGCGACCGGCTTATGATCGTGAGGGTGCTTATCGATGGGATTATTACCCACCTGATAAGTGCCTACGCGCCACAGGCCGGTTGTAGCGACGCCGATAAGATGTCGTTTTGGGGCCAACTCGAGGGAGTGCTTCGGAGCATTCCGTTGTCACAGGGAATCGTTTTGGGCGGCGACCTAAACGGTCATGTGGGTGAGAGGTGTGAGGAGTTTGAACGTGTTCATGGTGGTTTTGGATACGGCACCCGCAACACTGAAGGAGAAACTATCCTCAGAACGTGTGCGGCTGCCGATCTGGCCATTGTGAACACGTATTTCAAAAAGAAATCCGAACATCTCATCACCTACAAGAGCGGGAGGCGTACAACTCAGATCGATTTCCTACTCACTAGGCGACACAGCATCGGCAAGGTGGCCAACTGCAAGGTCATACCCGGTGAGAGTCTTACTGCACAACACCGTCTCCTTGTCATGGACCTCTGCGTGAAGCCTAAAGGCAAACGCATCGAGCGGTGCCAGCGCCGCATCAGATGGTGGCTGCTTGATGAAACTAGGTCCCAGGAGTTCGTCTCAGCTGTCGGTGACAAGTGCACCGACACTGAAGGCGAACCAGTTCAAGATTACTGGGACAAAGTTCAGGCGGCCATCCTTGGAGCGGCGAAGGTGGTGCTCGGTGAGTCTAAGGGTGGACGCAAATGTGACAAGGAAACTTGGTGGTGGAACGACGCAGTCCTGAGGGAGACCAGGGAGAAGAAAGCCCTCTTTAAAAAGTGGCAAGCGACCGGATCTTCCGAAGACCGCGACGCGTACAGGGCTGCCAAGCGCGCCACAAAGAGAGCTGTAGCCAGAGCCAGACGAGACCACTTACAACCTTTGTATGATAAGCTGGAATCGTCTGAGGGGCAGAAGCTCATCTATAAGCTGGCGCGCTCCAGGGTCAAAGCGGCACAGGATATATCCAAGTGTCGCTGTGTAAAAGACCCTGAGGGCAACCTGTTAAGCGAAGACCTCGCGGTAAAGGAGAGATGGCGCTCGTACTTCCACGAGCTGCTTAATAAGCAGCATAAAGAGGTGCAGCCTCCGGACCTCCCTCCGAATCAAGGACTAGTGCCACCGGTAACGCCTGGAGAAGTCCTGACTGCGCTTCGCCGCATGAAGAATCGGAAAGCTGTCGGACCCGATGGAGTCCCCATCGAAGCCTGGAAGGCGATGGGTCCTCGCGGTGTGGGCATCTTAGTAAACCTTTTTAACCGCATACTCCTCAGCGGGCAGATCCCAAACCAATGGAGACTAAGTATTATTACTCCAGTCTTCAAAGGTAAGGGGTCAGTGCAGGAGTGCGGGAGCTACCGCGGTATTAAGGTGATGTCCCACACCATGAAGATCTTCGAGAGGATTATAGACTCTCGGATCCGGCAGGAGTGTACTCTCTCGGAGTGTCAATATGGGTTTCGCCCTGGTCATGGGACCACGGACCCTGTTTTTGCCCTGAGGGTTGTCGCAGAGAAATACAGGTCGAAGAACACGCCTCTGCACTGTTTGTTCCTAGATATGCAGAAGGCCTTCGACTGTGTTCCTCGTGCGATGATCTGGTGGGCACTGCGGTCCAAAGGAGTTCCAGAGGTCTATATTGACACTATCCGGGACATGTACTGTGACTCCGACTCAATGGTTCGGACTGCCGTTGGCGACACGAAACCCTTCCCCATCACCGTCGGGGTACACCAGGGTTCTGTCCTTAGTCCGCTTCTGTTCAGTGTAATATTAGACGAATTGTCGGACAGCATCAGAAACCCGCATGAGCAGCCTCCATGGTTGCTCATGTATGCTGACGATATTGCGCTGGCAGACGCGGACAGGGGCAGATTGGTGCGACGTGTAAAGGCGTGGAAGGAGACGCTTGAGAACGGCGGTCTGAAACTAAATGTGGCGAAGACCGAGTACTTGGCACTAAACTCGACAGATCCCACATCCGTCCGCATAGGCGGTGATTTGGTCGAGCGCACGGACCAGGTTAAATACTTGGGATCTGTTTTTCACACGTCCAGTGACATCGATTGCGATGTCAAGTCACGCATTGCTGCCGCGTGGGCCAAATGGCGGGAGATGACCGGTGTCATTTGTGACCCTAAAATGCCGATCCGGTTGAAGGGACAGGTCTACAAAACCATTATTAGACCTGTCCTTTTACATGGCAGTGAGACGTGGCCGATATTGGAGCGACACAAGCAGGAGCTGCGTGTCACGGAAATGAAGATGCTGCGGTGGATGTGTGGAGTCACGCGGATGGACCGCGTGAGGAACTCTCGCATCCGCGGCAGCCTTCACGTCCGTGACATTGCAGACAAGTTGCAAGAGTGTCGCCTTCGTTGGTATGGTCACGTCTTGCGGCAACCGCCGGGCTACGTAGGTAACAAATGTCTGGCCATGTCAGCCCCGCCGGGTCCCGGTAAGAGGGGAAGACCCAAGAAGTGCTGGCTTGACGTCGTAAGGGATGACATGCGTGCCAATGGTCTCACCACAGGGGATGCCGACGACCGTGCGAAGTGGAGGAGAAAATGTAGGAAAGCGGACCCCGGGCGTCGCGAGACGCAACTGGGACAGACGCTCGGATGATGATGATGACATTTTTATCCGCGTTTAAGACAATTTCTTACCTAGAAGTCACATTAATTAAAGACTCTCACAAACGAATTAATTATTTACAAACACTTTGCACGCAACTCCATGTAGCCCAAATTAAGCTTACATAAGTGCCATGGGATCTAGACGAATGATAAACACATATATATTTCTAAATACATGCATTATACAATAGGTAAGAGGGGAAGACCCAAGAAGTGCTGGCTTGACGTCGTAAGGGATGACATGCGTGCCAATGGTCTCATTACAGGGGATGCCGATGACTGTGCGAAGTGGAGGAGAAAATGTAGGAAAGCGGACCCAGGGCGTCACGAGACGCAATTGGGACAGACGCTCGGATGATGATGATGCATTATACAATTGAAAACAATCAAATTCGGCAACAGACTTAATATTTGTTCCTAAACAGAATTCAAACCCAAGAATTTTCAGCAATGACTATCGTCCCTCTGCTTGCTCAATGTTCTGTAAACGATTACTGCGAAGAGCGTCTTAAACAGTCCTCAGATGACTGTTTCGTTTCAGAAAGCACGTATAGCTGTTCCCGGTGGCTACCGTATCATGGAAATCGTTAAGCCCAGTTAAAGACCTCATGGGCGGCTTAAGAGCAGATACACTTACCTGACCCTGTTTCAACACGGCAGTAGCCTCACTCTTACATGACAGAAAAATACTTCTGCTGAAATGTGTTCGTATATTGTGCCTCTTTTTTCCTTTTTGAGAACAAGGCGTGTCTGTATGTATTTATGTATACATTTTATAATTATATTATTAAGTACATTAACCACTGCGACTTGTACTGTGCTTGTATTATGTTTTGACATAATAAAACACATACCGAGTTGTTTACACAATGGGACTATTTTCAGAAGGGATTATTTAATCCCATAATTTAAACCCTTAACCTTAACAACTGACTTATATAGCAACTTAGAATAAGTATTATGAACTATCAACATAACTAAGTTTTTTTATGGCAACCCAATTCTAGATGCTTTTTTTTTATAATTAAATGCAACACATTTTCGTCATCTATATTAGCACTTTGTTATAAAATCACCAGTATTTTCAAGAGCCCGTTCACTATTCTTCTTCCATTTTCCGGAAGGTTAAAATGGGAGAAGACAAGAGTAGTGATTTTTAGTAGGTACTAAGAGCTACAACATAAGCGAATCAAGCGATACAGCCAACATAAACTTTCCTCTTGAAGCATGCTACTTGTTGCCAAAAATTGCCTTAAAATTTGTTGAGTAGTTTAAAAGATCTAAGCGTTATTTATAGAGTGCTACTTTATCTTGTGGGTGGTCTTGATTTTTCATTTCATTTACTAAATGAAACTTTTACACATTGTCATACAAATGTATTTAAAACAATCAAATCTGTACAACAAAAGATCTTAGTTCTAACCGTACACTCTCAGTCACAAACTCACAATCTTCCAGATATTTCTTCTTTAGCCAGATAGGCTTCTGGTCGAATTTAAGCCATCGACCATACAGAATCTCATTCCTTCGACAATGGTATCCTAAACCGTGGGGCATTAAAACTATTAAGGCATCGTTTCTCTCCGTCGTTCTTCGTACAAAAGCGTTTTAGACGTGTTCCGACTTTGTTCCGACTTGATATCGCTAGTCGGGTTTGAGTAGTCGTAAGAAAAGTTTCTAGTCAACGCCACCTAGAAAAAAATAAGTTAAGATAAGAACTTGATTGTTTGGATTATCGAAATGGTTGAAGGCTTTAAGCAGTCTGGCCAATAAAGTGTTAAGAAGCTGCGTACGCCTCTGTTAAATCTGGTATTCTACAGGTTGTTTTTTTTTATACCACCGAGGTGGCAAACGAGCATACGGCCCACCAGATGGAAAGTGGTCACCCGAGCCAATAGACGTTTGCAATACCAGAGGTGCAGCACTCGCGCTGCCGACCCTTTATATACCTTCTAAGACCCCTTTTGAAGAACCCCATACTGTAGATGTTTGGGAAAACCCAGGCAGGGAGCTCACATATATATGCTGCCAAGTGATCTGTACTTACAGCGTACAAAACCGTCGCAAATCCAATGATGGTGCCGACGAGGACGTCCCACCAGTGGTGACGGTAGTCAGTGATCCTGGTGAGGGAGCAGACGGCTGCGTAGCTGACGAGAAGCAGCTGAAGCATCGGTACGAGGAAGATGGTGCGGTGTTGCCAGTGGAACGCGCGGCGCTGCAGGTACCACTGTTGGAGAAGTAAGATTACTTATTGTTTATCAATCACGCCTTATCCCCGAAGGGGTGGTTTTCACCGTGTGATTATTGCCGTGTTAAAATACTGGTAGACAGAAGCAGGTTGTGACTGCCTGCTGTTAAAATTTTCAAGCCGCCCAATTGCCCTTAAACTTAGCTTAACGAATGCCATGTTACTTGCAACCGAGCCCAACGGCAAAACTTGATGCTCGCAAATGTAAATGCCACAAAATGGTCACCCATCAGAGGACCAGCCATAGTGAAAGTTGCTTAAGTCGTTTACAGAACACTAAGTTAGCGGGGCCGCGAGCGCTTCACGGAGATTGCTTATAATTCCGAATTTAGAAATCGCCTATAAACTTATGAGTGGTTCACATCGGAAGATCTTTTCTTTTCATCTGAGTATATTCTCAATTGCTTTCAAACCGAACTGTATTTGGTGTATGAGGTTCACTTTTATTTCGCAACAACGTAAGTGCTCTTACGTGGTTTGGAGGCTAGACGCCATGCAGTAGCTCTCATCAATGCTGCACAAAAATCAAAATCAAAAATCAAAAAAGCCAAAATCTGCTGACCAACGTATAAGGAAAAAGCGCCGCTAGCAAGTGAGATCACTAGGGCCCCTAACATCCTTATATCTTACTATACTCATCCATAAGATTACTCTTAGAACACTTACAGCAATGAAGAATCCACAGTAGACCGACATAGATGTGTGTCCTGAAGGGAAACTCCTGTAGGAGTCCATCTGATACCAGCTCGTATATTCTGTGGCTGTGCATTTGTAGTCACTCACAAATTCGGAACTAGAACAAAATATTATATGAAATTAAGTGTTGATTTTGATACCCAGATTTGCAGATATGAAACGATTAATGAATCTACAATAAGCGAAAGAACTATGCTTGGATCGCGAAAACTGGTGATTTTTCCTCTTTGACTACCCCATCAGGGATACAGCGTGAAGATAATATTTAGTGTTGATTCCGAACGAGTGTTCAAGGCAAATAACTGCCGATTATATTTTTTTTTTAAAAAGAAGTATGCATGGATCGCGAAGCCTGGCGATCTGTCCTCTCTGACTACCCCGTCAGGGATACAGCGTGAAGATAGTAAGTTAGTTAGTTATAAATTTATATTATTGACTTTTATTGGCAGGTTTTTCCTCAGGCTCTACCTATTGCTTTACAAATCTGACAGTAAATGTTAATGTAGAAGCAATAATCTTGACGTTCTTATGTGTTACTTTGTGACCATTACGTTTATTTTTTCTTATTTCATGATGATAGGCGTGAACCGATACTTTGCCCTAGCTAGTGATAGCTAGGGCACAGTATCGGTTCATTATGATTAAGGTACGTAGTACCATTTATAAATAACAAAATTTGTTTGTCTTCTTTCATGTCGCAAGGAAGCAATAATGTGATTTCTGTATGGGGATCTGGACAGTGCCATAGCTCAATTTTTATCCCGAAGTATTTCTTATACAGCTCCGGGCTCTGGTGTAAGCGCCCACCAAAACAATTTGTTTTTTTTAAAAACGAACCAAATTAAGGTATGGTTTAGAAGCAACCGCTAAGAAGCAACCGCTAAGAAGCAATCGCTTAGAAGCAACCGCTTCTGGTTTCTGCTTTTTCATCTGAACGAAAGACGTTCAGATGAAGAAGCAGAAACCAGAAGCGGTTTTACATAATTTATTTCTCAGACTCATATACTGTAATAGCTATTTGATATGATTGTTATCATTTCTTAGACAACCAATGTCAAATTTATTTATCATACCCAGCTCCCCAAAACATGATCTCTTAATGGAGGAAGTTGTAAACTGGCAAGTGGACAGTCAGTGACCGGACAATGCGTGTAGAGATGACCTCTCGTTGGGCAAGATTCGGTCATTATCTTCGATCATAACATCATGAAGTTGTTACGAATATGTGACGATGATTTTTTATGAATGTTATTTTGATTAATCTATTCCAATATAGTAAAGAGGAAAGATTTTCATATCCACATTCTTTATTTATTTATTCATAACTAACAAAACTAACTAACAGATTTGTTTGATTGTAGTTGATATACTCTAACTACAGAACTGATTATAAATATTCTTTCATCATTAGAAAGCTAAGTTTATTTAGAAGTACCATAGTGACATTATTTTACTATTCTACCTAAGGGAGCGAAGTAGTAATAATAAATATTAGCTAATCGGGTATATTTCAATATGGTGCTACAGTTTTGAAATATTTCATCTGAGTCGTTGCTTCATCCGTTTGTCAGCAGGAGCACCGCTAGCAGATGAGGTTACTTAGACTCCAGAGATCTTGGTGGGGCTCCTGATACTCTCCAGATTTACAAATATTCCCAGATAAATACATTGCTCTTACAACGTGGAAGAAAGGGACAAACGATTCTCACATTAGTATGGAAAGAATCGACTTACCCATTACAAGTCTTAGCAGCATCAGGTTGGCATAAATCGAAGAAGGTAGGCCTAGGGCTGCCCATCAGTCCTTTCATCACCTCCACAATGCCAAGATTGAGTAGAAAACCAAACACGTAAGTTCTGTATAAGTAGAAGGAGTTTTTCAACATCCGTCGGGCTTTCGACTGGCCCAAGTAGTCCGAGTCTGCGAATAGGTATTCCGTGGGCAAGAACTGTAACAAAGGACTAACTATTAAAAGGATATTATATGTACTATTTTTCAACCCGGAACATATACGAAAGTCTGGTAAGCTCTACGCCCCATGATTCGAAGATCTCCGGGGCTCAAGTGACGTCATCTGCTATCGGTGCACCTGCTGAATAACTGACGAGCCAACGACGCAGTCACCATTCCAGGGTACAGAGGTCAGATGCTCGGATCCTAACCCCCATTTACACTTTCGCACGACCCATGAGACGAGCTGCGAGACGAGCCGCGATCTCGAAATAAATGTACCATACTAATGTGTTTACACTCGCGGCTCGTCTCGTGGCTCGCGCGAAAGTGTAGATGAGGTATCTTAGTGCCGAAAAACAAAAGCCAAGCGATAGCTTGCTTCTCCTAGCCGCCAAATAAATGTGGATTTCGGGTTCCGGGTTAGAAGTAACTGGGAATACACTAAAATGAAGGGAGATCCTTTAATTTATTCCACAGTTCTTATTGAGAATGAAAATTCAGTGGCATGATAATCCTAGGGCTGTCAAGTTGCCTTTTATTTTTTAAAGGCGAATTACTAGTTTCTCTAAAAACACATTTTTTTGGATTATGATTCAGACTAGCCGCCATGTAATTTTATGTTAAATAATGTAATAGTTATGAATGTGTTTCATTAAAAAAAAATCCTATTTATTTAATGAGTTCTCTTTAGGTTGACGACCAAAAGATATGCCTTTTCGCGTCTCACTCAAGGTAGTCAAAAAGAATCCTAGGTTTTGCAAAAAAGAACTAACTCGTCGGAAATTAACTCCAAATAGACACCATCTCTCGGTTGGGGATCAGATTTTAAATAGTTGAATAGTTGCTTATAAAGGGATCATTCAAGACTCGCAGGAGTCTTATTCAAGTTTCCCGCCAATCAAAGAGAGAGTATGATAAAGAAGAGCTATGTATACTTACTAGCTATGTATTTGCGAAGCGTTCGTGGTGCCGCGGACTCGGTATTCAATAAACGATCACTGCGTTAAGCAACTTTCGCTATGGCTGTTATAGGTGTGGTTGTGGATAGGTGACCACTTAGTGGCATTTACATTTTGCGAGCGTTTTCGTGCTTCGGAAGGCACGTTAAGCCGATGGTCCCGGTTGCCAGTAACATGGCAGTCGTTAAGTCAAGTTGAAGTCATTTTGGGCAGCTTGAAAAATTTCAACAGCAGGTACCTAGCCACAACCTGCGTTTATCTACTTCTACACGGCAATAGGCGGTGAGCCTATTGTATCGTGGGATTGTATTGTGGGACACTTTCCACATAGCGCCATCTATCCCAAAGTAAGCTAATATTAGCTTGTGTTATGGGATCTAGATAACTGATAAACATACTTATATATTTCTAAATACATGCATATTAAAGATAAATAACACCCAGACACAGAATAAACCATCGTGCTCATCATACAAAGTTTTATCCTGGGTGGGAATCGAACCCACGACCTCTTGCGTAGCAGTCGGATGCACTCCCACCGCGCCACAGAGGCAGTCAGTATTGCCGTGTTGTTAACCTATTTTGTGGGACAGGAATACACATGGTGAAAAGTGGGCATATATTATGCCTCTGCTACTGAAGCGCTCGTGGCCCCGCGGTCTCAGTGTTCTGTAAACGATCACTGAGTTACGCAACTTTCACTATGGCTGGTCCTTGGATGGGTGACCACTTTGTGGCATTTATATTTGCGAGCGTTTCCGTGCTTCGGAAGGCACGTTAAGCCGTTGGTTCTGGTTGCCAGTAAAATGGCAGTCGTTAAGCCTGGTTGAAGGCCTTATGGGCGGCTTGAAAACCTTCAACAGCAGGTAGCCACAACCTGCGTCTGTCTATTTCAACACGGCAATGGGCTCACCACCTATTACGTGGGACAGGAATCCACACGGTGAAAAGTGGGCATATAATATGCCTCTGCCCCCCCTTCGGGGATAAGGCGTGATGGATATTTATTTTATTACTGAAAAGTCGTGATAGATAATTAAAAAAAAAAGTAGTAATGTATACTTACGAAAAGGATTGGCAGGCCAATAACAGTGGACATAAGAATTGCGGTATTGACGGTGTCGCCGGTGTACTTGTGGCTGAGTGCTGGATCGTTGCAGGTGAAGCCTCCTTTGCGGTTGGGGATCACGCCCAACTCGAAGAGACCCACTAGGGCTAGATCTGGGGAAGAACAGAAAAATTATATAGGGCGTATAGTAATTCACATTAGTAGCAGTTCATAATCAAGTGTGTAGTAGTAATTCATAATAAAGTGCCGAAGTGCATGCTTCACTTCTATTACAAAATTCAAATAAAATGATACAGAACATAATTAGACAAAAAGAAATAATTTAATTTTTAATAACAGCTTATTATGCCAATTAGTTGGTTAATAAGTATCCGGCCCACATAATATAGAAATAATAACAAATAAAAAAAGCTATTTACATCTGCTCTAAACTGGCTTTATGCTATTGGTATAACAGTGTTAATGTTCAGTGATGACCGATTTGAGGTCAGGAATACGTACTACTAATACGTTGCCAGTAACATGGCAGTCGTTAAGCAAGTTGAATGCCTTATGGGCGGCTTGAAAAATTTCAACAGCAGGTCGCCACAACCTGCATCTGTCCATTTCAACACGGCAATGGGCTCACCACCTGTTACGTGGGACAAAAAGCTAAACATACGGTGAACGATAAAAACTTGAAAGTATGTATGTAACTATTATTAAAATATTTAGAATCTGTAACTTACTAACTATTCATCGATAATATTGCGGATTCTACATTTACCGTACAAACAGTTGTCTCGGATAATAAGGTCCGCTATTGAAAAATTCCTGATATAAATTACAGGATATACAAGGCGACTGATGAAAAAAAATGATCTTGTAATAAATTCTACAATTGAATGACCCTAAACCAAAATTTAATAACAATCTATTACCTAACCAGACAGCCGCTTGCGCATTACATTATATATTGGTGGACGACGACCGCCATTACTCAATTGGTCTGCCAATCCCCCAAACACACAGCCAGTTCAAAGTCAATGTCATCATAACCAGCCAGCATGACACTAAATCCTCAAGTATATTTTAACCAATGAAATCGCTGAATAACACATCATCTGACGAAATCTACGAATTTCATTGGTTGAACGCTCTTATGGAATACGAGGCTACAGACCCATGCTAAAAAGGCAGGATTTACGTAGGCACGTTTGCGCAAATGCCTTGAGGTGTACTCTGAAGTGCCTTGAGGTCATCTTCAGAGTAATTTTCTAGATTAAAATAGATTAAATTGTGTCAATTGTGGGATTATTTCTATTAGGGTTGTCGAATATTGAAAAAAATGTATGAAGATTCTCACTGTGAGAAATATATATTCTGAAGTTTTACGAATATTTTGGATGCAGAACTTTGTGGCATGTAACATAGTATATATCTTAGCAATTTTGTATGCTTGTAATTTCTTTACAATGAAATATGTAGGATGTATATTTTCAGAATTTGGGAACAACCCTAGTTTAGAGATTGTTTACGATTTGTTTAAGATGCGTTTAAAGAAATTACATATTATCACGCCTTTATCCCCGAAGGGGTAGGCAGAGGCATATAAAACGCCCACATTTTACCGTATGCATTTTAGTCCCACGTAACAGGTGGTGAGGCCATTGCCGTGTTGAAATGGACAGGCGCAGGCTGCGGCGACCTGCTGTTGAAATTTTTTAAGCCTAGGGCTTTCAGCTTGGCTTAACGACTGCCATTTTATTGGCAACCGGGACCAACGGCTTAACGTGCCTTCCGAAGCACGGACCTGGGGTGGGTCTAAAGGGCCGAATAAATTTAATAAAATGTGTCTATTTTAGATGTTAAATTTAGAAGAAATTTTGAACCCGTTGCCCTTTTTAGTGAGGTGGTAACAAAAAGGCTAAAAGGTCTTATGTGCTAGACACTAATTAGCACGACCAATTAAAGTCCTGGTAGTCTCGGACTTTCTAAAGAAATTATCATACTTAATTTCCAATTTAAGGTGATTTTAAAATAATGATGAAGCGAGAAATGGTTAATCCCCTATAAATTTTCTGGAATCTTATTATTCCTGTGAGTCTCTCCAGTTAAACTAAATTGCTCATGTCATGATGTGGGTGTCCGTTCACCCTCTCATAAATTCTCACCCATCCCACTTGTATTATGCATCATCTCCCACACCCGAACCTCTAACACCATCACCACATTCTAAGATTGAGTAAGTCAAAGAGCATCACTTATCCCGACTTACTCAAAATCTTAAACAAACACCACTAACACAAATAAAAAAAAGTCTTAGGTTCAAGTCACAGTCAGTGTTCTACTTGATCATCTTAGTGTATTCCCAACTGTTTCTAAACCCAACCTGGACTTAAATAACTACAGCTGCTCCTATCAGCCGAATAAAAATGGACCCCAAATTTAAGTCCAGGTTGGGTTTAGCAACAGTTTAGAAACAATCTAAAGTGGCACTACTAGTTCCGCTTTAGATTTTCGGCATCTAGACGATCTAGCAGTGGACTGACTGGAGGCAACTGGGAAAACACCTAAGATGAAGAGTACACATCAATTATGGTTGAGTATTCACAGCTTTTTGCCGCTGCTTCTACTAATCCTACATGTACGCATTTAAGCATGATTTCTTCTCTAACTTTATTTATTTATTTTTTATATATCTATCACGGCTTATCCTTACCTATAGGGTGGCAGAGGCATATTAAATGACCACTTTTCACCGTGTGTATTCCTGTCCCACGTAATAGGTGGAGAGCCCATTGCCGTGTTGAAATAGACGCAGGTTGTGGCTACCTGCTTTTGAATTTTTTAAGCCCCCCATAAGGCCTTCAATCGTACTTAAAGACTGTCTTTTAACTGGCAACCGGGACCAACGGCTTAACGTGCATTCCGATGCACGGAAACGCTCGCAAATGTAAATACCAAAAAGTGGTCACCCATACAAGGACCACCTTTAACGAAAGTTTACAGAACACCGAGTTGGCGGAGCCACGAGCGCTTCTTACTAAACCTACAAAGCATTTATGTATAATTTCTACTCTAACGTTAAAAGACAATAATAGCGTTCTTTATGTAAATCTCTTGAGGTCAGTTGACAGTCATCTCTTGACTGTTTCTCGCTAGGGAATTGTCCCGTGACGTAACGGGCTAAGTCTAAATTGATCAATTTGTGGCCATCCGCCACATTGGAATACACGTGTAGGCGACCGCGTGGTGCATAGCGTGTTCTAGCCAGATTAAACATTCACTGCACTGCACAATTGTCACTATCGCAGTTGTCCTGGGGGCCAAGTCTACTATTTCAATCTCGTCAGAAAAGAATCGTAATCGTCGCTCAATAAAAAGCCACCGGAACAATTTTGGCAGTTTTTCATAGTCTACTATTACAATCGTACTCCAATAGACTTCTATCGGTCGGCCGATGAGTTCTACTAACACGTACCGCGCCAGTGGCCGCTACTCAGTTGCATTTTTGATAGTCTACTAACATTTTGACAGCTAAAAGCAGCGATTCTGGTACTTTTCTACGGCTTGTCAATAGTAGACTGGGCCCCCTGATGTTGAATATTCGGTATTTTATCACATGAAGCGTCAAGATAGATAGATAGAATTATTAGGTTTCAAAACGTTTTAGCAAATCTACAAATGCAATTATTTTCGCAATTTATAACCATAGGTAAACTTTTTAAGTAAATATAATATATGTATACGAAAATAAACAAATTATAATAAATAATATTTAAAAATAAAAAATATATTTCGTAAACATAAAAAATACATATCATAAACGCCCAGCAACTTTAAAATGGTTCTACTACTCGATAACAGATGGCGCTGTCATCTATTTTAACTGACGAATTGTCTTGTCAATACCTATATCAATAAACTATTTTTATGTAATAGTGTTACAAACCATTCCACATAAACGTTAGGTACTATTAGTACCTACTTACATTAGTGAATTTTGAAATGAATCGAGAAAATCAATGGTAGGTACCTACAGATTATTTAATCTTTATCAATGTAATTACCTACTTAATACAATAATTGAATATATCAATAGATTTTTATTCATACGTATCATCACGCATGTCTTCTATCGTGGTAGGTAGAGACTACGACTTTCGAATTACTTTTTTCAAAAGGTTCATCGTTCGATAGATTGGATAACAATAAATCTTACGTTCGAAACTCATATTTCTTTGACCCTTTAAATGAAATTTCAGTTCATGTTTTTATGGCTAGAATATTTAGTACCTATTATGTATTGCAAAGAAAGACGTCAAAAAATTTCATTGTAGGGCAGGAAATACGTTACTGCATTGAAATTGTGAGCTGCATAAAATGGAGATGCGTATTTATCTAGGCCAAGAAAAGGATGCAAAGTAAAGCTAAATTCGTTTATTCCCAGCTAAAGTCTATAATTATTCGACCGAACGTTATTACAACATTAATCGGAAATCGATTACGGCGACAATGACCGTTAAATCGAACAGCCATAAATAGGTATCGATAATACCTATAGGTGGTGGAAATCAACAGCGAAACAGCGTGCTACCGCTACAGGGAGGCCGGAAAAACAATACTGTAATGTTTTTAGCATTCGGTAGGTAGGTAATATCTTTTTTGACTGCCTCTGTGGCGCGGTGGGAGTGTATCCGACTGCTACGCAAGAGGTTGTGGGTTCGATTTCCACCCAGGATAGAACTTTGTGTGATGAGCACGATGGTTTATTCTGTGTGTGGGTGTTATTTATCTATAATATGTGTGTGTAAATATATAACTATGTTTATCAGTTATCTGGTTACCATAGTACAAGCTCTGCTACGTTTGGAATCAGATGGCGTTGAGTAAGTTGTGCCAACGATATTTATCTACGAGTAGTTGACGCCTGCGGCTTCGCCCGCGTAGAGAAGTATTCCCGTTCCCGTTTCCCACAGGATTTGTTCACGGGATAAAAGAAGCCTATGTGTTATTCTGATGTATAAGCTATATTATTATAACGTTTAATTAAAATCTATTTAGTAGTTTTTGCGTGAAAGAGTAACAAACATCCATACAAACTTTTTTATTAAGTATTACGTAACAAAATGTCGAATGAATGAAATATCTACCGAACTCTGAAGTGTGGGTCTATTTTCACACAGCGCCATCTAACCCATACTAGGCTTTAAACTTGTGCTATGGGATTTAGACACCTGATAAACATGGTTATATTTTCACACGCGTGGTGAAGTTTTCCCGTTCCCGTTTCTCACAGGAACTTGTTCCCGGGATAAAATGTAGCCTATGTGTTATTCTGATGTGTAAGTTTCATCAAATTCCATTCAGTAGATTTTGCGTAATAGAGTAACAAACATCCATTCTTACAAACTTTCACGTTTATAATATTAATAGGATATTGACTTTATAAGTTTATAGGTGAAAGGGACTCCAGCAATATCTTCTGGGTCCAAGCGAACTTGCTGGAGGTGCACCTGCAGACATGGGCGTACCCAGGATCTAGGCTGGGGGGGGAGGGGGGGGCAACTCAGATTTGGGCAAGACCGATTTCAATCCTGTCCTGCAAATAGTCTTTAACAACGTTATAACCTTTTTCACAAAGCTTTTTTTTAATTAACAGAAGAAGAATTTTAAAGACGGAAGGTCGATAGTTTTGCGTTTTATTCCATTAGTGATGTAATTTAATCCAGTTATAAAGACTTAGAAATACATATAAATTAAAACGTAGTGAAAGGTATATAAGAAAGTCGTGTAAGTTACACTATTTATAACTCATGTGGGGTGGGTTATTCAGTAAGGAATAGGTGAGTGTAGCCATTCATGTGGCACTTTTGTATTTCATAATGACATTGACAATTTTAGCTAGTTGTAGTCTATATATTACAAAAATATCTACCTACTTGTTTACCAAACATTGCATACTTTAAAGGCGAATACCTTTCGCTTTTGAGTTAGTTGGCAAGGGGTGTAACGATTTGGCTGAAAATTGGTGAGCTTAGAGCCAGGAGACGGACATAGGCTACTTTTTATCCCGGGAACAAGTTCCTGTGGGAAACGGGAACGGGAAAACTTCTCTACGCGGGCGTCAATTAGTTATTAATTTAATTTCTTAAATTTATCGACAAAAGTAGGAGACGAAACCAACTCCAGGGGGGGCCAGCTGCCCCTCCCTACCCCCTCTGGGTACGCCCATGCCTGCAGACAATCGGAAGAAGCTATGACGAAGACTTCCTCGTACAGGGTTGGAAGGTCTGATGTCAGTCGCTCCTAAAGGTGCCTAAAAAAAAGTGTGTTGTACTTATGTCCACGCGTCAGATGTAAGTTCTTTGGCGTAACAAGGTAAAAGTCTTTTTAAAACTTTCATCTTTCGCCTTGTCCTACGTTTGTAGAAAAAACTAAAATGTTGACTATAGCTAACTTAAGGGTGTTTGATAACTACTTTATTTGTAGTTAAATAAGTTTTCATGCAAACACTAATAAGCTAATTTCAGGGTGTAGGTTTTCCGTGACGGTCTGCGCGCGCATCGTAAAAATCTACTCTCAGCATATAGAATATTTAAATTTCAATTCCATTATGGACATATTTGGACTTAAACTAACCAATTGACGTATTAGGCTGTGAATTAGAGTAATTATAGTCTGATATATTAGACGTTGAAACAAAACGTCAGCACGGTCGTCATATCATGCGTCATAGGTTAGGTATGGTACCTATGGTTACCGCACCGTTAAGGATTACAACTACTTAGTACTAGAGATTGAAATACGCATTAGATTTACTTAATGGCCGTTGGTTATTTATCTTGCTGAATATTTTCTACATCCAAAAATAAACAACTTGCATTATTGTTAGCTTTATTTCAAAGTAAAATATTTTTATGACAATTAATACCCCCTCTAAAGTTCTACTATAAAACAAAAACTGTAAAGAAACTATCAAAGTAATAAAAAATGACACCTTTTTGCTCCAAACCCCTCTATTTTTAATGTTTTGTGTAACTGCCCTAATGAACGCCTACATTATGTCAAAAGGTCGTTGGCACAGATTTTTTTCTTTTCGTAAACAGTGGCAGTGACTACATTTGCATGCATTTTGCCACATGTGATGAGTGTTGCCAGCTGCGATATTTTACCGTTCCGTCTGTTTCGATACTTATTATGATAGTACCTGCATATTTTATTATGCTCTAATGCTGCAGATGTCTAAACTGTAAAAATGTCGTTAGGCATCTATTTTTAATTGAACTTTTTTATTGAGTCATTTTCATTTTCGTAGTGAAAGAAAGTGATTATCTTAGCTTATTCACGGCAGCGGTGCTACACTAGCACTGTCGAACCTATAGCCGTGTAAATAGAAGTCAAAATTATAGTAAGTTTTACTACAATGATAAAAATGGCCTGCTTATATTACAAAGGAGAAACTAGAAAATATTTTAATTCATAATATTCTTGTATGTGTTCTCTAAGACAATGCTTTAAGTCTATACGTTTAATAATTGTATTTCATGGTACTGTGCGTAAATGTAGGCAATACTTGACTTTGTATAAAATGTTATAGACGTATACTTGCGTAGTTACCAAGAAATGTATAGTGGAATCTATTACATGTTCACAGGAACTTATAGTAAATTTACGTCAGACTCATATACTACAGACAGAATGAATAATGTTAAGTCCTTACTTAACATTATTCATTCTGTATACGTAACACCACTAAGTCCAAATTCTATACCGAGCAGAGTCAGATTTCAGGGCGTTGCTTTGCCGAGTCGCAGTGGCAGAAACTGTGGCAATTCTTGCGGCTCAAAACAATATTCAAATTCTATAGATCAATAACATAGAAGTCAACTGATACAAAGAATGTATTATTTTACTTATAAGAAACAAATAATCATCATATTATACACTCAACGTGTATTGTGGTGTGCACTAGGTACTTATTATTACTACCCAGATTTTTTCCTTCAGCGTTTCCAAGAACCAAGTCACAATGTTGTAAAGAGCAATGCAATGAAAGCTACAATCCCAGTGAAGTTTTTGGGCCCTAACATGATAGAGGGAGATATCGGATGTAAACATAAGAATACTATCTAATATAAATCATATTTAAAATTATTTTTCAAAGTTGCTGTTGTTTTACGCATATTTTGGGCATTTTTCATATTACACTCTGGTAACCCTTTACACGACAGTGTGGGGTCTACCATGTGTGTTTCATTAAAAAATACTTTTTATCGTTTTGCTCTGTCAAACTTCATTTAAATATATTAGTTGATCTGATAGTAAAAATAGAACCAGTTTTCGTTATTGTTTACCTTTTTTAAAAATTAAGTATTCTATTAAAATATTATTTTACCCTGTTATTTTATAAAAAACATGAGACTTGAAGAAATACGAAAGGAGTTTCCCAGTGTTATGACGTGACTTTAATTTACGAGAATTATGAGAACACACTGCATGACAGATGACAGTGCAACTATAGGCTTTCCCATCTTCCATGGCACCAATGACATACCGTCCGGCCTCTTGCCATCGTCACGCGCCAAACCATTAGGTTCTAGAACGGCATGTTCATTCCATGTTGTTTAATTTTAGACTGCCTCGGTGGCGCAGTGGTAGTGCATGCGACTGCCGCGACTGAGGTCCCGGGTTCGATTCCCGGGTCAGATCAAATATTTGTGTGACCCACAATTGTTTGTTTCGGAGTTAGGGTGTTTGCTATGTATAATATGTATGTATTTAGAAATATATAAGTATGTATATCAGTTGTCTAGATCCCATAACACAAGCTTACATTAGCTTACTTTGGCCTAGAAGGCGCTGTGTAAAAGAAAAGTCCCACAATATTTATTTATTTACTTCCGTTATTTGAGTTATTCATCACATATTTTTGTGTGTCACATCACATCATAAAAATCGAAAATGACGAAAAAATTACTTACGTCTTCTTACTACCAAGTCTCGCGTCTAATGTAATTGGCAAAATAATGTTCATGCAACTCGTATAATAAAGCCTTCAACTTGGATTAATAACTATCATGTTGCTGACAGACGGGAACTGCTCCCGGCATAATAATAATTATTTATTTATTTCAGGTACATACAACCCATAGTATTAACAGAAAAAGAAATACAAATAATAATAAACTATTATAAATAATCAGCACTAAAATTCTACACAGACACAGATAAATTAAATAATATAAAACAAAATTAAAAATGAAATTATTGACAAATCTAAAAAACAATCACATTAATAATAAAATAAAATAAATTCTAATCAA
Source organism: Thumatha senex (assembly GCA_948477245.1). Classification (NCBI taxonomy): domain Eukaryota; kingdom Metazoa; phylum Arthropoda; class Insecta; order Lepidoptera; family Erebidae; genus Thumatha; species Thumatha senex. Next base: position 22,163,281 of record OX419739.1, on the reverse strand, counting down.
ATGCAATTAAAATTATAATTCTCCCATTCAGAACACATTCGTAGTTGTTAACATTTCTTATCTTTATGTTAGTAATAATGATTATTCATTATTAAATACACAAAGTCCTAGATGAATTTTATTCCAATGTTGAACTATAGGACACTTAATTTTTAGAATATTTAAGAGACTGCTAGTGCTACCCCCGCTATAATGTGCTTCTGAAGCACGGAAATGTTCGCATGATGATAACGATATCCGAAAGAAAATTATTAGCAAGAAGTCAAGAAAATACTTACAAATTAAAAGTAAAGGAATGTCCACTCCTAAGATCCACAATAGATTGTGGCTTTTCCAGCAGTTGGTACTTTGGGACTGTCCTTCCAGATCTTGTCTCTGTAACAAAAGAAATACAATTTAAGTAAAATTGATACGTACAATTTAAAGTACTCGGATACCCCGACGTGCGTAAATGAAGCGATTGATGAATCTTGAAGAAGTGAAAGAAGCCTGGCGATCTGTCCTTTCTGACTACCCCGGCAGGGATACAGCGAAAAGATAGTTTTATATAAGATAGTAAAGAAGAACCTTAGTGTCACTTCAAAATCTATTATGATTTTTAAAGGTCATTACGTCATTAGCAAGCTTATAATTCTTTTCAGGAATTACTTGCGATATTTGCCTGCTTCAGTGGCGCAGTGTATGCGACTGCAGTGGTTCCGGGTTCGATTTCACAAACAATAAAGAAGGAATAACGAATGACTGAGGAACGATTGACGAAGAATATATATTGTTCAAAAGTAGAGGGTAGAAGGAGTCAGGGAAGGCCGAGACTTACATATGAAGACCACGTGAGCAGATTGCTCAAAAACGGAAAGGTCAAAAGTACTCGGATACCCAGACGTGCGTGTATGAAGCGATTGATGAATCTCGAAGAAGCGAAAGAAGTATGCATGGATCGCGAAGCCTGGCGATCTGTCCTCTCTGACTACCCCGTCAGGGATACAGCGTGAAGATAGTTAGTTAGTTAGTTTTTTTTATAAAGAAGTTACTTATTACGTTCGATTTGCTTATTATGAGTTAAACATCTTTTAAGAAATTACAGATTTGTAAATTAGTTAGAAAACCAATAACCATAATACTTTACTTAAAACTAGTTGACGCCCGCGGCTTCTCCCGCGTAAGGAAGTTTTCTCGTTCCCGTTTCCCACAGGAACTTGTTCCCGGAATAAAAAGCAGCCTATGTGTTATTCTGACGTATAAGCTATATTATTGTAAAGTTTTATTAAAATCCATTCAGTAGTTTTTACGTGAAAGAGTAACAAACATCCACACAAACTTTCGCATTTATAATGGCAACCGGGACCAACGGCTTAACGTGCCTTCTGAAGCACGGAAACGCTCGGAAACGTAAATTCCACAAAGTGGTCACCCATCCAAGGACCTCCTATAGCGAATGTTGCTTACCGCAGTGATCGTTTACATAACACTGAGTCAGCGAGGCCACGTGCGCATTACAAATATTTAAACTCGCCTAAACTATGTAACCTTTGTAGTGTTACGCACTGTTACAGCAAAGTATTTAAACTGGATATTTAATTATTACAGTCGTCTCGTATAGTTATATTTAACCGCATAAAGTGGCCGAGTCCTAAATAAATAATACTGTGTGGGAGGTGAACAGCCTAAAGCTCTTGGGGTCAAACCTTCGCCCTTGAAGGTCAAGCAGCCAAGGTCGCGACCTTCGTAGAATCCTACGTAATCCTATATTGGCATTCAGGATTACAGCTTCGGTAAGAAGATTTATTTAATGGAATTTCTTATACAATCCTAATCTTTTTGTTAGATAGATAGAATAATGTTGATTTGCTTTTCATAGTCAAAGTTTTTATACATAAGTACACACTTTTTCACTTTTCACTTATCACGCCTTTATCCCCACTTGTATAAGTAGTGTGGTGTTGATGTATGCTCCCTATTGTTTACAGGTTGAAAACTTACTTAATCTAGAAAAATAAATAAAAATAAATATCCATCACGCCTTATCCCCGAAGGGGTGGCAGAGGCATATTATATGCCCACTTTTCACCGTGTGGATTCCTGTCCCACGTAATAGGTGGTGAGCCCATTGCCGTGTTGAAATAGACAGACGCAGGTTGTGGCTACCTGCTGTTGAAATTTTCAAGCCGCCCATAAGGCCTTCAACCAGGCTTAACAACTGCCATTTTACTGGCAACCGGGACCAACGGCTTAACGTGCCTTCCGAAGCACGGAAACGCTCGCAAATGTAAATACCACAAAGTGGTCACCCATCCGAGGACCAGCCATAGTGAAAGTTGCGTAACTCAGTGATCGTTTACAGAACACTGAGACCGCGGGGCCACGAGCGCTTCTTAACCTAGAAAAAGAACCTAGATACACTAAACAATAGAATATAACTGTTTTGTGACTAGATGTACCTACCGCAAAATATGTACTTCTCCGGTGGCTTAGGTATAAATAACTTTTGATGTGAGTTTAACTTAAAGTACCGTACTCGTGTCTATTTAAACTATTTAATCCCCTTCAAAAGGTGAAACTGGTTTGAAACTAAAGGATTTTTAAAAGACTGCTTAAGTACTTAGATGGATAAAGAAAGGAACAGCGCGATTAGGGAACGTTGCGGTGTATGACAGATGATGTAGTTACTAAGATAGAAAAAGGGATGCTTAGATGGTTCGGACACGTGGAGAGGATGGATGAAAATAGACTGACGAAGCAGATTTATGTGGCGAGAGTGAATGGGCAAACTGGTAGAGGTCGACCTCGGCGTACGTATGTCAACCAAATCGAAGACCTTTTGGAAAAAGGCCAGATCAAGAGTACCCGTAACCGGCGAGCGTGTATTAAAACACTCATGAAAGTAGAAGAAGCGAAAGTGGTATGTCAAGATCGTAGCATGTGGAAAACCACAGTCTCTGCCTACCCCGATGGGAAACAGGCGTGATAATATGTATGTATGCTTAAGTACTTGTATGTATTTTAGATGTAGATTTTGTTATTAAATGCTGTAAGTTTTAATAGTAATTATGGCTAAGATTGAATCAGTAATACCCACATTATATTGTTTTGCACATTGATGATTCAACGCAAAATATCACAACAATAACAAGTTAATTATAAGCTTAAGTAAGTATAAATTATATTTAATCTGGCTTGAAAACGTTTCTATCACTGTCATTTTATGCTAATGTTAATCTTCGCAGACCAGAACATCTTGATACTTGCTCTTATACTAAGAAATTTTATTTCCTTGCAAATTAGTTCTGGAATTCAAAGCTAGAGTTTCTGATTATAATAGCCATCAACGATGGTTCAGTAAAAATAAGTGCTTTATTTAAATAAGTACTGACCGTGAACTCTTTGAGCGAAGCTTGACACCGAGAAAGTGAAAAATAGTAAAAAGACCACCGAGAATTCTGATAACAAAAGCTTCGTAAAGTTTGCATAAATTTCAAGGCATACATTATTTAACATTATAATTCAAATCACGTCTGAAAGCGCTTTCTGATGCCTTTCATAGTATTTTTTACAAAAGAGTTTTGGGTTGAGGTTGGCTTAATATGTAATAGTACTTTAGTTATATTATTAATGCAAATTTCCTTACTGTACGGGGTGTTTGGTATTGTGTAACTGACCTTAGTTATGGCTTTACAATTTCCAAGCTCTTTCATCCTTGAAAAGCTATAATATTGTCCAAATGCGCAAAGACTGGAATTCAATATGTACGAGTATTATTTTGTAAAAGATTACTGTTTAGGATGGTTTTTTAATATTATTTGAAAGCTGATATGATCAAAATAGCTGTTAACTATTATTCATAAAGACTGATTCAGGCGTTTCAATACTGTTCTTTTGAATAAAATTTCTCAGTTAAAGAAGTTTAAGATGTGTACTTAACGATTTGTAGTAGGTACCTACTTAAAATCATTAGATACCTATTCATTAAAAAAGTAAGCACATTGAAGTAAAATAACCTATTCACTTAGATTGTAATTATAAATAATTATTGTTGTCTTTTCTTTATAATTATAATTCTTATTCAATTAGTCGCTTATTGTTTACACTCGTATTGTATGGCACCAAGCCGAAGATATAATGTACTAGATGATGCATGCCCATGCAGTTTCGACGGCGTGGTGATGTTTTCCTTTTTTTTTTTAATAATTATTTAAGGCCTGGTTATACAGACCTTTTAGCCAAATCTTATTTTTTATAGCATATTTCTTCAATTAGTCCTGTCCAGTCTTTGTCGATCTCGTGTCCTCAGTCCTAGGTCCTGATCGTTGCTCTCAGTATAATGGTGATTCTTATACCGAGGTTTTCAATGGACTTTTCGCGACAAGAGAGAAAATAGCATTTCACTGCATATATATCATTGTCTTTCACTTTAGCATGTTAACACAACTTTTATGTCCAAGTAACCACCACTCCCGCACATAAAACAAGATAAATGCACTAGTTTTAGAAAATAATATACAGCAAGCGTCCACACTTGACACTCTTCCCGCCAAAAGTAGTGATGTTTTCCCTTAACAGATTCCCACAGATTAAAAAGTATATCCTTTTAATATAGACATATGCCATAGTGGATTTCTGTTAGCCTATCGTTGTGTTTTGTTTTTTTTTATATCTCTAAGGAGCTAGGCAGCATTCTCTAAGATAGCTTTAAGTTGAAATAATTTTATCCGACATCTTAAATAATAATCGTCATATTTCAACTTATCTTAAAACCTTTACAAATTATAATACTTCAATATTCGTTATGAATCATTATGCCTGGAAATCGAAAAAAATTAAGATATTTGTGTAGCAATTGGTTAAGTGGAGATCAACACGGGCTAAAGTGAATACTATGATAACCTTCAGAGTAAAGATGTAGCTAAAAATACGTAATAAAATTTATCTAGCGCAAGTATGTCCTCTTCAGATCTTCTGACAGGCTAATCTGAGACTGACTCATATGTGTGAGAGAGTATGCCGTGAAGTTTGAACGACATCTGATTCGTGACTCAGGCATTCGAACTGTACACAATGTCAATTGAAAGGAAATTTTATAAGATAGTTTGACTAAAATTCAACCGTCGTGAAAATTTTTAACAAACTCAAGATCATGTTAACCTCTTTATCAGTTAGATATTTACTATTTATTACAAAAAAAAATGATGAACATTTTAGGGCCGTTTATTTATTTTTCTCTGTACCTGGGGTATCGTTTTTTGCGAATATACCTGGTCGACTGAAAACCTACTGATCAAACTCGTAGTCTCTTCTAAAATATAATTCTCGAAGATCTAATCTATTAAACCTTTAATGGTGATGCCGATGTGACCACAGAACTCGGAAACTTACACTAAACACACAATTTTTTAAATTCGAAATTAAATTAAGCATAGTACTATATTTTTATCTCTGGCATTTAAAAGCTTGTATGGCAACAAATTTTAAAATAAATTAATGAATATTAAAACTTCTTGATATTGTATTTAAAATTCATAATTAAAAAAAATTACATTATATAATAAAAGGCTAATGTTAAATGAAATAAATTTAACATTATTAGCCTTTTGCTTAAAACCACAATGGCTTAGATTATAAATTATTTCTGGAGGAAAATATCGTCGGTGCCTACATGATTTGCGTGCATGAGTACAAATGTACCGACCTTAGTACATTTAGGTAGTTCCCCTGTACCGGAAAATATATAATTTATACAAACAATGTAAATCAAAATGATACTAATTACTTTTAATGTAATTTCAGAATATTCTATAATATGCATAAATACTATGCAATATACTCTGATAGTGTGCTGTGTGACAGTGTACTGACTGTACTACATACAGTACCTACAGTCAGTCAGTACACTGACTGATAGATACTTTGTGGTGTATCACCCTATGAAGTGTGTTTTTTTAAATATTTACTTTTTTTTTCACAATGCCATTTAACCCAAATTAAGCTTAAGCTTGTGCTATGTGATCTAAACAACCGATGAACCTAAATACATATTTTAAAATAAATATAATATGTCATATTTTACATCGAAAACACCCAAAAACTAAGTACACATTTTTTGTTTCGACCCGGCATTCGATCTTCCGCATTGTGAGACTAACAATGCAGAAGATCATATGATCAATGATCAATATTTTTAATTAAATAAAATTTTTAAATAATGAAAATTTCAGATAAAACTTTACGGATAAAAATACATAGTCAATTCAATAACTATATTTTATTTGGCTTTGTGTTTACTAATGGTTTTAGGGTTACTCGATAAAAAACCTTCCGCCAATAATTCTATACCTAATTCAAAATATTTATGTAGTCAACATAAACTAGTCATCACTGTCAAATGTGGTAAAGTAATCGGTGACAATGATAAACCACCCCACCCAAATAATGACTGAATCATGTTGAAAATACATTGGTATTTGAGATAGGCACTATGCTTTATCTAATAAGTAACAAAGGCCTATAGCACTATTATTTAAATATCTGTTCGCTTATGTAGGTATAATCAAACGTTTTATCATCAAATTTTTACAGTTTTATTTTGTCTCACCTGAGTGAGGAGGTGAGTTTAAAATGGAAAGGGTGAGGTTGTAACCACCTTCCGTTAAAAAAATTCTTGTCGAATACCTACAGAGCATGCGGAAAAATGTTACGAGAGCTTGCTAAATAAATAAACACCTAATTTGGCAGTATTCAACATTAATTAACATATTAAAGGGATATTCAAAATGACTCATAATTAAACATATTTTGATGAAAATCTAACAAATAATGTAGTAACTTTCAAGATCACTAACTTCAGTATTAGAATTAACAGCCAATAAATGGTAACAGACAGTTCTTCAATTCCTCCGTAATCATGGCGCTTCCAACAGTGGCGAAATATCGAAAACAGAACATAACACCTGATAAATATTCCGTTAACCCTAATACTAACACAACAGATATAAAAAAATATTCCCTATCAATTCAAAAAAAATGCTGCTTTGTAATAAGATTGTAACAAGAATAATATTATGTACAGCCTAACAGTTGTTCAAAATACAAAAAAAGCTTTTTGTAAAACCACGTAACTAAATGCTGGACTCTCTGAAATACATAAGATAGAAAGTAAAATCGAAAAAATGTAGAGTAAAATGCAAGAAATATACATTTTAACAGAGTTATATCACAAAACAAATGAAAGCAAATTGTGTGTTATAAGATGGAATACATATTACCTGTACAGAGTCATAGTATTGAACATTCTGTCTTGTTCCAAACATTTTACACAATAAACAAAATATTCTTACAGAAATATTCTAGCACACGCACACACACGCCGTCGCACAATACTGAATGTCTAATTCTAGAGTTGGCTTATCATAAGGCACTATTTTACAAAAATCCCCGCCAAATCCCTTCCTGTAATAAAATTATAACGTTGCGAAAGTACTGCGGCGCTTTTTGTTATAAAATTGTGCAATATTAATTTAGTAAAAATAATAAGATTGAAATTCATAGAGTATATTTATAGAATATTTTTTTTATAGTTCATAGAGTACTTCTAATAAGGCATATTAGCAGTATAATGCAGAACTCGGATTATGTTCATGCTAGAGAACTGTAAACGCCGTTTGTTATTTTAATTTGCGAACTTGGCTGATAACTACCGCACACCATTATCGATAAACTGATATACAATTAACGCTATTTCGTCCACCTGACGTTATCTAGGTATGTATGAGTCGCAAATATCATGACGAAATCATAAAAACGTTTATTTTTATACTGCTTCGCCAGACTTTTATCTGTCATTTGATGATATATTCGTGATTGAAATGACTAACATTTGAATATTTTAATATTTTTGGAAATTGACTATCATATCCGCTATTGTACGCTCAAGCAGTCTTGATCCCTTATGCAGTAGTATATAGAAGTAGTATGTTATAGTCGTGTGAAGCTTTCTTTACGATTCGACCTCGTTTGCGCTGATGTGATGGTGTAGCAAAATGGCTATACCGAGATCGTTTGGACCAAAGCCAGCCTGCACCTACAATTGGTGCATCAACTGAGCGACTGACTACCGGACGCCAACATGGCGAAGAAGGAAAATTCGAAACAATGCCCTGTACCATCCCGTGACTTCCTCGGTAGTATAAGTGGTGTGGTGTTCCGTGCTGAATTTCCGGTCAATAGAAGAAATATTTGTGTGGCCCACAAATGTTTGTTACGAAACAAACATTTGCGAGTTAAACAAATATTTCTTCTGTTTAGGTTGTATTTCTTATAAATTTATAATATGTATATATTTAGCAATATACCTAAGTGTAAGTATATTTTATCAGTCGTCTAGATCCCATACCAGAAGCCTATTAGCTTAGTTTTGACTAGATGGCGCTGTGTCAATAAAATGTCAAACAGTGTAATTTCTGCATTTACGTAATGTATTGTATAGAATGTAATGCATTGTATGTAACTACATTTGACGTCAATTCATTCTAAATTCAATAATAATATAAGCAATACCACTGTATAACGTAATAATATTGCAGTAAGCAAACAGTGTGTATTTGACGGGGAAAACAAACAAAACAGGACTTTCCTGTCCCTGAATTATTTACCTACTTATAACGCAACATGTACCTACTTACGTGATGTGTTTCATGCTGTTATATATTTGTAGGGAATCCCTTCAATAAATGAATAATTATAACTTTCCCCAACATGAAATAAATATTTCTTCTGTTTAGGTTGTATTTCTTATAAATTTATAATATGTATATATTTAGCAATATACCTAAGTGTAAGTATATTTTATCAGTCGTCTAGATCCCATACCAGAAGCCTATTAGCTTAGTTTTGACTAGATGGCGCTGTGTCAATAAAATGTCAAACAGTGTAATTTCTGCATTTACGTAATGTATTGTATAGAATGTAATGCATTGTATGTAACTACATTTGACGTCAATTCATTCTAAATTCAATAATAATATAAGCAATACCACTGTATAACGTAATAATATTGCAGTAAGCAAACAGTGTGTATTTGACGGGGAAAACAAACAAAACAGGACTTTCCTGTCCCTGAATTATTTACCTACTTATAACGCAACATGTACCTACTTACGTGATGTGTTTCATGCTGTTATATATTTGTAGGGAATCCCTTCAATAAATGAATAATTATAACTTTCCCCAACATGAATATTCAATATTGAAAACGTTACAGTCATTTATTTTCGTTGATAATTGATTATTTGACAAGAGAGACTCCCTTGCCTGGTACTTAGGTACCTACTGACTGTTGTAGGGGTAATTATGATTGTTGTAACCTAGGGCCTCGCAGTCACTTGCCGTAAGGTTTCGCTGCAGTATAATGAAGCGGAGCAAAATCGAACAAATTGATTCCGTTCTTCTCTACGAGTACTACGAAGATTGATTTGCGAATATTTTTCTGTTTGTCTTGCCCAAAGGCTGTGACGGCTCCACGCCATGGTAATAATAAATTTTGAATGTTTTTACACAGCTCCATCCAGCCAGAATTAAACGAATATTGGCTTGATTTAAGAGATTTAGACAAAGTATACTTTGAACACATCTAAATACAAAACAATTCAGAAAACCTCCAAATCTATGAACTTTTGCAGATCATCCTTATAATTTGTTCTTTTTTTGCCACTGACAACAGATCGCCTGTCCATTTCAACACAGCAATAGGCTCACCACCTGTTACGTGGGACAAAAGTGCATACGGTGAAATGTGTGCGTATAGTATGCCTCTGCCTACCCCTTTGGGGAAAAAGGCGTGCCAATATGTAAATGTCTATGTGGGGAGGTATACAAGCATACGGTCCCACCTGATGGAAAGTGGTCGAAGTAGCCTATGGACGATTACTATTATTGTTGACGTTGTTCGGAGACGGTTACATGTGTGAAGACCAGCCGTAAAGAAAGTTGCTTAACGCAGTGATCGTCTACAGACAAACTACGAGCGCTTCAACGACGAAATACGAGTAGTAATATTAAAGTTAATATTATAGCTGGAAACAATTTGGTCTATTTATTGATTTTATGTACACACAATGATAATAAAAGAGAAAAATAACAAGAACACAACAAAGTACAAAGTCCAAAAAGGTACAAAGTCCTAACCTATTTCTACAGAAATCTCTTCCAGTAGGCCTGAGATAGGAGATGTTAAGGCGAGATAAAATTATGTGTGTGCAGGTTAAATTGTTAAAAACATACATAATAAGTATTAAAATATATAAAAAAATTGAATTGACTGCCTCTGTGGCGCGTTGGGAGTGTATCCGATCCGACTTCTTCGCAAGAGGTCGTGGGCTCGATTCCCACCTAGGATAAAACTTTGTGTGATGAGCACGATGGTTTATTCTGTTTCTGGGTGTTATTTATCTAAAATATGGAACTGGAACCACCCGGCCTGTCCCGCTCGGATGGTAAAAGGCCCGACGGTTTAACCCTGGTGCCGTGGAAAAACGAGAAGTGCCTGATAAAGACGCAACTTGCGTCTGCACTTTTGCAGCAAGCCATCTAGGTCGCACCATTCAGTCGTCGGCTGCTGCGGCAGAGGACGCCGCTAATAGAAAGCGATCAAAGTATGCTCCACTGGAACCGCACTACTTCGTTGTCCCAGTGGCTGTGGAGACTATGGGTTGTTGGAGTCATGAGGCTAAATCTCTAATTTCAGAGATAGGGCGAAGAATACGCGAGAAGACCCAGGACTCCCACTCCGGCTCGTACCTGGTGCAAAGAATGGACATTGCAATTCAGCGCGGCAACGCAGCCAGCGTTATGGCCACTTTTGCACCTGGTACTGTCAGGGGTGAATCATAATGTATGTGTGATAGATTGAGGAATTTATAATTGTAAAAAACTAACTATCTTCACGCTGTATCCCTGACGGGGTAGTCAGAGAGGACAGATCGCCAGGCTTCGCGATCCATGCATACTTCTTTCGCTTCTTCGAGATTCATCAATCGCTTCATACACGCACGCTTCATACATTTATAATTGTAAATTGTAAAAAAAAATATTAAATCTTTAGAAATATATAAGTAAGTATGTCAGTTATCTGATTACATAGTACAAGCTCTGCTTAGTTTGTAAGTTTGAAAACTATGGAAAAAAATATGGAGATACATACAAACTCTACTTAGTACCAAGAAGATATAGAGTACATAAAGTACCTAGTGCTTAAAGAAAAAAGACTCAACGGGTAGGTTCACTTGGGTTGTGAAGTTACAAAGGTACATTTAGGGCCGTATTCTAAAACGTTTCTCAATACTCAATCGACACTTAAGGCTAGTTTTTGCCTTACAAATACTACTCTCAAGTGTTTATTGAGGTATTGATAAACGTTCTGGAATACGGCCCTTAGATTCCAATAGATTTAATAATTGACATACCGAGTCCTTCGTCATGTTTACAGCCACTGAAGCCATTCTTTTAAAGCCTTCTACACTGGCTCGGATTGATGAATTTGGATGAACCATTATAACAGTTTAAATGCACTTAAATCTTTAAAATTCAGTCAAGTTCAACAAAGCACTTTACTAAATTTAATAATCAAAAATTCATGTTGTTTTATTGAAATTAACGAGTATGAATGACTTTTGACAATTTTTAAACAACTTTAAATAAATTTATTCACTTTTAACGACTTGGAAATTTAAATGAATAATTAAACTAACATCACTTTTGAACGATTGATAGTAACTGAACATAATAGGGCATATTTTAGTTTTAATAACTCATCTTTCAGTGAGTAATATCAGGAAAATACGTCGTACCCATGTTAAATACGTCATAATAACCCATTTGTTGATAAATTATAACTAAAAAGGGTTACCTTGAAATTTGATTTACCTTCGCCTTTGTACTTAATAGCCTATTTTATTTTACACTTCTTAAAAATCGTGACCAGATAAAATAGAGAAAAACCCACGTGTTTAGGTTAGGTATCGTCATTTATTACCAATGTAAAAAAAAACCAATACATTCTACTAATATCATAAACGCGAAAGTTTCTTAGTATGGATGTTTGTTACACTTTCACGTAAAAACTACTGAATGGATTTTAATGAAACTTTACAAATAGCTTATACATCAGAATAACACAAAGGCTATTTTTTATCCCGGGAACAAGTTCCTTTGGGAAACGGGAACGTCAAAACTTCTCAACGCGGACGAAGCCGCGGGCGTCAACTAGTATATTATAATTTTAAAATAAGTCAGTGACGGTTCGATAAGTGGTTTATGGTTGATGTTGCAATGAAACCTTAAAATAACCACGCTTATTCCCGTAAAATTAAATGTGGGGTATCACCGAAATCACCGAGGCTCAAGTGACTCTCACCTACTAGTGATGTATCTACTGACTAAACTGAAAGAGGCAAGGACAGGTGACCTTAAAAGTTTGAGTGGTCAGAGGGCAGTCCCTACAAACAATGTCGAAAAGTGAAACGATAGCTGCAGGTGCTTCTAGCAGCCAAAAGAAAGTAGACACTATACTTCAAATCCAGGTAGAGTATAAAAGCAACTAGGAATACACTACAACTGAATGAATGATTGAAACAACCGTAGACTTAATTTGTGAAGTGAAACTTTTTATCGACGTTAAGAGAAATTTTATAGCTGTATAAATGTGTCGCAAAGAAGTTTCACTTCTTACCTGTGTACTCTGGTACACACACATATTTTTATTTTTTATGTACTAGTTGACGCCCGCGGCTGCGCTCGTGTAGTTAAGTTATCCAATTCCCGTTTGTCACACGAATTTGTTCCCGGAATAAAGAGTAACCTAGTAGACGTGTAAGCTAGATAGTAGAGCTAGATGTGTAAGCTAAGACATGGCAAGATGTATATGCACTAAATACCTTTTATTTTGTGTCACCACATTTTATACGAATAAAAGTAAATAAGCTATTATTATTGTTAAGTTTCATCAAAATCCATTCAGTGACTTTCCGTGAAAGAGTATCAAACATCCATCCATACTTACAATCTTTCGCGTTTATAATATTAGTAGGATTCGCTAATGTGATCATCACGCTACTACCCTGGGCAGCGAAGCAGTAGTAATAAATGTCGAGAAATCGGGAAATTTTTTATGCACTATTGTAAAATTTATAAGCGACGGGATTAAATAGGTGCGACGGGAATTCGAATTATGCATCTAGTATAACATAAATTCGAACAACAGAATTTAGGATACACACAATATATCTATACAATCTCTATAGTCGATTTTTAGAGTTTGTCGAATTAGGTCTTAAACTGAATAAAGTTTAATAAAGTCCACTATTACAATATGTCAGTAGTAGATTGTAGAATGAGCTCCTGCCTGGGTTTTCCTGAACGTCTACAATATGGGGTCCTTCAAAAGGGTTCTTAGAAGATTTTTAATGGGTTGGCAGTGCAAGTACTGCACCTTTGCAAACGTCCATAGGCTACGGTGACCACTTTTTATCAGGTGGGCCGTATACTTGTCTGCCACCCCAGTGGTATAAAAATAAAAAAGTAAAAAATTTCAACATGAAAATATGCCTACGTACAAAAATGCCAATATTGAAGAATGAATGAATGAATGAAAGCCCTGAGTTCTTGAACTTCTATATTGTTTCTAAAAAATCTTAAGGTCAATAGGCCAACCTGTTTACCTCTAAAGGTAAACCCTACGTAAGCCAGTTCCGTAAAATGACGACAAATAGTAACCTTTTGACCTAATTTTATTACACTCGAATAGTTACAACAATGAATCATTTACAATAATCTAATAAGTAATAACTATGCGTCTATGTGAATCATTATTTCATTAATCATCAATCACGCCTATCCTCAAATGGATGGCAGAGGCATATGTCCCACGTAATGGGCGGTGAGCCCATTGCCGTGTTGAAATAGACAGACGCAGGTTGTGGATATATGCTATTGAATTTTTTCAAGCCGCCCATTAGGCCTTTAACTTGGCTTAATGACTGGCATATTACTGACAACCGGGACCAACGGGTTAACGTGCCTTCCGAAGCACGGAAACACTCGCAAATGTAAATTCAACAAAGTGGTCACCCATCCATGATCAGCCATAGCGAAAGTTGTTTAACGCAGTGATCATTCACCGAACACTTAGTCAGCGTGACCAACATTCATTAATTATATAATTAGCTAGCGTTAACAGTGACGTTCAGACATTGGGTAAAAAAAAAAGACAAAGACGCCAAAATTAAATATGTACCTATTTAAATCCAAAATATTTATGAAACGTAGTTTCACCCATGAAATTAAAAATAAAATAAGTCGACATCCAAATCAGTTGGATTTTCTAAAGAACTACAATGCCACAGCTGCTGTCAGCTGTCAAACTTAAAACAAATCTCTTGTTGCGCCGCAGTTTGAAATAACTACTAACCAAAAACTCAGAGAAAGTACCCTACAGGGCATAAACTGTAATATTTTCGCTACAAATGGTGGTTATACGGTATATTGACAAGTACAGTACCTATCGTAAACGTATTTTTCTTCTCTTGCAATGCAACCCCGAGTTCTTCAAGGGAGGCGTGAAGAGGCACACCACGGGGCCCTCAACTTGAAGGCCGCTGACATTGGTCTAGTGAATATTGAGAGTGGCCCTCAATTCGCAAGATGTCGCCATGGCTTTCCATCAGTCGGGTGACGTCATTTTGACGAGTCGAATGTAACAAAAGAACCAGCCAAGGCTAGACGTAATCATAGTTCTTTTTTCAGCGTTTGCCACACTGATTCGAAGAAGCGCTCGAGGCCCGTGTTCTGCAAACGATCACTGCGTTAAGTAACTTTCGCTATTGCAGCGTTTCCATGCTTCTGAAGGCATGAAAACATGTTGGCAGTCGTTAAGGCGTTATAGGCGGCTTGAAAATTTACAACCTACGTTTGTTTATTTCAACACGGCAATGAGCTCACCACCTATTACGTGGGATAGGAATACACACGGTGAAAAGTGGACGTATAACATGCCTCTGCCACCCCTTCGGGGATAAGGCGTAATTGATGATAAACACACTGACTCGGCATTACTGTCATTCACAACTAATAGTAAACGTCAATTGGATACGGAATATGATTTACAGAGCATATAACATTAATCTATTGTATGAATCTATGAATCGCATTTCCGAATCTATCGGATCGTGTTTTAATATTCCGATTTTTTTTCTATCTTTCTGAACATTTGTCGGCAACTTTAAGAATGGTTTGCAATGGGCCGAAAAGGACATGTCATTTATAATGAACAGTGTAAATAAAAATATTCTAAAAGATTTTCTCAACAGCATGTTAATATAAATTTTGTTCAAAATAAACAATACCACGACGATGACCCCACCACAAATGACAACTAAACAAAATAAATATGACAACAAAACAATGTAAAATACTTAAACAGAGAATATGATAATATAATAAGTAAATCACGTTCATTTATCTATTAATGGTCATTATCATAGACACCTAGCCAGACATATAGACAATATTTTATACATCGCCACACACAGAATTAACAATTTAAATAAACACTCCATAGGTACCGGTCTACATAGTATACCTAGCATACCGACTCAACAATATTGAAGAGATCAGACTGTTCAAAAATATTTTAGTAAATATAAAAATTAAACGCAAGTCAATGCCACATTGAATATTATTTGAATAAAAAGTGCTTAAAGGAGTACAATTTGATTTTGAGACTTACATGCGAAAACCGCGTAAGCAGTTTGCTTAAAACGGAAAAGTAAAAAATACTCGGACGCCTAGACGTGTGTCCATTTTAAAAATACTGCTCTAATTCAAGTTTGCAACCCCAGCAAAGATTTCGGCAGTGCCTTGATCAGTAGCCTATCAGGGTTGTCAGACAAGAAAATTAGTTTTACATGCGTAGTTTATATTTGAATGTAGACCTTGAATTCACTTGTCAATAACTTCATTAGGTAAATATTCAATTCAACTTTTGACCTTTATTTTAGCAGCTAGTTGCCAACATCCTGTCAGAATATTCACCATGGGCAAGGCCTATAGAGAGACACTGTTTATGGCTAAGTCGTTGGTGAGGAACATTCGCATAAATAGCCTTACAAGGCAGCTTCTGCTCAACATATGGACAGAACCTATAAAGGCACTTATACACTCAATAGTAAATCATCAAATCTATATCTATACTAATATAAAAGCTGAAGAGTTTGTTTGTTTGTAAGTTTGTTTGTTTGGTTGAATGCGCTAATCTCAGGAACTACTGGTCCAAATGGTAAAAATATTTTTGTGTTGGATAGTCCATTTTATCGAGGAAGGCTATATATCAGCGCGTTGGTACCCAGGAGAGCGGGCCAGTAATCATAAATGTCAAAAAATCGGGCAAATATTCAAACATTTTTGTAATAGCAATAAGCGACGGGATTAAATGGATGCGACGGGCATTCAAAATAAGACACGGGCGAAGCCGCGTGGGTCAGCTAGTCAATCAATGAAATCCGCCTATCGTAAGCCACTGCTGGACTTGTCGGCTTCTCCCAAATGTCGCCATATTGAATGAAAAGGTGATTGGCCTTACTGTACCACGCTGGCCAGACGGGTTGGTACAGGGTTTTGTTTCGAGTTTTTTTATACTTTAGCCATGACCACGTCCGTTAACAACAGCGTGTACCACTTTAAGGTAAGGCTGGCTTGGGTTCCTAAGATGTCGGTAGGGGTCATCGCAGTAACTAATTATAGCCGTTATGCTGGCCTATTTAATAATAAAATAATAAAAAAATGATTATTTGGTTTGTTATTCACACAAACCTTTAAATAATAGAAAACCAAAAAATAATAGTTAATAAATTATATTGTTGAAATTTATTGGTCATTTTGTCGCTGTGGGTCTTTTGCAATTATGCCCATAGAGCTGAGTCCTGCATTTTTTCGCCAGTTTAATATCCCTGAGATATCGAGTTATAAAAACTGCTTAAAGGACAGTTCGGTCTTCTATTTTGGACCGACCTGCACATAAATGAAGCTATGTACCTAAATATATTTGATTGTAGAGAGTTTTTATAATTCCCTTACTTAGGCAAATGAAGCGCTCGGGGTCCCGCGGAGTCAGTGTTCTGTAAGTAATCACTGCGTTAAGAAACTTTCGCTATGGCTGATCACGGATGGGTGACCACTTTGTAGCATTTACATTTGCGAGGGTTTTCGTGCTTCGGAAGGCTTGTTAAGCCGTTGGTCTCGTTTGCCATTAACATGGCAGTCGTTAAGTCAAGTTGAAGGCCTTATGGCGGCTTGAAAATTTTAACGGCAACGGACCACCACCTATTACGTGGGACAGGAATTCACAATGTGAAAAGTGGGCATATAATATGCCTGCCACCCCTTCGGGGATAAGGCGTGATAGATAAATAAATAAACTTAGACAAATATACAAAGTATATAGCGGCGACTGTCCTGTTGAAATTGATCCTAGCAAAAATATAAAACACAAGAAGCTACTCGTACAGGTTGTTCATTCTAAAACATTCATAGTAAGTACCATTGAGCACGTATGTTATATTTATAACTATCTTCACGCTGTCGGGGTAATCAGAGGCGACAGATCCAAGCATACTTCTTTCGCTTCCTACATATTCATTAATCGCTTCATGCATGCACGTCTGGTCTGGGTATCCGAGTACTTTTCATCTTTCCTTTCCTTTTATATTTATATTTGCTAGAATCATTTTGAACATGTGTCGCTTCTATACTAGTAGGTACTCTTATGTCACATTTATCCATTACTGATTATAGTGTAGACTGATAAAAAGTACACCCAAATAATTGTAAGTAACATTCCAGATGATCTCAATAATACAACAACGTAACCATTCATTTTGTGTGTTGTTTCAGTGTATATGGCTCTTTATAACAATGAATAAAACAAGAGGTGATAAATAAAGGCTCGTTTTACGGCAGTCGGTCACAGGCCAGGCGGTTATCTGGTATATCTTTTGATGTCAATGCGAGACTGAACCAAGAAGTGTGATTGATTGACTTTGAGATAGATTATAAATAAATAAATACATATAAATATTGTAGGACACTTTTTACACAGCACTATTTTGCCCAAACTAAGCTTCAAGCTACTATGGGATCTAGACAACTGATATACATACTTATATATTACTAAATACATACATATTATACATAGGAAACACCCAAACTCCAGAACCAACATTTGTGGATCACACAAATATTTGTTTCAACCCGGGCATTGAACCCGGGACCTTATGCGCGGCAGTCGCATATACTACCCCCGCCTACCGAGGCAGTCAAAGATTATGGAGTTAACTTGCGGTAGCGCAGTTTTGTTGTTCCAAATGTTTGTTCCAGGGTTGTTTTCTATATATCATATGCATGTATTTCTATATATCATATGCATGTATTTGGAAATATTTTAGTATGTTTATCAGCTGCTCCCATAGCATAATAGGATATTTGTATAATTAGAACTAGATGACGCTGAGTAAAACTTGTTCCAAAATTTAGTTATATTTAGTTTTTGAAAACTAACTTTTTTCAATTATTAAGCTCCGCAAACATTAAGCTTATTTGTGTAATATTTCGGGTCTTATTGTGAAAGTTTAGAAACATTAATAAAAATTTATAAATTTACATTTTTTACAATTTCTTTACATGATTCTGATTTACAATGAGGTCCTACCAACATCTTTGGGGTTTGGGCCAGCTTCACCTGCAAGTGGTGCAGTGGTACAGACGAGGTCATGATGAAAACAAGGCAAACTCGGAACATAACCCTGTACCAACCCATCTGACATATGGTACAAGGCCTACGTCTAAAGCGGACTGCCACAGGTTGAATCCAATAAAATGAATAAAAATGTTAACTTTTATTAAGCGTAAAAGCGACTGTGCTATAACTAATCCTAAAGTAATGGATTTAGCAGAAGAGAAATAAGAAAAATATTTGACCTTTTATTTAATTTCGTCCTTGATTTCACAATTTACATAGATATTACACAAGATTTTACAAAGAACTTACGAAGATATTGGTTAAATAATGTACTGCAGTACCTAGGTAGGTCCTGTGGCATTCGTAGATAGGACGCATTGACTCTATATTGCGTATAGAGGACGTACACCACGGTATTACATCGAGTGTGCTGGCTGGACGCAGCGATAACCATTAGAGTAAATAATATTAATACATATTTAAAAATTCTGACTGCGTCACTGTCACATAAATCCAGCCAAAGTCAAGCACATAACTCAAGATGTTCGGATAATCGAAACACACGAGTGATAGGCTTGCGCCAGTGAACAGAAGATATATCTTTATTGTTCAGGCGTAAATAACTGCTTATTAATAAATAACTTTGCACTTAGTAATTATTTTATGTCACCACAGACCATAAATAACTTGAACTGATAACTGCACGACTGTACTTCCCTACCTACTACAAATCTCATACAGGGTTACTCATCATATACTAAAATACCCATAAAGGGATTGTTCTACTATGATTTTATGAAAATTAACTCCAATAACAGTGCGAAGAAGACATTATGTGATAGTGGATTACATGTTAGTTCGTTTTTATTTGAAGCGCTCGTGGCCCCGGGGTCTCAGTGTTCGGTAAACGATCACTGAGGTACGCAACTTTCACTATGGCTGGTCGTCGGATGTGTGACCACTTTGTGACATTTACATTTGCGAGCGTTTCCGTGCTTCGGAAGGCACGTTAAGCCGTTGGTCCCGGTTGCCAGTAAAATGGCAGTCGTTAAGCCTGGTTGAAGGCCTTATAGGCGGCTTAAAAATTTCAACAGCAGGTAGCCACAACCTGCGTCTGTCTATTTCAACACGGCAATGGGCTCACCACCTATTACGTGGGACAGGAATCCACACGGTGAAAAGTGGGCATATAATATGCCTCTGCCACCCCTTCGGGGATAAGGCGTGATGGATATTATTTATTTTTTATTATTTTTTTAAATTTATTTGAAGCTTTAAAGTCAAAAAAAGCTTCAGAATGCAATATTTTTAAATATTTCTTCCTAATTCCTAGTCTTATACGCCTACGTATCTTGTCAAGTACCTAGTCTTTAGTCGAGGTTACCTCAATAATCTAGGTTGTGAAAAAAATCCGAAAAAGTGTGAATCGGAGTCGCCTACAGTAGTTTCCGTAAAAAATCATAACTATGCTTTGTCATAATTTTTTTTCATGTTATTTCAGAAGTTTGATTTTTTAACAGCTTCAAGAGACCGCAGACGAGTACTAATATAATTTTAATTCCAACTCGATAACTTCACGCGTTCCCGAGATATCTTGACAGAAAGACAGATGGACGGACAACAATGAGATCCTTTAAGGGTAACTTTTTCTATTTGAGGTACGGAACCATAAAAATAGTATCGCACTATGTCAAAATCCACCAGTTTTACAAATAAAAATAGAATGTACTAATTTTCGAAAATAATATAAGGCGAGGGCCTTTTACAAATTGCCGCCAGGGTCTGAGTTTTGGGCGGACAGAGTGGGAACAGAATAAGTGAAAGAACCGCGGGAACTAGAGCCAAAAAGATATAACTAGGATTCAACCCTCCGATGAAAGTATAAAAGTGTGCATTTTATGATGGTTTTGTTTGTTCAATTCAGTTGGATAACAAATAAACAATGTTTTTAAAGCACCTATTTACATTTCTTAGAACTAAATGTTATCGAGTAAAACAAAGCGATTGTTTATAAATTGAAAGCCCACGTTTGTAGACTTGATAACATATCAAGTCTACTAATTCCGGCTTTCAAGTATCAGGCTGGCATGGCACTAATCTGTATGCACACTGCCCTGACAATGTAATTTGCATACTTAGTAATGTGATAAAAATGTTTTCACATACATTTTCAACGTAGGTATAGGTAATACGATATAAAGAAACAATGTTATAATTTGTTTAAAGCTAAAAGGTTGCTATGCGAGATATGGCCGACAATTGTATTAATACGTAGGTACTGACAAGTCTGTCTAATGTAAATCTGTTTTGTGAATTTTTATTTATCATCATTATCATCAATTAAGCAATTACTGGGACCCAACTTGACATCATTATATGATAAATCAATAATAAATGAAATTCCAATGCTGTTTAATACAAGTTCTGTAATATAATATTAATCAATGCGTAAAACTTAGAACTTAATTGAGGAGAGCGCCATCTATTGTCGAGTAGCAAAAACCGTTTACATGTCCAACTAGTTATTAAGGATTTCCGTTGATATTTTTTTTTTCAAATACAGTGTATTATTGGAACTATTAAAAAATAAAAATGTTAGGAAGGTAAAAAAGTGAGGTTCGTGTAGTTCAGTGACCAGAACATTGCCCTGGTTCGGCAAAGGTCACAGGTTCATTTCCCATCCTGAACCAATTTACCTTTTTTTTCACATAAAAATTTATATGAAAGTTTGCATACTAATTGCTTTAAAAATGTATCCAAACTAAGAAGAGTATTGAACAAAGGGCGGCAGCTGTATTTTAAATAAGCGAATGAATTGTAATGTTTGGCATTCACTCAGTTAACATGAGGTTGCTTATTATAACGAGTTGCATGTCACCGGTTTCAGTATTTCACGGAGGTGAAGTCACGGAAGGGTGAGATCTTCCTTTCTAGTACATTATAAAATCTTATGAAGCGCTCGTGGCCCCGCGGTCTCAGTGTTCTGTAAACGATCACTGAGTTACGCAACTTTCACTATGGCTGGTACTCGAATGGGTGACCACTTTGTGGCATTTACATTTACGAGCGTTTCCGTGCTTCGGAAGGCACGTTAAGCCGTTGGTCCCGGTTGCCAGTAAAATGGCAGTCGTTAAGCCTGGTTGAAGGCCTTATGGGCGGCTTAAAAATTTCAACAGCAGGTAGCCACAACCTGCGTCTGTCTATTTCAACACGGCAATGGGCTCACCCACCTATTACGTGGGACAGGAATCCATACGGTGAAAAGTGGGCATATAATATGCCTCTGCCACCCCTTCGAGGAAAAGGCGTGATGGATATTTATTTTATTTATAAAATCTTTTAAAACGTGACCAATTTTATAAGTTTTACAATCAAGTTATTTCAATCAGTTAATAAGTTGCATGGTTTAATGACGCACGGTGGTGCACTTTGCAACTCAACAGAAAAAAATATCACATTTACCTTGTGCGGTTTTATCAGGAAAACTGTGGGGAAAATATTATTTTTATGATTATCATAAAAACACGTATGGAAATCTTAAATCTTAGGGCCACCGCAGACCAGCTGCTTTTAATATCGGCAATCGATGATTTTTGTCGCTTTGTATCAAAACACACTCTCAAAATACTAAAAGTGGCTAGTCTACGAAGGCACTAATACACCATTGGCCTATGGCCCAGTTCTGATTAATTACGGTGCGGTTCCAAAAAATTTCAACTTTTCTCGGGATTTCACAGAGTTCGAGCTCGGTGTAACTTTACTGGTCTTGGCTATTGCTGTAGATCCTGGTTTACAAAAGTCACAATAATGAAAATGCGATTGCAATTAGTCCCAATAGATCTTAATCTTAATAATAATATAATAATGAAAGTTTGAAAGGTTATTTGTTGCACTTTTAAGTAAATCTAATGAATGGATTTTAATGAAACTTTACAATAATATTGCTTATACATTTTCTACGTACGAGTAGGTATAGGTAATAGGATATAAAGAAACAATGTTGTAATTTATTTAAAGTTAAAAGGTTGCTATGCTAAATATAGCCGACAATTGTATTATATATAGTCTGTCAAATCTAATTCCCTATTGTGAATTTTTATTTATCATAGACAGTACGTAGTTACAGGTTTAGTTTTATTATATCACTGAGATGGCATACAAGCATAGTGCACATTTGATTGAAAGTTGTTATACCGTAGTCTATGGACGTTTGCAACACAAAACTGTGTCACTAGCGCTGCCGACACTGTAAAAACCTTAGACTTATTTGAAGAACCCTATACTGTAGACGTTCGGAAAAAGCAAGGAGCTAATTTCACAATCTAAGCGTACGGAGAAGAAATATTATCAGACCTAATTTTAAGCAAGCGCTCCGGTCGCATAGTGTGAACACCCAGTGTATTGGATAGCGATGCGATGATAGAAAGTAGCCGTGCCATTACATCAAACAGTTCCTCACTACACTTGTCACTGCACTTTGCGTAAACAAAACTCACTATTGCTCTGGAAGAAGTAACTTTAATATAAACTATTCATTATATACATCGAACATGATTACGACACCATAACGACTTTTAACTTTACTGGTGGCGCCATTATAAAAGACTAATATAAATTTTAATAATTTATCTATCACGCCTTATCCCCGAAGGGGTGGCAGAGGCATATATATTATATGCCCAAAAGTGGGCTTATTTTTTACTTTTCCGTTTTAAGCAAACTGTAAATATAAATAAATATCCATCACGCCTTATCCCCGAAGGGGTGGCAGAGGCATATTATATGCCCACTTTTCACCATGTGTATTCCTGTCCCACGTAATAGGTGGTGAGCCCATTGCCGTGTTGAAATAGACAGACGCAGGTTGTTGTTACTAATATACTTACTTAAGTTATTGAACAACACTGAGGTCCGTATTCCAGAACGTTTCTCAATACTCGATCAACGCTTGAGACTAGATTTTGCCTTATAAAATCTACCCTCAAGTATTTCTTGAGTATTGACAAAAGTTCTGGAATACGGCCCTAATAGGTCAGTTAGAAAATTTGACTTCCATAACTTCCATTGTAGATGCGTGTGGCCTAACCCTTTTAAGAGCATAATCATCTATACTAATATTATAAGGCTAAAGAGTTTATTTGTTTTGTTTGGTTGAACGCGCTAATATCAGGTACTCAACTACTGGTCGGATTTGAAAAAATCTTTTTGTATTAGATAGCCCATTTATCGAGGAAAGCTATAGGCAATATGTCATCACGCTACTTCCCGGGAGAGTGTAGCAGTAATCATAAATGTCGACAAATCAGGTAAATTTTAATGCAATATTGTAGAATTTATAAGCGACGGGATTAAATAGGTGCGACGGGAGTACGAAGTATGTCACGGGCGAAGTCAGGGGGTTCACTTAGTACATTATGTATTTAATTTGTTGAAATATAGATCCATACATATATTGTCACGCCTATAACTTCAAGAGCATATTACCTATGCTTCAAAATACGTATGTACCTATACAATCTCCGAGGCACTAAGAAACTTGTTTTGTGCATTAATTCAGAAGATAAGGTCAGCCTGGCATTTAAAAAGTTGAGCGTACCGTCCAAGGAACTTATGTACCGTTAAATTTAGCATTTTTTATGTACCTACTTTATTCCTCAAGTACCTACTTAGATATTAATATTTGCCTTACTACAAGTAAACTAGACTTCCTTCTAATTTCTTTAAGCGCTCGTGGCCCCGCGGTCTCAGTGTTCTGTAAACGATCACTGAGTTACGCAACTTTCACTATGGCTGGTCCTCGGATGGGTGACCACTTTGTGGCATTTACATTTGCGAGCGTTTCCGTGCTTCGGAAGGCACGTTAAGCCGTTGGTCCCGGTTGCCAGTAAAATGGCAGTCGTTAAGCCTGGTTGAATGCCTTATGGGCGGCTTATAAAAATTCAACAGCAGGTAGCCACAACCTCGAGGCGTTCAATTAATTCCATCGTTTATAATTTTTACATTTTTGCTTTTGCGGGCAATATCGTGATGATATAACCAAAGCCTCCCTTTGAAAAATGGGCTATCCAATACAAAACATTTTCAACACGGCAATGGGCTCACCACCTATTACGTGGGACAGGAATCCACACGGTGAAAAGTGGGCATATAATATGCCTCTGCCACTCCTTCGGGGATAAGGCGTGATGGATATATATATAATTTGACTCTAATCACATGTATGACATTCAAATTTAAGAAGTGTAATTCGCGTACTTCCCGTCCGCATGGAAATTTAAACCCACTCAATACTAATCGATACTAATATACTAAAGAGTTTGTTACTTTGTATGTTTGTTTGTTTGGTTGATTCCGCTTATCTCAGGAACTACAATTTCGAATTAAATTATTTGATAGGTACCTAACAAGGAATCAATGTTACTCGCGCCCACCCTCTTAGAGTAGCTTTACTCTATTCCTACTCTGGTCATAAATACTATAACAATAAAAAAAAACCGGTCAAGCACGAGTTCAAAAAAAGTTCCGAGAGTTTCTTAAAAAATGAATACCTTATTTGAGTTTAAAAATGAAAATGAAAAATCTTTATTCATGTAGGTCACAAAGTAACACTTATGAACGTCAAGATTATTGCTTCTACATTTACATTTACTGCCAGATTCGCAAAGCAATAGGTAGAGCCTGAGGAAGAACCTGGCAATAAAACTTACGGCCACTCTTTTCTAACTAACTAACTAACTATCTTCACGCTGTATCCCTGACGGGGTAGTCAGAGAGGACAGATCGCCAGGCTTCGCGATCCATGCATACTTCTTTCGCTTCTTCGAGATTCATCAATCGCTTCATACACGCACGTCTGGGTATCCGAGTACTTTTGACCTTTCCGTTTTTGAGCAATCTGCTCACGTGGTCTTCATATGTAAGTCTCGGCCTACCCTGACTCCTTCTACCCTCTACTTTTGAACAATATATATTCTTCGTCAATCGTTCCTCACTCATTCGTTGGACGTGTCCAAACCAACGGAGCACGCCCTTTTCCAGCTTAACGCTGACACTTTCATTCAAACCTGCCAAATTGCGTATCACTTCGTTACGTATTCGGCCAGCCAAGGTAACGCCGCACAACTTTCGAAGTGATCGCATCTCCACAGCATTCAATTTACTTTCATGCATCTGCTGACATACCCAGGTTTCACTACCGTAAAGCAAAGTTGGCACTAGCACTGCGTTATGAATCGCCAGTCGTGCTTCTTTTACGATGCTTTATCGCTTTACTAACTGGGACAAAGCACCGTTAACTTTGTTTCCGGCAGCTACTCGCCGTTCCACATCCGAATCACATCTTCCATCCGCGCTAAACATACTTCCTAAATACACAATTTCATTCACTTGCTCTAGACGTTCCTGGTTTACCCTAATCTCGCATTTAGTTCTTACGTCACCTCTTTCAAATACTAGAACCTTAGTTTTACTTGCATTCAAGCGGAGACCCTTACTTTCACACCCCTCTTTCATATTAGTGACTAATGCCTGTAGGTCGGCTTCTGACGAGGCCATGAGCACCGCATCATCAGCGTACAGCAGACAGTTTACTGTAAAGTCACCCAAATTCACACCCATATTAAAATCTTTCAACTTCTGCAGGCAACTGTCCAGATACACTATGAACAGCCAGGCGGACATGACACATCCCTGTTTGACGCCTGTACAGACATCAAAAAGAGGTGACACATCCCCCCCTACTCGCACGCAAGCCTTACAGTCCCTATAAAGCGACTGTATTGCCCGCAGTAGCGAGCCGTCCACACCATATCCTGGCAGCAAGTCCCACAGCGTTTCTCTCACAACGTTATCAAATACTTTCTCTAGATCCACAAAAGCGCAGAAAACCTTCTGGCTAAGAGCCAGAAACTTTTCCGCGATCATGCGGAGAGAAAACACTTGATCCATGCAACCTCTTCCACGTCGGAATCCGCATTGAGCCTCCCATAAATACCTTTCAGACTTTTCTTGCATTCGTGCCGTTATAACCTTTGCATACACCTTACTAGCTAAGCTGACCAAGCTGATCGCCCTGTAGCTGGAGCAGTTTAGACGCGAGCCTTTCCCTTTGTAAATAGGTACTACAACTGCTACTCGCCAGTCATCTGGGACCTCACCCGTCCGCCAGCACAAGTTGCATAACAGACATAGTGTGTCCCAGACACGCGACCCACCGTACTTGATCATCTCAGCAGTAACTCTGTCTTTTCCCGCAGCCTTACCACATTTCATACTTCTTATCGCTTGTTCTATTTCTTTCATACTAATGACTTCAATGACATCGGGATCCGGAGCATCGAAGTGAGCTCCACTTCCCGATGTGGCATCTCTGTCTTTTCTTGCATACATCTTTCCATAATATTCACTCCATCTCTGCAGGACGTCACTTTGGTCTGTTAGGACGTCATTGTTAACACTAAGCACTTTATTCATACTGCAGATTGCCGAACAACTCCGGGTCTTGCCTACCTCTTTCCAGAAGAGCTTGGCATTATTCCGGAAATTGGACGACAACCTTTCATCCACTTTCATTCTGCACCTTTCACGAGCTTCTTCTATAAGTGCCTTCGTGTTAACTTTCTGCAGCTTGTATCTCTCTTTCATATTAAAATCATTCCGCGAGGCTAAGTAGTCTAGCCATGCTTTCTTCTTCATTCGAACTGCTTCTTTCACTTCCTCATTCCACCATGCATCACGCTTATTTACTCTTTTCTAAACGCCAGTAATTACAATAGTTTGATTTACATGATATTTGACCAATTATATGAGTTTATGCAAAAGAATCAAAACTAAACAAATGAAACTAAAAAAAGCTGTAAGCTAAACCTCCGAATTATATGAGTGCGTGCCTATACAACTCTGAGGTCTATGTTAATTGGTGATTGGTGTCTAAGTTTTTTCGTAACTATGTATGTATGGGGACACCCCTTCATTATTATTATTTTCATCCCCATTAGGCACGAGGGAGAGCGAGCGAGCAAAATACCTTGCTCTGTGGCACCCGAGAAACAATTATTTCAAATTCCAAAAAGGAACAAATCATTCGGTTCAGATAATTGCCTATGGAATGACACATTCATTTCATGGAAACGAATCCCATGATACAATCGTTGCCCACGCTAACAACTATGTTCACATAATTACGACCATGGCTAAATAATAGGACCGAACTTATAGAATGTTAAAAATAAAAATAAATGCTGGTTCGGCTAAGTACGCGTTCAAAGACCGTACAATTTTAGTTCTTAGCGGTTCCTTCAACTAAACAGATTTTATTGGTAATCTGTGAAAAAGAAAAAGCTTATGGCTTAAATAGTGGGCATAAAGTTAAAATATTCTAAAATTTCAATGCATTATTGTAGAATTTTTAAGCGCCGTCGCTTAAAAATTCTAGAATAAATTAAAAAATAGAGATGATTAAATAGGTGCGACGGGAGTTCGAAGTATGTCACGGGCGAAGCCGGGGGGGTCACCTAAGTTAGTTATAAAAACCTGTAAGACTGGACACATGTAATGTAAGGAATACATTTGACAAACTTGTTGGTATGACAAATGGCGGTCTTACGAGTACAGCACAAGGCATTATCTTTATTATAATGGGACCAATCCCACCCGGAATCGGTGTCTTCTAAAATTCTAAAGTAAACCGGGATTTACAGTAAAAGACTAGAAATGACTAAGACCTGAAAAGCTACAGCTCAGCAAAGTCCCAGGAAAAGTTAGAGTGTCTTGGAACCTGCATCGAAATTCATCGAATCAGAAGATGAGATAAGGGAGATGAAGGAACAGGAACTCCACTTCCCTCCCTTGCAAAGCGTAAGACGAGGAAGGCAACTAAGTGTACATTGTATAGAAACAGGCAATTTTTGGTTTGTTGAAGAAAAAACCATATTTGTATAGGTATGTTTTGGGTCTTATTTGCGACGTATACTATTGTGTACAGACCCCACCATGTACTTCCTGAAGTTTTCACCGGATTACATCAGTCCTGGTTACGGGTTGACTGACCGAAAAAGACCCGAAATATATAAAATGCAAAATTTAAAATACTAACCACATCAACTAGTCTTTCTTTTTAATGTTTGGAAATCCTTTCGGATGTAATGTCGGACGTGAACCGACAAAAACCAGACGGTCCCTACCTATCTGTCTATTGCCAGCCGCCCTGGGTAAGACAGCAGACTTTGGCTACCACCGTGGCTTCACCTAAGGATTCCTGTGTTATTTCATTAGTTTGGGGGTTGGTTCGGAAGTTATCCCGCTTTTTGGGGCGTAAGGCATGCGTAAAATTTTCACGACACAATGCTGTCTTTGGCCTGCTTCTGTAAAGACAGCGAACATTTCACCAAACCAAATAATCTGTCATAACTACCTAAGTAGTAAGTAGTACAATAAGGAAACAACGAACAGTCGCCATTGAAGAATAATTTACCTTTACTTCGACAGTTACATACTTGGAAATAAAATAAAAGTTCTGTGAAAAATGTTGGTAGTAAGTCAGTGTTGGAATATCGCGAACGGTAAACCGGTTACATAAACCAACAGGCGCCAAGGTGAGTCACTCTCGACTAGCGAAAGTTACTAACCAATGCCCGGATACATCCTACTAATATTATAAACTTTGTTACTCTTTCACGCAAAATCTACGGAATGGATTTTGATGAAACTTTACAATAATATAGCTAACACTTCAGAATAACACATAGGCTACTTTCTATCCCTGTAACAAGTTCCTGTGGGAAACGGAAACGGTAAATCTTCACCACACGTGCCGAGCCGCGGGCATCAACTAGTAGGTATTTTTTTCAGTATATAGATATGATTTTTCAGATAAATAAAACTAAAGTATTTATATGCATATAAATGTAATAGCTTTTTAGTAAATGCACATGAAAGTATATATATACAGTACTTACATAAAAAAAGAATTTAAAATTTTTCTCTGTCTGCCTTGTTCCGACTGTATCTCTAAAACCGTTGGACCGATTTTATCGAGCTTTTCACTGGCGGATAGCTGATTTTATAAGGAATAACTTAGGCTACATTTTATACTCGTATTCTCACAGAAATGGGTAGTACGCGGGTGAAACCGCGGGGCGTCCGGTAGTCCACTATATTATTTATATAACGTCTATCACTCCGCTGACCAGTTTTCTCTGCCTTGACATTGAGCTAAGATAGTGGAAATGATTCGATAACATCTTGTTTGAAAATTATATCTAATCAAGATTAAAACTAAAACGTAATTTAGTACGTAAAGAAAAATTGCCAATACAAAAAAAAGGTAAGTAAAGGTAAGTGGAATATTATATTTCATAATATACTTACTTATATTCTTTTACTCACCTTTTTTCTTTGGCAAATATCCGTGAAACGTTAAGCGCTCGTAGCCCCACTACACCAATTAACTGTAAACGGTATCTTACGCAACGATCAAACACGAGAGGGTGACTATTTGTTGTATTTTCATTTAGGAGCGTTTTTGTTCTTTATAAAGCACACTACGATGTTGGTCCCGGTTGCCAGTAACGTGGTAGTCGTGCCAGTTCTTGGAGCTAATGTCCATAGAATACGGTAACCGCTTTGGATCAAGTGGGCCATATGCTTGTACACCACCTTAGTATTCAATG
The DNA here is from genome assembly GCA_948477245.1 of Thumatha senex. Taxonomy (NCBI): domain Eukaryota; kingdom Metazoa; phylum Arthropoda; class Insecta; order Lepidoptera; family Erebidae; genus Thumatha; species Thumatha senex. The sequence goes on along the minus strand of OX419739.1, from coordinate 22,132,837 downwards.
TTCATTTGTGGTCTTTCACGTTTCTTTATTTTTATTACTGATGTAGCAGGCAAGCAGATGGCCCACATGATGGTAGGTGATCACCGCAGTCTATGGACGTTTGCAACACCAGAATGCAACACCACATACTGTAAAAACCACGTAACAAGCAGCCAGGACCAATGGTTCAACGTACCTTCTAAAGCATAGACAGACTCGTAAATAGAAAACCACAAGCGCTCACCCATCTCAGGCCAGACCGTAGCGTAATATGTTTAAGATAGTAACCGCTTACAGAACAATGAGCGAGCGCGGCTATGTTAAATAAGTTTTACACTAATAATAATAAACGTATAATACAATTGATTAGCAATACAACGTTCTCTCACGTGCGTCAGATATAATGACCGAAGGCTTTCTGACTCATGCGCCTGGCACCAAGCAAATGTCAGGTGCAATTTCGAAACTTAACTTGGCGATAACTCATGATATGAGGGTTACTATAGTTATAGTTTAGTCCCGTTATTAACAAATATACTTATAGGATGCAACGCGATAGTTTAAAAGTTAGGGTAACTATAGAGTTGTGTACGCGGCAACTCATTTTTTGGAACATTTTTTTACACAGTGCATTCTAGCCCAAAGTAAGGTTGTGAAAAGGGGTCTACTAGACGACTGCTCAGAAATATATAAGTATGTTTATTAGTTATCTAGTTACCATAGGACAAGCTCTGCTTAGTTTGTTATTTTAACAATATTTATTTATTATTATTCAGCCTCATTTACAGGGGTATATGAGGCTGAATAATAAATCAAGTGCCTGTAGTGTAGGGACTCTACAGGCACTTGAGCCCCGAATAAATACCCGAATAAACTACAGCCAAATTTGTTCATGGATTATTGTAGTTAGAGTGTAGGTAAAGGAATAACAGTTATTCAAACATCTTAACAAAATTTGACACTTTTACGATTCATTCACTCTGAAAGATTAGGAAACTAGGCTATGACATTTGAATACTCGACGCCGTTCCTTAGTATCAAGCTAAATTATATCCAGAGTTTAGCTCTACAAGTTTATCTACATTTTTTCCTGTTAAAAACTCGATGGTATAAAAAGAATAAGATTATTGAGTAAGGTTCATATAGGCTGGATTATCCGCCATAGTAACATCAGGAATGCAAACAGTTTCCGCCGCCAACGCATACCTTATTATATGCCTATAAGCCTTCGTACAAACTCGAGCATTCGTTCGTTGAGATTGCGGTCTTGTAATTTATTACCACAACATTTTTTTTCCGGCGCCTGTTACATACCGTAGTGTTTTACTTATGTATTACCTGGTTTACATACAGTTATATATTCAGTACTTACTTAACTACACTCACTTCATTTTAGATAGATATTTTATAATTTAATAATGGTTTGTACTTACTGATATTTTATGTACATTCATTACTTAAAGAATCTGCAGGAAGTGAAAGAAGTCTGCAAAGATCGCGAAGCCTGGCGATCTGTCCTCTTTGACTACTCCGTCAGGGATATTTAGTTAGTTTCTTTAATTAATGTAATATGTCGCTGATAAATAAACTCGTACCGGTTTCGATGGCTTTCTTAAGACCCCCATTAAGAAGAGATTAAATCCGAGCCTAAAGTTGAGGCCGCAGTGATAGCCTGTAGAAAGTCTGTCGAAATTCCTGGCGTTTTCTTTCCAAGGGCTTAACTGAAACTCCCGGCCAATAGCCAATACGGAAACTAAATCCATATGTTTTTATTAGGTAGGAGTCCATACGTAAGAATAACACTAGAAAATAATTTGGGTATCAATTTCCGTTGATAATTTATAATCATTTACACCTGTGAGAGTGATATTATTTTTTGTAGATTATATTGAATTGTAAGCCTATATGCCGCCGATATATCATAATCTTTACTGCTTACACGAGATCTTGGATCACTGATATGCTATTTATTATGACGCATATTATCGAACACATGTGTTTTAAGTAATCTGTGGTTTTACTACACGTGCGTGATAAGTAGACACCTGGCTTCTTGCAGCACTTTCAGCACATGCTTGTATTGTGTGACCTTTTTAAATTTTATCCAAACTCCGATAAATACCCAAAGAAACCAATAGTCTCAATACATGGGATGCCGATGACCCTGGCAAGTGTAGGAAAAGAACTAAGAAAGCGGACCCCTGGCGTCGCGAGACACAACTGAGGCACTCGAATGATGATGATGACCGATAAATACCTTTAGAAAATGGCATTTCTTACCATTCTCACTCTAAAAAAATATCTATTACTTTGTCATTTATCGAAATTTCTCACAGAACACAATTACCTGTTATTATTTGTTCAGAGGTGAAAACACTAATTACTACAGACCCCGTATGCGATTTGCGCCTGCAGCTGGACGTAAACTTTGCACGCGATATTATTAAAGCTATATTTCAACACGGCAATGGGCTCACCACAGGAATACACATGGTGATAAGTGGGCATATAATATATATGCCTCTGCCACCCCTTTGGGGATAAGGCGTGATAAATAAATATATATATTTAAAAATATTTGTGAATTTTTGTACCTGAATCACAAACTCCATAAACGCAGTAGTATCGGTTACTCATTTATGTATTTAAACTCTTACAATGTGACACCTTTGACATTATCTTAAATTGTCACAAACCAGTGAAAATTAAACAGATTGTTTACTTTTGAACTAACTGACTCATTCCTAATCTCAGTAAAACTAACAGTAAACGTAAGTAGCACAGAGGAATGGAAAGGAAGGAATGTTCTTTCGCTTGCTCCTAATAGAGACGAAAGTAATAAAAATACCGTGTGCTAAGTTTACCAAGTTTAAGTTGTCCAGTTGTGGGCGAAATTCGCATACGTGCTCTGTCCTATCATTCGTTTCTAGTATTTAGTTTTATTGTATATATGGGTCACGCCCCTTGACACGCTTGGTTCTATAAATATAATAAACTAGCTGACCTGCCCGGCTTCGTCCGTGATATACTTCTAACCCCGTGGCAGCCATTTAATCCTGTCGCATATAATTTTTCCAAAAAATGTATGAAAGTTTCCCCGATTTGTTGACATTTATGATTACTGCTCCGCTGTCCTGTGTAGTGGCGTGATGATATATAGCTTAGAACCTTCCTTAATAAATGGGCTATAAAATACAAAAAGAATTTTTCAAATCGGTCCAGGCGTTCACGCGTGATGTCGTGACCAAGGGAAATAGGGATTCATTTTTATAAAAATAAAAATAAATAAATATCCATCACGCCTTATCCCCGAAGGGGTGGCAGAGGCATATTATATGCCCACTTTTCACCGTGTGGATTCCTGTCCTACGTAATAGGTGGTGAGCCCATTGCCGTGTTGAAATAGACAGACGCAGGTTGTGGCTACCTGCTGTTGAAATTTTTTATATATAAATAGATAAAAAACATGTGTGTGTACCAGAGTATACAGGTAAGAAGTGAAACTTCTTTACGATATTTTTTTACAGCTACAAAATTTCTCTCAGACGTCGATAAAGATGTTTCACTTCAAAAATACTTTTTTTTACACACCACTTTATAATAGAGTCTAACCTTCGTAGTCTAACAGTGCGAATGACATTGATTCCTTGGTCAATGGCAAGTAGGTACATGAAATCTAACTAGTTAACGTCCACGGCTCCGCCTGCGAGGTGAATCTTCCGTTCCTGATTCCCACATGAACTTGAAGGAAGTTTTATCAATAATTTATTCAGTAGTTTTTGCGTGAAAAAGTAACAATCCTTTTTTTACTGTTTTGTTTTGTTTACTGTTTCCCAAATTGAAATCCTTTCAATATTTTACGCCGCGTTGTTGCCATCAGGTGGGGCCGTACGCTTGTCTGCAACCTCAGCGGTATAAAAAAAATGTAAAATGTTTGTACTCAATCACTCTCAAACCCCTGAACCAATGTGGCTGAACTTTGATAAACAGATAGCTGACGTCCTGGATTATTATCTTAGCGACAAATCCCTATAGCCGGAGCCACGGCCATTAGTTAAAAAAACTAACTAACTATCTTCACGCTGTATCCCTGACGGGGTAGTCAGAGAGGACAGATCGCCAGGCTTCGCGATCCATGCATACTTCTTTCGCTTCTTCGAGATTCATCAATCGCTTCATACACGCACGTCTGGGTATCCGAGTACTTTTGACCTTTCCGTTTTTGAGCAATCTGCTCACGTGGTCTTCATATGTAAGTCTCGGCCTACCCTGACTCCTTAGTTAGTCATGAATAATAAAAAACAATATAATAAACGTTTTGAATGACAAACATAAGTGTGTGAAACGCTTTTATTATGAGTTATATAATTTCGTTTAGTCTAGAATTAGATAATAGTTAAATTGGGGGTCATTGCCTCAGAAAGCCATTTTGCGAAATAGAGTTTTCGCAATATGAATTGAATGTGATGTGTCCGAATACCTACTAACCCAGAGAGAAGCAAATCTCGAAAATTTTCCACTTATACCCACTTTACTCCACGAAAACTTTTTTCTTTTAAGTTCTTCTTCAAGAACATCATAAATCTCCATGCTGAATTTGCGGCGAGTGGTCAAATCCCTACTTAAGCATACACCTCAAATACACAGAAGGCAACAGACTTAAGTACTTATTACAGTTGGAGTAGAATCGCCACCCAAACAGGGGGCCAAGTCTACTAATTCAATCACGTCAGAAAAAAAATAGAAATCGTCGCTCAATAGAAAGACACCGGTACAATTTTGACAGTTTTCCGTTGTCTACTATTACAATCGTACTCCAATAGATTTCTATCGGTCGGTCGATAGAATTATACTAATACGTACCACCCCAATGGCCGCTAATCAGTTGCTTTTTTATAGTTTACTAATATTTTGACAGCTAAAAACCGCGATTCTAGCGGCTTTTGATTCGTTTTATTCTACGGCTTGTCAGTAGTAGACTCGGCCCTTCAGATTAATCGATGACTTAGAAAAGGTAGTAGAGACTGGACTGTGAAAGGCAGGCTTAATTAGTGGATTGCCGTAATTATTAAAATTGATGCTATTGCACTTGCTGGTGTTGCAAATGTTCCTAGGCTACAGTAACCACTTACGGGCCGTGTATTACTGGCTGTGTGTGGGCTGGTTTGAATTGAAAAAAAAAATGTTTTGTATTGGATAGCCCATTTTTCAAAGGGAGGCTTTGGTTATATCATCACGATATTGCCCGCAAAAGCAAAAATGTAAAAATTATAAACGATGGAATTAATTGAACGCCTCGTGGCCGGGAATTCAGAGTATGTCACCGGAGAAGCCACTGGACTCACCTAGTAATTCGTTTAATCTATATATCCATACTAATATTATAAGACTGAAGAGTTTGTTTGTTTATTTGGTTGAATCTCAGGAACTACTGTTCGGATTTGAAAAATTCTTTTTGTGTTAGATAGCCCATTTATCGAGAAAGACTATAGGCTATACATCATCACGCTACTTTCCAGGAGAGCGGAGTAGTAGTCATAAATGTCGGCAAATCGGGCAAATTTTAATGCAATATTGTAGAATTTATAAGCGACGGGTTTAAATAAGTGCGACGGGAGTTTAAAGTATGTCTCGGGCGAAGCCGGGGAGAATCACCTAGTGTATGTATAAAAGCAGAAACTGGCCGACTGATCGATCAATGCACAGCTTAAACCGCTGAAGAACCATGAAATTATGCACAAATATTTCTAAAGTGACGTAAATGTTTGCTAAGAAAGGGTTTTTGAAAATTTAACCCCTAAGGGGGAGAAGAAGGGTTGCAAAGTTTGTATAGAACCAAGTGATTTTTTTTGTGGAACATTTCAATTTTTTTGGGAGGTAACTATCACTGAATTAACAGATATTTTACTTTTTATTCTGGGATTAAAATAGGTTCCTTTGGAGGAGGTTACAAGAAAATTAATCCACGCAGGCGGAGCCGCGGACGTCCCCTAGTTCCATAATTAAAAGTTTCCCAGTTAATTAAGTAGTCTAATTACCTGTTTTATGATGTAGTGTCTCTTATGGTTGGTGTATCTAATTATAAACGCAAGAGATTTTAAAAACGAGTAATTACAAGTCTTTTAAATAGCCGTTATATTGTTACTGAGAATAGTTTTAATGTGTCTTGCTGGGCGAGCAAACATTTTAATTGGATCAAATCGTTATGAGAGCAAAAAAGGCTTCCACTATGTATAAACAGGTTCCATTTTTAAAAAAACGTCTGCTGTAGAAAATAAGCACAAGTTGAAACGCACGTGACCCAGCTAACTCTGTGTTGTAAAGCAACTTTCGCTATAACTGGTCCTCGGATGGGTGACCGCTTTGTTGTATTTCCATTTATAAGCGTTTCTGTGTTTTCGAAGCCACGCTAAGCCGTTGGTCCCAGTTACTCATGTCCCAGTAATATGACAGTCGTTATTTAGTTAAAAGCTTATTGGCCGGCTTGAAAAATTTCAATAGCAGGTCACTACAACCTGTTTTTGTCTATTTCCACACGGCAATAGGCTCATCACCTGTGACTTGGAACAAAAATGCACACGGTGAAATGTGGGTGTAAAGTATAGCTCTGCCACCCTTAGGGGATATATACATAGGGGATAAAGGTGTGATTGAAAAAAGCTCGTAGTTTCAATATTAACCAACTATCAGATGAGTGAGTCATTCAAAATTCTGTAGAAAATATAAGGTAGGTATGTTTTTTAGGGTAAAAAGTTTTATACAAACATATTTCAAGGAAATAAGACGGGACTAATAATATTTAAATCGCAAACAGGTAATACCTCGACAGTGCGGTAGAAGACGTTGGAATGGTCCCCTAATTTATAACATTATTCAATTCAAGACATGCCGTGTGAATAAAATCAAGAGGGCATAGGGATAATTTATACCTTTAGTAAATTCACATGTAGGTATTTATTAAAAAGTTATTATTAGGACATTACAATTATTGACTTCAAATTTTTAACTAGCGGACGCTTCGCGGTTTACCTCGTGTAGTACCGATTCCCATGGGAATACGTGAATAAATGTAACCTATGTTACTTCATATAATATCATCTACCAGCTATGTACAGAAAAAGTTCCGTTAAAATTGGTTTTGCTGTTTTAGAGATTAGCCGGAACAAGCAAACAGACAGAGGAAAAAAGAAGAGTTAAGTACCCATATTCAGAACTGCACGGTTCTACTTTGCGAATCACGAACTCTAACTCAGATGTTTCAGGAACTACTCTTTACTAGATGCGTCAGGAACCTTTCTGAAACATACGACTGGTTTGGAAGCGATCGCAACCTATAGTCGCAATTACTACTTCCCGTATATGTCATGCGCTCTTTTTGTTTTTCATAGAAGCTGATGCCATCGCGATCATATTCCGTCTGTCATAGAAGATGTCTTACCTAGTTCAGGCATCTTTATAGAGGTAATTTGTAAAAAAAAGAAGAAGTTGGACGCACGTCGCATCTGTGGTTTTCTACAAGACGTTTGACTTCTTACAAGTGTGGGAAAAAGGTGGAGTAGCGGTAGAATGACGTATAGGGAGGGACATCTGACTTTATTATGTGATGCCCTTCTAGAGACGCCTTACTCTTTATCTATACCAACGTTTCCCAAAGTGGGCGATATCGCCCCCTTGTGTGCGCTGCAGGCCTAAAGGGGGGCGGTAAGACACCCAGAAAAAAAATGGGGAGGAATGGAGGAAAATGGAGGTTAAGTTCGGCTGCATACGCTGTAAAAAAGATCAGGACTCTAACAGATGTGGATACGGCTAGAATGGTTTACTTCAGCTATTTTCATTGTATTATGTCTTACGGTATTTTCCTTTGGGGGAGTGCTGCAGATGTAAATAACATTTTTGTTCTTCAAAAGCGGGCTGTACGCGCAATATATAATCTGGGCCCCAGAGTCTCCCTCCGAGAAAAATTCAAAGAAATAAATATTCTAACTGTAGCATCAAAATACATTTTAGCCAATCTTATCACACATTAGAAAAATCTATCACAGTTTACTAAACTCTGTGATATACATAATATAAACACTAGACATAAAAACAATCTTTCAGTTCACCACAGTCGGCTGCATAAGATTGGTGATATTTTCCAGGGTAACTGTATACGCTTTTACAACAAACTTCCCTGTGACCTGAGAAATTTACCATTAAATAAATTTAAAAGAAAGCTTTGTGAAAAAGGTTATTACTCTATTAAAGACTATTTACAGGACAGGGATGCCTGGAAATGATATGCTGGCAAATAAAATATGATAGTCATAAAATACATAATTAAAATATTAAGAAGGAAGCGCTCGTGGCCCCGCGGTCTCAGTGTTCTGTAAACGATCACTGAGTTACGCAACTTTCACTATGGCTGGTCCTCGGATGGGTGACCACTTTGTGGCATTTACATTTGCGAGCGTTTCCGTGCTTCGGAAGGCACGTTAAGCCGTTGGTCCCGGTTGCCAGTAAAATGGCAGTCGTTAAGCCTGGTTGAATTCCTAATGGGTGGCTTGAAAAAATTCAACAGCAGGTACCCACAACCTGCGTCTGTACATTTCAACACGGCAATGGGCTCACCACCTTTTACGTGGTACAGGAATCCACACGGTGAAAACTGGGCATATAATATGCCTCTGCCACCCCTTCGGGGATAAGGCGTGATGGATATTTATTTATTTAAAATATTAAATTGTAAATACGCCATCAAAAAAAAGCCTTCCTAAGTTTCTTGCCGGTTCTTCTCAGGTGGGCCACGTTCCAAACCGGTAGTCACTTTAAATATATTATTTTTTCTTTAGTTTTAGTGTAAATTTACTCTACCAAATATAAAGTCGAGTCCGAGACTACCAGGACTTTAATTGGTCGTGCTAATTAGTGCCTTGCACATAAGACCTTTTTTTAGCCTTTTTGTTACCACCTCACTAATAAGGCAACGGGTTCAAAATTTATTCCAAATTTAACATCTAAAATAGACACATTTTATTTTATTAAATTTATTCGACCTTTTAGACCCACCCCAGTTCCGTGCTTCGGAAGGCACGTTAAGCCGTTGGTCCCGGTTGTCAATAAAATGGCAGTCGTTAAGCCACGTTGAAGGCCTTATGGGCGGCTTAAAAAATTTCAACAGCGGGTCACCACAGCCTGCGTCTGTCCATTTCAACACGGCAATAGGCTCACCGCCTGTTACGTGGGACAAAAATGCATACGGTGAAATGTGGGCGTTTAATATGCCTCTGCCTACCCCTTCGGGGACAAAGGCGTGACAATATGTATGTATGTATGTTTAATCTCCGCTAATATAGCTCACAACAATTAATTAATTTAATTTTAAGTTATAGTGGTATTTAAGTAGGTGAAAAAATGGGGGCGCTAAAAATATATTTAGTCTCAAAGTGAGACAAAATAAGTTTGGGAACCTCTGATCTATACTAAGTGAACGCGCTAATCTCAGCGGCAGTGGGTGGGAACGAAATTAATAATAGAGATGGGACAGCGAAATGAAATACAAAGATAAAAACGCAATAAGGACCCATTTGCACCGACGTCAAAACATCGAGCGTTGAGGCGACGGTGGCGCGTGAGTGGCAGAATATTATGCGTAAAATTAAATAAAGACCGGCCCTCGAAAAAAGCGGCGTGGCAGCGGGGCGGGAGCGGTACACTCAGTCAAGGGGTGACGTTGTTTTTCAGTCTGCGCTTTTATAGTGCTACGCGATCTACCCGTTGGTTTCGAGAAAGAGATCGCGTTGCCCGCGCCGGCGCCCCGCTGCCCGCAATGGCCGCATTCGAGGCAAAGGCGTAAGGCATAGTGTAGCTGGCCTTCGTCTCCTATAATAAATAGGGAACGTTTTTAACCTTCAAGGTGAAAAAAAAATCCTTACCCGTACCACGTGGGGTTAAATAAGTATCTATTAATGGTATTTTTTAAATATAGCGGCTTAGATAGGGTTTTTGGCTTATTACGTTATAAATTAATAATTAAAACCCAATTTAATTAAAAAAATAACTATAATAATAAAAAAATCACAAACAGCTCTTTATTGTGCCTATTCGAATTTAGAATTATCTATCGATATATCGATACATCTTAAAAAAAAACACTTATCAACACGCAGACAATCAAAACGATGCAGCGACCATTTGCAGGTTACGTTAGATTTAGTTCTTTTCCCACGTATTGGGGGCGCTTCGAATAGGCACAACAAAAACTGTCATTCCAGAGGGTATCGTCAGTCCAGCGTACTTGTATGTATGGAGGTCAGTGTCGGATTTAAAAAAATATTTTTGTGTTAGATAGCCCATCTATCGAGGAAGGCTATAGGCTATATATCATCATGCTACTTCCCTGGAGAGCGGAGCAGTAGTCATAAATGTCGACAAATGGGGCAAATTTTAATGCATTATCGTAGAATTTATAAGTGATGGGATTAAATATGTGCGATGGGAGTTCGAAGTATGTCACGGGCGAAGCCGGGGGGTCACCTAGTATTTCATACAACCAAGCGTGTCAGAGGGTGTCAACCTTTGGTCATACGATTACACTAATAAATATAGACAAATAGTAGGCGACTAACAGGTTGTGTATGCGATTTTCGCCGACAGTTTGACGTAAACTTGGCACGTGGTATCATTATTACTTTCGTCTCTATTAGGCGCAAGGGACAGTGAGCGAGTTACATCTTTTGTCTGTGTGATTTTTCTATTTTTTATTTGAAGTTTAATCGAATAAAGGTATGCTTCTTTCATGCAAGGCGTACTACCTATTTGCTATGCGAATTATGCGAGTTAAATCTCTCCCAACGAGAGCGCGAACGGTTTACGATTAGATAACTTAGTTTTATGAAAGTTAGACTCCATATCTTCTTCACGTATAGTTGTCACTGTAATAATATACTTAAGTATTACTGTTTTGTTATGTAAACAGTCTCATTTCAGTAAATATTTTGAATTTCAAAGTATATAATAACAATATACTAAGACTTACCCGATCATTCAACGAAGTATTGGATGATAAGCTGACAGTAAATACTTCAGTACTCTCTGTAGGTTTCATTTTACTGGCACTTACACATTCGAAGCCTCCCATTTAAAAAAAAAAACACAGTCACAAGAAAAAGAAACAAAATATTCAAATACGCAAGGAATATCTTGTTATTTTAAACTTGGAATCACTCGACTTTCAAATATAAAAACAAGTTTTTTAAAAATCTAATAGTAATCAGCTGTTAGGATAAATGTAGCGACGACCGACCGCCTGCTGTATGCGTGTGCGCACCACTCGCAACACTGATCGTGTGCACAATGATATAAGTCAAGGTAGAAATGGTATGAGCGTACGTGTCATTGTCCTACTAAAGTTTTATGAGTAGGTTCCTCGTTATCTATTGCAATTTTTGAAGTGAAACTTCTTTCATTAACAGTAAATTTATATCTGTAAAAAAATCGTAATGTTTGGCGGTTACGCGCCATGTTGTTTTAAAGTGAAACTGATTTATCTTAAGTGAAACTTCTTTATCATAAGTGAAACTTCTTTATCAACGTACGAGAGAAATTTTATAGCTGTAAAAAAATCGTCACGTTTTTCGGTTGCGCGCCATGTTGTTTTGAAGTGAAACTTTTTTATCATAAGTGAAACTTCTTTATCGATGTATGAGAGAAGTTTTATAGCTGTAAAATTGTCGTAAAGAAGTTTCACTTCTTACCTGTGTAGGTACTCTGGTACGTACACATTTTTTTTCATATTCAAATTCGATTGTATTTCATGAGGTTTAAAAGTCTATGGCTTACTTTTACAACTGAGGCGGCAAACAAGCATACCCACCTGATGGAAAGTGGTCACCGTAGTCTATATAAAAATTAGTTTGCCAAAGAAGTTTCACTTCTGACATGTGTACTTTGTACACACGCACTTTTATTTTTTTAAATTGGAAGTCGTTACATTCCTGAAGAGAAGCGCTCGTGGCCCCGCGGTCTCAGTGTTCTGTAAACGATCACTGAGTTACGCAACTTTCACTATAGCTGGTCCTCGGATGGGTGACCACTTTGTGGCATTTACATTTGCGAGCGTTTCCGTGCTTCGGAAGGCACGTTAAGCCGTTGGTCCCGGTTGCCAGTAAAATGGCAGTCGTTAAGCCTGGTTGAAGGCCTTATGGGCGGCTTGAAAAATTTCAACAGCAGGTAGCCACAACCTGCGTATGTCTATTTCAACACGGCAATGGGCTCACCAGCTATTACGTGGGACAGGAATCCACACGGTGAAAAGTGTGCATATAATATGCCTCTGCCACCCCTTCGGGGATAAGGCGTGATGGATATTTATTTATTATTTATTTTTTACATTCCTGCTTAGCACCTAGCATCTTGGTGGCACTGGAAAAACTAGGCTACTAACCTGCCCTCGTAGAGGTGTTTTGGGATTTGTAAAATTCTCCAAAATGAATATACATACCTTTTGACTGTATTTAAATATGTAATATAGATAAATGACACCACAGACAGAATTAGCCATCGTGCATGACACAAAAATTGGAAGTCGTGAGTTCGATTTCTACATGGGAATAGGAATAGGAAGGAATCAAAGGCACGACCAACAAAAATAGTAGCTAAAATTACTTAGGTAGATACCATTAAATCAACATATTTATCAGTTAATTAACTCTATTCTAAAAGGAATTATATTTTACTTATTCTCCGGTTTTTCAATTTAATTTTTATGTTTTCCGTGACAAGAGAAACCTGTTACGAAGTTTAAGTATAATGAGTGTCTGATTTTTGTTTATAACAAAGAATTTGTTTATTAAATTACATATGATGACTTCTTAAACTCTTGGTCAGATTTTTAGCGGGTTAATAAAAGAGGACCTGATCGCCGGCTTGACTTCACAAATACTTTTGACCTTTTTGTTTTTGAACAATCTGCTCACGCGGTACATAAGCAATTAGTTTGTTATTCCAATTCATTGGTAATAAATATTACATAGCGCCATTACATAATTTTTTTAAAGTGCAGAAATGCCCTGGGTAGTTATGCCGAACTCGAATCGAATCGGCACGGCCCCTATCTATATGACATGTATTGCCGGGTGCCCCGGTAGCTTCTCGGAAAGATATTCCAGTGCAGTTCATATTTTACTAAAATAACATATCAAACCGTATGAATGATCGACTATTTACGCGTATTTATATGTTCCTGAGGTCAATTCAAGTAAGGTATTTATTTGTAATCGATTCCTAGTAACGATTATCGTATCCAGTTATTAATCGATCCATGAAGTCAACGCGACATTAGTGATTCACACACGTGAGCCATCTACCATGAATACAATATATCGTGATTTCTCTGTCTGTCGTAATTCATGACTGCTGTGGATCTGCGGGTCACTATACTCACTATGCACCAAAGACATTATTTGCTGTACACATGTAATATAAATATACCGCAGTTCCGGGTTTGTTATCGTGAATTCGTGACCTCGCTTACGTAATATGTCAGATATTAAGAACTTGTTGTATAACTATGCAGTGAGTGCTTTAGAAATATCAAGTAAATAATCTAGTAAAAAGTATTAATATAGTTCTATATAATTGGTGTACTGTAAGGGGCCTTTGCTCTCAACAATTGCCGAAAATCAAAAGTAAAACGATAGCAGCTTCCAGCAGCCATATAAAAGTAGACCTTAGGCTCAAAATCCAGGCTTGAAAGCAACGTGGTATAAACTGAGATGAAGAAAAACAGTCAGTTCTAACAGTGGCATACATACATAATGTCACGCCTTTATCCTCGTAGGGGTTGGCAGAGGATAATATGCGCCTAAATTTCACCGTATGCTTTTTGTCTCTTTGCTTAACAGGCGCCGTAACCCATTGCCGTGTTGAAAATGGAGGCGCAGACTGTGGCGACCTGCATAAGTGGCATAACTCAAAATAAACAAAATAAATATTGCTCTACCACTGCCTATTCTTACAGAAGCAGGGGGCTGGCTTCTGTAAGGATTGGCAGTGTTCGGTTGCGGTGTGAGAGCTACACGCACGCCCTTCGCCCCCTAAAGGCAGTGGTATGAAGCGACATAGACCCAACCCTCCCTCCCCCCCCCCCCCCCCATGAATTAGGCCGCGGCAGCGGACAAAGTCTTTCGGGAGCCCTGAGGCTATGGCTATCCGTCCGAGGGCTCACCCGGGCCTCTCGGCTATAGACAGATGGAAGGGATACGTGTGGTTTTAGGCTGTAGGAGTGCGGCATGGCATCCATGAGAATTTCCACTCGAAATAATAAGCCACTGCCGAGCATTGAGTTGAGTGTTAATCTTTGGACATAGACATAGATAATCGCTAAATGTATGCAGAAAAATGTAGAGTGCCATATTCTCTTTATTCTCTTCCATTATTCTCTTCTTTCAAGAATTTTCAGTTGCTAAACTACTTGCCCGATTCTTACTCACGAGCTCTACCTGTTGGTTTACAAATCTGGCAGTAAATGTAAAAGTAGACTCATTCTTTATGACATTCATGAGTGTTACTATTTTTTTTATACCAATGAGGTGGCAGACAAGCTTACGGCCCACCTGATGGAAAGAGGTCACCGTAGCCTATAGACGTTTGCAACACCAGAGCAAAAAAAAAAAACAGCCATTATTAAGTGTATTTTGTTTTGCAAAGAAGTTTCTAATTTTTAAGGACAGAAGAAGCGTTCGGAGCCCCGTTGAGTAAGTGCTCTGTTAACGATCACTGCGTTAAGCAACTTTCGCTATGGCTAGTCATGGATGGGTATGGGATGGGCTTTGTGGCATTTACATTTAAGAGAGTTTCCGTACTTCAGAAGGCATGTTAAGCCGTTAGTCCAGTTGCCAGTGAAATGCCAATTACAACAGCAGGTCGCCTTTCAATAGTGCATCTATTTCAACACGGCAATAGTTTCACCACCTGGGTGTAAGGGGCCCCACCAAGATCTTGGCGCTGGCTTTCCCCTCTGGGGTTGGGAGGTCTGAGGTCGTCGCTCCCATAAAAGCCACCCTCCGAAACAAAAATGAAAAGCAATAAAAGGAATGCTGCTAGGGATAGGGCGCCGCCGCAAAACGGCGCGCAGTAGCCCCGCCCGACTCCTGTGGCAAGTGGGCAGTGTGGCAAGTGCCGTGTGTCGAGCCAGCACTGCTAAAGAAGTTAGCCCCAACCCGAATCCGCTTCGCATCTTGGAACATTGGCACGCTGACTGGGCGTGCGGTAGAGTTGGCCGAAGTACTCTCCAGGCGGAGGGTGGACGTGGCGTTCCTGCAGGAGACTCGGTGGAAGGGCAACAGAGCCCGGCCTTTGCAGAAAGGCTACAAGCTGTACTACACGGGTGCGCCTGGTGGGGAGAACGGGGTGGCCGTGGTGCTCTCCGAAGGGCTGCAGAGCGGCATCTTGGAGGTGAAACGCTGTAGCGACCGGCTTATGATCGTGAGGGTGCTTATCGATGGGATTATTACCCACCTGATAAGTGCCTACGCGCCACAGGCCGGTTGTAGCGACGCCGATAAGATGTCGTTTTGGGGCCAACTCGAGGGAGTGCTTCGGAGCATTCCGTTGTCACAGGGAATCGTTTTGGGCGGCGACCTAAACGGTCATGTGGGGGAGAGCTGTGAGGAGTTTGAACGTGTTCATAGTGGTTTTGGATACGGCACCCGCAACGCTGAAGGAGAAACTATCCTCAGAACGTGTGCGGCTGCCGATCTGGCCATTGTGAACACGTATTTCAAAAAGAAATCCGAACATCTCATCACCTACAAGAGCGGGAGGCGTACAACTCAGATCGATTTCCTACTCACTAGGCGACACAGCATCGGCAAGGTGGCCAACTGCAAGGTCATACCCGGTGAGAGTCTTACTGCACAACACCGTCTCCTTGTCATGAACCTCTGCGTGAAGCCTAAAGGCAAACGCATCGAGCGGTGCTAGCGCCGCATCAAATGGTGGCAGCTTGATGAAACTAGGTCCCAGGAGTTCGTCTCAGCTGTCGGTGACAAGTGCACCGACACTGAAGGCGAACCAGTTCAAGATTACTGGGACAAAGTTGAGGCGGCCATCCTTGGAGCGGCGAAGGTGGTGCTCGGTGAATCTAAGGGTGGACGCAAATGTGACAAGGAAACTTGGTGGTGGAACGACGCAGTCCTGAGGGAGACCAGGGAGAAGAAAGCCCTCTTTAAAAAGTGGCAAGCTTCCGGACCTCCCTCCGAATCAGGGACTAGTGCCACCGGTAAAGCCTGGAGAAGTCCTGACTGCGCTTCGCCGCATGAAGAATCGGAAAGCTGTCAGACCCGATGGAGTCCCCATCGAAGCCTGGAAGGCGATGGGTCCTCACGGTGTGGGCGTATCTTAGTAAACCTTTTTAACCGCATACTCCTCAGCGGGCAGATCCCAAACCAATGGAGACTGAGTATTATTACTCCAGTCTTCAAAGGTAAGGGGTCAGTGCAGGAGTGCGGGAGCTACCGCGGTATTAAGGTGATGTCCCACACCATGAAGACCTTCGAGAGGATTATAGACTCTCGGATCCGGCAGGAGTGTACTCTCTCGGAGTGTCAATATGGGTTTCGCCGTGGTCATGGGACCACGGACCCTGTTTTTGCCCTGAGGGTTGTCGCAGAGAAATACAGGTCGAAGAACACGCCTCTGCACTGTTTGTTTCTAGATATGCAGAAGGCCTTCGACTGTGTTCCTCGTGCGATGATCTGGTGGGCACTGCGGTCCAAAGGGGTTCCAGAGGTCTATATTGACACTATCCGGGACATGTACTGTGACTCCGATTCAATGGTTCGGACTGCTGTTGGCGACACGAAACCCTTCCCCATCACCGTCGGGGTACACCAGGGTTCGGTCCTTAGTCCGCTTCTGTTCAGTGTAATATTAGATGAATTGTCGGACAGCATCAGAAACCCGCATGAGCAGCCTCCATGGTTGCTCATGTATGCTGACGATATTGCGCTGGCAGACGCGGACAGGGGCAGATTGGTGCGACGTGTAAAGGCGTGGAAGGAGACGCTTGAGAACGGCGGTCTGAAACTAAATGTGACGAAGACCGAGTACTAGGCACTAAACTCGACAGATCCCACATCCGTCAGCATAGGCGGTGATTTGGTCGAGCGCACGGACCAGGTTAAATACCTGGGATCTGTTTTTCACACGTCCAGTGACATCGATTGCGATGTCAAGTCACGCATTGCTGCCGCGTGGGCCAAATGGCGGGAGATGACCATTATTAGACCTGTCCTTTTACATGGCAGTGAGACGTGGCCGATATTGGAGCGACACAAGCAGGAGCTGCGTGTCACGGAAATGAAGATGCTGCGGTGGATGTGTGGAGTCACGCGGATGGACCGCGTGAGGAACTCTCGCATCCACGGCAGCCTTCACGTCCGTGACATTGCAGACAAGCTGCAAGAGTGTCGCCTTCGTTGGTATGGTCACGTCTTGCGGCAACCGCCGGGCTACGTAGGTAACAAATGTCTGGCCATGTCAGCCCCGCCGGGTCCCGGTAAGAGGGGAAGACCCAAGAAGTGCTGGCTTGACGTGGTAAGGGATGACATGCGTGCCAATGGTCTCACTACAGGGGATGCCGACGACCGTGCGAAGTGGAGGAGAAAATGTAGGAAAGCGGACCCCGGGCGTCGCGAGACGCAACTGGGACAGACGCTCGGATGATGATGATGAATAGTTTCACCACCTGTTACGTGTCTGGGACAAAGAAACACATAGTAAAATATGGGCGATTAATATGCCTCTGCCACCCCTGTATCTGTTTAAGAACAGCTTGAATGCAGTTTCGAACCTAGGTCCTTTAATGCGATGATATTGATCTAGATAGAGAATTGAGATTACTGTAGCCTATACAACTCTCTCAATTGTGATTGCTCGTAGCCTCGCTAATTCAGTGTTCTGTAAACGATCAATGCGTTAAGCGACTTTCACTATTGCTGGTCCTCGCATGGGTGACCATATTGTGTCATTCCGTGCTTAGAAAGGCACGATAAGCCGTTGGTCCCGGTTGCCAGTAGCATGGCAGTCGTTAAGCCCAGTTGCAGACCTTATGAGCGACTTGAAAAATCTCAACAGCAGGTCGCCACTACTTGAGCCTGTCCATTTCAACATGTCAATGGGCTCACCACCTGTAGTGTACCTGTACCTACCAGTAGTGTCATGGGAAATTTAACTTTTCTATGGCACTACTTCTCTGATTGGCTCATTGAACGCATACAACAAAATTACCCGTGATCTACTTAGATACCCGTGGCACTACCGTCGAATAAATTTAGGTATAACATTTTTTTATTTTAAGGTTTCGTCTGTAAGCGTACTTGTACGAAATATATAAATAAATAGGTTTTGATTTAAATATTCGTTTGTGGACTTTAAAAAATTAATAAAAACTAAATTGATTTTCTTCTATTGAGCATTAAGTTTATTTAAATAAATAATACAATAAGTGATGTGAATTTACACGCTGAAAATATCTATCCAAACTTTTCCAACAAGTTACCAACCGATATAATTCTCCGTTGATAAACTGAAGAAGAATTTTGGTCCTTTTTGACCCCCTGTTCGTTTGCTGTCGTTTTATCTTTGTGCTCCCTCAGTAATCTTACAATCGCGGTATCGTGATTGAACCTATGATAGAACAAAATAAACATTTGAACTTGGGCGAATATTTCATTTCGAGCATATTTGACGTTTTGGAGAATAAAAAATAATTACACATATTAAATTTTTTTATGAATTTTTTGGAAAGTATTTATTGATAGATATTGATTTTTGTGAAAGGCCCAGCAATTACTCTTTTCTGCTAAGAGATATTGACATTTCTTTTTTTTTTTAGAAACGGTAATGAGATTTCCCATATACGGTAATTAGACCTCTCTCGAGATATGGTAGTGAAATAAATTGAAATGGTAATTAGAAATAAAATCAAAGGTTTGAAAAATAACCCCGACACCGTGGACAACACCTGACGTGGTTCTTAGGATTGCATCTTGATGCATTCCTCCTCGCGCCATCACGAGAGTGACCTCTCAGCAACGGACCGCGCAGCATCCAATCGTAGCCGATGTTCTACAGAAGTAGTCCTAAGACCGATCCCTGGGAAACACTACACTTCTCGCCATGCCAGCCCTAGGTTTGGTAAGCTATGGCTCTCTCGGAAAGATAACCCCCGACAATGCACTAGAGGCAGGGAGGCACTATATGAAAATAAGCGTCTTCTTAAAGCATTTCCAGGGCAAGGCGTTCACTATGTCATGAGACACCGCCATGACTACCTCACCTGTGATGACGCTCCTTCCGCGAGGACTCCGACACGCATGATCGCATCATTGAAGGAGGACTGAAAACAAACTGATGGAAACCAAACTGCTAATGTACCAGATCCCCATGACTGTGACATATGCGACGAAGTGCTCTGCAATGATACGCTCAAAGAGCTTGCATACCTCGTCGAGCAATACGAGCGACCAATAGCCGGAAGGCGAGGCCGCTGGCCGCCCTCGTTTTAGATAAGGACCAATTTCCCCGTATACGACACCTTGGTAGAACCAGTCTTTATTGAAGGATGAATGAGAAAACCTTAATAGTCAACATTCATAGAGATCGAGGAGTCATACTCACCCCGGAATGCTATCAGGTCAGGAGTGGTTCTCTTGCGGGGTTTAGCCACAGCACCTCTACCTCACCTTTGGTGACTACGGGCACGTCATTCTCGACGTAATCTCTAACATTGGCTGGGGTTTGGGCCAGCGGATGGTCTTACTGTTCCAGATTCTCTTTTTTCTCATTTTCGGGCCAAATTCTTGGCCAGCTTAATGATCTCCTAGAGGGACCTTTTGGTACCCTTGTAACACTTCTGTGCTCCTTCTCTCGGGCCTCAGGGCCTGGTGTACCGATAGCGGAGATGCACGCTGCGTGCACATTACGATCTCCACCAGGAATCACGCCTGCACGATAGCTGCATCCCGGAGAGCCCTTGATTCAGGCGTTTAACAGCCCAACGTATGCCCAAGTATTTAGGATAGCCAGTCGGTGGCTAGTTGGACGAGAAACGTCTAATCAAATATAACTATGGACGAATAACGACCCCTCCTTCCACCACATTCCAGCCCTGGACGCGGCGTATGCGATCAGGGGTCGCAAACGATACATTACGGTCGAACCGTGCACGTCATGGATTTGTCACCCAGTCCGCCGAAGTTCTCCCCCTACCAGTGGTTTTTCGGGAGCTCAAGTGTCACCCCCAAGCGTTGAAATTTTCCAGGACTGGGACGAAATGCGGTAAGAATGACGTCTTGCTTAGCGAGCCATAGTTCGAATTGATATTGCTCACAGGTTGTCGAGAAATAAGCGGCCACGATAACCACTCCGCTGCAATCAGCTGCAACGCAGCATCGGCTCCTAGCAATAATTGCAAGGCGCGAGGTGTCCACGTCAACACCCAAAGCTAAAAAAAAGCTAAGCTGTCTATGGTGATTGGGCTCCCGTGGTAGACCCAGTACGTCGTTATCAACGGTGACCACGTTATAGAACCTAATAGATTTGTCGTCATCGCAATCATGTTACGCACCTGTTGTAAAAGAAGTGTTTTGCTTCTTCCTTGATAACTACTTGCGGTAGGCGAATGTCCACTGTGCAATGCTCTGGCACAGGAGATCTTGAGCAGCAGAGCAGTGGTTTAGATTCACCTGTAGGATGCGGATAAGTAATGAACCTCCATTAATGAACCTCCATTCCCCCATCCTGTCATGAACGTGGCCGCTCCAGACCGGTAACACGAGGTGGTCTGTACTTTAGCCTACGTAACGCAACTACTAAAGTAG
Organism: Thumatha senex; assembly: GCA_948477245.1. Classification (NCBI taxonomy): domain Eukaryota; kingdom Metazoa; phylum Arthropoda; class Insecta; order Lepidoptera; family Erebidae; genus Thumatha; species Thumatha senex. The sequence goes on along the minus strand of OX419739.1, from coordinate 22,111,994 downwards.
TGCGGTGAGACAGCGGTAAGAGCTTGCTTTGTGACAGGACTAACTGCAGCGGAAGCAATGGTTCCTCACGGTAACTTTCACTGTGCACTGCACCCCCACACTCTCTCCGGTCAGAGACCTGTAGCACCTAGTTTCCCAGGACTGTAGGAGATACACTTTGATCTTTCAGAAGTCCCAATGAGGAGGTTCTGTTCGTCCGCTGTTTATTACACGCTGGGCAGCGGAATATCGTGACCGAAGCCGAAGCGTCTAGCTTTGACTCTCGCCTGGTCACTGGGACAGCCGCTGGCCTCCACGATGGGGAGATTACCACCTCTGTCATTGCTACGTCATCCAGACTCAATAAAAAATCATTACCGTTTGTTTCTTCTAATTACCATTCCATTTTAAAAAGAATGGGAATTAATGGTAATTATAATAATGGCAATGAGATTTTCAATAATTTCAGAAATAAAAGGATATTTTAAATAGGTAACGATTTTTTATGTTTAACACTGTATAGAGGGATATATATTGGATATATCTAGCAAATAATAATGTAAAAAACATAAAATAAACATAAAATTTTAGAAGGCAAATGGTATGTAGACATATTTAAAACCAAACCAGTTTTCGAGCAGGAGAACTCTAAATTACATAGTAAAAAAATGTACATTCAGGGGTGTGTTGTTAACGACCGTAATTCGGATCACCGCATTAATGCCAATCTCAATCAAATCAAGACTCGCTGACCATCAGGTCAGTGCGTAAATGCGAAAATATTGGGTCGTGAATGTCTTTGGTAAGGTAAGGACATTTTTCATTCGTAAACGTTACTAAAATATAATATGGATTGATTAACCTATAAACCGAAAACGTCATAAAAAAAATCGTTCTCCCAATAGACTTTCTAGAAAGACTCATAAATTTATTAAAATCTGGGAAATAGGACACGGATGGTGATTAGATTTTGGCTTTTATTTTCAAAATTTCAAGCATTTCTAACTAAAATCAAGATGTTATAAGGATTGCGCGTAACGCAGGTCTATGTTAATTAAACTAAAACAATGTAACATTAAAAAAAAAAAATGTTTAATGTGTTATTTATCGTCCGCCATGCAATATGCACAGAGAAAATTGCATTCATTGGCATAGAGTTGAAAATTGGTGGGGATCTTACATACACCATAATACAAGAAATATCAAAAGTACCCATCAATTGGACGTCCGTTTCGACAATCGATTGCGACACTACCGGTGGTGTGTCGTGGGGAAACACCTGAGTACCTACATTTAAATTTGTAACATTGACATTGTCAATACTGTTGTACGATATTATTACTGAGTCATATATAGATAACCTAGTAGTGCCTAGGGAGATAAAATTTCCAGTAGGCACTACTTGCTAAAGAATAGTGTCACGGGAAATGCAGTTTTACCCATGGCACTACTGGTAGTGTCACGGGAAATAGTCACGCAGTAGTGTCAAGGGATATGGACGTAGATAGCAGATAAACGGCTTCAAAAACACATCTTCAGTTACAACTGAAAATAACGCATTGATTGTAATGACAGTCTATGATGAAGAAGTTATGATAAAATTGTCACAAATATTTATCACACATTACACAAATATTTATCAGACATTACACAAATATATATCATCAACAGGTGATATCAACTTATTTACATACAGCCTTCATGGCGCTAATCGCGTTGACTCATACCGGCAGAGTACTCTTGTACTAACAATATACACCTTAACTTTTGCAAATGACTCACACTTTTTTATATAAAAACTATACATACACATACCTCCTCGCCTGTATATTCGCCACGGGGTAGGCAGTTGTGAACTATATATCTTACTAGTATTTACCTACTTGATAATCATTATTCTAAACATGTCAATGTCCTGAAGTCCTTCTAAACAGCTCGGCCGATTACTATGAAATTTATGTGTTCTGGTGGCAACTAAATGGGGTGCCCCATTTAGTTGCCATCTTGCCATTCAGAATTGTATCTGGTACGACTAAGTGGCAATGAGACGGTTTCTATGGGGCGAACAGGAAGGGCAAGTGACTGGCACACTTGCCGCAAGTGAGTTCATGTCCGACATAACAATCATGAGGGGATTTCCACACGAAACAAAAATAAGGGCAAGCGTGCCAAGTTCCGGGTACTGTAGAGTAGAAGTGTTATGTTTTCACGGTTAAACTACTGAACTGATTGTAATCAAATTTGACATAGAGATTGCTCAAAGCCTTGGGATCATTTATTAGCTTAAAAATCTAGTACATCCCTGACGGGGAAATCAGGGATACAGCGTGAAGATAGTTAAGAAGTCTACGTCAGTTGAGTGGTGAGAGTTTCCTAACCCTCTTATGGTTTTGAATATAACAGAGCCTATGGTAAGACGATAAAAAATATTGAATTCTGAATTTTTAGGATGTAAGACAATATCATTGGTAAATCAATATATTTTTAAAATTGGAATCTAACACAATCGTACAACAAATTAAACTATATTAAAAAGTAAATACCGTAAGATATGACAAACTTTGTAAATGAAATATATCAAACTCAAATAGGTAATGTAAAAGTAGCAACTTGTTCATAAGCTGGTATGATCTTAAAAGAGTCTGAGTGCCTCAAGCCGCTGAAAGAATTTCAGTTTCTGCTGGATGAGAGCAAGTATCCAGTCAGCAGTCGGCGCCACGTAGCGGACATCGTGATCCGTGTGTTGTCCTTCGATTCTGAAGAACATCTGTAAACAGCAAGAACATCTGTATCCCCGAAGGGGTAGGCAGAAGCATGCTATACGTCCATATTTCACCGTATGCATTTTTGTCCCATATAACAGGTGGTGAGCCCATTGTCGTGATAAAATGAATAAACGCAGGCTGTGGCGACCTGCTGTTAAAATTTTTCAAACCTTCCATACGGCCTTCAACTTGGCTAAAAGATTGCCATTTCACTGGCAACCGGGAGCAATGGCTTCACGTGCATTCCGAAGCACGAAACGCTTGCAATGTAAATGCCGCAAAGTGGTCACCCATCCGAGGACAAGCCGAAAGTTGCTTAAAGCGGTGATCATTTACGAGTACAGATCACTGATTTAGAGGGGTGAGAGCGAAGACACATGATACTTTTATTTATTTTTTACAATCCACACGAAAATGAGGTTCCTTTTCTGGGATTTTCTATGATAGTTTTAAATTCTTGTACATTTATCCTCCTACTCGTTTTTGAAATATTATTCTTTAATAGAAAACGCAACCTTTAATGACAATCATGTTTTATCCTATTAATATTATAAACAAGAAAGTTAGTAAGAATGGATGTTTGTTAATTTTTCATTTAAAACTACTGAATGGATTTTGATAAAATTTTACAGTAATATAGCGCACACATCAGAATAACACATAGGCTACTTTTTATCCCGGGAAAAAGTTACTTTAGGAAACGGGAACTTTACAACGCGTGCGGAGCCGCGGGTGTTAACTAGTAATGTATAAAAATTTGCCCGATTTGTCTACATTTATAATTACTGCTTCGCTCTCTCGGGCAGTAGCGTGACGAAATAATAGCCTATAGCCTTCCTCGATTAATTGTGATGCCTTCCTCGATTAACCAACTCGTGGTGCACCTGCTGAATCATGGACGAGCCACGTTGGGAGGTCAGACGGTGGCCGCTCCAACAATGTCATTAGAAACCAAAAGATAGCTTCTAGCAGCCAAAAAAAAGTGGACTCCCGATTCCAAATCCAGGTAGGGTTTAGATGCAATTGGGAATACATTATGATGAAAGAGAATTCATGTTTATTGTTTACTTATAAAGATGTTCCAGTGTCTATGGCACTGGTGTGATATAACTGAAAAATATTCGCAGTCAAATTTATATAATATTTCGGGACTTATTCTCGATTTAGGTACAGAGCCTACCTTATACTTCCGGACGTTTCGACTGGATTACATCAGGGGGCCGAGTCTACTATTGAAAAGCCGTAGAATAGAATCAGAATTGATGTTTTTAGCTGTCAAAATGTTAGTAGACTATCAAAAATGCAACTGACAAGCGACCACTGGCGCGGTAAGTGTTAGTAGAATTCTATCGGCCAACCGAAAGAAGTCTATTGAAGTACAATTGTAATAGTAGACTACGAAAAACTGTCAAAATTGTACCGATGGCTTTCTGTTTAGCGACGATTTCGACACGATTTAAATAGCAGACTCGGCCCCCACACAGCCGTGTTCACGGATGGACAAGGATATTATCTATTTCTTTGGTGAGCTTCAATTTCAAGACATTATGACTTTATGAATAAACAAATAAATTGATACCAAAACGAACAGACAAAAAAAAATTCAATGCTTCATACCTCCGGAGCCTTCGACTTATCCGTTTGACGATCTTCAACTCTAAAAAACACTGAAGCTGTAGCTTGAGGTATAGGATAAGAAGGAGTAGGCTGACTGAAAATAGCCTGAAATTTTTTGATAAAAATTCGGTTACATACAAAAATAAATAAATTAAAATTTGAAACTGGATTTGGAGTTGCAAATACAGTTGGTTTGGTTGTATATGTGTGTGTGTGTGTGTGTGTGTGTGTGTGTGTGTATGCGCGCGCGGCGTGGTTTTATGTGTCATGTTAATTTAAACGCCTGGAAACCTCGCGGATTATACTACATCGTCACAGAAAAATGGGGTGGGTATAACTGAATCGAATCATCTATAATTATTCGGAGTTTCTGTACGGCTATCTGTGACTTGAGAACCAGTTATGCTCTACACAGTCGATATCTGAGCCTTTTATCAGCTAGCCTTTAACGACCACAATCCGATGTTTGACCTGTGGAGTGTCGCCCGGACATACGTCACGTCGCCACCTATACGCACTTCAGGTTTTTTCATATTTAGCTCGCAAAAACAATGTTACCAGCGTTCGCCCGCGACATAGTCCACATGACTCCGGACAGTGTCCTTCAAGTTAGCGGTCCAATGATGTGCTTCTTCACGCTCCACTTGAAGAACCCAGGATTATAAGAGCTAGGAAATACGTGCACTGGCAGAGCGTTCCAGGTTTCTATAGTTCGACGAACAAACGATCTTTTGAATCGTTCCGTTCTGGCAAAAAATCTCTCTACTACAGGAGAGTGACAGCTTTGCCCAGCACGTGGTGTTCGGGAACTAAAGAGGGTATAGCAGAAGTTACATGGGATTAGGTTGCAGAGTTCTTCAGAACACTCGCCATGGTAGATTTGGTAGAATGCAGCCAGGGAAGCTTTTGTTCTACACTGCGCACTGTAGCCTTGAACCGATGGTTCAAGGCTACTTGTTATCTCAGGATAATCTAAACTGTGACTAGCACTTCTCTGCATAGCGTCCAACGCAAACAGTAACTCGCTACGAACGCCTATACCGAGGATGTCTAGATTGTCTTTCATTGGTATTGTAATGTTCTGACGAGAGGGTAAAGGTAGCAAATGGGATTTTTTAGATGTGAACACACACGCTTGTGTTTTTTGGACATTAAAAGCAACCACGTTTTCCCAGTAACAGGCGTCCACCAAATGTTGCCGTCTCCTTTCCTCTATGTCGGCCTGTCCCGCGCTCGTAAGTAGCTGGCCATTCAGTAGCACAATTGAGGCGGTAGACCATATGCTGGAAGCTTGGAAAGAAGCGACGTTTACCAAACTCTATCGACGACTTTGGCAAGTCTAATAGCCTTGGACTTACTAGTGCCTTTCCATAGTCTCAACCTAAATATATGCTACTACACTAAAAGATTACTCGCTGATAGCTTTAGCCTAAACGATTGTTTCTACATAGGCTAATATGTGGGTACTATTTCAGTATAGTATCGGACTACAACCAGCCCCAAGAGAGTCCTCGTGAGCCCATCAATAGTATTTGTTGCTCCAAGCCCGCGCTCGTCGATGATGGAGAGCGTTTTTGGAATTCCAGCGACCAGTGAGTCTTTTGAGACAAGAGTGAAGCTAGGTTTTTCCCATAGGGGTTCCAATTTATCTTAGCTTTTCTATCTTACCTCGAAATAATAATATTTGCACGCCTCATCACTTGTAGATCCTCTGTACTTCAGGCAGTACTTGAAGACTGTGGTCAAGTGCCAATAGTTCTCTATGGCGTCCCCAATAAACTTTTCGGCAGTGACAGGTATCGGCGTCTCAATACTCTTCAGACTCAAACGATTACCTGCCCAGGCATATGATGCAGTTCCTGTCAAAAAAAATATTTTTAAAAACATCTCAATGAAAGGGCTAGAATAGATGGAATAGATGGGATGGGCATCATATTGCAACCATACTCAAATGGTTAATGGTTATGGTTCATCTCTGCCGCACAACTCCCGCGAGCAGCGTCGTGACCTCTTATCATATTTAAATTCTGAATATTACAGTACAGGGCCTCAAGTCTACTAATTTACATTAAAGAACAAGCCATTGGCATTCCATCGCCACTCAATTGACATGCCATTAACATTGAGCAAAAATCGGTAATCTACTAACGTAAAGACACGGTGTTAGCAAAATGTCGATGGAGTGGCAATGGAATGACCATGGCACAACAGTGGCGCTGCCAACAATATTGCCATTTTTTGAAAATCAAATACCTCGTTTCTTATAATATCAATATGCATTACGTTTCCTATAATTTTGATTCGAATAATTGTTCATTTTATAAAGACTTATTATATTTAATGATTTAAGTAGGTATATATATGATGCAATCAACACAAATTAAGCATAATTAAACTGAAAATTAAATGATATCTGAGGCTGTTTCTGCGTGCCTGTGCTACATGAAAAAAAGTTACGAGTAAATATATTGACATTAGTGTCAATAATATTCAGAAACTTCGGCGCGGTAAAACAAACCATTTACTCATATTATAATATATTAATAGTCCATAATAAAGTTACAACTTTACAAGAAATAGTTGTTTAGGGGCAAAATGTCAAATTTTCGTAAGTAGGTACTCGTACTTTAACATATCACAGTATTAAGAAACAAACCTTTTGTACACATCTCATCGTTTAATTTTAATCTTGATAATCATTGAGTTAAAATACTATAGAGTCACAATCTTAAACAGACAACACTCAAAAAATGTCCGAGCGCCGTTCTACATACCTATTCATTTAATATAAAAAAGTTCAAAATGACATTTGCTCGAATTTAGGCGTTAGGCCGATTGCATAATGTTCAAAATCGCTCGTATGCAATGTCATCATCATTCACAATGGGCTTGCGTACGTATAGGGAACAAGTCAGCAGTGGAGACGTAATTGATACTCAAATTATTATTATTTTTTGCCTAGAAGGAGTGTATAATGTAAAATGTAAAGAGTAATATATAACAAAATTAGACTGTATAAAAGAGTGAGTTAAAATATACCTAGAAGAACTCCGAAACTACCATTTGATTTTAAAAAAGGTTTCAGTATTTTTATTTCATCTACCTATCATATTATTGCACTAGTAAATTAAGTAAGTAGTGGTTATGCGTGGAGCAGAGAGCAAAATAAAACAAAATTAATATGAGGAATAAAGGTTTTATGTATTAGAACTTTAATTAATGAACCGAAAAATCTGGTATAATTACATTAGATAGTAAAAATACTTTTCATGAACATAGCAGGATAAATACAACAACGTTTCTAAATTGTATTGTTGTATAGTAAAAAACCTAATCAACATTTTTGTTAAGAACACTATTAAGAACACCTTTATAAATTAATTTAGTGATACTTTAAAATAGTACAACGCAATCGACCTATTTTTAGTACGAAAAACTAAAAAATAAAACATTCAGCAACATGGTAATACATAAGTATAAATATTTAGTTCATAAACTCAAAAAATATTTAGTGTCAATCCGCTCCATAGCTTTCCGTTAGAATACAATTTGCAAGTCACTCTCGGACGCGACACTATTTGTTTCTCTTTTACTCTTGCATATTTATCTAAAGTGTGAAAGAGATACACGTTAGACGCGATGCGCGGTTGGGCGGTCAGCATTTTATTTTTGCTAACAAAATGATTTTTTTTGAAATTTAAATGTAAACACGCACTGTGGATACATAAATACGTAAATTAGTTTTGATACTTACCTAAAATATGAGACACCATCCTTTTTGTCACGTATCTGCTGTTATTTGGGCAGGAAACAACCGAACACTTTGGCATCACAGACGTTCTACGAGGATTGCGGTCGCCTTACAACTAAACAAAAACTCTGCGCACTTCGCAGCGTGCGCCGAGTTTCGGCGCGGACATTTTATTTGTCTGATTGTGACTCTATAGTATTGTAACTCAATGTTGATAATACAAAGTTTCTTACTTGTTTCAGAAAAACGACAATTGCGGACCTGGCATTGAGATGTTCTCTATCCATAGAAGAATTTTGTGAAATGTTTAGTTTGAGCATAGTAGCTATTCATTATAATAAACTTGTTCAAAGTATTGGGTACCTTTCGACTAATAGTGAGTGTATTTTAAGAGATTCTCCATAACTCTATTAGAATCGACTTTACACAAGTGGAAACTGAGAACTCAATAAATGAAATATTTTTTAAGTTGTCCTTAATATACCTATGCCGAGCAATAGCTTAGAAAAGTTTAAGGAGAGACTTATCTTAGGTACTATTTTACTGGGGATTGGATTAGACTATACTAATTATTTAATTGTCTTTACATTTTTTTTGTTTGTCTTTACATTGACAAAAATAAAGAAATCCAAATTAGGTACCAGAAACAAAAATTTAAGCTGCCGGCAACAGGTATTAAACTTTTAAATCTTCTTATTGATATTTGTGTTGAGGTGAAGTTTTATCAACATTAGTAGGGCACAATCCACTGGCAAGTGCTGTTCCTACTGACTTGTGGATGAGGCAGGCAACTCAAAACAAGAATGTGCATAACTGAAAACCAATGGGCATAGAAATTTAAATATAAACCAAAATTCTTTGACCTGTCCAATATAAAGCATACCTAGTACTACGTAGTTCAAGCTGTATTATTACTTCTGCTGAACCAATTTTAATGAAACATAGCGCAGTATTTAAGCTGAAATTTTTTCTAATAGTAGAGTTGTGATCAACTGGCTGGATTTTGCTCCAACTCCGAACAAATGAACAAACAGGCATGAAGAAAAATAATTACAGTTTCAGACTCACAATCCCTGAGGAGTTGATAACAATTATTTATTTTTATTTATTTAGAATGTAGTCACAGCTATTTATACAATTTTATTATAGTATAGATTATCACTAATTAATACTTATTAAATTGATATTGTTTAACAAATTGATTGATATTGTGTACGTGTTGGGGTGTAAAGGGCCCCACCAATATTACTAGGGCCTAAGTGACACCCGCTAGCACCAGCACCAGCAGACCAACAGTGGTCACTCCCAATGATGCCTAACTAGCTAAACTAAAGCTGCTCCTGTACTCACAATAAGTAAACACCAGTTCTAGGAATCCACTTAGAACGGAAGTGACTGGAAATATTTTAAGATGAAGATATGTCACAAATATAAATGTGCTGAAGTGGGCTATGAGCTGATTCTGATGCATGAGATTTGTATAAGACACCCCAACCTAGCCTTTGGCCATACGTAGCGGGAAGGGTATTATCTGGTTTTCGTCAATAGGAGTTGGGCATAGCATTCATATAACTCATGAATGGTTTCACAAGTTACCAAAATGCTTTGTTCACATGTTTCACAACATTGTACTGGATTTTGACCCATTAGAGTTAGGAGACCCTGCTGCATAAAAATAACAGGAATATATCAGACATAAGCTGAAATACAAAGAGAAGTTGTAACTTGTACCTAAAACAAAACTGAAATTCCATAACTTAAATTGTAATCATGGAATATTTATTCTGCGATTTTTTTTACTCAGTCTCCCTATTGTGACGAACATCTTACTATTTACAACTATCTCTCTTCGGGAATTAGGTACTGAAACATTATGTCTTCGTCGACTATCTTCGCCTAACATTAACATGTGTAATATTTTTCGTTTTTAACTAATTATTAACTAAATATGAGATAAATATACTATTAACAACTCGTAAAATAGCAGTGTCTGCTTGATGGTGGTTCAATGGCGGCGTAATGACAAATAATCATACTGAAGCCATCGTGAGGTCATTGAATCTAATGTCAAATAATTAGTAGACTACCGTTTGCCAAACTATTGGAAAGACACCGAGACGTCATTGATTAGTAGAATACAGATTTGTATGAGTGGCAGTCTAATGACAAGTCAGCGAGAGGCCATTGGTCTTAAATAGTTAGCGGACTACGAAAAGTGCAAAACTGTGCCATTGTCAGGCCATCGACACTCTATTGATACACTATTGTAATAGTAGACTTCGGGCCCAGGTAGCCACAACCTACGCCTGTCTATTTCAACACAACAATGGGCTCACCACCTATTACGTGGAACATAAATGCACACAGTGAAAAGTGGGCGTATAATAATGCCTCTGCCACCCCTTCGGGGATAAGGTGATTAATTACCAAATATTACAGTACCAGCAAGCTCTTCCAATCCTTGTCTAATACCCACCCGCTCCTTAGCTAAGTTTACGGTGTTTATCACAATGTTTTTGGCTCTCTCTTCAAGTGCTTGCAGCTCTGGAGTACATTTGGTTCTATCTATCGGCCTGAACAGGGGTACATCAAAATCCATTTTGCGATATTTTGTAAAATACAATAATAGATACAATAAAAACTAATTAAACTGTGGTCCGAAGTCATTTATGTCACTATGCAACTTTAAATACCTTGCCAGTCAATATTTTTAGTAATTTTGTAAAAAGGTTTTATTCTATAGGAATAGCCTCTTATTCTATAGAAAAGGCTCCTTTTCTCATTTCTAATATTTTCTAAGGATAATTGTACTGGATAGCTAATATAAAGAGTAACCAATAATCTCCAATAATAAGTTATTCATAATCTTATCTGGATAGTCACTTGCCTTTAAACAACCCCATACATAATAGGGAACCGCGTTTCAAAACTTTAATCAAGTACCTAGCAAGCAACAACCTCTGTAATTATGACCTATGACAGAAGTACAATGACATACCGAACATCAGATTAATAAAAACCGTCAATACGCGTGTCATACTGCGAACAATGTACGGTTCCGTATTTGTCTCCATTATAACTTACTTATCCGTGATATGTTTCTTTTTAATTAGTTATGTACGTTATACAAAACATTCCATGACTTATTTCATAGAATTATAAAATAACCGCTTTACTGTTAGAGGGAGGGGGGGTGGGCATCTTCCACTTCAATGCTTATTATTTCACTTACTTATACCTTGATGGAGGATATTAACTACCCAAAAAAAATTAACTAACTATCTTCATGCTGTATCCCTAACGGGGTAGTCAGAGAAGACAGATCTCCAGCCTTCGCAAAAAAAATTGTATTTGAGAAATTTAATTGATGGTCAATAAAAGTTAGGTAAATTAAAATATTTAAATTTTATTGCATATGTACGAGTACAATCAAGTGGTTTAAGGGGCCCCATCATGATCTCAGGGGCCCCAGAGACCTCATATGCTAGCGACGCATTTACTGACGAACGAACGAGGTAATGAGACAGGCATCCTTCCGACGTAGCTTAACGTTCCTCTGAAAAAGGACTTCCATTAGGTCCGAAACTAGTCGGGCTATCCCGAAATACACACGTGAGTATAACCGTTTAGTTTGTAATAAAACCCGTTATATTCGTGGTCCGTTACATTACATTATTTTAACATCATGGGACATTATGTTGCGATGAATAATGTCGCAACTCCAAGGGTTCCTGTTTACTACGGTACCCTAAAAAATGACAATACTGTTACTGTCTTTTAAAAAAGCATAAATGTATGTAAAACATAATGAATTTCGAAGTGAAATTAGAAAATCTACAAAGGGTTCCAGAGTTTCAGTCGGTTGTAGAACGGGCGAAGAATATTGTAGTCCAAACGGTCCATTTAGCCAAACAAAGAATTGGAATCAGACAAGGGCTTGGAGAGCTTGCTGGTGAGTAAGTTACTAAAATATACTAGCTAGACACTGTTGGTGTACGAGGAGCTGCTGAAAAGAGCTTTATAATTACCTAGGTGATTACTAGGTGACTCCCACGGCTTCGCCCGTTACTTACTTCGAACTCCCGCCGCACCTATTTAATACCGTCATTTATGAATTCTACAATCATGCATAAAAAATTGCCGATTTGTCGACATTTATGATTACTACTCCATGGTAGTAGCATACACATGGTAGTACATAATTTTAGCGTATAGCCTTCCTCGATAAATGGGCAATCTATCACAAAGAGAATTTTTCAAATCCTACCAGTAGTTCATAAGATTAGCGCGTTAAACCGAACAAATATACTAACAAACTAAGCATTTTTATACCGGGTGCTTAAAAAAAATGTATACACACTTTAAACTATTGTAGTTTTCCCGCTCTACAAGGCTAATGTTATATTTCTTCGCCAGGTGCAAGCATAATCGTCCCGGAATTTGTAATATCAACATGGGGGACGTACGTTTGAGTTTTGAAGAACGTAAGCAGGTTATTAAGTGGTACTGGAAGTTTGAGAATGTAAATGAAGTTCAAAGACAGTGGAGAAGGGAGTATGATACAGAACCACCTTCAAGATTAACAATTACACGCATACGAGACAAATTCGAAGTTCATGGAACAGTGTGTGATGTGCATAAAGGTCATTCAGGTCGGCCTCGAACAGCTACAAGTGATGAGTCATCAACGGCAGTCTTGGAACTGTTTCAACGCTCTCCTAACAAATCTTCAAGGCAAGGGGCACGTGAAAGTGATGTAAGTGCTAGCAGCGTGCTACGCATTCTGAAGAGAGGCAAGTATCGTGTTTACATTCCAAGGCTGGTGCAACAGCTAAATGACGACGATCCAGATCGAAGGTTGCAATTTTGTGAATGGATTCAGGAGATGGTGATACGTGAACCGGGATTTATGGGTAGCATCATTTGGTCGGATGAAGCCCAATTCAAACTTAATGGAACTGTCAATAGGCACAATTGTGTTTACTGGTGTGAAGAAAATCCTCACATTACAATTGAAAAAGCTGTAAATTTGCCTGGTGTAAATGTGTGGTGCGGTTTGTCTTCAAGGGGACTCATTGGACCTTTTCGATTTGAAGGCACTGTAACTGGTATTAATTACCTAACAATGCTTGCTGATTCCATATTTCCTGCCATTCGTGCATTATACGGTAATGATGATTTTTATTTTCAACAAGATGGTGCTCCGCCGCACTATCACAGGGACGTACGAGCTTACCTGGATCAAAATTTGTCGGGCAAGTGGATAGGACGCAGAGGGCCAATCGAGTTTCCAGCACGCTCTCCAGACCTTACACCACTGGATTTCTTCTTGTGGGGCACAGTAAAAGATGAGGTGTACAAACGTAAACCACGTAACCTAGACATTCTTTGGAATGAGATTCAAGCAGTGTGTAGAGAAATCTCATTGGACGTTTTGATACGATGTACAGAATCTGTGGTGACTCGTACTCAGAATTGTATTGATGCTGCAGGTCACCAATTTGAACAGTATTAACATTTGTTATTTATGTTTCATTTACATTGGACTTTCAGCTTTCTATTTTCCTGAAATTTAACTTTGTAGAACGGTAAATAAATTTTCTATGGAAGTTCAAAGTGTGTATACATTTTTTTGAAGCACCCTGTATATTAGTATGGACTAGTTTAGATAAGTAATAAGTAAAGAGTAATAGATTTCTGGTAAAAATATTCGTAACAAAATGTTTTTTTTTAAATTACGTTAAAGTTCATCGTGCTCCGTAAGTTTGGACACATCCAACAATTAAAACGGTTGACGAAGAATATATATTGTGCGAAAGTAAATAGTAGGAGTTAGTTGCTCAAAACGGAAAGGTCAAAAGCACTTGGGATACCCAGACGTGCATGTATGAATGAATCTATTAATGAATCCTGGTGATCTATCCTCTATAACTAACTATATTCACGCTGTATAGCTGACGGGGGTCAGACAGCGTGAATATAGTTAGTTAGTTAGTTGTAAGTTTATCATTTCTGATTATAAGGACGTACTTGATAGACATATACAGACGGCTTATTTATTTTCAACACCAACAAATATCGTTATATTTTAGCTAATGTATACAAAAACTTTAAGAATTAAATAATATTAAAACCTTTCACAAGAATTGTATCTATCCATTGTTAAAAGCTACTGAAGGTGCTGCTCCAAGCTCCATTTTTGAGCAATCTGTTCATGTGGTTTTCGGTTTTACACAATAAATATACTTCGTCAATCGTTCCTCAATAATTCGTTGGACGTGAACGAACCAACGGAGCACGCCCTTTTCCAGCTTTATGCTGACACTTTTATTCAAAACAGCCTATCATTAATCAGCCTTATATCATAGATGTAAAGAGGTGGATTAATTCGTCAGTTTTGAGCAGGTCACGGTGGTGTAGTTGGTTAACGCGTCTGGTGCGTTGAACCAGAAGACTCTGGTTCGAGTCCAGCTCGTGACTGAAAAATGTTACCTATACATATGAATTTGTTTGTGGTTGAACATTGTGTTCGCCACAAACAAATCCTTTTCCTTACAAAATGCCAGTATTAGCTTGCCAGCGTCGTTCACCCTTTTATCCCCATACATCCCGAGTACCGACTCAAAACCATCGCGAGCGTACCCACCCATCCATTCAAGTCTCCACATACTATAAGTCTTTCATTTCCTTCTATCACATTTATAGCTTCTTTCATACTCTCCCAGAAATCCTCTAGCTCACTCGTGTTCGACGAAGATACTGGCACGTAAGCAGCTACCAGGAAAATCTTCGCCAAACCAAGTTTTACACGGATCCAGAGGATTCTAGGACCTACCAGTTTGTACTTATACATACCGGAGGCCAATCGCGAGGACAGCAAAATTCCAACCCCCCGACTGCCATGCTCGCTCTCTGGTACTCCAGACCAAAGCGCGAGCATCCCACCCGGGAGCTCCAAGACTTCGCTGCCCTTGCGCTTGGTCTCTGTCAAGCACACTGCATCTAACTTTCTCTCATTCATAACATCCATCAACTCATTCATCTTATCTGTCATTCCTCCCCTAACATTCCACGCAGCTACCCTGCACTCCATCCTCCACTTCCCGCCGTGTCGGGCCGCGCGTGTAGGGTGGCGGTCCCCTACGCCGCTCTGGCTCACACTTTTCGCACCAGCGGGGACGAACTGGTGCGCGTCGCCTCGGGGGCACGCCCTAGCAGTAATCGCCCTGGTGGCACTCGTGTTGGAGTAGAATTGCAGCCGTAGCTGGCAGGGATGGCGACGGGCACGCTTCTACTCTTCATCCCATCCACTTTAAAATATAAAATTTAAAGCCTATCATAAAGTAATCGATCAAATTATTCGGACAGTTGGTGCATCCTACGTGTGGGCCGATCATCGTCTGAATCTTAGCAGTATCGAGACTCCAGTACCCATTTCGGGTGAATTGTTTATCGCCAGAATCATTGAATACGATTGGAACCTGACTGAAGTCTTCAAATATTGCGTCCAGTACCTAGGAGAGTCTACCGATGAAGCTTCTCATTATTACTATTTCGAGGTAAGCTTAAGCGATAGTAATGAGTTTTACTTACTTATAAGTCACGCTTTAATCCCCAAAGGGGTAGGCAGATGCATATATTACTTCTACTTCCATTGTATTAGGTTTATCTTGTAAATGGCGGATGTAAGGTATTTAATAATAAATATATAGAGTAAAATAGTCACCCGATTTAGATAAATAAAGTACTAATAGAATGATCTTATTTGTCCGGAATACACATGGTTAAATGTGGGCATATAATATGCCTCTGCCACCCCTTCAGAGATAAGGCGTGATAGAAAAATAATATTTTATGTGTCATCAGGTTCTAGGCTATATGGCATTTCATTATAATCAATGTTCGGTCACTCAACGCAACGTTTTTTTTTTTTAAATATATAGACATACTTAGGTACTTTAAGATTGAGTTTTTTAATTATTATTTGCTTTTTAAAGGGAACTTACTAATTTGTGTCAGAGGCTTTTATTTTTTTTAAACTTTTAATAGGTAGGTACATACTTATTATAATGTAGATTTTGTTAAGCTGTAAATACATACATAGCATCCCTTTTAAAAAAAAATATTTCCTACTACACTTTTACCCCCAGAGCTTTTTCACAACTCAACCGATTTTTTGTGCTTCGTCTGTTAGTCAGCAGTTGCACCACTTGAAGGAAGCTCATTCAGATAGAGATGTTTTCCCGTTCCCGTTTCCCACAGGAACATGTTCTTGAAAAAAAGTAGCCTATGTGTTATTCTGATGTATAAGCTATATTATAGTAAAGTTTCATTCAAATTCATTCAGTAGTTTTTACGTGAAAGAGTAACAAACATCCATTATTACAAACTTTCGTGTTTATAATATTATTAGGATAGCATAAGGCGTTTCTAGTAGAGAGCGCATGAGTAACGTCGACTCCTTGCTTTGTGGCCAAATCGCTCCACGTAAATATTTATATAGATAATTTTAGAACTTATCAAGCGAGAGATGCATCTACGCTGGTACAACAGTAAAGTAAAGGTCTATTATTTATTTATTATTTATCTATCACGCCTTATCCCCGAAGGGTAGGCAGAGGCATATATATTATATGCCCACTTTTACCATGTGCAAAGTAAAGGTCCAAAATAAAAAAAATAAAATAAAAAGCCTTTATTAATATTTCTTACAAACAGAGAAGAAAAACAAAATTAACAAGTATGTGTGATAGTTTTTGTATTTTTATTCACTAGAATTTTATACTAAGTTATTTTTTTATTACTAGTTATGTAAACTAAAAAAAAATTTTAGTTTGTAAGAATCCCTCCGCGGGTGAAGGCCTTCTCCAAAGAAGTCCACTTGTCCCTATCATGGGCTTTTTGCATACAGTCTGCTCCTGCCATATTATCAAAGGAAAGTAAAGGTATAGGTTATATTAAAGTTTGGAATATCTAAAACCTATGGCGCGTAAATAACTCTCCAATAAATAAGCAGAAGTGAAGAGTACCTACCTATTAGAGTAGGTATAGGTTGTGAAGTGAAGCACATAACTTTGCTTTTCGGTTAAGATTACGTCCGGAGACTCGACGCTGCGATAACTTTTTGGTCCAGGAGTGTTAAGAAAGAGAGATAGGAAATGTTATTCCATCATCTCGCCGCTTTTTACGTAGATAAGTAAATGCATTACATGGCAATTTTTAGGCATTGTACAATTTTATTTTTTCGTATATTTTAGGCCATCTTCAGCCAGCCCACGGCTTCTTATCCGATCCCTCAAGTGGCAGCGTCAGTATTTTTCAGAATCGACGACAGGCATACGGAGAAACGAAAAACGCCTAATGTAAGGAATATTCTTATTTTGCATAGTACATACATACACGAATATCTAATAGAGCTTGTATATAAATTCAAAATATTTTAGTTTTGGTAGGCCGAGAGTTACATATGAAGACCACATCAACAGATCGTTGTCGATGTCCTATCTAATTACCCCGTCAGGGATACAGCGTAAAGATAGTTAGATAGTTCTTGGATAGTGTAATGAACCGGCGGCGGGCGGCGGCCTTTGTACGTAATTCTTATTCATCTTAGGGCCGTATGAGACGGGGCTGCTGAAAATACCAGCGGCTATGCCTTTTTGAGTCTTACATTTAGCTAATTCTATACATCAACTGTTAAGTTGTTCTTCGATGAGATTTCAAAATATTCTGAATTTGCAAACTGTACTTTTTCTCACTCATCGCGAAAGTATCGGTTGCTAAATAAAGTGTAAAATGGAATTATTAATAATCATCATAAGCCATCACTTTTAACCCACGACGGAAAACGAGGGGTTTTTTAAGTTTAACCTGCGTTTCTGTGTCATCATAGCTTGATGGACTAACATCGGTGCGTATTTTTTGATCGAGATGGTTCTTAGCTGTAAATTATAAAGAACATCAGCTCACTTCCTAGATTATCAAGGGATCTCACTAAAATCCGCAAGTTCGATTGATCTGAAATTTGGTATAATGTCATTTTCATGGTGATTTTTACGACATAGTAATCTGGAACTCGCCGGTGCATCCAGTAGTCTGCGAGATACCCAACTCCTCAGAAAATTACAGTATTATAATTGTCATGTTTGGACTTATTAGAATAATCTCAATAAGTAGTTCACAACACACGAACAACACGGGCGGGGCAGAAATGTCATCCTTACACTGAGGTCACCATCTTGCCCAGAACAGAAAGATTCCGTAGGTCTTTCTTATGTCGCACTATGAAAGCTTGGAACTCTCTTCCGGCGCACGTGTTTCCCTCCTCTTACAATCCTGGGTCCTTAAGAGAAGCGTGAAAAGGCATATTTCTGGGCCGTCCAGTTGAGGGTCGCTATCGGAGCCCTGTGAGTTGAGATAGCGGCCCACGATCATGGGTCGTCGTCTTTGCTTAACATCAGGCGGACGACGCCATATTGACGTGCAATAAAGTTATTGTTCTTGGTTTGGGGGCTTTTAATTTTTTAAAATAATCTTGTATTATGCAGATGTGGTTTAGAATCGAAGGTCAAGCGACTGATCACGATGTTCGCCACGTGGCTCCGACTGCTGACTGGATCCTTGCTGTTATGCAGCAGAAACTCAAGTTCTTTAGAAGGATTGAGCACCTGGGTTTGTTCTGAGATGGCTGTGAATAAGAACTTGTAGAATATACCTGTTACTTTATGTTTAAATAGCTATTGTAATATTAGAACTTAGCTTTATTTATTAAATATATACTATGTGTAAATTGCAAAAGAGTTTTATTTTTTCTGTAATGAACAAAATTTTCGTACATTTTACATGGTACCATTTCGTTACGTTCCGATCTAGCAATTTGATAAAATAAAAAATAAAATAAAAATATCTTTATTTTGCATAGACCATTTTAACGGCGCTTACAAAATGTCATACACTATTTAAAATATTTAAAGCGACCACCGGTTCGGAACGCGGCCCACCTGAGAAGAACCGGCAAGAAACTTAGGAAGGCTTTTTTTTTTGATGGCCTATTTACAATTTAATATTATTTCACTTTGCCAGCAGATCATTTCCAGGCGTCCCTGTCCTGCAAATAGTCTATAACGGAGTAAAAACCTTTTTCACAAAGCTTGTTTTTAATAAACTTTTTAAATTTATTTAAAGGTAAATTTCTCAGGTCACAGGGAAGCTTGTTGTAAAAGCGTATACAGTTACCCTGGAAAGAATCGCCAATCTTATGTAGTCGACTGTGGTGGACTGAAAGATTATTTTTATTTCTAGTGTTTATATTATGTTTATCACAGAGTTTAGAAAACTGTGATAGATTTTTCTGGACATACATAAGATTGGCAAAAATGTATTGTGATGGTACGGTTAGAATATTTACTTCTTTGAATTTTTCTCGGAGAGAAACTCTGGGGCCCAAATTATAAATAGCGCGTACAGCCCGCTTTTGTAGAACAAAAATAATATTTAAATCTGCAGCACTCCCCCAAAGGAGAATACCGTAAGACATAATACTATGAAAATAGCTGAAGTAAACCATTCTAGCCGTATCCACATCTGTTAGAGTCCTGATCTTTTTTACAGCGTATGCAGCCGAACTTAATCTAGAGGCTGTCTTTTCTATGTGTGGGCCCCACTGCAAATTGGCATCAATAGTTATACCTAGGAACACAGTTGATTCTACAAACTCTAACACTTATCCAATCTGAAACCTCAGCAGCCAGTGGCATATGGTTTTGGTATAATAAAATGATACAAAGTTATTATTGACTGCCTCGGTGGCGCAGTGGTAGTTTGTGCGACTGCTGCGCTGAGGTCCCGGGTTGGTTTCCCGGGTCGGAACAAATATTTGTGTAAGCCGCAAATGCCGGTTTTGGAGTTTGGGTGTTTCCTATATATAATATGTATGTATTAAGAAATAGATAAGCATGTATATCAATTGTCTAGATCCCATAGTACAAGCTTATAGCTTAATTTGGACTAGACGGCGCTGTGTAAAATGTATCCCATAAAATTTATTAATTTATACCACGATTGTACAAGAGTGATCAATGTAAATACTTGTCATAGACTAGGGTCCGTGTTCCAGAATGTTTCTTAATGATCAGTCAGCGCTTGAGAGTAGATTTTATACAGCAAAATCTAGCCTCAAGCGTTGATTCAGGATTGGTAGACGTTCTGGATTACGGACCTAGATCTACAATTGCGAATGATACGTACTTACTACGTACTTGCGACAGTAGAGAGTAGGAGTTAGGGAATTCTTTCTGTCCTCCGTGGGGTAGACCGAGGCTTACATATTAGGATGACGTGAGCTATTGCTCAAAAATGGAAATGTCAAAAGTACTGTGATACCCAGACGTTATTTTTTATTATTTTATTTATCAATCACGCATTATCCCTGAAGGGATGGCAGAGACATATTATACGCCCACTTTTTACCGTGTGTATTCCTGTACCACGTAGTAGATGGTGGGTGTGAACATTGCCTTGTTGAAATAGACAGACGCATAGATTGTGGCTACCAAGCAGCTTTCAAGCCGTCCATAAGGCCTTCAACATGGCTTAACAACTGCTTGTTACTGGCAACCGGGACCGATGGCGTAACGTACCTTCGAAAGCACGGAAACGCTCGTAAATTTAATTGCCACAAAGTCATTATAATAGGCCACATTTGACAAGTGTCAGTTTTTGCTTAATAGTGAGATGACATGATTAAAAATATCGATTAATGTGAACGAACCGATACGGACTTCAAATATATATGAATCGATTCAGTTATTTTAAAAAGTAAGCTATCCAGTAGAAAGTGGTATAGTATTTCATTTGAATCCCTGTCCAATTATTGTTATACTTTTTCTATCGTAAATTTAGGAACAATATCTGAACACTAAACGAAAAATCTAACGAAAACTATTAAATTTATAATTATCAATTCAATATATTTTTGATATAAGTTTATAATTGTTATTTTATTCGAGTACTCTATAACGTGAAGGCTGGTAATGTGGGTATTTATTTATAGTGACATATTCTTGCACAAAAACAAAAAAGGATAAATGCCAGGTACTTTGTTTTTCTAGAAATGAAATAAATAATAATAATGAAGATGCGACAGTACCAATATTACGTTTAGTAGCACAGAAATAATAAAAAATACAAAATGAAGTCCTGGAGTTCGTATGTATTTAGAGAAAAACATGTTTATTTTGTACGCCGGACCTTCATACGTCGGAGCTCTAAAGCACTAGATCTAAAACAACTGAATGTGAATAGCCAGCTGATTTTCTAGATGGCTAAAAAACACTACCTAAATTATGTTGATAGAACTGTGTTAGGATCATATTTAAAGTGATCGGGAAAAATTGTGTTGAAGGGGCAATGTTGCAAGCACGTTAGTCCTTAACATGTTAAGAAACTAAATATCGAAATAAAATCAGCAAATATACATACATACATACATACATACATATTGTCACGCCTTTATCCCCAAAGGGGTAGGCAGAGGCATACTATACGCCCACATTTCACCGTATGCATTTTAGTCCCACGTAACAGATGATGAGCCCATTGCCGTGTTAAAGTGGACAGACGCAGGTTGTGGCGACCTGCTGTAGAAAAAATTTGCCCCATAAGGCCTTCAACCCGTTAAGCTTAACGAGTTTAACGACTGCCATGTTACTGGCAAAAATCAGTAAACCGGTCAAAATAAAAGAAATAATATATTAATGTTAAAGAAAAGTACGTTAAGGAAACATGAAAATAATTAATAAATCGTACTAATATTATAAACGCAAAAGTTTGTGGGTATGGATTTTTGTTACTCTTTCACGTAAAAGTACTGAATAGATTTCAATAAAACTTTACAAAAATATAGCTTTTACATCAAAATAACACATAGGCTACTTTTTATCCCAGGAACAAATTCCTGTGTGAAACGGGAACGGGTAAACTTCTCTACGCGGGCGAAGCCGCAGGCGTCAACGAGTACTACATTAGAATGACGAAAAATGAGTAGATATGATTAAAACAAAACTTTTAAAGTGGTGGACTATTCGAACAAGTCTCATTACATTCGATTCTGCTAATCAACTTTCGATTTTCTTGGTAACCTCCCTAGTGTTAAAAAAGGAAAAGGGTCCACTGCTATAACGTTATAACGACGTTCAGTTCTTTAGAACATTATTTGTTTATTTTCTTTACAACGGTTTATTAGTGAAAGTAGATAGTAAAAAAGGCTTCTTTGGGCATTTAGAGAATAAAATATGTAACTGTGTGTGTAACTGAGAAAAGTTTAGCAATTGTGTAGTTCTAACTTCGAAGAACTAAATATTTTATACCCGCCGTTACAAGGATATGTTGGGGATTTTTAATGAAGTGTCAAATGTGGCTTCTTAAAATGACTCAACTATAATATAGTAAATTGGTAAGTAAATACAGTTCTTGTCAAGGCATTTTAAAGTTCTGTGATAAACGTATTAAATATGTCTTAATCGCAATTTTTGTTATAAAACCATTTTATAGTAAAGAACTTCTGTACGAGGCTATAATACCTAGGTAGGTACTTGTTGTTCAGACCACATACCAATACAGCAGAGTCCGATTTGGATATGTCCACCGTTAGTTCCGTGGTGGACTACACACGCTAAAAGAAAAAAAAATAGGTTTGGGCCGTTGTATTAACTCTTAAGAGCGATTCCGCAGGTCTTTTTATGTTGCACCATAAAAATTGGGAACTCTGCCGCCGGAGCACGTGTTTCTCTCCTCTTATATTATCTCCTGGGTCTAATATGAGAAGCTTGAATAAGCATATTATTCAATATTCTGGGCCGTCCACCTGAGGACCGCTATCGGAGCTCTGCGGGCTATGATACCTAGCAGCCCTCGACAACGGATCATCGTCTCTGATCTCCACAACGCCATTTTAACGTGCCAAATATATACTTTCTTACTTTTATAATAAAAAGGAATCAGTGTATCAAAAATGTCACGTCATGATACCTAATAATGTTATCACATTTTAATCACCTGAATGCCTGAGGTGCCAAGAGCACCTTGCTGGTCTTGTAAGATACTCTTTTCTAAAAGTTCCTATTGTTCTTTTGTTTGTACCTAATTATTGTTTCTTTTCTTTCAAAATTGTACGTGTACGACTCAGACTATCACAACTGTTCAAACTTTAACAGATATAGGTACAATATGTTTCTTTGTTTTTAGAACATAACGTCATAATGAATGATCAATGACAATAAACTTTAGATCCTTGCTTTTTGAAAATAGCCAAGTTGAGAGTCAAATACTATGGGCTAATAGTTACCAGACTAAAGCTACCTTGGGGCTGAGTCACCGCATCTTTCGCGCCATAATGACCTTACCTGCCGGGCTGTCATTCCATTCGTTCGCGCATGCGCGTCGTGTTAGCACGAGTAGCACGTTTACCCGCCATCTTTGTAAATACGAAGTGTAAACAAATAGTTTTGTGACTAAAAAGTTGTGTTGTGATAAAAACAGTGATTATGGTGCGCAATTTTAAATTAGTGGGATGCTTTAAGATGCCAAAGCGTGGCTCTAAAGTGGTTCCAGCGACTGGTGGTGAAGGAATTTTCACAATCGACATGTCATCTACCTCCACTCTCGACGTTGTTGTAAGTTATTTGCAATGATATTGTAATATCATTGGTTATTTGCAAAATTATAGATTACGCTACTAAATTAAGATAATCGTTATATTAAATTAAACCATAAACTTTGTTGTTACTTTTTAAAGATATGGTATTAATTAACAGCTGTTTTGTTCTGACGCGGACGTCACGTCAATAAAGTGTTTGCTTTAATGTTTAATTAACGTGGTTTTATAACGAGTTTTTAACAAGGAAACAGTTATAATCATCACTTATTAAGTAGTAACATTAATATGTATTAATAAATACTGGATTCAACATGAAGTATGAACAGGCTGTACCTATCGTACCTACATACCTACCATTAGGCATGCAGTTTGTTTGTTTGCTTAGACCTCTAATCTCAGGAACCTATAGGTAATTATACTTATTCGAATCGATATTTTTTTTGCATTTTGGTATTACAATTAAGGCTTGTTATATCGTATGTAAGGTACATAGGTATGTTGTCCTACAACGATTTTAGATTTCCAAAACCACGTGGAAATTGGGAAGTACCAACAAAAAGCAATTTGGAGACTAATCGCGCAACCATACCTACTTCCTTTTTTAAGGTCGGTCAAAGAGAAATTCTACTGTAGATTCAACGCAGATTGAAGAGGTGGGGACGCGAGAAAAGGGTGAAGGATTCCAGGTACTGAATGAAGTTAATAAAAATAAAAAGACGTTAAAAATACTGTTAGGTACTACAGACTTTCGCATCAATGTGCTATATCAGCTAGTAATCCAATAAATAGCTATGTATTATTGATATACCTACTTACTTTATTTTCTTATTTTTTCTTTAAGCTTAACTTACTCAAAAAAACTTATCTAATCAATTTGGATCCCGGGCTCCAAAGAGAAAGAGGTGTTGAATGCAACCTTGACCTTACGCCCAGATGAGTGAGAGACTATCAATCCCAGAGTATTAGCTTATTATCAGCTTAATTAATAACTATAAAATAAATCTAACTTTGGCCGACCGACTACGTAACGAAGTGATACGCAATATAGCAGGTGTGAATGAAAGTGTCAGCGTTAAGCTGGAAAAGGGCGTGCTCCGTTGTTTTGCACACGTCCAACGAATGAGTGAGGAACGATTGACGAAGAATATATATTGTTTAAAAGTAGAGGGTAGAAGGAGTCAGGGTAGGCCGAGACTTACATATGAAGACCACGTGAGCAGATTGCTCAAATCAGAAAGGTCAAAAGTACTCGGATACCCAGACGTGCGTGCATGAAGCGATTGATGCATCTCGAAGAAGCGAAAGAAGTATGCATGGATCGCGAAGCCTGGCGATCTGTCCCCTCTGACTACCCCGTCAGGGATACAGCGTGAAGATAGTTAATTAGTTAAAATAAAGCTACCTAGGTACCTAGATGATTACGTAATATGTAACTAATCGAATCAGAGATCACATGACGGAAAATTCATTGTAAAACTGTAATTATTTTTGTAATATAGGTATATAGTAATATAATAAATATATATATCCATCACGCCTTATCCCCGAAGGGGTGGCAGAGGCATATTATTTGCCCACTTTTCACCGTGTGGATTCCTGTCCCACGTAATAGGTGGTGAGCCCATTGCCGTGTTGAAATAGACAGACGCAGGTTGTGGCTACCTGCTGTGGAAATTTTTCAAGCCGCCCATAAGGCTTTCAACCAGGCTTAACGACTGCCATTTTACTGGCAACCGTGCTTCGGAAGGCACGTTAAGCCGTTGCTCCCGGTTGCCAGTAAAATGGCAGTCTTTTAAGCCTGGTTGAATATAATAAATAAATATACAAAAGTAATTTGGGTTCACCACCTGTTACGTGGGACGAAAGTGCATACGGTGAAACGTGGGAGTTTAATATGCCTCTGCCTACCCCTTCGGGGATAAAGGCGTGACAATATGTATGTATGTATGTATGTACAAAAGTAATTACAACTACATATAGTAGTAGTATTACGTAATAATTATGTTTCAAAGTATTTTTGTTCCTACTAGAACAACGTGTAACCATGAAATGTCTTATCGTATCGCTTTGTCTCAAATTTGTAGTCCACTGTAGATTCATCAATGTCCGAAAATACGAGTAAATCTATTGTGAAGGTCGTATAATTAAAAATAATTAATAATAAATATTAAATTATTATTATAAATAGTTTAATAAGTGGGCATATAAGATGCCCTTCGGGGATCAGGAGTTATAGATAAATAATATTATGATAATATTATATATTTTAAATTATATATATATTTTTTCCAATTGTCTTGATGATATTAAAAAGGAAATGCGAAGGCTTTGTCATGTGGTAGGTATTTGGCGCCATGACATTATGGTTTTGAAGAAGACTTTATTAATATACTCAATTAATGCTATAAAAATATAGCATTAATTGAGTACTTATAATTGTTACAAAGGTTAACAAGAAGGGATACTGGTATAGACATAAAACAAATAGTTGTAAATACAAAAATAAACGTGACATCGATTGTGATGTCAAGTCATGCATTCATTGCTGCCGCGTGGACCAAATGAGATGACCGGTGTCATTTGTGACCCAAAAATGCCGATCTGGTTGAAGGTCAGGTCAGGACAGGACAGGTCTACAAAACCATCATTAGATATTGGAGCGACACAAGCAGGAGCTGCGTGTCACGGAAATGAAGATGCTGCGGTGGATGTGTAGAATCACGCGGCTGGACCGCGTGAGGACCTCTCGCATCCGCGGCGGCCTTCACGTCCGTGACATTGCAGACAAGTGGCAAGAGCCTTCATTGCTATGGTCACGTCTTGCGGCTACGTGGGAAACAAATGTCTGGCCATGTCGGCCCCGCCGGGTCCCGGTAAGAGAGGAAGACCCAAGAAGTGCTGGCTTGACGTCGTAAGGGATGACTTGCGTGCCAATGGTCTAACTACAGGGGAGCCGACAACCTTGCAAAGTGAACCGAAGTGAAATAAACATGTAGGTATATTGAGTACTACTAATTTTTTTATTTTTATCACTGTGACTCTTGTAAACGTAACTACAGTAAAGACGAAGACCAGAAAAGTTACAACGCGCTCAAACTCTGTCAGTCTAAGGAGAAGTTAGTGTCTTGGAACCCCCATCGAAATTAATCTAAAGATTAGTTGAGGGAGTTACAAAGAAAGTAACCCGCCCTTCCCGCTTTGCAAAGAGGGAAACTTGAAAGGCAACTAGGTGCACCTAAATCCTATACTAAAGAGTCGAATAAAGCTTAAGTCATATAATTTTAAAGTTTTTCAAAGTCATCTAGGTATTTATATTGTTACGACAACAGGTTATGCTATCCTGTAATTGCCATTCGCCACGCACGTTTTCTAAGAATTAACTTCACTTTTTAACACAACTTTATAAAAACTTCAAAAAAAATCCCGTTATTTGAGTTCGTCAACGGAGATCATCGAGGATTTTGTCGCTTTTTATCATTTTTGAAGTGAAACTTCTTTATCGACGTAATTGTAACTTCTTTATCGACGTATGCGTAAGCCATATGTACCTAATTTTCGCGTAGTTAAAAATAGTAGAAAAATTATATGTCGTGGTACATACACTTTTTTTATCGTCCCTGTCGTATTTTCTAAGCAGCCCACAATTAATTTTTAAATGTTTTCTATGTTTGTAAATGACGCGTATAGTATGCCACTGCCTACCCCTTCGGGGATAAAGGCGTGACAATATGTATGTTTACAATAAATCTGTTACAGTTTCATTATAAATATTAATTTTACATAAGTGAGTAAGTATATATTCTCTAGCTTTGAACAAAAATGTACGTCAAGTATTTTTGTTCCTTTTTTCTGATGGAAATACATGTCGACATCTAGCGCTATGAGGGCCACTCTCAAAGTTCACAAGACAATAGACAATGTTACCGACGTTTGCGGCATAATTATGTGCACTTCAATCTTCAGAGAGTTCCAGGATTCTATTGCGCGACAGAGAAGCAATCTTTTAAATGACCCCGTTCTGCCGAAGATTATCTGCACTGAATGAGAGTCTGGTGGTGGCCGGCAAACGTAGTTTGGGATCAAAATCCTTCTGAAATTGAACTAATATTTATTAATATAGATATTAAGATCACAATTAGTTTTCCAATTTAGCCTCAAACTTTTGTTTAAAATTTCATGTACAATACTTGAACATCTGTTTTATTCAGATGACGAGGTTACGATATAAGTGCGTTATGGTGGTTATAATGCACGCAGCGGCTTTTCAGCCCAAGCCGTAGGCGGGGGCCAAGTGAATTGAACCAATATACGCACGTATATCGTATGAAGATTTTCAACATACCAGTAAAAGAAAATTAGAGAAAAATGGCGCGCACGTATTTTCTGACGTAGCTGCTAAAACTACTACATATAGCCTAGTTTTAAATACTTTATATTTTTTTTATTGAATAAGTCCAGTCCCTGTTAACTTGTAGACAAAACTAAATAATGGTATACAATAAACGTCTATTTGTTATATTTTAAATAAAAGAGTTTATTTATTAACAAATATATTTACATACTGTGTCCATGACAACCCTTTGCTAATTAAAAAAAAAGCAAATAATGCGGTTATGAAAACCGATGAAATTAGATCCACTTTACGAGCAAGTGTGTTGAAAAATAATATTATCCCACGACATCTTAATTTCATTTATAATTTTATTGCCAGATTGAACCTAATTGAATTAATTCAATTTAAAATTCTTCATTTCATTTCATTCATCGGTTTCAAATCAAATATGTTTAACAAATCCATTATCATATTCACACACTATTTGGGCGTTTAATATTTGACTTGATGTTTTTGCACAGTCATCTCATGGCCTCATCTCATATAGCATTGAATATAATCGAACTCTTAACAGGTTTTGCAATTTAAGCATGATGGTGACCGATCAAGTCCTTCGATGGTGCTAATTCTGTTGTTGAAACCACTAAACTAAATTTCTCAAAAATTTTCTTAGTTTTATTAAGAGATTGCCAAATGCTATTCTGTTATTACGTTGAACTAAACTTGGTGATATTATAAACAGCACTTAATTTGTATCTGACATCACTAAAATTACTTTTA
Organism: Thumatha senex; assembly: GCA_948477245.1. NCBI lineage: Eukaryota > Metazoa > Arthropoda > Insecta > Lepidoptera > Erebidae > Thumatha > Thumatha senex. The sequence continues at coordinate 22,083,114 of OX419739.1, read as the reverse complement.
TGTGATAAAATTCAACAAAACATGTATTTACATGCCGACTAACTTAGTGATTGAACTGTCTATGTACATTTTTCACGTTACAACGTTTTATAAGTTTTCACGTTTCAAACGGTTACTAAAATTAATTAACGTCACACTAAAATTAGTCTAAATTTTGTGTGACGTTAAATTTGTATCTGCCATCACTACAATTAATTTTATGTGATAAAATTCAACAAAAAGTGAAAAATGTACATTGACAGTTCAATCACTAAGTTAGTCGGCATGTAAATACATGTTTTGTTGAATTTTATCACATAAAAGTAATTTTAGTTAGTCCAAGTTAGTCGGCATGTATTTACATTCGACTGTCTATGTACATTTTTCACGTCTTGTTCAATTTTATCACATAAAATGAATTTTAGTGACATCAGATACAAATTAAGTGCTATTTATGATATCACCAACTTTAGTTCGACTTAATAACAGAAAAGCATTTGGCAATCTCTTAACAAAAATTAGAAAATATTAGAGAAATTTAGTTTAGTGATCTCAACAACAGAATTAGCACCCTGTCAAATTATGATTAAATTAGTTCTGCTTGCCAGTCACGCCTTCATTTTGTTGGTATTGGCTGGAGAGTGTGTTTGTAGTTATTTACAGTTGCGATAATGGAAGAAAGTATACTCTGGTAGAGACCATCTTTGTCATGAAGTCCGTCATAAAATCATAGCAGTGGTAGTACCAAATTATAATGTCTTCATTTCAAGTGTTTTCCCAGTTGCTTCCAAACCCTAGCTGGATTTGAAGCCTGAGGTTCACAACTTATTTCCATAAAATTAAATAGAACCACAACACATATTCTAAAGTCAAACTAAAAAAATCTAACAAGCAAAGGTTCACTAAAATATATTTTAGACGCTAGTCCTCTTTTCGAAGACTAGTCTTAACTTTATACTTCATCAATGTGCTACGTGCATCTGCGTCTAAATACGTCATCTTGTCATACATTATCAAGTAAGACCTTAGTAAATCACCACAAATGAGGTTTATAATGTTACTTAATATAAATTAAGTTTATACCACATGCGTCTGTAAATATGATAAGAGTACCTTTATTTAGCACATAGTAAACAATATAATTTAGTAGAATACTATTTATTCTGTGAATAACAACTATACTTAAGGAACTGTGCTGGCTTGTAACAATCGTGTATATTTTTGTATGTGGCGTGTGTCTGTGTGTGTATGTTACCTTCACACTACTGAAAGGGAGGTGTAGAAAGTTAATGCTGTTAGCAAACGAGCCATTATTCATTGTCAGTGAGTAATGTATTGTAGTAATCGATACTACTTAGTTACTACGCTTTAAAACCGTTATTGTGACTAGTAGTATTTGTAGATTGCTTAAACACGGAAAAGTCAAGTACTCGAATACCCAGACGTGCATGTATGAAGCGATTAACGAATCTGCAAGACGCGAAAGAAGAATGCATGGTACGCGAAGCCTGGAGATCTGTCTTCTCTGACTATCCTGTCAGGGATACAGCGTGAAGATAGTTAGTTATTGTGACTACGCTAGCGGCACGTTATGTTGGCCGTTCATTTCACATTTTCGTCTCAAGAAAATAATATTATATCAGATTGATATTAATAAAAAATACCCTAAATTTTTAGACGGAACTACGTAAGGTATTTTAATTCATAAAAATCTAAAGTTTTATTAATATTGTAATATGTTAAACGGCCATCATAGCGTGCCGCTAGTATAGTATTTCTTTATTGTTATATAATATTGAATATTCATCGAAGGCCGCTATTTACCTAGTTTGTCTAGTTTTACCAATATCTTGTTATTTATTTACCTCATCTATATTGTGGTTATTGGTCTTGTTATAATTATTTAACTCATCTATATTTGTTACAGATCAATATAATTGAAATGTCTATTTGTCATTTCAAATTAACAGCTTTTTACCCTATGCATATGAAAGTAACTATTTACGGTTCTTTCATACATAAAATATCAATGTTTATAATTTGAAAAAAAGAAAAAACCATCTTGATCACATTATGTAGTTTCATATTGTTCATATCTATAAAACTTTCGAACAAAACTCCGCATCATAATTTTGATCCATCTGTTCGGTAGATATGAAGCCACAGACAGACAGAGAGACGTACATAGATACGCCGTCATAAAGATACACAGGTTAAACTTCTAGTTCTATATTTTATCTGTGTGTGGTCAAAACATCCAAGTCTTGTTTATACCTCAAATTATAAAGCTGTTATTAATTAAAAACAGTATTGCTAATGTTTCTGAGCATAAAAACTGTTGGATTGTAATTTTAAAGTTGTATCTAATCTTTTAACAGTGCAAAGACTATCTTGTTTACTTGTGTACCGTTTATCTTATAATATCGTTTTTTTAAAGGCGTACTCCGTTGGCTTGCACATGGACAACGAATGACTGACAAACGATTGACGAAGGATATATAGTGTGAAAGTAGAGGGTAGAAAGAGTCAGGGTAGGCCGAGACTTATATATTGAAGACCGCGTGAGCAGATTACAGATTACAGCTCACCACCTGTTACGTGGGACAGAAATGCTTACGGTGAAGCGTGGGCGTTGGATATGCCTCTGCCTACCCCTTCGGGGATAAAGGCGTGACAATATGTTGTTGTTGTTGTTGTGAGCAGATTGCTCAAAAACGGAAAAGTCAAAAGTGTCCAAAATACCCAGACGTGCATGTATGAAGCGATTAATTCATCTGGAAAAGCGAAATAAGTATGCATGGATCGCGAAGCCTAACGATATGTCTTCTCAGACAACCCCTTAAGCGATGTAGCGTGAAGATAGTTGTTAGTTAGTTATATTGTATTTTTACTAAGACTTATTAAAAGTTATGGTTGCTTATGCTACAGTCTCAGACTTTCACAAAACTAAAATGTCTTTATCTTTTGAAAAAGGGTAGCAACAAACGAAAAGATAAACAAATTCACTTTGATAACCTTAACCTTTGAAAGTTGACAAGGTTGCACACGATTAAAACACTGTTTATTTTTATATACTGTAAGATGATATAAAAATAATAAAGGTATTGATAGTATTAAGACAACCACAATACGTAAAAAGTAGAGGGTAGAAGGAGTAACTGGTAAAATCAGGGTAAACCGTAACTTACATAAGAAAACCACATGAGCATATTGCTCAGAAAAGGAAAAGATATTTTTTTTCGTGTTGAAATCTTCATGTATCCTTCTACCGACTAAACCACAAATATCCCTTCCATCTGTTTATGGCCGGGAGTCCCGGGTGAGCTCTCTGGAGGATAGCCCTAGGGCTCCTGACAGACTTTTTCATTGATCAGTCTGCAGGAAGCGACAGAAGTATGCATGGATCGTCGATCCTCGGCGATCTGTCCTCTCTGACTAACCCATCAGGGATACAGCGCGAAGATGCCTAGTCATAAAAAAAAATAAATAAATAACAATATCTTTATTTTGCATAGACCATTTTAACGGCGCTTACAAAATGTCATATAAATGTCAATATTTCGGAACGCGGCCCACCTGAGAAGAACCGGCAAGAAACTTAGTTATTTTGGTTTAAGTTACTTTGGTTAAGTGGATCTCATTAGTTGTTGAAGACGGAGATGCTCTCGACCACCAATTCTTGACCTCTTATTTCTTGAAAGTGTAGGTAAAGATTTAAAAGCTGTACAAGAAACGATTCCTGTCTCGTGTTTTGCCGTTTCCAAATATGAGACAAATTTTACTAGCAAATATTTTATTCTTTACTTTTATGTCGAATGGTTGAGAAATACAGTCCTGACCAGACCATTAGAATATCACTATTCTATGATTAGAAAAGTTTGATTTTTATTTGATTAATACTATGCTTAAAAAAGCACGACTCTGATAAATGAGCTACTGCGTACTGGCAAGTGATTGAGATTTGCAAATGTTACAAACATACATATCATCACGCCTGTCTCCCGTCGGGGTAGGCAGAGAATAAAAAAAGTAAAAACGAACATGCAATTTAATAAAAAATATTTAAAGTACATATTAAATGAGGTTTATTATTTAGACCAAAATATTACTTGCTAGTCATAGTCGTACTGTAGTGAGCTACTTACACAAAATCCGGTGAGAAAAAACCTGTGAATGGACACGTTTCATTCGGTCGGTGAACGCGCTGTCGGCTTAACACGGTTAAAACTTAAACAACCCTAAAATAACTCTTTGGAATATTACATTCACTTTTTAAAATAAATGGGTCTGAGATATTACCTGAGTTCAAGTATGCATCCAAAATAAGACTTACTGTTTTTATGATAGAGTTCATTATTCTATGTCACTCTAAAAGGATCTTGTAGGAAATACTTTGAATAGTCGTATCATAAATTCCTTCGTAAATATTTCATAGTCCAAGAAATACTTACGATGTAGGTAGTAACTTACCTGTGTTGTGTTTATTTAATACGATTATCACGTACAACACAATGTCACAGCCGAAAGACATACAGTCGGTCGACGAAGCTGTCTAGACAGAGCAATCGTGCGGGGGACAAGGGACGAGACGCGGGAGGGTTTGTCCCGAGCTGCGAACAAAATATTGTTAGTAGCTCGGGACAGTCTTTCAGGGCTGACGCATTCACGACAGCTTGCTATGATTTTTGAATTTTTGTATAGATTTCTTTAATTCATGGGGTTTTTAATATTCTATATACAAATTTCGTGTTCATTTTGCAATCCAATATGGCCGCCGCGCCGTGGATATAAAATTTCATGTTGGGTATCGTATAAGGGATTTTTTAGTATGCTAAGTACGAATTTCGTGTTAATTTTGCAATCCAATATGGCCGCCGAGCCGTGGATATAAAATTTCATGTTGGGTATCATATAAGGGGTTTTTTGGTATGCAGAGTACGAATTTAGTGTTAATTTTGAAATCCAATATGGTCGCCGCGCCGTGATTATAAAATTTCATGCTGGGTATCGTATAAGGGGTTTTTTGGTATGCTGAGTACGAATTTTGTCTTAATTTTGCAATCCAATATGGCCGCCGCACCGTGGTTTTAAAATTTCATGTTGGGTATCATATAAGGGTTTTTTTGGTATGCTGAGTACGAATTTAGTGTTAATTTTGCAATCCAATATGGCCACCGCACCGTGGTTTTAAAATTTCATGCTGGGTATATCGTATAAGGGGTTTTTTGGTATGCTGAGTACGAATTTCGTGTTAATTTTGCATTCCAATATGGCCGCCGCGCCGTGGATATAAAATTTCATATTGGGTATCGTATAAGGGCTTTCTTAGTATGCTGAGTACGAATTTCATGTTAATATTGCAATCCAATATGGCTGCTGCGCCGTGGTTATAACATTTATGTTGGGTATCGTATAAGGGTTTTTTTGGTGTGCTGAGTACGAATTTCGTGTTAATTTTGCAATCCAATATGACCGCCGCGCCAACTGTTATAAATTTCATGTTGGGTAAGATATTATGTAAGTAAGATTATTATAGTATGCGGTGCCACACATGTGGGGTTATAACTATACTCTTTACTATGTTATCCTGTGTTCAAGTTTTTTGTCATTTTTAATGTTCAAAACGTAACCAATATTTTTTTGTTGAAAACAACAGTAGCATTAAGTCGTTAGTCAAAAACCGAAAATGTTTATCATTAACTCATTTACTACTAATAATATACCTAATATACCCGACGAACTTCGTATCTCCATAGAATTTGGTTTTTTTTTCTTAGAGTGCTCATCGGGGCGGAGACAAATTGAACAAATTAATAATAATAATAATATACCCCTCGAGGATAGTCGTAATCTTTTATAGGATTAACGCAACCCTATGAGGGTATAGTAGATTCGCTTTTTGAGTCATCCACTTTCTGATATCAACAAAAAAATGTATCAGAAAGTTATTGAAAAGCTCACATCCGCAGGGCAGCTTGTGGCGAGCTGAATGTTCGTGGCTACACATGCCCTTCTGCACCGGTTAGCATTTAATGGGCTAACGGGTGAGCAGTGAGAGTGCTACTCTCGGGAGTGCAGCAAATCTCAACTCTGGCTTGCCTTAATTGGCTGGTCAGAGGGAGGGAGCCAGAGCTATATGCTCGGGGGTGGAAGTGTAATTTTCAAAGGCAAAACTACGGGGAAGCCCGCTCTGGGTCTGACCCGCGATGGCGAAACCGGCGTCGCACCGCTCGACACCCCAAGCCGCTCACACCGGTGTTGCCTCCTGTCGCCTTACAGGCTTATCATGCCTATGGCGATTGTATATGGTGGGCCCATCTAGTGAGTTGGCGAGTCACCGTCTGCCAAAATTAGGATAATCAGATATTAAAATGGCAGACGCCGCCTTTATCCATAGTTATAATCACCTAGTTCATCAAACCCCCAACCCAATAGCCCATTTTTTAGTTAGCATATTTTACAATAGTTTAACTCCCATTGGAGGTGGTCCATTATCGTTCTTCTACATAAGGCGGGCGTGGACTGTCTGCAGTGTGGGTCCCATTTCCTTTTAGATTAAAATTCTCAAAGGGCCTCAGCGTGTTGAACCAGTATGTCCCCATGTACGCCTACCAAAAGCCCGGGTATCTTCATAAAAAAAAGAAGATACCCGTGAAAAGAAGAAACAATAATATGAGATCACATATGTCAGCTCACCCTTGTTTGAATTCCCAGTTCCCATCCCCAGCTTCCAGTTCCTATTTCTCATCCCTAGTTCTCATCGTCAATTCTCATTCCTGGTTCATGCTCCCATTCCCTTGATTTTTTTTTATAACGACACGGTGGCCATTATGGATTGCGAAATTAATTAACACGAAATTCGTGCTCAGTATACCAAAAAGCCCCTTATACGATACCCAACATGAAGTTTTACAACCCCGGCGCGGCGGCCATATTGGATTGCAAAATTAACACTAAATTCGTACTCAGCATACCAAAAAACCCCTTATAAGATACCCAACATGAAATTTGAAAACCACGACGCGGCGGCCATATTGGATTGCAAAATTAATACGAAATTCGTACTCAGCATACCAAAAAACCCTTTATACGATACCCAACATGAAATTTTATAAGAATAGTTCGGCGGCCATATTGATTGCTAGAAACCCCATAATTTTATATCTACTACGCGGCAGCCAATTCGTAAACGCTTTCTCATAAAAAAAAACTATCGATTCGACATGAAATGAACCTTATTTACACCTGCAGCGTTTCCTCCTCTGTTAGTCAGCAGGTGCACCGCTAGCAGGCGAGGCCGCTTGAGCCCCACGGCCCACATTTCACTGTATGAATTTTTGTCCCACGTAAGAGACCGCCTCTTTCGTGGAACAAAAATTGCCGAGCTCATTGCCGTGTTGAAATGGACAGGCGCAGGCTGTGGCGACCATGCTGTTGAAAATTTTCACGCCACCCATAAGGCCTTCAACCAGGCTTAACGACTGTCATTTTACTGACAACCGGGACCAACGGAAACGCTCGCAAATGTAAATTCTACAAAACGGTCACTCATCCAAGGATCACCTAGCGAATGTTGCTTAACGCACTGTTCGTTTACAGAACACTCGGTAAACGGGGCCACAAGCGCTTCTTTTAATTTAAAGAAAATGAAAACAGCGACTAATTATATATAGCTAAGGTGGATTTACTAATTATCATTCCAAACGTGTTAGCGATTAATGTGGGTATTTTGTTACGCTTGACTTACCAAGTCGCTTTTAAATTGCAGACTTAAGTATAATTGCAGCTGTTTTCTTTACATACTGCTAGCATATTACCCGAGGCTTCGCTTCGAGCCTCAGAACCGAAATAATTTAATTTTCTCATATTTCATAGTAAACATTAAAACTCCTGAAAGAACATTTGCAGATGACGCAAATATTTATTCCGACCCAAGATTGACGAACCTGAGACTCATACAAACTTAGTCGAATACACACCAGTGACGTCATTGATATATAGATAAGCAGTCTTCGTATATTACAATAATAATATTATAATATACAAATACTGCCTTGTTATTTTTAAACTTTCGCGGTTTATACTAATATTTTATATACTACTCGGGACTTCACGCGAAACAATTTTGTAATTACATAATAATTAAAATTTTCTCATATTTCATAGTAAACATTAAAACTCCTGAAAGAACATTTGCAGATGACGCAAATATTTATTCCGACCCAAGACAATAAAACTAAAACGTCGGTGAATGTAAGTACAAAATTGTTTCGCGTGAAGTCCCGAGTAGTATATAAAATATAAATACTGCCTTGTAGAGTAATAATAAATAAATATCCTTACATTTAATGCAGGTTCGAAACTGCTCACCAAAAATGGATTTTTTTATCCAATTTGATACTTATAACACGTACAATGGTGTGGTTTCATCAGGGCTTCCCAAATTTGACACAACGTAACTTATATGCTTTGTGGAAATCTACGTAAGCACGAGACAATAGCTTTATATAATTACTTCGAATATATTTTTAAACCAAAAATAACTGTTGTCTAGCATTAGTATTTTGACTTCTGACTAATAACGGGTTTTAAACATTTTCCTCTAAATAACTTAATGTTTTGTGACGTGGTTCCAATCATTAAGTACCAACAGTTTTCATTGGGTTTCCCACAAACGTTTAACGGACTAAACACTAATTCAAAAAGTACTGTGACTGATTTATTTTCCATAACATAAACATAGTAAAAACAACACAATGGTGTTTTTCACAGTAAATTTGCTGTTTTTATTATTATTTTATTTACATCATCTGTTTTTATTTTTATATCCACAGTTGACTTATTTGAACTTTCCGTTTTTGAGGAATCTCCTCACGTGGTCATCATATTATGGAAGTCTCGGTCTACCCTGACTCATCCTACCCTCTACTTTTACAGAATATATATTATATTCTATGTCAATCGGTGCTCACTCAATCAAATCAAAAAATCGACGCTTGAGACGTTCTGGAATACGGACCTTAGGGCCGGATTCCAGAACGTCGAAGTTTATCAACACTCAAGAAACACTTGAGAGTAGATTTTATAAGGCAAAATCTAGTCTCAAGGGTTGACTGAGTATTGAGAAACGTTCTGGAATACGGACCTTAATCTATTGCATAGAATATTTTCTACTAAAATACATAGAGAGGATAACTACATGATTCGCCACAACAATTAACCACTCACAAAATTCAGAGCACAAAAGATCTATTCATTGTACCGTAGCTTCCTGCTATTCATATTATATATACACAAACAAAATGGGTTTGTCATGTCACTCTCAAAAGTCATACTTACGTTTTTGAATGCCATGGATAAAAGAGTTTGTTAAAATTAAAGACTAATTCGCGTGAAACGAATGAATTATCACTGTCTAGACTGATTGTGTCATCAAATAATAGTTTTAGGTTTTGGTATCGAATAATGATTAATTGGTAATTATAAAAAACGTTCCCTGATTTTGCTATTATTTTACCCCAATTTTTGAATAACAACATCGTTAAGTTCAAAAACGTTCCCTGATTTTGCTATTATTTTACCCCAATTTTTGAATAACAACATCGTTAAGTTGGGTATAAGGAACTCCATCTTGGTCTCCGGGGCCTAAGCAATGTTACCCGCTATCTATCCTGATAAAAGGACGAATCGAAGACGTAGGTTTAAGATATTTCGGGGCCTAAGTCGCGACTTCTAAATCTGTGGTCGCGACGTATATTATTAGGAACAAAGCCTACCTTATACTTCCCGACGATTCGACCGGATTACACCAGCCGTGGTCACAGGTGGACCACGGCAATAAATAAACGTCGCAAATAAGACCCGAACTATCATAAATATGAGTGAAAATCGCGAAAGTTTAACAACATTAACCTATGCCTACATTATACTATACATATACATACATTACATACAAAGTTTATAAGGGGTTCCAATGGCAGTCGCTCGAACAATGTCGTTAGTGAAAGGCCAAACCAAATAAATGTGAACCCAGGACTCCAAATCCAGATAAGGTTTGGAAACAATTGGGTATACACTAAGATGAAGAATATACTGTGTATCTGACTATAATGTAGAGTTGTTTTGGCCACTAGTGAGTGTTAGACGGGTGTCACTGATAAAGTAAAGTCAAAGGTAATAAAAATCTTTCTTTATGGTACACCAAGTAACCCATCTGACTTGTTGGCATAACAATAGGTGGCCTTTGGAAGTTAGGATTTCATTCGTTTACTTATTTAATTCTTCAAAATAACACCGTCTACCGGATAGAAAGTCTATAACAATATCTTTTCTTTTCTTAGTTAAATTTTTTTTTATTTTGAAGTTTCTTTATTTTTTATGCATAAAAAACTTAAATATAAAAAACGGCAAAAGGGTACGCTGCCACTGTTCTAGGCATAGTAAACAGAGAAAGCTACAAAGTAAAGGGGGTCATTTGACTCCCAGCTCAGCTTGGTAGTTCAATATTTATTTCTAGCGACAAAATTTGACTGCCTCTGTGGCGCGATGGGAGTGTATCCGACTGCTACGCAAGAGGTCGTGGGTTCGATTCCCACCCAGTATAAAACTTTGTGTTATGAGCACGATGGTTTATTCTGTGTCTAGGCAGGGGGGTGTCACTCCGCAGTTTAGGTATATCCGGGCAGCGCACCGCTCGGAGCGGCTAATGACAGTGGGCTGCCGCTGTCGCTCGGCTCGCGCGACACGAGGAGCGATCTAAATAAATCAACTAAAAAAACAACTTTTTTTTAGGTACAAAAACTTCTCAAACGACAACCCCGCCGGACTTCGCAGATCGGTCATAAAACGCGCAAAGTTTGATGCAAGTTTGATCGTATGGCAGTTACAAGGCTTTGCTATTCCTATCTATATAGGTACTATATCGTATTTTTTACATTTGTCTCTGGTCAGTACATGACCAAATGCTATGAACATAGTAATATAGTTGCAAATTTATGAATATAAACGAGGCAGAAACGTTTAATTGCAATGTGAGGTAAAAGATAATAAAAACAAACAATATTGTAATGCGGTCGGGGCCAAATTTATTTAAATACTTATTTGTTTATACGGGTTGAATAATAATTACGTGCATATGTGTCAATATACACCTATTTACTTTTATATTGAGCTATTTATCTATATTTACTCTGCATCCCTGACGGAGTGGTCAGAGAGGACAGAGCGAGCACCAGGCTTCGCGATACATGCTTCAATGCACATACATATTGTCACGCCTTTATCCCCGAAGGTGTAGGCATACTATACGCCCACATTTCAACATATGCATTTTTGTCCCACGTAACAGGTGGTGAGCCCATTGCCGTGTTCATGCTTCAATGTAGAGCTCAGAAATAAGTGAGAACTCATTTTTAGGCACACTACAGAAAGACAATGTGCAGTTAAAATTTAGAATTTTCCGAAAAGGACTCAGTACAGCATAGAAAAGAATAGAGAACAAGTTTCAACAGCAACAGCTGTCCATTTCAACACGGCAATGGGCTCACCACCTGTTATGCGGGACAATAGTGCATACGGTGAAATGTGGGCGTATAGTATGCCTCTGCCTACCCCTTAGGGGATAAAGGCGTGACAATATGTCTATATGTTAAGACTTATAGACCTTAAAATAAAGCTGCGCATAAAACTTAACCACAAACGTTGATTTTCCATCGAAGACTACGAAAAGCCACTCACTCAAGACATAATGCCCACAAATGAAAGAAATAGGTGGTATACATATAAAAACATTATAATAGACCTGAGGCATGAGGCCTAATATAGATATTATGAAGGTAAACAAACACACCCCTGTTATACTGTTAGGTATTTCTAGTGTAAAACTGGTACCTAAAGATTAGTAGGTTCAAAGACGCATTTTTAGAATAAACTATCTTTATAATATAATGTAACTACCCTCTAAGAAAGGATTTTTCAAAGTTCTATCCCTAAGGAGAGTTGTAGAATAGAGGTTAAAGTTTATCAAATCATATATGTCACGAGTGAAGCCTGTAATGTAACTTTTTACTTACGTTTTGTCTATTTTGATTAAATCTTTTATTATACGTCCTCTCCAATTATCTGCATCTGTGGCATTCCTAGGCCTCTATATATCAAGCTATTTAGGTTTTCTAGCGCTCTCTTAATGTTTGTTTACCTTTTGTAATGTCAGATAATGACAAGCCTTGGTATTATTTTTAATTTATTGCTAGAGCTGCCAGTAGGTTAGGTTGTATAGGTATTAGACCGTGTTATAAATTAATATTCTTCTTTATGTTATAGAATCATATTGTTTAAATTTTAAAATGCCAACCAATCTGAAATGGAAGGGATCCGGGGCCGTCAAATCAGTCTACTTTTGGTGCTCGCCTTGGCAGGAGGTCCTGAATAATAGCGCTGAGTAAGAGGGCTGTGCCCTCTGAAGTAATAACGTCGTTGTCTGCAGTGACTTGTGACGCCGACGGCTGGTGGCTCTCAGCCCTCTGCCTGCCCTCACTACTACGACCTGCTCCTCCGAGGCCGGCGACGTGGAGGCCTGACTCGAGGCCCCCTTCTTGGCGACGTGGAGGCCTGACTGGAGGCCCCTTCTTAGCGACGTGGAGGCCTGACTCGAGGCCCCTTCTTGGCGACGTGGAGGCCTGACTCGAGGCCTAACCGATAACCTGCGAGCCTCTTTTAAAGAAATCTGGACCTTCAACTTTACCCCCGGTTTCCCTGGCCTTATACATATATTTTTTACATCTATAAAAAATATTTTACCATTTCCTTCCTCTTTTACTTTTTCTTTTAAGCCGGGACTCCTCCAGTTCTGGTGATAGTTTTCTCCTTGACTTTACATTTTCCCCTCCCGGAAAAATGTAACGTTACAAGCCGGAGAGCACAGCTTATATGTAAAACATGTAAGTACTTTTCAGACAAAGTATATTATGTTGCTCTTTTCGTGCGGTCCAATTACAATCGTAACAAAGTGCAAATCACAATACACGCAATGTACCTAATTAAAAGTAATTCAAAGTTATAAACAGGCGTTTGGTTTCGAATCCAATGATAAATTGTTCAATCTACATTGATCTATATGTTACAATCATGGTACATCATGTTGGTCGTATTTTTTTATTGATAAAAAAAACACACTAAGTATTGAAAAAACCAAAAACATCATGCAGTTGGTGTACCAAATTTAATTTTATACTACTAATTTACATCTAAGAAGAATAAAGAATAAGAAGCACTCATGGTGCCGCGGACTCAGTGTTCTGTAAACGATCACTGAGTTACGCAACTTTCACTATAGCTGGTCCTCGGATGGGTTACTACTTTGTGGCATTTACATTTGCGAGCGTTTCCGTTGTTCGGAAGGCACGTTAAGCCGTTGTTCCCGGTTGCCAGTAACATGGCAGTCGTTAAGTCAAGTTGAAGGCCTTATGGGCGGCTTATAAAATTAAATATTTCAACACGGCAATGGGCTCACCACCTATTACGTGGGACAGGAATACACATGGTGAAAAGTGGGCATACAGTATGTATGCCTCTGCCACCCTGGATAATTCGTGATAGATAAATAAAAAAATAAATTACATCTACTGTAGTGTAGATACCTCACTTGGGCAGTCGACCCTACAAAAAACGTAGACCCATTTTGAAGAATACTGTAAAGCTACATTCATACAATAAACGTAAGATTATGCGGATGAAAACTTCTATCGGACCTTACCGTATGTTACGACCGCTTCGGACGCAAAGTGTGAGGATTATTTGAGGACAAACACAGCTAACGGAAACCCTTGCTGAAAGTATCGGAGTCCAGACCATCGCCTGGCGTGAATCCACTCTTAAAATTCGCTACGTATTTAACAAACGAGAATATTTGGTACTAAATTTGATGCTATTATTTTAAGTAGTGTTCACCCATTGGTCAATTTCGACCATAATTTGTTTAGTTTATGAGTTTGAATTAATGCATTTTAAATAAAAAATGTAATTTATGCACTTCATCTCAATTTTAAACTTCAATTCTAATTAATAAAAAAAAACAATTTTTCGCTTCACGTGTTAATACATTATCTTCGTTATCCGTTTTCAACACCGCAATGAGCTCACCTACCCCCTACGTGGGACAAACATGCACACGGTCAGATATTGGTGTATAATATGTCTCTAAGTAACAATTTCAAAGTACAGTTAGTATGCTATGTCATAAATTTGAAGTGATAAATTTTTAGACAAAAAAAAATTTTTCTTTAATTTTTTTTCAATGCTTCTGCCACCTCTTCTGGGATAAAGACATTACGGATACTTTACTTTACTATAATAATCGTTGAATGTCGGCAATATTATTTTCGTTTCGCTGTAAAAGGTGTTCGTTTTGTTTTAAGTTTCAGCTAACACTTTAGGTTATGCTGACCTAGTTTGTGTTATGATCTACATTTCAGGTTTATACAACTTTCGAAATTATATGGATTTGTTTAGATGAAATTCGAATTTGTTATAATAATATAATCGGAAGTGGAACGATTCTGCTTATAAACTATCTACACTAAACCTTTACATGCTTTCAGTCTAAACTCACGGTACCTACACTGTACGAACTCAAAAGAAGTCATGATGATTTCGTCGATTTCCACACGTCAATGGGCTCACCATCTGAAAACAAAGCGAAATGAAAAATCTGGGACTAATACGCATACGATGAATTGTGAGCGTATAGTATGCCTCTGCCTACCTTTTCGGGAGGCGAGACTGATAACTTATCAAGTTATTAGTGGTAATCAAGAAAAAAATCTTAGTTACATTACAGAAAAGTTCCACGACATTTATAAATCTGGAAAAAAGTTCCTAAATGTGGGTGGGTATTGATGTTCTATATACACCCGTCTTCTTTTTTATAACAGTGTGAGAGTCCTCATGGATCTCTCTCCCTGGCAGGATTTTTGACGCGTTGGGGTTATATCGGACAGACTAAGGGCCGTATTCCAGTACGTTTCTCAATACTCAATCAACGCTTGATAGTTGTATTTATAAGACAAAAACTAGCCTCAAGCATTGATTAATATTGAGAAACGTTCTGGAATACGGCCCTAAAATTATACGATTCTGACGTGCCTTATGTCATGGACCCTAGGTATGCTCTAGAGAAGATGTCCTCAAATTAAACCGTCCCATTTGGCACTTTAGGCCAAAAATACGCTATAAAAAATGGCTATCCCCAAAGATGAAACAATTCCGATCACAATCAGTGATGGGTGTCAATTGCCTCAAATTGATTGATTGATTTGAATATCAGCTTATCTTATCGGTGAGATCTGGGGGGCTACCACAATCTCTAAGGGCTGTATTTTAGAACGTTACCGAATACTCAAGCAACACTTGAGAGTAATGTTTTAAGGCAAAAACTAGCCTCAAGCGTTTCTTGAGTATTGAGTAACGTTATAAAATACGGCCCTAAAAGCATTATTATTTTTAATATTGTTTTAAATTTCACAGTGGGAATCTGACATTCGGCTTACATCATTATTCTTTTAACGTGTGAAAATGCCCTTGGATGTCATGCCGCACTCGGACCGGCTAAAACCACACGGTCCCTGCCTAACTGTCTCTTGCCGGACGCCCCGGGTAACTCCTTGGAAATATAAAATTAGTGTTCTCTATTCAAAATATCCTGACGGACGACAACACGTTCCAATTCACACCGTGAACGGAACCCATTAGGCCTAATTTACCGCTGCGAAACATAAATTCATCTATCGATCTAATGGAGCTTTACAACCATTTGTTTTTCATTGAATTACTATACAGTAGAACAGGAACATAGCCACTCGAGCGATTAATATTAAATTGAGGCCTCAAACGTTTGCAATCTTGACTTATGAATTGCATCGGATTACAGCGCAAAGGAGAACACAAAAAGGTCAAAATATTACTATCAAATACAGCAAAAAATTGGAGCGTAGTTCACGTACATTACATTAGTTTTTATTTCACTTCAATACATGCAGTATTTCCGTAGTTATAAAGCCGAGAAGATCCTTTTTTAATTTTCCGAGATTAGGCGCGCTCATTATGACGTCATAACGTAACACTGACTGCGACAAGGCGCGTCGCGGCCTTCGGGTGCGAACGAGAGCGCGACTGTTGAATGTGTAGTGTTGTGACGTATGCGGTCACCTGCGTTATACGCACTTTGATCGTAAATATTTCATCCATTATTTGAAATATAAAAAAGTAAAAACAGTTTTTTAAGATTGTTTTTTGTAGATTTATTTGGCATTAAAGTAAAAAAACGTTTGTCAGACCCAATGAGTATATAATGAATTTAGCCGTTGTTGAAAACATCATAATATTCGATTATACAGTTTATATAGTCAAACACGTTATCTTACTGGACATAGTTGATTTTTTATTGGACTTAACAGACAAAACTTGAAAATGGAATCGTATGTGCATACTAAACCAATTTGAATTAAGTACACTTATTAAAAAAAACTATCTGCACGCTGTATCCCTGACGGGGTAATTAATTAATTATTAAGATATCTTAATAACAATTCTATTATATGTAAGTATACATATCAATGATTACAAAACAGAAAATCTTAAAACGAATTAAATAAGAGCGACCTTATCGTTAAAAGCAATGGCTGTCAGGCGCCCTTCGGATACAAAGAACAAAAAGATCGTGAGAGTCGTAGAATAGATGACATGTTTGACAATGGTAAAGTTCTAAAAACGGACGCTGGGGTACAAAACGAGTGGATGGGCAGCAACTGCGCGTATAGACAATAATAATAATACCTAAGTACAAAGGTAAGAAGTGAAACTACAGCTATAAAATTTCTCTCATACGTCGATAAAGAAATTTCAGTTATGATAAAGAAATTTGATTTCAAAACAACATGGCGTTTAACCGAAAAACGTGACGATTTTTTTACAGCTATAAAATTTTACTCAACGTCGATAAAGAAGTTTCACTTCAATAAATATTCTAAATTGTGCACCATAAAAGAAACACATTAAAGAAAAAGGCTTTTTAGACAACTTATTGCTAAAAGCGATCTCTTCCAGGCAATCTTTGACCATGATAGACTGCCATATTTATGGTCATGTCAATGCAAATCAAAGTTAATTCAATCTCGTCCACCTACGGGAGCTATTACTTGTCTCCGTGTCCAATACAAATATCTATTTAATTATAAGCACAAGATATTATTCCAAGAATATTTAATCCTTTCGTTTTATTAGACAGATGATGCTGATGATACGGCAAATAAAATTGTTGGTTGAAAGATTGAGGTTATATCACACAACATGTTTATCTTGGCGCTGTAATCAAAATTATTTTGGTGCCAAGTCAAGCTGACAAATAACAAAAGTATAAACTCTTATACCACAGCCGAAAGACATAGGTTTACTCTTTATACTGTGCTTATACTTAATATCAGTCATTATCTGTTATGCTTATGCCTTTATACCCGAAGAGGTAGGCAGAGGTGTTATACGCTATTTTACCGTATGCATTCTTATTTTATAAAGAACATTCAACAGTTACACGTTTAGGATTACTAGAAAAACCAAAAAAATATAGTATATTATAATAGTATTAGTACCTAGACATTATTAAAATAATGATTCATCATCATTAATTGAAGCAATTTAGAAATTGAAGCACAACATACCCAAAATTAGTAATGGACTAGCAGACGCTCCATGGTTTCACTTGCGTTGTGTCCGTTCCCGTAGGAATACGGAGCTAAAATGTTACCCTAAGGCACTCCTTATAACATCAGCTATTTGCCAGTGAAAGTCCCATTAAAATCGGTAGTGCCGTTTCAGACATTAGCCGAAACAAATAGTAATAGAAAAAAAAACAATTTAAATAGTTTCTTTTTTATGTAAGTAAGTTATATTTTCATTAAGTTTTAGTAAAAAAACTTAATTTGGAATTATAAACAGACACCTTAATTTGAGTTATCTGTATAGATGTAAATACAATTCTAGTCAACTTACCTTCCTTCTTGGCGCCATCTATCGACATTCTTAGAAATCAATGAATCATCTTGATATAACACCATTAAAATAAACTTACGATTATTCATCGTTTAAGCAGTTAAACAGGATTAAACAAATTAATATGAAGTCTGTCATGGCACCAATCTAGATTCGAGTCTAAGATAATAATTTCCTAGATAATAGACTGAATGGAGGGAGGTATTGTTTACTCAGGCTCCCACAGAAAAAGGAGCACATTTTTTACGGTATTTTTAACATTAAATGTTGTACTTCTCAGAAGGAAATATTTGTATCATCTCAACTCTTTAGAATGAGAACCGGATACATGGCCACCTACTTAAAATATATTTTGATTACAAGTTTCAGAGTTCCGTAGTAGACAAGTAACTCTAGTTACAAAGAACCTTAGTACCAATGAGCTCCGCTCCTACTGTTTCGTAAATTTTTCGATTACAATTGTAGAGTCTTAGAATGTAATATACTTAAACATTTAAAAAAAAGCCTTCGTAAATACTTCACATAGCTTAGAGGCCATTAAAACAAGTCGATCTACAATCATCGCTCTTGAAAACATCTTAAGGCGGATTAGCATCACGGTCTCACAATGTTAATAAATATATTTGAGTTTATTATTACCCTGAAAGAGTAGTAGACTTAAAAATAAAAAGAAGGCTTCATATTACTTCAATATCTTTAAGGTCTATCATATAACTTAGAGGCCATTAAAACAAGTCGATCTACAATCTTTGCTCTTGAAAACATCTCAAGGCGGATATTGGTTGAAATTAGCATAACGGTCTCACTATAATATAATATATTTGGGTTTATTTTTATCCTGAAAGAGCAGTATAGGTGTGTAATAACTACCGCATTCCACAAGCGGCACACTTAATCGGAATTCGCCTGTTTGATCCTCTTTATCGCCCATTAATTAACCAGCGTGGACTTTTTGTAACAGGAACAATTTAGTTTTACTTATTAGCAGTCAGAAGGTATTTAATATACAGATATAATAATATCTGTGATATATAATTGCCTCGATGGCGTAAGTGACAGTGGCGACTACTGCGCACTAAGGTCTCGGATTCGATTCCCGGGTCGGAACCAATATTTGTGTAGTCCGCAAATGTTTATTAGAATTTAAACTATCATGTTCATTTACATAAGTAAAATATTAGTTACTCCGCGATCATGGCGCTTGCAACAGTGCCGAAATATCGGATGCTCGCGTGTGAAAGTGTACATGGTAAATATCCCGAAAATCTATATTTTACTTATCCGCAAATGTTTGTTTTAGAGTTTTAATGCTACCTATGTATATATGTTTGTATTTAGAAATAAATAAGTATGTTATTCCATACGTCTAAATACCGTATCACAAGCTTATACCTATTGGCTAACGTTGGGCTAGATGCATGGCTCTGTGTAATAAAAAATATGTGCGTGTACCAGGGTACACAGGTAAGAAGTGAAACTTCTTTTCGACATTTATTTACAGCTAGAAAATTTCTCTCATACGTCGATAAAGAAGTTTCACTTATGATAAAGAAGTTTTACTGCAAAACAACATGGCGCGTAACCGAAAAAAGTTACGGTTTTTTTACTAACTAACTAAACTAACTGTCTTCACGCTGTATCCCTGACGGGGTAATCAGAGAGGACAGATCGTTCGACCAGGGTTCGCGATCCATACATATTTCTGTCGCTTCTTCGAGATTCATCAATCGTTTCATACACGCACGTCTGGGTATCCGAGTACTTTTGACCTTTCCGTTTTTGAGCAATCTGCTCACGTGGTCTTTATGTAAGTCTCGGCCTACCCTGACTCCTGGTTTTTTTACAACCTTAAAATTTCTCTTGGTGAAACATTATCTGTACTAATATTCTAAAGCTGAAGAGTTTGTTTGTTTGGTTGAACCCACTAATCTCAGAAGCTACTGGTCGGATTTGATAGCCCATTTATCGAGGAAGGCTATAGGCTATATATCATCAAGCTTCCACCCATTCTTGTAGAATTTATAAGCGACGGGATTAAATAGGTGCAACGGGAGTTTGAATTATGTCACGGGCGAAGCTGTGGTGGTCACCAGTTTAAAAATAAATATATATAAATCTTACTTAGTATGAGCCATGGTTACTTGATAAATCTAGAAACTAATACATGTAAGCCTATCGCTCAATGCTCTACCACTTACAGACAAGCATGGCATGCATAATTGTATCCATCGCTATTCTAAATGCTAAAATCTATAAGTACCTACATAACAAGTAAATATTGTGGGACACTTTTCACACAGCGCCATCTAGCCCATAGTAAGCTAATATTAGCTTGTATATAGGCGACTTGAAATTATATATATATTTATAATTTAAAGTCGCCGTGAATAGCCCTCAAGTTTAACCCGCGACCCGGTTGGTAAGACGGTAGAACACCGCAGGGTTTAGTGGGTAGGACGGCCACAAAAGCCGGGAGACCCACACATCGTTTCCGCTGCCCCTCCAGTAGGAATGACGGCGCGTAAACACATAACCCGCGTCAACAAAAAAATAAAACCTACTACAAAATAAGGTGATTAGGTATTATAAATTTTTTATTGTATATTTAAAATTTATTGTGTTAATTTAAAGTTAAAAGTTTATCTTCCATTAGAATAACATTTAGTTCAACCGTGAATGAACGTATTGCCATAATACGGTAATCGATATGGCTTATCGCGGTCATTGTTCCCCATCAAGGTCCTCAGTTCATTTAGGTATGTACGTCCATCTCGGTCTTGAGGTAAAGGTTTCGTCTACATCGTTTTCATTTGCCTTTGAATTACCTGGTTCAGAACCCGAGCTTAATGGATTAAAAATAATATAAACATATTTGCATATTAAGGTACGAAAAGCTTTAAAAAAATATTTATAGATTGAGATTGGGTGGAGTCAATCGCATCAATGTTTAAAAATGGTCGTAACACTGTTCATTGATATCAAGGTTGTTGAGTAGCTCGATAGATGGCTCTGGTTGTACTCTTAAATAACGATTACAATATAGTGAAGACTTTCAGCTAGTTTCAATACGGTTACCAGAACCGTGGCTCAGTGGATTAGAGCATTGACCTGGTTAGGTAAAGGTTAGAGATTAAGTCCTATTCCGTCCTAAACCAAACGTTTTTACATTAAAAGAACTGAACAACAATTGTCAATCTTAAAAAACGTGTCCGAGACTACCAGGACTTTAATTTGTCGTGCTAATTAGTGTCTAGCACATAAGACCATTTAGCCTTTTTGTTACCTACTCACTAAAAAGGCAACGGGTTCATAATTCCTTCCAAATTTAACATCTAAAATAATGTAAAAAATACGTTTTTTTTTACTTTAATGAAATCTATATCAATCACTCACTGTCAGTTTAGGTAATACTATATTTTGTAATATTTATTTAAATAGGTACATACTTTTCACTATCCTTACAAGAAATCCCAATAAAATAGTAATGTTCAAATTTAAATATATTGTATTGTGTGACACTTAATGTTATTTTTACAATATACCGCTTTTTTAAATTTCGTATGATGTCGACACGACATTTTAAGGCGATATATTGCAAAAATATCATTTAAAACCAAATAATTCTAGTTTTTAAAATTGAATTTTCGCCATGTAACGCCTGACTCAATTAGTTATTTAAAATTACTACCTTAATTTTATAATAATGAGTACCTACTTTTATTAAATAAAGCCGATTTACATCAGCATTCGCGTGAATTCCCCAGTACAATATAAAGTAGGAAATAATAAATAATCATTAATTTAAATAGATCACCTTATATAGATAGAGATATATAAAATAAACCTTACCTCTTCCTTTTAGGATTCTCCCAGTTGTATTCAACACCTACTTAAATAATTAATTAATGATGTTGGCAACAGGACCAAAATGTTTAACGTACACGTAGAACGAAAACGCACATAAATATAAATACCACAAACGGTGGCCTATCCCAGGACTAAACGAAATGTCAGATGCTCGCAGTGATCGTTTACAGAACACTAAGGCAGTGGAGCTACTAGCTTGGACCTTTTTTTATAACCTTTCCGTTTTAGATGTCCCTAAATTTTAAGTTTACAAAATTACCTACTATCCCGGGAAATTTGTGTAATGCAAAATACTAAAACCTGCGTATTGTGTGTTCTCATGGTCAAATATTTATAATCACGATTTCACACCGTGTGGGATTTACAAACTGTCCCCAATGGAGTCGCTCTAATAGCAGGCGTTCAATGAATTTATTTTATTATCAGTCGTAATCTCCTGTGATCTCTACCAGGAAGCAATCGTTCACAGAATGATGATTTCCTTTACATTTCTATGAATATTATAAAAGAGGTGCCTTTTAATTAGAGAAACATCCCCTGTCATCAAGTTACATTGTTACTTTTAAGGAGAACGTCTTAAAAGTAGTGTATGAAGCTTGACAAATATAAAGACTAAAAATTTAGTTTTTTTTATAATTAATTCTTTATTTGACAGAACTATAAAACCCTGATTCTGTTCAAAAACGACGACAGTGTAAAGTTATAAACAAATTAAAAAGCCATTCGTAGAACCGATTGGAGAACTAGTAACCTATATTTTCCTGAGGCGAGAATATAAGTTACTAGTTGAGGTTTTTCCGTTCCTGTTTCCCACAGGATATAAAGTACAGGATATAGTTATTCTGATGTTTAAATTATATTATTGTATAGTTTCATTAAAATCCATTCATTATTTATCGAGTGAAAGTGTAATAAACCAACATCCCATACATTCTTACTAACTTTCGTAGGATCTTCATTTCTAATATACCTACCTACCTACTTACGCACGCCTACCTAATATATTATTGGACTGTGGTTCGTAAAAATTAACAACCGTATCAACATCCAACCATATCATCATTTCATGTACCATCCAACCGTATCACATTCCAACTTACTTTCAACTCAGACACAGAACAATTAAAATTATATGTAATTAAACCAAATATAATAATAGGAACTCCGTAGATATACCATGAAAATAAATAGCAATGTGTTTTCTCTAACCGCCATCTATGAGCGAATAGAAATAGTAACATTTGTGCGTAACGACTCCTTAGTAGCGCCATCTATCACCAAGTAGAAAAATAAATTATGTTGATTTATGCAGTGTGCTTTAAGATTTGTAATATATTTTAATAATACCTATTAATATATGATTAAAGACTGTTGTTTATATGGTAATACAAATATTAACGCAAAAACTAAACAGCCCCTGAAGACACGGGTTAAGTGCTTGAGGATTTGTTTATTGTGGATGGGTCTACAGTTTGGCAACTTTGATTATGTTGTTATGTATTATGATTTGCCAAAAACAAACATTGGTCCGATGGGAGTATGTGTGTGTATCGGGTCCCTCTAATTTTATAATTCACAATTCAGTTGAATCATAACGATACGTCGGGTTGAGTCGCTTTTTATTCAACCGTCATTCAGTCGGTGAATGCACAGCGCGCTCTACGAACGCATGTCGATTCCCGCGCTATTTCAAAATTCGAATACGATCGAACATAGACACGATAATTTTTTGTTTTATCTGTAATCGACTAAATATTAGAAGCTATTCAAATATTTTTGAGTTATTTGGTTTGAGTGAAAGTGTTTAGTGAAGTGATATTCGTAAAATTTTTGAACGAAAAAGTTTGTTACAAAAATGTTTTCGGATGTGGTTTGCTGCATTTTTGGCTAAATTTACGAGTTTTAACAAATTTTGGTGAGTTAATTTATTCATTTATCTCGTTATACAAATATTTCTAATTTTATTTTCTTATTAAATTAAAAATAATTTCTAAACCACAAAAAAATAAATGAAATACGAATTAGAAAATATAAACATCGCAGTAAAATCAGCTTTTTTCACTATATGTACCTACCTCTTTATATATTTCGTAGCAAAATTGTATTCGTAGCACAGTAGAACGAATTACGCTGTACTAAAAATTCGATTCTCAGATTTTTCAATCATCCTTCGAGCATTAGTTAATTTTAACTGAGGTAGTAAGGTCTATCTAAATATGTAATAAGTGGCATGCAATGAAAAATAGTTTCGTTTTGCATATTACTTATGTGTATTCATAAATTAAAAAAATCTCTAGAACAAAACTCTACATAATACCTACCTATAATATCAAAATGTAAAGAGGATTATAACACTTTTCTTCTTTACTCTGTTGTTTGAATGTTTTTTATCAATTTGCTCACAATGTACGTCTGATAAGTATTTGTCAATTCTTCAAACTTGGAAATAATACCTAGCTTATCAAAATGGAAAAAGGATTAAACACACTTTAGGTACTTCTCTGTTGTTTTAATGTTTTTATCAATTTGCTTACAACGTTCGTCTGATAACTCTTTGTCAATTCTTCAAACTTGGAGTAAGTCACTAAATATCTTTATTCATCTTGTTAAAGTTATTTACGTAAGCAGTTCAGGAAATCACTAAACACGTGCTAATAATATATATATCATTATTGTAAGTAATTATTCATTAGTGACTGTTACAATATTACTAATGAATTAATGAATATAATAAAATGTAATTTCTTTTTTATGATAAACGATTTATTTAACAATGGATTGGTCATAAAAGTCTATAGAGATAACAATATGCGTAGAAATATGTAGACAAAAATACTCAATTATAAGTCTAAATATAATTTGACAAATACGTTTTAGCTTTACTTTTTGTTCTCATCCTTACTAGGTTTGCAGCAAACAGCTAGCTTATTGAAGCTCCTTGTAATCTAAAGCTTTTCCATTTATCCAATGAATTAACTAAATAACAATAGACCAATCCAAATCCTCTGCCCTAAGAACGTAACAAAAAATAATTTATTTGTTAATCTACATTTAAAAGAATTAAGACTTAAAAACGTAGTAAAATGTTTAGTATTTCGCCATTTTTAGCCCTACGAAAGTGATATAGAAAAACAAACATGAAAACAGCATCTGTGGTCAAACATTGGTAAAACCTTTGTTTCGGTTTTACTTTTTTTTTTTTTACCACTGAAGCGTTCGGCCCACCTGATGGAAAGTGGTCACAGTAGCCTGTGGACGTTTGCAACACCAGAGGTGCAGCACTCGCGCTGCCGACCCTTTATAAACCTTCTAAGACCCCTTTTGAAGAACCCCATACTGTAGACGTTCGGGAAAACCCAGGCAGGGAGTTCATTCTACAATTTAAGCGTACGCGGAATAAAGCCTCTATCGGACCTAGCCGTGAAAACCTACCTACCTACTCCCCATGGGAGATAAATAGAACGTGACATTCATTAATATATTATATTAGTCTACTAGATTGTAGTTTGGGTAGGGTAAATAATTTACCGTACCCACACTACAAATTAAAATACATATACTTACTTATTTTACCGTACCTGGCAACACAGGCCCTCATGCTTAAATTAGATAAGCTAAAAATTGTAACCCGTCATGGTTAAAAAAATACTGGACTAATCTATTTATTTGTTTCACCAGTCTAACTCGATTAACTGTAATATCGACTAAACCCTATTAAAATTAATCGAAATTTGAGACATTAAAATCGGCTTTAAATTCAAACGATTGTTGTATTTCTCGTCGCTTGTCATAAAATGAAACGTTTATGTCAAATTTATTCACATCCCTTTGCACACCTACGTTACACCTGCAAATGCAAGTACGGAAATAATGTATCTGAATGGCGAAACTAGTTACAAAATAGGTACTAGTTTGAATACTTTCATTTTTGTATGAATTATTATAATATTACAGTACCATTACGGATGTATATGAAGCTACATAATCGATCATTCCATAACCTGTGAGTAAGGGTGTGATTCACAGGTATTTTTGGTTTGGAAATTCTCCGTTAAAACTCAGACTTTTAACATTAAAACCTTGAAAAAGAGAAATATTTTTTTGTCATTGAGTTGGGTAGTATAGAAAATAATTAACCCTTCACAGTAACTTAAATAGGCCTGATCTGAAGCTGTGAGCAAGGTCTACGACATGAAGGTCAAAACTACAGTCTCGACTTTAAAAAATGGTTTTTTCACTCTACTTTCCAAATCCCATTTAAACTCTTCCATTCAACATTTTTTTTGGGTAAAAACCGAATTCAAGTCGTGAATACTCGACATGGAGACTCTCAAAGGACTCCATAACCACTATGCTAGCGCAGCAACACTCTTTGTATTTATTATGAATGATATGATAAAAAAATTCAAATACCGTACTTGAATGTTGTTCTTAAAACTAATCATAAACAAGAGAGATGTTTATCTACAAAACAAGTACACAAATACACATTCATAGATTACAAAAATTCCCTTTTAAGATAGCGGAACGCACAATTTCTTCACATCAGTGCAATGTTATCTGTGCCTTGACCTCTTGCACTTACACGTCGACTGACATTTTGATAAAAATATATTTATTTATAAAACCGTAGTCAAGTGTGGGTAGAAGTTCCGGGAAAATATTTGTTTTATTGATAAATAATCGTCTTAATTTGTTCAGTTAATATTTTTTACATTAGACCAAATAATTTAATTAGGAAAATAATTTATCGTTTATTAGAGAGAAGCATGATAGATCTATTCCTAATGGAAGTCGGCTCCGTAAACAGGTGATGGACACAAGGGCTTATCGAGGCGATGAGCTGGGATCAGACCACTACCACCTAGTCATAACTAGGATTAGGGGTCTGTTTGCGAGTTGGCGTCATCGTACCGAGTGTCCTGAAGCTGAGCCGACCGATAGCATCAAAAGCTGGAAGCTGCAGTGCTGCATCCATTAGGGATAAATATAAAGAAAGGGTAGCCGAAAAGCTTAGCGACGTAGACGTAGTAGTAGTGAGAATGTGAAAAGTGTATGGCAGAATCTGACTACCCCGTCAGGGGTACAACTTGAAAAAAGTTAATTTTTTTTTTAAATAACTTGCATTAAATTTAGGCAATATCGACTGAAAGATATTTAGTTAAATAATCGAGTCCTCTGTGCGAGTTGCACGTACTCGTAACGATGACATACGCACTCGGGAATATTTGCATCGGAAAATTTAATGTAATTTGTAGCGTGTTAAATTGCAATTTTACAGTAATAAATTACTCTTATGTCCAATTCTTTGTTTATCAGCCACACCTTTATTCCCGTATGGATGGCAGAGGCACATTAACCATATGAATTTTATGAGATTCTGCAAATTCATTTTAATTTCTTGACGCCCAATTTTCCTAAGATTTTTACAGCTTACCGCAAATTAGACATTTTAAAACGCTTTTACTGATATGCATTTCTGAGATTTGGATGCATCAAATACTAGACGCTGATAGGAGATAATATCTTAGCGAATACTTCCTTTTAATCCCCTGAATTCTTCAAGGGGGGGGGGGGGGTTAAAGGTTTAAAATAAATTGGGTCGCCATCGTGAATATTATTTAAATCTTTTTCGATTATGGCTTTTAATTCGTGGACATGACCATCAATGACTATGCTGACCTCGTCATTTTGGCGAGTTAAAACTAAAAATATTCAGTAACTAGATCAATTTCAATATTTCTATCGATTGGTAAACGGAAGCAATACAATCGACTATTATTTTTATTTACTATTAATTTTTTATCGATATATACTATAAATCGATTGGTCGACATTAAAAATTCCACTTTTATAAAGGAAACGCTTTTATATCGAATTGTTTTATTGATTTATGGCACGTGACTCGTAAACTCGTGTGCATGGTGTTTTTAAGTACCTACAGCTATTTTCAATTTATTTTATTCCGCTTGATATTATATACGTATTTTTATAATACATATAGCTGACCAGACTAACATTGATTTGCCGTATAAAGAGCCACTCTTATCACCCAGAGGTATAATAGATTTGACTACGATCTATTTTCAGCAACTGGTCTACAGTTTTTTTCATGAAAAACGAGGCACAGAAACGGGTTTTCGGGATAAAAGATATTAGTCAAATCCTTCTCGGACTGTAGACTGTTTCTGTACCAAATTTCATTTAAATCGGCTACGTAGTTTAAGCGTGAGAGACAGACAGACAAAGTTACTTTCGCATTATAATATTAGTAGGGACTAGTTGTTGCCCTCGTGGTGAAGTTTTCCTATTCGAGATTTCGTACGGAAATCTAAACTTTTTATAAATGCAATATAGCTTATGTTTCTATGAAGAATTTTTAAAATCGACCCAGTAGTTTCTGAGCCTATTCATTACAAAGAAACTTACAAACCTCTTTATAATATAAGTATAGATTTAGATCTTTTGAAAAACAAATTTGAATAACAGCCCAATATTTTTTAGTAGAGAAATAAACGACTGAAGTGACCCTAAGGTACAGTCAACGAGTAAATTGTAACGCGTAAAATAAAAGTGACATAATGTTCCTCATCATAATCTCCGGATCTAATCGACCTTACCTGCTAGAACTTTTAATCAAATAACGTGGTACAGTAGCGTTTTAATGGGATTGGGAGGTCAGTCCATTCAAACACATCCGAAATATAAAAAAACATATCATAACTACTCGTGGCCCCGCTGACTCAGTGTTCTTCAAACGATCACTGCGTTAAGAAACATTCACTATAGGTGGTCCTTGGATGGGTGACCACTTTGTGGAATTTACATTTGCGAGCATTTTCTTGCTTCGGATGGCACGTTAGGCCCTTATTGGTCCCGCTTGCCAGTCGTTAAGCCTGGTTGAAGACCTTATGGGCGGCTAGAAAAATTTCAACAGCAGGTCGCCACTGCCTGCGTCTGTCCATTTCAACACGTCAATGGGCTCACCACCTGTGGGACAAAAATGCATACGGTGAAATGTGGGCGTATATTATGCCTCTGCCTACCCCTTCGGGGATAAAGGCGTGACAATATGTATGTCTGTATCATAACTGCTAGCTTGAAAGCAACTGGGAAGACGCTAAGATAAAGAAAAACTATAAATGTCTCTCGAGAAATAAATGACTGGTGACCTAATTAGTATTAATTTCTGTCGCCCGCTGTCAAGTAGCGTTACTATTCGCTGGTTTAAATGTGTTTGGTAGATCTCCCCTCTGCTAATGCGTTAACTTTGAACTTGCTGGATATACTTTAGTCTAGATTTATTAGCGGACGTCTCGTGGTTTCATACGCGTAATGCCAGTTACATACATACATATCATCACGCCTGTCTTCCATCGGGGTAGGCAGAGACTATGGCTTCCCACTTGCTACGATCCTGGCATACAACTTTCGCTTCTTCAACTTCCATAATTGTTTTCATACACGCTCGCCGATTAAGTGTACTCTTGACCTGGCCTTTTGTCAAAAGATCTTCAATTTGATTGGTATAAGTACTTCGAGGTCGACCCTTACCAGTTTGCCCATTTACTCTCACCGCATAAATTTTCCTTGTCAGTCTATTTTCATCCATCCTCTCCACGTGTCCAAACCATGCCAGTTACCATGGAATTAAACTTTCAAGTTTGTATTTTTATAAAGATGGTTTTTATTTATTTATTTATACTTTTTCTACATCCTATCCTACTAATATTATAAACGCAATAGTTTGTAATAATGGATGTTTGTTCACGTAAAAACTACTGAATGGATTTTAATGAAACTTTAAATTAATATAGCTTATACATCAGAATAACACACAGGCTACTTTTTATTCCGGCAACAAGTTCCTGTGGGAAACGGGAACGGGAAAACTTCAACTAGTATTACATATGGTTTAAAAACAAAAAAAATAAATAGCATTTACAAAGGCGTGCTTAACTCAAAGTTGAGTTCTCTTAGTTTTTCTTAATAATAATATAATAATAATAATATCGTTGGGACAACTCACACAACGCCATCTGATTCCAAACTAAGCAGAGCTTGTACTATGGTAACCAGATAACTGATACACATATTTATATATTTCTAAATACATTTATATTATAGATAAATAACACCCAGACACAGAATAAACCATCGTGCTCATCACACAAAGTTTTATCCTGGGTGGGAATCGAACCCACGACCTCTTGCGTAGCAGTCGGATGCACTCCCACCGCGCCACAGACGCATTAAAATATTTTTCACCATAAACTAAAACCCGTGTTGTCACCCCTTTTGTACTGTTGATGGTAGGAAAATTTTAGCATGAGAAGCGTATCTA
This sequence comes from Thumatha senex, assembly GCA_948477245.1. Taxonomy (NCBI): domain Eukaryota; kingdom Metazoa; phylum Arthropoda; class Insecta; order Lepidoptera; family Erebidae; genus Thumatha; species Thumatha senex. The sequence goes on along the minus strand of OX419739.1, from coordinate 22,052,882 downwards.
TATCTAAAGGGCAGGTGAGATTATTTACGAGGTCCCTTAATGGATTTCTTTACAACACCCTTTGTATATTCATAAGAGCTACAAAAGAACTTTCAAAAACGATGTAACTATTCAAAATGGAATCTGTCAAAAAATGCAAGTCACAGCGTTATTGTTACAAATTGTGAAATTGACAAATTGCGTAACACAGCGTAATAAAAACTATTAACTTTCTCACATACACAGCAAGACAGACAGGAATTATTACATAAGAGTAATGTTTGTTTGTGTTTAGACTAATTTCGTAAAGACGCCCGCATTTCACGGAAACTTTGTTATTTCGTGAACCATTTTTGTGGGTCATATTACATGTCATGTTTATCCAACACCATCTTTAATATTCGGCAGCTACTGGGAAAATGGGTATAATTATAATATGTGATACAAAGGCGACATCATTTCTGTCTTGCTCTACATTATAAGAATTTAACTATCATGGTCATTCACATAAGTAAAATATTACATGCTCACGAAATATCGGATGCTCGCGTGTGAAACACACGCATGTGTACATGGTAAATATCCCGAAAATCAATATTTTGATCTACATTTCACACAATGTTAAAAAAGCATATCAATCCAAGCTAAGGACCGTTCTGTAATAAGGAATATACATGGAACCACAACTTCACGCTAAGATTAACAGAAACGAATGATAAATTATTTAATGAAGTGACAATGATATAGGATGTTTTTTTTTAAAAAGGTCTGCCATTCATCTCCCCACGTCACTCATGACGTCATGAACATGACAGATGGCGTCTTAATGAGACTTGGAGCTTTATTTAGTAGAGTTTTGTCGATCTATATGTATAATTTCGTCTATAATTTTAAAGGTACCAGAGTACACAGGTAAGAAGTGTAACTTCTTTACGACATTTTTTACAGCTATATCTCTCATACGTCGATAAAGAAGTTTCACTTATGATAAAGAAGTTTCACTTCTAAAAAAATAACGCGTAACCGAAAAACGTGACTTTTTTTACACCTATACAATTTCTCTTAACGTCGATAAAGAAGTTTCACTTCAATATGACTAATAATATTTGAATAATATCTAATAACACATTGAATTACTTACATTAAAGACTAAAACTAGCCAACAATATAGATGTAGTTACTGAGAGATTTTTTATCGATTTATAAACAACACGTTGCCCTTGCGGGGGTCTAAAAGATAAAAGCCTGAAGAAGCAAAACTATTGATGGGACACCTAAAATATCTTTGCTGTGCTCGACAGGGGTCATTTGTTTCCTTTTTAACCACATTATGATAAGCAATAAACGTATTGAGTAATGTTAATATTTCTCTGTTTGCGTGATAAACAAACATTTGAATTAAAATTTTGGTTCAAGTAACAGTTTTTGTATGATATTGACGTCACATATACTCGTAGCATCAAATGACGCTGCAATATTGACCTATATCAAAATACAAAACCACTGACATTGTGTTAGAAAATTGCGCTTGGTTACTGAGTGGATTTACCATACCGTCAACAACTGCACGGTAAATCCCGCTCCGTAACCAGTGCAGTGACTTTTAAAACCACAAAGGCTAACAGAAAAAAAATTCATGATTAAAGTCCTTAAAAACGAAGCGAATGAAGCGCTCGTGGCCCCGCGGTCTCAGTGTTCGGTAAACGATCACAGAGGTACGCATCTTTCACTATGGCTGGTCGTCGGATGGGTGACCACTTTGTGGCATTTACATTTGCGAGCGTTTCCGTGCTTCGGAAGGCACGTTAAGCCGTTGGTCCCGGTTGCCAGTAAAATGGCAGTCGTTAAGCCTGGTTGAAGGCCTTATAGGCGGCTTAAAAAAATTTCAACAGCAGGTAGCCACAGCCTGCGTCTGTCTATTTCAACACGGCAATGGGCTCACCACCTATTACGTGGGACAGGAATCCACACGGTGAAAAGTGGGCATATAATATGCCTCTGCCACCCCTTCGGGGATAAGGCGTGATGGATATTTATTTTTATTTATTTATTATTTATTTAAAAACAAAAAAGTAATATTGTAACATCCTTTATCCCCTTTATTACGCCGTCTTTCATTTATTAAAGGAATGGCAAAGGTATAATACACCTATATGCATATCACCATGTGCACGTAACAGGTGGTGTGGTAAGCCCATTGCCGTGATGAAAATGTACAAGCGCAGGTTGATGTTGAAATTTTTTCATGCTGCCCATAATACCTTCAACTTGGCTTAACGTCAGCCATGTTACTGACAAACAGAACTAACGGTTTAGGTGCCTCCTGAAACACAGAAACGCTCAAAAATGGAAATGCCTCAAAACGGTCACCCGACCAGCCATAACTAAAGTTGCATCGTTTACGGAACACTGAGGTAGCAGGGCTAATAGGAGGGTACTTGACATCTGTTGGTAAATTACTTGAACGCCATGTCTTACAATTGAAAAAATACAACTCACTCAACTGCTTTCCGTTTTTAAGGATACATATTGTACCATTAGTAAAAAATTGGTGAAACTATATTATAATTTCATCAAATTCATCTATCTGTTCGCTAGCTCAAATACGCTTACGAGTGATAAAAATGTTCTTTTTGTAATAAAAAAAAAATAGATAAAATTGACAGCTACGTTGAGCCGTAATGAAAACATAAAGTTACCCATAATTTAGTCGATTAATCTTAGTATTATTTCACTATTCTGAGATGGACAACTGCGCCGCACTGATACAAACATACACTGTATAACGTCAACAAGTCCAAGTGCCATTTCCCCTTTGTCCTTTACGATCCATCATCTCGATCCACTAGTGGATCGAATTGCACGCAGAAGTTCACTGTGATCCACCACTGGTCTGGGTGGTTCTTTTCTGTATCACCTACATGACATTATCCATTTTATGAAGAGGACAAAACTTCTTACGTTGAAGTGTGGGCGTATAGTATACCTCTGCCACCCCTATAAGGATAAAGGCGTGAATGATAAGAAGGTATAGAATAAAAATATTATAACTATCCAGAACAAAGCTCGTATAATGTAACGCATTTAACTGCCATTACAATTTGCAATTCGAAATGCATGATTAATAAAATGCTTAACCTAGATGCGTTGTCACGTATTCACCTGGTTATTTCCATTTCCTTACCCATTATTTTGCCAATGGTTGATCATTTAATGATCCTTACAAGTAAGTTATCACTTACTTACCGCGCGATTTATATAAAGATTTGAAAAGAAAAAGCTTTGCTCTTACGAATATTTGAATGTACTGAAGGACATTCTTCTTTACAGTTCTTTCTTTAAGGACTTAACGGGGGCCCCATCAAGTTTTCCGGAGCCCAAGTGACCTTATCTGCTAGCACTGCTCTTATGAGGTGTAAGGGGCCCCACCAAGATTTTTGGGGCTCAAGTGAACTTATCTGCTAGCGCTGCTATAGTTTGACCAGTACCGCTGTACAGGTCACTGCATACAGAATTGTACGCAGTGAGCTGTACAGCGGTACTGATCAAACTGTAATACTTACTATCGAACAAGACAACTGCGCAGTTGTCCTTACGGGGTTGGGAACGGACGGCAGTCGCTTCTAACATTGTCGAAATAAAAAAATAAAAAAGTGGACCCCAGGCTCCAAATCCAAGTAAGGTTTGGAAGCGACTGGAATAACATTTAAGATAAATATATTTACATTGTTATTTCTGAGTTCTAAATGTAAATTTGATTTAAATCAATAAATCCACTTAGTAATTCTCTCTTATCTTACATCATAATGATATAAATTAGACAGAAGTTCAATCACACAGAAACCACAATCAAACCAGTGCTTGTAGATTTCACTTGCCGGCACAAAAGAGCTGCCACCGATACATCAAATGTAATAAATAATAATACTGTTTAACGTCCATCATCTCTGCCTCGAATTTGGTGCCTTACCCTACCAGAAGTGCACTTGTGTGTACAGGGCCGGATTTGGTGCGGTTGTTAAAATAGCTGCATTATAAGTTTGTTGTACTTTCTTTTATATAATTATAAATATTTTTATATTAATATACAAAAATTGTTTGTATATCAATCACGCTTTATTCCCGAAGGGGTGGCAGAGGCATATTATACGCCCACTTTTCACCGTGTGTATTCCTAAAATTTGTTTTTAATTTATATTAAAATTAATATTGAAGCGCTCGTGGCCCCGCGGTCTCAGTGTTCTGTAAACGATCACTGAGTTACGCAACTTTCACTTTGGCTGGTCCTCGGATGGGTGACCACTTTGTGGTATTTACATTTGAGAGCGTTTCCGTGCTTCGGAAGGCACGTTAAGCCGTTGGTCCCGGTTGCCAGTAAAATGGAAGTCGTTAAGCCTGGTTGAATGCCTTATGGGCGGCATGAAAAATTTCAACAGCAGGTAGCCACAACCTGCGCCTGTCTATTTTCAACACGGCAATGGGCTCACCACCTATTACGTGGGACAGGAATCCACACGGTGAAAAGTGGGCATATAATATGCCTCTGCCACCCCTTCGGGGATAAGGCGTGATGGATATTTTTTTAAAATATGTAAAAAGTGTACAAAGTAATTGCTTTAAAAATTTGTCTATACAACAATTTGATATTGTGTAGACTTAATGCCTAAAGTATAAGTAGCTAGTTTATACGATATAATTCTATTGCAATAGCAACGCACATAGTGCCAGCTAGTTTCTTATAAAATGAAGCCCAGTATATTTTATATTTAACAGTTATATAATTTGTTTAACAAATCTCTTTGCTTAGGACAGATACGGAAACTTGAGAAAATCATTATTATAATGGTGAAACATTAAGTAATCATTTATTAAGTAATAATGGCATTATTCTGGCTCGAATGACCAATTAGTACAGCACAATAATTTAGGTTACATAAAATGTAATCATATACAAATGTGTACGTACATACATGAGTGTGAAGTAGTGAATATAATTTTCATTAAAACAAGTGTCTATATGCTAATGATAGTTCATAGGACAAGAACCTTACACCTCTTACCGAACCTTCTAATGCTTACTTACACAAACTGCTTTAATTACGTAAATGCATATAAAAGGAAAAGTAAATATTACTTATAGGGAAAATATGTACCTACATTGTGTCCAAATTATGGAGTTATTAAATAATATGGTAGGTATTAATTATATTAAAATACCATTTTTACTGACTTTGATGATGTTTTCAAAGATTTAAGTATTACTTAAGTAAATATCACATTGATGTACGTTTTAGGATGGTACATTATTACTATAAACATTTGAATCATCCATACACACGGTCGTACTATAAGTACAATGCTGTATGTACCATACCATGAAGATTCAATTTCTACATTAGACTATCGTAGCTCTTAAATTAATTAACTTGCAGTACTATATTATGTTTGGTTAATTAATAGCAATTAAAACCATACGGTAACGAAATGATCATTAGGTAGATAATAGCAAAATAACCTCCTTGTTAGTCCATTTGTCGAATATGAAATCCGAAATTCAGTAAGTAAAGTTTCCTCATTACTAATCCAAACCTTGCTTGTTTATCCATCTACACTAATATTATAAAGAGGAAAACTTTGTTTGTTTTCAATGAATAGGCTCAAAAACTACTAGACCGATTTTAAAAATTCTTTCACCATTTGAATGCTACATTATTCACGAGTAACATAGGCTATATTTTGTTGGAGGATAGGACTTATTTTGCGTACGCTGTCTAAACTATAAAAGATAGATCCATAAAATGTTCTAATTAATTGTATATCTTATAAATATCTACAAAAAAGTCCGCGACACACTATACCTATCTATGTCGAGTGAGGCACAACAACCATTTTTTGGTCGACATTTAAACGCGTTTATTTTACTCATGCTATTAATCCTTATCAAAATAAATTATTTAATCACTAATTACAGTTTATGTAGATAATATTTACATATTTCGGAGAGCGAAGAAGTAATCAACGAATTCGGAAAATCTTCATACATTATTGTAAAATTATTAAACGACGGGATAAAATGGGTGCCATGGGGTTCGAAGTATGACACGGGCGAAGCCGGGCGGGACAGCTAGTTTTATATAAAATTAAACAATACCTAACAGATAAGTTTGGTTTTACTCTTAAAGTACTAATGCTAAAATAAAAATACGTAATCCTCGTTCCCACCTCCAAGTTCATTCAGCAGTTTGACATTTAAAAGTAACTTTAAAATTTATTATAATAATTGGATTAGTAAATTCGTTTAAATTAGCTACGCATTTTAGTCCTTCAATAACGGGAATCGACGTGATTGATTTAACAATGAGAGTTTTTAAGCGGTATGCAATGCAGCTCGGATATCCGTCAGGCAAACTTAGCAGTAAAGCTAACAAACCGTCAATTGAAGCCATACTTTTCAGAGTTTTTAATACATTGGTAACTTATATTAATAAAAAGAAGTTCAACGTCAAGATTTTCTGTGCTCGAAGGTAATCTAACAAAAGATGTAAAACTGGTGACTAAAAAACGACAAAAGAAATAATGATGAGATTTAAACAATGCTGAAAATAGAAAATTCATAAAATCAACCGAGACCTAAATCTATAACAACATAAACAGTTAAGTAAAACGTAGATATATTTCCGTAAACAGACGTAGTTAATTTTTAAATCGAAAGTAAATCTTGACATGCAATGAAAACGCAAATATCGTTCTCACTGCTTGTTGATGTAGGTTAGTTACCGTACCGCACCTAGTGATAACTGACCCTGAGACAAGGATGTTTGTGGTTGGCGATAAGCCACCAATGGTGACCTGTCATCACATCGCGGATTCATGATTTCAAGCAACTTATAATAATATCAAATAATTTATCTTGAATAATAAATGTAGCATGATAGCAGACTAAGTTGCTGAATAACTTAAATAAAATCAAATATGGTACTCTTCAAAAGTAAAAGCATCCTGCAAAATACGAATTATAGTTAATAACTAGTAGTGAGAGGGTCATTTATATTAGGTACATCAATAACATATCCAAGTATATTATGAGTGTTTTAAATTCCTCATCACAGACAATTAGACGCTAGTCCATAAACAACAAACAAACGTGGAATTGTGTACATGTAAGTTGATAACATATCACACACAGCAAGTTGTCAAAGTGCATATTTTGTTTAATAAACGATTAGACTATTTGTTACGTTTACGACAAGTGTAGTATATATTTTGTTAAGACTTATAGAGATTTATCACTTAAATAGGAAGTAGGACTGTTTATTTAGATTGCGTTAGGTGGTATTAATGCTATCGGTTTCAATGTAAAATTTAAGACTATATAAAGTCTTTAAAATACTTACAGCAGGTAGACACGAATACACATGGTGAAAAGTGGGCATACAATCTGTATGCCTCTGCCACCCATTCGGGGATAAGGCGTGATGGGTATTTATTTATTTTTTACTAATATTAATATGTGCATTAATTAGCTTGTTTGCTGCAGATAATATTAGTTCTTTGATTACCTAACTATCTATCTGGTACCACTGATCATAAATTAGTATTACTAGTACAACTTTGCAAACAACACAAAGTTATGTCATTTGTACCATCAATGGTACCATTAATAGAACTACTAAAATAAAACGGATGCTTAATAAATCATATTTATGTAAGAAGATCACAGATTCTTTTTTAAAAAGTGTACCGCTGAATTATATGAAAACTTAACCGAACTAAGTACGTCCCAGCATTCACCATCTTACATCTTTATAGACATACCTAATGGTTTGCTCAGCTGCACTCTATGACGCCATCAAATGATGGTTCCAGATTATTGATTTATTACTCCCCCTTACGTTAGGATAATTTAATCTGTCATATTAAACAAATTATCCTTTCGAGTGCGGGAGAATTAATCGAGATATATACCCCATTACTAGGATGAAAATTCACATTTTAAGTGAAAGATTTTGTACGGATGCTCTTGCGCAAGTAATCGCTGGTTAATGTCGGTAATTTTCTTAAACGAATAATCATTGTTGTATTCCATAATAGGAGTTCCTTATGTACACAATGTAATTATGTTCCATATTTATTTATAACTTTCATTCTTATGGCGTTACAGAATATTATCCTGCTGATATGATAATAATACTATGTTATATCACGTGTACAAAGAGAGAAAACAGTATAAAGAGAGAAAACCTATGATCTTTCAGCTGTGGTTATATTATAGCTATATCATGTATATGCAGCCAAAAGCTTATTTCGAAGTACGCAGTTCGTTTACTTTTTATATTATACTTTTCGAGTAGGTAAACCCTGCATAGGTTAACTGGAGTCTGACTCTACCACAAGAATTATTGTGATAATTTGTTTTCAAACCCATATTACTATTTCGAAATAAACCTAGTTCGTGTCTGCCAAAGATTAAGTTGCATATTTACTCAAGTGCACGACTTTCTCGGCATTAAACCAAACAGTTCAAGATATTTATCACAATTCTATACAACTCAAAAGCATTCCTTTTGAGTTGTATAGAATTGTGATAAATATCTACGAAAGATATAAAAACTGAAATCATCACTTCTATCGAAAGATATAAAAACTGAAATCAAAATGGCCGCCGCGTTTTGTTCAGATTTGATTCATCATCACTTCAACTATGACATGTCCATTGTTGAACTCTTACAAATATTTTTGAATGGATGATTAATTTTATTGTTATAGAAACAAAACGAATACGCATATACAAAAATATTTTATATAAGTAGGTAGGTAGGAATTATAAACTATTTAGGCACCAGCCTGGTTTTACTGGGTTGAAATCTTTCAAGTTTCGCAACTTGCTACCCACGTTTTTACTAACTTTTAGACTAGCATTTTCCATGTAAGTTTAGTTATAGTTACGGTATAACCGCTGTTATGTTCCATGCCTTTCTGTTTTCTGACGTTTATTATACATACATTTATACTCCCATCTTTATAACTTGCATGGTGGCAGGCTGAAGCATACCATACGCCCCACATTACACCGTATGAATTTTTGTACCACGTATTATGCCCTAATGACTTACAACTTGACTTTACGACTGCCATGTTACCGGCAACCGGGGAAAACGGCAAGAATTTCCTGTGGGGGGTCCCACAAGTTCCTGTGGGAAACGAGAACGTGAAAACTTTACCACGCGTTCATAGCCGCAGGCGTCAACTTTTTATACATAATACTTTATGTTTAACAAAACATGCCTTTTCATATTGCTACTAAGAAACAACAGCTGGCTTCTTCACCTGTTCATTTTCTCACAATTGTTGCATACTCCTCACATGGTAATGCGAATATTGACGTCGTTTATAATATTCATAGGTCGAAATCGAAGTTTATTGAGCAGATACCCACTTAGTACAACGATTCTGAAAATGGTTACGTCCAATGTATCATTTCAATAGGTCCGGTCAGTGCAGTGTCTGACTATTTTCGATTGCATTGATGGAATGGTCTAGCTTTGAATCGTTTATTTTATTATTTTGATGAATGACCGGAATGACGCACTTATATCTATACTTCTATACTAATATTATAAAGCTAAAGAGTTTGTTTGTTTGTTTGGTTGAACGCGCTAACCTAAGGAACTACTGGTCGGATTAGAAATTTTTTTTTTGTGTTAGATAGCCCATTTATCGAGGAAGACTATAGGCTATATATCATTACGCTACTACACTGGGGAGCAGAGAGGTAGTCATAAATGTCGACAAATCGGGCAACTTTTTATTCATCATTGTAGAATTTATAAGCGACGGGATTAAATAGGTGCGACGGGAGGTCGAAATATTCCACAGGCGAAGCTGTGGGGGTCATCTAGTGAAGGTATACAAGGCAGTGACATAAAATCAGTCAGTGTCAATAAACGTACGGTTTCATGCAGTATACATTTGTACTTATTTGTGATCAAACACTCATTCATTTACCTTAAAACGGTGTTGTTTTATGTACTCAAAAGAAGATATTATTAAAAATTTTATAAAACATCCGGTTCAACAAAGCTGATGCATCTGAAGTTTGATTGGGAATGTGACAAGTGCGGATTAATCTATATCTATACTAATATATAAAGCTGAAGAGTTTGTTTGTTTGAACGTGCAATTTTCAAGAACTACTAGTCGGATTTGAAATATTGTTTTTGTGTTGGATAGATCATTTATCGAGGGAGACCATTTTTTTATTACCAATATGGAGCAGTTATCATAAATAACGACCAATCGGGCAAATTGTCATGCATTATTGGAGAATTTATAAGCGATAGGATTAAATAGGTGCGAAGGGAGATATGAAGTATGTCAAGTGCAAATTCAAATTAATATTATTACTTTATTTATTTATTATTTATCTATAACGCCTTAACAGGCAGCAGAGGCATATTATATGCCCACTTTTCAGCAAGTGTATTCCTGTCCCACGTAACAGGTGGTGAGACAAGTTACATAGTGAATTATATCTAAATGGCTCCTAAAATTTAACGCACTTATATTCACGTTCCCATTCCCAGTCCCAAGGTCCTGTACACAGTTATTTGAATATGTAATAATTTTAATTTTAGTCGTTAAGCCAAGTTGAAGGCCTTATGAGCGGCTTGAAAAATTTCAACAGCAGGTCGCCGCAGCCTGCGCCTGTCCATTTCAACACGGCAATGGGCTCACCACCTGTTACGTGGGACAAAAATGCATACGGTGAAATGTGGGCGTTTAATATGCCTCTGCCTACCCCTTCGGGGATAAAGGCGTGACAATATGTATGTATGTAATAATTTTGTATGTTGCATTTCTTATTGGTGAAACTCTCTTGGCATTCATTAGCTCATTAGCTATGACAGTTCTCTCTTACTAAGTTGCAATTTTATTAACATCACAACTTTACTGCACGCAATCATTAAACCTAGTGTAATATTATCATAAAGCATAGGACTTAATGGTGTGAGATTGAGAAGTTGGCTGCAGACGTAGCTATTAGCAGTTCATAAAATGACTAATGATGATGAACAATAGTTTCATAAACAGCTGGTTGTAAACGGTTTTACGATTAACGAATACATGACTGACTATCTTCACGCTCTATCACTGACTGTGTAGTTAGAGAGGACAGATGGCTAGGCTTCGTGATCCATGCTACTTATTTCGATTTCTTTAGAAAAATTAATAAATTAGATATTTTAAAAGCCTTGAACATGATAAATTCTGTAATATATTTATCAATCACGCCTTATCCCCGAAAGGGTGGCAGAGGCATATAAGACTCACACATTCCACCGTGTGCAGTCCTGTCCCACGTAATAGGTGGCGAGCCCATTGTCGTGAAGAAATAGACAGACGCAGGTTGTGGCTACCTGCTGTTGAAAATGTTCAAGCCGTGCAATGCTTTCAACTTGGCTTAATGACTGCCATGTTACTGACAACCGTAACCAACGGTTCAATGTGTCTTCCGAAGCACGGAAACTTCTTAAATGATAAAAATTCTTAAATTATTTATATTTATAGATATAATTACAAATTATATTATTAAATACAAGATTTATATGTAAGATTATATGTACTTCCAAAGTACGGAAACTTCTTAAATAATATAAAATGATTTGTATTTCTTTCCATAAATACATATAATATAATTTGCATTTATATCCATGAATACAAATCATTTAAAAATTTTAAAACAGATTCTGAATATTCTAATCACAATCCTTCTATAGTACCTACAATGAAATTTCTTAATCGGAACTGCTCACACGGGAAGACGTTAACTGCAGTTAGTTTTTGTTCCACCTTGTTCTAAACGAAATTACTTTCATTTCTTGCTTTATGTTTTCATTCCTATTTTAAATTTATGTTCAATAATCATAGGCTATTATTAAAAATAAGTTATTTCCTATATTACTGGTTGATTGGTTATAATAGTCTTTTGAAATCTCAGAATATAAATCAAAAGTAATGAACTTATGAAGTTATGATACTATTCATAGCTCCACACTTGCACCGACATGCCCAATCGACTCCAAGGAACCTCTACACACGTTGAGTAATCAATTTAAGTACTATATGTAGAAGGAATAAGGTACAAAATAGTTTAATATTCAACCATTTGTGTATTGGTCGACGAAATTGATTTCATAACTTTATTGTTCTTGTCTTATAACTCTTATTTCTAGTAATTAAGGCTTATTTTTGCTGGTTATGGTTCAAATAGCTGTCAAAGCTTAATTGCGGTGTAATAATGAGTTGGTAGTAATAACACTTTGGCTTGTGCATTGTACTCGTTGCTATGGCAACCGGAAGTTTGATGTTGATACTGAAATGTAGTTTCAATTCAACGATTACTGCATTTGCATAATTGAATGTTTAATTTCATCCACAGAAATAGTGCGTTGAAGGCAAATATATGTGCCTTCAACGCACAATTTCTGTGGATTTGCTCGACATTTAATGATATTTAATGACTGGTAGCGAGGGTTATATTACGGGGGAAATTGTTCACTAAACCATGTTCCAGATTTAAATAATCAGCAATTATACACATAAGTTACTCTGGATTTATGATCATAAATTGTACTTATTATGTGACAAGCTTTCAAGCAAATCTACGGATTTTGTGTAGGTACCTAATGTCATTTACAGTATTTGCGGTGAATTTCTAGTTGTATTTGTTTTCAGAGATGGATTAGAAGACTTAAGATTAGAAGCCTTGCTTTTTGAAAACCCGTTTCTTTGACACCGAGACATCGTAAGAAATAAAATTACTTATAGGTACTAGAGTACCATAGATTCGAAATATCACTTGCTGATTAGATTTAAATACGAACTTTAGTTTCGGACCTATTTTCTCGAAATGTTGTTAAAAAATTTACAGCGCAAGAAGTTAAAAAAACACATATCACTAAGCGGTTACTCCTGCACACTAATAAAATAATTTAATGCTGTATTATGTTATCAGTTTCGCATAGAATTTCGCACCAATATTGGTCCCAACGTTTTGGTTGGTAATTTCTAGGCTGGCCAATATTTAAATTACAAAGAGATTATATACCATGTGGCGTATGCATGCATTATATTTGAATGTAGGCCTCTACGACTATAAAACGTGTTCTCCAAACATATCATCAATCTTTTGATCTGCGCTAGTATCCAATAAAAGAACGTTTTACGTCTAAAAATAACTCAAATACTATTAAAATACGCTGCATGCAACGTAGAAATAACCATCTATAAATAGAAATTTCTAGACCGGACAACTATACTTTCATTCATACATTTTATTACTATAATAAATCAGCTAGGTAGTACATCACCTACATTTAGTGACGCCCACTGAATCGGAGCGGGAGCATCATTCTGTACGTCTTAATTACTGGGTGCTAGGGCTGTCTGTCCAGTTGAGATGCAGCACCATGTTGCAGACCGTCATTTGTAATACACATCAAATTTTAAATTATTTTATTAATTCTCGTTGAGAAATAATGAAGTTGTTATTAGGGCACCAGGCGCAACATAGCGAAAATTCGTACATAGTAGGTACAACAATAGTTCGGGGTTCGCTCTATCCCACATCCTCGCAATTTCTAGTAGTTGATTCAAACAAACACATACTTTCGTAAGACGTCAAAATCACATTTATTTATTATTTATCATTAATGTGCTGACGACGCGCTTTGTGGCGCATTCTCTGCGCGATAATAGAAACTTTCGTATTAAATCAATTTCCTTTATCCTAAATAAGTATAATTATTCAAAGTTTTCTAAAGTGCACCTCGTTCAGCTCAATAGGGTTTTAGATCGGTGAAGTTATCAAGATTGACTGTAATTCTGTGGTGGAGCATTACAGCAATATCGAAAGTTATTATTATTTTGAATTAATATTATTTATCGTATTGATATCGTATAACCCTTTGTCAAGACCACTATAAACACATTATTAGTAAAGTAAGATGTACTTACTTTTAATTTCAAACACTTGCCTCATCCTATTAGACGTATATCTCATTCGCATTTGATCAATATCAAATCCCGGCGCACCTACTTAACCAAACGATTTCATAGCTGCAATATCCAACACCTTTCAGCTGAGGTGTGAATATTATTTATTACTTTATTAACATCAGATAGCAACTTCTCACGCACGCATCAAGCTCTCTCATTAATTTTCAACGCGTTAGAACAGGTACTGCTTGTCATATCAACTTATCATCTTGACAGAGTGAAAGGTGTATCCTCGAAAGCTAACTAAAGGGCAGGTGATAGAGTCAGACTTCACACACGTAATCACTGCTTGATAGACAAAGGGATAGGCTTTCGTTTTCTAAGTATTAATTGGAAAATTGTTATGCGGTATATGGACACACTAGATTCTATTAATAATTTTATTTTGATGATTCTTTTAGTAATACTTACTAGCTGCTTGGCATACATTGTTAAGACATATAAAGAACTACTCTTGTCACATATAAAAAAATACTTATCGACCTATTCTCACATATACACTTTCACAAAAACTGTCGAACCGTTTCGGAGGAGTCTGGCAACAAACACTGTAACACGAGCATTTTATTTGTTGTGACGTTAGGGTGGGTTGATGGTAGACCAACCACCCCTAGTCCACAAGTTAAGGAAAATTAGGCAGGTGGTGTGAAAGAGAATGTCACTTGATAAGTGATTCTAATGCGTGTTTACAATCTGCGTATATTATCCGATATTGTAAAAAGACAGACAGACAGACAAGTAGAGATATATATTATCTACTACAGTTTCAAACCCTTATGGATGTTAGGAGGTGACATCTCTGTTCTTCTTTAATAAATCCAGTTTGTAGAGTATCTTAAAACCTTTAACGTACTTACGGCCTTGACGGAAATATAATGTGAACTCAGAGTGAGAGAATCTCTCATCTATCTTGAAGCAAGTGGCTCGTATCACCTCGTTTAATTCTCGTACTTGTGGGTGAAATCGGTTAGGCTCCAGAGATTTTGGACCCCTTTACAACTTACGTATATAAAAACACATGTTATTTACAGTAAGTAGTAAGTTAACCTCGAAACGCTGTCATCGTGGATTGGCCACCGCTTTCCGCTGACCGCTGTCGTCGTGTACTCTGTAAACTCAAATGATTGATACACTCAAGTGTGGATATAACATCAATACGAATACTTTTATTATGTTCGTAAACGGTATGTGTCCACCTATATACGATTTTAATTTGAAAATAACAGTTTTACATCGACGCAGTGACTTTCTTCTTTCGTCCCACAAACCCACGAAAAAGATCATGTAAATGTATTGATCTATAGTGTACTAAGTAATGTTAGTGCAATTTAGTTTAAAAATTTCCCACAATGTATAAAAAGAAATTCTCGATATTATAGTTTTACGCATTTAAAAGGGAATGGCGAATTTATCGGTAGGGTTGGGGATTAGAGCTGAGTAAGATCACTACTAAGATCTTTTCGCGTTTAATATAACGGATTTGTCGGCCACAAACAGTCTTGAGGGTGCATCGTATGCTTCTATTCGTATTGATTCCATAGATCTAAGTCAGGGCACCAGTGGCACACCAGAGGCACCACCACTTTTCGCGATTTTATAACAGATTTCTCGGCCACAAACAGTCTTGAAGGTGCATCGTATTGATTCCGTGGTGCCCACATCTCAACCATTACAAGCTTACAAATAATAGTCGATTGATCGAGAAAATGTTCGTTGGCTCTATTTTGTGGTACATTTTTTACACAACACCATCTGGGGCAAAACATAGTATAGAATCTAGACAATCGATAGACAAATGGGTCGAAAAAAATATATGTAACCCGAAAATCAAACTCGTAACCGCAACAGTTGCATACACTGCCACTTATACCACCGAGGCAGTCAATTATAAATTACATACATTACAACTATATGAGATGATACGCTTTGACCGACACACACTTACCCGGTTTTTACTGTATCCTCATTCGTTATTATTGAGTGAAAGTACACACCGCTCAACCGTAATTTTATGGCTTATCAGGAAACCACCAGAAGTTCAAATTTGTAATGTGTTTAGTAACAAAATTGTTTCATTCGCTTATATTTCAAAACACTACATTAAATTACCAAAGACATTAAATCTGTAGTACTAGATTAATTTAATATTTAAACAACTCTGACATTAAATTAATAGATAAATAGTATATGATTAAGGTGCTTTACCGTGATAAATTATACATTTTGCGATACAGGCCAGTTTAGTAATAAACTTATATATAACCTATAGTTAGAATGGACTACGTAATAATTGGCATACATTAACATAGATTACACAGTAATTATACCGTACAGTATATGATTAATAAGTTTTATGCTGATACAAGTAATGGATACCTTTATTAGTAAGAAAAATGGAGCGTAAATTCATTGCGGTAGTCCACACTACTACCGGCTCATTACATTCTGAGGTACCGGGATTGAAACAAATATTTGAAAAAATAATTATATTATCCGCAAATGTTTGTTTCGGAGTTTTTGGGTGCTTCTAGATCCAATACCACGCGCTTATATTAGCTTAGGTAATTTGGCCCCAGAGTTTCTCTCCGAGAAAAATTCAAAGAAGTAAATATTCTAACCGTACCATCACAATACATTTTTGCCAATCTTATGTATGTCCAGAAAAATCTATTACAATTTTCTAAACTCTGTGATTAACATAATATAAACATTAGAAATATAAATAATCTTTTAGTCCACCACAGTCGACTACATAAGATTGGCGATTCTTTCCAGGGTAACTGTATACGCTTTTACAACAAGCTTCCCTGTGACCTGAGAAATTTACCATTAAATTAATTTAAAAAGTTAATTAAATACAAGCTTTGTGAAAAAGGTGATTACTCCGTTAAAGACTACTTGCAGGACAGGGACGCCTGGAAATGATCTGCTGGCAAAGTGAAATAATATTATATTGTAAATAGGCCATCAAAAAAAAGCCTTCCTTCCGGTCTTCTCAGGTGGGCCGCGTTCCGAACCGGTGGTCGCTTTAAATATTTTAAATAGTGTATGACATTTTGTAAGCGCCCGTTAAAATGGCCTTGCAAAATAAAGATATTTTTTTTTTATTATTTATTAGGCTAAAAGAGCTTTTTGTTCGAAATTAGTAGTGACATTATAAGTAGTGCTCTGTTATCGAAACTACGCCTTTTCGTAAGCCAATACAGTTTTTGTTTTTGTTAACATGGAACCATTACAGTTTCGCCAAGTCCATCCGTCCGTCCGTACGCAGCAACAAGTTGTGACTTATTAGTACTAAAATCTAATTAATAAAGTGCTGTTCGTTTATATATCAGTATATATTTATATTTATAGAAGAATATAATATCTATTTATATTTATAGAAGAATATATTATATTTATAGAAGCGCTCGTGGCCCCGCGGTCTCAGTGTTCTGTAAACGATCACTGAGTTACGCAACCTTCACTATGGCTGGTCCTCGGATGGGTGACCACTTTGTGGCATTTACATTTGCGAGCGTTTTCTTGCTTCGGAAGGCACGTTAAACCGTTGGTCCCGGTTGCCAGTAAAATGGCAGTCGTTAAGCCTGGTTGAAGGCCTTATGGGCGGCTTGAAAATTTCAACAGCAGGTAGCCACAACCTGCGTCTGTCTATTTCAACACGGCAATAGGCTCACCACCTATTACGTGGGACAGGAATCCACACGGTGAAAAGTGGGCATATAATATGCCTCTGCCACCCCTTCGGGGATAAGGCGTGATGGATATTTATGTTTATTTTTTATTTATATTTTTTAATTAATATTGAGATGCATCTCCGTAGTCCCACTTGTTCAATGTACTGTAAAATGATTACTGTGTCGAACGCCGCGTTGTAGACATAAGTCAAGATCATCTATTACTTGGGAGCAAATACGTATGTCTCTGTCTACCACTTCAGTGAAAAAGCATGACCATATTTTAATTTCAAATCATCAAATTAAACTTGTTAATTTCCAAATTGTTTTAATGTTATGTAACTACAAGTTGATAAACATGTTTATAAATTGACTAGGTGACCCCCACGGCTTCGCCCGTGACATACTTCGAACTCCCGTCGCACCTATTTTATCCTGTCGCTAATCAATTCTTTAAAAAATGCATAAATCATTCCCCGATTTGTCAAAATGTATGATTACTGCACCGCTCTCTAGGTTAGTAGCGTGATAATATATAGCCTATAAACTTCCTCGATAAATGAACTATCCAACACAAAAAGTTTTTTTAAAATCCGACCAGTATTTCTTGAGATTAGTGCGTTCAACCAAACAAACAAATTCTTCAGCATAATATTTATATTTGTATAGATGTATAGATTTGACATCTTTAGATTGACAGCTAAACATCTTTGTAGTAGCATGTCTTGTCTCGTTAGCACATCACCAGATTGACAGGAATTGTGTGTGGAATGCTTTGTTGAGATTGTTATTTGTTTTACAAACAAAATACATTGGTTGTAAATTGATTAATGGTAGTAAAAGCAATGCGAGAAGATTGTTGTGTTAAAGTTATAGTCAAACAAACGAAGGCTGGACTGGAGTGAGCCGTATAGCTGTTCAATGGTAAAAAAGAAAAAAAAATCCTGCAATGGTGTTTCTATAGATAAATATTATGTAAGATACGGTATTTTATCGTTTATTTTTTTTAGTAAAGAGGACAGCATGAAGTCACGTCAGATACAGCGTGAAGGTAGATAGATGATGTATTCAATGTCAATTTTCAAAATATAACTTATAATAAATATATTATAGAAGCGCTCGTGGGCTGGACCACGAGCGCTGGGCGGACTCAGTTTTCTGTAAACGATCACTGCGTTAAGCAACTTTCGCTATGGCTTGTCACGAATGGGTGAGCACTAGTGGCATTTACATTTGCGGGCGTTTCGGTGCTTCGGAAGGCACGTTAAGCCGTTGGTCCGGTTACCAGTAACATGGCAGTCGTCAAGTCAAGTTGAAAGCCATAAGGCCTTCAACAGCAGCTAGCCACAACCTACTTCTCAGCCACAACCTAGTTTTCTCGTTTCCGTTTCCTACAGCAACTTGATCCCAGAATAAAAAGTAGCCTATATGTTATTCAGATGTGTGTTTTATATTATTGTAAAGTTTCATCAAAATGCATTCAGTGGTTTTTGCGTGATATAGTAACAAACCTACACCCATTACATTATTACAAACTTTCACGTTTATAATATTAGTATAATCAGTAGTGGCATTGGATTTAGAACCGTCTATAATCAGCAAATAAGCACTTCATTTCTAGAAGTAGCTTCCACACAAAGTTTACTTTCCTGTCTCTAGAGACAGGACAGAACAGAACTCGCAACCCTAGAGAGGGTTCACACTAACACTAAACCACCATAGAGTTCCGCTTTACCTCAACCAGGATAGGCGAGAGGTTAATATGCTGTGACACGGCAGAGACAGCACGCGATGGCAATATTCCACTGCAGAACAATTGGAAATGTACATATCTTATGCAAAATAAGTAAGGATTTACTTTTAATTTGTCCACTCATTCCTATAAATTAACGCTGAAGCATGAACTTTATTATGGCGTGTGTCATGTTTAATTGGTCTCGGTTTCAGTCATTTAGATATGCTGAACTCGTCCTTGAGCAAAACTTACAGCTGTTCACGACAATAAGGGCAAACGGACACTTACAATACTCCGGCAATAAGAATAAAAGTTGATTATCGCGATTATAAACTTTAAACGTAGGTGCCGCCACGATTTATCGCGATAATTTAACAGAGACCATAATGCCGTTTGGTGATGATTCATATTATAATCTAAGCATTACATTGATTACCGCGAGAATCAATGGGGCAAAAGGCTGCATGAGTACAACGAGTGTGCATGTGGTTCTCTTTTAACAATGAAATGTATTATTTTCTACGATGAACGTTTAATATATTGTTTATTTCTGTGTAATAAATTATCAAGCATTTTGACTAACGGCAATTTTTATCGATTAACGATATTGCAGCGTATGCATTGTACAAAGCAATAGGTACCATGTTTGACAAATTTCTGTGCAGTCTCAAAATGCGTTACTGATAGGCTATCGTATTGTTGACATCTCTATAATAACTCCGTAAGAAAATTTGAAGTTCTAATTACTGTATTTGGCAGCTCTACTGACTAGAAATGTCCTCGAGTTATTTATATTTTCTTCACAAACAACGAAAAGCACAAAGTCTTAAGTAGTTAATAGTTTAAATAATTTTCTATCAAGATTGCCTGCCACTTTTAGTAATGTCATAGGTTACAAAATGGCAACGGCACTCCTAGGTCCTAAATTACTAGCGCTGTATTAGCATTTGATGGGGAGCTATATGTAAAAGATGGCCAAGATAGATCCAAGTATAGCTGATAATGTGCTGATGCAAATTGGCAAACATTACAGTGCAATGTTTTATGCAAAAATCATTTATACAAAGTCTAGCAATAGTAATTTACAGATTGAATCTCGTTTATGTTCGAGAAAAAGCATTTAACTTGAAATAACAACGTTCCGTGTACAAAAAGCGCTCTTAATCTTGCTTGTTAAGTGGTTTGTGAACGATCACTGCATTAAGATGCGAGACCGATTATGACATTTATACCTCAGACTAACCCCCATTAGGAAAAAAGCCAGAGTATGTGTATGTACAGTGTGCAAAGCATAATATAAGTTTACAGGGCCGCCTTAGGATTGATTTTAATTCAGAAAATCTTGTATATTTTTTATATATTATGTTGTATCTTGTATATTATGAAATTTGCTATGGTTATGAAATACGTGTAACTTTGTAGCCATTGAAATCAACGTAAAGATTTACTGAAAAATCACTATTTTGGTCTTGTATACTTATGTTTTTTGTCCACTACAGTGTTTGTACAAGTACAGTGTACAAAACCAACACAAATACTACTATTCATGTACTTACGAATACTATCTAATGTGATCGTAATAAGCAAAATTTGTAAGAACGATGACGATTTTAGTGTGTATTAGGTATAACTTTTGCCAATATCATGTGTTTGCGTGATCTTTCTCATAAGCATACCCACAACACAAATTATTTCCATCATTGATCAAATAGAACGATATCAAAAAAAATAGCTACCGATAATATCCCGGCCTCCGTTGACAAAAATATTCATTTTTGTGTAAGTGTACGTTAAACCTTAACTAACGCCTGCTCTACACAGGCGGCGCGGGCGCCCTGAAGACGTAACTAATATGTGGTTTAATTTGGCATTTCCTCAATGCTATAAATAGAGTGTAATGCATTTTAGTGCTCGCAGTAGTTGCTGAGCAATTAACTATAATTATCTTTTATATGTGATTCAGAATTTATATTTTACTATTAAAACCTTACCAGGACCAGGAGTCTGGGCATCTACGTTGGTGCCTAGTCCGTTAGTCAGCAGGTGAGGTCGTTTGAGTCCCGAAGGTCTTAATTGGGTACCTTTACTTAATGGGGTACTTTAAAGTGGACCTGGTAAACTTTTTTTTATTTTGCACGTCAAATGGTGTCTCCCAACTGATGGTAAGCAAAGAGGACGACCCGTGATTGGGGCAGCTATCTCAACCCGCAGGGCTTCGATATTGATCCACATCTTGACGGCCCAGAAATATGCCGTTTTACGCTTCTCTTAAAGGACCCAGGATTGTAAGAGGAGAGAAACACGTTCGTCAATTACTTTGTTCTACAAAATATAGAAGGAAAGCACCTAAATCAAAATTTTCTAAAACAAAATAAATGGTATCCTATCTCCATAGATGATACCTGATGTAGAGATGAACACCTTTCTCCTATAAAGGGGTGTTCATCTATACCTATCTCTCAAGTTGCATCAATATCCAATATGAAATGTAGGTTTTGTAGGCAAACGAGGAAATACTAAATCGCCGATAGAAGTGAATAGATGGCGCTTATCGTTCAAACGTTAATAAAGTTGTATAGCGGTAATAGTTGAGCGGAAATTGGCAGTCTTTGAGTACATTTAAATATTCAGATTAAGTACTTTAGAATGCCTGTTCTAAATTTCTTGTCACTGAGGTGACGTGCCGTTAGGATGAATAATAACTTTAACTGTATATAATAATGAACGATGAGCTTCCTGACTGTAAACTGTAATAATGTTTTATTTCAAATGGAACTAGGTTTGCTTGCCTATAATATTCACATTAGAAACCATTTTAAAAAGCAATTAGTACGCAAGCTTTTTTAAATTTAAGTCTAAAAAAAAAATATTATACTAGTTGACGGCCGCGTGTTTCCGTTTCCTACAGGAACTTGTTCCCGGGATAAAAAAGTAGCATATGTGTTATTCCGATGTATAAGCTTTTTAATTTTTTTGTAAAGTTTCATTAAAATCCATTCAGTAGTTTTTACGTGAAACAGTAACAAACATCCATAATTAAAAATTTTCACGTTTATAATATTAGTAGGATTCACAGTTTCACACTTCTCTTCTCTTAGGGTATTTCCAGCTGCTTCTAAGCACTTACCTGGATTTGGAGTCTGGGGTCTAGTTTCATATTGCTGCTAGAAGCAACTATCGTTTGGCTTTCGTTCTTCGGCATTGTTTGGAGCGACTGCTGTCTGACATCCCAACCCCGTAAGTGCGTCTCCGTCCTTGCCTTATCCGTTTGTCTACAGCTGCACCGCTAGCTGATGAAATCGTTTGAGCTCCGGAGATCTTGGTGGGGTATATACAGTTTCACATTTCTATGTCTACTATACACATATGTATGTATAGGAGACATGCAGATGCGTTATCTTTTGACATGCATTTCAACACGTGAGTAGGTATATTGATAAATTATAAATTAATGCAGTTGCTTTATACGGTAAGGGTACTAGTGAATGTACCCAAACAATAAGCAGAAGTCGCCAGAGTTGGTGGCCAATACCAAGGCCAGGGTCCTATAGAATTCCTTTTGCGGGCATATTTTAACGTATCCCACCCGCTTCACCATTGCTATGACTCCTCTAAATCAGGATCTTCAGCAATACAAGACTAACGCCCACTTGCGCGATCTTGGGTTAGCGTGTATAACTCGGAGGTATGGACTAACCCCGAGTTAAATCATTAATTTGTCTCGCATGACCCCGAGTTAAGGGTATACCTAGAGTTAAATCGCTAAAATTTTAACTCACCGATTTCTGAGGGTTAATTCGTCAAACGTTGGGTTAGCAGCTGACAGACAATAAAGTGGCACGTGACACATGCGTGACACGGACTCCTCAAAATGACACGCCGCGCACACATAATACGATAAAAATAAAACGCACTCGGCTGTCATGTTACATTCATTCGTGTAAGAAAAAGTCTTATGTGGCAAACTGTAGTGTAAAAGAGATGGACATACCTGTTTCATTCTTTGTTCAATCATTAATGTTTGGTTGGATGACATAGAGTGACATAAAGCACTGGGTTAGTTAACCCGATGATATTTATCTATGGCGCAAGACATGATTAGGGTTAAAAAGTTACTTACTTAATTCCGAGTTATCTAACTCTATAATTATTTATTTAACCCCACCATTCACGCAAGTGGGCCTAAGATAAAAAAATACACTAAACTTGAACTCGGTTACATTATAGTACAAGTTGAGTGTCTTGGAACCCGTATCGAAATTAATCAGAAGATAAATTGAGAGATAAATTTTTAAAGCAAATTAGTATACTATCTTCACATAACTTTTTTTATAAAGTGAAAAAAGTTAACTTGGTTCGAGATGGGGATTGAACCCGTGACCTTTGCCTAACCAGGGCAATCGCTTTAATAAAAGAAAAATTGAGGGAGTTGAAAATAAAGTAATCCATTTCCCTTCCTTCCGGCCCGTAATGTTTCATTATGTTGTGTTTCCGAAATGTTGAATCCTAAAATGATAAAATTGTCAAATGTTCAATTCTCAAAATGTTGAATTTCTTCTGCGATTCTTCTTCGGTGATCAAGAAGGCGACTAAGTTCATCCAATAGAAAATGAAGTCACCAAATTATATTTACTCGTGGACATATCAAATTCCCTGACCAGACAATATATAATGTATTATATGTAATTTGACTTTGTTATTGTGTGAGCACTATGTAGACTTATTTATAATTTTGAAATTGACATGATAGTTGCTGTGTAGTTTTTGGGTATGTCATGCTCGCCTAAGTGTCCTGGCAGTGGTGGCGTATGTATCGGGTCGCCTTGTTCCCTACAATACGGTTGAATAGGGCGATGGCTGATATATGCGTCATACCCGTGGACGGGTGCCGTCTGTTGGGACTGGTCAGCTCATAGCTGTTATAGCAATTGTTACAAATAATATTATTTAAATTTAAGGCAAACTAAGTTTAGTCGACTGTTCTCACATAAATTCAAAGGAACTATGTAAGTGTAATTTTAATGAACACAACATTTATTTTGTTTTTTTTTTTGTATAATTTCTTTACTGTATAATTGGTCAAATATCATGTTAATCAAACTGTGTCAAATGGCGGTTAGAAAAGAGTGGCCATGAGTTTTATTGCCAGGTTCTTCCTCTGGCTCTACCTATTGCTTTGCGAATCTGGCAGTAAATGTAAATGTAGAAGCAGTAATCTTGACGTTCATAAGTGTTACTTTGTGACCTATATGAATAAAGATTTTTGATTTTGATTTTTGAATAGTGAAAAATCATCGAGTGGTAGATTTTTGGCTTTGATTTTTATTATAATTTCCACTGTGTCCAGTCCGGCCACAGTGGCCTCAGGGTCGCCTATACTACGACTTATATATTATAAAATAACTCTCTCTCTATATCTAGCTAGTTACGTATGCGAAATTGATTACCTTATCAGCGTCACTACAGTACTATACAGCTGTGATCTTTGGTCAATCACTTGCACACGTGTCGCGTGCCATTGCACTTGTGAATGTAGTTCTATATGAAGGCTATCTCCGACGAGAGCTGACGATTGAGATTGAAAGCATGCCAATGCATTCTTTAGGGGCAGTATCTACTGAAGATGAATCCTAACTAATAATAATAAAATGAGCTTGTTACGATTTCTCGCTTGTAATTGAAAGAAAAGATACACTGACACTTTATATTAATATCACTTTAATTATTAGATCACATTAATATTATCCACATAACCTCTAAGACAACATTCCGCGTCGGTAGGTCGAAACAAAGAGAGTGCAAAATGCTAATGGCCGACCAAGCCGCCTCTGGCAATTCGGTGTTGCCAGATCAAACTTAATAAAAGGTATCAAATCGGTGTTGCAAGATGAATTAATTTTTACAATTCACCTTATTATTAAATATGCTAACATAATCTATACTAATATTATAAAGTTGAATAGTTTGTTTGTTCGGTTTTAAAAAATCTTTTTGTGTTAGATAGCCCATTTGTCGAGGAAGGCTATAGGCTATATATCATTACGCTACTACATTGCGGAGCAGAGCAGTAGTCATAAATGTCGACAAATCGGGCAAATTTTTATGCATCATTGTAGAATTTATAAGCGACGGGATTAAATAGGTGCGACGGGAGGTCGAAATATTCCACGAGCGAAGCTGTCATCTAGTATATTATAAAGTTTTATGCTAGAGGTGGAGCCCTCGACGCATTGATGAAAACATAAAGAGTGAAATCTATTGATAAATACTTTCATTTTGAAGTAGCACACAGCGATAAGTACAAAATTGTTACGAATTGTCGTTGTATGCGTAGTAAATTAAATTATGTGACAAAGAAACCTTACTGCGCATAATGCTTGTATAAAAAGGCTTGGCCTTCTACGTCTTGCGGGAGTAACGTACGATAACGGCGGCCGCGTTCAGGGGGTTTTTGGGTGTTCGAGTGTTATCTTCCTCTTTTTGGGGGATTGGGTTTTATACCACTTCTATTAGGGGGTGAAGGGCATGCGTGTAGCTCTCACGCCGCGCCTAAGATCGGGGCCTGCTTCTGTAAGAACGGTGAACAGCCCACTCGCCGGCCTCAGGCCCCCGGTCATGGTGGAAATATATACACTTAGAAAAAGCTTTTATGACTTTAAAACGTTCTACAAACGACCAGAGCCGGCGTTCCCGACTCAGTAGACTTAGAAGAACCACGGATAAGGACTTCCATGTGCCTGGGGGACAAGGATTTGGACTAACCTTGTCCGAATAGATTCAGGCTTAAGCGGGTTATGTCGCATTGTGCATCTTTGCATGCCATTTTGCTGGTGAGGAATACAATTTCCCCTAATGAATCATAGTCATAGAACCGTCCAGCGGTCATGCCTTCCTTAGAATATCCTTCATGGGAGTACACGGGTCATCAAGCATACAGACAGATACGAGACAACGTGCGGTTTAGTCGCACCGACATTACCACCTCGCTAATTAATCGTGGTGATATGAAGTCATGAGAATGACGGGCGTTGGAAACATTGAAGGTGATTTTAATTTCTGAGTAAAAACGAGTTAGGTATGAACTAGAAGTACATTTTATTACATACATACATATTGTCATGCCGAAGGGGTAGGCAGAGGCATACATTACGCCCACCGTACTCACCACTTTTCACCGCATGCATTTTTGTCCCACGTAATAGGTGGTGAGCCCATTGCCGTGTTGAAATGGACAGGTGCAGGCTGTGGCGACCTACTGAAGAAATTTTTCAAGCCGCCCATAAGGCGATCTTCAACCAGGCGTAACTACTGCCATTTTACTGGCAACCGGGACCAACGGCTTTTTTACGGCACGTTATGCCTTCCGAAGCACGGAAACGCTCGCAAATGTTAATTCCACAAAGTGTTCACCTATCCAAGAACCACCTATAGCGAATGTTACTTAACGCAGTGAATGTTTACAGAAAACTGAGTCAGCGGGCCACGAGCTCTTGATTTTATTAACACATTACATAATTAACCAATAACTAACAATAATAACCGTCATTAAGGACGTTCGCGTCAAAGTGTCAGTTATCATTTGACGCATAAATATGGCCGAGGTTACGGGGTGAACAGACTTCGAGCTGTGCAACTTTGATTCGGTGATATCGGAATTGATAAACTAGCTGTGGGTTTTTGCTTTTAATGGTTCTGTTAAATCCTTATTCATTACTTAGATCAATCAAATTGCACCCTTTCGATGCGAAAGTTTCGAACGCTTTGTTTTGTAACTATTACATAGTTATATTTATCTTGTAACCAGTTACAAATTTAAAAATATTAAACTGAATTTAAAATCATTCTAAATTCACTGGGTGTAAGAGACCACAAGGGTCTCAAGCTCTCAAGCAATTGCATGTGGGTGCACTAATGACTGTTGAACATGGTTTTAGCACAGTCTCCCTCCCGTAGAGAGTATGTAAGGTAAAAAAATGTCGAAAAAAGCCAAATTGCAGTTTTTTTTTTATTGGGACTAATCCCACCCGCATTCCCATTACCTAGACCCTATATGATATGAGAGAGATAATGCAATCAGCATTGATAAACATTTGGTGTTGTATTAGGGTGCGGCAAATTCCTACCCAGATTTTAAGGACAAAAGCAAGCCTCACCAGCAACTGGTACATCTGCTGATTAACGGCCATGGAGCAGATTTTTTTTTTTCATTTGGTCATTCTCATGGATGCTATACCGGACTCTTACCGACTAAAACCATACGTTATTCTTCCATCTGTCTATGGCCAGGACTCCCGAGGGACGAATACTTGAAACGAAACCCTGTACACTCCATACTCGTCTGGAGACCGTGCCACAGAAAGCCCATATATGGATTTCTAAAAGATCTACGTCTATCTGTAGATCAAGAAAGACTAATTGCTGATTTAGGCATTGTGTAAGAGATGGATCTGCACTTATGTTAATATTATGTCTGTCTTTCGATTACCATTTTGCCATTCTAAGGCCACTACACTGCCGATGTTAGCATTATCGATATTGTGCTATCGATGATATCATAAAACCTCACCAAGCCTTATACAAAAGCCGGCACGCATTCCTCATTAGACAGACATGACTTTCGTACCTTTCTAGGCGCGGCGCCAGCTTTGACTTGGCAGTCGATTCGCAGTTTCTAGCTCGCGTTCTTTACTGAATACAGAATCATTTCGATTGAGACGTGAATACTCGTAGATAATACAAGTAGTTACTAAGTCTTCTTTCTTCATCATAGTGAATTTCCAGTGGCTTTCAAACCCTACTTTGATTTGGAGCTTAGGTCCACTTTCATTTGACTGCTAGGAGCTGCTATCGTTATAGCTTTTGTAACAATGCTTATTCGCTGTATTGTCGATTCTCTTTGCCGACTGGGGACTTAGTCGTCTGTTTTCACATAACTTCAAAGAACAATGTAAATTAATTATTGTAAGCTATACACACATTTAAAAAGAGCCTCCATGGAGTTTCTTGCTAGAATCTTCTCCATGAGGGGTAGGCTGCCCTTGGAACTGGCAACTAGAATTAGTTTCATTTTAATTATAGCCATGACTATTCGTCAGTGCCTAAAATGGTCTACATGAATAAAAATAATTTTGATTTTTGAAGACAAAAAATACAATACGACTTTGTTTTATTATATGTAAGGCTGACTGTTTATAAGTAGGTATGTTTTTCAGTTGTCTAGCTTGCGTAACACAAGCATATGTTTTAGCTTTATTTGGACTGGTTGGCGTTTTGTAAAGAAATAAGTCGTTAACTGTCACCTTGCTTGAACGTTCGTGTCTCATTTATCGCTGACATGGATGCATTTTAACGTTCGCCGCATTCATTGAGACAAAAACTTGTCGACGAATTTTATCAACCTTTATTTCGCAGCAAGCTTAACAGCCTGCTTAAATTGGTCAGCAAAAATGTATTAAGGTAGCATTCTTTATAATGGGGTTCTTTATTGTTATATATATGTATATTCGAAGAGTAGTCCCGTTCCTGTTTTCCACAGGAACTTGATCCTATGATAAAAAGGAGCCCATGTGTTATTCTGATGTGTAAGCTATATTATTTTCAAGTTTCATCAAAATCCATTCAGTAGTTTTAACGTGAGAGAGTAACAAACCTACATCCATACATTCTTACAATTTTTTTACGTTTATAATGTTAGTAGGATATCAGGGAAACCCCCACCTCTAAAAGTAGCTAAGCATTATCCAGTCCTCCTTCCACTTGCAATGCAACCATAGCAATTGAATTCAATCAGCTTTAGGCCTGAGAAATACTAACTTTCTACGCAATAGTATTGTTGAACTAAAATTGCGATGAATGTAACAGGCATATTGCATTCGATCGATTTTCTGCAGTATCAGTGGTGCTAGTAGCTTACCGTTTAACGACCGGCTTTTCACTTTCCAATCACATTAAGGCAATAAAAATATAAAGGTTTTAATCCACAAATTATAACTACTGGGTTATATATTCAGGATCCAGTTTACAACAAAAGTTCTACACATTTAGGGAAACTACAGGACACTTATTGAATAAAAACACTTGTACAGTTCCACTTATTTAGACTAAATATGTGGATCTGTATAAGTTTTTTTATTCGATATTTGTAGCAAGTTCTACCAAGTGTCATCAATCAACATCATAAACAACAAGACAGTTTGGAATAGTGCTTATTTTTCTATTTATTTTTAACTGAAGGGATAGAAAGCAAACAAAATATTAGTTTATTTATTTTTAAAAACTTATGGTTTGGTGTAATATTACAGAAGGCAATAGACAAAAAAATGAAAAATTGTTTTTCCTTTTTTTTATTTTCTTCAAACAAAGTCTCTCAGCACGAAGTTCGGACCAGCGCTTCATGTCACAGGTCGTGTTATTTGTAAGCGAAATCTCTAATAACCTGTATCATGAAATATTTCTGGTAATAACGTGGGAATCGGTAGAATACATAAAAAATAAGAAAATTTTACTTTGTACTCTTTACAGAATTTAACATAAAATTGTTGATGAGGAGTGTACGAGTACCTTATTAATAAATTATGAGAATGAGGGAACCGGTCCGGGAAGCCTAGAGCTTTTATGCCTATTTTTATGTCTGTCTAAATCGCTGTACATTCCTTGCAATGATAATTTCCTTGATATTTACAGCCTCGTTGTTTGCTACTCTTCAATGTACAGCAAAACTTGGCTAATGCAGCGATAACTTAAGTACCGTTACATAGATTACCTATACATATATACTAAAATATAAAATACGCAGAACAGAACAAATAAAGCAACGGTACATGAAGTTAAGCTAGTTGATCTTAACATTTCACACTTCCGTGCCAGAAACACTTGTGATTTTCAGCAACCATATCGCTATGTTGTTTAAGATGGTTAACTGTAGTAGTGAAGCGCTCGTGGTCCCGCGGACTCGGTGTTCTGTAAACGATCACTGAGTTACGCAACATTCACTATGGCTGGTCCTCAGATGGGTGACCACTTTGTGGCATTTACATTTGCGAGAGATTCCGTGCTTCGGAAGGCACGTTTAGCCGTTGGACCTGGTTGCCAGTAACATGGCAGTCGTTAGACCTTCCGACTGTCATTAACTTGACTAAGTTGAAGGCCTTAACAGGTAGCCACAACCTGCGTCTGTCTATTTGGAAGTAGGCCTCTCCCAGTTTTGCCACAACACACGGTCCTGTGCCTTCCGCATCCAGTCCCTCCCTGCGACCTTTTCCAGGTCGTCGGTCCGTCTGGCGGGGGTCGTCCTACCGTACGTTTGCCGAGTCACGGTCTCCACTCCAGAACTAGTTTGCTACATTTACTATAGAAAATTATTTCTATGGTAAATTTTACTGGTAAAAAATTAAGAGAATAACAATACATTTGAATAATTAATTACTTAGAGAGTGGAGTTTACAGGGACCCTACCAATCACATTTTCGAGGCTCAACTTTACCTGCAAGTAGCGCACTTGCTGACCAAAAGACGAGGCTTTGGTCCGGACTGATATCCACACGTATGCATAGATACATACATATTAATAATAAATAATAAATATAAATATTGTGGGACACTTTTCACACAGCGCCATCTAGCCCAAAGTAAGCTAATATTAGCTTGTGTTATGGGATCTAGATAACTGATAAACATACTTATATATTTCTAAATACATACATATTATACATAGCAAACACCCAAACTCCGAAACACACATTTGTGGATCATACAAATATTTGTTCCGACCCGGGAATCGAACCAGGGACCTCTTGCGTAGCAGTCGGATACACTCCCACCGTGCTACAGAGGCAGTCAAAATATTGTCACACCTTTATCTCCAAAAGGGTAGGCAGAGGCATACTATACGCCCACATTTCACCGTATGCACTTTGTCCCACGTAACAGGTGTTGAGCCCATTGCCGTGTTGATCCACTTATATAGTGATTTGATAGTGATGGCTATCCATATTGCTGAAAATTAAAAATTAAATCATAGCTGCTAATAAAAATGAACTCTAGGCTGCCACGGTTACCCGGAACAGTTGTCACCCTGTAAATTTCTTATCGGGTAGGATTTGGGTGATTTTAGTTTATCAATCACGCCTTTATCCCCGAAAGGGTGGGAGATAAAAGTAACTGCAATTAACATTCAGATGATGATGATGATGATCATTCATTTACTAATAGTTATGCTTCAAAATCACTTAGAGATTACTTCTAAAAATTTTATCAATATAGGTCTACAACAGCAGATGTTGTCACTACGAGTACACTACAGTACTCGTAGTGACAACATCTGCTGTTGTAGACCTTCGTGAGTAATAAATGATTCTTGCGCCAACCAATGTTTTATAGCCAACAATGTCGTGCCATTACTTAAGAATTTAATACATATTAATACTGGCATTATTACCTGTTACTTGGATCCAACGTTGGTTGTTACGTAGGACCAAACAATTTGTAAAGGAATGCATGGATTTTGATTTCCTGGAGGCCGATACGGAGGACTAACGATCTCGTAAAGGACGCAGGAGTACTGTTGGATTCAGAGGGGTAAGACCAAACTCGTGGTTATTCTTGGCGAGATCTGGCTGTGGTTTTCAGTCGACTGAGACGTATAACAGATATTTTAAATCAAAATATTATTATGGAGGTCAGAAGTCAGAGTACTCTGTATAAAGAGTCTAACATTACTCATTCATACGTAAACTAATGAAAAAAAAGTGGTGCTAATTCTGTTGTTAAGATCACTAAACTAAATTTCTCTAAAATTTTCTAATTTTTATTAAGAGATTGCCAAATGCTATTCTGTTATTAAGTCGAACTAAAGTTAGTGATATCATAAATAGCACTTAATTAATATCTGATGTCACTAAAATTCATTTTATGTGAAAAAATTTAACAAGGCGTGAATAATGTACATAGACAGTCGAATGTAAATACATGCCGACTAACTTGGTGATTGAACTGCCTATGTACATTTTTCACGTTACAACGTTATAAAAGTTTTCACGTTTTAAACGGTTACTAAAATTAATAAACGTAAAAATAAAATTAGTCTTTTTGTGTGAAGTTAAATTTGTACCTGACATCACTAAAATTCATTTTATGTGATAAAATTCAACAAAATGTGAAAAATGTACATAGACAGTTCAATCACTAAGTTAGTCGGTATCTAAATACACGTTTTGTTAATTTTATCATATAAAAGGAATTTAACTGACGTCAGATACAAATTTAGTGCTGTTTATTACATCACCAAGTTTAGTTCGACGTAATAACAGAATAGCATTTGGCAATCTCTTAATAAAAATAAGATAATTTTAGAGATATTTAGTTTAGTGGTTTCAACAGCAGAATTAACACCTTTACGATTAATGCTACGAAGGGTATGCAAAGGCATACCAGACACCAATATTTCTCCTGTAATATTTTTGATTTTTGTTTCACGTAATTGAAGGTAATACTTATATCTTGCCTGCACTTTTTCCTTAAGAATAACTCTACTGACTTGGCTTAATGCCTACCAAGATGATTAACGTACTGATCGTTTACAGAACACAGAACTAATGGGGCTACGAGCGACACACATTATTCATTGCCCGTAAACCTATTAATCGCTAATAAAATGTACACCAATGTATCACAAATAGCTGAAGCAATATGCACTGTAGTTGCAGAAATGACAACTTTCGCATGCTAATGATCTGAAAGAGTTTCATTCAGTTCCTAGTGCTGGCATGAGTTCAATTAGAAAATCATTGGACCCAATAATGGGCCAAACTTGGCCTTAACATTCCAATGTTTATGTTGCTATTAGTTGTTTAAATTCTATCACTGTATGGTGGGCACCTATGGTACTTTTAACCTAAATATTTAAATTAATAATTCACATTTTCAAGGATTACCAGAAAGCCTACGCAAATCGCCTCAAAATACCATGAATGTAATTTGTAAATTCATACATTTTAAATGAGAAGCTTGCAAAATGCACTTGCAGTTGTCTAAATTATGCAGGAATAGGTAATTACTGATTTAATTTCAGATATACTATGTAGTGACATTTATAAATGGTTGTTAATTAACACATTTGACCGGGTTAACTATTTATCATGCCAGTAATGTAAGAGCTAAATTTCTCCTGAAGATCAAAGAAACTTGCAAACAAGCACAAAAAAATGTTGCTACCACATTCTACCGTAGAATAGCGTCTTTGATCATTATTTGAATCAAAAGTGTATTGATACTTTAAGGATTTGAATCTACGACCTGGACCTAAATTCATATACATAGCGTAAAGTACCAATATTTTATTCTCATAATACTTCATCTATAGTTTACAGATGAGTTACACAAAACAACTACTACGAGTATTCTTTGCCATTCATTTTACATACATAATTAAAAGGAACTCGGCGTTTGCGCATTCAATGTCAATGACAGTTTGACAGTGTGCCGAATATGGCGCGACAGCTACTGTCAACCGTTCCTTGGTTACAGGGTTGTCAAAAATAACAAAATAACTTATTTAGCTGTCCATTTGACAAGATGAATGACGTAAGAATATTGAGTTGTTGTTTTATTGATTTTTCATGTCATGGAAATGGAAGAACGTGTCTAAGTTAAAATTTAAGTGTATTTTGAAAGCTTAATTTAAAATACATCAAAAGATTTTCTTGTCACTGTCGTGTGAATGATATTTTTATTTAAAATTTATATTTTAATACGTGAGATAATCTCACCATCTGCGTGTTTACACTGTGAATGTTATTAAAACGTTGAAAAAACGGCAGTGTGCAAGCCACTTTCTCTTTAAACTACACAACAATATAATAGTAGAGATTGAACATGTTCTATAAATGCCTACTTTCATTCACCCTAAGTTGCTAGAAAACGCTGTTGTGTAATTGTTCTTGTTCTTTCTAATATTCTATGGGCTCCGTAAACTTGATTCACCTAGGTGAACTAAAAACACTTTGGCTATGGTTGACTTAATTACTTAGCAACACATACTTTCTCTTAAGATGAAATTTCAAATCGATTTTTATTTGTTGTATAGTGTTTTTCTTATATCACTGTGGTGGCAGACAAGTATGCAGCCCATGTGATCGAATGTGGTCACCGTTGCCTAAGGACATTTGCAATACCAAAAGTAAATTATACTCGCGATATCGATTCTAAACTCGTATCACTCATATACACACTGACAATCACGTCACTCAATGTACTGCAGCGGCAATATTTTGTAATACATTATTATATAGATACAATCTAATTAATTGTAGTCTCACTTTATACAATTTATTTATTTTAAAATAAATAAAATAAATAAATATCCATCACGCCTTATCCCCGAAGGGGTGGCAGAGGCATATTATATGCCCACTTTTCACCGTGTGGATTCCTGTCCCACGTAATAGGTGGTGAGCCCATTGCCGTGTTGAAATAGACAGACGCAGGTTGTGGCTACCTGCTGTTGAAATTTTCAAGCCGCCCATAAGGCCTTCAACCAGGCTTAACGACTGCCATTTTACTGGCAACCGGGACCAACGGCTTAACGTGCCTTCCGAAGCACGGAAACGCTCGCAAATGTAAATGCCACAAAGTGGTCACCCATCCGAGGACCAGCCATAGTGAAAGTTGCGTAACTCAGTGATCGTTTACAGAACACTGAGACCGCGAGGCCACGAGCGCTTTTTTATTTATTTTAATTTACATTTATTTGTATTGAAAATTAAAATTACCCAGCACCTACGAATCTTGACAATAAATTAGATTTTAGACATTTTTACATTTCCTCCCCAAAGATATAAGATTAGCGGGATAAACCCCCCCTCCGAAGACGATACCGCGCTTGCGGATAGAGTCTGCTGGGAGCCCTGGGGCTATCCTCCTGAAGGGCTTACCCAGGACTCCTGGCCATAGACAAATGGAAGGGCGTCGTGTGGTTTTAGTCGGTAAGAGTCCGGCATAGCATCCATGAGAATTTCCACACGTTAAAAAAAATGTTTTTCAAATGTGTCACCCCTACTGCCTTAACAGAAAAGTCAATTGCAAATTGTAACTACGGCTAGCCAATTCATATTCTATATGATGGCACACTGTCACAGTCAGAATAAAACATACCTTATGTATGAAAATACACATAAGAACAATAGCCTATTACTGTTATCTCTAATTTGTTAAGCCAACACTCCCGTTCTAATCGGTAATGTGCTTTTCTCAACAGACGATTCATTGCACGTAGTGTTAACTGCCGTTAATGATATTGTCCACCCATTTCTAATTTTATATACTAATATTATAAAGAGGAAAGATTTGAAACGACCAGAGGCCTCAGTGATACCTGATTTGGTTAATCAAGACCCAAAATTGTATAGGCATATGAACTCAATGCGTAGGCATTTATAACTTTTTTTTCGCACTGGTCATCGACTTGGGAACAGTCTAATTATATTTTGAATCACGTATGATAGATATAGGAATATGGGTTACCCTGTAAGGCTTTGTGGTACTTAAAGCTTTTATCAATGAGCTAATCTATCATTGGTACTACAAAGGCATTCGCCGACACGCCAACTTCCAATGCTAAGGCAGTCTAGAATATAAGTGAACTGTGCTTAAGGCATTGAAAAGAATATGCCGAAAAATTTATGGCCATATCCTCAATCAATCAAAAGTAGTTACGGTATACTGACTAAATGAAACATTGCCTAAGTAAATTGTTTAGACAGTTTAACAAAAGTACTCTCGGTGGACACACTTGTTTCTTGGTTACTTTGTCCAAAAATTGTGGTAAGATAGTTTTCCTTGCAATTATATGTCTTATTTATGTACATATATATTATTGACTGAGGAGACGAGCGACGCGAGGCGACGAAAATTTCCGTTTTAACTCCACTGGTACGGTAAAACCAGGGGAGGGGCAATGGTCCCGTAGTGGTTGGCAAGAGCGCTCAAAACGAAAACAGAAATGTTGAATTTTTTTTATTTTAATTGGTAAAAAAAAAAAAAATACTCCGATGTCTACGGTTCACAGAACCACTAGTAAATATTGCGTGTGTGGAAGATTGATATACCGATTGGCTACAACGGAATAATTTGATTATTAAAATCATGTTTTAAAACCCGAATCGAAAATACAATGAGTGTCGAAAATTACTCCCAAAGAATTTTCTTATTTTAATTTACTTAGAAAATGATGAAATAATCTCAAATATTAATGTTCACTTATAAGTCTTTATAATGTAAGGGATAAAAATAGAAATAATATACAATATTGTTTTAAAATACTTGCTTTGCTTATGGATTTTCCAGATTACCTCGACTTAATGAAAAAGTAATTTAATTTCCTGAGTAGGAAAGGTCTCTAAATCCATACTAAAATATTTTCAAAATTGAGATAGAAACTTTCGACAATAACAAATCTTAGCGTAGGTACAAGACAGTTACACATTTGCTAACTCATACATTCTAATAAGGCACCTATTTTTAGAGTTTAACTAGCCTCATAAAGCAACAAACAAATTATTTTAACACACCTTTCTAAACGTTAGTTTAAACTGTCGTTATTTATGTTAACGCCGGAGTAAGCGTTTAACTGGGTTTACGATTGTCCATGACTAATCGTTAGTTATAGTAGAGCTAGATGTATAACAACTTACTTACGATTTAGACAAAATAAATGGACATATTTTGACACCGTCTAACCTATTATAAGCTTGTATTTTTATAGATTTCAGTAACATGTTGGAGTCTACTCGGTTTCTTAACGTTTATGATTATTGCTCTATGAAAGTTTGGTTTTATTTAAATTATAGTGTCAGCATTAAGGGCAGGTAGGCCAAGTCGCGTAGGCACCAAAGTGCTTCCTCAGCCCCCACCAAGATAGATTGACAGTGTATTTTCCGCTGTCACGCCACAGTAAAAATGATTGGCAGTAGCAATCGAAATGGAACATCTCTGTTATTGTGTTGGATTTTATTATAAGTTTATGATATACTAGTTGACGCCCGCGACTCCGCCCGCGTGATGAAGTTTTCTCGTTCCCGTTATCTAAAGGAACTTGTTCCCGGGATAAAAAGTAGCCTATGTGTTATTCTGATAGTTAAGCTATATTATTGTAAAGTTTATTTAAATTCAGTAGTTTATAATATGTAAGTATCATCAAACATTCATACTTACAAACTTTCGCGTTTATAATATTAGTAGCAGTTAATGATGATATATTTAATAACAAATTTATGCTATATGTACAAGTAATAAATAAAATTTCCCGTACTCATTATACTCATCTTTTTTTAAAAAGAATGTTAGAATCAAATATCATAATGTTATGTCCCTGTCTTAGGCAGGTAGTCACCGTTGTACTTCAAAACACATCTTCCGTTCGCGCTAAACATTCTCCTAAAGTTATATACTTTAGGATAATGTTTAGCGCGAACGGAAGATGTGTTTTCACTTCATTTAATTGCTCTAAACGTTTCCGGTTTATCCGAATCTTGCCATTAGTTCCTACCTTTTCTCTTTCAAATACCCGATTCTTAGTTTAACATGCAGCGAAGACTTCTACTTTCATATTAGTGACTAATGCCTGAAGGTCGGCTTCTGATGAGACCATGACTACCGCATTATCAGCGTACAACAGACAATGTACTGTAAAGTTTCCAATTTTACAACACATCATAATCTTTTAAGTTTTGCAGCCAACTATTAGATTTTTAAGGCTACTAACATCAAGTAAAGTTATAAAGATATAAGCGCTGGTAGCCCCACTAACTCAGTTCTCTGTAAAAGATCACTGGTTTAAGAAACTATCTCGGACTTTGGATGGATGACCGCTTTGTAGCATTTTCATTTACCAGCGATTTCGTCCTTCGAAGGACACGTTAAGCTGTTTGTCCCAGTTGCTAGTAACGTTACAATCGGCACTCGTTAAGTCAAGTGAATACCCTTTCAGCGACCTAAAAATTACAACCGTGAGTCGTCACAATCTGAGCCTGTCCATTTGAACACAGGCATTGGGCTCACCACAATATGCCTCTGCCACACCTTCGGGGATAAATTTGTGGCTAATAAATTTATAAATATACTTAAATAATTTAAACTTCAAGAATAAAACGAAGGTCTTCGATACAATTTAAATAATTTATGCGAAGCGAAGCAAAGCTTAAATATAACAACTGCACTACATTAGCAGTGTTACTTTGGCAGTCGGTATGTTAAAGCTTCAGAATTTGTTGATAAAATTTGCTTAGAACCAAATTGAAATTATACGTTACACAAAAAAAAATTCGTCAATAGTTAGCAGAAAAATAGGTAAACATACATTGAACAGTCCACTGGCTCAGTTAATTATATAAGTGCCTTCTAACCTGTGGGTACCGGGTTCAAGTTTATACTACTTACAGGGATAATTCTAACGCTTCTGTGAAGTGTACGTAGCTCATTTTATATTAAAACTCTCATATACACTATACAAAGCTAACTCCGGGGATCGCGAGATGCAGCTGGGACAGACGCTCGGATGATGATGGAATGCTTACTGTTCTGATTAATATACTGTGTATATTTATAACAACAAGAGGAGCTCAATGGAAAAACCTGACACAGGTCCTACCTCAGTAAGCACCAGCGCGCGACTGATCAGGCGTTAGCGGCGCGAATCTGGTATTATTTAAACATTTGTACTATAAAAATCACTGTATATAGTCAAAGTAAGCCATTATGTCTATAAATATTTTGTAGCTATAGTTGGGTATAAAAATTTCATGAAAATTATCTTGAGTTTAGATTTGGCATTGAAAAAACATTTCGAAAGGGGGCAACTTTGGAATGTTTTTCTATCAAGTGAAGTTTATTAGATTTTCTAACAGAAAGCCATTTTTACTAGATTAAATCCTTAACTAACTATATATATAAAAACACTAAAAATATATATAATAACTTTATATATTTTTTTTTCAGATTTAAAGACCCCTATTTTCTAAGATTCGCATTGTTTTAAAAAACTCAAAAATCGTAACCTCGGCAGGAATACCAAGACTTAAGCTGGAAAAAAACTTACTCCGTTGTTTTATTCACGTCCAACGAATGAGTAAGGAACGATTGATGAAGAATATATTGTGTGATAAGGTGGAAAGAGTCAGACCGAGACTTACATACCAACAAACGAACGGAATGGCCAAAAGTATTGACTACGCAGACGTGATGTATCGCTAAGTCTGGCGATCTGTCCTCCCTGTCTACTGTGTCAGGAGGCATACAGCGTTAGACAGATATAAAAAAAAAACAAACATCGAAACAAACATTTTTCTTCATCCATCACACATTCTGACATTAAAACCGAGACATACGCAACATTAATTGCATACACTATCGTTGCATACCGAGGCAGCCTAACAAATCCAACCCTACTGTCAATATTCAGATAAAATCAACAGAAAACCGTCATGTATTGTATTGCTCACTTATGAATTCCGAACAATGTAATAAAATTTTCAATGCTATGTTTATTATTTACATAGACTGGGGACTGGGATCATCCATTAATTACGTCACTGGAATTGTAAAGTATTATGACCCCTTTCCTGTTCTTGTCGTAATTGTGAGACTCTTTACTTCTTAGTGTGATGTCAGGTTTCACAATGTGACGATATTCACCCCTCCCCTTAATGTGTGGCGTGATTCATGAATGGTTCTTTACGAGTATTCTTATCATCTTATCTTTCTCCTTGCTCTCTTGAACTCAACTAATTGCTTTAAAATTGCAAATTATTTTAGTATTATAATAAAGTGTTAAATCCATCACGCCTTATCTCCGAAGGGGTGGCAGAGGCATAGTATATGCCCACTTTTCACCATGTGTATTCCTGTCCCACGTAATAGGTGGTGAGCCCATTGCCGTATCGAAATAGACAGACGCAGGTTGTGGCTACCTTCTGTTGAAATTTTTCAAGCCGCCCATAAGGCCTTCAACCAGGCTTAACGACTGCCATTTTACTGGCAACCGGGACTAATGGCTTAACGTGCCTCCAGAATAAAAAAATACGCATTTGTTTACGTATATACATATTGTTTTACCAGCCTAGACCACTATTATATAAAACAAACCCGTGAGTGTGTGTGTGTGTGTGTGTGTGTGTGTGTGAGTGTGAGTGTGAGTGAGAGTGATCACCGTTATCCACGGACCTCATGGTCATTTGTTAATAAACTGTGATGACATTAAGAGTAGGGGTAGTCTTCTAATTATATTTTTCTGTTGTTACAGACTATTCCGGAGCGACTCGCTCCTGCTCCTGAAATGCAGGCGCGACACAGCTACTGGTGGCACCTTCTCATAGACCTTCCTATACTCTTGCTGGGTAAGTTCTTGTCCTGATGTTTCTCACTGTTATAATACTTTTATGCTTAAGTTTAGAAAATGGAGTTAACATGCTACAATTTTCTTATTAAAATTACGTTGGAATAAATATGTTGTTCTATACTATATTTTGACGTGAATAATTTTTTAAAATTGCTTCCACTCAAAAGTAAGCGTAACAAAATCGGTAGAAACAGTTTGTATTTCCATCTAAAATTACACAATTGGATTGGTAGAGGATTAAAGAATTTATTACCCTAAATAAGGACTGTAACACATCGCGCTGCGGAGTGGGAAGCGACGTCATTTTGAGGTCATTCTACTGTGTTTCGGCATTTGTATTCACTATAACTTTTGATTCAGAAAAGCTATGACAATAATGAAAGTATTTTTTTATACCTCTGGTGTGGCAGATAAGTATACACGGTCTACCTGATGGAAAATAGTCGCCTTAGTCTATGGACAAAAAATATTGTAGAACAAAAATCTTGCAAATTCACCTTGCACACCGTTTTGTTGTGTACGTTTAGGTTCAATAAACTTATAAATGTTATTATTTTATACTATGTATAGTCAATACACATATCATCATCTCATATTCATATTGATCATGTGTCATCTCAAATGGTTGCGTCAACATTAATACAATTAAGTATAAAAATAATCATCGAACACACGCTTGATAGAATGCAATTACTACATCAGTGGCAGACCATTAGACTTTTTAATAATATGTGTTTGCAATAGCTAGTGCATTACAAACTTTTATAAAATCTAACAAACTTGCTACACCCAGTACAAGATAGCTGCTTCTTTCGAGAAAGTGAATTCTCAAGTAATTTACTGATTCGTACTAAAGCTGATCTCATATTTCTTACCAAAAGGTGTTAACACTATTATTCAACATCGTCCTGGCGTGAAGTCCGGGTAGAGTTCGGTACCGGCGGTTTTGGTGTTTTATTAATTTGGTTGGTTGGGTTATTTGTATTTATTTATTGCCACCAGCTCATTCCACGATATAAGCGAAGGCGGAAGGTGTCTCAGTAAGCGGGGTTAACTAGGGATCCGTAGTTTGTAGTGGAGCGTGTAATACCTACCTACCTTTTAAAGAGTAAACATTATTTAGTTTAAAATCTAACACCTTTAAAAACGTAGATAAAACATTATCTTAAACACATTAGCCCACCATGAGTGACAACAGAAACCATTAAGTGAATTTATGGTTCTGCAAGGAGATTTATGGTCACTAAAGGATACAAGTTAACGGTCACCTCAAGCTAGCGCCGCCTGGCGATGAATTTGAGAAGTTTTACTATCCTATGTGGATCTGTGAAGGTATTTTCAATTCAAAGACATGTTTTAGGACATTAGACTTTT
This sequence comes from Thumatha senex, assembly GCA_948477245.1. Lineage (NCBI taxonomy): Eukaryota > Metazoa > Arthropoda > Insecta > Lepidoptera > Erebidae > Thumatha > Thumatha senex. The sequence continues at coordinate 22,010,671 of OX419739.1, read as the reverse complement.
TAGAATTTAATAACATAAAGTGTAATGTAATTAATTTTGTGAGGAATGACAGTTTGTACTTTGTATGGGATTTAAAATACTATAATTCACATTTTTTTTATTATGTTTTATACGAGTATGAGGTCATCAACGCCGTAAACAATACAGGCCAATGTAATCCCGTATGCTTAATTTAAATTTTTTCTCTTCACTTTTTCTATTATTTTTCCGTGCTTCGGACGGCACGTTAAGCTGTTGGTCCCGGTTGACAGTAACATGGCAGTCGTTAAGTCAAGTTGAACGCCTTATGGGCGGCTTGAAAAATTTACCACAACCTATGTCTGTCTATTTCAACACGGAAATAGGCTCACCACCTATTACGTGGGACAGAAATATACATGGTCAAAAGTGGGCATACATTATGTATGCCTCTGCCACCCCTTCGGCGATAAGGCGTGATAGAAAAAATAATAGTAAAAAGTCGGGTTTGTTCGAACACTATCCTTGCTTTGTTGGGATAGTCTCTAATAAAATAGCAAAAAATAAAAAAAATAAAAAATCTCAATCATTGCAAAACTCGACAGGACGACTAGATTATACCATAAAACGATAGTCATATTTGTTTACAGCACTAATAAATCGGGATATTGTTTTGTTGGATTTTTTTCAACCCCGAATAACTGAAAAAGTAAAAATAAAACTTACAAAAAGAAAAATCTCATACATTTTCTATGTAACCTGATTCTAAGTCGGTGCAAAGCTCTCCGTAGCCACTAGTATCCCATAAATCTGTGTAAATGTGTACGTGCAATGCTTTCGTGTGATGGAATAGTAGGTACATTACCAATGCATTGCAACATATACCTAGATACTACAAAAGTGAAATTGGATATTCAACCATTCCGATGTACACCTCTAAAAAATAACATGCAGTATAAACTTCAAGTGCCAACGCCTGAACTCATTCTTAATTTTCAAGCTTCAAGTAAGCCTCAAGTATTTATTTGGATTTACAAAGCACCAGGGGACCGAGTCTGCTATTTTGCCACCGGCACAATTTTGGCAGTTTTTTGTAGTCTACTATTACAATCCTACTCCAATAGACTTCTATCGGTCGGCCGACAGAATTCTACTAACACGTACCGCGCCAGTGGCCGCTAGTCAGTGACATTTTTGATAGTCTACTAAAATTTTGACAGCTAAATACAGCGATTCTGGTTCTATTCTACGGCTTGTTAATAGTAGACTCGGCCTTTAGTTCTCACGCACAGCCAAGCTGATTTAAAGGCTGGCAACACTGTCACATGTTTATTTTAAATTTTCAAATAAAGATTGGTACTATACCATAATTACTATCAATACTGCGATCAGATAACAATGTTGATAATTTTTTAAAGCAATTAGTTTACTAATTATCTCATAATTGTTTAATAAAGTGGAAAAAGACAATTCGATTCGAGACAGGGATTGAACCTGTGATCTTTGCCTAACCAGGGCAATGTTCTAGCCACCTGAACTACCCGAACCGTATCGAATCAAGTTGAAATTCTCCACCATATTTTTAATCGTCATTTTAAGAGTATGACCAGAGCCATCTATCGCGCTAATGAACAACTCGATACCAATGAACATTGTTACAACCATTTTTATTAAAAAAATATCAGATAACAATGTATTACAAAAGTGAAATTTCATATGTCATCATTGTAATACATATACAATTCAAGTGCGCACGCCTTTAAACTCATTCTCAATTTTTAAGCTTCAAGTAAGCCTCAAGTATTTATTTCGATTTACAAAGCACAGTTCTCACGCACAGCGAAGCGGATTTAAAAGTGGAACTGGCAATACTGTCGCCTAGCTTTTTTTTTTAAAATAATGATTGGCGCTAGGCTAGACCATAATTGCTTTCATTATTGCGAGCAGATATGTTATGAATTTGAACGGAATGACGTTTGTTTTTACTAAAGAAATACTCTGTGTCTATCTCATAACGGTTTCAGTAGGATAAACCTTATAATATGGCGTCTAAAGGTTTTAACGGTAATCTTTGGTATTCATTGCAACACAGTTCTTAATTCATTTGATGACATCTGAGTAAGTAGATAGTAGATTTATTTCAACTGCTGTTGTGAAATTGACATTTCACCTTAGCGTTAGTTCCGGTTGTTCCCAAAAATTTTCACTTCCGAGCAAAGACATCATTTGTCATTTTTTATGGATATTTTTTTTCGGAAAGAGCGACTGCTATGTCGCTATGAAACCTAGTCCATGTACCAACCAGCTGAATTTAAAAAAATCTGTTTATTCCCCATTATGTTTTATTATCTGATTATTTTTTTCTGAAATAGCGACCACCATCCTGCTTTAAAACCTAGTCTATTTTCCAACCAGTTTGTATTAAGTAAGATTAAAAACATTCAAACCATATAACTGTATAATTTGTCAAGTTCTCACATTTCAATACACTCGCGATGTAAATTAAACTGTGACTTAGTAACTTAACACTTTATCTATCGACACCCTTATTTATGGCTTCACACCTTAAAACATGTCAAAGCAAAATATCAACTTGCTTCTAAAACAACATATCTTTTTTAAACTCACACACTATCAGCAATTCAAATAAGTGTTTTAGTAAACATTTCTTATTCTGTTGGAGCATCAGTTATATTGTATTACAGTTTCATTGGAATAAATACCTTTATATCATTGTATGTGTGTGTAATGTGAGAAGATTGTTTGTTATAAAGAATGTAAACAAGCATTGTGTTTGCCCGCGTGATCTGGATGTGTTTTGATCCCTTGAACACATATGGTGACATAAATTTCATTGATGTTACCTGTTGGTGTCTGTTCGCCTGATAGGCTGATACTGTTAGGCTGGTTGCCTTTGATTATAAATTATCAGCTCATAGATAAGCTTGAATTGTTGGGTAGAAAACCCTTAAAAAAATGCCGTAAGGTGAAACCGGTCAGGTTAAAAAGTATACAATGTGATATAATACAAGTGTTTTAACCCTTGACGAAAAAAGAGGGGTGTTATAAGCCATGTTTGATTATCGGTTTAGCAGTTTTTTCCAAAATGCTGTATGGCATTTTTAGCGTATGATTCGACTAAGTGCTTAATTCGTGCCAGTATAATCGTTAAATGACAATTAATTGATAACTTGTGATACTTATACTGCAACCATAATGGTCTCCAGCAGACATTTTATCGTATTTGGGTTCAATAGAGTAGTTTCAATGAAACCTTGCAGGTTATGTTCTCGCAATACGGTCACGTTGATCTGGTGATGCAACCAGGATGGTCTCCAGAAAAGCCGACGTTACGAAAACTCATACTTTTAAAGGGTTATACCCTAAACAATAGCGTCAGGATTTTATAAAAAAAAATATTATTCTAGATAGAATTTTAACTATCATGGTCATTCACGTAAATATATTGATTTTCGGGATATTTATCACCTACACTTTCACGCGCGAGCATCTGATATTTCGGCACTGTTGCAAGCGCCATGATCACTAATTATCCCGAAAATCAATATTTTAATTATTATTCAAGACTTTAGAAATATTCTTATTGAAGAATTATTATTATTATTAATATTGTTTTCCAAAAGTATTTAATTATACGAATTATTATTATATTTAATATTGTTTTCCAAAAGTAAATTCTTCCACCCGGTGAAATTTAGTATTTTTATTAGATCTAAATTTTCGCTTGAACAAAACACCTACCTATTTAAATTGAATTGCATTTTTGTCCTGTCTATCTGGGTGGGCAGCAGTGACACGCGATACCTGAAACTGTTGACATTACTGACATCGCCTTGACACCACCGTCAACTATACGGTGTCACGACGCTCGCCCACACAAGTGTTTGAGTAACATATCCCTGTTTATGCTGTTTTAAACGATACTTTTACTTAAATGTTGTTTTTTTACGATGTTGACGCTTGAATTCAGAATGATTTGTTTTTAAACGTTTTTCAGCACATTCAATTTCATCTTTCTTTCTCTTTTTTAATGTCCTTCGTAGTACTGTGATTAATACGTACCTATTTTTGTTATCTTTTATTTTTTTAATAAACAAGCAACATTTTACTGTATCTAGGCTAGGGACGTGTCTGGATCTGTACCAAAGATTCTAAAACATCATCTTCTGGGTTAACGCACCAGACACGTTACTAACTACACTTTATTAACTACGAATTTATATCAATAATTTTACCAGAAGACACTAGTTCAGTCCGGCTCGACACTACAAGAAAAAAATTACCACTTTAAATTTAAACTTAGGATAAAGTTAGCATACTAATTGCTTATCAAAATTGTTTCTAAAACATCAGTTAATTTACATGACTAACTAAACATTTGGTTTAGCAACACCTGACTATAAAGTAAGCTCTTTAATCGTGGCACTAAAACTTAACAAACCATAAATCAGTTACATACTACGCTAAATTACAAAATACTTGCAGTTCCAAATCGATTAAAAGCACCTACATTTCAAAATATATTGTATTCTAAGCAAGCAACGTATAAGAGTTCCAGCTATAATACCAGCTAATGAAAACAACTTATCAGTTGTTCCCAGAATTTCCGGAACCATTTTTAGACAAATTATAAATAAAAACGTAGGAAAGCCTAATAAAGGCTTATGTTTGAGGGATTATTTAACTGCTAATTCTGAGATAGTAATCTGAAAATTAAAAAAAGTGGTTTCATGAATGACGACTATCTCATTTTATTCATCAGTATCATTTTAGTCAATGATTGCCAACTTCTGGGCTTAAATCGCCATAAAGTACCGTCATCTGCATTATATTATTCATTTATAACGAATAGCATTTAAAAATAGATTGTGTGATTGTTTGTTTGATAATTTTAATGGAATTTAGAATATGGAATTTTATATCTCCCTGGAACACTCTCGTACCAGGTATGTAGGTAGCTACCGCGCCGTTTCCGCTTGCTGGCTTGTTTGGCTACTGAATCATAAATAAATAAATATTTTTACCTCCTTCCATGCAGTCAAATTATTCTGAAGAAATTCGGTTCAAATCATTTGAAAACCATCATGCAATCTGTCAGTGACTGTACTCTCTCCTTTACTTAAGGCTCAGTGTACACAGAACATAATGTTAACGCTCAAGCTTATCGCACACGTAACGCTGATAGCCAATCTGGATGTGACCTTTCTTATTCTTGAACTTACAAAGTTAATGATAAATGTTTAGAATTGCTTGGGAAAATTTTAAATGTAAAATTTATTTTTTGATGAACATCAACACACACCTTTTTAAATATTATTATAATTTTAATTCGCCGTTATGAGCACCTTAGTCCTATGCAAAACTGTTCTGTAGTTTGAGTTTATCGCATTAAATACATGCGTCAGTCGACTGTATAATACAATATGGGAAGGAAAAGAGTGACAAAAGTGAATTGGCACACAAAAAAAGTTAAAAGTTTAAAAAGTTTCTATAAATAGGTCCGGGCATTGAGCCCATAGCTTTATAAAAAGTAAGAACTCTATTAAAACGATTGTTTCTTTTTTGCACTCATGATTGAAATTACTATTTTTTTAATTTTATAGTTATGGTTAGATTTTTTTTTAATGTTATCAAAGCAGCCCAAATCCAGAGGTTGAGAGTTTAAAGTTTCCGTATTCCTTGCAAGAATTATCAGTATAATATTAACCTATTTACTAGTATCTAGAGCGGACTAAGTTTAACTAAACGATTTTACGATGCAACAAGGAGTTAACATTTTATAGCTCAAGTTGTTGCGACACTGATGTCGCTTTGTATGTCGGTTACCTAATTTTGGTAATGTTTTCAACTCAGTTGATGGGAAAAATAATGTAACTTTGTTTATAAGTTTTTACAGTAACTGGCCACCGACAGGCATATTGCCACTCGCATTAATTTTCATACCTCATTTACACTCTCGAGCGAGCCACGAGACGAGCTATGGTACATTTTTTTCAAGCTCGCGGCTCGTCTCGCAGCTCCTCTCGTGGTTCTTGCGAGAGTGTAAATGGGGTATTAGTAGTGTGACGGTGGGATTAATGGGGTTTCCAGCCAGTAATGGTATACAACTCCTATGGGCTACCTACTTGGCTATGTTAACAAATCACCAACCGTGAAGGTCTTATATCGATGATATTTTGTGGTTTTTGGTCGGTTCGACTCTGAAATGAACATACACGCCTGTTCATGCCCTTTTATCGAAGTTCGTGGTAACTAGTGGTTTCTAACGATAAAAAATGGTTCAATGACCTTCAATAACATCAACATTTTTTAACAATTAATTCCGATTGACTTATCAACTACTTTAAACATGAATATACGCTACTAATATTAGTTCAATGTTGCAGTCGGATGAATATCATTTGAATGCCAATTTTAAATCACGGACACAGTGATGCTTATTTCACAAACTGTTTACCTATTTAACCACAAAAAAATTGTAATTAACTTTACGACAACACAGCCAATAACACAATATTATTTCATTGAAATCAAAATGTGGGCGTATAGTATGCCTTTGCCTACCACTTCGGGGATAAAGGCGTGACAATATGTATGTTACTTACATATTGTATTTCATTGAAAATTACAATCACACTTCAAAGTTCTAAAAAAGTTACTTATATTTTACATTCAAAATGTTTCTACACTGTTAAAGATGTGTGTACACATTTAACAAAATCACCACTGCAATTCAGACCTAGACAGCGGCGAGCACTAAAACACGCTATTAGAAATGTATACCAGTTGTAATTTATACCATTGCTGCCATAGTGGCCTGTATAAACGTTTCAAACTACCTCTATTAACCCACAACCTCCGGATTCATGATTAAACTATACAACATTAAAATTATGACAACAAACTGCGTATATCAAATGACTTTATAGTGCAGTAGTAAATTTGGAAGTGTGGTTATGCACTTTGTCCAACGAGGCGTTTGTCAAAACAGATTTTCATTGTCGGTTGTACAAAACCACTAACTGTAAGACAGTGTGAGTAAATTGTTATGATTATGAAAAGGATGTTCATATCTTGCAGGTGAAAACACTGCGGCGGACTGATAAAACAGTGATTCACTCTGTTTTATCAGTCCGTCACGCCTTTGTAGAGTATTATTTGTAGATTTTGTAGAGTAAAGTTGGCAAATTATACGCCCATGTTTAACAGTAAGCATTTATGACCCACGTAACAGGTGGTGAACTTGTCGCCGATTTGAAATGGACAGGCGTAGGTTGTAGCGACCTGCTGTTGAAATATTTCGAGCAGTCCATAAGGCCTTCAATTGGACTTTACGACTGTCATGCTACTAGCAACCGTGATCAATGGTTTAACGTCCCTTCTGAAGCACAAAAAAGTTCGTATATGGAAATGCCACTGCGATGCAATGATGAGAACCAGCCAGAGTCACTGAGTAAGCGGGCCTACGAGCGATTTACTTCGTTTTCTATTTATTTTGTAATTATTTTATGGCCTGGTTACTAAGACCTTTAAGCAATATCTTAATTCATATTTCTTCAACCTTCTTTCTTAGTATCTAAAATGTCCCCGTCCTCTACCTCTTAGTCAAGTTCAGTCTTAAGTCAAGGTCAGTCTCTACCCCGGATAACAGTGGTTGTTATACTGAGGTTTTCAGTGGATTTTACACGGCAAGAAAGAAAATCGCATTTCACTGCATATATATCACTGTCTTTCACTATAGCACGTTAACACAACTTTTATGTCCAAATAACGACCACAACCGCACATAAAACAAGATAAATGCACTAGTTTTATAAAATAATATACAGCAAGCGTCCGCTCTTGTCATTTTTCCCGCGTAGAATTCTTTATTTTAAAGTCTATATATTGCCACAGGTAATATAATTGCAGAAAACAATGTAAGCAAGCTAGGCATTACTCATTTAAAAAAGGTAGAAAGCAGTTTCTAGGGACACCAAAACTTAAAAACAAGCCATTGATGTTGTTCTTGTCAGTTAGTTGAATAATACATCATTATCTTTAGTCAATCCAGTCTTAATGGAATTCTAATGTTATTGTTCTGTCATCCCTTCGTTTTTTTTTTCATATTCCTATCAACAGGTTGTATTGTTGTAGCTAGACGCATTAGACGCACTCGCACCGGTTTTTGTGGCACGGTGTGCTATATACTATATTGTTATACTAAAGGTGTAAATTATCAAAAGGTATATAGTTGAAAAGTTACAATTAGCTTTTTTACACCACTGCAAAATAAAAATAAAAATTAAGGTAAATTTTAGTACTAACAACTTTTCAAGAAAATCAAAATTTGCCCATATCTTTTTATCTTATTGACTCAGGGACCTTGATTTTTATACACTTAATAGGCACTATAGACCTCTGTATTTGGTATAAAATTTATTTATTTATTTATTTTACTCTTTATTGGCGTACCAGTTGAATTAAAATTAGTATAAATACATTCCGTATGATTAGCAGTACAAAGGGCGGCCTTATCGCTAAAAGCGATCTCTACCAGGTAACCTTTGGATTGAGAAAGTTGGTTGAAAGTAATAAGTGGAAGTTGTGTGGCGCACTTCTATTACCAATATCCTAAAACTAAAAATACAAATAATAGAATCTAACTTGCTAGGTCCACCCGTTCCTGAGAAATTCGATGGTGACACACGGACAGACAGACGGACAAAAAAGTGATCTGATAAGGGTTCCGTCTTTTTTTCTTTTGAGGTACCGAACCCTTATAAAATTACAACCTGTTACAAATGTAGACTAAGCTCGAAAAAGACATTTCGAAGTTACAATGGACTATCACCTTTAATTCTATACATGTGCATGTCTTACATATAACATAATTATCGTCCTCATAATTGTAAATAATACACGTAAGGCAACTCTATTTTTATGTTACGATATTGAGGCACGCTACCCCTCGTGTTTCTAACTTGGGTACACAAAGCATATTAATAATTTTTTATGCGACGGTAACCTAGAATTAATATTAAGTACATTATAAATTATTTATCAATCACGCCTTGTCTCCGTAGCGGTGGCACAGGCATATTATACGACCACTTTTTGCCGTGAGTATTCCTGCTACCCCTTCGGGGCTAAGGCGTGATTGATACAACTTAACTTAAGCTGACGGGGTAGTCAGAGAGGACAGATCGTCAGACATCGCGATCCATGCATACTTCTTTCGCTTCCTGTAGATTCATTAATCGCTGATTGATACATATGTTACGGGTAAAGCTATAAGATGGAGTAAACCCAGGTTTACCCGGTTTGACTTAGACCCAAGCTTCTTGGGTAAAGTCCGAATAATAAGTAAATATAGGTTAGGTTATGTTAGAACAGCGACCAACGACGTGCAAAGGCGAGCGTGCCGCGGCAGCGGCCGCCAGGCGCGACTCCCCCCTCTGTTTAGACGTAGGTGAGTATGGTTTACTCCATCTTCTAGCATTACTCGTAACACATACATATACAGGAATAAGTATAAATTTACTAATAATGTAAAATAATTAATTAATTTTATAGGGTAATAATATAAATTTTATAAATTGTGTCGCTAATTAACTATTCGGGTACTGAACCAATGCTTGTATAAACAGTAGGATTACAATTAAAATTGCTTAAAACTATACTTTTTTTTTCAAATTTCAAACATTCCACGAAGTGACAGCTTATTTTTTTCTTGTACAACTATTACATCATGAAGCTCACATAGGATGGTACTGATTTAAGTATCTTTACGGTAGACGGAGATATGTTTATGTATCTTGCCACATATTCCAAGCTTGCTTACATAATAATGTTCGTGACCAAAATATATCGTCCAAAACATCAGCGGAACAGCGTCTCAACGATACAACAGCCATGAAATCGACATCCAGAGGAAGCGACAGAGGATATAAAGATATTTATAAAAGTTACGCAATAAGGAAGTCCACAGAAAATTTATAGGTATCGGAAACTCCAACGTTAATTTTCTAAATGACACGTGAAATAGCTTGGTATCACTATTTCCGATCTAAATGAGTTGCTAATTAGGTAGGTACGCGTTTTCTAGAGTTCCGTACCCGAAGAGCAAAAACGGGCAAACCCAATTACTATAATACTGCAGTCCGTCCGTCTGTCGTCTGTGATAGCTAGACAGTTGAAATTTTAACAGATGTATTTCGATTGCAACATATACTAAAAACAGAATAAAATTAATATTTCAGTGAGACTCCCATACAACTATATAACTATAAACTCGATATAAATTGCGGCAACAAGTAGACGCTTGAAATATTCACAGAATATTTAGCTGTATATTTACATTTAAAATAAATAATTAAATTCAAATAAAATAAATGTTGTAGGGGATTCTCTTATAATAAACGCGTTTTTTTTGTTTATACTGTTTATTGCACTTGGTGAAACTGCCACACATTTTGAATAAAACACTTGTACTACTATTTTTTTTAATAATATTTACTACTATTTACGTACTTGTTATTGGCGACTTAAACATTTAAACAGCAAGTAGTCGTAGCCTGTTCCTGTCCGATTGCAAACCTTAATCTACGATGACTACTATAGATCCTGAAGCCGTATACTTATCTGCCACTTTGTTGGTATAACAAATATAGTTTATTGTCCCGGTTGCATACTAAATCCTTGCTAAGGAACTCGGTGTCCACTTTGAGACTGCTGAGGACAGCTGTACTTTCGTTTTCGGGCAGCTTCACCTTTGGAAGTGACTACCGTTTGACCCCCTAGTGCCTATGGACCTTATTCAGAGGCACTTATACCTAAGTCAAAACCTAAGAAACTGTCAGAAGGGGCACCTCTTGCAGGTGAAGTCGATATACCGGCCGGAGATTTCAGTATAGTCTATACGCAGCCTAAACATTGGAAAACTAAACCATACCGAATTAAATCAAACCGAAGGAAAATGGGGTTAATAGGAACAGTAGTACCTATTAACACATAAATATTTCACCATTTCTTTTCATGCTCATTATTGATTTAAAATCATATTAGTTATGAAATCGTTTTGAAACGTCAGTTAAATCTTGACTTAAATTAATTAAGGTAGTTTCTAATTCGATATTTTCTCTAATTTCGTACCTAAATATGTTGTGTAAAATATCAAGTTTTAATTAATTAGATGCGATACCACACGTGTTGAAATATTTCTGTAATCGGTACGTATTTGGCAATTGAAAACTCACACGATTGAGTTTTACATAAAGATGTCGATTTTGAAATATTTAAATTTTTCTCTAAGACTATATCAAAAATTTCAGAGGACGTCTGTATAGAAATAACAAAAATAAATACAGATGAATTTCAACCATTATTTTATGCTAGTTGACGCCCGCGGCTCCGCACGCCTAATGAAGTTTTCCCGTTCAAGTTTCCCACAGGAACTTGTTCCCGAGATAAAAAGTAGCCTATGTGTTATTCTGCCGGTTAGCTATATTATTGTAAAGTTTCATCAAAATCCATTCTGTACATTTTGCGTGAAAGAGTAAAAAACATCCATACTTACAAACTTTCGCGTTTATAATATAAATAGGATTATGTTTACTGAAAAAAAAAACATCTTATCATCGAAACTCGTAGGTCACAGCACCTCGGAGGTCTCTAAATCTAATTCCGGTACTAAGCCACCAGTGTGTGTGTGCATTGACCCCAAACCTCGCTAATTGCTCCGTGCTATGCGGCGCTAACAAAATACATTAACATGTGTACAACATCATATGCACCTTACTCGTTTAATTATAAGGTGTATTGTAACTCTAAATGTAAGGCGGTAAAGGAGAATAGGGTCAGTGGATGCAGTATGCTAATTCAATAAAAACCGCGCTGTAGAGTCGTGATGACTGTTTGAATTAAATGTATGTGCACTCGTAAATGACTGCGCTCTAATTAATTTTGTTATGTATGAAATATCTATGCAATGCCGGCTTAATTGTGAATTGAATTTTCCACTCTTCAGAAAGAGGCATGTCATTTAGTTACTCACTCTCTTTAATACTTTTACCCATTTAAAAAGTTTTCCTCTTGGAATTTTGAATTAACTAAACCGGATCTTTCGCGCTTCTTTCGGCCCTTCCTCCTTTAACGCTTGCTGCATGGTCACGAATAGTCAGGACTCAAGAGCCCTATCTAGGGATATTTATCTAAACCATCCATTATAGATTTAGCTAATTTGCCGACAGGATCAATACGTAATCTAATCTGGAAATAAATACTTCGATATAATACAGTACTGCAATGTTTTACAACATTCCCTAACTAGCTGTAATTTATTAATATTTATTAGAATGAAATATCTCGATACAACAGGCACCGCTTTTTATTTCATATCTGCATTTATCAATAAAATCACACTTACACACTCCAGCTAACAAATTGCGGCATTAATTATTCTACTGCGTGATTGCAGGAAACACTAATGACCGATAGTTTTTCATGTTGGCAACATTTACAACAAAAATTTTTGTGCCACCTACCGCCCATGGAAAAGTCTAAGTGTGGTGTGTTATATTATTGGTTCTGTGCCATAACGTCCAGTTGCTTGCAGGTGTTTTGCACGCGACTGCGAATTTTTGGAAATGTGTAACGATAATATGGCAGGCAAGGGTTATTTTTTTTTTATAAATAAATAATTATTATTGTGACAACTCACACAACGCCATCTGATTCCAAACTAAGCAGAGCTTAGCGTAACCAGATAACTGATAAACATATTTATATATTTCTAAATACATACATATTATAGATAAATAACACCCAGACACAAAATAAACCATCGTGCTCATCACACAAAGTTTTATCCTGGGTGGGAATCGAACTCACGACCTCTTGCGTAGCAGTCGGATACACTCCAACCGCGCCACAGAGATAGTCAATTGGATACTTGTGAATTATGAAGTTAAAAAGGACATAGAACTCACAACTGTGGGTAAGAATTTACCTGTATGCAGCGATATGCTCTCCATTAAATTAAATGCCTTAAGGCTCGCTCGCGCAGTAATACTTTTTGATGCTAGGTTTCTGCACACCTGGAGAATATGTACAAATAGGTTTAATGCTTCTTTGGCAATATTTTAAATCAATCAAATTTGGCAATATTTAAATGTGGGCGTATAGTATGCCTTTGCCTACCACTTCGGGGATAAAGGCGTGACAATATGTATGTTACTTACATATTGTATTTCATTGAAAATTACAATCACACTTCAAAGTTCTAAAAAAGTTACTTATATTTTACATTCAAAATGTTTCTACACTGTTAAAGATGTGTGTACACATTTAACAAAATCACCACTGCAATTCAGACCTAGACAGCGGCGAGCACTAAAACACGCTATTAGAAATGTATACCAGTTGTAATTTATACCATTGCTGCCATAGTGGCCTGTATAAACGTTTCAAACTACCTCTATTAACCCACAACCTCCGGATTCATGATTAAACTATACAACATTAAAATTATGACAACAAACTGCGTATATCAAATGACTTTATAGTGCAGTAGTAAATTTGGAAGTGTGGTTATGCACTTTGTCCAACGAGGCGTTTGTCAAAACAGATTTTCATTGTCGGTTGTACAAAACCACTAACTGTAAGACAGTGTGAGTAAATTGTTATGATTATGAAAAGGATGTTCATATCTTGCAGGTGAAAACACTGCGGCGGACTGATAAAACAGTGATTCACTCTGTTTTATCAGTCCGTCACGCCTTTGTAGAGTATTATTTGTAGATTTTGTAGAGTAAAGTTGGCAAATTATACGCCCATGTTTAACAGTAAGCATTTATGACCCACGTAACAGGTGGTGAACTTGTCGCCGATTTGAAATGGACAGGCGTAGGTTGTAGCGACCTGCTGTTGAAATATTTCGAGCAGTCCATAAGGCCTTCAATTGGACTTTACGACTGTCATGCTACTAGCAACCGTGATCAATGGTTTAACGTCCCTTCTGAAGCACAAAAAAGTTCGTATATGGAAATGCCACTGCGATGCAATGATGAGAACCAGCCAGAGTCACTGAGTAAGCGGGCCTACGAGCGATTTACTTCGTTTTCTATTTATTTTGTAATTATTTTATGGCCTGGTTACTAAGACCTTTAAGCAATATCTTAATTCATATTTCTTCAACCTTCTTTCTTAGTATCTAAAATGTCCCCGTCCTCTACCTCTTAGTCAAGTTCAGTCTTAAGTCAAGGTCAGTCTCTACCCCGGATAACAGTGGTTGTTATACTGAGGTTTTCAGTGGATTTTACACGGCAAGAAAGAAAATCGCATTTCACTGCATATATATCACTGTCTTTCACTATAGCACGTTAACACAACTTTTATGTCCAAATAACGACCACAACCGCACATAAAACAAGATAAATGCACTAGTTTTATAAAATAATATACAGCAAGCGTCCGCTCTTGTCATTTTTCCCGCGTAGAATTCTTTATTTTAAAGTCTATATATTGCCACAGGTAATATAATTGCAGAAAACAATGTAAGCAAGCTAGGCATTACTCATTTAAAAAAGGTAGAAAGCAGTTTCTAGGGACACCAAAACTTAAAAACAAGCCATTGATGTTGTTCTTGTCAGTTAGTTGAATAATACATCATTATCTTTAGTCAATCCAGTCTTAATGGAATTCTAATGTTATTGTTCTGTCATCCCTTCGTTTTTTTTTTCATATTCCTATCAACAGGTTGTATTGTTGTAGCTAGACGCATTAGACGCACTCGCACCGGTTTTTGTGGCACGGTGTGCTATATACTATATTGTTATACTAAAGGTGTAAATTATCAAAATGTATATAGTTGAAAAGTTACAATTAGCTTTGTCACACCACTGCAAAATAAAAATAAAAATTAAGGTAAATTTTAGTACTAACAACTTTTCAAGATATTCAAAATTTGCCCATATCTGTTTATCTTATTGACTCAGGGACCTTGATTTTTATACACTTAATAGGCCTCTGTATTTGGTATAAAATTTATTAATTTATTTATTTTACTCTTTATTGGCGTACCAGTTGAATTAAAATTAGTATAAATACATTCCGTATGATTAGCAGTACAAAGGGCGGCCTTATCGCTAAAAGCGATCTCTACCAGGTAACCTTTGGATTGAGAAAGTTGGTTGAAAGTAATAAGTGGTAGTTGTGTGGCGCACTTCTATTACCAATATTCTAAAACTAAAGATACAAATAATAGAATCTAACTTGCTAGGTCCACCCGTTCCTGAGAAATTCGATGGTGACACACGGACAGACAGACGGACAAGAAAGTGATCTTATAAGGGTTCCGTCTTTTTTTCTTATGAGGTACCGAACCCTTATAAAATTACAGCCTGTTACAAATGTAGACTAAGCTCGAAAAGACATTTCGAAGTTACAATGGACTATCACCTTTAATTCTATACATGTGCATGTCTTACATATAACATAATTATCGTCCTCATAATTGTAAATAATACACGTAAGGCAACTCTATTTTCATGTTACGATATTGAGGCACGCTACCCCTCGTGTTTCTAACTTGGGTACACAAAGCATATTAATAAATTTTTATGCGACGGTAACCTAGAATTAATATTAAGTACATTATAAATTATTTATCAATCATGCCTTATCTCCATAGCGGTGGCACAGGCATATTATACGACCACTTTTTGCCGTGAGTATTCCTGCTACCCCTTCGGGGCTAAGGCGTGATTGATACAACTTAACTTAAGCTGACGGGGTAGTCAGAGAGGACAGATCGTCAGACATCGCGATCCATGCATACTTCTTTCGCTTCCTGTAGATTCATTAATCGCTGATGATACATATGTTACGGGTAAAGCTATAAGATGGAGTAAACCCAGGTTTACCCGGTTTGACTTAGACCCAAGCTTCTTGGGTAAAGTCCGAATAATAAGTAAATATAGGTTAGGTTATGTTAGAACAGCGACCAACGACGTGCAAAAGCGAGCGTGCCGCGGCAGCGGCCGCCAGGCGCGACTCCCCCCTCTGTTTAGACGTAGGTGAGTATGGTTTACTCCATCTTCTAGCATTACTCGTAACACATACATATACAGGAATAAGTATAAATTTACTAATAATGTAAAATAATTAATTAATTTTATAGGGTAATAATATAAATTTTATAAATTGTGTCGCTAATTAACTATTCGGGTACTAAAAACCTTCGAATACATCATTGGCAGTACCAATGCTTGTATAAACAGTAGGATTACAATTAAAATTGCTTAAAACTATACTTTTTTTTTCAAATTTCAAACATTCCACGAAGTGACAGCTTATTTTTTTCTTGTACAACTATTACATCATGAAGCTCACATAGGATGGTACTGATTTAAGTATCTTTATGGTAGACGGAGATATGTTTATGTATCTTGCCACATATTCCAAGCTTGCTTACATAATAATGTTCGTGACCAAAATATATCGTCCAAAACATCAGCGGAACAGCGTCTCAACGATACAACAGCCATGAAATCGACATCCAGAGGAAGCGACAGAGGATATAAAGATATTTATAAAAGTTACGCAATAAGGAAGTCCACAGAAAATTTATAGGTATCGGAAACTCCAACGTTAATTTTCTAAATGACACGTGAAATAGCTTGGTATCACTATTTCCGATCTAAATGAGTTGCTAATTAGGTAGGTACGCGTTTTCTAGAGTTCCGTACCCGAAGGGCAAAAACGGGCAAACCCAATTACTATAATACTGCAGTCCGTCCGTCTGTCGTCCGTGATAGCTCGCATAGTCGATTGCAACATATACTAAAAACAGAATAAAATTAATATTTCAGTGAGACTCCCATACAACTATATAACTATAAACTCGATATAAATTGCGGCAACAAGTAGCTTATTTTAGCTGTATATTTACATTTAAAATAAATAATTAAATTCAAATAAAATAAATGTTGTAGGGGATTCTCTTATAATAAACGCGTTTTTTTTGTTTATACTGTTTATTGCACTTGGTGAAACTGCCACACATTTTGAATAAAACACTTGTACTACTATTTTTTTTGATAATATTTACTACTATTTACGTACTTGTTATTGACGACTTAAACATTTAAACAGCAAGTAGTCGTAGCCTGTTCCTGTCCGATTGCAAACCTTAATCTACGATGACTACTATAGATCCTGAAGCCGTATACTTATCTGCCACTTTGTTGGTATAACAAATATAGTTTATTGTCCCGGTTGCATACTAAATCCTTGCTAAGGAACTCGGTGTCCACTTTGAGACTGCTGAGGACAGCTGTACTTTCGTTTTCGGGCAGCATCACCTTTGGAAGTGACTACCGTTTGACCCCCTAGTGCCTATGGACCTTATTCAGAGGCACTTACACCTAAGTCAAAACCTAAGAAACTGTCAGAAGGGGCACCTCTTGCAGGTGAAGTCGATATACCGGCCGGAGATTTCAGTATAGTCTATACGCAGCCTAAACATTGGAAAACTAAACCATACCGAATTAAATCAAACCGAAGGAAAATGGGGTTAATAGGAACAGTCGTACCTATTAACACATAAATATTTCACCATTTCTTTTCATGCTCATTATTGATTTAAAATCATATTAGTTATGAAATCGTTTTGAAACGTTAGTTAAATCTTGACTTAAATTAATTAAGGTAGTTTCTAATTCGATATTTTCTCTAATTTCGTACCTAAATATGTTGTGTAAAATATCAAGTTTTAATTAATTAGATGCGATACCACACGTGTTGAAATATTTCTGTAATCGGTACGTATTTGGCAATTGAAAACTCACACGATTGAGTTTTACATAAAGATGTCGATTTTGAAATATTTAAATTTTTCTCTAAGACTATATCAAAAATTTCAGAGGACGTCTGTATAGAAATAACAAAAATAAATACAGATGAATTTCAACCATTATTTTATGCTAGTTGACGCCTGCGGCTCCGCACGCCTAATGAAGTTTTCCCGTTCAAGTTTCCCACAGGAACTTGTTCCCGAGATAAAAAGTAGCCTATGTGTTATTCTGCCGGTTAGCTATATTATTGTAAAGTTTCATCAAAATGCATTCTGTACATTTTGCGTGAAAGAGTAAAAAACATCCATACTTACAAACTTTCGCGTTTATAATATAAATAGGATTATGTTTACTGAAAAAAAAAACCATCTTATCATCGAAACTCGTAGGTCACAGCACCTCGGAGGTCTCTAAATCTAATTCCGGTACTAAGCCACCAGTGTGTGTGTGCATTGACCCCAAACCTCGCTAATTGCTCCGTGCTATGCGGCGCTAACAAAATACATTAACATGTGTACAACATAATATGCACCTTACTCGTTTAATTATAAGGTGTATTGTAACTCTAAATGTAAGGCGGTAAAGGAGAATAGGGTCAGTGGATGCAGTATGCTAATTCAATAAAAACCGCGCTGTAGAGTCGTGATGACTGTTTGAATTAAATGTATGTGCACTCGTAAATGACTGCGCTCTAATTAATTTTGTTATGTATGAAATATCTTTGCAATGCCTGCTTAATTTTGAATTGAATTTTCCACTCTTCAGAAAGAGGCATGTCATTCAGTTACTCACTCTTATTAATACTTTTACCCATTTAAAAAGATTTCCTCTTGGAATTTTAAATTAACTAAACCGGATCTTTCGCGATTCTTTCGACCCTTCCTCCTTTAACGCTTGCTGCATGGTCACGAATAGTCAGGACTCAAGAGCCCTATCTAGGGATATTTATCTAAACTATCCATTATAGATTTAGCTAATTTGCCGACAGGATCAATACGTAATCTAATCTGGAAATAAATACTTCGATATAATACAGTACTGCAATGTTTTACAACATTCCCTAACTAGCTGTAATTTATTAATATTTATTAGAATGAAATATCTCGATACAACAGGCACCGCTTTTTATTTCATATCTGCATTTATCAATAAAATCACACTTACACACTCCAGCTAACAAATTGCGGCATTAATTATTCTACTGCGTGATTGCAGGAAACACTAATGACCGATAGTTTTTCATGTTGGCAACATTTACAACAAAAATTTATGTGCCACCCACCGCCCATGGAAAAGTCTAAGTGTGGTACAGTGTGTTATATTATTGGTTCTGTGCCATAACGTCCAGTTGCTTGAAAGTGTTTTGCACGCGACTGTGAATTTTTGGAAATGTGTAACGAAAATATGGCAGGCGAGGGTTATTTTTTTTTATAAATAAATAAATATTATTGGGACAACTCACACAACGCCATCTGATTCCAAACTAAGCAGAGCTTAGCGTAACCAGATAACTGATAAACATATTTATATATTTCTAAATACATACATATTATAGATAAATAACACCCAGACACAAAATAAACCATCGTGCTCATCACACAAAGTTTTATCCTGGGTGGGAATCGAACTCACGACCTCTTGCGTAGCAGTCGGATACACTCCAACCGCGCCACAGAGATAGTCAATTGGATACTTGTGAATTATGAAGTTAAAAAGGACATAGAACTCACAACTGTGGGTAAGAATTTACCTGTATGCAGCGATATGCTCTCCATAAAATTAAATGCCTTAAGGCTCGCTCGCGCAGTAATACTTTTTGATGCTAGGTTTCTGCACACCTGGAGAAGGTGTACAAATAGGTTTAATGCTTCTTTGGCAATATTTTAGATCAGTAAATGTATTTTGTATGTGATGATGTGTCCCTATGAAGGATCTTATCTGAAGGATCTTGGTAAAAACTATAATAATATAAATTTAAATAACAAACAACTTCTTCCTATTTGCTAGGAAGATACCCAGTCATAGTATGTATGACTGGGTATCTTCCTATATAAATAAATTTATTACGCACAGACAAATAGTTAAAGCCGTGAAGGACGAATCTTCTCATTGACCTTATGCGACTGCGTGTGACTATATTATAAACGCTTGCGTTACAAAATATATCTCATCAATTGTTATTTTCGCATAAAAGTATTTAATATTTTATGTGTAACCGTCTATCTCGATAATAAACCCTGTCAGCTATTTAGATAAGTTGTGCCTTGAAGCATAATAAACCAACGGAAACTTTATTATGGCAATGATGTAGGTACATAATTTATTTCTTTCAAACCGACTGAAACTTAAATGAATATTCTGGTTCGCTTCCTGATTGTTAGACCTTAACACACTGTCATTGATAGCCTATCATACAGATGATAGCGATTCAACCGCTTAGAGGTCAAAAATTATCTACTGCACTAGATAACCATCAATTTCCTAATACAAAAACATACGGAGATCTAATGTGGACAGCCTCGACAACTTCAGTTTGGTTATTTCTGAACAATAAACCATTCAAGAATACTAGAATGTACTACGTAAATTTTTTTCATGGCAGTAAACACGTTTTATTAATTTGTTGTGTTCACTGCATTGAAGTAATTTTATATTATAAGTTTATAAAAATAAATTGGTCTCCAACGAGACCAAATAATAACTTGGATATTTAAGAAATAAGTTTCATTTTTACTACTGCCATGGTAAATAAACACACCTACATGTATTGAACGGTAATCGTGGCTCGAAACAATTGATAATACTGGTCTTAACGTACTGTAATATTAAAGGTTTATTTTTTGTATGTATAATAAATCGGTAACCAAATCTAAAATCTCGCACTTTTTGTCAACAGCATTCAAACCTAAAGCTATGTGACTTGGCTACAACACGTCCATTCGAATATTCAAACAATCTATTATTAAAACTCTGCATTTCAAAACGGTTATCGTTCAAATTTCGATAAAGGCTTAATCCCTATATCCCAGATTAACTTGCTTTGTTTGCTCTATTAGCCCTACCGTCTACGTCAACAATTTAATATACAACTTTACACATTTACTACAATTTTATAGTCTTTCAAAAGCTGCTATAAAACCGCTTCCATAATAAACTATGACATAACTTGTCATGTTGTAAAATATATTTCTGTATAAACAGGACTTTACTAAAAGCATTTCCTATTCACTGGATTTGATAGAGAGATCCGATAAAAAGTAATAAAGATGAAAGAGAGGTTAGTATGATTGTATCATAGGACACGAGGCGTGATATGATTGATCTTATCTTCGGATTTAAAACGTGAACACGACATCGTCACAACAACGCAGTTTAATTGATAAATTGCTCATCACGAGCTATCAATCAATCAATACATCAAAAGTGATCGTAATTTATCCATTGAACGTTATACTTGACTGATCTGTCACTCCTATTCATCGTTAAAGGGGTTCATGACACAATTATTCGGATCGAAATTTTGAGTAATCCATGCCATGAAACGCGTGACACAACGATTAAACAAAACTGAAGCCAAACTCAACGAAAGACTATAATAGAGAAAATAAATATAAGTTACAGTAACAGGAGTATCTAATCTCAATCGTAAACATTGGTAGATACTACTAACATAACAAATTGCTCTATGAAAAAAATGTTAACTATTTATTTAATTCAGATACTTACTATCATTTTAGATTTTGATTTGTTTTTAATAAAATCGTTAAAAACTCTTTAACGTTTCATACATACATGTGGCTCCAAGAACAAAATAAATAAAAGAATAAAAATTGAAATATATTTTATAACTAAATTGTGCCGCTTAGCTCGCGACAATATTGAAACCCTCGATACATCCTTTTCTTAGTTAATGTCTATGTCAGAATAACTACCAATATACCATATTATGGGGTAAGGCCCAATTGGATTAAAATCAATCCATTCAGCGCGTGGCTTGAGTTGTCAGTCACCACTGCTCTGTTTAATTTTCTTGATCCCATCAGTTTTGTCATTATCATAGATTTTTGCGTTACGTACCTTTACA
This sequence comes from Thumatha senex, assembly GCA_948477245.1. NCBI lineage: Eukaryota > Metazoa > Arthropoda > Insecta > Lepidoptera > Erebidae > Thumatha > Thumatha senex. Next base: position 21,988,774 of record OX419739.1, on the reverse strand, counting down.
ATCCTCGCTACGCTCAGAATTGGATACTAGTGCTTGCCAGAAAAAAACCTAAGAAATAACTACTTATTGAAGTGAAACTTCTTTATCGACGTTGAGAGAAATGTTATAGCTGTAAAGAAATGTCTTAAAGAAGTTTCGTTTCTTAGCTGTGTACTCTGGTACACACACATTTTTTTTTAATTTTAATATCAACTTGGATAGTAAAACATGTATTTCACACTCAGCTTATTATACAGAAACATATTCCTTGATTTAAAAGGCACCTTTATGATACACCACAGGGCCCCATACATCTCATTGGCTGGGTCTCCTAAAGTTTACACCTATATACTACCTCTATACAAACCCTATATCGCAAACTTGATATTATTATCATCTCATGAACGACCTATTTACATTTTTCTCTTTAAACCACGGAAGAAAATAGGTGCGTGTGACCGGTTTAATGTAAACACTATCAAACAATGACCTCTGTCTCTATCCACGTATTTGTTTATTTATTGATCCAGTATTATGCGCAAGAGCAATGGGAGGTTGCACCGTGTGAACTAACAACTAGATATCGTAATGGCACGGAATTACAACAGAAATTGAAATTCTTTGTGTACCTACATAATTTCAATATTTGACTAATTTAAATAAGTATTTGAATAGGCCACTTTCTCCTTCTTCATCTTGCCTTGGATTTGTAGGCTGAGACCCACTTTTATCTGGCTGCTAGGAGCAGCTAATGTTTGATTTTTGATTTTCGACATTAAGGGCTAATTACCTGACATCCCAACCCCGTAAGATCGGCTGCGTCGTTACTTCGTCCATTAGTAAGTGCAACCCAAGTAGGTAAGGTCTCTTAGGGCCGTATTCCAGAACGTTTATCAATACTCAAGAAACACTTGAGAGTAGCATTTATATGGCAAAAACTAGCCTCAAGCGTCGATTGAGTATTGAGAAACGTTCTGGAATACGGCCCTTAGGCTCCGGAGATAGATCTTGGTGGGGTTCCTTATCCAAAACTTTCACATTTTTCATTATTAGGTATATTTTAAACTATTTATGTATTTATCTATCACGCCTTATCCACGAAGGGTGGCAGAGGCATATTATATGCCTACTTTTTTCCATGTGTATTCCTGTTCTACGTAATATGTGAGTGATCTTTCTATTTCAACACTGCAATATTCTCACCACCTGTGAGAATATTGCAGTGTTGAAATAGAAAGATGCAGGTTGTGGCTACCTGCTGTTGAAATGTTTCAAGCCGCTCATTAGGCCTTTAACTTGACTTAACGACTACCATGTTACTGGCAATCGGGACCAAAGGCTTCCTTCCGAAGTTCGGAAACGCTTGCAAATGTAAATATTATTATAACCTCACCGCACAAAATTATTAGTCGATTCTTATTATTTTTTTTTTTTACGGGCCCGCTTATATTATTAACATCTGTATGTTTTCTAGTGGTCAAATGCAATTGCAATTGTACTGACCCAGTTATATCTTATACCCAATCAACCATTATAAGGAACTGTTCTATGAAATGGAAATTAACAAAATTGCATAAAGTAATATTTATAGAGATATTAAACTACAACGCAAAGCTGCTGTGTATTAAAGCGGACCCCGTACCGTATTGTCAATTGCATCTGAACTTAGCCTCTCAGATGCAATTGACAATACTAATAATAGGCTGAGATAAGTTAAATTCATATTAAAAAGCGAAAAAAAAAATTTGCTTTGTCTTAAACTATTTATTGATTTTGTAATGACACATTTTCTTTTAAAAACACTCGCTGTTGCTTTTCACTTTCCATACGCCATGATTGTCTACTTCTTTCTCTTACTCATTTTTTATAATCATACCCAAAAAAGTTAACAAAAAGCGTTTGTTCCCTGACCTCCACCTTACACGAAGTTTATTTATGAAAAATATAAGATTCCGAAGAATAAACCCTATTGGGGTCCAGATTTGGTTCAGATCATGAGTCGTGCAGATTCCTCACATATTTTCAGGTCCTTTGGGCAGCTGTCTTAAACAGCAAATTAACATTTAAAATTTTATAGCTTCTACAAACGTAGCATAAACTGCTAATTGATTTTAATATAACACTTTCTTCTCAAACACATTATTCAACAAAAGAAATCACAAAAAATTTTCGCGAAAACTTATAAGTATTGTCAACCATTAGATATCAATCACTTCTTACGTTGAGTGAACGTTTGAATACCACAGTTGCAACATTTGTTGATACATCCTGTTACAAAATGACTTTCACGATAATATACAAGTAAATTGATATTTATATCTATTTCATACCTTTGCTCTTTCACGGCGCCTACGCCTCAATGTAGTGACGCCCTCGCCCGCAGGCTGACATGAAAATTTGCGCAAAACGAGAATAAAACGTTAAATGCAATTGCGCGCTTGCACAATATTAGAATAGTTTATATCTACTTCCTATTATTTTTCATGTATAATATTTTGCCTTATGGGCGGCTTGAAAAGTTTTAACAGCAGGTCGCCACAACCTGCGCCCGTCCATTTCAACACGGCACTGGGCTCACCACCTTTTACTTACACTGGAACTTACTGGGACAAAAGTGCATACGGTGAAATGTGGGCACCCTTTCGGGGATAAGTCGTGATTGATAAACAAGAACAGGTTGTAAGAAGGACGTAGATACAAGAGATAAATGAAAGTGTAGATGCGTGTTACATTGTCGCTGTATTTCTTTATAGACAAGTCATTTGCTACTTTAGTAATCACGAGAGGTGTTGATGTTGGTAGTTAGCAAGGGATGTTGCCCAGACCCTTTTGTTCGCGCCCTAATAGAGACGACAATAATAGGTACTATTATTGTCGTCTCTATTAGGGCGCGAACCCACCAACCAAGTTTACGTCGTATGCCACGCGTAAGTGGCATACACGACTTGTCAGTTGCCTGACATTCGTCTGATTACTAATTACCAGTGTAATCGTATGAGTAAACGGTGATACCCCCTGACGCGCTTTGTTTGTATGAAATACTATCTGACCCCCGCGGCTTCGCCCGTGAAATACTTTGAATCCTGTCGCTTATTACTATTACAAAAATGTATAAAAATTTGTCCATTTATGATTACTGCTCCGCTCTCCAGGGAAGTAGCGTGATGATATATAGCCTATAGCCTAATAACAAAATAAATGGGCATCTAACACAATAAGAATTTTTCAAATCCGACCAGTAGTTTCTGAGATTAGCGCGTTTAACCAAACAAACAAACTCTTCAGCTATATAATACGTGGGTAACACTGAAAATGTTTAGAAAATAAAAAACGGCTTAATGTAGAAAGTTGCTTATACTTTTATTGTTTTTCGAAGTAATCTCCGTTCCTCTCTACACATCGTCGCATTCGATGGAACCACTGAGAAAAGCTGTGGGCCCATTCTTCCTTAGGGGTCTCTTCTATGGCATTTTCGTACGCTTTCACCGCATCTTCAGGGCTCGTAAAGCGAATACCTCGAAGTTTATCTTTAGTTCTTGGGAATAAATGAAAGTCGCAGGGCGCCAGGTCGGGACTGTATGGCGGATTTTTCATTATCTCGACACCTGCCATAGTCAAATATTCAACATTCCGTTTTGCGGAGTGCGCTGAAGCATTGTCGTGGTGAAGAAGGATCCTGCTTCGAGGGCGCTGCTGTCGATTTTTTTCCAAGACAACAGGCAAACAGCGATTGACGTACCAGTCTGCAGTAACTGTCCTTCCATCTTCTAGCATAACTGTCGCGAAATGACCTTTCCGACCAAAGAACGCGGCTATCACCTTTTATCCTTGACTTCTTCCTTTCTGTACCTTAGTTGGCCGATCCTCAAAAGGAAACACCCAATGAGCTGATTGTCTTTTGGTTTCGGGTTCGTAGCAATAAATCCAGCTTTCATCACCTGTGACGATGTCAAATACAGCATTTGAATCACCGCCGTTGAACTTATCTAACATTTCTAGACACCAGTCCATGCGAAGGCGTTACTGGTCGTCGGTTAAAGTATGGGGAATCCATCTGGTACAAAGCTTCCTGAGGCCTAAATGTTCGTGTAATATTTTTTGAACTTGACTCATACCAATGCCTAGGCTTGCCCGTATCTACTGATAGGTCACTCTCTGATCTTCCTCTATCATACGTCGCACAGCACTGATGTTATCTTCAGTAGTCGCTGTTAAAGGACGTCCCTCACGCGGATCATCACTAAGATTGCTACGTCCACGCTTAAACTCGTTAAACCAATTGTAAATAGTGGCACGAGATGGGGCTTCATTATGAAATGCTAATCGCAGCCTATCATAGCTTTGTTGTTGAGTAAGCCCACAATGAAAGTCATAATAAATAATTGACCGAAAATTTTCTCGCGACAAATGAATGCAATATATTATATTAGGTTACCAAAGAGTTCTATTATTGAAATTCAAAAAAGTTTTCATTAGCAATATTTCTTTCTGGCCAGTTCTAAACATTTTCAGTGTTATCTAGGTATTAGTAGGAATAGATTCTAACTCAGCGCATTGCTTGAAGCACAGTGATTGCTTACACTCACAACAATGCCGATAATTAAAAGCCAAACAATATTTATGCTCCTCAATCTAATCTAGGTAGCGTTTGTAAATAACTGAATGCTCACAAATATTTGTGGCTAGTCATACCAGCTGAGTATAGCGACCATGTTCTATAAAAAAAATGTGTGTGTGTATCAGAGTACACAGGTAAGAAGAGAAACTTCTTAACGACATTTTTTTACAGCTATAAAATTAATCTTAAAAAATTAATCTAAAAAAAAATAAATTAATCTCTTACGACATTATGCAAAAAAAATTATAGCTGTAAATAAATGTCGTTTAGAAGTTTCACTTATGATAAAGAAGTTTCACTTCAAAACAACATGGCGCATAACCGAAAAACGTGACGATTTTTTTACAGCTAAAAAATTTCTCTCAACGTCGATAAATAAGTTTCACTTAAAAACACTGTCAATTTTCATTAACATATTTTTTGTTGATAGTCTTCTATAAAAAAACTTACGTATCTGGAGCAGATACAATTTCTAACGTAGTCTCATAACTTTTTACCGCATTCCAGCAGTAGCGCTGGACATAAAGTCATTCATAGATAGACAATAATTATTCACTACCATACAAATTCACCGAATTCTCCGCGTCAGATAAAACCAATTGGCCATAAACTTTAACAGCAATTTACATAATGCATTCAGAAAAGAGAAGTGAAAAAAAAGAGAGTTTATTGGTGTACAAATTAACTAAATTAGTATTAATTTTCCATAAATTGAATTAAATTGCTACTTTGGAAACAAATTTAATTTGGTTAAAGTAATTTTGTTAGGAATAAACACATACCTAGTTCTTTTAAATAGAGGTACTGAATAAAATTTATACAGATAAATAACAGTGAAACGTCTATTTGTAATTCCAAATTAATAGCTTTTCATTAAATGCGTATGCAAGTATATAGAGTACTTACATAAAAAAAATACCATGAGGTTATTTCTACGGACCTCTCTACAGGAGCATACATTAGAGCCTCCTCCGTAGATGAGCCAGTATTGGCCCTCTGGGGAAGTAAAGTCTTGCAATATTTGAAATCAATACGCTTCAACCCTATACTATTTGTGCGATTACCATATGATATTGTTGTGATAAATTAAATTTAACTATTACGTAAATTTATTGTTATAATTTATGATCGACTGTCAATAAAAGCAGTGACAGTTATTTATCAGTTATTCTGATATAATTATTATACTAAAACAATTAATATAGTTTTCACAATATAAATCATTGGATGAAAAACAGTGAACCCGTAGCCTACGGCGGCTTTTCACAATTTTATTTTTTTCCTTTCTCTATGCCAAGGTTTCTTTTATCTTTTTTGTTACTGTTTTACATTTTCTTTTCAATTTTAAAAATATAAATATTAGTCCAGTAAACTTAGAGATTTTAATATACATTTTAGTAACCTGAACTCCGCGGGTCGAATTTCTATGAACCAAACTAAGTTGGGATAAACAACTGACAAGACATGACACGTTAAGCCGTTGGTCCCGGTTGCCAGTAACATGGCAGTCGTTAAGTCAAGTTTAAGGCATTATAAGCGGCTTGAAAATTTTCAACAGTAGGTAGCCACACCCTCTGTCTGTCTATTTCAACCACCACCACCTATTACGTGGGACAGGAATACACATGGTGAAAATTGGGCATACAATATGTATGACTCTGCCACCCCTTCGGGGATAAGGCGTGATAGATAAATAAAAGACATGACATCTGCGGAGGAGTGTAGGAACTAGTTTAAAAATAGCTTCTCGAATAGTTACTTTGACTCCGCGGACTCACTTCATAACTTTTCCAATTTCGCTGAAAGGCTGAGGCCAAAGGCAGTAAATTAAATACCGAAAAAGAATAGCTTCTCCAATCGCAATTTTCATTCCTTGTATATCCTTATCACTGTCTCGTCATATCTAATACTTAAGATATGAACATGCAAATAGAAAACGTTAGGAACAATGCTACAAACAATGGAACAGAGTATCATGATCCAATGACCTACAAACCCTAATGGATTAGAGATAGTCTGTAGATGATATTGATTACTCCTACACGCCAATTTTAATCTTAAAAATGATAATACCTCCGTATTTAAAACACTATTGTCAGCAATTTGGGAACATAAAGCCTGTGCTATACTTCAAGAAAGACATAAACAGTAGATGTAAATGCACAAAGTATTTTTTTTTTATATCACTGAGGTGGCAGACAAGCGTACGGCCTACCAGATAGAAAGTGGTCACCGTAGCCTATGGACGTTTGCAACACCAGAGGAGCAGCACTCACGCTTCCGACCCTTTAAAAATCTTCTAAGACCTCTTTTGAAGAACCCCATAAAGTAGACGTTCGGGAAAACCCAAATCTCCTAATGCTTCATTTTAGACCTTGATTCATCTAAAAATACCCACTTATATAGGTGGTGTTCTCCTTAGAACACCATGTGACTTGGGCTTTATTGACCTTTAAACCACTGATTAGACCCTTGTCTAATCAGTGGTTTAAAGGTCAATAAAGCCCAAGTCAACCTCAGTGAAAGATGATACCTATACCCGCTACTAGACAAGGTTTTATTCCATGGTGGGGTTTGAAAGTCACTTTTAACACACAGAATTCATAAAAAATGCTAATATGGATTTTTAATGTTCTGTAAGGCAATGAGAGAGAGTGAGAGATAGAGATATTTAGTATCTATTAACATTAGGCCATTATTTCAGTAGTAGGTACAATACAAATCATATAGCGTAAACGTCGATTGAAGCCGAAAGTAATAATCAAAACGCAGTTTACAACTATCTATTAGGTTACGGAATAAGTGTACGGAGCTTCACCAAGATCATAGAGGTCTAAGCCAACCTCATCTACTGACGAACAGACGCAGGCTCTGGTGAAAGCGGCCTTTCGAGATTTAGTGGTCTGACGACAGACTCCTCCTGCCATCCTAACAATGCCAAAAATATAAGGAAACCATAGCGTTCGAATAAAAACTGACTCCAGTCCCCAAATCCAATCATTGTTTCTAAACAACTGTGAAGTCACAAGTTATAGGCTGTGAATACAAGGGTGAAATTGTTAGGTAAACTTAAAATTCAGCCATAGACTTCCATTCCAAATTGGTACAAATACATACATAAATACATATTGTCACGCCTCAATCAATCAAATCAAAAATGTTTTTATTCATGTAGACCATGTTAGGCACTTATGAATAGTCATGACAATAATTAAAATGAAAGTGATTCTAGTTGCCAGTTCCAAGGGCAGCCTACCCTTCATGGAGAAGAATTCTGGCAAGAAACTCCACGGATGCTCTTTTAAAATATATGTATGGTTTACAATAATTAATTTACATTGCTCTTTGGAGTTATGTGAGAACAGTTGAGAGTACACTTAGTTTGCCTTAAATTTAAATAACGTAATTTTAATACTTATAAATGCTATAACAGCTATGAGCAGACCAGTCCCAACAGACGGCACCCGTTCACGGGTATGACGCATATATCAGCCATCGCCCTACTCAACCGTATTATAGGGAATAGGGCGACCCGACACATACGCCACCACTGCCAGGACACTAAGGCGAGCATGACATACTCAAACTGCACAACAATGATAAAGTAATGCCTTTATCCCCGAATGGGTAGGCAGAGGCATACTATATGCCCACACTTCACCGTATGCATTTTTGTCCCACGTAACAGGTGGTGAGCCCATTACCGTGTTGAAATGGACAGGCGCAGGCTGTGGCGAACACCTGTTGATATTTTTCAAGCCGCCCATAAGGCCTTCAACCTGGCTTAACGACTGCCATTTTACTGGCAACTGGGACGAACGGTTAAACGTGCCAAATGTAAATTCCACAAAGTGGTCACCCATCAAGGACCACCTATAGCGAATGTTGCCTAACGCAGTGATCGTTTCCAGAACACTGAGTCATCGGGTTCACGAGCGCTTTTAATACAAAATTTCCAAATAGGTAATCAGCTTATTTGATCAAATTACTTGAAAGTCTCCACCAAGATAGAAAATTCGATTCACCTTTAGCTTGAACTTAGCATCGCTTCCACTGGACAGCATTCTTTAAAGCGGACCTACGCATATGCTTTCTCTTTCCGAATTAGTAGCGGACAAATGTTTTGTATTAATTCACCGTTGTAGCTAGCTTTATTATAAACGTTTCTTGTCATCGGCTGCGACCACAGATTTATGATTTGTTTACAAGCAATTAAACAGCGCACATGTGAGAGGAAGTTCATTAGTGCGTTACCCTCGAAATATTCATCAACAAATCTTATGAGTTGTCATAAAGGCCACCACAGACTAGCTACTTTTATTATCCGCAATGGGCGATTTTGAGATTGTATGATTTATTTTGCTTTTAAAACGCGACGAAATTGCTGGTTGTGAATACTGAACACATAGTCAGCGGTTGCCATTAGGTAACAGTTATTCAGTCAAAGTACGTAATCTAGTATATCGTTAAATAATAAATAATTTTCATTCAGCCACTTTTCACCAAATGTGAACCGTGAAACCGTGTCTGATTTGATAGTTTATTTCTTCTGAAAAATAAAAGTCCCCTCCCATTCACTGCTACTTGCAATTTTTCAGCTATGTCGGTGAACTAGGCCCTTTTTCGACTTTTCTCGTTACCCCGAAGTGATGCCCCGAGCATAGCCCTCTGGAAAACTCTTTATTGCCCTCTGGAAAACCACGGTTAGTGGCCACGTGTCATCGCCATAGGTCATCACCAAAGGCAACACATATTAGATCTTACCTTTAAGACATGTGTTGACAATTTTTGAAGAAAAGATCATGTTCGTAACGTTCCGAACGCTCTTCCCAACCGAGTTTGATTGAAAGATTGACCTCTTTCTCGAAGATGGACGTACCTAACTGTAGGATTGTTCCTAGGGCATTATGTATACCTATCCACAACGTAGACTGTTCGATCGTGATCGATTTGGGCACGATAAGATCGTGCGACATGATTTTTGTTTTGTCCATTGTAATTTTCAGCTCAACTCGATCGGACGCCTTGCTCGGGTCATCGAGCATTTCAGCATGTTTTCTTAAATAACTCCTAAAACCGAAATAGACTTTACGAAATATGCAACCATGTGAGGAAATTTCGATCAACCACAAACCTCAACACAATCGTTGCTTGAAGTCTAAAATAGCCGAGTCGTAATATGATTTGGTTTTGGTACCGTGGTTTTGGTATTGTATTGTAGATACAATGAGGTTTATGTTACTTTAGTCATGCCTTTATTCCCGAAGGGGTACATATTATACGCCCACATTTCACCGTTTGCATTTTTATTTTACGTCACAGATGATGAACCGCTTGCCGTATTGAAATGGACAGGTGCAGGTTGTGACGTACTGTTATTAAATTTTCCAAGCCGCTTATAAGGTCTACAACTTGACTTAACGACTGTGCCATGTTACTGTCAACCGGGACCTATGGTTTAATGTGCCTTCCGAAACACAAAAACCCTAGTATATGTAAATTATGTTATTTCCATTTTAGAGCGTTTGTGTGTCAAGCGGTCACCCATGGGAAGATCAGTCATAGCGAAAGTTGCTTAACACAGTGATCGTTTATAGAACACTGAGAGTCTGTAAAAGTAGTTATAAACTGTGGTTCTATTCTTTACAGCATAAAAGATGGCGTTGTCCCTAATTCCTGTCAATTTTTTGTCTCTCAACACAGTTAATTACGTTATCCAATCTATCACTTATGTATATCTATTTCTGGGCATATCACCCACATCTACCTGTTATAGGTTCGACCATCAGTACCGATATTACCCGAAGTACTCTATCACTAACCAGTAAGTGGATCGTGTAAGCTATTAATAGGAACGTTGATGGGTGGCCGTTAACATTCCAGCGGACTAATATAGTCACTGCAATCACACCCACGAACGTACTGCAGTGATAAGAGATACATTTGTAAATATAAATGTTACATCTTAAGTTCTATTATCCTGCTACTTACTAGACGATTTTAATGGTTTCCCCTTATAACTTCGTAACTAGTTACTTATATAGCTTATATAACTAACGAAAAGTAGTTTTGCTTTGTAGGACGGCTGACATAAATAGCCGTGACAAGATGAAAGGTAAGCGAAATATCTTTCTGAGAAACTTTATCTGTGCTTTGATGAGACTTTTGTAAATTACCTACTGTACTAAATGTATTACCGATAATCCGATACGTAGGTACAGGTAGACAAAAAAGTTTTGTAACTATTATTTTGTTGACTACATTGACGAGATCTAAGTGACTTCTTGTACAGAAGTAGGAAAATGCTCTACTTACGATCATCATCACCATCCGAGCGTCTGTCCCGGTTGCGTCTCGCGACGCCCGGGGTCAACTTTCCTACTTTTTCTCCACCGCTTCGCAGGATCGTCGGCATCCCATGTAGTGAGACCATTGACACATATGTCATCCCTTACGACGTCAAGCCAGCACTTCTTGGGTCTTACCCTCGTACCAGAACCCGGCGGGCCTGACATGGCCAGACATATGTTTCTGACGCAGCCCGGCGGTTGCCGCAACATATGACCATACCAGCGAAGGCGACACTCTTGCAACTTCCTTACGCGGACAGCTTCCATCATGCGGCGAAGAGCAATGTGGAGTTCTGCAGGCGTACTTGCGATCACTAATATCTAGAAAATGTCTGAAACTAACGGGTCTTCCCATATCAAGTGAACGGTATCACCCGTAATTTTTCTGCTCTATTTTTCCAAATCTCATATATCTTACACTAATAAAACGAAATCTGACCTCTAAACTTCTAAGTGATTATATTTCTATAACCATAAAACTCAACCTTCGAATGTCTTCAAGGCCGTCCTTCAAAACTTCCTATAAGTATAGCCTTGGTTTGTTTCAAGGTCTATGAAACTAGCGTTGAGTCAAGGACCTCCAATTTTCAGGGCCATTACGCTCCTACAAGTCTAATGGATTGGAACCTTTTGTTGTGTTTATATACGTAAACTTCATCGCTTTATATAATGAGTGCTTTTTGTGTTAATTTTCGGCAATAAATCGCGAAAACGGCAACATTATTTTAATGCCCATCTTTCAGGAGTAATGTGCTTTGTGAAGTGGCAATGAAATATTAAGACCTTTCTAGGCATATTGTTGAGGTTGTTGACTTTGGTACAGTCAGTTACAGTTTACTTACCTGATTTAAAAATTGTGAGAAAATTAAACTGTTAGTTGATTGAAACTTACAAAACTTAAACTGTGCTGTACATTGTGCAAGAAAAGTGTTCATATGCTTTAGTTTTCCTAAGGCGACATTATAAAGGTTGATACTAGAACTGGATGGAATATAGTATAGTTATTATTGCTTATCAAATTATAAACTGTCACACCTCCCACAGTTGTACTTAAACTTCAAAATTCAGTTGCCCAATATCTTTCGAAATTATTACGTGTCTGCCGTCTTTAATTAATTTAGAGACGCCATGACTTCCTTATCTGTCGACGTTTCCGTATGTCAATTAACACGGAACTCTCCGACAATAATGATAGTGATGGACAGCGTGTAACTAATAACTTTGTTCCAGTCAGAGATAGCCTACTCAACTACTTCTTCTTCATCTTAGTGTATTATCAGTTGTTTTTAAATCATACCTGAATTTTGAGCCTACTTTTATTTAGCTGTTAGGAGCAGCTCAATCTTTAACATATTCGACATTCTGGCATGGGGCCAGAATGTCGAATATCTTAAAGATTATATATATGTTAAAGAAGGGCGCCTGCGTCTTTGCTTCGTCCGTTAATCAGCAGGTGCACCGCTAGCAGGTGAGGTCGGGCCCTGAAGATCATGGTGGGTCAATTACACCCGCTGGTTGTGGTTATCTGAGCTAAAAATATTTCAAGCCGCCCATTATGCCTTCAATTCGGTTTAACGATTACATATTACTGGCAGTAATTACTACACATTGGATGTTATATTAATACTAAAAGTAAAAAGCCATTTTTATTTGACCTGACTGCCTCGGTGGCGACTAGTATGCGACTGCCGCGACTGAGGTGCCGGTTTCGATTATATGTATTTAGAAATATATAACTATGTTTATCAGTCGTCTAGATCCCATAACACAAGCGTTTATTAAGCTTACTTTGGGCTAGACGGCGCTATGTAAAAAGAAAAAATATTTATTTAAGTTAAGTTACCAATCATATTACTTAACTTAAGTAATTGACTGACATTTGCTTTGGTATGTCTATCTACTTACATGACGACATTTCAGGATATCAATGCCGATGTTATCATCAACGAGTTGTCGATCTGGTTTAATAGACCGTTTGATTTCTACACAGGCTAGTGACCGATAAGATTTGCAACAAATTGCTTTTACTTAGTAAAAGAAAGAAATGTCCTAAGTGAAAGCAAGAGAGATGGCAACTTCATAAATTTTCTAACCCCGTTCTGAGTAAGCTACATAGCATTATGGGTGAATAAATGAATAGGGTCACAACTTGACACATATCATAATAATAGCCAATTGACATTCAATGCTACACAAAGATGGTCACAATGTATGTACTAGCGGCACGCTATAATGGCCGTTTTGACATATTTCAATAGCGATGTGAAATTCTTTTGCAAATCCTTTTATGAATCCTTTTCCAATAGGAACTTTGGACGTAGATGCTGCAGTATCATCTGTCCAAGAACGACTGCCAGTTTGATTAGCATTAGACCATGTTTCATTCAAAAACACAAAACGTCAAAACGGCCACCATAGCGTGTAGTAATAGGACAAATAGTTTATTTGAAGTCATAATGTTAGTTCATTCGCACTGTGCCGTCCACAGCCAGCAGATGCCGAAAACTTTCTGTCTTCTGTGTGTGAAGAGCAGTGAGATATATATCAGGCAATCAAACTTACGCTACGATTTTTCTAACATGTTTTATATAATACTCGGGACTTCAAGTGAAACAAAATTCTACTTGCATTCACCGACGTTTCGCGACGTCCGTGGTCGCGGCTGGACTGGCGATGAGGGTTGAGAATATGTTTGGAGTTACTTTTGTGTGTAACTATCCTCCATTATTTTTATAAAAGGCCGGCGACAAACTCTAAACATATTCTCGGCCCTCACAGCCAGTCCAGCCGCGACCACGGACGCTGCAACGCATTCGAAACGTCGGTGAATGTAAGTGGAATTTTGTTTCGCGTGAAGTCCCGAGTAGTATATAAAACATGAGTTTACACAGCGAAAGTTTAAAAATAACAACAGACCAGACGTTGGAATGACGGAAAATTATATACATAATAGTCAGTAGTACAGTGTATTGACAATATCGTGCGCTTGTTCAGTGATAACAAATCAGTATTATTTTGTCTATGGTCATGTTTACTAATCACAGTTTAGAACAGACCACTAACGACTGCGGACGTATTTATTGTTTCATTGTCGGAGAGAATTTTTTTTTTCGAGTTTTCATAAAAATACAGATATGTTTTACCTAATTTATTTTTCACCTATTTGATTTTTCACCTAATTTATTTTGGGCAAACAGGTAGTGGTCGACCTCTGCGTACGTACGTCAATCGAATGGAAGACCTTCTGACAGAAGGCCAGGTCAAGAGTACCCTTAACCGGCGAGCGTGTATGAAAAGACTCATGAATGTAAAAGAAGCGAAAGTGGTATGTCAGTATCGTAGCATGTGGAAAACCACAGTCTCTGCCTACTCCGATGGGAAACAGGCGTGATAATATGTATGTATGTATATTTCACCTAATTTGATTTGGAATTCAGATTGAGACTCTAACTCTTTGCCTAACCTTTAACCGTGACCTTTGTATAACAAGAGCAACTTATACTAGGATCAGCTATAGATCTTACAGGGGTTTTATATAAGGTGTTTCACCATCTTTGAGGCCCAAGTTAACTTTACCTGTTGACCATCTAATAAGGACCTGGAACCATCTTCGGAATTGTCACTATTCATGATCCTTATTTACTGGGAAAATCAATCCGCCTAATAAATGTGGATCTCTGACTTGTGCAAATAGGTTCGATAAAGAATAAGTACTTAATAAAAACCCTTAGCCATTTGTTCGACTCAAACATCAAGTCCAAGGTATTTTAAGGACCGTAAACAAACAAGTACAAAAACAAATCTATTAGCCTAGAATTCGACAAACGAATGAAAAGCAAAAGCAACTATTAGATTGTAGAATATTATGTCTTGTATTTAACTTACTTTGAAATGAGTAATTAGTAATTTACCCTAATGGAGTAGGTCATATTTTTTGCCTGGAAACGGATACACTTAACTTATTACTACTGTAGATTTGCTATCAGGTAGGAGATAGAAAGCGGTTTTTTCAAAGTGTAGTAATTTATCACAGCAACTTGTTGTCTCCGCTAACTCAGTGTTCTGTAAACGATCACTGTGTTAAGCAACTTTCGCTATAGCTGGTCCTTGGATGGGTGACCACTTTGTGACATTTACATTTGCAAGCTTTTCCGTGCTTCGAAAGGCACGTTAAACTGTTGGTCCCGGTTGCCAGTAAAATGGCAGTCGTTAAGCCTGGTTGAAGGTATATGGGCGGCTTGAAAAAAATCAAAAGAAGGTCGCCACAGCCTGCGCTTGTCCGCTTCAACACGGCAATGGGCTCACCACCTGTTACGTGGGACAAAAATGCATACGGTGAAATGTGGGCGTATAGTATGCCTCTGCCTACGCCTTCGGGGATAAAAGCGTGACAATATGTATGTATGTAAACTTGTTCAGAGCTATACATTAAAAAAAGTGTGTTAGTAGTTATGAAGTACAACGGTAAGACTAGAGGCATAAGGTCACCCTGAATTACAAGCTGTATCTGCACTTTTGATGCAACTGCATGCTCAAAAAGAATAGCCAATATTTAAAATTTAATCTTATTTAATTTACCTATTACGTGGGACAGGAATCCACACGGTGAAAAGTGGGCATATTATATGCCTCTGCCACCCCTTCGGGGATAAGGCGTAATGGATATTTATTTTATTTAAAATTTAATCTGGAACCTAGATTGGAAGCTATAGGATACAACAGGGACCTATTTTAACGGTTGCCCAAACCGCCGTCTCTTCCTTGTGTTTGGTAGGTTCCTCCTAATGTTCCCTCGTTTCGCTCTCTACCTTCTCTGCTTCCAGGGCCTATTCACACATCTGACCCTCCTTTCCCCAAGTAGAGCCTCATTTGCATGCGTCCCTTTGTGGAGTTGCAGTGACCCCTGGCATCAATATCGCTATTTTCTTCAGTACCCAGCAGCATAATGCACTTTCACAAACCTGCTGTCTTCAACCTAGGTACTATTTACTTACTAGTACAAGATTATAATAATCTATTTATAAGGGTGCCGCTCTCCGACGGTGATTAAAAATCGTTGATGTGTTAACTAGCACACACATGGGTATCTCCATCTCACCTTGACATTTCAGCATTATGTATAGGTAAGAATAGAATCGCCTACATACATACATGTTCCACTTAAACTGTACGCTTCACCTACGATACTTACTAGGTCTTTGATTGAGTAGTGTACTCGATCTAGGTTTAAGGTCTTTGATCTGCAGAACTAGATACTGACGTCATACGGACTGTAATGGGCCATCGAGCTAATGTAGGCAATAGATATCGGTACACAAAATCTTATGGGTCAACGACTTGATCATTTGTCAAAGTGATTGAGACCAAAATGGTTCAGTGCCTTCTGGGTGTCAAATTTGCATTGCCTATTTTCTGTATAAATTATAATTAAACGTACAGTCGGTGTTTGGATCGCCGAGATTTTATTTGTGAATAATTGAGCTCCGCGGTTTTACCCTTGCGATTTCTTCCATACAACCGAAAATGGACATGGTGCTATGGATTTGCTTCTATAGACAGTTCATTGGTGCACTGAATTTGGAAGCATTGGTGCACTGAATTTGGAAGATATAAATTATTTTTTTTGTACATAACTATGCATAACGATAATCACAGTTGGCACACATAAATATACACTACGTAAAACCTAATATAGGTACAAATATTTACATAATTTTATACATACATAACGAAATATACATACATACTTTCACATATCATTTATATAACATAGATAGCTCAGATATACTACAAATAATCCAAAGGAAATTAAGTGTTAGTAGTTGTTGTGTTAGGTAGTAATTAGTAAGTATTTGTTTAAAACTATTTAGAGATTGCGCGCGACGCACAGATACAGGCAAAGCATTCCACAAACGAGTTGCCTGAACTGTAAAAGCTTTTTCAAAAAATCTTGTGGGAAGCATTCGCATTTTAAGGCGCAAATTTTCCGATGACCTCAGGAATCTCGAATGCGCATCACCCAAGCAATCAAAACGTTCTTTAAGATAAGTGGGAGTATAGGGGTTAAACAAGATATTGTATAAAAAAAAATGAATATGAGCATTCCGGCGAAGTCTAATGGGAAACCACTTGAGTTTCGTGCGAAATTCAGAAACGTGATCATATTTGCGCAAACAAAATATGACAATGCAAAAATTCTGAAGACGCTCAAGTTTATTGAGTTGTTCCTCGGTGAGATCTAGATAGCTGGCATCAGCATAGTCGAGGATTGGCAGCAGAAGAGATTGAGCCAGCGCAGTTTTAGTGGCAATGGGCAAAAAGTTACGCAATCTCCTAAGGGCACTGCCTGAGGCGAAAATCTTACGACTTACCGAACTTGCGAACTTTTATATATATTTATTCTATACCTAATCTAATAAATATATATAAAAATAATAAATAGAATAAAACAAAACAAACATTAGCGGATCGGGATCGTGATTCAAACCTAAGACTTTAGCACGACAGCCGCATACTTTTTCCTATACGCCAATGAGGCAGTCAAAGGCGTATAGTATGTTCCTGCCTACCCTTTCAGGAAATAAGGCCGCGATGTAATCTGAATGGTAAGTAAATACATTACGGTATTGCATTACACGTGGTTACACACCTGTGCGGGTAGAACTTAAAACCACAATCGTAACAATTGAAACCATATATTCCAAGGCATCGCTTCCCGTGTGTCTGTGGCTTCAAAACAGATATTTAGGTAACGTTCAAGCGTCGATGCAGTTGGATATCTCATATTCAGGCTTTGCAATCTTCAGAAATAATTTTGTAGTGGAAACATTTTTCTGAATTTTAATTTAGAAAAAGTGAGCATACTACTCGTAATTGCTTTTCAAAATTGTTTCTAATGTTTAGGCAATCGAATGATTATAGATGCCATTCTATACATTGGTACCGTGCAACATTGCTAAGTGCCAGTCGATGGCACCTTACGTCGCCTTAAGTCGTAAAGAGGTGGATTAATTCGTCAGTTTCGAGACAAGCCCTAGAATTTAGAACCAGAATCAATGTTTTTTAGCTGTCGAAATGTTAGTAATCAAAAATGCAAATGACTATCGGCCACTGGCGCGGTACGTGTTAATAGAATTCTATCGGCTGACCGAAAGAAGTCTATTGGAGTACGATTGTAATAGTAGACTACGAAAAACTGTAAAAATTGTACCGGTGGCTTTCTATTAAGCGACGATTTCGATTATATTTCGACACGATTGAAATAGCGGACTCGGCCCCCTAGTCGTGACTTATGACAGATTATGAATTATTATAACCCTAAGGGTCTACCGCGTAACTCTGCCACTTTATTTTATTCAATTTGTAATTAACCAGTGGTCAATGATTAAGGCGCAGTTCTATCGTTTATCATTATAAATTTGATATAATGGTAATATTTATAGGTAATAAATAATTGACTGAGAAGGCGAGCGAAGCGAGCCGACGAAAGTCTTCGTTTTAACTCTACTGGTACAGGAAAACTCCATTGATGTCCAACCGTTCGTCCGTCCATTCAGTCTACAGGTCGCATTTTTCATCGGATTTGCATGAAATCTGGCATGGACAACAATGATAAAATCTTTTAGCGAGGAGGTTTTTCGATCGGGTGGGAAATGAAGGCAGGGGAGGGGGAATGGTCCCTTTTTCCTCAATTTACTCCGAAGTCTACGGTTCCCAGAACCTCTATTTTAGCATTTTGTAAAGCATCATTTACAGTAAATTTATAATTTGTTTTGTTTCATAGTCTGTGCGGCAGAATGTCTTTTTGATTAATTGTGCTCCATCTATTTATTACAGTTTTCAAAAAAATCCGTCGCTTTGGGGGAACGCTCCAAACTTAACAAATTCATTACAAATAAGTAGTTTAACCTAACCACGGATCAGAGAATTCTTTCTGTCCTCCGTGAACCTAACCAACATAATCAACTAGTCGTAGAAAATAAATAATTAGGAGCGGTCCCCAAACGTGACGTATTTTTTTTAATTATTAATACATACCTAGGTACTTTAGGATTGATTTGCTTGTATTATTAATTACTTTATAAAGGGAAAAAAAAAATTAGGTCGGGGTATTTTTAAAATTTAAAACATTTTTATTTATTTATGTTACTTCAAATGCTACATTACGTGGACCATGCCAAGCTACAGTAGGTACATTTGCGGTATTGTGGGTGGTTTGTTTTATTGTTATTCCGTTAATGCTTAAACTTAAAATGAGAAATCCCTAAATGCATATAGGGCTATAATTTTTTTTTAATACATTGTACTGCTATTTTTTATAATTTTTTAAAATTGTTATACTATCTCGGCGTACAGTAAAGTATGAAATAAATAAAAATTATATTATTCATAAATTAACGAGTACCGTAAAAACATTAAAACATGGTCATTTTTTCCATTGTTATCCTCGAAAATTTTATAGGACAATAAACCAAGGTTTAAATTAACCATGACATACTGATTATCGAGTGCGAATGTATGTAAATTTTTATGACCTTACCAGATAAAAGTTTAATAACTGTGGTTTTATGATATTTACCCGTGAAAAGAAATTAGTTAAGCCTCTCCCTTTTAACCCAGTTCATACATAATGTATTGCTTCGTACATTGAAACAGCAGAACTGGCTTCAGAATATAAATTATAAATATTGTGGGACACTTTTTACACAGCGCCATCTAGCCTAAACTAAGCTATAAGCATGTGCTATAGAATCTAGACAACTGATATACATACTTATATATTTCTAAATACATACATATTATACATAGGAAACACCCAAACTCTGAAACCAACATTTGTGGATTACACAAATATTTGAACCGTCCGGAACCGAACCCGGGACCTCAGCGCGACAGTCGCAAACACTAGCACTGCGCCACTGAGGCAGTCACAATCAATAATAATATGGACAATATACCAATTAGATATGAAGAATACTAAATTTATTCATTATAACCACGATATAGAATACCTTTTAACCAATATATACGATGTCATTTACTGCATATAGCCGCATTGTATCGTTCTGTCTGTGCTTATATGAGAGGTGAAATGTTGGGCCACTAAGTTCACTAGAGATGTATTGCATAGTACCTACTTTCAGGCTGACATCATCAGTCATACTCTGGTAGGTGATGACTATAACATGACCAGGCCATACGCAAATGGAACGACACTATGTGGTTTTAATCGGTAGGAGTCCGCATAGCATATAGCATCCATGAGGATTTCTACACGAGAAAAATGCCTCTTAATTTTATATCTTTTAAGTTTTATTTATTTAAAAATTTTTGGAATAAAACTATATTGTACAAAGAGCTAACTTTTATTAAACAATGATTCCTACCAGCAAAGTAGTAAAAAAAATAGTTATTCTACCTAATATAGCAATACAACTATTATATTACCTACTATAACTACGTATTAGGCGTGATGGTTAAATAAATAAATAAATATATTTTAGTATTACAGTTTCAAATGTTTTAAAATCACAATGTTTTGACATTGCAGTAAACCTCAAATAGATGAAATTCATTTTAGTCCACAATTAGGTAACTGCACGTCTTGTGGAGCATAGTATTGTCTGAAATAAATGACGCATAGCGTGAATTTCTTAATGGTACTGCAATTAGTACCCTTAATTACCCTTCCGGTAAAAGTTGAAGGCGTTGCACAACTCGCAGTCGATCTGTTTCTAGACCTTTCTAATAGTAAAACTCATAATTTTCTAGAAAACCTTACGTTTTTGTTAGTAAACAACAAAGAAAATGTTTGCAAAAATAGTCAATTAGTCATGACAAAATACTTTTTGTTACTTTTTTTTTGTAATTCACAAAAAGGGCTACTTAGTAATCTTCATCTTCTTCTTGTATTTTACTCCCTAGGTAAAGGAAAGGCTATTTAAATAACGAAAAGGCAGGAGAAAACATTTTTTATTCATTTATCTTCACCACATGCTTTTATTTATATATTATATTTTTTTATATATATGTATATATTAAAACACCCAATGAATTATTATTTTTCTGCTATCTCTTCTGCACAAAGGGCTTACTGAACAGACATGCACATTCTTACTGCTCGATGCGTGGTATCTGTATGAATTTTAAAAAGAGGAATATTCACGCGCGTTTCACTATCAGAACGGTTTTTAAAAAGTATGTATTTCACGTATACCTGCCATATTTTCCTTTGATATAGTAACAGTAAGCTGTTTCAGAATGTTTTATAGAGAATTAATATTATGGGTGTAGATAAAGTTTTGTATGCAACTGTTGATAATTAGGTATAAAAGCACTCATGTGATACTATTATCAGTTACAGTTTTTTTTTTACATTTTTTTACATTGTTATTAGTTACATTTTAATACCCTATATTATATAACAGTTGCATAAATAACTATTAAAAAACACATTTTTTTACGACAAAATAAAATAAAAGTAACAAAAAGGTTTGTGAGCCCCTTTAACCAAACGATTGGTATCCTTGACATTTTATCTTTTTAGGTATTTCTTTTTTAAAGACTAACATCATTCTTTTCTTTGTCTCCAGTTGGAGCGTTATGCCTACTCCTCGAAGTGGGAGCGTTACCGAGTCGTCGAGCAGGCTTCATGTGCAACGACCCAGCGTTATCATACCCTCACACAAAAGAAACCTTCAGCATTCCATTGGTAGCAGCCATCACCATTATCGTACCATACTTACTTGTAAGTATTAAATAGATCCATTATTCATAACTAAAAAAAAATGGAAAAGACAATTCGTTTCGAGACGGGGATTGAACCCGTGACCTTTGCCTAGCCAGGGCAATGTTCTAGCCACCTAAACTACCCGAAACGTATCGAATCAAGTTGATATTCTCCACCATATTTTAACCATCATTTTAAGAGTATGACCAGAGCCATCTATCGAGCTAATGAACAACTCGATACCAATGAACAGTGTTACAACTATTTTTAAACATTGATGCAATGGACTCCACTCAGTATATTGATAATTTTTTTTAAAGCAATTATTTGCTAAATTTCTCAAAAATTTATGAAGTATTAAATAGATCCATTATTCATAACTAAAAAAAAAATGAAAAAGACAATTCGTTTCGAGACGGGGATTGAACCCGTGACCTTTGCCTAGCCAGGGCAATGTTCTAGCCACCTAAACTACCCGAAACGCATCGAATCAAGTTGATATTCTCCACCATATTTTAACCATCATTTTAAGAGTATGACCAGAGCCATCTATCGAGCTAATGAACAACTCGGTACCATTTTTAAAAATTGGTTACAATGGACTCCACTCAGTCTATGGATATTTCTTTTATGATTTGAAAAGATTCGATACTGTTCGCGTAGTTCAGGTTCCATGAACATTGCCCTGGTTAGGTTAGGTTAGGTCACGGGTTCAATCCCCGTCTCGAAACGAATTGTCTTCTTCCACTTTATTAAAAAAAATATGAGAAATTTAGCAAAATAATTGCTTTCAAAAAATTATCCACAGATTCATTATTGTTATGTTCTCAAGTATAAGATTCGATCGACGTTGCAGATGAGGAGGCGATCGTGTTCGACTTTTCTATCACAATCTCAAGACTTTCAATTTCTGAGATTGCATTGAACAGCAACAGTCTGATTTGATTGATTGAAAAGAATACTAACCGAAATATAAAGCCTCACTTATTACCACAGACTATTTAATAGTCATTTACACCACACGGTCCCATACTCCTTCTCCATCTAGTTATTACCTTAATCTCATTGAATCTATAATAGTAGATTGAATATTTGTAAATATAGACACATTTTGACTCGTCTCTAGGTCTAGTAGTCACTGGGTTAATTGTCACTCAGGACAATTCTTATTGTGTGATGAGTAACTAAATCTGAATGTGACTTATAATAATACCTTTAAGGTATTTTAAAAAATTAAACGTGATTTTCAGTTGTCTACATTCTATAGCACAAGTTATTTTAGCTTTAGCTTAAAGTAGGTTAAATAGATTATTTATTTTTATTATTATACGATGAAGTATTTATAAGATACTAGTTGATGCCCGCGGCTCCGCCCGTTTTTTTTCCCGTTCCTGTTGTATTTTTTCTCCCTCCCGATAAAAACCTTTCTTAGAGTTCAAGGAATAAAAAAGAAAAAATATACTCGAATTTGTCCATCCGTTTTCGAGTTTTGCGCTTAGCAATATATTTTGTGATTTATGTTTATTTATATAGGTGTGACTTCATGTATGGCTGGTTCAATATTCAATCTTCATTAAACATAGGTCGCTACCACAGATAAATAGTAATTTTTAACTTTTGTGACAGATAGTTCAATGTCGTAGGTAAATAATTCTATCTATTGAAACCGAAATTTTCGTCGATAGGTACTGATGGTAACTATTTTGACATTATTTTAGACAATAGTAAAATACGTATCTAAAGTTATTGAGACCGACCGTTAATGAAGTTCATCATATAAGTAAATCGCTATTGTAGTTGCCATAATCCAGGATGAGTACGTCCGCTATGCGCAGGTGCGTTTTGTTTAACATTGATGTTTTATTTATATCACTGTAGAGGTGGTTTACTGCATTATTTAAATTTTAGATAAGTGTTGTTTAGCGCTTTTGAAGAGTATTCGAATCTTGTGAAAGCACAAGAGAATATTTTTTTAGCAATAAATCTCATTGCTATTTTTCCACGATTTCATGATTTGCGAAACAAATGTCGTATTAAACGATTTAATGAAAGGAATAACAGTAGACGAAACTGATGTCTATTAATTTTAACATGTTTTAATTTGTCCGATCAAAAGGTACTGCTGTCCATATAAGTACCTCCTTATCCAAATGTATGAGTCCTAATCCAAACCAGCTATTCCAAAATTTTCTATGATTTAGTTTATTGCTGTGGTTGTAACGGCTCTTGTGATTCCACGCGGCAAAAATGTACGCAAGACCAGACGCTTGCAGTACTTATATTATTTTCTCTAAATAGTGCATTTATGGTGTTTTACTTGCGGGTTTGGTGATTTTTTGGACATAAAAGTTGTGTTAACGTGCTGTAGTTAAAGATATACTCGTATATGCAGTGAAATGAAATTTTATTTCTTGCCGCTTAAAATACCTAACCTCAGTATAACAACCACTATTATACTAGAGTGAGACTGACCTTGTCTTAAGACTAGATAATAAGCAAGAAGATTAAAGAAATATGAATTAAGATTTAGCTAAAAGGTCTTAGTAAACAGGCCATTAAATAATTGCAAAAATAAATAACGGCTCTTATCTTGAAGTCAAAATTTAATTGTCCAGTGCAAATATCTAGAGGGTTCTAGAACATAAATTTTTACATTTATGTCCTTAAGGTATTGTAGATATACGTAAGGTCGGGTCCACAGTGCCAATTTTGTCACAAAATATGTCAGCGAAATGGATAACAATCCATTCGTTGCGTCAAACATGTTAGGGTGTTTTCCTAACAAAACTGTTACCCTAATATGTTGTGTGATAGCTAACACAATACTCATTGCAGCGGCGTAATACATATAATTATTCTATTTTGACTGCTAAAACCGAACTTATTCTTAAATACATCTACGTATTCTTCTTCTATAGCAACCATTTCATTCCAGATGTGGGCGGTAGAAACGACTCTTCAGCAAGAAGACGAATATAACTTGAAGAAGAACAAGTACGCCACCAGCGCTAAGTCCGCCGCTTTTATATACAGGGACTATATCTACGGAGCTATTGTCAACTTCACTATACTCGAGATTGTCAAGTGTGTGGCAGGGTCCCCGAGACCTACCTTCTTTGATTTATGCAAGCCGGATAAAGCTAGTACTTGTAACGGGTGAGTTTTTTACTTTTTAAAATCTATAATAGGCACATTACCCTTCTCATTGATAGTGTATTCAGGTGGTTTTTTGTTAGGTTCTCCTAACAAAATACCACCTGATATGACTAAATGAAAAACTTTCTACTATAAGTGTATTTTCATAGCAATTGATTATCCAAATCATCATCCGAGCGTTAATGTCTGTTGAATTCGAAGTCCGTGTTACATCGGATCGATTTGGATCCGCTTTCATACCCTTCTCTCTACATTACGTATGGTCTTCAGCAGCTTTTGGATCTGTCTCGCTAGTTGGGACCTGCAGGCCAATTCTCCTAATTAATAAGCATCACAGAGTAAACTGTTATTGAATCTAAACTGAATTATTATGTGAGTGAAAATCGGTATTCTCCTAACCAAAATTACAATAGCATGTTGGTTAGGTTTTAGTTAAATGATAGGTATGATTTCAGTTCAGACTCGTGACAATCTCGCGAGAAAAACATCATGTTACAGAATAAAACACACAGTGCACCCATCACCCCTTACATGAAGTATACTTTTTTTTGAAGTGAAAACTTCTTTTAGCGCGGTACGCATATTTTTAGAGATAAAATCTCCTGGACTCGCGACTATAATCATCATCATCATGTAACGTTGATCCCGGTCATCTACAGGTCTTATTAAATAATATTGTGTAATGAATTAAGACTCCTTCAGAGTAGAATTTTTTATTCATCATCATATTCATCATTAACGTCGATCCCGGTCAATTTTTGAAGTGAAAACTTCTTTTAGCGCGGACCTATGCTTATTTTTAGATGAGATGAAACCTCTGGACTCGCGACTATAATTATCATCATCATCTAACGTTGCTCCCGGTCATCTACAGGTCTAATTAAATAATATTATGTAATCAATTAAGACTCTTTCAGAGTAGAATTTTTTATTCATCATCATCATCATTATTAACGTCGATCCCGGTCAAATTTTGAAGTGAAAACTTCTTTTAGCGCGGTACCTATGCATATTTTTAGATGAGATAAAACCTCTGGACTCGCGACTATAATCATCATCATCATCTAACGTTGATCCCGGTCATCTACAGGTCTTATTAAATAATATTGTGTAATCAATTAGGACTCTTTCAGTGTAGAATTTTTTTTCATCATCATCATTAACGTCGATCCCGGTCACTATTTAAAGTGAAAGCCTCGTTTAACGAGGTACGCAATTTTTTAAATGAGATAAAATCTCTGGACTCGCTACACCGTTACGATACGCAGCTATAGTGTGTGCATTATGCATGTACATATAGCACACCGCAAATTCATTCACACAAATTCCATGAAGTATACTTCATCTAAGCATCACCCAGAGACAATTAATAAAGAATTTCATTACCACCATCGTAAATATCCGCTCATATTTAACACGAATCGCGTTTTAACCGAACAAAAACAGGTTTTCCGCAGTATTCCGTCGATCTACTGTCGATATACATTCAAACTCATATAAATGTCAAAGTTGACACATAAATTAGGACGAGAATACCAAATACATTTCATTCAAAATTGAGTCTCAAAGAATAAGACTAGCAGAATACTGATTTTGTCATTTCCAACTTTCAGTCTCAATTCGATTTAATCAACTTACAGTTAATGTTAGATGCATAAAACTTTGTTACGAGAATACCTTTTTTAAGATTTAGGAGTCTGAGCTTAGATCGGAACTTAACTTTAACCGTGCTTTTATTACGAGAATTGGCCTTCTGGAGTAGGCTTAAAACATGGGATTCGTACCAGCGAAGTCGACAATATTGCAACTTCTTCTTCTCAATATCACGTACATGAAGAATTCCATGACTGACCTTATTTAACATCAAATCTTATTAAATATCATACTTTATTTGTGTAAAGCGAACTCCGGGCGCTGTGGGACGCTACTGAGACAGACGCTCGGATGATGATATCTTTATTTTTGTCTTAAAGTTTGAGGCGCTATGATAGGTGTCATTCCAGTTTGAGAGGAATCTTCGAAAGACACTCTTTAACTTTTTTCATTGGATATACGAGCGATGAACCAGGTTGCTAATAGACTCCTAAAGATATCAACGCAGCGATGCGTTTTAAAATCTAGAAAGCGATGAGCTACCGTAACCCGAACAGTTGCCCTGGAATCCATCACGAAACATTTTCAAGAGGCTGCAGACACTAGAATGCTCCTTAAGAGCTTCACTACAGAAGTCATTATTGCGTATTTTAAATATTATCCCTAATATTTAATAATAAAGGAATAATATTTAATAGGAAAGGTCAAAAGTACTCGGATACCCAGAGGTGCGTCTATTAGGAGATTGATGAATCTTGAAGAAGCGAAAGAAGTATGCATGGATCGCTAAGCCTGGCGATCTGTCCTATCTGACTACCCCGTCAGGGATACAGCGTGAAGATAGTTTAGTTTTTTTTTTCCATAGGTCGGAGTACGTGGGCAGCTACACGTGTACATCCCAGCAATACACAGGCTACCTGCAGACCGACTCGAGTCGCAGCTTCCCGTCTGCTCACGCATCGCTTTCTGTCTACTGTGGATTATTTTTAGCAGTTAGTTTACTCTAGTAAAAAAAAATAAATAAAGTAGTTTAAAATTTTAATTTGTTAATAACCATGTAATTATTTAAATATCTGTTTACTCTTATTTTATCTTCTCTATCATTATTTTAGAGAATTCCCAGTTGCTTTCTATTTCTACCTGGGTTTTGAGTTTGACTAAAATCGCTTGACTTTTAATTTTCGGCATTCTGGGAAGCAAATTTTGACGACACAATTCACAACCCTATAATGGCGCCTGCGTCGGTACGTCGTCCGTTAGTTAGCAGGTGCACCGGCCAACAGGGCTCCCCATGTGCAACACCCAATTTTTATTTTTTATAACTAAGACAATCCGGCACCGAAAGACATCGAGAGTCGTCATATAACAATAAATAAAGAAAACACCCATCCATGATCAGCCATAGCGAAAGTGGCTCAGTGATCAGATCCGAGTACAGCGCTTCAAATGACAGTAGTAGCAGACAGCCCCATTATAAAGTCTTGAAGAGACATTTAAGTAAAGCCGATAATGAAAAACCGTTTTAAGCGTTATTAATATCTAGTTAATTCACTTTCCTTATTAATATTTACGGCCGTAGACATAATGTAACACTTTGTATATATGCATTCCGGTTATTTTCTCCACGACTTTTCCTACAATGTAATCTGAAGATTAGGTTAATCGTGTGCATAAATGAACACACTCTTGAGCATTATCACCTTTACAGCCACTTGACGTTCACCGCTGAGTTTAAGCCTCGCCTAAAGGACCTCAAAACGTCCAGTCTTAAGCCACAAACATCGTGAAACCTTTGCCCACAGTGTGTTCCTGTACACAGTCTAGAAATTTAAAAAAAATATATTATATTTTTTTTTATTTATTCATCTTGCACGCCTTATCCCCGAAAGGGTGGCTGAGGCATACATATTGTATGCCCACTTTTCACCAAGTGTATTCCTGTCTCACGTAATAGGTGTTGAGCCCATTGCCGTGTTGAAATAGACAAACGCAGGTTGTGGCTACCTGCTGTTGAAATTTTTTAATATTTATGGCCTTCATCTTGACGTAACGACTGCCATGTTATTGGCAACCGGAATCAACGGCTTAACGTGCCTTACCTCGCAAATGTAAATGCCACAAAGTGGTCACCCATTCGAGGACCAGCCATAGTGAAAGTTGCGTAACTCAGTGATCGTTTACAGAACAACAAAGATAAAACATTAATATAATGTTGTTTTCCAGTGGTACCTCCAGCGCAAGGCGTTTAGCTGGCACAACCGATCAGTGCTCGTTGTGCCTCTACTGCAAGTGCTGGCCATCGTGTACGCGAGCGTGTGCAGCCTCAGCCGCCTCACCGACCACCGCCATCACTGGTGGGACGTCCTCGTCGGAGCCGTCATGGGGGTTCTTACTGTTCTCTATACGGTGCGTCTGAAATAACTACTTATTCATGAGCGTACTCGTGGCCTTCATATGTAAGTCTCGGCCTACCCTGACTCCTTCTACCCTCTACTTTCGCACTGCGTATCACTTCGTTACGTATTCGGTCGGCCAAAGTTACGCCGCACAATTTTCAAAGTAATCGCATATCCACAGCATTCAATTTCCATTCATGCATCTGCTGACATACCCAGGTTCCGCTGCCGTAAAGCAACGTATTAGGTATTTAATAGAAATTTAAAAAGAAAATCATTAAAAAAGGAAGACAGCTCAGAATATAAACTGCGAATGATATGTAACAAATCTGGCTGATAGATAGGTAAACGATTGTAGTTTTTACCCGGTTCGGTCAGCTATTTCAATCGTGTCGAAATAGTATCGAAATCGTCGCTCAATAGAAAGCCACCGATACAATTTTGACAGTTCTTCGTAGTCTACTATTACAATCGTACTCCAATAGAAAGCCACCGGTACAATTTTGACAGATTTTCAATAGACTTCCATCGGTCGGCTGATAGAATTCTACTAACACGTACCGCGTCAGTGGCCGCTAGTCAGTCAGTTGCTGATAGTCTACTAATATTTTGACAGCTCAAAACAACGATTCTGGTTCTATTCTACTGCTTGTCAATAGTAGAATCGGCCCCCAGGAATCATATATTTTCTCTACCGAAATTCAGCAATTTAGGCGTCTCCGCAAAACAAATATACTCACTTTCGCATTGATAATATTAGTCAAAATGATTATTCAATTTACTAAATTATTTTTTAGATACTAGTTCTGTGCAAGAACTTCTCGGAACCTTCAGTGGTGAGTACCAGCGATATCTCCAGCAGCGACGGCAACAACCATCAGTCAGTAAGGCGGTTGCTCTCCAACAGGGAAACGAGGGTAATCGTGCCCTAACTAGCAACCGTGTAAGCACAAGCTTACTGTGACTAGAGACTGTACCATGGTGATATTATGAAGATTGTGCTCAGGCACAAAAGTTGTGAAAATTGTGACTTGGCACAAAAGTTATTAAGATTGTTGCTTGGCACAAAAGTTAAGATATTGTGTCTTGGGACAAAACTGAAGAAAAAATTGTCTTGGCAAAAAAATAATGAGTTTGTGTCTTGGCACAAAAATTATAGAGGTTGTATCTCGGCACAAATGTCATTATTTTTTTGCTGGCAGAAAGGCCAATAATATATGTCTTGTTGATACAACAATTCAGAAGAATGTGTCAAAAGAATTTCATACTTCGGAATGAAAGTTAAACATTGTGTATAAGATCTCGATTGTGTAATTTTGTAGATGGTTGAGAATTTTCAGACGTCAAATATTCTACAGTTAGGATAGAATTCTGGGTCGTCGTTGTCGTAATATCAAAGGAATTCTTCAGAACTTAGGCTTTGAATATTTGATTTTGGTATTTTCTAAGCTTCAAATAGAGCTGACTTAACAATTTGAAGAATTCGTAATATTAGATTGCCAAGTAGAATCTACTTGAAAAAACTTTGAGCTTGTTTATTCTACAAGCAATGCTTTAGGAAATTTTGAAATTCCTAATATAAATAAGGTTAAAAGGTCATTAGACTTTTGAGAGATTAATAGGACTATCAAGTATCACGTAGCTAATTCCTTTGTAAAAAAAGTTCGTCGTAGCCTGTATTCGGCCACTATGAGCCATCGTGTAGAGAAACCTTTATGTTCTAGCAAATTGCATTGTGTTTTGAACATCCCAATTATAAGTTATAAAATGTAGTTTGATTTTCTCTACATTGAGAAATAGGCAGCTGGTTATTTTAAAAGTGGTCATAATTGCCGCTTACCGAAATGCTCTGATGTGTTTATAACTTTAGCGACGATCAAGATGGTGTTGTAGTTTGAATGACTTGTTGCTGAAGTAACATAATTTCACATCTGAGATGATGAAAAAGTTATTTCGTATAATTAGTAATACAAGGAGTAGTTGACATAATATAATGGCATCTACGTTTTTTTTAAATAGTTGACCTTAAACTATAAATTGTATAACCGGAAACTAAATGTTATAAATTGTAAATAAGTATGAGTGAGAATAGCTTTGTGTGGCGTTTAAAATACAAATAATATGAAAATTGTGAAGACAAAATGTGTGAATTTCTTTTTCAAATTCTTATATAGCGATTTTGTGAGTGCACAGTGTGCAATTGCGATAAAAAATTTAAGTTCTTATTAAAATTACATTGTGGCTGTAATTGTAAATTTTATTTAATAATTGCAATCGTAAATGAATAGTAAATGCACGCAATGCATAGTAGAAACAAGCCTTGCATGTATACCTAAAAGGGTCACTTGAAATTATACATGACATGAAATCAACAATTTGGTATTAGTAAATAATTCTTTTTAATAGTTCTTTTATCTTCAATCCCCCACGAAAATAAAACAGGGATGTTTAAAAGTGTTTGTTAGAAGCATCATTTTTTACAAGGCCTGTCTTTGTAAAAGTAAAACAACTTTGTTTACATTGACAAATGGAGTTAGCTGTTTGCCCCTTCTCTCATAACATAACAAAAGGGTCGATGAAATCGAAAACTTAAAAATGTCTAATTACTCAAATATTTTTTTCGAAGTTCAATTTGTTTTACATTTATAATGTCATGTTGTTGTCTGTTGATTTTATTTTAAATGTGGAAAGTTGAAAGTAAGAACATGTTAATAGTTGCTACATGCTACGAAAAAAAGTATTAATAGGCAAAATTAATTCTGAATGCTTGAAATTCCATAATATACGAGTATAATGAATTAAATAAAAACTGCGAAGAACTTTGTTACTATTTTTTATATTTCTTAATTTATTTCGACTTGAACAATAAACAAAATTTTGAGTCATAAACATCAAATTAATGTAAGTTACCAGTGATAAATTTAGAGCAGTTAGATGATAAATTAATATACATTTGGCATAAGCGCAATTTTGAAAAAATATACTGTTTTTTTTTAAATTGCGCTTGCGCTTTTTCTATAAAAAAACTACTTACCTACGCTTTATTCTTGTTTCTGCAACGCTAAGTCAAAATGTCAAATTCCCAACACAAAGTTATATCAAATACATTAAATGCTAAGATGTAATAGCGAAATAGCTTTGACACTACTTACATATTTATTTTCAATTAACATTTGACAGTATTCACTGCATAGTACCTGTTTAGTCGTAAGTTATGTATATTTTTTTTTTCATAATATTTAATTATAACACAAGCCCACCTTTATTTTTAAAATAACAAAATATATAATAGAATTAATACTGTAGGTACATGTTACCAAATTCTTGTAATGTAATTTCGTATATCGAATTTTTTTTTCTGTAATTGTTTTAATAAGAATTTGACATTCCTGTGCATTTAGTATACTTTTAGAATTAGTTTAATTTCATAATTTTGTAAATAGTCTTTTTTAGTGTGAAGAATGTGTGTGTTATTGAATGTTTGTTCGTATGTATGTCACTTGTATAATAAATTCAAAACACAAATATTAAACTGGCAATTTTATTGAAACCCTTGTGTTATAATAATATTCCACAATCGGTGTTACTAACAAGTTCGCTTGTGAATCACTTTTAACTCGAGCAGATTTGGTTCATCGTGAGAAAATTATAGAATCGCTAGTTATTGTGAGTATTAATTTAGTAGCGGGTGAGGAAAAAGCATGGAAATCCCGTAAAACTCGGAATACCGCACGAGGTTAGTCGTGAGACAAAGGTAACTTTCAACTAAGAACCCAGCGGTGACCTCTGATTTAACCTTGAACCTCATATCAAGGTTATGTCAAGGTCAACCTCATTTATAAATGGGAAACCCTATTTTTATACCGAAATTGAAGAGCAAGAAAGTTTACAGGTGGAAACAATTCAAGTCCAAAGATAGCGTGATCCCTAATCCATAGAGTTATCCGATCGTCTATCGAGTAAAAAAATTTCCAAATAAGTATCAACGGGAATATCGATAGATGCGGACGCCGGACGCCCCTCTCTTATATAATTTTTCATAACTAGTGTAGTTTCGTACGGTTATGTCTGAAAAAAATTTTTTAAACGTAAAAGCTTTGACAATGTGCATAAGTGTTATAATAAGAAGTGATATAATACAACGCAGTAAACGCATTGAACTAACATAACCTAAAGCTTAATGGTGGAACGCGGCTTGTTGCCCTCCAAAATCCACTCATCATCATCCGAGCGTGTGTCCCAGTTGCGTCTCGCGACGCCCGATGTCCTCTTTCCTACATTTTCTCCTCCACTTCGCACGATCGTCAGCATTCCCTGTAGTGAGACGACGTCAAGTCACCACTTCTTGGGGCTTCCCCTCTTACCGGGACCCGGCGGGGCTGACATGGCCAGACATTTGTTTCCCACGTAGCCGCAAGGTTGCCGCAAGACGTGACCATACCAACGAAGGCGACACTCTTGCAACTTGTCTGCAATGTCACGGACGTCAAAACTGCCGCGGATGCGAGAGTTCCTCACGCGGTCCATCCGCGTGACTCCACACATCCACCGCAGCATCTTTATTTCCGTGACACGCAGCTCCTGCTTGTGTCGCTCCAATATTGGCCACGTCTCACTGCCATGTCAAAGGACAAAGTCTAATGATGGTTTTGTAGACCTGTCCCTTCAACCGAATCGGCATTTTTGGGTCACAAATGACACCGGTCATCTCCCGACATTTGGCCCACGCGGCAGAAATGCGGGACTAGGCATCGCAATCGATGTCACTGGACGTGTGAAATACAGATCCCAGGTATTTAATCCCAAAATCCACTAATAGCTCCAATAAACTGTCTGATTAATGACTGCCTCGGTGGTGCAGCGGTAGTATATGTGACTGCTGCGCTTAGGTCCCGGTTTGATTGCCGGATCGCAACAAATATTTTTGTGATCCACAAATGTGTGTTACGGAGTTTGGGTGTTTCCTATGTATAGTACGAGTATGTATTTAGAAATATATAAGTATGTTTATCAGTTATCTAGTCCCCATACCACAAGCTTATATTAGCTTACTGTAGCTAAAAGGCGCTGTATATTTATATTAATAAAGTGTCCATCGCTTTACTGGAGTAGAGCTTAAAAGCTTAGAACATTGACCAGCCCTGGGCATGAACACCATAAATAAGTATTCTTGTATACTTCATACAAAAGGCACGTATAGATTGATTAGTGTATTACTTCACTAAACCGATGTGATTTTGATTCAAGCTTTCTTTTCAGTTTTCTGTATATTTAAGTACCTAATAAGTATTGCAAGAAGTGCCAAGTATGAATTTTCCTACACTTAAGTATTTTATTATCTTTATCTTAGGTGCTTTCCCATAGCAGAATTAGTAAAATAAATACAGAAAAAAACTATTTTTATCAAAAGGCGTTGTAATGCTGACCGGGCCCTTATTAGTTATCTAGAGTATATACTCGTAGTATACAATTTGTGGTGAATTTTTTACAAAATAATTTTGATTAAGTATCGCCACAAATAATATTTTGTCTAAAATGAAATACATCTATGATAAATATAACGATCCTACAATGTTCATAAACATGAATGTTGAATAGACCTTTATAAAAGCTTAATTAAAATACACATTATGAGACATCCGCTGTCGAGTTAGAAAGACATCATGGGATGATGTTCATGAAACTTGCGTAATACGTTCTTATCGCGTATCAGTTACAAACGACTATTAATAGTGAGGGATAATTTTACATAAAGTATACTTTTTAGTAATTAAACCAAACAATTACGTTGGGATGATTTCTAAACACATCTGAGACTATTAGATGAATAATAATAGCTTCCGTTGATTAAAAAAATAGAATTAAAGACAAAGTTATGATTATACTTATCAAAAGGAATGTAGAATATCCAATTATAGGAATTTCAGAATGTCTCTATATTCTATATGTACATAAAATAAATAAATAAATATCCATCACGCCTTATCCCCGAAGGGGTGGCAGAGGCATATTATATATGCCCACTTTTCACCGTGTGGATTCCTGTCCCACGTAATAGGTGGTGAGCCCATTGCCGTGTTGAAAATGGACAGACGCAGGTTGTGGCTACCTGCTGTTGAAATTTGTCAAGCCGCCCATAAGGCCTTCAACCAGGCTTAACGACTGCCATTTTACTGGCAACCGGGACCAACGGCTTAACGTGCCTTCCGAAGCACGGAAACGCTCGCAAATGTAAATGCCACAAAGTGGTCACCCATCCGAGGACCAGTCATAGTGAAAGTTGCGTAACTCAGTGATCGTTTACAGAACACTGAGACCGCGGGGCCACGAGCGCTTCTGAACATACTAAATCTATACTAATATATAAAGCTGAAGTGTTTGTTTATTTCTATGGTTGAAGGTGCTGATCTCAGGAACCGCTGATCGTAATTGAAAAATTATTTTTGTGTTAGATCTTTTTATCGAGTCTATTTATCGAGAAAGGCTATAGGCTATATATCATCACGGTACTACCCCGGAGAGCGTTAATCATAAATGTTGACAAATTGGGCAAATTTTTTGCATTATTGTACGATTAGAATTTATAAGCGTCGGGAAAAAATAGGGGCGACAGGAGTTCGAAGTATGTCACGGGCGAAGTCGTGGGGGCACCTAGTACTGAAATAAGCTCCGTTCCCACAAAGCCTGAAGGTGAGCTGGAAGTAAACTGTGGCCGGATATGGGTGCTCACATTACTTTAGATCCGGTAAAAACCGTGAGATTTCAATTATCTTATTTGAAAACTGATAGGGGTCATGGTTTGTGGGGTGCAATAGGAGTTCGAACTTCGTTACGGGCAAATCCGGGGCGCTATCTTAATCTTTATCTATATATATAAAAGGGAAAATCACTCGCTGACTAATTGATCACGAAATCTCTGAAACTAGGTACCGGAGCTACGAAGCTCAAACTTCGCATGAGGGTTTCTTTTAACACTTACATAATAAATAGTATACGATAAAACGAAAAAAAAGAAAGCCATAGTCTCTGCCTAACCCGATGGGAGACAGGTGTGACGATATGTATGTATATGTATGATAAAATGCGCGCTGGGTGACATTGAGTCCTTGCTCTGTGGGTACAGCTAACAAAATTCATTAACGTTAGGTAATAATTTGTTGAAATTGTATGTTATAAACGGTAGTTATAACAGTATCGTTTCCATTGCAAATAGCAATCAAATGCAAGATGACAAAAATTCCATGTAAGCAGTAGAGCTGTCTCTGTAAGTATAAGTATTGCTCAGTTGCAAATGAACAGCTTGTGTAGGTACATGTAGTTAGATATAAATCCTATGCTGCACACGCTGACATCTTTTACAAATCGAATCCTACACCAGTTTTTGAAGTGAAATTTCTTTATCGATGTTGAAAGAAATTTTATAACTGTAAAAAATCGTCACGTTTTTCGGTTAAGCGCCATTTATTTATCATAAGTAAAACTTCTTCATCCTTATCGACGTATAAGAGATGCTTCGTATCTTAAAAAAAATGACATGAAGAAGTTACACTGGTACACACATTTTATTTTTAGAGTGTAGGTAGGTTGATGTACCATTATTTATATTATACACTAGCTGACCCGAGCGCCTTCGCCCGCGACATACTTCCAACCCCGTGGCACCCATTTAATCCCGTCGCTTATTACTTTTCCAAAAATGTATAAAAGTTTTCCCGATTTGTTGATATTTATGATTACAGCTCCGCTCTCCTGTGTAGTGGCGTGATGATATATAGCTAAGAACCTGCCTCGATAAATGGGATATCCAATACAAAAAAAAATTTCAAATCGGTCAAGCCGTTTTCATGCTATGTCGTGACAACGTAAAACGGGTTTCATTTTTATATATATAGATTTCTAGTTTGCACCATCACTAACAATAAGTTTCAAGAAATCTTGGCATCTAGTAAGCAACTAAAATATGAACAAAAATAAAGTAAGACAATATTCTCCGGAGCAAGAGGACATAAATCTAGTCGTGACTAAGGACGCCTACGGACCTCGAGCCACTGTTTCTCAAAATATTAATACTTTTCACCTTCCCAAGACCACATGAGCTGGGAGTGAAAAATTAACGCCATGGGCAGTATAAACTAAGGGCCGTATTCCAGAACGTTTATCAATACTCCAGAAACACTTGAGAGTAGTATTTATAAGGCAAAAACTAGCCTCAAGCGTCGATTGAATATTAAGAAACGTTCTGGAATACGGCCCTAAGTATTTATTTTGTTCACCCTATTATGTTCTGAATTAAATCATTTTGTAAATAATGATAATGTATTATATTAACACTGGTGGTTAGAAAAGTGGTTATGAGTTTTATTGCCAAGTTTCATTTTCAGGCTCTTCTTAATGCCTTGAGAATCTGACAGTATATGAAAATGTAGAAGCAATAATCTTGACGTTCATCATTGAGTTAATATTGTACTAAGTACAGTATTAACTCAATGGACGTTCATAAATTTTACTAATATAGATCACAATCTATATGAATAAATATATTTTCATTATAAGTAAATTACTTACTGACTCTGTGGCTTGGTGGGCGTGTATCCGACTGCTACGCTAGAGGTTGTGTGTTCGATTTCCACCCAGGATAAAACTTTGTGTGATGAGCACGATGGTTTATTCTGTGTCTGGGTGTTATTTATATATAATATGTATGTATTTAGAAATGTATAAGTATGGTTATCAGTTATCTGGTTACCACATCACTGCTTAGTGTGAAATCAGATGGCGTTGAGCGAGTTGTCCCAACTTCCAAACCCTACCTGAACTTGAACCCTGGCAGAAAAATTATTTGATTGCTAGTCTATCGATTTTGATTTTTTGCATTGTTGGCTGCGACACCTTACCTTTCTAACCCTATAATTGTCCCGCGTTGTTGCCACTTCCGGTAGTCAGCAAGTGTACCGCTAAGGGCCACTTATCCCTCTGAAATCTCTTGGGCCCAAGCACTACACTTCACACAGCCTATACACTAAATAGTATAGTATTAGACATTTTTTTAAAGTTATTAGTATACTAACTTTCATATTATTATTTTTATTTTTTATTAAAGTAAAATAAGACATTTTGGTTCACGACGGGGATTGAACCCGTGACCTTTGCCTAACCAGGGCAATGTTAATATTATATAGCATAGTATTTACTTGGGTAAATAAAATGTTATAAATCAGAATCTGTCAATAATGATATATCTACCGTCCATGTTGTTCTCTTTTGTGTTACAGAAAATATTGTTATTTGAAAATAATAAAAGTTAAAACCTAAGTATGCTAAATGTTGAGATCCTCTGTACATGCGCGATAGTTAATAAGATCTGTCTCTACGATACGGTCATTGATAACATCGAAGCATGTCCTCTCTCTCTAGTAGCTTGTCTTTATTAGATGTAAGGCCTGGGTATGCAGAGGGTAAAAGCTTGTAGGAAATTTTTGTTTAAATTGTTTTTGTAATCATGAATTCTTGTTGTAAAATATAATAGCATTTCTTTGTGCGGATTAAGTACATACCAATGACCGTTCCAAGGGATCGATGCAAGCTAATCGTGAATCAATTGAAATAAATCGAAATTCAATCTTTTCAAAATTCACAGCCATCTACAGAAGTCACTACTCATACCAACAGCACTGACAACAAATATCTGATGGATGCATTTTGCAGTAATGGATGACCAAGATCTCCGTGGCCCGTGCGACCTCACCGCAAGGTAGTAGCATGGGCCCCACTGCACCCCTAAATTTGATATAGGTACTATAAACAAACTCGCCTTTGTAAGTTGTGTGTTCTGATTGTGCCTTTTTCTTACAGTTTCGTGCAATGCTAATTATCTCCGAGTCGCTACTTGTGAGATGCATCTAACGAGTTAATCGCACGCTTGCAATACCTCTTTAGGTAAACAATTTAAATAACTTAGATTCCTCGATAATACCACATAATAAACAGTCACAGGGAACTGTAAAATCATCTGTATATGGACAACGATTTAAGTAATAGGTAAACAATAATTTCTATATGCCTTTAGGAGACGACAGGAGGTACTTTACGCGGTATGAGGTGTACACAGTTGTTTTAGCAGGTAAGTTTAGGAATGAAATATAGTAAGATCTGCCGGAACTTTACTTAACTTACAGGACTCTGGCAGGCAAATATTTTCCAACAAAAGCGAATAAAGTTTTTCAAAGAGTCTCTCTCTTCATCTTAGTGTGTTCCCAGTTGCTACCTGGATTTGAAGCCTGGGGTTCTCCTTAATTTGGTTTTGTTTTTCGGCATTATTAGGAACGACCTTCTCACTTGTCAACCTTGTAAGGGCGCCTGCGTCGTTGCCTCGCCTATTAGTCAGCAGGTGCACATCTAGCAAACCTACAGCCAATCGATAGTTACTCCTAACAGCCAATAAAAAGTGAACGCCAG
Organism: Thumatha senex; assembly: GCA_948477245.1. Lineage (NCBI taxonomy): Eukaryota > Metazoa > Arthropoda > Insecta > Lepidoptera > Erebidae > Thumatha > Thumatha senex. Next base: position 21,949,498 of record OX419739.1, on the reverse strand, counting down.
GGTCCAAATCCAGCTGGACGTTGGAGCGACTGGGAAAAAACATAAAGCTGAAGAAGTAGTATCAGTTTGACTTTAAATTTTGGCATTATTGGGAGTGACGGCGTCTGAACTAGGGTTGCCGACCGTACTATAATATATTGTATTGTACTATATTTCGGGTCTACGTACTATATACTGTTGCAGTAATATATAGTACGCAAAAAATCACACCACAATCAAATATTAATTAAGAAAAAACGAGTTTCGAAATATACGACTTTTACTCTGAAATAATGATTTTTATACATAATTAAAAGATTTTTATTTTAGACTAAACATTATTAAAAAATGCAGTAAGTGCAAAAAAAATTCAGAATAAGCAAGTAAAAAATATATCATTTTATTTTTATTATTTTCCATGAAATACTATATTTTTTAGAAGTGTTATTTATTTTTAGCTTATATAGAAAAATACTATATTTTATTGAATAAATGTCGGCAATCTTAGTCTGAACCTCCAAACCCCTCAATTTCACCATTTGCAGATGAGGTCGCACGGGCCACGGAGATCTTGGCGATCCATTACCCCCTAATGCATCTATCAGATATTTCTTGTCAGTGCAGTTGGCATGAGTAGTACTACATAGCACGGGTGCCCTTTCGAACGCATAATTTTTTTCAGCATTGTAGACGACGCAAGTAATAATAAAATTAATTTTTGTGTTAAGTTTAAATTTAAGGTAATTTTATATTGAGTATTGGTATCACCGCCTGCGTGCGGTTCAAAAGTTTAGAGCGAGAGCGATATATGTAGTGGGGCGTCGATCAAATTTTGAATTCGTTTTTTGAAAAATGAACAGTCGCAACCGTCCGCTCGCCGCTCGATCCGCGTCTATGCTACCTATATGTATTTTTGTAAAACATCGATTAAATTCTGTGATTTATCGTAAACCAGTGTTTATCTTCTACAAAAGTGGTCTTCGGCCGGATCTGTAACGTTAAATCGATGTCGATGTTTTTCACTCCACCCAACAACAAAATGTCTTTACGAAACACCGCCGTACGAAAAGCTCGCTCCCAAAAGGAAGTTCCAGTAAACGCTGATTGTGATCCCTGCAGCAAAGACAGTATTAAGAAAGAAAGTGTGCCGTTGGATTTGCCTTCTACATCACGGATACCCAAGTCCAAAGCGTCATCATCTTCGTCACGGGCACGAGCTTAAAGCGGCAGAAGAAAAGGCACGTATTGACAAGGAGTTGATAGACAAACGACTTGCGGTGGAATTAGCAGAAGCTGGAAGTCAATACAGTTCACGCTCAAGATCCAGGTGCACAAGGAGTATGGTTGGTGAGTGGATTGATCGCAGTCAAATCGTGCCTTTCGAAGTACGGAAACGCTCGTTAATGTAAATGCCACAAAGTGGTCACCCATCCGAGGACAAGCCATAGCGAAAGTTGCTTAATGCAGTGATCGTTTACAGAACACTGTGTTAGCGAGGCTACGAGCGCTTCTTTTATTATTTGTTCTGAGCTAAAAACACATAAGTTAATATACAGTTAAGTACGTGCTACAGCACCCCGCAAACAATAACAAATTGGATTGATTATTTGAAGGGAGAACTCGTAAGTATAATTAGATTAAGTTCCGATAAAGGAAAGTTGTTACTAGAACGATCTCCGCTCACGCCATTGCACTTGGGGTGCCACAGCACATGGAATCAGGTCATTGGCTCTTTAAAAAAAATGGCTACGTAGTTTATTAAACGTGCCCATATTTAAAAAATGCTAAGTGACTATGATGGCTGTATCTTTACATAGTAGAAAATAAGGTCACTTCTGCTGTATGTTCGCTTAAGGTCTCTTAAACTACACAACGGATTTAATGAAATTTTCAGCAAACAGAGTGATTCAAGAGGACGGTTTAAAAAATATTGTGGGCCTTTTTTAACCCGGTTGCCAGTAAAATGGCAGTTGTTAAGCCTGATTGAAGGCCTTATGGGCGGCTTGAAACGCCTGTCCATTTCAACACGGCAATGGGCTCACCACCTGTTACGTGGGACAAAAAATGCATATTGTGAAATGTGGGCGTATAGTATGCCTCTGCCTACCCCTTCGGGGATAAAGGCGTGACAATATGTATATGTAATATTATGCTGCAAGACGAAACCTGAGAGTTCTAAAGTTGGTTGTGTGAGCGAGGAAATTATTCCTATTCTTTAAAACATCTTTTCGAAATGTCTTTATTTCAGTTACCTATTATATGAAGTTCGATTTACTTTCCAAAACCTTTGACCTTATTATCATCTCTATCTTTGCCCCACTAAATCGTAACATTGCGTGTGATGGCCCTCGCTCGGTTGTATAATAACTAAATACATTATTCTTTGAACATAATTATGCACGAAAATGTCCGTGACAGTACTGTGATTCTGATTCTATGGTTGGGATTGCGCTGCTGCTAACAGCAGCACAATCCTAACCATAGATGTCACTAATGACACGAAACCTTCCCTGTCGTAACAATGTAAAAAATAATTATGCCAGGCGATACTTCATTGATTTTTTTTAATATGTAGAAAAAAAGCACTGAAAAGGCTATTAAAATATTATTCTAAGTAATAGTAACTTTTTTTTTAAATAAATATTAAGGGACATTTTCTACACTATAAAATCTATACTAATATTATAAAGCTGAAGAGTTTGTTTGTTTGGTCGAACGCGCTAATCTCTGGAACTACAGGTTCGATTTGCATATTTATTTTTGTGTTGAATACTCCATTTATCGAGGAAGGCTATATAGTATCACGCTACGACCAATAGGTGCGGAACAGCAATGATAATTGTGGCAAAATCGGAGACAAAACATTCCTTTCGATAGCTTCCGTTGCGAACGCTGCGTAAACGATTAAAGTTATGCAAAAACTATGTATTACATAATTATTCCACTTAAAAGTTCTAAAATAAATTCCGCGACAGCATATGCCTATATATATCTTTTAAGGTTAACCTATTATAATAATTTTATTGTGAAAAAAATTGGTCTTAAAATGAAAAGTGAAAAGTATGGCCGATGATTTGCGATTTACGCATGCGCGACGTCGCGACTAGCCAATAGCGAGCTCTGCGAAGTCCGCGCGTCTCCTTAGTAACTATAATAATAATAATTTGACTGCCTCTGTGGCGCGGTGGGAGTGCATCCGACTGCTACGCAAAAGGTCGTGGGTTCGATTCCCACCCAGGATAAAACTATGTGTGCACGATGGTTTATTCTGTGTCTGGGTGTTATTAATCTATGATATGTATGTATTTAGAAATATATAAGTATGTTTATCAGTTATTCTGGTTACCATAGTACACAAGATGGCGTTTTGTGAGTTGTCCCAACAATATAAAAAAAATATAATATAAAGTTAACTATACTAATATGTGTTGGATAGCGCATTTATCGTGGAAGTCTATAGGCTATATCATGACGCTACTACCCTGAAGAGCAGAGCAGTAATCAACAAATCGGGCTAATATTCATACACAATTGTAAAAGTAGATAATAAACGACGGGATTAAATAGGAGCGACGGGGATAAAGGCGTGACTGATAAAAGGCTATCTCATCACGCTTCTACCCTGAGGAACGGAGCAGTAATCAACAAATCGGGCAAATATTCATACATTATTGTAAAAGTAATAAACGACGAGATTGAATAGGCGCGACGGGAATAAAGGCGTGACTGATAAAAGGCTATATCATCTCGCTACTACCTTGAGGAGCGGAGCAATAATCAACATATCGGGCAAATATTCATACATTATTGTAAAAGTAATAACGACGGGATTAAATGGGAGCGACGGGAATAAAGGCGAGACTGATAAAAGGCTATATCATCTCGCTACTACCTTGAGGAGCGGAGCAATAATCAACATATCGGGCAAATATTCATACATTATTGTAAAAGTAATAACGACGGGATTAAATGGGAGTGACGGGAATAAAGGCGAGACTGATAAAAGTCTATATAATCACGCTACTATCCCGAAGAGCGGAGCAGTAATCCACAAATCGGGCAAATATTCATACATTATAGTAAAAGTAATAAACGACGGGAATGAATAGGAGTGACGGGAATAAAGGCTTGACTGATAAACTAATGGGAGTTCGAAGTTTGTCACGGGCGAAGCCGCGCGGGTCAGCTAGTAATAATATATATTATATATTATTTGCCCATTGTACTATTCCCGCTACTGACATTCTCAATGTACAAATGTATTTAGAGTGTAGAGATAGTGATAAAGTAAACTGTGTCTATTATAATGTGCATTCAGATTCTGATGTTCTTAGAAAGCTATGATCCTAAACTGTAAATATATATGCACAACTTGCTATGTTCTTTATGAATGTGTGATTTCAATAACTTGTACTAACAAAAAGGTATGGTTTGTTTTGTTTATTTATATATTTGAATTCAGTATAAGGAGAATAAACTTATTATTATTATTATTGCCTGCTGTGCAATAAGGTGTAATGAAAAAAAAAATCTTGTTTTTCAAAAATTATTTTTATTTTTTAAAATTATATGCTCTATTTATTTTCACCTTGTACAACAACAGCAAAACATAAGTGAAAGAATATCGACCCCTATATCCTTAACATACTACTCGCTTCTTACTCGTCCTTTCCTTTCTCGACATCCCGTAGTTGAAATTGATTATAATGAATCACATTACGTCCAGTGATATACAATGTGGGTCGAATCCACTTGCTATTTCTATTCATTTTGTCTGTGCGTAATTAATGAGCTAACAAATGTAACACTTTAACCCAGAACAAAATATTCACAAAACATAATAGTTGCTACTAAATATAAGTAGTTTTTAACTCACCGCTGCACACATTTGCTCAAAAGAAGAGTGTTTTAAATTTGACAGCGGGATGTGCAATGTGAGAAGCATTCAGCCTCCTTATAACAGAATAATAATTGACCTATCAAGGGTAACAGAACTACACCCACTAGATTGTATCCTAGAAATAGATGTAACAATTAGTTGGTAACAGGCTATTGTAAACTACAATCACATTGGAAAGAAAAAAAAAATTTTTTTAGCATTTAGAGAATTTTTACGGTGGTTTATAAACATGTTTTATCTTATTTATACATGATGAAGTTATTGTGAAAGCTTCGAAAACTGCACTCCGAAAATTGTGCGGCAATACTTTGGCCGACCAAATACGTAACGAAGTGAATTGCAGGTTTGAATGAAAATGTCAGCAAGCTAGAAAAGGGCGCGCTTCGTTTTTTTTTTGTTTTCTCGGGGAATGCATTTACGCACCGTCATCCCTGCTGCGGGGGCTCCCGGCCCGTGAGAGAGGGCCGTCCTACCCACTAAACCCCGCGGTGTTCCGCCTCACCTTAAAACCGACTCGCAGGGTAGGCCTGAGGTTAAATCACTGCGAGCCGGCAAGGGGCACCCGAGAACGGAGGGGTCCGTCTCGGGGCGGTCGATAAGCGACCACCCCGTAGCTCCCTAAGGAGCTGAGGAACTAGCCCGCACCTCCACCGCTCTCGAGCGCCCCTCTGTAAGCAGAGGAGGTGAGAGCGGCTGGTACGGGCGTGCGCAAAATTTGGGCACCCCCTGGAACACAGAAAGGGTGCCCGTCGCCAAGTGGCCAGTTGGGCGGGGTCCCCTGACCTTCCGCCCACGGCCAGACACTATTTGGGGGCGCGCATGTATTGAGCACGACGACGCCCCCGAACCGGACGGCGGGCGGGAGCGTCTGTCCCATACACTCCCGCACCCGCAACTCCTCTCGTTTCGCCGCCATCACCTCGCAAGCAAACGAGGCGACGGCGGCCCAACACTGTTGGCTGCCGACCAATGGCTTGCACTACAGCCGGCAGTGACAAATCAACACCGACAAGGCCCGTAAGGGCGATCCGCGGCCCGTCCCACGCCGGGCACACGGCGAGTGTGTGCTCCCCCTTGTCCACGACGCCACTTGAGCAGTGACGACACACGGGGTCCGGCTCCACCCCAGCCACCTCCCACAGGTACTTGGCGAATACGCCATGCCCTGTGAGGAGCTGACTGAGGTGAAATGTCGGCGCTCCGTGTGCCCTCTCCACCCAAGCCCGCAGGACGGGCCGGACAGCCCCCACGAGCCGGGGGCTAACAGAGGGGCCTACCAACCTCTAGGCCCACTTCCGGAAGAGATCGTCGCGAGCCGACTGTCTCCAGCGGTCGATCTCGTCCGGAAGGGGGGGCGTGCTCCGTTGGTTTGGATACGTCCAACGAATAAGCGAGGAACGAATATATATTGTGCAACGAAGACTATTGACGAAGAATTTATATTTTTCTGTTTTTTTTATAGCTCAACGATATAAGAATATATATTGTGCGAAAGTAGAGGGTAGAAGGAATCAGAGTTGACCGAGACTTGCGTATAAATACCAGTGCGCAGAAAACGCAAGGATCAAAAGTACTAGGATACCCAGACGTGCATGTTGGTTAGTTGTTCATTAGCTCGATAGACGGCTCTGGTCATACTCTTAAAATGACGACTAAAATATGGTTGAGAATTTCAACTTGATTCGATACGGTTCAGGTAGTTCAGATGGCTAGAACATTGCCCTGGTTAGGCAAAGGTCACGGGGTCAATCCCCGTCTCGAATCCAATTGTCCTATTCCACTTTATTTAAAATTTATCACATAATTTTAAGTACGAAATAGTCGATGTAAAAAAAATCCGAGCAGAAAATATACGGTACCCGCTGTATTTTCTGTTTTACGCCGTAATTTAACTTTAAAATATTATATTATTGAATTGTACTAACGCATGGCAGTAGTATTCATGATTTAACTACCAGTTAAAAAGCTATAAGCAAGATATTTATATTCCGGACTGTGCGTTTAGTATCTATTTTATTATCACTGCGATTCTTTATGTAAATGTGGCATGCCGTGGTTTTGAAACGTTGAAAATGTTTTTAGAAATGGTTCTTTGGTAAAATTCCTGAACTTGTGACGTCCATGCAGAAACTTGATCGTAAAGTACGATACTTTATAAATCTTTTGACGTTTTACGGCCGGTCTCAATAACCCATTTATCTATTACGATTACTATTGTGTAAAATAATGTCAACCATCGGTACCTATCGACGAAAATTTCGGTTTCAATAAACAAAGAAATATAGAAATATTTACCTACGACATTGAACCATCTGTCACAAAAGTTAAAAATCCAACTGTAGGTATATCTGTAGTAGCGATATCAATGTTTAACTGAAGATAGCATATTGAAACCGGCCATTAGTTATATTATCTTTTGTATGCGGAATACCTATGTTGCTTTTACATGTCATTCCTTATGAGATTTTTTTACTGCGTTCTTTTCACTTAACTCAATCAATCAATGACTGTCTCTCCTACCTCTATTGGATTTACTATAGGTACTATTACGGGTTATTAATGTGGTATATTTCAAAATGTCTTACTCTTCCCCATTATCTCCTCCATTATTCAGCAGATGCACCACTGGCAGGATTGCGCCTCTATGGTATTGGTAAAGCCCCATTGCACCCACATCTCAGCACTATGCATACCGACTTGCGATTATAGTATAATTTCTCATCATTCTTACCATATAATCGCAGTTTCACAGCAAAATTGCAACAGTAACGTATTAAATAAACATGCCGCAGTTAACTTAAATATCATGACACCATTTCCTGCCGTTTATGAAATACGAAAACCGTTTTGTATGTAACTACCATAAAACACAACAATGAATTTAGAAGTTTGTGCGTTTTTAGACTTCTAACTTTCTAACCCTTTTATTTTATTTTATTTTCGTGTAGAAATCCTCATGGATGCTATACCGGACTCCTACTGATGAAAACCCCACATATCCCTTCCATCTGTCTATACCCGGGAGTCCCGGGTGAGCCCTCAGATGGATAACCCTAAAGTTAAGAAAAGACTTTTAAAACGGCTTAGTCAGTATGAATCTATTTCTTAGAAACCATAAGATATAGAGACGGACGTACGGCCTGCCACAGGGGGCACATCTATTCCAAATTCTTTCATATCTTGTGGTAACTACAGAGAACACACGTTTGTAATAGTACAAACGTTAAACAGATACATTAGAACTAATAACCCAAGTACTTAGTTCCCTACAGCGTTTCGCACCCGAACCCATCATCATAACATAGCTTCTTCGAAATAATTACACTCGAAGAACCCCGTTTACTTACTACAAAATATTGTTGCAATACCTAGTATTATCACGCCATTATGATGGTATGAAAATAATCTGCATGCGACTAGGGCTAGCGCATATATACAACTTGTAGTTGAACAACTGTTTAGTTGTCATAATATCTAATAGGACTATATTGAAGCGCGTATTCTGTCAACTCGACAGTTGTCCGACAAAAAAGTCAAAAAGCTGTATCGATCTATAATTAAAAAGTTGAACAACTATCGATAAAACGCTTAATATGTATTGCATTGTATTGATGTGCACATACCATCGACTAAACACCCGATCCGCGACAAAACAGTTTAGTCGATGCAAATGTTGTTTATATGCGCTAGCCCAGGGCCCTAAGTACTGCAAAAGGTAATGTGTTTCGAATAGTCGTGAGGAATTGTTTATGAGAGAGGGAGATAATGATATGTCTAGTGCTAATGATTCTATCGTATATCTAACTAGCTGATGCCCGCAGCTTCGCCCACGTTGTGTAGTTTTAGGGCGCCGCATGAAAATCAGCGTTGCGTATCGTCACCTCTGGCGATATGCATTATACTGAGGTGGTGATCCTTTCAGACTGCACTTTGAAACATTATATTATTGTATCACTTTTGTTAATATCTTTTTATGTGCGTTCTGAATGTTTTGCAATTGAATTTTCGTTTTCCCATACGGGTATGGCTTATAAAATTTATCCTATATATAGGTGATACGGGTATCCCGCAGTGTTATAGTAAGTTAGTATGTTACTCATATGAGATAGACATAATATATGCCATCTCAGTCTTTTCGATAGACCTATATAATATACACAATTCTACCACACATTATTTTGTTATTCTCAAAGGATTTATGCAGCGTTTTTGTTGTAAGGTCCCAAACGGCTTATTTTTTCCGACACCTCCAACAAATATCGTTATATTTTAACCAATGTATACAAAAAATTAACATATTATTTACTAAAATGTTCCTCGAGAACTACTCTATCTATTGTAGAAAACAGCATGAAAATCGGTGCAGTAGTTTTTGACTTTATAGCGAACAGACAGAAAGCCGCGGCGTACAAATTTGTAATGTACAGTGATGATTTAGCCAGGACTAGGTGTACCCAATCCGACTTTACACGATGCACTGGCTTTATTATAAACGCAAAAGTTTATTTGGATATTGCACTTGCACGTAAAAACTACTGAATAGATTTTAATGAAACTTTACAGTAATAAGCTTATACATATTATTAGGACAATACGCTACTTTTTATCGGGAACAAATATTCTCTCAAATCTTCACCACGCGGGGGAGAATAAGGGTACGTACCCTAAATATTTCATTCTTCTTGATGTAAGAGTTCCGGCTGAGCTAAAATGAGTGAGTGAGTTACCTCATTTTTTTTATTAGTATTACCTTTATTTGACTGCCTCGGTGGTGCAGTGGTAGTGTATGCGACTGCCGCGACTGAGGTCCAGGGTTCGTTCCCGGGTCGGAAAAAATATTTGTGTGATCCACAAATGTTTGTTTTGGAGTTTGGGTGTCTACAAACAATTATTAACACACACTGAATGGATCCCGAGCTTACATCACGGAGCAGGGAAAACAAAGTCAAGAAGTGACCTCTTGTGTTGCGCTACCTCGTTCTATAAAAATCTATAAACCTCTCAACTAAATATATCTTCATCGGGCGTAGAGAGGGCTATCTTTGATACAAGAATTATTGAAAAAAATGAAATACAGAAGCAGGAAGTCCTCAATCACATCAAGAAGCTGAAGCCTGATAAGGCTGAAGCCTGCCGACGGTATAAGAAATGAGGTAAAAATCGGAGCCCCGCTTCTTATAAACCCGTTGACATACATATTTAATAGCGTTTTAAATACAGGCAAAATACCTAAACAATGTTTTCAGTCAGACATTGTCCTGTTATATAAAAAGGGAAACCCCCTAGATATCACCAACTACCGTCCGATAAGCCTGCTGTCAATTCTGTACAAGCTGTTTACCTCTATCATACTCGAAAAGATTAACCTTAAATAGACAGCATGCAGCCGGTAGAGCAAGCTGGGTTTCGTCCTGGATTTTCAACCATTGACCACATCCATACAATGGACCAGGTTATAGAAAAATACACAGAGTTTAACAGATGTCTCTACATAGGTTTCATTGCCTACGCTAAAGCGTTTGATAGCGTACACCATGACTCTATCTGGCAAGCTCTACATTACTGTAACGTAAGTCTCATAATAACGAGAACGCTGAGTAATATATATCTGCACAGTGTAAGTAGAGTTAAGCAAGAAACGAGAGGCGAGGAGATAAAGATAAGAAGAGGAGTGAGACAGGGAGACCCATTGTCCCCAAAACTGTTCATAGCAGTGCTGCAATGCATATTCGCAAGACTTGACTGGAGTTCTGAAGGCATTCAGATCGATCAATACCGTCTCAGCCATCTAAGATTCGCGGACGATATAGCAGTGTTTGCCCAAACCTATCACAAATTAGAGAGCATGATAAATCAACTAAACTTAGTTGTTGGGGGATGTTCAATTGGAGTATGTACAGCGATACACATACTTGGGGAAACAAATATCATTCTTAAAAACCAATAACGAAGACGAAGTTAACAGACGAATATCTTCTACCTGGAACAAATATTGGGCACATAAAGATATTCTAAAGGGAACTTATGATCTACCCCTGAAAAAGACTGTAATGGACACATGCATACTACCCTGCTTGACTTATGGTTCACAAACTTTGACTTACACATCCAAGATTAAAAACAAAATTAGAACTTGCCAACGAGCAATGGAGAGAAGTATGTTGGGCCTAAGGAAAATACATAAAGTTAGAAATAAAGCGATACGAAACAAGACGAAACTGTCGGACGCGCTCCAACAGGCACTAAAACTAAAACGGCATTGGGCCGGCCACGTAGCGCTATATGTTGACCAGCGATGGACCATCAATAGCACCAAATGGACCGGCCCACCTGGAACAAGAAGCATTGGAAGGCCGCAGCAACGTTGGGTCGACGATGTAAATAAGGTCGCAGGAAAAGACTGGATGCAACTTGCACGGGACAGAGATAAATGGAAAAAAATGGAGGAGGCCTTTGCCCTGTAAAAGGGGTTCCCAAGAAATAGAAAATATGTAGGTACTATTACCACTATAAGTATATTTTAATTTTTTTTTTGTATTTTTTTAGATTTTCTAGTTTTAGTAAGATTGTAATTTCTTGATTTTAATTATTTCTTTTTTGTTACGGGAAATAAAGAGGCTTTATTATTATTATTATTGTCTCTTCTTCACGGGTATCTTCTATTTTTTTCTTATGAAGATACCCGGTCTTTTGGCAGGCTTACATGGGGACATATTGGTCCAACAGGCCTTTTGAGAATTTTAATCTAATAGGAAATGGGACCCCCCACTACAGGCAATCCACGCCCGCCTTATGTAGAAGAACGGTAATGGATCACCTCCAATGGGAGTTAAACTATTGTGAAATGTGCTAACTATGAAATGGGCTATTGGGTTGGGTGTTAAATGGATTGGGTGATTTAAGCTATTGATGAAAACGGCGTCTGCCTTTTTAATATATTATAATCAAAATAGTGGCAGACGGTGACTTGCCAACGCACTAGATGCCCCCCCCCCTCCCCCCTATACAATCGCCATAGGCAAAATAACCCTGTAAGGCGACAGAGGGCAACACCGGTGTGAGCGGCTTGGGGTGTCGAGCGGTGCGGCGCCGGTCCCACCTTCGCCGGACAGGCCCGGAGCGGGCTTCCCCGTAGTTATGCCCTTGAAAATGACACTTCCACCCCCGAGCATATAGCTCTGGTTCCCTCCCTCTGACTGGCCAATTAAGGCAAGCCAGAGTTGAGATTTGCTGCACTCCCGGGAGTAGCACTCTCACTGCTCTCCCGTTAGGCCATTAAATCCTAACCGGTGCAGAAGGGCAACAAAACTCTGAGGAATCGGGACCGATGTGTAGCCACACACATTCAGCTCGCCACAAGCTGCCCTGCTGATGTGAGCTTTTCAATAACTTTCTGATACATTTTTTGTTGATATCAGAAAGTGGATGACTCAAAAAGCGAATCTACTGTACCCTCATAGGGTTGCGTTAATCCTATAAAAGATAACGACTGTCCTCGAGGGTTATTATTATTATTACGTTTATTTGACTGCCTCGGTGGCGCAGTGGTAGTGTATGCGACTGCCGCGACTGAGGTCCAGGGTTCGATTCCCTGGTCGGAATAAATATTTGTGTGATCCACAAATGTTTATAAATAATATGTATGTATTTAGAAATATTTAAGTATGTATGTATTTAGAAATATTTAAGTATGTTTATCAGTCGTCTAGATTCTATAACACAAGCCTATATTAGCAAACTTTGGGCTAGACGGCGCTGTGTAAAAAAAAATGTCCCACAATATTTATAATTTTTATTTTTGTATGTATGTATTTACGCTGACTGGACTTGATTTTAAATTCATATTCTTGGATGTAAGGGTGTAAGGGGCCCCACCAAAATCTACGGGGCCCAAATGACCTCACCTGCTAGTTGTGTACCTGCATCGAGGCAACGAGGGGTTGCGAGGTCGCACGGCACATGCTCCCAACATTGCCGAAATTCAACAGCCAAGCGAAAGCTGCTCCTAATGGTAAAAGTTCCAGGCTCGAAATCTAAGTAGCGTTTGGAAGTAACAGGGAATACACTTAGATGAAGAGAAGACTGTTTACCTTATTTTTTACTATTACTTTAACTTTAAAATTAGCCCAAAGATCAACTACACGCAACAAAATTTAAACGCATGAAATACGGGAAGCATTTTTACATGGCAACATTTCTCTAATTCCGAATTTGATTACGTAAAAGTATTAAATTATTACCGGTTGTTATTCGGCCAGCTAAACAAACATGGCAGAGTATCCCTGCACTCTGGTTTAGTACTTCGTAGTGTTGCAACATTCAACAAAATATTATGTTAATAAGCTACACTCTACTGTGAACTGAAGTGTTAGGGAATTGGTTATATATAGGTACTGGTGAGAACAAAACTGTGACAGTGAGCCGAGTACTATAATAAATATTGTGGGACATTATTTTATATTACACAGAGTCATCTAACCCAACTAAGCTACTAAAAAAGCTTGTGTGGGATCTAGAAATTTCTTTTTTAAACATATTTATATATTTCTACAGTACAATCATTTTATTGCTAAACATGTTACATAAGTTATATATATATATATATATATATATATATATATACAAAGTGTTATACGATGTTAAGCAATCCATGTTCTACCGATTCGGGCATGCAACTTCTTAACATTTTTATATTATAATCTACACTACATAATTTTCTAAATACATAAGCACATATTTTACATAGGTAACGCTTAAATTTAGAAAACCACCAAGGCAGTCAGAGTGAGTAGAGTCAATGTATAATACAGAATCTATATTAATATTATAAAGCTAAAGAGTATGTGGAGGAACGGGTGGATGTTGATGTTGTGTTGTTGTTGATGTTCCTCCGACACAAAGGGAGGATCCTCCGACCAGGCATGTTGATCACGCCTGGCGAGCCGCGGCCCAACGGTTGATGTTGGGCTGTTGTATATATCATTCTTCAGCGCGAGAACTCTCATAGCGCGATGTAGGATTCTTAGTATCGATGTAATTCGATAGCTTTACGCTAGGTGGCGCTGGTCGCCACAAGTATGGTTGTTTGTTTGGTTGAACGCGCTAATCTCAGAAACTACTGGACGGATTTTAAAAAATATTTTTGTGTTGGATAGCCCGTATATTGTGGAAGGCTATAGGCTATATATCATCACGCTATTACCTTGAGGAAGCGGAGCAGTAATCATAAATGTCGACAAATCAGGCAAGTTTTTGTAAATTATTGTAGAATTTATAAGTGATAGGATTAAATGGGTGCGACGGGAGTTCAAAATATGTCACGGGCTAAGCCGTTGGGGGTCACCTAGTTATATTATATTATTTGTGATAATACTCATATAGGTATTCTAAGTAGTTTCTGTTAAGAGTACCTGGTTAGTACCTGGTTCTTGCAAAAACTACTCTTTGATTTTAATAACAATTACGATATGCTTACGATTGTCCAAATTTACATATAGGTACATAGGAGAAAGCCTTGTAAGATAACTGTAGGCACTCTAGTTTGATGTCAGATTTAAAATAATTTCGTGTGAACCAATGTATTCTTGTTCCTACAGAAATATTCTAAAGAAAATTAAATTTCAACAATTTCTATTAAGTTAATCCTAAAACGACATACTGACTTAAAACTGTTCTAAAGACATCAGTAACCTACCAAGTATTATATTTTTCAACGCCCTATCGAGCCCAAAGTAAGCTAATATAAGCTTGTGGTATGAGATCCAGGAAACTGATAAACATTTTTTTAAATAACAATTTTACCACTTACAAGTATTATTTTTTAAATATCCATCACGCCTTTACCCCGAAGGGGTGGCAGGGGCATATTATATGCCCACTTTTCCCTGTGTGGATTCCTGTCTCACGTAATAGGTGGTTAGCCTATTGCCGTGTTGAAATAGACAGACGCAGGTTGCGGCTACCTGATGTTGAAATTTTTCAAGCCGCCCATAAGGCCTTCAACCAGGCTTAACGGCATTGCTGACAACTTGCCATTTTACTGACAACCGGCTTAACGTGCCTTCCGAAGCACGGAAACTCCTCGCAAATGTAATTGCCACAAAGTGGTCACCCATCCGAGGATCAGCCATAGTAAAATTTGCGTAACTCAGTGATCGTTTACAGAACGCTGACACCGCGGAGCCACGAGCGCTTCAATTTTGAATATAGGAATATTAATTATTTGAACATAGGTTCCACCCTCGGGGATCAGGGGATATACGTTACTTCATCATGAGGCAAACGCAATACCCTGAGGGCACATTGCAATTAGCTTCTTTAATTAGAGCCCTAAGATCCAATATCTTAGGGATCGACGAAAAAGCACACATTAGGAGGGAGATTAATGGTACTCCGTTCGACGAGCAGCCCGCCTGAGTCACCTCCACCCTGCAGAATACCGCGGTAATAGTAACCTGGCCCTGCTGGGTTATGTTCTCTGTCAGTGAGCAGGGTTCCAGAGCTCACTGGGGTGACTATGTTGGTACAGGCGTGGAATGTTGGTACGGCGGTCAGGGAGACCCGGTGAAACGGTTGTTCACTGGCCGCCCGCAGGCTGCACGGGACCCGAACCCGGGGGTCACCTAATCTCCGCCCCAGGAGGTTGAACAGCCTGTGTAAAGTCCCTGATGCTGTGGAGGAGACGGGGGTGGACCCGGCCACTGCATTAGAGGGGACCGGGAGCCCTTCCGCCCGCGGTGCCAGCCAGCCGCATTACCTTTGTCTGCCGTTGGAGAGTTGGAGCTTCGATTTGCCTCCTACGTCACTGGCACACAGTCACCCCTCCACAACATTCTCAACTCCCCCATTTTTTTAAAATCAATGGCTATAAAAAATAAAAATAAGGTTTCCACAGCGGCATCGTCGTCCACACTACATGACATGTTGACTTTTGCAACATCAGAGGAATGCACACTAACATCAACGCAGTCCACCACCACCTCAAGACTTCGCAGCCGACCTTATTTTTCTTGACGGAGACGAAGATATCGTGCCTGGCCGATACATCTTACTTGATGTACCCTGGCTACAAGCTGGAGTACAACTTCAGGCGACTGGCCGGAGTATGTATGTACGTCCGGGATGATATCTGCTGTCGCCGTCTTAAGAGCCTCGAAGACAGGGACCTGTCTACACTATGGGTGCGCGTGGATCACAGGGGCCACACTCGGATCTACGCGTGCATTTACAGGTCCCACAGCGGTTACGCGGACACAGTTCACCTCTTTGACCACCTGCAAAACACGACTGACAAAGTCATTGAGCAGTATCCCTCCGCAGCTGACCTACGGGTTCTCTCAACTGGTCAATTCTCATACGAGTATACCAGATAAGCTTTGCTGGACCTCCTGCTGACTACGCGTCCGGACGGATACACCGCCTCAGTGGATGCGCCGCTTGGCACATCAGACCACTGCCTCATCCAGGCGCAAGTGCTTCACGCTAGGCCTGAACCACTCCGGCCTAAGGAGTGGCGTCATGTATGGCACTATAAGTCGGCAGACTGGGATGGACTGCGAGAATTCTTTGCGTTATACCAGTGGAAGCGGCTTTGCTTCACCTTAGATGATGTGAGCTCCTGCGCTGCAGCAGTTGCTGAGGGGATCTTGGCGGGCATGAAATGTTATATTTCCACCGCTGGATTCCCGCAGGGGCCAAAAAGCGTCCGTGGTTTAATCGAATTTGCAGAGAAGCTAGAATGCTAAAGGACACTGTCTTTAAAGCTTGGACCACGGCTCGGACTAATAATGACATCAACATCTCTGATGTGAAACGCAAACTAAATGCCGCTTCGAGGGCCAGCAAAAAAGCGATTGCCAGGGCTAAGTTCGATTTCATCGGCAGAATTGGTGAACGACTAGCAGGCTACCCATCTGGGAGTCATGAATTCTGGTCGCTGGCCAAAGCTGACGAGGTAAACTTTTGTCGGTCTGGTTTACCACCTCTAATTAAACCTAACGGTAGTTTGGCTCAGAGTGCCAAGGAGAAATCCGACCGATATAGCCGATAGCCGTTACCTCCCTTCTATCTAAGGTGATGTAATTGAGAAATTGAAGCGTGTTATCAATACACAGTTCCTGAGGTACCTGGAAGAACACGGCAGTACTCAGTGACCGGCAGTACGGTTTCCGTCACGGTCGCTCAACTGGTGATCTTCTTGTTTACACCGCTGGGCGATGGCTATCGAGAGTAAGGGAAAGGCTCTAGCTGTGAGTCTTGATATCTCAAAGATCCCTTTGATCGGGTTTGACACCGTGATCTTCTATCGAAACTGCCCTCCTATGGACTGCCCGGGGGACTTTGCGAATGGGTATCCAGATTTTTGGCCGGTAGAACTATCAGAGCCGTTGTTGACGGCTGCTGTTCGGACTACATGGCCAAAATACTGGGGTCCCGCAGGGCTCAGTGTTGTCCCCACCCTGTTTTTGCTGCATATCAATGATATGCTGTCCATTGACGGCATTCATTGCTATGCAGATGATAGTACGGGTGACACGGGTCGCTTCAATATCCTCCGGTCTGAAGTGAAAGAAAGTCGTGAACAACTTGTGTCTGAAACCGAGGCTACTCTTGCAAGAGTGTCCAATTGGGGTAGGCAAAATCTTGTCGAATTTAACCCTACCAAGACTCAATTTTTTTGTGCACTCACCTCTAAAAAGAGCCCCATTTACAGTAGCGCCGCAATTCCAGGGCACACCTCTTTCCATCTCCAATAGTATTGGGATCCAATACCGAAGTCCAATACCGAATTTAGAGGACAAGGCGAAGCTGGCGTCCAAAAAGCTCAGAGTGCTCAACAGGGCGCGGAAGTACTTTACTGCAGAGGAAACACTGCTCCTCTATAAGTCGCAAGTGCGGCCGCACATGGAGTACTGCTGTCACCTTTGGGCTGGTGCACCTGAATACCAGCTTCGACCTTTCGACTCGGTAGAACGGCGTGCTATGAGGATTGTCAGTTCCTCTGGACATTTATTAGAAGAATCTGTTCCTTATTGCAGGGATGCATTTGTATTCACAGATATTTGCGCTCAGGATATTATAAAAACTTTTAAATGTATTGAAATTAAGAAAACTGCGGACCTTTGGGGATTACCAGTCAAAACTGCATCATGTATAATTGAGGTCATTGCGCCCCATCTAGCAACTGTGTTTAATGACTGTGTTTCTAGTGGTATATTTCCTGATTTAATGAAACACAGCAAAGTCATACCCTTTTTTAAAGCTGGTAGCGCCACAGACCCGTCTAATTTCCGACCAGTACCAGTGCTGCCAACTTTGAGCAAAGTATTTGAAATAATTATCTTAAATCAAATGCTATCCCATTTTAATGTTCATAAAATATTTCATATGAAACAGTTAGGTTTTACGAAATGGCGCTCAACTTCCGATGCTGGTGTTGAGTTATTAAAATGTATTCATGAAGCCTGGGAAGACAAGCAAGATGCATTAGGTATATTCTGCGATCTATCCAAGGCTTTTGATTGCGTTCAACATGAAACGCTGTGCAAAAAATTACATCACTATGGAATAAGAGGCAAAGCTCTCGACCTTCTGTCTTCATATTTAAACAATAGAATACAAAGGGTCGATATTAATGGTACACGTTCTGTAGGATCCATGGTTACAATGGGTGTGCCACAAGGCTCGATACTTGGGCCATTCTTGTTCCTCATTTATATTAATGATTTACCATTTTATGTAGGGGACAGGAATAGGATTGTTTTGTTTGCAGACGATACCTCATTGATTTTTAAAATGAGAAGACAATTAGATAACTATGACGATGTAAACAATGCAATCACGAGAGTAGTTCATTGGTTCAGCTTAAATAATCTTTGCCTAAATGAAAACAAAACTAAATGTATTAAATTTACTCTACCAAATGTAAAACAAGTTACGGCCAATGTTCAACTGAATGGACAAGTGTTAGAGTTTGTGGAATCAACTGTGTTCCTTGGTATAACTATTGATGCCAATTTGCAGTGGGGCCCACACATAGAAAAGACGGTATCTAGGTTAAGTTCAGCTGCATACGCTGTAAAAAAGATCAGGACTCTAACAGATGTGTATACGGCTAGAATGGTTTACTTCAGCTATTTTCATAGTATTATGTCTTACGGTATTCTCCTTTGGGGGAGTGCTGCAGATGTAAATAACATTTTTGTTCTTCAAAAGCGGGCTGTACGCGCAATTTATAATTTGGGCCCCACAGTCTCCCTCCGAGAAAAATTCAAAGAAGTAAATATTCTAACCGTAGCATCACAATACATTTTTGTCAATCTTATGTATGTTCAGAAAAATCTATCACAGTTTACTAAATTCTGTGATATACACAATATAAACACTAGACATAAAAACAATCTTTCAGTTCACCACAGTCGGCTGCATAAGATTGGCGATTCTTTCCAGGTTAACTGTATACGCTTTTACAACAAGCTTCCCTGTGACCTGAGAAATTTACCATTAAATAAATTTAAAAAGTATATTACAAGAAAGCTTTGTGAAAAAGGTTATTACTCTATTAAAGACTATTCACAGGACAGGGATGCCTGGAAATGATATGCTGGCAAATAAAATATTATAGTCATAAAATACATAATTAAAATAATAAATTGTAAATAGGCCATCAAAAAAAAGCCTTCCTAGGTTTCTTGCCGGTTCTTCTCAGGTGGGCCGCGTTCCGAACAGGTGGTCACTTTAAATATATTATTTTTTCTTTAGTTTTAGTGTATGACATTTTGTAAGCGCCGTTGAAATGGTCTATGCAAAATAAAGATATTTTTAGCGGGCGGTATTGAACCCCTTCGCGACAGGAGAGACTTTACCTCCTTATGCGTGTTCTATCGCCTGTATAACGGTCTGTGCTCTGAGGATTTGTTTGACATGATGCCCACGTCTACCTTCTATCATCGCACCGCTCGCCATAGACAGGGTGTTCAGTGTGTTCACCCTCACACTTTGCGTCCGGAGCGCTCACATACGGTTAGATCCGATAGAGGCTTTATTTCGCGTACGCTTAGGTTGTGGAATGAGCTCCCTGCCTGGGTTTTCCCGAACGTCTACAGTATGGGGTTCTTCAAAAGGGGTCTTAGAAGGTTTTTAAAGGGTCGGCAGCGCGAGTGCTGCACCTCTGGTGTTGCAAACGTCCATAGGCTAAGGTGACCACTTTCCATCAGGTGGGCCGTATGCTTGTCTGCCACCTCAGTGGTATAAAAAAATATACGTTTAAAATTATTTTTTAATACAACTTCACAGTTGTGTGCTCGTCAGTACCCACATTTCAATAGACCGTGTAATGGACGGGAGATATTTCAATAATAATAAGTAATAGAATACTAATGCGCACCTATTCGTATAACACTTACGAAGATTAGATAATAATTTGGGAGTGATTTAGGTCCGTATTCCAGGAACGTTTCTTAATACTCAATCAACGCTTGAGACTAGATTTTGCCTTATAAAATCTACGCTCAAGTGTTTCTTGAGTATTGATAAACGTTCTGGAATACGGCCCTTAGTGTGGTAGAGTGCTGCTGGGTTTCGGGTTCGAATATCTTGTTTGGGAATTTGCGTGTTTACTGTATAATATCTATTGTATGGTTGGCTCACTAGGAAAGGTCAGTATGGGCACAGATTAAGTAATATTACTACGGTACGGGCAACTAAAACTAAGTATAACACGTTGAAAGATTCTTTCTAAGGAACCATTGTCATTAATTATAGTGAAAAGAAAAACTTTATTCATAGATTTAAAATAAAACTTGTATTAGAATCAGGAATCGAACCAAAAAATTTCGAAAACTAAAAGTTATATTACTTCTACTCGTATTTGTAAATATATCTGTAAGGCCTCAAGTAGTAAATACTCCTACTATCAATCAAGACATTTAAAATAAATTAAATGCATTGTTTTTGAATATATGTATTCGAAATAACAATCATTTTTCAATAAAGGACATCAGACCTAACGGACTTAAAGAACACGTCTTCAAGTCACGTCAGGAGTTCTAGACACTAAGGTCCGTATTCCAGAACGTTTCTCAATACTCAATCAACGCTTGAGGCTAGATATTACCTTATAAATACTACTCCCAAGCGTCGATTGAATATTGAGAAACGTTCTGGAATACGGACCTAAGCGCCTTTTTTAAAATAGGGTAAAAGTATCTGTATAGCAACCACTATTATACTGGGGTAAGACTGATTTAGCCTTAAGACTATACTTGTATAGGACGTAGAAGATAAAGACGTCATAGAGAATAAGATTGAAGAAATATGAAATAAATATAGCTAAAGGTCTTAGTAACCAGCCCATAAAATAATTACAAAAAAAAGTTTGACGTAAATTACACGTACATTAAACATTTGATGTAACAGCACCCGCAACCAGCACACCCAGAGCTGCGTATGTACACACAAACGTACGAAGTGAAACCGCTAATCTAACTTTGTTTGATTTTTTTCACTACGCTTCTGTGTATAGATGTGAGAGTAAAACTGAAAATTTGGGTCATTGAAAATGTCCGGCCAAGAAGTACTGGAATATTGCCTCAAGGAATATAGGTTGCAACGCGTCCTTCTTGATAATTAATTTTATGTTGTGTTTTTCTATTAAACCCGTCTGCCTCCCCACACAAAAAAGGTAAGTTACAAAGAAATAAACTAGTAATCATGATTTTGGAAATTCTGTCGGTACCTAACAGGGCAGCGTTAGAATATAATGATTTTAACTTACTGTAAAAGATTACACACGGACATAGCCAAAGCAGTTCGCTAGTAAGTTTATCTTTAGAATTATATTGCGGCATAGTCATTACGATACATATGACATGTTCACTCTTGCTAATTATGATGTTGTCATACACGGCATTTAAATGCTAATGACTACGCTGCGACGGACTTGTCTGTCGACGCATTAGTACCGCAGGTACCACACGTTTCATACTGCAAAATCTCCATTATTTTCAAAATAATATAAGATCAATAATCAGCTGCCTATAAGTAAGTCGCTTATAGTGGAGAGTCTACTTGAAAGTAGTTAAATGAACAGACTGGACAATTTCAACGACCAACGGTTAGATAGTTCCAAAATAAATAAAAAACTATTATACTTAACTGGGTTTAGGAAGTCACGAATTGTTTCCCTTCCGATTTGGTATAATTTCGTTACTGTTCAAGTACATACAAGTCTATTACTCTACTACAGAACCTGTAACGAAATCGGGTGTAAAGGACCCCAACAAGATCTCCGGGGTCTAAGCGACCTCACTTGCTAGCGTTGCACCTGCTGACAAACGGACGAAGCAGTGACACAGGTACCCTTACTGGATTGGAAAGTCAGACGACAGTCATTCCCAATAAATGTCAAACTTAGGGCCGTATTCCAGAACATTTCTCAATACTCAATCGACACTTGAGAGTAAAATTTATAAGGTAAAAACTGGCCTCAAGCGTTAATTGAGTATTGAGAAACGTTCTGGAATACGGACCTTAAAAGTCAAACGATAGTTGCTCGTAGCAGCCAGCCAGCTGATAAAATTGAACCTTGGGCTCCAAATCCAGGGTTCATAGCAACTTATTTTTTTTAATTTATATTCCTATGGTGAATAATAAAAGAAGAACTGGTAACAACTTCAATATTTTTTAAATAAATCACTGAAATGTCCTACTCGAAGTTTGTACTGCAACACAAAATGCATATAATTAGATATACACACGAAGAGTACGGAAGTGCAAACAATGTTCGTCTATTCGTGTTTTAACTACGAAACTGGTTAATCTTTGTACAATAACTTGGTACTGGAATAACTGCACCAGTCAGTGTTGTGACTACTTGTGACGTCGGGGGGTCAATGTTAGGCGTCCGCGTGATTAGTGTATCAATATTTGAGCATTCCGCTTCTTCTGACGACTAAGTAATTAGTATATTATGCTATTAGCGCTGGCAATATTAGGGAGTTATTTAAATAAACATATTCCTTTCTGTGTATGTGTTATTTTCTTGTATTGTTTGCTGATAATTTTGTATTGAATTATTATGATAAATACGTACCTGTTTTGACTTCAACCATTTGTAGTAAATAAATAATATTTATTTTACTCAATAAGTACATACTAAATATAATAATTTTATTCACACTCAAACACTTATTAAAACTATTATAGGTGTATATATATATTCCCTATGTATTATAGTATGGATTGTTGGATGTTTTAATCACGCGCTGGAACGGCTGATGTGGAGGACATTTGATAGATATAAGTAGAATATAGTCTAAGATTTTACATAGGCTATTCCGGAATATAATATAGTTTCAGATACCATATAAGTCATTTAAAATATGGGAAAGAGGTATGTCACATATTCGTAAGTCATAGTCAAAATAGTGTATAGAGGGCAGGTAGTAAACTTAATAAATTACTTCGTTTTACCTAAGAGCTTTCTCGGCCTCTATCTCCCGAAGGCTAAACTTTACATTTAGCAGCTGGGTGGAGGCAGGAAGCTTTGTATACCCTGGCCAGCATTTAGTCAACATCTGGTGACTAAAGACCGATACTCTATAGAGAAGAACACGCAGGAACATAACGCAATGCCACCCGACCGCCTTACGAACCTGACTTTGGTAGAGCTATAGCTGTATTCCACTGAGTTCTTTTCTTTATAATAATAATAATAATGTACCCGAAGCCGGAAGGATACTATTTTTTATATTTTTTAATTATTTTGTTGTATATTTTATATATAATGTATTTAAAAATGTAATTTATAGGTCTATTAATTAAATAAAGTGAATAATAATAAGTAGTTTATATATTTAAGTTCTATTTTTATGTCTATGGGTACACTACTTGCATACATAAGCCCTCAAAAATACACTAGATTGAAATATTATACAACTGAGTGGCATGACGTTCACACACTCTAGATCCCACAAAAAGCCTCGCATATAGGAAATAAACACTCAAACCTCGAAAAAAACATATGCGAAACACACAAAAATGTATTCCGAACTGTGATTGAACCTGGAATCTCAATCAATCACTGCGCCACTGAGGCAGCTGAGGCGAGTCTGGAGATTCAGGGCCAGCATGGCAGTCACAGCTTAATGGTGGTCATTAATTAACGTCAATTTCGAAAATATATCGAGTTTTCATCGCTGGCAAACAGACAGAAACATTACACGAGATTTATTTCCCATTTCACTTCAACACAATGCCTATAACAACAAACCACAATGGGCCAAGACGGGTTGCAGTGACATAGGGCTATTATGTTCATAGCGGCCCTCCTCTTTTCTTTAAAACTCTCCACAGCTTCCTGCAGGTGTAGCCGTGTCTTTGTTGATACGTCAAGCACATCCTGTATAGAGATTTTAAAAAGATATTCAAATCTTTTTACTTTTAATGTTTTAACTTTGAAGATGCGTACATATATTCACGACTATTTCTTCAAAGGGGTAGGCTGATACGTAACGCGATAAATACCATGTGCAGTTGAAACTTTAAGGCAAAAGGCTTCATTTCTCAAATTACATACATATTGTCACGCCTTTATCCCCGAAGGGGTAGGCAGAGGCAGACTATAAGCCCATCGTATGCATTTTTATCCCACGTAACAGGTGGTGAGCCCATTGCCGTGTTGAGAAGGACAAGAGCAGGCTGTGGCGACCTGCTGTTGAAATTTTTCAAGCCGCCAGGTAAACGACTGCCATTTTATTGGCAAACGGGACCAACGTCTTAACGTGCCTTCCGAAGCAGTGATGGACATTTCTTAAATTAGACACTGATAATAAGCCCACTCCAGCATATCACTGCTGCGGGGACAGCAAGAACAGTGTGTGGTCATCCGGTTCTTGCCCACAGAATGTGGGCAAAAGGGTCGCGGGGCTGACGATAGTATTCTTGAGGCAACCTTATAAACCGAACTAGATGACCCCCACAGCTTCGCCCGTGGAATATTTCGTCCTCCCGTCGCACCTTTTTAATCCCGTCGCTTATAAATTCTATAATGATGCATAAAAATTTACCCGATTTGTCGACATTTATGACGACTGCTCTGCTCCCCAGTGTAGTAGCGTAATGATATATAAATAGCATATAACCTTCCTTGATAAATGGACAATCTAACACAAAAAGAATTTTTCAAATCCGACCGGTAGTTCCTGAGATTAGCGCGTTCAACCAAACAAACAAACTCTTCAGCTTTATAATATTAGTATAGATTTGATATATTATACATTCGCGATATTCTGATGTTACCAAATTAGTAATCAAGATAATGATCCTAAAAATATAATAAACCTACATTTGTAGAACAAGTCTCAACGTACGAGTTCAAACAGTGCGTTGAATGGAAATGACTAAAAGGAGATTGAGTTATATTGGTGGCACCGTGGTATGTTTGACATAAGAATTATAAAATATTATCTGTGGTATGACCCACGGCAGACGCACATTGAGCTAATACCGCTAGTAAAATTAATTATATGTTAGTAAAAGTATAGTATCATAAACTCTATAATCTTACCTATTTATGTGAGATGGTGAGAAATTTGTAATTTATAATTTATAAGAATTCACTGTGGAATTTTGAAGTAAAAATTAAGATGCCATTTGGTATAGCTACAAGTTTTAATGTTTTGTACCTATGACGTACTATTAATTTATTGTTATCACAGGCAAGTAACATAACTTGTGCAATTTAAACCTTATAAAACCTAATACCGCTGCCACCCATTCGGGGATAAGGCATGATTGAAAAACAATTAACAATGCAATTTTGTAAAGTAGGTAATCTCACTTATTCTATCACTTATTATTCAAAATCAGCTTACTTTATATATTTATCTGCATAGTGTATTTGTGTCGTTATCATAATCATCCGAGCGTCTGTCCCAGTTGCGTCTCGCAAAGCCCGGGGTCTGCTTTCCTACATTTTCTCCTCCACTTCGCACGGTCGTCGGCATCCCCTGTAGTTGTAATGTAACATTTTTTACTTACTTTTTTAAATTAAATGTTTTATTATACGTTCTCTCAAATTATCTGCATGGCCATTGTCTGTAGCATTAGACGTGGAGGCCTTGAGGGGATTTGAGGCCCCTTCTGAGCGACGTGGAGGCCTTACTTGAGGCCCCTTAGTAACGTGGAGGCCTACGCGAGGCCCCTTCTTAGCTACGAGTGCTGCTAACCGGCTATTTTAAAGAAACATTGCAAGAACTTATTTACCCCCGGCTTTCTCTGGTTTTATTTTTAACATTTTTATATTACCTATATTAAATTAACTTTACCTTTTCTCCTTTTTCTTTTACTTTTCCTTTTAAGCCAGGACTCCTCCAGTCCTGGTGACAGTTTCCTCCTAAACTTTACTTTTTCCCCTCCCGGAAAATAGTAACGTTACGTAGTGGAGTGAGACCATTGTAAAGTGCCTAACAAGTGAATTTGTGTAAAGTGCCTTATAATTATGTTTACTTGGTTTTAGAGATCTGAGGTTGATAGAGAAAGAAAATAACAAGTTAAAATACAAACAGCAATAATCATGTCAGCTGTTACACAGTTACACATAAGGAGATATTCATTTACAACGCCCTCTACCCCCAAATTTTGAGTGCCTACTGTTGAATAAGCACGATATCATTCATCGTGTAATAATCCACTTAAGATATTTATCTCTAAAAAAGGCTGTCAATTTAAAATAGGTAGGTACATACCACAGTTTTATTTTAAAAGAAGCTGTTGCCATTTCTAAAAATCCTAAATTATTCTTAGTTTATTTTATGTTTGTTCCACCATAAAATTGATGAACAGATTTGATATCTCTCATTTGCTCACTTTTTAATTTGATTTTGTTTCTTTTGTTTAAGTTCATTATTATAGAATTAACTGGTGTAACAAAGAGTGACCATGAGTTTTATTGTCAGGTTCTTCCTCATGCTCTACCTATTGCTTTGCGATTCTGGCAGCAAAAGCAAATGTAGAAGCAATATCTTGACGTTCATAAGTGTTACTTTGTTACTTATATGAATAAAGATTTTCATTAAATATTTTTAATTTGAATGCTCTTCATGCAAATATGTTAAGCACGAGTGTATAGAATGCCGAATTACCCTTGTCCGATAAACTGTTTACTGACAATGCCCTTCGTTCTTTTTCGGTTCTACATAGCACAACGTTGAATTGACCAAAAATTATCTTGGAATATTGATATAATCTGTCAAAAATGAACTATTTTCGAAGAAGGAACATGTTCGTTTAACCACACGAGCAGTGACGCGGGCGGTCGTTAATGATGAACTGTAATTGCGAAAGCAATATAAAATGCCGCTTATCATTTAAAACTCTCAGCTAACATTCGTTCATTAATCCTAATCCAAGGTACAGAGCATTATCTATGCGGGTTATAAATTAAGTGCCTGTGGTTAGCCAACATCCCGACTTGGATTTTAAAAAGTTTGCCGTGACCACACACGGCGTTGTAATAAAAAATCGTTTAAAAAGTTTATTGAAGCATCGTGTGTTGTCTATGATCTTCCAAACTTCTTTGTCCTGTGAAAAAAAATATACGATGCTATTCATTTCAATAAAGCGTGATATTTTTATTAAGATTACAGATGTGGAAAATAGAACTTATTAAGATAAGGTAAGTCAATTTGTTGGGAATGGGGACAATAAGCCAGCGCTGCTTATCTAAAAGATATATCCAAAAAGAACCTATCTCTAGTCTGAGCGGGAATGGGAAGCTTTGCGTTCGTTTTAGGTTTTATTTTGTAGTTTGCGTGAGAACTAGGTACACCAATTGCATTGTTTTACTATCTAAAACTAGGGTACATACAGCAAAATCGAGTTGAGAATAGAATAGTGAGTGAGGTGTAAAGACCCCAGAACGATGGAAGCTTTTCATCAGAGGAATGGATTCGAAAAGGACAAGCCAACTGGTTAAATTCAATATGTAAAAATATATTCCAAGACCTTCAAAAAGACCTGTGCTGCTGCCAAGTCGTTACATATCAGTAATAAGATTAAAGATTCAAAAAATAAGGTAAAAATGACTTGGAATGTAATCAATACTGAAACCGGTCGATTACTACCCCGTGATAATAACTTTGAGTTAATTATAAATAACAAGGTGATTATTAATAAATTAGATGTAGCACAAACTTTTAACAACTATTTTATAGACATACCCGCGAAAACAACTAGCTCCTTAAATTCTTGTCCAATCAAAGCTCAACGCATACTTAGGGGCAGCGTAGATCAGTGCAATGTCTTATTTAGCTTTAAATGTGTTAACCCCAACGATATCATTAAAGTATTCAAGTCGCTTAACTCAAAAAAGACAGCTGACTTGTGGGGTATTTCTCTGAAATTGATACAGTCTATTATTGTTAATTTATCTCCACATCTAGCTGAAATATTTAATAAATGTATCGATAAAGGAGTGTTTCCGGATTTAATGAAACACATTAAGGTAATACCTCTATTTAAGTCTGGATCCAAAACCGACCCTGGTAATTTCAGACCTATTTCAATATTACCTGCCAATAGCAAAATTTTTGAAAAAATTATATTGCAACAACTACAAGCTCACTTTAATTCAAATATGCTACTACATAAAGAGCAGTATGGGTTCACAAGGGGTCGTTCTATCATTCATGCAGGTGTGACACTTCTGAATCATATATATGACGCCTGGGAGAATAGACAAGATGCTATTGGTGTATTCTGCGATGTCTCCAAAGCATTTGATTGTGTTGAACATAAAACACTATTGCGAAAACTCTTTTATTATGGTATCAAAGACTCTGCACTGGATCTTGTTGCCTGCTACTTAAATGATCGGATACAACATGTTGATGTTAATGAAATTCGCTCCTCTGGAGCATCTGTAGCTATGGGCGTACCGCAGGGATCAATTCTAGGTCCGTTTCTATTTTTAATTTAATTAACGATCTGCCATTCTATATACAGAACTTGTGCGACATTGTTCTATTTGCTGATGATACGTCACTTATTTTTAAAGTAGATCGTACGCTTACTGATTTTAACGGCGTTAATAGTTCACTTGCCCAAGTTGTAGATTGGTTTACGACCAATAATTTGCTACTAAACGCTAAGAAGACAAAATGTATCAGTTTTAGCATGCCTAATGTCAGGAATTGCGGTACAAATATAACATTGAACGGTGATACCCTTAATATTGTAGAATCAGCTGTATTTTTGGGATCACTTTAGATAGCAAACTGCAGTGGAACGCCCAAATAACGTGTCTTGCAGGTAAACTCAGCTCGGCAGCCTTTGCCGTTAGTAAAGTCAGGCAGCTCACTGATGTAGAAACTGCTAGGCTAGTATACTTTAGTTATTTTCATAGTGTCATGTCTTACGGCATTTTGCTGTGGGGTAAAGCAGCTGATCTACAAGTAATTTTTGTACTCCAGAAGAGAGCTATACGTGCAAATTGAGTGCTAGAGTGTCTCTTAGAGAGAAATTTAAAGAAATTGGCATTTTAACGGTTGCATCACAGTATATATTTGCAAATATCATGTTAGTTAAACAAAACATACATTTATACAATAGACACAGTGACATACATTGGATAAATACTAGAAATAAGCATAAATTAATTGGAACGCATCATCATTTACAAAAGATTCACGACTCTTTTGCAGAAATTGGCGTACGCCTATTTAATAAAATTCCTTTAGACATTATGAACCCGCCGTTACATAAATTTATGGCGGAAATTAAGACGCATCTCTTGAAAAGGGCTTATTACACAATTAATGATTATTTGAATGATAAAAATAAATGGAAATGAGTTGCTTGCTCTTCGCTCGAGCTATTTAGGATTCGAATGAATCTTGTGTTATATTATCTACTTGTCTTGAATATGCATATATATGTTGTATTTTTTTTACATTATTTTTATTTACATTCTCCAGTATAAATAATTTGAAACGCCAGGCAACTAAAGGTATGGCTGCGTTTAGTCCCGGTAATAACTAATATACATAATTATATGTAATTTGACTTTGTTATTGTGTGAGCACTATGTAGACTTATTTATAATTTTGAAATTGACATGATAGTTGCTGTGTAGTTTTTGGGTATGTCATGCTCGCCTAAGTGTCCTGGCAGTGGTGGCGTATGTATCGGGTCGCCTTGTTCCCTACAATACGGTTGAATAGGGCGATGGCTGATATATGCGTCATACCCGTGAACGGGTGCCGTCTGTTGGGACTGGTCAGCTCATAGCTGTTATAGCAATTGTTACAAATAATATTATTTAAATTTAAGACAAACTAAGTTTAGTCGACTGTTCTCACATAAATTCAAAGGAACTATGTAAGTGTAATTTTAATAAACACAACATTTATTTTGTTTTTTTTTTTGTATAATTTCTTTACTGTATAATTGGTCAAATATCATGTTAATCAAACTGTGTCAAATGGCAGTTAGAAAAGAGTGGCCATGAGTTTTATTGCCAGGTTCTTCCTCTGGCTCTACCTATTGCTTTGCGAATCTGGCAGTAAATGTAAATGTAGAAGCAGTAATCTTGACGTTCATAAGTGTTACTTTGTGACCTACATGAATAAAGATTTTTGATTTTGATTTTAGAGCAAATATTAGGCTTGTCATAGAGATCATCATAGGACACTGTCGCTTTAAGAGGCACCTAACAGTGATAGGAGTAACGGATGACCCAATATGCCTGGAATGCATGGAGGAAGAGGAGACCAGCTTCCACCTACTTGCTGAGTGCCCCATGTATTCGTTAACAAGATGGGATATAATGGATACGGACAGACTCGAAAGATCTAGAACATCTGAAGGTGAATCTGATAGTGAGTTCCTGCAAGGGAACAAGAAGGTGAAGACTGCTGGGATACTCAATCCAACCGCTAAGAGGAGATCTGGGGAAATGAACGAAGTGAGAGGCAAACTATGCGGTCGGATCATTCATCTGGCGGTGCTGGCGTCCCGAACAAAAAATAAAAATAAGAGACCCCAATAAGAACTCGGGTGCTTAAGCGGTCTCAAGCGGTGCACTTACGGACTAAAGGACGAGGCAACGATGCGGGAGCCTTTATAGGGTTGGGAGGTCAGATGGCATTCGCTCACAATGACGCCGAAAATCAAAAGCCAAACTATGCTGCTCTTAGAATTAGTGAAAGTGGACCCCAGGTATCAAATCTAGGTGTAGTTTGGAAGCAACTGAGAATACGCTACGATGAAGAATAGGTTTTGATAAAAAAAGGAGAACTCCATGGCCTTTGAAAGGATAACTCCATGGCTCCCGACAGACTATCTGCCAACGCGCTGCATTGCCCACACTGCACACTCCGTCAGTGTGTGCAGCGCCATATCCTCGCTACAGTCCCTGCAGTAGCCAAATCAATTCAGAAGGTATTTACAGGGTCGGCAAGAAGGTTTTTACTGGATCGGCAGCGCGAGAGCTGCACCTCTGGTCTTGCAAACGCCCATAGGCTACGGTGACCACTTTCCATTAAGTGAGCCGTATGCTTGTTGCCACCTCAGTGGTATAAAAAACATCACGAAAACCTTCCACAGCCACGAAAAAGTTCGTTTTACAGTTTACAAACAAATACTTGCCTTCTTACTAAAACCATCGATACTGAAAAATAAAGTGACCTGGCTAAAAATAAACGAAATCTCTTTTGAAATGTCTGCGTCTATTTGTTCCGACCATCGAACCGAACGCATTCTCTCCGTGACAGGACTCTTGTAAAAACTTTAACTACCTAGTCACTAAGGTGGGCGTAGAAATCGAACAATATTCTTATTTCCGTCTAATAACCTTTGCATAATAAGTTATACGTATTATAGGAACAATAGGTGATTGTTGGCGATATGCTCATGCTCCGACGGCATCGGCCATATAGCTTATGCGAATGTTACGGCTGCTGTTGAGACTACAATAGCAAGTGTTATTTGATAAAAAACATGTAACCATTTTTTGTGCCGGTAGGTACCACCATATGAGTGAGTAATTACCATAGTTCAACGTAGAGAAAGCCTGGCTTCTTTTACGTTACATTTAATTAGGTAGTTTATATTACTTTTCACTTTGTGCCATATACATTTGCAAGCGTTTCCGTGCAGGTACGTGAAGCCGTTGGTCCCGGTTTTAAGTAACATGGCGGACTTTAAGTCCGTGTGACAAATAATGAAAACTGGACATATAATATGCCTCTGCCACCCCTACGGGGATAAGGCGTGATAGATAAATAATAATTCATTATAACCATAGAAATATTAAAAGTCGCCGCGACATGCTCAACGTACTTGAAATTACTTGCAATCGGCACATCGAATATAATGTCCTTTTGCTAAGCAAAATGTGCTTAAATTACAAAAGTTTTCATGTAAATACTGAATTTGTAACCTTCGCAAGTCATCTTAGACCATTAGTAAGATGGTCTAAGCAAGACATATATAATATCTATGGTACACGATTCCAGGAACAGTGAAGGGTGTAATTATATTTGAGTCATACTTACTTTATTGTATGTTGCGCGGCGACACAAGAGTGATCCCACGTGCTATTTCCCCCGATTTCTATAAGTGAAATGCACTTGTGCACTTGCATGTAAGGCTAGCTTGGGCCGCAAAGATGTCGGTAGGATCCCAAGTCACCCTTTATATACATAAATCGCCAAAATTTTAAGGGAAACAATACCTACCGACTATGGTGCGCCTGTCAATCTAAAATAGATAATAGTTATAAAAAAATCACCATTAAATGATCAGGCGCTAAGGTAATGAAGATAAGTAACACTTCAATTTTATTAACATATAGATTGTACTATGCACGGGTGTAGCCAGTTTTTAGTATGTGGGGGGGGGGGGGGAGGTCCAATACTTGTAATAATGTGTTAATTTTTGGATAGATCGTCGAAGTAATGGCAAAGAAAAGGAAAATTTGTGACATAACCTTGTACCAGTCCGTCTGCCCAGCGTGGTATAGTAAGGACAAACCCTCCCAATATGAAGGCACAAACATAAACAAATAAGAAAGAGGCCCCCAGTTCTCGGCACTTCCGCTGTTCTCGATTACGGTAGCGATCATGGTGACGGCGTCAGAGGGGATGCCAAGAATCTGCGGGCTATAGAAAGATACACGATTGATACTGGCAACCTATGGAAATATATAAATACCTTACAGCTGGACGAGCGCCTTACGGAACTTGAGGAGAACTGGGTAGCATAGACTGGCCCATATTGAATTCATGCGAGCTCCGAAGAAAGGGGAAGGACACACTATAACCATTGCGTCCAGCGACCTTTTCTACTTTCGGAAAGCATTCCTTCGAAGGCGGTATCGGTTTAAAATGAATGACTTTGCGATGTGCGTTGAGCGTTGTGGAAGCAGCAGTGTGTCGGCTCGGGAAGTATACTTATTACTGAAACTTACTTATTGCTCACCGATAGGTATTCGGTATTCCTACACACCTCCAATGTATTCCAGTGTATGCCCCAACCTCGGGAAGCAATGTATCATTTTAATCGAAACTTCTAAGTAGTTTCGATCTGCTGGTGTACCCCATTGGTCCTTAGCCAGTTTTTATTCAGTTAAAAATCAGGGAGTCAAATGAACAGCCATGGTTACTTATTGTGGCCAAGACCGAGTACCTACTTGGTACAAAACTCTACACGTCCCACATCCGTCGGCATATGCGACGATTTAGTCAAGCGCACGGACCCTGGGAACTGTATTACGACCAGTGATATCGATTGTGACGTCAAGACACACATTGCTGCTGCGTAAGTCAAGTTGCAGGAGATGACTGGTGTAATTTGGGACCCAAAAATGCCTGTCAGAAGGGACAGGTATATAACACCTTAGGTCTCTGTTAGAGCCACACAAGCAAGTGGTGCGTGTGGTGGCAATGCAAATACTGCGTTGGGTTTGTGGAGTACTAGGGATACCGATGACTGTGCGAAATGAAGGAGAAAAAATACGAAAGCAGACCCCGGGCGCCGTGAACACAGCTCAGACAGACGCTCGGATGATGATGATTGTTAATATCGTTAACATTGGGGGGGGGGGGGGGAGGGTTGAACCCCATAAACCCCCCTTTGGTAACGTTGGTTTTAGCCCGCGGTACTAAGTACTTTTGTTTCGACTTTTCGTGGTAATATTTTAAATGGCGAACGTTCTAGAACAAATGTATTCACCTTGTTTTATGTAAAAAATGTGGATTCAGCTTTCATTCATTTAAAGCTCATTTTATGGTCCATAACTTTACTGGGGCAAGGACATAGGACCTAAGACTGGACATTGACAAGACTAAAACTAAATATGTTTGTATACTAAAGACAAGGCTGTATGGATTGAGTTTGGAATGGGTGAAGACAACTAACAACAACTGGTTGGTTGTTGCTGTTGCCATCTATGTCAGTTTGGGACTTTTGGCGCAAACAATGAAGCACGTTTGTCGTATCTTATTTTCAACTAGTGTAAAATTAGTGTTTTTATGTTTAATATGGTGGAATATTATATTTATATATAGAATTTATATACATAAAGAGTTCGGAAAAGTGCATTAGTGAAGTAAGGTGATATAATGCAATGAATAGCAGTGTTGTTTGTGTTGGTGCCACATTTCCATAGAGAACTGCAATAAGGGATCCACTGCCCTATTGGGGCACGGACTAGGACCTAGGACTAAGGACTTGACATAGACAAAAGACTAGACATGACTTAAACTAAATAACAAGAAAATAATAACTACTGAAGACTAGACTGTATGGCCTAAGTTTCCTTTGCCTGCCCAAGATGGACGAAGATAATTAACAACAACTGTGTCAATTTTTCTGAATTTGTCACTTTGTCAGTCGGATAATTCGTATCGTGGTTGTCGTGAGAAAAGAGAAAACAGTGAGCAAGAAAATGTATTTATATATACATTACAGTGTAGTAATGTGTTAATTATGTTATTTGTACGAATACAACTAAGTGCGGTTAAATCGTGACAGAAAATTAAATACAATTTCTATAAGAATACCTAAAATAATTTAATTAATATTTATTTTTATAACAGGGAAAGTTTATGTGGATTGTAATAATGATCGAAAAAGTAAAAGTCCTATGGTCTAAGACTAATCGTTGGCACAGAGGTTTGTATTTCTTGCTTCTACAGTGTAACTTAGCATTATTATATTTTTTTAAAGTGCTTATTAAATAATAAATTACTTTTATGTAAAGGAATATGAAGATTATAAAATCTTCAACTCTAATTCAATAATGTTTAATAGGCTTTATGTAAAAGTTCAAAGTATTGAAGTGCTAACCGTTGAACTAAAATTACTAGCTACATTAAAGCTCAATAGGGCTAACCAATTTATTAAATAGGTCACATAAGTGTATTCCTAGTCAGCACTTCCTACCTAGATTTGGAGTGTCTATAATTTTGAAGCGCTTGTGGTCCCGCGGACTATTTGTTATGTAAACGATCACTGCGTTAGGCAACTTTCGCTATGGCTGGTCACAGATGGGTGACCACTTTGTGGCATTTACATTTGCGAGTGTTTCCTTTCCGTGCTTTGGAAAGCATGTTAAGCCGTTGGTTGCGGTTGCCAGTAACATGGCAGTTGTTAAATCAAGTTGAAGGCATTATGGGCGGCTTGAAAAATTACAACAGCAGGTAGCCACAACCTGCGTCGGTCTATTTCAAACACGGCAACGGGCTCACTACCTATTACGTGAGACAGGAATACACATGGTGAAATGTGGGCATATAATATGCCTCTGCCACCCCTTAGGGGATAACGTGTGATAGATAAATAAATAAATATAATTTTCATTTTGACCATCTGTCAATCTGACCTCTTAAACCCATAAGGGTGTTTGTGTTGTTATACTGTTCCTTAGTCGTGCTGGTAGATGTGGTTAATTACGCCATGAAGATCTATGTTGAGCCTTTTATACCTAATTTATTTAATGATAGGTAATATATAGGTGTATAATAGGTGTACTGGAGCCCTACCAGATCTTTGAGTAATCAGAATCTTGCAAGTGGATCACCTCTAGACTGATAGACAAGGCTGTGGCCCCTTTTTACAAAAGAGTGCTCATTGTAATAAAAAATTTTATTACACAAAACTAACTTACTAACTAACTAACTATCTTCACGCTGTATCCCTGACGGGGTAGTCAGAGAGGACAATTATTAAACTTTTACTGACCAAAATTTCACAGATATGTAAATAATATATAATATACAAATATGAGTCAATACAAATATGGTTAATATAGACATAAGCCAATATGTTTGTAGCTTTATACT
Organism: Thumatha senex; assembly: GCA_948477245.1. Taxonomy (NCBI): domain Eukaryota; kingdom Metazoa; phylum Arthropoda; class Insecta; order Lepidoptera; family Erebidae; genus Thumatha; species Thumatha senex. Next base: position 21,913,276 of record OX419739.1, on the reverse strand, counting down.
ATGAATTTAGTTATCAACAGTTTTCCAGTTAGCCCATTTGTGTCATAGTCAATCACCAGTATTTTGTAGTATTTACCCTGTTCAGTGTGATGCTGTGTATTATACTCTGGCACTGTCAAGCATCACACAATGAATCATTTAATGCTTCATTCTGTGATTTATCAAGATTGAGGACAGCAATTAAGGAAAATACCACCCAATTGAAATACTACAATGAAAGGCGACTATTTGCTGCATTGTTGACAAAAGTTCGTCAAGTGGTTTTCAAGAAAAGGAGAGGCAAACTAGCAAAACGAGTCCTGTTTTTGCAAGACAATGCACCCATCCTTAAAGAAATAAACCACCCACCCTACAGTCCAGACATGGCCCCTGGGGATTATTTTCTTTAACCAATTTGAAAAGAGACCTCCGAGGATGGAGATTTTCAAGTGACGAGAAAATGAAGGCCGTAAATGAACATTATGAAGACGGCGAATATTTTTAAGACGGGTTAAAAACTGAAAAGCTCTTTATAATCATCCTCTTGCCCTTGTCCCAGTTTACTTGGGATCAGCACAGTATGTCTAAATTCCATACTGCAAAATGTTTTGGCTAGGTTTTTATGGTCGGCCGCCAGCCTGACACCAACCCTCCTTGGGAATGCCATCGTTTGGTGGTTTGCCCGCCACCACACGGGTGCCTTTTCAAGCCTTTCAGTACTCCAAACCTTTACAAGGGACAGGTTGCTTTTTTACAATGGGAGGTTCTTCTTTGATATTAGTAGGCCTTGTCTATACAATGCGTTGACGTCAGCCATATCTATGCAATACGGCATATCCCTGTCGTTTACCATACGGGATAATTGTGCAGCCCGGGCTCCTTATACCATGACGTCCATCGTGCTAGCTTCTTCTTCCATATATATTTACGGCTCCTATAGTATCTAACGCTTTAAGAAACTGCCTCTGACCATCTCTAGTAAAGGAAGGTGACGATCCACTTTGACGGATTATTTCTTAACTAGACGTAAGAATATCTAATTTGTTAAAGGCATTTGTTATTTAATATAAATTTTATATAAGAAATCATGATATTTGAGTAAAACATTTTATTTAGTTACTGAAAATTTAGATGTCATTTTAAGCTCTTTATAATAAATTTTGAAATAGAGGGACATTATATTAAAAAAAAAATTTTATACATTTCTATCAGCATTTTTAATAACTTAGGCTCAAAACTTTTCAGCCGCCCCTCGTGTAAATACAAAGAAAATACCCAAAATCCTCGACTAATATTTTATCGAATCCTGAATTGGAATCCGTATTGGCTGTGCTACCGAGGCAGTCTTGGCGATCATGTGGGTGAACTGTTAACTTTTAAATTAAATCTTTACGTATTTGATCACGAAGTTAGTTAAGTACAATTAAAATAATTTCTATTTTTAATTTGCAATATCCCGCTTTTTAAATATCGTATTTTGTCGACCGACAAGTGTTTTTCACGAGACTTCTTGGCACGAAATTATACTCCAAGCATAGCTTCTTTCCGTTGCTCTCTGTGAAACAATTAGCTACCGAATGAGGCTCATTGTCAAGTACCACATCACATCTCAGCCAAAACGGTTATTCCGAAGTTAAGGAAGATTAGCGGGCCAGGGACGCCGGGAAATGTTTTCTGCTAGGATTCTCAACCGACATTTTTGTTTCTTACCTTAAACATAAAGCCGTGGGGGTCAACTAGTAATATATATATATATATAGTTTGATTGGTAGGACGCGCAAATCTCAGGAACTTCTATTTAGAATTAATAATAATCTTTGAGGCAGATGAAAAATATAAGGTTTTTTACAGGTCTCCTGCTATTTCTTCTGGTAGAGCTCCGTGTATTGCCTGGGGGACAAATTGGCTTCACATGCAATGATCCGGCGTTGTCACACCCTTACAAGGGAGACACAATCAACTGGAAGCTGTTACTGGTCACCACTCTCGTACTACCTTTAGCTGTTGTAAGTACGTCCTGTTCCTGTCTAGAGTATACGAGATCAGGTGACCTTTCTATCAATATATCTAGATAATGTTAAATGAGAGCTTTCTACTGATGCAAAAGTAATAGGGTCTATTTTTGATATATGTATTTAAGTAAAAAAGAAAAGTCCTAACTGGTTGGTTATCATCACCCTGACCCGCTTTTACCTTAAATTCTACACTTCCTTTTATGATCAAAAATCCGGCTCGAGAAGTGAGCCGATTTTTTGGTGATTTGTGATTTTAAGGTCAATCCACCCATAGGGGTTGAATAGGGGCTATAAGTTTGTAGGGAAATCCTTCATTATAAATTTTATTTGACTCTTCGGTCACAAATTAAGTTGAAGGTGTTTTTGTGTTGTGATTAATGGGAAATTAGTAGCAGCAAGCAAAAATTATCTTCAATTTAAGTGACACACCGATATCGCGTCTAATCTAGTTCTCCTGTATTTTTGAGCTAGCTCCATTAATTTACTAAGAGTCTGACTTCAAATTGCTGTTTTCTTCTATTTTAGATGTTGATAGTAGAACGCAAATACCACAGTAACAAGTCGGTGAAACCGAAAAAACAAGCGCTGTGTTGGTTTAAGGAGTACCTATACGGAGTTCTGATCAATCTCCTAATAGTACAGACCTTGAAACTGATAGTAGGATCGCCTAGACCGCACTTTTTTGATACCTGTGACCCTAAGGAAGCAACGACGTGTCAAGGGTAAGATTTTTTGAACAGGATTTATACGCTACAAGTATGAGCCTCACGGCTTCGCCTGTAAATGTATATTTAAAACACCCGTGGCACTAATTGAATCTAGTCATATATAAGGTATGGCAATTTGCCCGATTTGTTGACATTATGATTACTGCTCCACTCTATTGAGTAGTATCGTGATGATATAGTTATAGTAGCAGCATTCGTTGATACATGGGCCATCCAACATAAAAATAATTTTTAAATTCGAACTATTAGTTGCTGAGATTAGTACGTTCAACCAAACAAACAAACATACGAGGAAACAAACTCTTCAGCTTTTTATTTTAGTATAGATTATTTGGGACTTGATACAAAATAATATTTACTTACGCCGAGCGATTTTTGCTCAGAACAGAACTGATTACCATATAATAGCGAGAATTAAGATATTAATCTGAAATTCTGATCCCATGGACAGCTAACAAAAAACGTTTACAACGTTTTCCTACCTTCTATTCTTATAATAATTTAGCGGATCCCCGCACACGGCGAAGATTTTCCGTTCTCGTTTCCTACAGGAACACGTTCCCGGCATAAAACATGTTCATTTTACAGGCCTCGTGACCCCGCTGACTCGAGAGTTCTGTAAACGATCACTGCGTTAAGCAACATTCGCTAGAGGTGGTCCTTGGACGGGTGACCACTTTGTGGAATTGACATTAACGAGCGTTTCCGTGCTTCGGCAGGCACATTAAGCCGTTGGTCCCGGTTGCCAGTAAAATGGCAGTCGTTAAGCCTGGTTGAAGACCTTAAGGGGCTTGAAAAATTTTAACAGTAGGTCGCCACAGCCTGCGCCTCTCCATTTCAACACGGCAATGGGCTCACCACCTGTTATGTGAGACAATAATGTATATGTATGCCTCTGCCTACCCCTTCGGGGATAAATGTGTGACAATATGTATGACGACATGTTAATTACAAATAATTTACCTTATAATGTATCGTTGAGTTAGAGATAACCTTCATCGAGTTCCCTTCAACATATCAAGATAAGATGTAAACAAGAACTAGTTACGTTCTGTGCAGCAACTTGATTAGTGGCGAATTCCAATGAAATATTATAATTTACTAGATTACCCCCCCCCCCCCCCCCCACAGCTTCGTCCGTGGAATATTTCGACCTCCGGTCGCACCTATTTAATCCCGTCGCTTATAAATCCTACAATGATGCATAAAAATTTGCCCAATTTGTCGACATTTATGACTACTGCTCTGCTCCCCAATGTAATAGCATAATGATATATAGCCTATAGCCTTCCTCGATAAATGGGCTATCTAACACAAAAAGAATCTTTCATATCCAACAGTAGTTCCTAGAATAGCGCGTTCAACCAAACAAACAAACTCTTCAGATTTACAATATTAGTAGGTATAGATTAAGGTTCCATACTTCAAATGGAAAATACTGAACCCTTATAGAATCACTTTGTTGTACGTCCACCCGTAGTCCGTCCTTCAGTCATGACCCTTTATCTCGGGAACGCGTGAAGTTATCGAGTTAAAATTTAAATTATATACTCTGGTGATAGATTAACTCCAAATGTTGGATGGTTAATGGGGGTTGGTCTGTGATTCTGGTCTACGGTACCTTGTTGCTGTGAAAAAATCAAACTTCTAAGTTAAATTAAAAATAAGTTACGGTTTATTAAAAAATAAATATGGAACCTTAGATGGGCGAGTTGGACCTATTATAAAAAACAACGGCGAGTCATTATTTTTTATAATTACAAGTATGATTAATGGCATTCTATTATGACCTATGGGGTCGAAACGTCAATGCTTTCTGACAGTGCGGCTTGTCACAAATTATACTCGCAGCGATATATGCCCGTAACGCCTTTTAGGGATAAACTTCGTAATGAAGTTGGATGTAAGACGTCATCAGGATGATCGACGAAAGAAAGGGTCAGAAAGTTAGAGAAATTATGCCGAATCAATTAAAGTTTGTATTTACCTCGACCTATTGTGGAACAATGTTACCATCAGCGATACTAATTTCGATAAATGTGTTAGTGATCCACTGTACTCAACTGACAGTTTACTTGGTGACCCTAATTTATAATTCTATCCATCGCTGAGAACCGCGTGAAATCCGGAAGTTTTGCGTTCTGTCTGTCAAACATACAGCCGTCGCGTCGTCCAGGGGTACTAGAAAATGGATAATATTAGGTACTAACATCATCATCATCATCCGAGCACTTGTCCCAGTTGCGTCGCGCAACGCCCGAGGTCCGCCTTCCTACTTTTTCTCCTCCACTTCGCACGGTCTTCTGCATCCCCTGTAGTGAGACCATCCACACAAACCAACATTACACTAGCGACGCGCTATGATGGCCGTTCATTTTTCATTTTCGTCTCAGGAAAATAATATATTTCAGATTGATATTAATAAAAAATACCCTAAATATAGTATGCTTAACACAAACAATTTTAAAAGTAGGTAGTTTTGCATTATTGTAATGTGTCAAACGGCCATCATAGCGTGCCGCTAGTATAGGTACTAACAATCTAACAGCAAAAATAATATTATCATGCTACTACACTACTCAGGAGAGCGGAGAAGTAATCATAAATTTGAAAAAAAAATCTTGCAGCAGGTACCTATTGTAAAATTAATAAACATACATACGTACATACATATTACCTTTATCCCCGAAGGGGTAGGCAGAGGCATAATAAACGCCCAGATTTCACCGTATACATTTTTGTCCCACGTAACAGGTGGTGAGCCCATTGCCTTGTTGAAATGGATAGGTGCAGGCTGTGACGACCTGCTGTTGAAATTTTTTAAGCCGCCCATAAGGCCATAAAATTAATAAAGAACGGAATTAAATGGGTATACGCCCATACTTCACCATTCGTATTTTGTCCCGCGTGGTGGGAAGAAATACGAATATAGAATACCTAGTATAGCTAGGTGCAGGATGTGATTACGCGCTGTTGAAATTTTTCAATCCGCCTACTAGACCTTCAACTTGGTTTAACGACTGCCATGTTACTGGCAACCGGGACCACCCAACCGGCTTACGTGCCTTCGTAAATGTAAATGCCACAAACACATCTGAGGACGATAAATATAGAAGATGTCAAACGCAGTAATCGTTTACGGAACACTGATTTAGTGGGGCTATGAGCGTTTGCTCAATTTTAGTAAATATTTATCTACCATCAGAGCCGTCATTTTGATTTGAAAAGCTATCTCGTTATAGATCCGAGTACGTTCCGAACTACACATGTACGAAAGCTCACTGGTTGAGTCAGTCAGATCGCAGCTTTCCTTCAGGACACACATCGCTAGCAGTTCACACAGGGATATTCTTAGTTGTAAGTTGATTTTATTTTCAAGTCTATTTTATTTCACTTGATCGAATCAAATGCTTCGTTCTGTTTTTATAGTAAAGAAAGGGCATATAGATGACTAGAAAAACACTATTTGTCTCTTTCTGTATTATGCTAAATACATAGTACAGAAAAAGATAATAATAGCTTTATTTCTATTTGGCAAATCTTTTACCTTTATTGTATACAAGTATCATTGTATGTAACTGAAAAAATCTTCGGAGCTGTCAAATAAAAAAAAATTACACAAATATGCATTTGATTCTGAGTTCAAAAGGTAGATATCCCACTAGCATCCTAAAACATGAATTGACTCATCATCATCCGAGCCTCTGTCCCAGTTGCGTTTCGTGACGGGGTCAGCTTTTCTACATTTTCTCCTCCACTTCGCACGGTCGTCCCCGTAGTGAGACCATTGGCACGCATGTCATCACTTACGACGTCAAGCCAGCAATTCTTGGGTCTTCTCTTATCGGGACCCGGCGGGGCTGACATGGCCAGACATTTGTTTCCCACGTAGCCGTACCATACCAACGAAGGCGACACTCTTGCAACTTGTCTGCAATGTCACGTGCGTGAAGGCTGCCGCGGATGCGAGAGTTCCTCACGCGGTCCATCCGCAGATTCCACACATCCACCGCAGCATCTTCATTTCCGTGACACGCAGCTCCTGCTTGTGTCGCTCCAATGTTGGCCACGTCTTACTGCCATGTAAAAAGACAGTTCTAATGCTGGTTTTGTAGACCTGTCCCTACAACTGGATCGGTATTTTTGGGTCACTAATGACACCGGTCATCTCCCTCCATTTGGACCACGCGGCATCAATGCGTGACTTGACATCGCAATCGATGTCACTGAACGTGTGATAAACAGATCCCAGGTATTTGACCTGGTCCGTGCGCTCGACCAAATCACCGCCTATGCGAACGGATGTGGGATCTGTCGAGTTTAGTGCCAAGTACTCGGTCTTCGCCACATTTAGTTTCAGACCGCCGTTCTCAAGCGTCTCCTTCCACGCGTTCACACGTCGCACCAATCTGCCCCTGTCCGCGTCTGCCAGCGCATATCGTCAGCATACATGAGCAACCATGGAGGCTGCTCATGCGAGTTTCTGATGCTGTCCGACAATTCGTCTAATATCACACTGAACAGAAGCGGACTAAGGACCGAACCCTGGTGTACCCCAACGGTGATCGGAAAGGGTTTCGTGTCGCCAACAGCAGTCCGAACCATGGAATCGGAGTCGCGGTACATGTCCCGGATAGTGTCAATATAGACCACCTAGGCGTGTTCTTCGTCCTGTATTTCTCCGCGACAACCCTCAGGGCAAAAACAGGGTCCGTGGTCCCATGACCAGGGCGAAACCCATATTGACACTCCGAGAGAGCACACTCCTGCCGGATCCGGGAGTCTATAATCCTCTAGAAGATTTTCATGGTGTCGGACATAATATTTATACCGCGATAGCTCCCACACTCCTGCACTGACTCCTTACCTTTGAAGACTGGAGTAATAATACTCAGCCTCCATTGGTTTGGAATCTGCCCGCTTAGGAGAACGCGGTTAAAAAGGTTTACTAAGATCTGATCCGCGAGGACCCATCGCCTTCCAGGCTTCGATGGGGACTCCATCGGCTCCGACAGTTTTCCGATTCATCATGCGGCGAAGAGCAATCTGGACTTCTGCAGGCGTTACCGGTGGCACTAGTCCCTGATTCGGAGCGAGGTCCGGAGGCTGCACCTCTTTATGCTGCTTATTTAGCAGCTCGTGAAAGTACCAGCGCCCTCTCTCCTTCACCGCGAGGTCTTCGCGTATCTTCAGGATCTTTTAAAACATGAATGACTACCTACAATTATATATAGCGTTTTTTTTCTGGGTGTAAGGGGCTCCCACTAAGATCTTAGGGGGCCAAGTGACCTTAAGCTATGTATCTGCAGCCTAACGGACGCAGCCACAACGTAGGCGCCCTTACGGGGTTAGGAGGTAACACGGCAGGCTCTCCCAACAGTGCCGAAAATTAAAAGTCTAAACTCAGGCTCAAAATCCAGGTAGGGTTTGGAAGCAGCGGGAAATACTTACACTAAAAAGAAGAAAAAGATGGCTATCTCTTTCTGTTCAGTCCAATTCACATAGTACAGAAAGGGACATATCGCATTCACGTCAAACGATACTTGTATGAAGTAAGAAGTGTTATATCCAACAACTCATATATTTTATTTACAGTATTACTTATATCGGAGGACAAGTGCGCCCAGATCGAAAGGCGTACTGTCGATACAACTCGCGTGCATAGCGACCGCAGTGATATGTAGCGTGTCGCGCATGACGGACCACCGCCATCACTGGTGGGACGTTCTGGCCGGCGCCGTTATAGCAACGCCCGTCTTGTTATATACCGTGAGTATACGAGCATATTCTCTCTTTATCTCACATCCTCTCTTCCACGCTCCCTCTCCTAATTCATTTTGTCCCTCTCTGTCGCACTTACTTTCACTTTTTCATTTCGTTCTTTATCTCTTTCTAACACTCCCTTTCTCTTGCACTCTCCTAATTCATTTTGTCCCTCTCTGTCGCACTTACTTTCACTTTTTCATTTCGTTCTTTATCTCTCTCTAACACTCGCTTTCTCTTGCACTCTCTATATCTTTTGCATTCATTTTATCTCTCTTTCCCACTTACTTAAATACCGACAATGAAATTACTAATTCGCGTACAATAGTCATTTCACCAGTGGGACATGCAATGCAGTTCTAGGCCCTCAGTCGGGGAGGCCCGAGCTCTGCTTTTATTGACTGAATTAAGTATTTCAATCTAATAAACAAGTCATTTTAGAAAAGATTGCCTTCCGGCCTAAATAATGACAGTTGCGACAGAGCACCATAATGAGTAGGTACACTATTATGTAAGCCAAATTGATTTAGTCCCGAACATCTCCCCTCTAAGCACCTTCAACGAGTAGGTTTTCTCTTTATACTATAGGCATCTCTATCTAAGAACCTCCAATGTAGATGTCGGGCATGAATCAACAGAAGCTAGGAACGCCGCGGTTAAGCTGTGAATATATTAATCCTAAGGTATCGACACAGTGTGGGATGATTCGCAGCATCGATGGCTGATGGGCAGCAGAGATTTTGTAAATACTACTGAGGTGTAAGGGTCCAAGCGACCTGCTAGCAGTTCGCCTGCTGGGCATTGAACGAGACAACAACGATAGCGGTCTTATGGGGTTGGGAACTCAGACAGTGGTCGCTTTCATCGATGCCGAAAATCTGAAGCTCTCACTGCTCGTAGCAGCTAAATACAAAAAATATGCATATATTCTGATATATATATATATTTCTTGTGTGCGTGTGTATGTCACTGAACTTCTCCTAGACGGCTGGACCGATTTGAATGATTATTTTTGTATGCGTTTGGGTGGCGCCCTGGATGGTTTAGATTCACAAATAATAGAAAAAAAATAGGTTCGAAGTATGTCACGGGCGAAGCCGGGCGGGACAGCTAGATTTTTTTTTTTGAAATATATATTGTGGGACACTTTTCACACAGCGCCATCTAGCCCAAAGTAAGCTAATATTAGCTTGTGTTATGGGATCTAGATAACTGATAAACATACTTATATATTTCTAAATACATACATATTATATATATATAGGAAACACCCAAACTCCGAAACATACATTTGTGGATTACACAAATATTTGTTCCGACCCGGGAATCGAACCTGGGACCTCTTGCGTAGCAGTCGGATACACTCCCACCGCGCCACAGAGGCAGTCAATATAATTATTATAAAATGTTTTCTTTTTAATCAAACTATATATTTATTTATAAGAATACAATTGATTAAATACAAATTATTATTAATTATTTTTCATTAGATTTAAGATCGCCAACGACTACCAGCCGCTCTTAATGACATTTTTTTTTCATCCAAAGGTTGCCCGGCAGAAATTGCTTTATGCGATAAGGCCACTGTACTTCTTTGATTGTAACAATATTTTCACTATGTTATTTTGTATCTTTCCTTGGTGTACAATAAAGTATTCAATAAATAAATAAAAATTGACTCCAGGCTTCAGAAACAGGTATGGTTTAGAAGCAACTGGGTTTTAGAACATTTCGCAAATCCTGAACTATGTACAAATCTTTTACAGATAAATTCGCTATGCGCCAACTTCGAGTGCTCACAGACTGAAACGACGCTCCTTATAGAAGAACCTCTAAAATGTGATGGTGACAAAATAAACCACATTCCTTTAGTAAGCCCCAAAGAGACGTAACTCGCCACACAGTATTATTATCTATCTAATTATACCACCTGCGCTATAAATAAGTGGCAACATTGGAATTAATCTGGTAACACTGAGGATTTTATAAAATTTTCTACTATTTTGTACCAAAAATCTTGTGATAATATCATAATGCAACTATTTATCTCATATTTTAACTTATTATTTATAAACATAAGTATTAAAGTATTGGCATCTTAGCATTGACAATAAAAAAATGGCCGCCGACATTGTATACTATTAGAAATATTTTTGAAAAGGCATTTGTATGTTTATTTTATTGCATACTATATTTATCAAGAGTACCCTTAACCGGCGAGCGTGCATGAAAACACTCATGAAAGTAGAAGAAGCGAAATTTGTATGTCAGGATCGTAGCAAGTGGAAAGCCATAGTCTCTGCCTACCCCGATGGGAAACAGGCGTGATAATATGTATGTATGTACAATATCTTTAGACAAACATCTTAGAATTTTGGTCCAGGCAATTATTCTATGCTAATAATATTATAAGATAGCAGAGTTTGTGGGTGTTAAATTTCTATTGCGCTAGATAGTTGATTGAGGAAAGGTATCTAAGCTTATGCTGATATTAAATATATACACGTCTAAATAGAACAATGGGCCTCGACAACTGGTTCAAAAGCCACCAAAATAGGTAGACTTGATTTCACTTGGGCTGCATAAACAGGCTCAAAAAGAACACCAAAATGGGTAGAATGGGTAGACTTTGATTTCACCTACGTCAGTGCTACTTCGAATACTCTCATATTCACAACTTGGTGATATAAACGTACACTAGTGCCAAATAGTTCTTAACCTGTTTCCGGAGCAGTGGTGTTTAATATTGCTCCAATTAGACGTGTTCATCCAAGACCATACAAACATGGAATACGTAATTTCGGAGTAGCTAACTTACATTCATCTACGAAGGGTACCTCAAGGAAGATATCAAATTTAGTGTTCGCCAGTCTAGCAAATATAGGACATCGATTGCGATGTTAAGTCACGCATTGCTGCCGCGTGGGCCAAATGGCGGGAGATGACCGGTGTCATTTGTGACCCTAAAATGCCGATCCGATTGAACGGACAGGTCTACAAAACCATTATTAGACCTGTCCTTTTACATGGCAGTGAGACGTGGCCGATATTGGAGCGACACAAGCAGGAGCTGCGTGTCACGGAAATGAAGATGCTGCGGTGGATGTGTGGGGTCACGCGGATGGACCGCGTGAGAAACTCTCGCATCCTCGGCAGCCTTCACGTCCGTGACATTGCAGACAAGTTGCAAGAGTGTCGCCTTCGTTGGTATGGTCACGTCTTGCGGCAACCGCCGGGCTACGTAGGTAACAAATGTCTGGCCATGTCAGCCCCGCCGGGTCCCGGTAAGAGGGAAGACCCAAGACGTGCTGGCTTGACGTCGTAAGGGATGACATGCGTGCCAATGGTCTCACTACAGGGGATGCCGAAGACCGTGCGAAGTGGAGGAGAAAATGTAGGGAAGCGGACCCCGGTCGGTGCGAAGTTGCACTTCAAAACAACTGGCGCGAAACCGAAAAACGTTAACATTTTTACAGCTATAAAACTACTTTTATACGATATAAAGAAGTTTGACTTAGTTAAAGAAGTTTCACTTCAAAACAACATGGCGCGTAACCGAAAAACGTGTCAATTTTTTTACAGCTATAATATTTCTCTCAACGTCGATAAATAAGTTTCACTTCAAAACAATATGGCGCGAAACCGAAAAACGTGAAGGTCTTACAGCTATAATATTTGTCTCAACGTCGGTAAAGAAGTTTTACTTCAAAAACAATCGAAAAGTTGTGTGATAAATCGAATGACGGAAGGTTAGACCACTCAGTTAGTTTTTTAATATTATTTCTAGTCTTATCTGCGTTTATTAATTACTGGCATTCCAATTTTATACTTAGTAAATTAAAATAATGGATATTGTATACGTTAAGTATTGCTAAATACATACTAATATTATAAAGAGCAAAGATTTGTAAGTTTGTTTGTAATAAATAGGATCAGAAACTACTCGGGTGATTTAAAAAATTCTTTCACTTACATTACTTACCGTTAGGTACTGTTAATATACAATATACAAGGTAGAACGCACTGCCAGCGACCGAGTCTCAAGCGGAACGTGAAGATACACATCAATTGAGGGCCTCTGTCTTTTATACTGTGAGAGTGACTATAAGTTCACTAAATGGCGTCATTTTGGCGCGTTAGATATACTTGACACATACACACTATTTAGTAGGTATACTTGACTGCCTCGGTGGCATAAGTGGGTAGTATATGATTCACAAATGTTTGTTTTGGAGTTTGGGTGTTTTCTATGTATAATATGTATGTATTTAGAAATATATGAGTATGTTTATCAGATTGCTTAAAGCTTAGTTTGGGCTTGATGGCGCTGTATAAAAAGTGTCCCTCAATATATATATTTATTTATTTTAACTTTTAATGTCAATACAGGTCCAGTATTTTTTTTTATATTCGTAATGTATAGCTGAATTCAAAATGTACGTATCTGCGATAGAGCAAGGAATTAAAGTCATTCACGGTCTACTAAAGACGCCGTATTCTATAAATTACATACAACGAAGCGTGTCAGGGGGCGTCATTCTTTATTCATACGATTTTACAATTACAATAGACGAATGGCAGACAACTGGACGGCCGCATATGCGATTTTCGTCTACAGACTTAAGCTTGGCACGGTATTATTATTTCTTTCGTGTCTATTAGAGCGAGGGCGAAAGGAAGCAAACAAAATTCACTGCTCTATTGTTCATGCCTATAAAATATATGTTCCAATGATTTCCTCTACTTTTTTATAATAATAATAAATAAGCATTAGGAAAAATAAATAAATATAAAGTAAACGTCAAAATCAAAGTGACATTATTTTAAATTAAATGACGTGATTGTAAAATTTTTATTTAAGTTATAAAAAAAATTGCTTTATGTTCATCTTGTTGATATTATGTTTATTATGTTTCATCTTGTTTCTGAAACTAAGTAAAATATATTTATTTATTGTCTATCAATATTTTAAGCATAACTGTGATTTGTAATGAGAAAATATATCTTGTACCTTTGAATTAAAGTGTGACGTTTATTTCTTGTACCTTTTTAACTAAGTAGGTTTTAGGGTCGGCAGCACGAATGCCGCACCTCTGGTTGCAAACATCTATATGACCATTTTCCATCAGGTGGGCCGTAAGCTAGTCTGCAACCTCAGTGGTATAAAAAACGTACCCATTTTTCGTCCTATGGTACAAAAGTACTGCTCCGCTCTCCTGGGTAGTAGCGTGATGTTACATAGCCTATAGCCTTCCACAATAAATGGACTGTCCAACACAAAAAGATTTTTTCAATTCGGACCAGTAGTTCCTGAGATTAGAGCGAGTTTTCTGTAAAAGATCACTGCGTTAAGCAACTTTCGCTGTGTCTGGTCGTTGGGTGACCGCTTTGTGGCATTTCTATATACGAACGTTTCCGTGCTTCGGAAGACACACTAAGCGGTTGGTCCCGGTTGCCAGTTACATGGTAGTCGTTAAGTCAAGTGAAAGGACTTATTGGCGGTCTGAAAAATTTCAACATCAGGTCGTCACAACCTGCGCTCGTCAATTTCAAAACGGCAATGGGTTCACCCACTATTACGTGGGACAAACGCATATTGTGGATGTAGGCAATGGAGCAGAAAACTGTCAAATAGTTCATTGTAGAGGGCGCCAACATTTTTCTGTGTAACAAACACACAGCGCCCTCTACATAAAAGTTTTGCGTTTTGTTTCCCATTGCCGCTGCCTATTCCTATTTTATATTTCGCCCGCCAAAATGACGCCGTCCGCCAGATGGAAAGTCATGATGACATCTAGCGAATTGAGGGGCACTCTCATAGTCTACATGACTACTGATAGCGCCCCTCTAGTTGGTGGCCCAATGATGTGCCTCTTCACGCTCCGTTTGAAAAACCCGGGATTGTAAGAGAAAGGAAACACGTGCGCTGGCACAGAGTTCGAGGTCACAATCGTTCGACAGAGAGACGATCTTTTAAATCGTTCCGTTCCGGCGAAAATTGTTGCGCGTTGTTCGGGAACGAAAAGGATTAGGTTGAAGAGCTCTTCAGAACACTCCGTAGTACATACGGTAAAATGTAGTCAAGGAAGATATGGTTCTTCGCTGCGCTAGCGGCCCAAGGCTTCCTATTACCTTAACACAATCTATAATGCGAATAGCACGTCTCCGTCGAGCGCGTCCTATAGGTGAGAACAGTATTCGACACAGGGACGAATCTGCGTCTTGCACATAGACATCTCGATGCGGCGCCAAAAAACGTCTCCTTATTCAGGACTCCTAGCATCCGCGAGGTTAGCCCAATATCGCCACTTTGGGTAAAGAATCGTGACTCTCACCTCACGACGTTTAGGCTATATTACAGTAGCTAATTGACTTATGAGCGCGGCAATAAGACACAAAAATCATAACAAATTATAAAATTCGTGTAAGTTTAAAGGTATACTAACACTCCTGCCCTCCTGACTCCGATGAAAATTAAAAATACATTACATTACGTGCCAAACAGTTTATTGTAAATCTATTCACCATAAATGCATTTAATTTTATAATTTACCGGATCATAAGAGATATTTTTTTTAAATATATGGGTAAATAAAAAAAAGCCATAATTACCTAAAAGCTGTGCTCCTGATCATATTGAAAATGATCTGGTAATTGAAAATAAATAAGTATTAAAAAAGTATTGCTCAGCTATTGCTTAACTTTTTAAGAGCAAAATAAAAATACAGGTTGCACTCCGGGAGTGCCGACAGAAGTTAAAACTAAATTAATTAATAATTTATTTATCTAGACGCGTTACGCGCTAAAAGTTTTTTAAAAAATTGACCGAGATCGACGTTAATGATGATGATGATAAAAAAAATATTCTACACTAAAATAGTCTTAATTGATTACACAATATTATTTAATAAGCCCTTTAGATGACCGGGATCAACGTTAGATGATGATGATGATTATTTTATTTAGTAGCAGGGTACGGAATCTACCAATTAACTAAAAAAAAATGTCTAGAAGCGTTCGCGGTCTGCTAGTACATGCATATATGCTCACACTATAGCCGCGTCTCGTAACAGTGTCGCAAGTCCGCTAAAAGAAGTTTTCACTTCAAAAATGGACATTTTCAATAAATAAATCTTATCTTGCACATCCATTGGGCATGCCAGAAAAATTACTATAGGTACGCACGCACAGACGTTTAATGTGTATACGTTAGTAAGAATCGATTTTTAACGTTTTCATCTCTTTATTATAATAACATCGAAAAGAAAAACGTCAGGCAACAAAAGGTATGTGAAATAACCGCGGTTAGTTCCGGTAATAACAAATATACCTATAGTAAGATACGTGATAGTTTAAAGTTAGCTTTGGAAAAACTTAATAACAGAAAAAATCAGACAATAACTCTTAGACAGCAGACCTAACAAAAAATACAGTAATTGCAGCATTTTTGTAATTTTATTTGAGCACTTTATATAATATCTTTATTTCATATAATATCAATTAATATAAGTACGTAGCTAAATTTCAAACTTGCTTGTAACATAAAAAAGCTAGAAATGATAAGTGAATGGCTCCACTCTCTTCTTAAAATATTAATCTTAAGAAATGATTCCTTATGAATCTATTAAATAAATAAATTCTTAATCAAAGATCAATTATTAACTTTCAACCAAAAAAGAACTTATACAACACGTTTATTAACACAAAGACATTGGAGTTTACAATAACCAAAACCAGTATACAATGGGTACGTTCCACTTAGCGCCCACAAGGCGTTATGTGCAAAACTTTTATGGAGGACGCAGATCTTGAGCGATGTAAGCCCCCTCGAACCCAATTTTGTCGTCAAAATGGGCGCGACGCGGTCTCAAAAGGTAACGTCATTTACCCACTCTAACGTCCCAGTTTTTTGATGACATGATTTTTCCTAATTAACCGTTGGTTTAATTAACTAAAATCAAGATATCTTGGAAGCTATTAAAGCTACACCAAAAATAATAGTAAAATATAGTAAAAAATATACAGATTTTACTTATAGCTATAATATTTTTGAATTTTAACCCACTTAAATAATATATTATATTAAAATCGTCATAAAAGGTTATGTAAACCTTATTTATAAAAAAATTGCTATTTACATGAAAAACAAATTTAAAACACTGTTTTTTTTTACATATTCATAATCCTTGAATTATAACGATTGCAATAATATACGCTACTAATAACGTATAAGTATACTGAATAGCAAAAACTATTTTAGTTTGTCAATGCAATTCAGAAACTAAAGTCATAGATAAAACAGGTTAAAACGTTTTGAATGGACGGTTGACAAAAATAAAAGGGATCCCACTAGTCGCCTTCATGTTAGAGTGGATATGACGTCGAGCGATTGCTCGCAGCGACCATGAGCCTTAGATGGAACGATACAGAATACAATCTTTGCGGGCATTAAGTGGAACGTACCCAGTGTAATCTGAAGCAAAGTGATGTTTGCCATTTTGGCGCTGATGGTCGTGTGTGCGTCCGTGGAACAAATTTTTATTTTTTTACAACATTCTTATACTCCAATTATGAGCCTTCTAAGCGTAATTCACGTGGTAATTCGTGGCCTGTTAGTCTATTAGAATGTGGGAAAAAAATTTGGCCACAATTGCATATTTTTGTAGAACTTCAAATGTAATATTTATGTAGAATACTAGTGTTTGGGCAGCTCACTGTCTTCCGAAGGCGTCTTGTCTTTAACGAGTGTGTTGAGATGGTCGATGAGAGCCTGCACGGACATCTCGCCGTGTACTTTGTTGTCGCGAGTGCGGACGTTCACAGTGCCCGAGGTCTTCTCACGTTCGCCCACCACTGGAAAGGTTATAATGAGGAATTGGATTAATAATAATTCTTACTAATTGGTTGCGCCGGTATATGATAAAAGAATAGCCGCGTTATTTTTTCTATGTTTCATCGCTGATCTGCATTTGTTTTTAATTAATTAGTTGTCGACACTCCCCCCGCTCCCCTATATTCCATTTCTCTTTCGCACCTACCTTGTCTCGCATACGCACCTATAAAGGAGGAGCGAGACAGCTGTTTTACGAGCGCGCAAGTACCTACGCGCGCTCCGCTATCCTCACGTAGGCGGCCACGTTTGAGGGCTGGCAGTCTGTCCTACACCACACGCGCGCGCGCCCGCTTAAAACCTTTCGCAATAACCCCGCGCCAACTATCGCAATAATCGTATTTTTCATGGATAAATAGTGTTTTCGTGCAAGGAAACCAGGAATTCAAGTCCAGGGACGCCCCCGGCAGCCTCCACCTCAGCATCTCGCAGCAAGCAGCAAAGTAGTGTGCCTATTCCTGTTTTTCCATTACTTTTCCCGTCGACAATCGCGTGTAAATTTCATTTTAGTCTTTCCCCGCAAGTACAGTCCACTTTGAATTGATTTATCTCGCCCGCTCAACCACTAATATTATAAAATGCCAAAGTTCGTAAGAATGGATGGATGGATGTATGCTAGTTTGTTTGTTATTCACGCAAAAACTACTGAATAGATTTTGACGAAAATTTTACAAATAATTTAGTTAGAATAACGATTAGGTTACTTGTTTCCCGGCAAAAAGTACCTGTGTTAAACGGAAACGGGAAAACCGCACCAAGCTGGCTTCAACGAGTAATATTGGCTGTAACGTTAATCTGAGAAACTACTGGATTTACGCTTTCAAGACGT
The DNA here is from genome assembly GCA_948477245.1 of Thumatha senex. Lineage (NCBI taxonomy): Eukaryota > Metazoa > Arthropoda > Insecta > Lepidoptera > Erebidae > Thumatha > Thumatha senex. The sequence goes on along the minus strand of OX419739.1, from coordinate 21,895,072 downwards.
ATATTATTGTAAACTCGTAAACTACAACTATAAAATTATAACTTCTATCAGCTAATTACCAGTGAAAATACTTTTATAATTGGTCCAGCCGTTTCAAGGATTTGCCGGAAGAAACAAGACAGACAACATAGAAAATATTTTAAAAATATAGCTATCATGCTTTTGTGTGCATTTAGTAAAAAGTTGCTAATATAGAGTTACAAACAGACAATTTTAACAATTTTATTATAGTCAGGGTAGACCGAGACTTACATAATTATGAAGACCACGTGAGCAGATTGCTCAGAAACGGAGAGGTCAAAGTACTCAGATTAGACGTGTGTCGCTCTTGGATTTTTTTATACAGCTTCAAATGAATCAGTGACTCAATTGCATCTCGGTTTCAATTGGTTCAATCGGCACGCGGCGCTCGCTGACACGATTGAGTGAGATAGACTGTTCGGATTCGGAGCGCTTCGAGTCGCGGTCGCGTCGGAGAGCGCTGACCGCCGATACGGTTGTAAGTAATGAATGAAATCACTGTTCATAAAATCAATTTTTAAATACGCCAGTTCGAACTAAATATCCATCAGTCCTAAGCCTGAAGAAAGTATGAAGGAAAATCTTTTATGGTACATATTAGGCAACTGAAATTAAATTAAACAAAATACTAAGCGAAGCGAGCTGACGAGTCTCCGTTTTAACTCCACTGGTACGAGAAAAATGCTATTGATGTTCGACCATCCGTCCGTCCGTCCATTCAGTCTACAGGTCGCATTTTTCATCCGATATGCATGCAACTTGGCATGGACAATCCTTGATGTAGCCAACAACTTTTACCGAGGGGGTTTTTAGATCGGGGGGAAATGGAGGCAGGAGGAGGGGAAATGGTCACGTAGTGGGGTACAAAAAAAAATAAGAAGTGTACGGTTCACAGTACCACTAGTATTATATACTTTACATAATTCTTTAAACAAAGGTCTATAAAAACGATTCATTTTAATTAATTTGCGCTAAAGAATCGAGCTTAAATACAAGTTGAGTCACTGATGCACTGAAGCACTTTACTGATTCGAATCTTTGAACTGATCCAGATACAAATGATCTATTCTCAACAAAGATACGTTTTTGCCATTGCTAACTGAGATACCCAGACGTGCATGGATCGCGAAGCCTAGTGATCTGTCCTCTCTGATCCCGTCAGGGATACAGTGTGAAGATAGTTTTCTTTTGAAGTGAAAACTTCTTTTAGCTTTTTAGATTTTTCCGTAGGTAGTAAGTTAGGCTGATCCGTCACGCTCTGAGGTGAAGGCTCGATCGGGTGAACTCGGAAACGCCAAATGTACCCGAGCGAGAAAGATACAGTCAGCTGCTCTGCTCTGTAGTGTCGCTGTGTTTAGTATAATATTCAATTCATACGTAATAATTGATTTTTATTTTATGATTCTCAGTATCTTTGCTCCCTCTCGCCTGGTTAGCTAGATGTAAGATATCATGGTAATAAAAGGCAACTCACCCAAGATATAGTTGAACTGAGCAAGCTGAGCATTTCTCACTTTCTTGTTGAGAGTGTCTCCGGCGTCCGTGTCCACTTCAGACATAAAACCAGCCGCGAACAGTTTCTCGTTCACCTGCGACCATATAAACCCTTAATCAAAAAAATTTAATACCAGCTGGTAAGAAAAGCTAATGAGATTTTCGGTAATATTAAAGCAGTCATTCTTGGGTGGAAGCGCTCGTGGTCCCGGTGACTCAGTGTTCTGTAAACGATCACTGCGTTAAGCAACATTCGCTATAGGTGGTCCTTGGATGGGTGACCACTTTGCGAAATTTACATTTGCGAGCGTTTCCGTGCCGTGCCAGTAAAATGGCAGTCGTTAAGCCTGGTTGAAGGCTTGAAAATTTTCAAAAGCAGGCCGCCACAGCCTGCGTATATCCATTTCAACACGACAATGGGCTCACCACGTTACTCGATACGTGTGTTACGTGTGACAAAAATGCTTACGGTGATATCAGGACGTATAGTATGCCTCTGCCTAACACTTCGGGGATAAAAGGGTGACAATATGTATGTATTTATTTATTAAAGAAGGCAAGCTTGGGTGGCCCCACCAAGAGAAGAACGAAGACCAATCGATTTGCCCTACTAGTGGTGCACCAGCTGTCTAACAAAAGAAGCAAAGACGCAGGGTTACCATACAGAGTTGGAAGGTCAGGCGGCTGTTGCTCTACACGTCCTTTTATTACACGTCCACATTTCACTGTATGCATTTTTGTCCCAAGTAACATGTAGAGAGCCCATTGCCGTGTTATACGCACTGCTTAGGTGTTAGGTACTATACTAGCGGCACGCTATGATGGCCGTTTTGAAGTTTTTCCTTTCATGAAGTTTCGTATTAATTTTAATTACATTTTATTTGTAGAAATATGTGAATAGTCGACCACATTAGAGGGTATTTATACGACGGTAGAAAACAGAGTACTTATGTTAAACAAGTAAAATATCATCACTATAATATGTCAAAACGGCCATTATAGCGTGCCGCTAGTATAAATTCATTTCAACAGTTTCAGAGACACAGGTCCGTATTCCAGAACGTTAAACAATACTCAATCGACGCTTGAGAGTAGATTTTATAAGGCGAAATCTAGTCTCAAGCGTTGATTGAGTATTGAGAAACGTTCTGGAATACGGACCACAGAGACAGAGAATTATTTTAATTCTTTTATAAGTAAGTACTATATACCTTCTTACATATATGCATTTAGTGAAAAGCTGTTAATTTGGAATTACAAACAGACACTTCTATTTTATTTATCTATACTAATATAATAAAGAGGAAAGATTTGTAAGTTTGTTTGTAATGAATAGGCTCAGAAAGTACTGCGCCATTTTTAAAAATTCTTTCACCTTTAGAAATCTACATTCCTCGTGAGTAACATAATAGGCTATATTTGATTTTCAAAAAGCTTAGGGTTCCGTGCGAAATCTCGAATAGGAAAACTTCACCACGTTCAATCTCACCCTCATTCCCATTACTGTGACTCCTGTTAACCAGGATCTACAGCAATGACCAAGACCACAAAAATGACACCGAGCTCGATCTCGGTGAAGTCCCAGGAGAAGTTAGCGTGTCTTGGAACCCGCAACGAAATTAATCAGAAGATAGTTTGGGTAAGTTTGGAACGTAATGCGCTAACGTAATCAGCTAGTAATAACGTAATACTAATATTATAAAGCTGAAGAGTTTGTTTGTTTGGTTAAACGCGCTAATCTCAGGAACTACTGGTCCGATTTGAAAAATTCTTTTTGAGTTAGATAGCCCATTTATCAAGGGAGGCTGTAGGCTATATATTATTACGCTACTACACTAGGGAGCAGAGCAGTAGTCATAAATGTCGACAAATCGGGCAAATTTTTATGCATTATTGTAGAATTTTTATGCGACGGGATTAAATAGGTGCGACGGGAGGACGAAATATTTCACGGGCGAAGTTGTGGGGGTCACCTAGTGTTAGATAAAGTACCTGCACAGCGTAGTCGTCGAACATGGGCCCAACCGGTACGACGCAGACCTGGCGCGGACTGAGCCAGAACGGCCACTTGCCGGCGTACGACTCGCTCAAGATGGCGATCATACGCTCCACCGAACCCAGGATAGCGCGGTGGATGATCACAGGCCGCTTCTTGTCACCGCTCTCACTACACAACGGTACAAAATACTTATTTACTCAATTTTTATTTTATTTTTGTAATTATTTTATGGCGTGGTTACGAAGACCTTTTAGCCAAATCTTATTTTTTATATCATATTTATTCAATCTTATCTTCTAATTAGTCCTGTCCAGTCTTTGTCGATGTCGTGTGCTCAGTCCTAGGTCCTAGTCCTTGCCCTTAGTATAATGGTGATTCTTATACTGAGATTTTCAGTGGACTTTTGGCGGCAAGAGAGAAAATAGCATTTTACTGCATATATATCATTGTCTTTCATTATAGCACGTTAACACAACTTTTATGTCCAAGAAACCACCACTGCCGCACATAAAACAAGATAAATGCACTAGTTTTAGAAAATAATATACAGCAAGCGTCCGCACTTGACACTCTTCCCGCCAAAAGTCGCAATCGGATACTCTCCTACTGCGCCACAGAGGCAGTCAATTTTCTCAAACATACATGGAATTACTGTCATTATATCGAAAAAAGAATACGCGAAGTATTGTATTTACGGACAGGGAAAATTTAATTCATTGCTGGAGCGTTTTTGAATTTGGAACATTACAACGCTCCAGCAAAGTTGTATGAAATGTGCTGGAATTATTAGATACTTCGAATGAATTTCTTTTAACATTCTTCTTCTGCGGACGCTTACTGTAAGTATATTATTTTCTAAAATAAGTGCATTAATCCTGTTTTATTTGTATATTGTATATTGGATTGGGTAGATGGAAATATGACAGGTATTAGGGGTGGCTAGGTCACCAATTTTCAAGAACCAATCCATTAGCAAACGCTAGTAACTCACCTAACATAATTGAGGTTGAATCTCTCGGGCAGTTGGAAATCCAGTTGTATGGTGGCGCACTGGTGGGACCTTCGTAAGGCGTCCTGTATGGTGATGTCGATCTTGGGGCCGTAGAAGGCACCGTCTCCTGGGTTCAATTGCCATGGACGTCCGAAATTGTTCAGCGAGTCTGATAGAGCCTGGAATTTGAAGAATTAAATGATGAAATGCTCGTGACCCTGATGACTCAGTGTTCTGTAAACGATAACTGCGTTAAGCAAGTTTCGCTATGGCTGGTCACGGTTGGTTGCGAGCGTTTCCATGCTTCGAAAAGCACTATAAGCCATTGGTCCCGGTTACCAGTAACATTGCATTCGTTAAGCTAAATAAATCTTAAAAAATTCCAACTACTAATTGTAACAGAGAATTACGAATCGAACTCCTCAAGGAAGGGGATGTAGGATAGGTAACAAGTAACCTTACCCTTGTTAAGATTGTGCAATACTCCGCTTTACAAAGTGACATTTAGTCGACACGGGTTTCGCCTACATACGACGCATCTTCAAGACTGATTGGCAGCAAAAAGAAACTATGTATATAGTATCTATATATATAAAAATCAATGCCACTTTTTGTTGTAATTTTATAACTAAAGAACGGGCTCACCTATCCAAATCAAATGTTTAGGCTTTATTCGGACTAATTAGTAGATGGTTTATGTGAAGTTTGCACAAAATCGGTCGAGCGGTTCTTCATTTTAGTGGCGCTAACGAAGTTGCGCGGGTTAGCTAGTAATTTATACAACAATGTACCTTCTCTGCCTGGTCCCATGTGATTAGTTCGCCGAGATATTTCTCCGGTCTCGTGGACAGTTGCAGTTGGAATGTGAACCCGAACGTAGAGTAGACGTGGTCGAGGAACTGCAGACATCCCATCTGTGAAATCATACCATAAAAGGATTTTTTCATTTCGAACCAGTAATGGAGAACACGAAAGGATTAAAAAAATTTCTGTCAAATACAGCTAAAGTTAGAGCGTAGCTCATGTACATCACATTAGTTTTTATTTCACTTCAATACATGCAGTATTTCCGAAGTTATAACGACGAGAAGTTTTAGTACTTTTTTGAATTTTCCCATTATAACGTCATAGCCTCGCACAGACTGCAACAATGCGTGGTTTGCGGGTGCGAACGAGAGCGCGACTGTTGAATGAACAGGGTTGTGACGTATGCGGTCACCCGCGTTATACGCACTTTTATCGTAAATATGTCAGCCATTTTTTGATTTATAAAAAAGTAAAAACACTGTTTTTCTCGTATTTTTTGTAGATTTATTCGGCATTTATCAATCAATCAAACAAATGTCGTAAGCATACCGCTTATTTTGTTCTAGATGGCGCTATGTAAAAAAAAGTCTCAAAATATTAAAATAAATGAAGTGCACATACAATCTCCTGTTCAATCTGCTGCGGAGCGCAGAAGATATGCGCGTCATCTTGCTGGAAGCGCCGCACTCGGGTCAGACCCGTCAACGCTCCGCTCAGCTCGTTGCGGTGTAGGACGCCGAAGTCGGCGAGACGGAGCGGCAACTCTCGCCATGAACGGTTGCGGTTGTCGAATAAAAGGCTGAAAATACCACAACTCTTTGCTTTTAAGGTTTGTTTTTATAGTACAGCTCCAAAGGAATCTCACCCTATTATGGCCGTATTACTGAACGTTTCTCAATAGTCAAGAAACACTTGAGAGTAGTCTAGCCTTAAGTAGAAAGTTAGCAAAAACTAGCCTTAAGCGTTTCTTGAGTATTGAGAAACGTTCTTCAACACGGCTCTTAAAATGTAAATCTAAACTACTGGGGGTGAGATTGCTCTGGATATGACCGTACTAAGGCGGCGGACAAGCATAGGTGTAAAGCTAGCGATGGACTGCTGACTAACAGATGAGGCAACGACGTGGCCCTTATGGGGTTGGGAGGTCAGACGGTAGTCGCGCCTAAAAAAAGCTGAAAATTAGACGACTAATAATGTCAACTGCTCAAAACCTAGCAGCCAAATAAAATTGGACTTCTGGCTCGTTGTCTCAGTGTTCAACTTTCGCTATAGGTAGTCCTCGAATGGGTGTCCACTTTGTGGAATTTAAATTTGCGAGCGTTTACGTGCTTCGGAAGGCACGTTAAGCCGTTGGTCCCGGTTATCAGTAAAATGGCAGTCGTTAAGCATGGTTGAAAACCTTATGGGCGGCTTGAAAATTTTCAACAGCAGGTAGGCAAAACCTGCGTTTGTCTATTTCAACACGGCAATGGGCTTCACCACCTATTACGTGGGACAGGAATACACATGGTGAAAAGTGGGCATATAATATTATGACTCTGCCTCCCATTCGGGGATAAGGCATAATAGATAAATAATAGTAATTGTGGCTATTACCCCATGGCAGTTCGACCATCTAGGGAGAAATAATCCTAACAAAGTTATAAGGGATTACTGCACAGTATGAGAATGACTCACCAATGTCCGGGGCAGTTCATGGGCTTCAGCGCGAAAGTCTCCTTTTCAACGTCAAACGAGAACATGTTGTCGGCGTAGTGAGCCCAGTGGCCCGAAGTCTGCCATAGCTTTGAGTTGAACATGTTTGGAGTCACCACCTCTTGAAAACCTCGTTTTCTGAAAGAATAATATAAAAAGAATTTTCACCGGCTTCTCCCAAGAATGGTAATGTATTGCATGTATGTTTGAATGCCCGTTCGTTAAGTCTAAACCACTTGACAGAATTTGAAGCGTGATATATTGGTATTTTAAATATTTAGGTACGTATTACATAACACCATCAGGCCTAATTTAAGCTACTGTAAGCTTATTCTGCTATGCGATTAAAACAACTGATAATTATATTTGACTATCATCTTTTAATGACTGCCTCTGTGGCGCGGTGGGAGTGTATCCGACTGATACGCAATAGGTCCCGGTTCGATTCCCGGCTAGGAACAAATATTCGTGTGATCCACAAATGTTTGTTTCGGAGTTTGGGTGTTTCCTATGTATAATATGTATGTATTTAGAAATATATAAGTATGTTTGTCAAATATCTAGATCCCATAACACAAGCTTATATTAGCTTACTTAGGGCTAAATGACGCTGTGTGAAAAGTGTCCCACAGTATTTATATTTCTATATACATAATTTATACACAAGTTATAACCAGACATACATTGGGACATGGTAAAAGATGTAGTGACTAAGATAGAAAAAGGTATGCTTAGATGGTTCGGACACGTGGAGAGGATGGATGAAAGTACTTACGAAACAGATTTATCAGAAGAGAGTGAATGGGCAAACTGGTAAGGGGCGACCTAGACGTACATATGTCAATAAAATAGAAGACATTCTGGAAAAAGGTCAGTTCAAGAGTACCCTTAACCGACGTGTGTGTATAAAAAAAGTGGAAAAAGCGAAAGTTGTATGCCAGGATCGTAGCAAGTGGAAAGCCATAGCGTCTGTCTACCACGATGGGTGACAGGCGTGACGATATGTATGTATGTATGTATGTATGTATGTATGTATTATAACCAGACATAGTATAATCAACATTCTAGCTTGGTATTCTAGCGCTAGGTATAGTATATTTAAGACGGTATGTCTAATTTATAATTACGTATAAATAGGTAATTTTATAATCAGTTCTTAACTAACATACATGTGTACACTGGGTAAAATTTACCGGATGCATAATTTTTCTTCTATTTGGTTGTATTACTTACCTATACTGTTCTCTAATAAAGTTGATTAAAGTGTTGTATATGTGAGCTCCACGAGGCTGGAAGAAGCATGATCCGGGGGACAGCTCATGGAAGAAGTACAGTTCTTGTTCCTGTAGATACAAATCAATTACTTTTTTTTTAACATATATCAAGGCAACTAATATCAAACAGCGGTGTACAGACCATCACGTACACGTACACACACACACACATATGGCGCACATGTTGGCATTCACACACAAACACATACGAGCACACACATTTTACAAATGATTATACTAGAGATGCCGCAGTCGTTTGCAGCATTATATAAGTAGAGTGGAGCATTTAACTGATTTTAATTTATTAAATAATATTTTTGGACATATGTCGTAGTTATTTACTTACATGGGTTTTCCCATAGACAATTTAATTTTCACTATAACTTTTAGACTAATGTCGATTTTTCATATTTCTCTAAATGCTTAATCACATGTTTACATTCACTCTTTTTGTTTTGTGGGGAGTTACGCTCCAATTATTTGAGTTAGGTCTAATAATATCAGCTATACAAATGTATACTAGAGGGTATTGAAATGTCAACAATAAGTTTTGACAATGTAGAAAAATGGCGAAGAATATTCTGTTTTTTGTGTAAAAATTATGAAGTATAATAATTAAACAGTCTAGGGTTACATACCCTTCCAATCTTTCGGTGGTCTCTCTTCGCAGCTTCTTCCTGCAATACTTCCCACTCCTTGAGCTGTTTGGGTTCTGGGAATGACACCCCGTATACCCGTTGAAGAGTTTCTGCATCAGCCTTGCCTTCCCAGTACGTAGATGAGTTCTAAAAGATAATATTATTTTTTTATGAACACAACGATAAGTAATCCTGTCACGGTCGCCACTTGACTGAATTGATTTTAAACAGGGGGCGACTCTACTATTGACAAGCAGTAGAATAGAACCAGAATCGCTGTTTTTAGCTGTCAAAATGTTAGTAGACTAACAAAAATGCAACTGAACAGCGGCGACGTGCGCCGTGCGTACGTGCTAGTAGAATTCTATCGGCTGACCGATAGAAGTCTATTGGAGTACGAATGTAATAGTACTAATAGAAAGAATGTAGTAGACTACGAAAAACTGTCAAAATTTTACAGGTGGCTTTCTATTGAGCGACGATTTCGATTCTATTTGAAGACGATTGAAATAGCAGACTCGGCCCCCATGATTGTTACCTACTTACCTTAGTAACTTTCAAAGCTTTGACTTTTCCAGTATGTCGGACATGCGGCCCTCTGCACAGGTCTATCAAAGACCCACACCGGTATACCGTAGTGGTAGGAGTGTTTACTTTCTCGTTCAATATGCGCACTTTGAAAGGGTTGTAGTCGAACATTTGTAATAGTTGTTCTTTGGTCAGCTCTAGTCTTTCGAAGGGCTGTTTCTCCTTGGCAACTTTCTTTACTAAGCCTTCTATTACATTGAAGTCTGTAGACGATATCTGCCAAAAATGTCGTAAATAAATAAGGTACATGTCTACAATGTTAACAATAAAATTTTACTTGCCAAAATAGAATAAATGTGAAACAAAAATGTGTCACAATTTTTTTTTCTAAAATTAGTTTCTATTAAATAAATCCGGTTGAAAATTATGAATAAAATATACCTACAGCTTTATGATATATCCAATTTTAGTTGTATAATGGTTTTAAATCAAGATTTTGTAATAAATTTCAGAAAAATTGACTTATTGCAAAATAAATGACAAAATGCCATAAATCTACTTACCCCTTTCTCTGGATAATACATGTCGTAATAGAACCCTTCATCTATAGGCGGCCCGTAGCACAGACATCCCCCGTATACCTACAGAAGAACACCATTAATTATTAATATCTGTCTAAGGGGGTTGACTTGATCACCAGTTTGATTTCCCACTCAAATCCTATCAGGGTACAACTAGCACTGTCTAAAGCCTTCTAAATTTTAATATGTTTTCATTTTTCAAACATATCCCAGACTTGATACTGAAAAATTCGGTTTGATAATAAAACCAAAGGAAAGTTCCAGCAAGGAAATAAAAGTTATGCTAGTGTTTTGCAATTATCAGTTATTCACTAAAGAAACGGCAGTCCCAAGAAATTTATGCCCCGTTAATATTAGTGCAGACGTTTCGGAAATTAGCCGGGAACAAACAGACAGACAAAAAAACACGTGCATTAGCATTTCAAGTTTCGATGGAAAAAAGATCTTTTAAATCGCTCGATTCTGGCGTAGATTCTCCTTACAGTATGAGAATGGCACCTCTATCTGGCACCAGTTTCTCGATTATAACTATGGATGAAGTTGAAGAGTTTTTCAGAATGCAACCAAGGACATATATTTTTATTATATGCACACGTACAAGAGTCAATACCTTGGGCCTGCAGATTGAAACTAGTTCATTTCAATCTTAGTTCCTATAAAATTACGTCCTGTACAGGATCTGGGATATTTTTAAATTTATTTACGCACCCTCTCCATGACTTCCCCAAGCATATGCGCAGAAGAATGCCAAAAGACAGCTTGAGCATCTGTATTGTCCCACCGCAAAAGCTCCAGTTTGCAATCACCTTCTAAAGGCCTGTCCAGGTCCCAGAGCTCGTTGTTCACCCGGGCTATGATAGTGGAGTCTGCCAAGCCTTGGCTGTGAGGGGAAGAAATCACAATTAAGGTTACAAGTGGGAACACTGGGTGAAACTGGTCAAAGTGGCTTTAATGTTGTGCGAAAATTAAATACACATAGACATAGACACATTGTCACGCCTTTATCCCTGAAGCGGTAGTCAGAGGCATACTATACGCCCACATTTCACTGTATGGACTTTTGTCCCACGTAACAGGTGGTGAGCCCATTGCCGTGTTGAAATGGACACGCGCAGGTTGTGGCGACCTGCAGTTGAAATGTTTCGAGGCTTAACGACTGCCATGTTACTGGCAACCGGGACCAACGGTATAACGTGCCTTCCGAAGCACGGAAACGCTCGCAAATGTAAATATCACAAAGTGGTCACCCATCCGAGGACCAGTCAGTTGCTTAACGCAGTGATCGTTTACAGAACACTGAGTCCACGGGGCAACGAACGCTACTAAAAATAAATGCATGAAAATAAATAAATTAAATACATTCAAGTAAAAAAATATAAATCTATCGCTTTTATTATTGAGACAATTTCCCAATCATTGACCAAGTCGATACAGATATATGTAAATTTACAGTTTTCTGTCAATCAAATTTAAAGAAGCTTAGTTCAGATGCTCTTTTCTAAATTACCATTTATTTATTTATACACGAAAAGCACAACGATAAGCATAAATTTTAAGCTCAATTCATACCTGATTGGCAAAAATGCCTCTGCCTACCCCTTCGGGAAAAGGGGGTGACAAAATCTATGTATAAGGTTTACAGTTCTTTCACAACGAAAGTGCTCTTCGCTTTGCTGCTTTGAATTGATAGGATCAAGGTTTAAATCATAAAATTTGGGAGTGGTTGATCATCATCTGTTTGGGGTGGCCTGCAGGACCTTAAAGACTCTTTTGATGTGCGCCTCAATCACAGTAAGACTAGTGGCATAATGTAGACGTATATTATGCCTCTGCCTATATCTGTTCTTTGGTTCGTTGGTTTGGACACGTCCAACGAATGAGTGAGGAACGATTGACAAAGAATATATATATTGGGCGAAAGTAGAGGGTAGAAGGAGTCAGGGTAGGCCGAGACTGACATATGAATACCACGTGAGCAGATTGCTCAAAAACGGAATGGTCAAAAGTACTCGGATACCCAGACGTACGTGTATGAAGCGATTGATGAATCTTGAAGAAGCGAAAGAAGTATGGATGGATCGCGAAGCCTGGCGATCTGTCCTCTCTGACTACCCCGTCAGGGATACAGCGTGAAGATAGTTTAATATATCTGATCTAGAATAGGCTGTACACATTGTAGGATACATACAGAAAACATAAACAGTTAAAGCCACTTTGCATAAGTCCACCCATGCAATTCATACTTACTATTGGCTCCAAAACTCGCTTGTGTGCAGGTAAATAATTAATTATATTACTACAAATCAATTAAATTATGCAATCAGAAGAGATCTTGGGTTTTAGGCTTCCAATTACATAATATTTACAGACTAGGTAACCCCCCACGGCTTCGCTCGTGACAGTCGCTTGTAAATTCTACAATAATGCAATAAAATTTGTCCGATTTGTCGACATTTATGACCACTGCTGCGCTCTCCAGGGATGTAGCGTGATGATATATAGCCTATAGCCTTCCCCGATAAATGGGCTATGAAACACAAAAAGAATATTTCAAATCCGACCTTTAGTTCCTGAGATTAGCGCGTTAAAAGAAACAAACAAACAAATATACAAGCAAACTCTTCAGCTTTATAATAAAAGTATAGATATCAAACGGTTTTGGTTTGGTTGCCTCGGTAGCGAGGTAGGTAGTGTAGGTAGGTAGTGTATGCGACTGCCGCGACTAAGGTACAGGGTTCGTTCGATTCCCGGGTCGGAAATAATATTTGTGTGATCCAGAAATGTTTGTTTCGGAGTTTTAGAAATATATAAGGTGTTTTCTATGTATAATATGTTTTTAGAAATATATAAGCAAGTTTATCAGTCATCTAGATCCCATAACACAAGCTTATATTAGCTTACTTTGGGCTAGACAGGGTGCTGTGTAACAAAAAAAAAACTGTATGATAAATTGATGAATTTAACAAGACTATATACACAGAATATGTGAAATCCATTTTTTATTTGAAACTACTACTCGACATTTTTATTTTCCTGCTATAACCTACCAACTCCGCTACGTGGACGCTAACAGGCGTAGTTACCCTAATATGGGATCCATAAAACAGATATATTGAAATTTTTAACTTGTTAACATTACTTTCTATCGCAGAGCAAGTAATCATTGTCACTCGCGTCCGCCCTACTAAAGATGCCTTTTTCTATAAATACTTCACTGGATGATGATGATTTTACTAAGATAAGGTTTACCCCTTTTCTCATATGATTGCTCTGTACTGTTATGTACATATTTTACGAGTATGTAGTATATTATGTACTCCTCTAATAAAAATAAAGCTAACTAATAAGGTTAAAACGGCAAGAATGCATGAAAAGTACGAAAGGTATTTGTGGGAGGCTCAATGCGGATTTCGACGTGGAAGAGGTTGTATGGATCAAGTGTTTTCTCTCCGCATGATCGTGGAGAAGTTTCTGGCTGTTAGCCAGAAGGTGAATGTGTAATGTGCTTTTGTGGATCTGGAGAAAGCATTTGAAAACGTTGTGAGAGAAACTCTGTGGGGCTTGTCCGGATATGGTGTGGACGGCTCGTTACTGCCGGCAATACAGTCGCTTTATAAGTTATCACCTCTTTTCAACGTCTGTAAAGGCGTCAAACAGGGTTGTGTCATGTCCTCCTGGCTGTTCAGTGTTTCTGGACAGTTGCCTGCAGGAGTTGAAAGATTGGGATATGGGTGTGAATTTGGGTAATTGGTGTGCTGTATGCTGATGATGCGGTGCTCATGGCGAGTGGAGTGTGTAAGTAAGGGTCTTCGCTTGGATGCAAGTAAAACTAAGATTCTAGTATTTGAAAGAGATGATGTAAGAACTAAATGCGAGATCTGGGTAAACCAGCAACGTCTGAAGCAAGTGAATGAAATTGTGTATTTAGGGAGTACCTTTAGCGCAGATGGAAGATGTGATTCGGATGTAGAACGGCGAGTAGGTGCCGGATACAAATTTAACGGCCCTGTCCAATTAGTTGACCGACAAAGTATCGTAAAAGAAGCACGACTCGCGATTCATAACGCAGAGCTAGCGCCAACGTTGCTTTAGGCTAGCGAAACCTGGGTATGTCAGCAGATGCATGAAAGTAATTTGAATGCTGTGGAGATGTGATCACTTTGAAAATTGTGCGGCGTAACTTTGGCCGACCGAATACGTACGAAGTGATATGCAAAACGGCAACTTTGAATGAAAGTGTCAACGTTAAGCTGGAAAAGGGCGAACTCCGTTGGTTTGGAAACGTCCAACGAATGAGTGAGAAAAGATTGACGAAGAATATATATTGTGCGTAAGAAGAGGGTAGGTCAGGATCGGCCGAGACTTATTCATGAAACTGCAAGAAGCGAAAAAGGGATGCATGGATCACAAAGGTGATCTGTCCTCTCTGACTACCCCGTCAGATATACAGCGTGAAGATAGTAAGTTAGGTAATAAAAAAAAGTTTTATACCCAATGGTAAGTGCGGGTCTACTACACTTATTCAAATTTGATACTGATAAGATTAAACTGATAGAATATGGCTTGTGTACATTAGTTATTAACTTTTTTATCTACCGGCAGATAGGTACTTCAACACATAGGTACTCTGATTTAGAAAGATTTCAGATTGGCTGTTGGAGTTAAAGCTTATTTGGGGGGGGGGGGGGACCTGTGTAGCAGAAGATGCAGAGTGGGAAGAGAGATTAATTTAAGTCTCTCAGTAACATGTTGTGACTAAAAAAAATAATATACACCAAATGGAGGTGGTTCGAAACACAGGCTGAAAAAAAAGAATATGATATTGTAAATCCAATTTATTTTGTACTAGATGAACCGCACAGCTTCGCCCGTGGAATATTTCATATATTCATATATAAATGGGCTATCTAACACAAAAATAATTTTTAAATCCGACCTGTAGTTCCCGAGATTAGTGCATTCAACCAAACAAACAAACTCTTCAGCTTTATAATATTAGTATAGACGGAGAGACTGTAGTCTTTGTTCTCAATATAAGTATGCAGGGCCTGCGTCAATACCCACATTATTCAGTCAACCCGTGCCGTAGCTTGCATGTGAGATTGGTTTCAAGTTTTAAGTAGTGAGACCATTGGCGTGCATGTCATCGCTTATGACGTCAAGTCAACACTTTTTGGGTCTTGTAATAATAATATTACTTAATAATGGCGAGGAACCAAAAATAATAATTCATCTCTAAAAGAAAATTGTAATAAATATATGAACTAACAAACTAACAAAAGTTATAACTCGGTTCAGGCGCCAGGAGGATAAGTCCTACCAACTTTATGCACACGGATATCGGCGATAGAGATTGAGCTTCTAATCATAAGAGCAAGAACCAAAAATAATAGAATATATCTCTAGAAGAAAGTTTCTATATTTTTATAGGCGAATTGATTACATTATATACATTATCACTATTGGTATAATTTATTCCAGTGATTTAGTAAGCTAAAGATTAACTATTCACAGGTTTGAGGCGTGAAATTTAGAATAGTGAGATTGTAATAATAAAATAAAAGTTTCTTAATAATGGCGATGAGATTTGAACTAACAAACTAACAAACAAAAGATATAACTCGTTTCAGGCGCCAGGAGGATAAGTCCTACCAACTTTATGCACACGGATATCACTGATAGAGATTGAGCCTCTAATCATAAGAGCAGGAACCAAAAATAATAGAATACATCTCTAGAAGAAAGTGTCTATATTTTTATAGGCGAATTGATTGAATATACATTATAAACATTATCGCTATTGGTATAATTTATTCCAATGTTTTAGTAAGCTAAAGATTAACTATTTTCAGGGTTGAGGCGTGAAATTTAGAATACCCAGCATAATGACAGCTTATAAGTCAAAATATATATCGTAACATGATTCCAAACATGAGCCAAATCATTAAGTCGTTACATGGGCCTAATCATGAGTCGTGCATCATTATTAGATTAATCTACACAAAAATAATTCAAACTAAGTACCTGAAGGCGGTTACATTACCACGGGACTTGAAATCACATCTGCAGATCGCGACAGGTGTCGTCTCCACTAAAATGACGAGCCCGTAACCACATGGTCAGCATCCATGGCAAATTTTATCCAACAATAGAATTAATATATAAAAAAAAGTGCTTTTCAGCTGCAAAGAAAAGAAATTAATTCCATTAGATTTGGAAAAACAATTGGATATTTGTTTGTGATTTGAACACATAAAGAAAACTTACCACTTTCTTTAAGGAAAACCAATAAATCTTGAAGAGCAGGCAAATATTCCATTAACGCCTCTCCAAGCTTCGTAATTAGCTGTAAACAAGCGAATAAGCCTTTGTTAAACACACCATGTCATCGAGGTTATAAATGTGGTTCCAAAAATCCAAAGATCTTACCGAAATACATAGTTATCCTGATATAAACATTGATAAGAAGTCACAGGCGTGAACTTCCATTTACAATTTATAAAAGATTACTTCTTTTTAGCGAAGTTTAAAAAATATATTTACGACGACATCTTTTTGTCGGCGCTGTAGCTAGGCGAATGACGTTCCGTCACCACTGTCAAAAGACATTGACCAATTGACAGAACTATTTAAATTCATTCGTTCTAAGAACAGGCTAAGACATTCAAAAACATTCTGCCTACTCAAAACGTAAATTATATAAAATCGATGACACACGGAGCGAAAGAGTCAACAATCTACTCACCTCTCTCTCTAAATTCCAAGACTAACAATAACGTTCCAATGTAACGTTTTACAACGATACAGTCTTCCCCTCTTTTTTTGGTGAAATGGCCTGACATTTGTTTTCCATGTAGCCTAGGACTACGCACATGAAAACCAGTGGCAGTCGACAACAGGTCTAAGACACGCAAAGATGTTTCTGGGAAGCATCAGAGCGGGATGGTCCAAGAAACTGTGGACACATACCAGGGGAGCAGCTGCGAATAATCACGAGCAGCACCTTCACAGGATGAGGCTCACGGAAGACCCAACGTGCAGGGCCTGTAAGGACGCTGGCGAAACCATGCACCACCTGCTGTGCGAATGTGTGGCACTTGGTGCAAGAAGAATGAGTCTTCTGGGTCAAGCATACCCGACTCCGGAAGATTACAGGCACATCCCCCTAGGGAATATATTGAGGTTCATGGAGGCGCTGCATAGGCACTGGGGGGATGGGTGATGATGGAACGCAGTGCCTCAGTATTTACCGACCCCGGAAAAGATAAGATATCATATTAGACACAAATATTGTTTAACCTAAAGATATTTAGAGTTAATATCGTTATTTGCATATCTAGTGGCGACATCTGAGTGATATGAAAGTTTTGAACATTAGTACATTAAATAATAAATGATTATTGCCGAATACTTTTTGTACACTGCCATCTCGTCCAGGCTAAGCTAATATAAGCCATCTCGTCCAAGCTATGCTAATTAAGTTATAGGATATACTACTGATATACAGATAAGAATATGATATTTAGGAAATACTCTAACTCTGAAATACATATTTGTGGATGACATAAATGTTTTTGTCCCAACTTAGTGAAGCAGTTTTATACACTACCACTTATGCCACTGAGGCAGTGAATAAAAATAGGGCTAAAGGAATGTTTGTGACCTCTGTCTGGACTTCCAATCTCATTAATCATCTGAACTCACCTAATTCCTTTTGCTACATCATATGGTGAAGTTCTCCAAGCTTTAGCTTCAACTGTCTTCCCATCAGGTAATGTAACCACAATGTTCAGTTCTGGTTTCTTAGCTAAATCCTCGACATATTGTGCTTTATATTTGTCCCAGAGAGTGATACGTTTTTGGATGTACTCTGGCCATGGATTTAACTCTGATACTCCATCAGAATTATCCGGTTTCTTTTTCTTTTCTTTCATGGCTTTCTTTTGGGACTGCAAAAAAGTATATTATAAAATAAGACATTCCAATGCTAACAATAGATAATAATTATAAATATTGTAGGACACTTTATTACACAGCCCCAACTAGCAAACCAAGCTACTAAAAATAATAATAATGATTTAAAGGACCTACTTTTTACCACACTGTACAAAATTATGGTATGCTTAACCCAATATGTTTTAAAATGGGCCTCCAATTAAGTTACTTGTGTTATTACTAGATTCTCATAATATGTAACATACATTTTTTTAGCGTAAGACACTTTGAAATCATAACATACTTTCACGCCTTTATCCCCGAAGGGGTAGGCAGAGGCGGACTATACGCCCACGTTTCACCGTATGCTTTGCTTTTGAAACCATACCGTCTTTAATATATACAATAAGCTCATTGAAATGCAAATAAGAGATAAAACAATAAAGTAATTCTAAATTAATCACTATCTTTCAACGTCGATTTAGTAGGTTTCTTTGTATTCTTATTAGAATTTTGGGTTAGTTTAGTATGACTCCAATAGGAAGCTTTAATGATGAAATATTCAGTCTGATGTAAGCATTTTCTAAGAATTAACCTAGACGCGTTTACATTTAACTTAAATGCTTAATAATCTCAATAGGGGCAATGATACAATGTTAGCCATACACAAGATTAGATACAGAACACCATTCAATCCTAGAGAAAATTTTATTCACGGTAAAATGTTGACGAAAGTCCTACAGACCCATGTGGCATACGCGTAGTCCTTGCACCGGACCACACAGCCTCCACGGATCCCAATCAATTTTAACATAATTTACATAACATACAAATAAACTGTCTCAAACTAAATATAGTATTTTAAAGGCCTGCCTTTGAGTCAATATTTAATTTTTGAATATCTTCAGCAGCGGTATCACCCATTGCAGAACGTGTATCCAACAACTTTGACAAGAATAATAATGACAATGATGAAATGACAACTAAACAACTTTGACAGTTGACACTTTACTTTTTTTAGTTGTCTCCTTTTTTTTTAGTTGTCTTCGACCATCTTGGGCAGGCAAAGGAAACGTAGTCCATACAGCCTAGTCTTCAGTATTTATTATTTTCTTGTTATTTTGTTTTAGTGTTAGTCTAGTCGTTTGTCGATGTCAAGTCCTCAGTCCTAGGTCCTAGTCCGTGCCCCAATAAGGCAGTGGATCCCATATTGCAGCTCTCTATGGAAATTTGGCACTAACACAAACAACACCGCTATTCATTGCAATATATCACTTTCTTTAACTAATGCACTTCCGAACTCTTTATGTATAATATTCCACCATCCACCATCTTTGCGCCAAAAGTCCCTTAGTTGTCTCCGCTTTAATCTTGGCAAAAGATACTTTGCCCATACAGCTTTGATTAGTATTCTATTCATCTTATCCTCTCGTAAGATAAAAAAAATTAAGAGTGTGTGCTTAAGACCTGCACGGCAGAAGTGAAACTTCATTGACAGTCGTATTATTACGTATGAATTGAATATACTAATCACAGCGCACAACAGCGAAGAGCAGCTGACTATATCTATCTCGCTCGGGTACACTCTGCGTTTCCGAGTTCACCCGATCGAGCCTTTCACCTCAGATCGTGACGGATCAGCCATAACTTACTAACTACAGAAAAATGTGTGTGCGGTGCGCCAAAAAAGAAATTTTCACTTCCCGTTGGTATTTTGCGGAGGTGTCATGGTGGGACATTTTTTTATTTTTTACAGCGCCGTCTAGCCCAAAGTAAGCTAATATAAGCTTGTGGTATGTGATCTAAACGACTGATAAACATACTTATATATTATAAATACATTACAAATAACACCCAGACACAGAATAGTAGTCCTCCGGACCTCCCTCCGAACCTCCGGACCTCCCTCCGAATCAGGGACTAGTGCCACCGGTAACGCCTGGAGAAGTCCTGACTGCGCTTCGCCGCATGAAGAATCGGAAAGCTGTCGGACCCGATGGAGTCCCCATCGAAGCCTGGAAGGCGATGGGTCCTCGCGGTGTGGGCATCTTAGTAAACCTTTTTAACCGCATACTCCTCAGCGGGCAGATCCCAAACCAATGGAGACTGAGTATAATTACTCCAGTCTTCAAAGGTAAGGGGTCAGTGCAGGAGTGCGGGAGCTACCGCGGTATTAAGGTGATGTCCCACACCATGAAGATCTTCGAGAGGATTATAGACTCTCGGATCCGGCAGGAGTGTACTCTCTCGGAGTGTCAATATGGGTTTCGCCCTGGTCATGGGACCACGGACCCTGTTTTTGCCCTGAGGGTTGTCGCAGAGAAATACAGGTCGAAGAACACGCCTCTGCACTGTTTGTTTCTAGACATGCAGAAGGCCTTCGACTGTGTTCCTCGTGCGATGATCTGGTGGGCACTGCGGTCCAAAGGGGTTCCAGAGGTCTATATTGACACTATCCGGGACATGTACTGTGACTCCGATTCAATGGTTCGGACTGCTGTTGGCGACACGAAACCCTTCCCCATCACCGTCGGGGTACACCAGGGTTCGGTCCTTAGTCCGCTACTGTTCAGTGTAATATTAGACGAATTGTCGGACAGCATCAGAAACCCACATGAGCAGCCTCCATGGTTGCTCATGTATGCTGACGATATTGCGCTGGCAGACGCGGACAGGGGCAGATTGGTGCGACGTGTAAAGGCGTGGAAGGAGACGCTTGAGAACGGCGGTCTGAAACTAAATGTGGCGAAGACCGAGTACTTGGCAATAAACTCGACAGATCCCACATCCGTCCGCATAGGCGGTGATTTGGTCGAGCGAACGGACCAGGTTAAATACCTGGGATCTGTTTTTCACACGTCCAGTGACATCGATTGCGATGTCAAGTCACGCATTGCTGCCGCGTGGGCCAAATGGCGGGAGATGACCGGTGTCATTTGTGACCCTAAAATGCCGATCCGGTTGAAGGGACAGGTCTACAAAACCATTATTAGACCTGTCCTTTTACATGGCAGTGAGACGTGGCCGATATTGGAGAGACACAAGCAGGAGCTGCGTGTCACGGAAATGAAGATGCTGCGGTGGATGTGTGGGGTCACGCGGATGGACCGCGTGAGATACTCTCGCATCCGCGGCAGCCTTCACGTCCGTGACATTGCAGACAAGTTGCAAGAGTGTCGCCTTCGTTGGTATGGTCACGTCTTGCGGCAACCGCCGGGCTACGTAGGTAACAAATGTCTGGCCATGTCAGCCCCGCCGGGTCCCGGTAAGAGGGGAAGACCCAAGAAGTGCTGGCTTGACGTCGTAAGGGATGACATGCGTGCCAATGGTCTCACTACAGGGGATGCCGAAGACCGTGCGAAGTGGAGAAGAAAATGTAGGAAAGCGGACCCCGGGCGTCGCGAGACGCAACTGGGACAGACGCTCGGATGATGATGATGACAGAATAGTAGTACCTACTATTATAAATCTTCGGCCACGAGCCACCAATGTAACGGCTACAAACACGGCATCAGAATCCATATCGTAAATCTGCTCGCTATCACGATCATTTCATATCATTCGAATGCTGTGTCCATGTTCGGGTAACAGTCCCAGAAGTGACGGAATTCTATGGATAGGTCGTTTCCGTTCTCCAATCCATTAGAAAACATTTTTTACAGTTATACAACAGATTATAATGACAGAATGTAACGTTAAATTCTATTCTACAAAATAAAATTACATTGCAAAAGACAATAAAAATTCAAAAATACCCAAATTAAACGTTTAATTGAACATAAATATCTGTTGAACCTAAATAAATAATAGTATTCTTTACGTAATCGTTCTCTAGTCTACCTATTAAATAAAAAAGTTAATAAAAATTATAACAATGTCGTTAGATGCGGTCACGCGTATGATGAATACTTTAAAAAATTTCGAAAAGAAATTGGATAAGCTACAAGAAGATGTAGATTATCAAGGGCAGACACTTTTAGATGTCAGAATAATGGTAATGAACTTATCTGCAGGAAATATAGTCAGCCCTGATGCTAAATCCGAGGGCAGCAAACGACCACGTAATACTACAGCGAATACGTACGAAAACAAAGAAAATAAAACTCATTGCACACCCATAGTTGACAAGACCCACTACACACCGACGGCTGATAGACTAGGTAGACATAGTGGATTGAAGTCTTTACCTACAAAATTAAACCCATATCAGAGAAGAAGGCTGTCCTCTTTGGAAAACCCAACACAAAATCAGATGCGTAAAGCAGAAACAAGTCAGGCGCACATGCAAAGGCACAGGCAGGCCGAGGCTGTACGCAAAGTTAATGCTGCTAGGTTACACAAGAAGAAATCTGAAAGAAAGGCCCCAATAAATAAAGTGGCTAACTAGGTACTTATGTAGTACCGTTAAAAGTAAGCTATGTGGTGTATGGAATGACCGAACGAAGGTTATGATTTTTAAAAAGCATTTTTTTAATACTATCCAAAAAGATTATAATTTTTTTTAAATTTAACCTATTGAGGATTTTTTTTTCGGGGACTCAGCCGATTCCCGCCCATAGGAAGATGGAAAGGCACCTAGAGGTTTTAGGTGATAAGTAGGAATCTGGCACGGCATCCACGAGAAAATCCTCACGGATACGTGAATCGACACGAAAAAATAAGATTAAAGGTTGTTGAAGTTGAAGAAATAAAGTTTGTTGGGATAATTATAAGTAAAAGAATAAGTAGTAAATTTCCGATATACTTAATACCTTATTGCAATATTCTATCATTTGATTATTAGTACTCTGGAGTTGCAAACGTCCATATTTCGGTGACCACTTTCGATCAAGCAGGCTTGTCACTACATAAGTGTTTAAAAAAACTTCGCTCTATCATCCCGTGTACCATATAGCTTATTAATTCGCTCAGTAATTATTTTGATACGTTTAAAATGTCTACCATTTTATATGCTGTTATTGTTACACAGAAAACAGTCTTTCACTGTGATTTCAGTTAGTTTTTATTGCTTAAGATCCTACAAATAACTAACTATATCCACGCTGTATCCCTGATGGGGTAGTCAGAGAGGACAGATCGCCAGGCTTCGCGATCCATGCATACTTCTTTCGCTTCTTCAAGATTCATCAATCGCTTCATACATGCACGTCTGAGTATCCGAGTACTTTTGACCTTTCCGTTTTTGAGCAATCTGCTCAATCCTACAAATAAATCCCCATTTACTACCTACTATGGCACCACAATTCCAGAGTACACCTCTCTCAGTCGCAAGTGTGGCAACATAGAGAGCAGGTTGCTGCTACCTTTAGGGTGATACGATTCGAGTACAAAGGCGAGCTATAGGGTGGTTGTCAAGTTTCTACGCGTCACAGGAGACGGCGCCTCCTTGTGCATGTTCTAGTCCACTGTTTGTAAAAAGGTTTGTGATCTGTGAAATTGTTTGGTATGATGCCCACACCTGAAGGTCGACACAGACATAATGTTGCGAGTGTTTCTTTGCGTCTAGAAAGTAGATAATTATATGATAAGGTCTATAAGGGCGTTCTTCTGCTTTTATAATTGTGTGCTTCAAAAGGATTCTTTATAGGTTTTTGCGGAAAAGAATTGTCAGCGTAGTGTTGTAAATGTCTATAGGTTATGGTGGGTGACCTCTTTCGATCAGGTGGACCGTATGCTTGTGCACCTTTGATATATAAAAGAATCCTGTCGCACACTTTCAATTTATTTGTTAACAGTACTTACTACATACTCTACTACTAGAAGCGCTCGTTGCGCTATTTACAAAAGAAGCTTCAAACGGCACATTAAGATGTTGATTCCGGTTGCCTGTATATGGTAATTTTTTTTTAATGGGACTAATCCCACCCACATTCCCATTACTGTGACTCCTGTTAACCAGGATCTACAGCAATGACCAAAACACCAGAAAAGTTACACCGAGCTCGATCTCGGTGATGTCCCAGGAGAAGTTAGCATGTCCCGGAACCCGCAACGAAATTAATCAGAAGATAATGTGTGGAAGTAAGAAAAGAACGGAATGCCTCTTCCCTCCTTTGCAAAGCGGGAGACCTGGAAAGCAACTAGGTGTAAATCCTATAGAAATAGGGAAGCACTACGGTAATAGTATATTACGGGTCCTATGTGAGCTATGTTTGATTCCAGTAATATGTATGGCAGAAACGTTTAAAAGCACGAAAATTTACCCTCGATGCCACGAGATCCGCATAGTAAACTACTCCCGACGTTACTTGTAAACAATTAGGCATATTATATCGCTCATTTTGCCAAATGCTACACTCCCAAAGTATATGATGGGCGGTCTGATCATATTTGGCGTCAGCAGTTGTACACTGACAGAACGGTGACTCAACCAGCTTAAACGAATGTAATTTGCTCCTAAAGTTACCATGTCCCGTGAGAAATTGAGCAACACAGTGATTAACCTCCAGCCAGGTTATTCCCAGGCGTTCACGAACGTCTGGGAAAAACTGGTAGAGGTTTGATGGAAGTGTTCCAACGCAGCTGCCATTCGTCTAAAAGTTCTTCACGTACATTATCACGATACAGTCTGGCAATTATATGGCGATCTCTTTTTAACAAAAACCTATCATCCATGCCATCCTTAGCCGACTAGTATAAAGCCGCGCGTCTCTGAATTTCGAGATCAACCGGGAGGACCCCTGCCATCACCGGCAGAGCCTCCGTGCTAACCGTCCTGTAGGCCTTGCATAAAAATATCAATACAAGGCGTTGACTTTGCAGTAACTTTAAACGTACAGCACCAATAGTAGCCTTATCTGCCCATACCGCGGCGCCCCGTAACACATACAGCCCAGATAAGTGGCCCCGTAAACGACCTTCAGTGTTTTGAACGAAAGTCCCCATGTAGCAGTAGATATTCTCGACAACGCATAGAAGCTATTTTTAGCCTTTTCACCTACAGTTTTTATGTGCTCAACGAATGCAAAATTTCTCTCTAAAATCAATCCTAAGTGGCAAACTGAAGTTTTATTTTTAATGTAAACGTTATTGAATTTAATGCGCGGTGGTACTTTCAAACTTCCTTTCAAAAGCAACTGAAATGTTTTGTTGCGTGCAAAAAATAACCTGTTTCGTACGCCCCACTCCGCAACGACGACGCGCAAACACGTGAGGGCTAAGCTCTCGAGTCCCGCACGAGTATTCGACTGAACGAGCAGCATACCGCCATCGGCGTATCCTGTCATTGAACAGCCCTCCGGTAATGGTAAACTGAAAAAGTCATCAAATCCTAAGTTCCACAAGTGTGGGCCTAGCATAGACCCCTGAGGACAGCCTTTTGTTAACGTTTTGGTAGCAGAATAATGACCTAATGTTAAAGTTGTTGTACCTTGTGAAAAATATGAATAAATAAGAGAGTAAATATTTCTATAGCAACCGCGAGACTAATTTCATTAATAACATTGGCCACCAAGCGTTTTTGAAAGCCCCGGAAATATCTAGGAAGGTGGCCAGCACATATTGAGAAACCGATGAAGTGACAGTCTTTCGCACTGATATCGCTGCGGCAATAGTAGATTTTCCTACTGTAAATCCAAATTGATTTTCGTGAAATTTAATACCGCCCGGCAGGAGCCGGGGTACTATGAGACGCTCTAAAAGCTTTCCCAAGGAGGGCAACAATGTGATCGGTCGGTACGACTTAGGGTCATCAGGCGGCTTGTCGCCTTTTTTAGGAATAATCCGAATATAGCCACATCGCCAAATACGGGGGAACACTCCCTCGTAAATAACCGGTAACATTTAATATTACTTCACCCGACAGCTTGCAAGCCTCCTTTATCATTTTGTTAGATATTTTATCGTCACCCGACGCCTTACCCATGGACAACGACCTAACAATTTCGAGGAAATCATCAGAAGTTGGTAGGTCTGACTGGGGTGAGTATGGTGGCTCAAGGGCCCACTGTCTTATCTGTCGGTGATAATCACTATCGTTCTCCGAGCAGTCGTCGGGTATAAGAGAATCCAAGAGGTAATCCGCGGTTTCCTTCAGACCTATAGTATGCGAGTTGTTAATTTTGATATTACGTACATAGGCAAGATCAACAGAACGGTTAGCCCTAAACTCATGGTATATAGGCGACCACGGACCCTCAGCTTCCAGCCCATGCACTAGTTTACGTAGAAAATTACCCTTTGATTTTTCAACAGCCGCCCTGTGATGGGACCTGGCAACTCTAAGAGCAAGTAAAGCGCTATTGTATTCCGCACCGGCACTAATTTTATGCTTTTTAAAATAATATAATTTTCTACGAGCTCTCCGGAAACGCCTTCGAAGCTCAGCTAAACGATCACTCCACCAATCGCATCTCCGAGTGTTGTTAATAGATCCACGACCAATGGCCACGTCGGCACAGTAGGTAAAAGTTATTGACATTAACGAAGCACTCTCTTCGACAGACAGGTTACCACGACCAAAATCTATAGCGTGAGCCGCAAACAGAGAACCAAAGAGCTCCCAGTTTGCGCCCTTACTTTTATATTTGAAATTACAAGTAGTACTTTGCGCCTCTCGTGCATCACCGGGTAAGAGCTTTTAAACGATTAGACGATGGTCACTACAGGACGCATCCGGGAGGACACGCCATTCGGATATCGAGACGTCGCCGCGTGAAAGCGTCACGTCAATAGAAGACTCACCCATAGGGCCGCAAAAAGTAGGTGGTGCATTGGGACAATTGTGTATAGATAAATTCATTTCTGCAATGAATTCTTCGACGGCACTGCGCCGGTCCCTATCGAATACACGTAGTTTGCCATACCATAATGTAGAAGAGGCATTGACATCAGCGCCTATGATTATTCTTTGACCCGCAAGAGACTGCAGGACGTGCGAAGATGGTGTAAGTGAGGATCGATATGATGTGAATATTGAAAGTAGCAGCTCACTGAGATGTCATGAGGTTGCTTAAAGATGTTACAGTAAAATTTGTACTAGAAACATAAATCCTAGCTCGTGCCTTGGCATGTAATTGTACCACTCTGTTACGCAGGTGAGCGCTCTGATATTGTTCCTGTAAGAGGACAATGTCTAATTTGTTCTCTATTACTAGGCGGTCCAGTTCCGCCGTGGCTGCCTTATCGTTGTGTAAATTAAGCTGTCCTATAATTAGATTTTTCATGTTCCAAGTTTTTTTTTTGTTTATTAAATGAAACAACTACCGGTAGTTTGTGCTCAGAATGAGCTGCTGCAGCCTATGCTTATAGGTATGACACTCGCGAGAGCCACAACGGTGGTCATGGGGCTTTTTAAACCTTTTGCAGGTTATACAGATGGGTTTAAAGTCAGGACTGTCTTTGTGTGGACATGCTCGTGTATCATGTTCCTCGCCGGAATTAGCACAGCTGGGTGACTTGCTGGTACAAAATTTGTGAACATGACCGTATTATTGACAGTTCATACAATGCACTACCTCGAATCATCGATAAATCTACAAGTGGCCCAATCAATAAATAATTTTCTTCGTGGCCACCAAACGATTCCGGATCTCCGGCTCCAGCTCCAAACACACCCACGAACGACCGTTAGCTAAACGACGCCTACGAACTATTTTGGAATTCTTAATAAAGTCCTCGCTAATTTTTAATTCGTCCTTAATGTTTTGGCGATATAAGGCTCTAATAAAGTCATGGTCTTCCATAGACCCAGGAACATCTTTAACTTTACGACCCTTGGGTTTTTCTAAGCGCAAGCCCGCCGATTTGATTGCGTCCACTGACTCCTACTTCTTGAGTTGGCTTTCGCTCGCAACACGAAGTACTACTACCGATTTCGCGGTATTTTAATGCCTACTATTTGGAAGCCATCGTCACTGGGCTTGATAGCTTTCATAAGTGCCTGTTTAGTCGCGGACGCCGTTGTGAACTCCGTTGAACGATCAGGCGCGGGGTAAGTCACCACACAGGGTCGGGCTGGAAGAGCCTTCACTGCTGCTGGGGCGGAGGCTGATTTAGCTGGCAAACGTAACCTTAGTTTATCCGCATATGACATTTTTGGTTGCTGACATTTAAGTGCTTGCAGTTCTTTGGCCATATTTGCCACCTTAGTTTCGTTGCATGACGATTTTAATGCCAGAATAGAAATAATGCCGGTCAAGCGCTGGTTTAAATCCATGATAGAAGTTTTATTAGACAAAGTGATTCGCGATCCCTGATCGTTGATTATATTATTTATTGTAGCAATATAACTGTTTGCCTGCTCGACTAACGTGCAATATTCGCCTTTATTATGGTATTCCGACAAGTCACTATTGACCAATTTAACTGATTGTACCCGTTTGTTTATATCTTCGGGTGTTTGGAAAACCGGAGACATTTTACTAAAAAGTCGTTTTGCCGGTGGCGACCTTATAGTAGCACATACGCGTATACCTCCCCCTCTATCGGGAGGTTCATCTCGAAAGGGCATTATTTTTTAACACTAATTATACAGCACAAATAAAAAAAAAGTGTCTAAATAAAGTGTAAACAATAAAATTATCGGCGCAACTTAATTCACTGATACCCACACTTTAGAATGAAAATCAAAATAAAACTTACCGATTGATAAATAGCAATATTTACGCGATTAACGACAATAAAACCAAGTTTCACTTACGTGTTACCGAAACACAATCACTAAAATAACACATAAACCAATTCACGAGCTGGGAATACAAAGTTAAACCAAAAAAAAAATATTAAAATTACGGAGCGCTCGCACAGACCCGCTTGCTCAACAAGAGCGAGAGGGAAGAGTGTATATGGTAAGTTGAAATTTCAATAGCAGGTCGGTAGCAACCTGCGCCTGTTTTTTCTACACTGTAATGGGCTTAGAGCTTGACAATCTGTCCTCTCTGACTACCCCGTTAGGGATACAGCGTGAACATAATTAGATGATTAAAGCGTTTATTAAAAGTATGAAAAAATATTAATCGGACAAATGAAAAATATATTCGGAGACTATTGATAAAAAAATCTGTACTGACATTATAAAGTTGGAGAGTTTGTATGTGTTGTTTGGTTGAACGCACCAATCTTAGGAACTACTGGTTCGAATAGAATAAATGTTGGATAGACCATTTATCGAGCAAATAGACTATATACCATCAAGCTACTACCTAGGAGAGCAGGGCAGTAATGATAAATGTCAGCAATACAATGACGGACGTAAGTAGATATATCTGAGATGTGAGAGCTGAGGGACCACACTTTAAGGGCAGTAGTTTTTGGTGTATTTCTTTACCAATTCCCAGATTAGTTCCACAATTGTTTCAAGACTATTACTATTGCTCTGTGGCGCGGTGGGAGTGCATCCGACTGCTACGCAAGAGGTAGTGGGTTCGATTCCCACCCAGGATAAAACTTTGTGTGATGAGCACGATGGTTTAATCTGTGTCTGAGTGTTATTTATCTATACTACTTATGTATGTATTTAGAAATATTTAAGTATGTTTATCAGTTATCTAGATCCCATAACACAAGCTAATATTAGCTTACTTTGGGCTAGATGGCGCTGTGTGAAAAGTGTCCCACAATATTTATTTATTTATTATTTTATTATTAAAACATACCTACTGTTTTTATTTTGTGAAATACGACCATGGTCCCTCACTAAACATGCGTAATTTAATGTGCTAGGTACAACAAATTATACTATAGTCGCTTTTTCCCGTTTGTTATTGCTAAACAGCTTACTCTTTTATTTCCGAAAATGCGTCTGGACATAGGATGTTCAAGATTATAACTAAAAGTTCTTATTTCCCTTTATTCATAAACTAGCTGATGCCATACTCATACTATATAGTTTTCACGCACCTGTTTCCCCTATTGTTATAGTATTTTATCCTGATAAACATAAGTAGGTATGCCACCGCGGATTTTTCTTACACAATTACATCATACATTAATTTAGTATA
Organism: Thumatha senex; assembly: GCA_948477245.1. Classification (NCBI taxonomy): domain Eukaryota; kingdom Metazoa; phylum Arthropoda; class Insecta; order Lepidoptera; family Erebidae; genus Thumatha; species Thumatha senex. The sequence goes on along the minus strand of OX419739.1, from coordinate 21,865,170 downwards.
TCTTAAAGGATTTATGCAGAGTTTTTGCTCACAGACGGCGTATTACTTATATCCGATACCTCCAACAAATATCGTTATAGCGAATGAATACAAAAACTTAACAAATTATACCTAAGCTAAAACTTTCTTCGAGAACCACTCTATGCATTGGTGAAAACAGCATGAAAATCGGTGCAGCAGTTTTTGAATTTATCGCGAACAGACAAACTTAGACGGCGGAGGACTTTATTATATAATTTATTTAGAGTTTTATTTATTTATTTAAACTTTATGCACAAACATATTGTACAACGGCGGACTTAATGCCAACGGCATTTTCTACCAGTCAATCTTAGGGTGGTGCAGAGAGTTTCTAGGTAGGTGCATACAATGTGAAAAATATATACTATGGTACATAATCCCATAGATAAATAACAATAAACTTTATATTATAACATATATTTAAACACAAATACAAATATCATAACTATAAAATACATACAATATTACCCTATATAAATACATACTTATTTATTTTATCTATCACGCCTTATCCCCGAAGGGGTGGCAGAGGCATATATATTATATGCCCACTTTTCACCATGTACATAATTAATACTTAAACTTACTGAGATGATTCTGCCAATAGTTGTGCTTATTGCTTGCCCACTTTTCTTTAGGTAGACATCCTAATATCAAGAGGCAGAGCATTCCAATAGAGGAAACATTGAATGAAGAATGATGAATGAACAAGACCGGAAAAGTGACTAGGGCATAAAAGAAGACGATTATTAGATGAGCGTAAAGTTCTAGTATGGTTGTCACAAAAAATTGGAAATGTGATTTTAAATAAACAGGTGCATTAGGAGAAAACAAAATGGAATACAACACAGTCGCTGACTGCACCGCTGACGTATAGGCAACCAATTCAATTTTGAGCGAAAGGCTGACACGTGATCATACTTACGTAGGTTGTGAACGAATCGAATGCAATTGTTGAGAAGACGGTCCCAGTTTATTGAGCAGATCTGCATTCAGGTCGAAATAACATACATCCCCATAATCTATTATAAGTAATACCAATGTCTGCACAAGCGTCACCTTGGTCGTGATGGGTAAAAAGTTTTTCAAACGATACAGTGACCTCAAAGTCCCCGTAACCTTTTGGCTAAGGTTAGCGACCTGCTTCCTCCAACTAAGGGTGGAGTCGATGTACAAACCCAAATCTTCACATCAGAGCTTACAGGAATAACAGTTCCATCAAAATAAACAGGTTGAAGATTAAGGATGTCAACCTGGCTAATCATTCGTGATGACCCCACAATAATAGCCTGGCATTTACCAGGGTTGACAGATAATCCAAACCTGTTAGACCATTCCCCAATTGCTCTCAAATCTCGATTCACATCATCGATCGCTGTAGAAAGAGACTCTACTTTGGCTTGGGTGTACAGTTGTAAGTCATCAGCATACAGATGAAACGTTTCTATCCGAACAAGACAAGTTGATGTCACCATATTCAACTACTTTACTTGTGTAAACGTCTCGCACCTATAAATATTCAATGAAGTCGTTCGGTAAACGACACTCAATTATGATTTAAAAAGAAACCATATTTGTTTTGTGTATGACAAGTCATTTGACTTGACTTTTAACTGATTTTAAAAGGGAGTAGGTAAGTTCTCAATAGGCCTTGGGTTATCTTTCCGAGGGCTCGGGCTTACCTGGTTCCAAACATGTCCCTGGTTTTAGTTGGTAGGATGGCACTATATTTAAGCACAGGCTTTGTTTAGTGTGGGATCAGTTTACCGTTGTACCGAAGATATATTTATTATTATATATTATTATAAATTTTGGTATAATAATCAAATTAATGTTGTAAGGTGGGGGGAGGACATATCTGATGAATACAGGTTGGAGTGTGGGGTGAGGCAGGGGGGGATCTCCTCACCTGCACTCTTTAATGTATATATAAACAGCCTTATCGTAAAGGTTCCACTGTCCGTTCCTCCGTCTCTCTATCACCAGGCATGAAACGTGATAGTTAGACAAAAGAAAATTTCACACAATAATATATTTCTGTTGCCGCTATAACAACAAATACAAAAAAAAACATAATAAAATAAATATTTAAGTAAGTAAGTAAAATCTAAATTAGTAAAGCGACAAAGCATCGTAAAAGAAACACGACTATCGATTCATAACGCAGTGCTAGTGCCAACGGTGGTTTACGGTAGCGATACCTGGGTATGTCAGCAGATGCATGAAAGTAAATTGAATGCGGTGGAGATGCGATCACTTCGAAAATTGTGCGGCGTAACTTTGGCCGACCGAATATGTAACGAAGTGATATGCAATATGGCAGGTTTGAATGAAAGTGTCAACGTTAAGCTGGAAAAGGACGTGCTCTGTTGATTTGGACACGTCCAACGAATGAGTGAGGAACGATTGACGAAGAATATATATTGTGCGAAAGTAGAGGGTAGAAGAAGTCAGGGTAGGCCGAGACTTACATATGAGACCACCAGATTGCTCAAAAACGGAAAAGTCGAAAGTACTCGGATACCCAGAGTGCATGTATTAAGCGATTGATGAATCTTGAAGAAGCGAAAGAAGTATGCATGGATCGCGAAGCCTAGCGATCTGTCCTCTCTGACTACCCCGTCAGGGATACAGCGTGAAGATAGTTTAGTTTTTAGTTTAGAAACACAATATAGTCAGACTAATATTAGACATCTTTGTATAACAATTGGCGACCTTATCGCGCATGGCAATCTCTTACAGGCAAACTTTGAGAGAGGCTCCCATACTACAAACGTGATTATAATGGTACAAAACCCGTCGTACATGGGTTTGACTCGTACTTAGCCGGAATTTTACAAATAACATAGCATTATTTGTAGACTACCAAATTACCGCAGTTACTTTCAAAGATGATGGGTAGGCAGACAAATAGAGCTCCCGTATAAACAGACTTTGTAAATAGTGCCTGTCAACTAAACAGCCCTATTAGCATAAATTACCTGTGCTTATGTTTAAAAGACTATATTATCCGACAACTTTACTTCCATTACTAACGCGGAACATTTTCTATAACAGACCAGAATTTTATTTTCCAAAGCCCAACTTCCTGCGTGATGTTTTTAAAACTTTTCCTCCCACTTTTATTTTTAATACAAAATCCAGTGCAAGCGAAAGATGACACGACTATTAATTTTATTAAACTGTTTATTGTAAATGAACAGAAACCTACACATTTGATCTACGGCGGATTGTCATGTTGGAAGAAAAGTGAGTAACGCATGTTTTTTTTTATTGTAAAGTGAACTAGTTATTGCAAATACAGTCAGTTCTGAGATGGGTGGGTGGCCTATTGTGGCGTTTCTATTTACGAGCGTTTTCTTGCTTCGAAAAGTACGTTCTAACCCGACCGTTAGTAACACGGTTGTCGTCACTTTGTCCCACGCAATAGGTGGTGAGCCTATTACCGTGTTGAAATGGACAGGCGCAGGTTGTAGCGACCTGCTCCTGACAATTTTCAAGCCGTTCATAAGGCCTTTAACTTGGTTTTTCGAGTGCGATGATACTGGCCACCGGGCCCGACGACTTAACTTGCCCTCCAATTACTCGTAAGTGGAAATGACGCAAAGTGTTCACCTATATGAGAACTAACTATAGCGACAGTTGCTAGTGAATACTGAGTCAGCGGGGCTCAAGAGCTTTGCGAAAATTTTCAACTGCAGGTAGCCACTACATGTCTGTATTTATAAACATGCCTCTGTGGCGCGGTGTGAGTGTATCCGACTGCTACGCAAGAGGCCGAGGGTTCGATGCCCACCCAGGATAAAACTGTGTGACGAGAACGATGGTTTTAAGTAAGTAAGGTATTTTTTTTTCGGGATTAATTTAACTAACATTCGTATATTATTATATAATTATAAATATTTGGAAATATATAAGTATTTATCAGTTATCTTGTTACCATAGTACAAGCTCTGCTTAGTTTGGAATCAGATGACGTGTGATTTGTCCCAACGATATTTATTTATTATTTTTGCATTAGGATGTTTAATGATTATCAATCACGCCGTATCCCCGAGGGGGTGGTAGAGGCATATTATATGCCCACTTTTCACCGTGTGCATTCGTGACCAGCCATAGCGAAAGTTGCTTAACGCACTGATCCTTTCCAGAACACTGAGTCATCGGGGCCACGAGCGCTTGCTTAGGATCCCCATCTATTACGTGTGGCTAAAATAAAATAGGTGAAATTTAACTTAATAGTTTGCATTTACCTCTTTGGGAAAATCGCTCAAAGACTGTAGTGACAGTCAATTTACACCGATGTTAGGCTTCGCGATCCATGCTTACTTCTTTTACCTTCCTTCAGATTCATTAATCGTTTCATACATCGGTGTGCTTTCGACATTTTCGTTTTTAAACAAAGTAATGATTTAGTGCTCTTAAATCGTAGTAGGCAAGGCTGAAATGTATTTTAACCCCAGACGCAAAAACTGGGGCGTTATAAGTTTGACGTCCATGTAATTGTAATGTGTAATTCTGTGGCATCGTAGCTCTCAAAGGGATGGACCGATTTCGATGCAGTTTTTCATTTGAAAGCTTATTTCCTTGCTGTGGTTCTTAGCTATATTTGGGTAACTAACTAACTAACTATCTTCACGCTGTACCCCTGACGGGGTAGTCAGAGAGGACAGATCGCCAGACTTCGCGATCCATGCATACTTCTTTCGCTTCGTCGAGATTCATTAATCGCTTCATACACGCACGTCTGGGTATCCGAGTACTTTTGACCTTTCCGTTTTTGAGCAATCTGCTCACGTGGTCTTCATATGTAAGTCTCGGCCTTCCCTGACTCCTTCTACCCTCTACTTTTGAACAATATACATTCTTCGTCAATCGTTCCTCACTCATTCGTTGGACGTGTCCAAACCAACGGAGCACGCCCTTTTCCAGCTTAACGCTGACACTTTCATTCAAACCTGCCATATTGCGTATCACTTCGTTACGTATTCGGTCGGCCAAGGTAACGCCGCACAATTTTCGAAGTGATCGCATCTCCACAGCATTCAATTTACTTTCATGCATCTGCTGACATACCCAGGTTTCACTACCGTAAAGCAAAGTTGGCACTAGCACTGCGTTATGAATCGCCATTCGTGCTTCTTTTACGATGCTTTGTCGCTTTACTAACTGGGACAAAGCACCGTTAACTTTGTTTCCGGCAGCTACTCGCCGTTCTACATCCGAATCACATCTTCCATCCGCGCTAAACATACTTCCTAAATACACAATTTCATTCACTTGCTCTAGACGTTCCTGGTTTACCCTAATCTCGCATTTAGTTCTTACGTCACTAGAACCTTAGTTTTACTTGCATTCAAGCGGAGACCCTTACTTTCACACCCCTCTTTCATATTAGTGACTAATGCCTGTAGGTCGGCTTCTGATGAGGCCATGAACACCGCATCATCAGCGTACAGCAGACAGTTTACTGTAAAGTCACCCAAATTCACACCCATATTAAAATCTTTCAACTTCTGCAGGCAACTGTCCAGATACACTATGACCAGCCCTGTTTGACGCCTGTACAGACATCAAAAAGAGGTGACACATCCCCCCCTACTCGCACGCAAGCCTTACAGTCCCTATAAAGCGACTGTATTGCCCGCAGTAGCGAGCCGTCCACACCATATCCTGGCAGCAAGTCCCACAGCGTTTCTCTCACAACGTTATCAAATGCTTTCTCTAGATCCACAAAAGCGCAGAAAACCTTCTGGCTAAGAGCCAGAAACTTTTCCGCGATCATGCGGAGAGAAAACACTAGATCCATGCAACCTCTTCCACGTCGGAATCCGCATTGAGCCTCCCATAAATACCTTTCAGACTTTTCTTGTTTCGTGTCGTTATAAACTTTGCATACACCTTACTAGCTAAGCTGACCAAGCTGATCGCCCTGTAGCTGGAGCAGTTTAGGCGCGAGCCTTTCCCTTGCTATATTTGGATAAGCTCTTTTCAAAAATGAATGTAAGGCATTTTTGGCGTATGATTACTCGATTAAGTGCTTAACGCGTGCCAGTATCATCGTTAAATGACAATTTATGGATAACTTCGAGTTGATGCTGCAACCAGAATGGTCTCTAGGGAACCCGACTCTTCGAAAACTCACAGCAGCCTAATCGTATTTGGGTTCAATAGATTAGTCTCAATGAGTACCTTGCATGTTATGATATTGCGATACGGTCACGTTGACCCGGATCTCCAACCAGCTTGGTCTCCAAAAAACTCGACTCTTTGAAAACTCATACTTTTTAAGGGTTTTTCCTTAAACTAGAAGTATTTTTTGGTTCAGGGGCTTTTTTAATTTTGATTTATTTTTCATTATTTGCAATTCCTTATCTCAATAAGACAATTAAATGCTAAGTCTGTTCTGTACACGATATTTTATTTCATTTTCCAGACATAATAATCAAACTGGTGGTAGAAATGTCAATGACAGGGGTGAGAACATCAGCATCGTTTGCTCCCAGACCAAAGTATCAAGATCACCAGATCATGTACCTCACTGATCTTAGCTGTCCTCTGTCGAAAAACGTCCTTTCTTATGTAAGTTAGAAGTACCGCAACACGTCAAACCAGTAAGCAATAGGACATAACGAGTGTGACGAAGATATTCAGATTAGAGACAGCGCGAGAGCATGTGTCCTGGGGATATCATCCACTGGAGCTCACCGGTTTTCAAGCACACAGGTGGAAAGAAGACACCATGTGGTTTCGTCGGTAGAAAAAACATGATGAAGAACAAGGTTATAGGAAATGTATTTTCTTTTCGGGATTAATTTAACTAACATGGCGTGTCCTTTTTATGGATACTATGCCAGACTCCTACTGACTAAAAGCACACGTTACCCTCCCATCTATTATGGCCGGGAGTCCCGAGTGAGCTCTCGGAATGATAGCCCTGGCCCCCGACAGACTTTGTCCATTACCGCCGCTTCGTCTCAGGGGGTTAAGGTGATATCTCGCCTCTCTTAGGGGGTTCGAGTGTTATCCAGCGTCTTTGGGGGATTCGGCTGTTATCCCAATTCCTTGAGAGGGTAAAAGGCGTGCATGTAGCTCTCACGCCACGCCATCGCTTAGGGCCCGCTTCTGTAAGAACAGCGAGCAGCCCAACCGCCGTAACTAACTGGGCTTCAAATGTAATAAAAAATAATTAAGAATGTAGAAGTATACAGTAAAGAAGAATAAGAGAATAATCTGACGCAATAAATCCTCTGTACATTCACACCATTTACTCCAGGCATCTGAGAAGGAGCTGTTTCAATTCTCCTATCGCTGGTTAATATTGACCTATTCGCAAGAACAATCGCAGTTGACTCAGTTACGAAATGGTCCGGTACTAGCAGACAGCGACTTGGTTGTCGCTGAGAGAGTTGAGAATCAGTTCAAGATGGTCGAAAGTTAGTATCAGTTGCAGTTTTTAATTCTGAGCCACAAATCTCTTCACATGCTTCACCGACTATAGTGAGGAAACACATTTAGGAAAATAAAATATTACTCATAAATTTCAAGACCTTTCTTTATTTTACTAGTTAGTGGCAGATACTAAAAGGCAGATCTAAAGCGGGGACGTTTGCAACACCAGGGCGGAAATTCTCAAACAAACAACTTGAAACCATATACGGATATTGAATAAGGATCCTTTGTTTCATATTTGGAACATCGGTGGCCACAAGGTTTACACCCGAGCTGCTTACCCTTTCGGTTGATTTTGAAAACAATAATATTACCTAATAATATTGCCATTAAGACCTATAGATCTGCAAGCAAGTGCGCCTGTGCTGATCAACAAACGACTCTGTAGAGCCGGAGTGGAGATCTACACAGCAACTGCGCAGCAAAGATTTAGGCTTTAGGCTGAATTGGGACTTGGTTGTAGGGATCCCCAACAACTTCTCAAGAGTCTAAGTGGCCTCACCTGCTGATTAAACGAAAGATGCAAAAGCGGCCTTACTGAGTTGGGAGCTCAGATGTCAGTAGCTTTCAACAACACAACAAACAGCTACATACATACATATTGTCACGCCTTTATCCCCGAAGGGGTAGGCAGAGGCATACTATGTGCCCACATTTCACTGTATGCATTTTTGTCCCACGTAACAGGTGGTGAGCCCATTGCCGTGTTTAAATGGACAGGCGCAGGCTGTGGCGACCTGTTGTTGAAATTTTTCAGGCTTCTGCCTGAAAAATTTCAACAACAGGTCGCCACAGCCTTTCAACCAGACTTAACGACTGCCACTTTACTGACTACCGGGACCATGACTTAACGTGCCCTCCGAAGTACAGAAACGCTCGCAAATGTATATTCCATAAAATGGTCACCCATCCAAGGACCACCTATAGGGAATGTTGCTTAACGCAGTGATCATTTACAGAACACTGAGTCCGTGGGGCCACCAGTACTGAAACAGCTACAATATCTTATATAGTTTAAGTTACAAATAGGTCATCTGAACATTTTTTAATTTTTCCTTTGTCGCCTATTTTGTATTTCTAAGGGCATAGACCTGGAATGAACGGCTCTATGATAACCAGCCTAAGAGGGTACTACAATGGTAGTTTGGTGGACGTAAGGCCTCATCGTGAGTTATACAGGAGACGAAAGAACCTAATGGGACACGTAATAACCATGGCTAATGTCATTCAAGAAAGCAATACGACAAGAGAGCATTTGCCCAAGGAGGATCGATTGTAAGGAAAACTTTTTACATAATGTTCTGATTAAAACATAGAACATAAATTCTATTTCATATAGTTATGAAATAGAATTTATGAAGAACACCTAAATATATACCGAATTAAGTATAGAGATATAAGTATGATAACTGGTATTTAAGCCAAATTTCCGTATGTATAGTGTGTTATGTTGTTGTGTATTACGCGAGAAAGAACAGCATCGATGACATTGTATTATAGACGCAGTTGGATGAAGCGTCTTGTACCACACGAACTTGAGAAAGGCGTGATCAAAATGTCAGGCAACAAAAAGGCTTAAATCTTTAAATTAACCGCGTTTATCCTCGTGGAAATATGTAAATGTATTTATAGTATGGATTATGGTCATTTTGAGTGCTGGTACTGTTCCATCTAATCACCATTTTGTTTTCGATCACAACTAAGGTCCAAAATTAAATATTTTAGCATTCAAAGAGTTTGTCAGCTACCAATCAGCCACTGTTAGGATTCTTTACCTGCATTTGCCCATAACTGTAACGTTGCCTAATTTTTTAGGGAACTCCGATACGATTCAATAGCGAAAGGATGTTGGTCGGCTGTTAAGCTTGGGTTCGATATGTTAAACGCTACTGCTCGCTACATCTTCAGCTATCGTTACGGATACAAGGTCAATGGTAACTGGTCGGGAATGATAGCTGATCTTAATGAGAATAAAGCTGATGTAGGTTAGTCTTTGTCTTATCTTTGGTGTAAAGTTTCAAACGCATCCTAAACTAATAGGGCTTTGGAGCCTGGAGTCCGCTTTGAATTGAATTTCTTTTCTCGACATCTTTAGAACTGATTGCTGTACCTACTATCTCACAACTTCTCTATAGACTAATGTATGTGCCGGAAAATTGTCGGTATACCAGCTCATCGGATCAGTATCATAAGCTGCATCAATGCGTAGATTAGATAAGGTTTCATTCTAAATTGTATTCGTCAGTTCGAACCAATAGGCAAACATTTGGAATCCAGCTTGCCGTATTAACGGTTTTAAGAAAAAAGGATGGTAGATTTGGAGGCAGAGTAGTGTCCCGACGCCTACGAGAGAAGTGATCTTATTTTCTCAGTGATAATAGACGGTATTGCATTTTGATTAACGTATCTTAAAATAGTTGTAGGTTGAGTACGCTCTTCCTTTGGCAAAGATAATCAGGGATCAGCCTAATCTGCCTGCACATCATAGTACAATACAAGTCGCCATTTTTGATAGATAATAGCAAATTAAATGATAAGAATTGTATTAATACTGCAATATACCTTTACAGGCACTAACGTTATGATATTCCGCGATCGTTTCGACGTGGTCACTTTCACAGACGCAGTGGTACCATGGAAATTTCTGTTCGTCTTTCGCCAGCCTCCTAAATCTTACGTGTCAAACGTGTTCTATCTGCCGTTCTCCAAAAGGGTCTGGATGACCATAGGCGTGTGTACCATGATCGCTACCATCACGCTGTTCTTAGCTGCCAAGTGGGAAGTGGTGATTACAAGGGTAAGATAATTTAACAGATATTTTGGAGGTCTGCTGTATCCTTTGTTGGGGCAGAGTTTCGTCAGAGTTTAAGACGAATTGGGTGCAATTATTGCCGTGGTGCACCATGATCACTGACTGATTGGTTAAGATGTTTGTTTATGTTTATCTATCACACCTTATCCCCAAAGGGGTGGCAGAGGCATACATATTGTATGCCCACCTTTCACTATGTGTATTCCTGTCCCACGTAATAGGTGGTGGTGAGTCCATTGCCGTGTTAAAATAGACAGACGCAGATGGTGGCTACCTGCTATTGAAATTTTTCAAGCAGCCCATGGCCTTCCACTTGACTTAACGACTGCCATGTTACTGGCAACCGGGACCAACGGCTTAACGTGCCTTCCGAAGCACGGAAACGCTTGATTTGTTAAGAATGTGGGTACATCTGATGTCAAAGATGGAATACAAAAACCTCAGAATTATTTATTTTGAAATTGTGTGTGTGTTTCTTGTGTCTTTTATCACACCAATAGCACACAAATACTACAGAGCAGTAGTTAAAAAGAAAATATCTTACATAATACCTGATATATTAAGCTTTAAACGTGTATTGCAGTATAGTCTGATCAGGACCGCTGTACCGCTCACTGCGTACAATTTTGTAAGCAGTGAGCGGTACAGCGGTCTTGGTCAAACTATAGTAATATTTTTTTATAGAACTTTACACAACAACAGTTAGATGGAAGTATAGGAGACGTATTGCTTCTGACCATGAGCGCAGTCACACAACAAGGTTGCTATATTGAACCTACGAGAACACCAGGTACTTATTACTACTGCTCTTCTTGCCTTCAAATCCCCACTTTGACGCCTAGAGTACTTATTGGAGAGATCCGAGAGACTGTCTCCTAAATGACTCGACTCTGTTATCCGCGCCTACGTCTAAATCTCGACTGACCGTGACAGCAGTAGGTCTATTTAATTTGACTTTTTGACCTGATTGTTCATTACCATAACACCACTAGGGATATTGTTGACCTGTACTGTTGATGTACTACTTATAAGTCTGTTTCGTCAATCTCCAATCTATCTCTTTTCGTGTAAGAACCTTCTAAGCATACATTCTTCTACAGTGGTCTCTATAATTTTCATTCATTTTACAAACTGAACTAAACTAAAGCTCCTTTCTCAGGTCGTATGATGTTGTTCGTGTTATTCACGGCTCTCATGGCGCTGTACGCGGCGTACTCAGCAAATATCGTGGTTCTACTGCAGGCACCATCAGACTCCATACGTAGTCTGCCCCAACTCGCCACTGCCAAGATCACTCTAGCTGCTAACGATGTCGACTATAACCGTTTTGTTTTTGTAAGACATTGATGTAGATTGAAATTTTTCTTAAACTAGTTAATACTCTTCTTTTGATTTACCATCATAGTCTACTGCTGTGGGATATAAAATTATTATCTTATTTTTATTTGACAAGTGGACCTATATATTACATATTTTCCAGCATCAAAACAATGGAACTCTTGGCAAAGCGATTCATGAAAGAGTATTCCCGAAAAATGGAAAGCCAAAGCTTAATAGTTTGGCTGCTGGAGTTGAGAAAATTAGGAAAGTAGGTTTTGATAATATTCCTTTTTTGAAATGTACGTACTATCGTTTCCACTGGTGTTCTTTTTTTTGTTTAGTTAAGTAAGTTATTTATTACTTAGTGTTAAAAGTTATTGTATATGTTACCGTTAGAATAAGGAATACGTTAATATGTGAATTAACTAGGGAATCTGCAAAATCTGCAACTTGATCCGTTCTTATCTAATCCATTTGATTCAACAACAACAGAGAGGTTCCTGAGCTTAGAGGGCGCTACCTCACTTTGATTTTAAATTAATAAATAAATTAACTGTTTATTCGACACGCACAAAATCAAATACTGGTATATATTAAATTTGACAATTATCGCTACACTGTGTGTGTCCGAAAAAGCGCCATCTCAGCTAAAAAGGCGCCATCTCAGCTCATTTTAACTATTTAATACTTTTTGGTAATTAACTAACAAATTTGCAATCTAATTAGCTGTTAATAATTATAAAAAAATTAAAATATGATACCTATTTATGTTATTAACCTATATTTGACTAGGTTTAAATGTATGTGTGCCAGCAACTGTATCTCCTAATCGTCTCGTAATATTTTTTTCTTTTCCAGGGTCTCTTCGCGTTTCATTCGGTAGCGGAACCAGTGTACCGTCAGATCGAAGCCACATTTCTCGAGAGCGAGAAGTGCGATATCACTACAGTGGATTTCCTCGTCACGTTCGATGCGTTCACTCCTGTCAGAAAAGGATCTCCCTATCTAGAGCTGATTAGAGTTACGTTAGTAGCAGAATAATATTGACTCATGCAATGGTTTTATGTCGTTTTGTTCTCAAGGGTAGGTTATTTAGAATGCATAAAAAACGTACTGATCATTCCAATTCTACATGTTCTTTTTTTCGCGGGGAACGCTTAATACACTCCATCTACTGAGAGGAGGAACACCAGAATCGCATCAGCGGCTTTTGGAGTCTTTTCTACAATGTCCCAGATTGGAGCACATAACGAGGTGACTGAACCCCGGGTGGGATGCAACTCCGCTTCTCTCCATCTGATAATGTGTGAGGTGAAACTGCGCCTGTCCTAGAGAGATCAGAGGTTTAGCCTCTGATAGCACCGGGGATTTACTCTCCACGGATACTTACACAATACCGTCGTTCATCAGTTTGTAGATATGAGACCTACAGACCTTAGTGGAGCCTTAAGTATCCATTTACTCTGTCCCACATGGTCTATCGCGTCATCTAACTTTCCAGGAACAAACAGATCCGAGAGTCTGGCATCCAGGCTGCTATCCGCCTTCGCTACATGGTGTCTAAACCCCACTGCAACACAAAGATGTCTTCATTCAGCAGCGTAGGCCTTATGGACATGAGGCCTGTGCTTATACTGATGCTGTATGGAGTCGCCGTTTCAGTGGTCATCGGGATTGGAGAGATCATTGTTTATAATGTGTTAGTACCTTGTATTAGTATTTTAATTTCCATCAAGGGAGAAAAGGATGTTGAGGGATCACTATTTCAAACATTTGCAATTCGAGAAATGTTGCAGACCCAGCAAAAACTAAACGCCATTTTTTACCACCCAAAACCTGCAATAGTCGGTAAGGAAATTGCAAATGAGTGTGCACTTAACATCGCTAGTTTCACACACTGTCTATGGTGTACCTAGTTCTATGACTTTGTCCGCAGCCAATCATGTATTAACTACTATTATTTATATGATATTTCAATTCCTGAACTTTTTATTCTTTTACAGACCAAACATACAAAAAAGAACTTCGAAGATACGATTTCAAAACACCAATAAATATTAATAAGGACATACGATTTCACAACAACACAGTCAAAATCTTGGTTTGTGGAGATTACCTGAAAATTGTATTTATTTACATATACTTATTCGTACTTGTAGGTGAAAAACAGTAGGAGCAATTATATATAGGAAAGTAGGTGTACGTATAATTTGAATTTCTTAAATATTTTTTTACAATTAAATAAATGGTTTCATCCAAATACTTGTTTGTTTTGCACTTAACACGTGGTTCAATAAGTCCCGAGACTATGTACTAAAACAAGGATTTTTTTATAAAATTATTTTTTATTCATCAACGTAGTCTCCTCCAAGAGCGATACAGTCCCTCTAACGCTTTTTTAACTTTTCTATCCCATGCGTGTAGAACGATTTGTCTTTGGCTTCAAAATAAGCCTCCGTTGCTGTGATAACTTCACTATTTGAGTCAAATTTCTTATACTGGAGCATTTTTTTGAGATCTGCAAACAGCCATTAATCGCTGGGGGCCAATTCTGGCGAATAAGGGTGATGAGGAAGCAATTCAAAGCCCAATTAATAGCCATCGTTCTCACAGACTTGTGACAAGGTGCGTTGTCCTGGTGAAACACCACTTTCTTTTTGTTCATTTGAGGCCGTTTATCCGCAATTTCATACTTCAATCGCTCCAATAAGCACATATAATAGTCACTATTTATATTTGCCCTTTTTTACGGTAGTCGATGAAAAGTATTCCATGCGCATCCCAAAATATAGACGCCATAACCTTACCGGCCGATTTCTAGTCTTTGGCCGCTTCGGGCGGCTTTCACCAGCCGCTCTCCACTCCGCTGACTGCCGATTGGATTCCGGAGTAAAATGGTGTATCCATGTTTCATCCATTGTCACATACCGACGTAAAAAATCCTTTTTATTACGATTAATCAGCGCCAAACATCGCTCTGAATTATTGATACGTTGTTGTGTAGGCTTCGGGGGGCGATTTGTAATTTCATCCAGCTAGGAGGACTCTTAGACACCGACAGAGCTCTCGACTCTCGGCTACAACTTGTGAACATCAACTAATATTAATTAAAAGATTGCTCAAACTCGGTTCGATATTTCTCTCCGCGTAGTTCATGTATATGTCCTGTTTTATTCAATAAATAGAAGAAAAATCATGTCAATCGGTCGCTCCGTTTCGAAATGAAAGTAGACACAAACAAACAAATAAAAAAGCAATAGACACACTTTCGCATGTTAATAGTTATTAGTATTCCTAGATAGGTAATTTTCGTAGATAATAGACCGCAGGCAATCATGTTTTAACAAGTTTTTGTTAAATAACCCGATTTGAGCATTCCTGTATCAATCGGCTGATTCATAGAATACTTGTTCTTACTTGTTGAGTACAATTGAGCGTCGAATGAGATAAACGAGTTAATGCATGTTTGTCTTATTCCTGTCGGTGCGTGCTGCTTATGCAATCCTATATAAACAACGAAATATTTATTTTATTTTCATTTGCGGTTTCGGGCGTAATAGATAAGCAGTACTTAAGTTCAACACTTACTTACGTATTTCTTAAAACAAAAAAATGTCGGAAGTAAAAAAGAAGAGACGGCAATACTCTGTGGAATATATTAAATTCGGATTCATTGAAAATCCCACAAACCCATCGTCGCCTCGGTGCCTTCTATGTCTGCTGCAAGCAATGAAGCCTTCAAGACTGCAAGATCATTTGAATAAAATGCATCCAGATAAGAAAGACAAGAATGTAGCATATTTTCAAGACCTAGAGATGAAGCATAATACTCAGCCAAGTGTAGCAAAACTATTTTCGGCAGCTGCTAAGCAAGATGACGACGGACTTCGAGCTTCGTACAATATCTCTTTGTTAATTGCTCAATAAGGCAAACCACACAACATCGGAGAAGAGTTAATTTTGCCAGCAATAAAGGAAGTAATAACTACTGTGCTTCATAAACCGGCCGCAGACATTATCCGAAAAATTCCTTTGAGTAATAATTCTGTGCAAAGACGAATTGATGAAATGGCTGAAAACATTGAAGGATCATTGTGCAATCATCTGAAGACTAGTCAATTCTCAATTCAGCTCGATGAGTCCACTTTACCTACTAATGAAGCATTGTTGCTGTCTTACGTGAGGTTTATTAAACATGAGAAAATATGTGAAGAACTATTGTTTGATAGAAATTTAGAGACCGATACCAAAGGCGAAACCATATTCAATACATTGGAAAAGTTTTGTGATGAAAAAGAGATTCCCTTGAAAAATATTATATCAGTTGCTACGGATGGCGCTCTGGCTATAAAAGGGTGCCATAAAGGCTTCATAGCGTACTTAAAAAATAAAATTCCAGATGTACTTGCTGTACATTGCGTTATTCATAGACAACATTTGGTTGCTAGAAACTTAAGTGAACGACTATTTCAATCACTGCAATATGTCATCAAAGCAGTCAATAAAATCCGTACCAGCTCTTTAAATGATATTTCATCAGCTTTGTGTTACTAATGACGAAGATTCCAATCGTTTGTTGCTTCATACTGAGATTCGTTGGCTATCAAGAGGTAATTGTCTGACTCGATTTTACAATCTGTTTGACTCTGTGATGGAGTTCTTGGAAACTAAAGATACAGAAAATCGCAACAAACTCATTACATCAAACAATGATATAGCTTACATGACAGACCTGTATAATTGTTCAACGACATCAATCTCCAACTGCAAGGCGATGAACTAAATTTAATTAAAACGAAAAATGTCGTTGCTGCTTTCGCAGCCAAACTGCTTCTACACAAAAATAATATGGGCAGACGTGAGTTTCACAATTTATCAGAATTTATCAGTATACTGCAGCAACGACGACTTGTTTGCCTACAGCCAACATTTGGAAAACCTCCACATTGACTTCACCGAACGATACTAGGACATTTTAAACTTGGAAATACCAGGCTGGGTGTTGGATCCGTTTTCAAATGTCAACACAGCATTCTCACCTCAGCTGGAAGAAGAACTTATAGAATTAACAACAAACGAGGAAATAAAAATCAAGATCAAAAATGGCTATCAAGAATTTTGCCTACAAAAACCGATCCCGCAATTGTACCCTGGATTGTGGTCAATCGTTCAACGATTCTTGATAGCATTCCCATTGTCATATTTGTGTGAACGTGGATTTAGTGCTGTGGCAACGCTGCTTACTAAAAAGAGAAATCGTTTGCATGTTACCGAACGTGGCGACTTGCGGCTGTTCTTGAGTAAATTGGAACCTGATATCAACAAACTTATTAAACAGCATCAGATTCATCCTTCACATTAGTTTTTATATAAGAATCGTATATGTTTGTTTTCTTTTGAATAAAAGATACTCTGTCTGAATACTATAAAGTTGCGTTTCAATAATCATTCTCATTGGCAGGTGCAGCCCGTAAGAGTTAACTTGAGACCTGAGCGTCGTTATGTACTACTGTGCTCAGGTCTCAAGTTAACTCTTACGGATTATAGTAAAAGTCTTTTTAAGAATGAATGTTTAATTTCCGCTAATATAGCTCACAACAATTAATTAATTTAATTTGAAGTTATAGTGGTTTTTAAGTAGGTGAAAAAAAGGGGGCGCTAAAAAATTATTTAGTCTCAAAGTGGGCAGTAGACAAAATAAGTTTGGGAACTTCTGCTCTAAAGCAACCTTTTCCACTAGAAATGACAATAATGCCCTCTTATAATTATTAAAATTATCCATTGCTCTGATAAGTTTAGGCAGCTTATTATATATTTTTGAAGTCATTATAAAAACGCTACTGTGATACAATTCAGTCCTACTTGGAACCAAATTTAGTTTGTCAGCTCTTCGTGCACTCTTAACTTGAGAAAACTTATCAATATTGTGTCTAACAAACATGCAACATTCAAACACATACAAGGATGGCATAATTAGGGCCGTATTTTAGAACGTTACTCAATACTCAAGAAACGCTTGAGGCTAGTTTTCCCATATAAATACTACTCTCAAGTGTTTCTTGAGTATTGAGTAACGTTCTAAAATACGGCCCTTAGTATTCTATAACTTTTAAAATACGGCTTACAGCTTTCAGTTCTACGTAAATTACTAATTGCTCTTATGCAGCGTTTTTGAGCCAAGAAAACCCTATCCCTTCCAGTCGCATTGCCCTAAAGTATTATACCATATCTTGTTGATGAGACAAGACCATGATATGCGGTAAGTAAAGTTATTTGATTAGTAGTTTTCCTAAGCGTGTATAAGGCATATGAATGTTGTGTCTACTGCACACCTTGTCAATTTGCTCGTGCCAATTTAATGCGTTGTCAATATATAGATCAAGGAACTTTGCTGTGCTGGTGTCATTTATCATCTGACCTCTGTAATTAATACTTAAAATCTACTATTAATTTGTGTTACTTGTAGTCGATTTTGCAAATATGATTTTATAAGTTTAGCTACATTTCCTCTAACTCCATACAAGTAGAGCTTATTTAATAATATTTTGTGGTCCACGTAGTAAAAGCTTTTGACATGTCCATATATAGAGCAAGAACTAGTAGCTTTTTATCCATTCGAGCTGCGACGATATTCAAAAAATCATAGACCGCCATATTGATATGATAGACTTATTTTTCCTAAAACCTTTCTAAATAATCGATTTTTTTTCAAAATATTATATATATTATTATATATTACCTTTTCGGATACTTTTGAGAAAACTGGTACCAATGCTATAGGTCTGTAACTAGTTATGTTTTCTTTGTCGCCTCGTTTAAACATTGGTTTTATTATGGTGATTTTTAATTTGTCAGGAAAAATACCATCAGTCATGCAATTATTAAAAATGTAACTCAATACTGAAGAAATTATTAATGCGATAAATTTAACCACTTTTGTGTTTATGTCATCATACCCTGTACTGTTTGTGTTTTAAGGGACATTACCACTCTATAAATATCCTGTGGAATAGTAGGAGGCATAAACATTGAGGAAAGTATATTAGTTGGTGATTTACTTTGATTTTTAGATGTAACCTTTAAAGGTTGGTCAATGAAATGATTGTTAAATTTAATGCGCACCGGTAATATCTCCACTATAAGTTTTAAGTCTTGATATATTCTCATTGGGTATGTTTATTTTACCCGCGTTTATAATTCTCCAAATGGCCCTTGAGTTATTTGCAGCACTATGTAAGGCGTACCAATTCTGACTCTTTTGTGTAAGCGAGATAATTTCTTTAAACCGATTAGAGTATTTCTTAAATTTGTCCTTACTATCTTTATTGGGCGCTTATGTATATTGCCATAATAGTTGACGTTTTCTTTTGCCACATCTTACAATGCCACGACTAATCCATCTAGGCCTTAGTTTAGTCTTTGATTTGACAGTAACGACTGGAAAACACAGGTCATAGAACAATTTAATTAAGTCATTGAATTTGGTAAAAGCTTTTGTTGGATTCTTTTCTGAATACACATCGTCAAAACTAATTTTCTTAAGACAGTCCCTAAACTTTGCCATATTGACCTTTGAGTAAATTCTCTTTTTGGACAACCAATAATCAAAACGACAGGTTTTCTTTACTGGACATTTTACAATTTGAGCGGAGTGATCGGACTACGCAAGTTCCAAAATTTCACTTTTACAACCACGTATATTATAAAAAAAATTATCAAAACATCAAATTTTTAAAAATTTGACACATCTTTTATTGAAGACCAGTACTTTTTAAAAATCAAAAGAGTTTTTAATAATACGCCATTTCCAAGTTAGTCTCGGGACTTATTGAACGATCTAGTATTATGTGCCTCTACTGCTTATCATAATCTGACATTCTTTTTACAGATAGAATTATTAACCACTAGCTGATGCCCGCAGCTTCGCCCGCGTGGTGAAGTTTTCCTATTCGAGTTTACGTACGGAACACAACATTTTTTGAAAATCCAATGTAGCCTAGTTACTCACGAAGAATGTAGCTTATTAATGGTGAAAGAAGTTTTAAAATCGGCTCGGTTTGTTTGCAATGAATAGGCTAGGAAGCGTGTTTTGAGAAATGATATGTCCATTTCTCAAAACATCCACTTTTAAGGCTGTTTATAAAAACTAATTACACGCGCCTTAAAAGTGGATGTTTTGAGAAATGATATGTCCATTTCACAAAACATCCACTTTTAAGGCTGTTTCTAAAAACTAATTACATGCGCCTTGTCACAAACTCTATTTGTCATAGACGCAGTTGGTCATCCGCGATCTGATTTATCACATAACTCACATTCGCTTTTTGCCTTATTACACTGTTGGTCATGAGCCTCCAAAATTTTATTAGTAAGTGGCCATTTTGGTAATGTTCGTTCTGGGAATTCACATTTGCGAGCGTTTCCGTGCTTCGGCAGGCAAGTAAAGCCGTTGGTCCCGGTTGCCAGTGTTTACGTGAGACAAAAAAGCATACGGTGAAATGTGGGCGTATAGTATGCCTCTGGCTACCTCTTCGGGGATAAAGGCGTGACAATATGTTTGTATGTATCTATGTAACTTCACAATATATTGGGGTTTCATGTAAGGATAGTGAAAGTGTGAGTATTAACAGAAACATGTTGTTTTATTATATTTATTGTGCGAAACTAAATGAAACCGTGCATATTATGTATGAAACGAATAATCAAAATATATTTTAAAAGATTAATGAAGCGGAAGAAGTTAGTACCTATCCATGGATCACGTAGCTGGCGATCTTCCCCCTTTGACTTGTTTGATCCCGGATTTGTTTGAAAATAAATATTTGTTAAAAATGGTGTCTAAAATTTAAAACATGAAGAACAGATAAATCTTTAATTAATATATCCCTACCTATAAACTCATATTAATACCTACATACTTACTTATAAGCAGACTTTAAAAACATGTTGACAAGGGTTTGTATAATATGACCCTTGATATATTGTTTTTACATACATAGCTACTTAACGAGGCGAAAAAAACGTGCGATAGCCATTTGCTATTAAAATCTAATAAAAAATTAGCGACCTATGCAACATTTTTAAACTGAATAGTCTTGTTATTTCCTCACAACAAAAAAAGGTCGTATGACACTCGTGTGCCTGTGACCATTATATATTATACGCGGCTTGCCGGCTTTGTTATGGCGAATGGTCATCTTAGCTCACTTGTATCATAATGTACAATTGAACTGAAGTGAGTTTTATAAAATATTCATTGGAGTTATTTGCAAGGAGATGTCACAACTGCTACTTAAGAGTAACTCGTTGTCTACATAAGTAAGACAAGGTCCAAGTTCTTAACTAATTTTCTAATAATATCAAGGACTACTCTCAATACGATAGGAAAATTCGAAATACTAGTTATATTTAAGTTTAATACTTACACTGTTTTGAGAATGTGTATATGCCTAGATTACTTCTATATCTGAGGCGTAATCTAGGCATATACACATTCTCAGCCTGCGTATTTTATTATGAAAGGAACATAATGAGCACAAAAAGTTATGTATTTGAATAAAACCATTTATTTTGTTGTAACTAATTTTGAATCATAACGTGTAACTAAATAATTTAATGTGCCTAATGCGAACATACTAACTGCTAATAATGTGCACAACTATTAGACACTTGGTTTTTTTCCATGGCTAAAGATTTTTTTACTGTGTTGATGTATTACGTAAGTGATCCTTTTCAAAATCTATCGTTGTTAAGAAATCGGACCTTCAATGTTCTATTTTGTCTGTTTAGTCTGTAAAAGAAACGAAAGCTCTGTAATCGGAATCACATAAATATAATGGTATCTATCATCACAACAGTGGGTGCATAGGTCAAGATCACCGCGACCCAAGCGACCTCACCTGCTAGTGGTGCTCCTGCTAGCGGTGCACCTGCTGACTAACGGACTAGGAAACAACGCAGGTGCCTTTATGGAGTTGGAAGATTGGACGGCAGTCTCTCCCAACAATGCTGAAAACCAGAAGTCAAAACATAGCTGCTCCTAGTAGCCAAATTAATGTGTACCCTGAGTTCCAAGTTCAGTAACGATTTGGAAGAAGCTAAGAATATACTAAATTGAAAAGAAGAGCCTGTTAAAGGCATCAAGACATAGTACACGAAATATTAAGTTGTGGTGTATGTCCTTATCCTCTTTCCCTTGTCCCAATTTCCATGGGGTCGGAATGCATGAAGCGCGGAAACGGTCGTAAATGTAAATGCCACAAAGTGGTTACCTATCCGAGGACCAGTCATAGTGAAAGTTTCTTAACGCAGTGATCGTTTACAGAATACTGAGTCCTCGGGGCCACGAGCGCTTCTATTTTTCTTTTCTACGCTTTCCCCTTAGTGATAATAAATATCTAATAAAAATGGTACCAACACTTTGTATACAATAATCTCTCCAATCCCGATGGTCACCGAGACAGCGACTCCATACAGCATCAGTATGATAACAGGCCTCATATCCATAAGGCCTACGCTGCTGAACGAAGACATCTTAGTGGTGCAGCGGGGTTTAGACACCATGTAGCGGAGGCGGATGGCTGCCTGGATGCCCGACTCGCGGATCTGTTTGTTTCTAGAAAGTTACAGAACACGATAGACTGAGTCATCATCATCCGTCATCATCAGCGTCTGTCCCAGTAGCGTCTCGGGTCCGCTTTCCTATTTTGTCGGTTGGTACGCTATTTTGTCCTCCACTCCGCACGGTCGTCGGCATCCCCTGTAGTGAGACCATTGGCACGCATGTCATCCCTTACGACGTCAAGCCAGCACTTCTTGGGTCCTTCCCTCTTACCGGGACCCGGGGGGCAGACATGGCCAGACATTTGTTTCCTACGTAGCCCGGCGGTTGCCGCAAGACGTGACCATACCAACGAAGGCGACACTCTTGCAACTTGTCTCCAATGTCACGGACGTGAAGGCTGCCGCGGATGCGGGAGTTAACGATAGACTGAGTTTGACAGAGTAAATAGATACTCAACTTAGTGTCTTAATATGATCTGTGGGTCTCATACCTACAGACTGACAAACAAAGATTTTGTGTAGGTATTAGAGTAGGTACATCATGTATGTATTGAGCATAAAACGGAATATAATATAAATGCATGAGTCAGTATTGGTCTGGTACTAACGTTACTCTAATCAGCTCTACATAGGGAGATCCTTTTCTGACAGGAGTGAACGCACCGAACGTCACGAGGAAATCGACTGTAGTGATGTCGCACTTCTCGCTCTCCAGAAATGTGGCTTCGATCTGACGGTACACTGGTTCCGCTACCGAGTGAAACGCAAAGAGGCCCTGAAATTTTTTTCAAGAGATTATTCTTCACTAGAAAACGCTCGCGGCTTCCCCGCGTGGTGAAACCGGCCTCTATGATCGGGAGCCTGCGTACCGAAGCTGACCCTAGACGATGTCGTTTCGACAGAGTTACACGCACGCCCTACACCCCCTCAAAAAAGTGGGACAGCACCCGAATCCTCACCAAAGAAGCGAAATAACACCCGAACCCCACGAAGGCGATTGCAGATAAAGTCTGTCGGGAACCCTGGGGCTATCCTTCCGGGGGCTTTACCAGGACTTCTGGCCACAGGCAGATGGAAAGGAAGAAAAAAAAGTTGACTCGGGGCATCAGCTACAGCTACAGCTAGATTTAAAGTACGCGTTAATCTAGGGTGTAAGTGACCTCTATACAGAAATTATACAAATTAATAAAGTCCTTTGATCCTGAACAAGTAACAAATACTTCGGTTTATTTTTCGGTATTTAAAGTAGCCTGTGTTAAGCCAGGGTGTCAGTAACCACCATACGAAAGTTATCCATATTGGTCCAGCCGTTTGAGCGTGTAGAACTAACAAACATACTTACTAACAAATTTTCGCATTTTTAATATTAGTAGGATACCTACTTATTATATTATATCAATCTGAACACACAGATGAATTAAACAGATTCTTAAGTGGGCATTATTTCCTAATGATTATTTGTTATTAGCATGTAAGCCTTCCCACAATAAATAAATAATGAGTCATACAGTTGGGATATTATTAAATAAGAAGTTCCCATGGAGTAAAAGTGTGACTGGTTGGGAAATCAGTAATAAAAAGTTCCCAACAGTGTGCTGGTTCATTTTATTTCGTTAAAAATCTCCCAAACAGTTACAAATTGACCGATGAAAGTGTGACTGGTTGGGACAAATGTTTTATTCCCATATTCCTATTTGAAGTGCTCATGGCCTCATGGTTCTGTAAACGATCACTGAGTTACGCTCCGCAACTTTCACTATGGCTGGTCCTCGGATGGGTGCCCACTTTGTGGCATTTACATTTGCGAGCGTTTCCGTGCTTCGGAAGGCACGTCGTTAAGCCGTTGGTCCCGATTGCCAGTAACATGGCAGTCGTTAAGTTAAGTTGAAAGCCTTGTGGGCTTATTATTGAAAAAATTCAACAGCAGGTAGCCACAACCTGCGTCTGCCTATTTCAATACAGCAATGAGCTCACCACCTATTAAGTGGGACAAGAATAGATACACATAGTGAAAAGTGGACATACAATATGTATTGTATGCCTCTACCACCCCTTCGGGGATAAGGCGTGATAGATAAATAAAAATAAATAATTTATTTACGTTACCTGCCTAATTTTCTCAACCCCTGCAGCCAAACTATAAAGCTTTGGTTTCCCGTTTACAGGGAACACTCTTTCATGAATCACTTTGCCAAGAGTTCCATTGTTTTTGTGCTGAAAAGTAAATAATAAGTTAGTCACTGGTGCTAATTCTGTTGTTGAGACCACTAAACTAAATTTCTCTAAAATTTCCTTAGTTTTATTAAGAGATTGCCGTTGTAACGTGAAAAATGTACATAGACAGTCGAATGTAAATACATGCCGACTAACTTGGTGATTGAACTGCCTATGTACATTTTTCACGTTACAACGTATTACACGTTTTCACGTTTCAAACGGTTACTAAAATTAATAAACATCCCACTAAAATTAGACTTTTCACTAATATTAGACGTCACCAGGTGTCGTCTAATTTTAGTGAAAACGTGTAAATTTTGTGTGACGTTAAATTTGTATCTGAAATCACTAAAATTCATTTTATGTGATAAAATTCAGCAAAAAGTGAAAAATGTACATAGACAGTTCAATCACTAAGTTAGTCGGCGCCTAAATACATGTTTTGTTGAATTTTATCACATAAATAGAATTTTAGTAATGTCAAATACAAATTTAGTGCTGTTTATGATATCACCAAGTTTAGTTCGACATAATAACTGAATAGCATTTGGCAATCTCTCAATAAAAATAAGAAAATTTAGAGAAATTTAGTTTAGTGGTTTCAACAACAGAATTAGCACCACTAATAATTAAAAATGATTTTACAAGTAGCAGTTTTAGATTTAGTCATCGAGGTATTCGACCTGACGGTAAGGACCTGACTAAATAAGTTAGTAAAAGCTTTTGATTGCTTTGTGTCTATTCTTCATGATAGCGTATTTCCATTGGCTGCCAAACCTAACCTGGATTTTGAGCCTAGGGTTAACTTATATTAGGCTGCTGTTTGAAAGGCGTCCTCATTGGTGCAATGGGGCACTATCTGGATCATCTAGGTTTTAGTCAGGCTCCCCTGCATGCGGCGTACGATACAACAGACGAGATCATGGCAAAGAAGGGAAACTAAGCCAGTGTAGAACAGTAAGGACAGTCCTAAAATAATTGCAAACAGGTGTATTTGTAGTAGCAGTCTACTACAAATACACCTGTATGCAATTATTTTCAATTATAGGCTGAATTGATTGATTGATAAATGAAAAGATGAATATTAACTATTTTATGAGAAATTTCAAAGGAGTTATCACCAATTTCTTACAAAAACAAAACGGTTATAGTCGACATCGTTTGCAGCTAGAGTGATCTTGGCAGTGGCGAGTTGGGGCAGACTACGAATGGAGTCTGATGGTGCCTGCAGTAGAACCACGATATTTGCTGAGTACGCCGCGTACAACGCCATGAGGGCCGTGAATAACACGAACAACATCATACGACCTGAGAAAGAAGCACAGGTTAGTTCAGTTTGTAAAATGAGAAAAAATTATAAAGACCACTGCAGTACAGAAGAAATTATTCTTAGATGGTTCTCACACGAAGAGAGCATATGATAATTGACGAAACAGATTTAGTAGTATTATGTAAAAATAAATATCCATCACGCCTTATCCCCGAAGGGGTGGCAGAGGCATATTATATGCCCACTTTTCACCGTGTGGATTCCTGTCCCACGTAATAGGTGGTGAGCCCATTGCCGTGTTGAAATAGACAGACGCAGGTTGTGGCTACCTGCTGTTGAAATTTTTTAAGCCGCCTATAAGGCCTTCAACCAGACTTAACGACTGCCATTTTACTGGCAACCGGGACCAACGGCTTAACGTGCCTTACGAAGCACGGAAACGCTCGCAAATGTAAATGCCACAAAGTGGTCACCCATCCGACGACCAGCCATAGTGAAAGTTGCGTACCTCAGTGATCGTTTACCGAACACTGAGACCGCGGGGCCACGAGCGCTTCTAGTATTATGTAGAGTGAAAATAGATCAGATCGACCGTGACCATAGTGGCTTTGTGCTATTGAAGGAGGATCTACCGGTAATCGGAGTGCATGCACCTGAAGAAAGAGATAGTAACTGCCAAGATTATCAAAGTGGAAAGACATGGTGTGTGTAACGAAGGAATCAAACGACTTCTAAATCGAAATTAGTTTTAAAATCGGAAGTAGTAGAAACTTTAAATCGCCTATGCACGTATAATGGTGCCCTGAAACTAAATGATGAAAACCGTTTTTCTCTATCTCATAAATTTCCAGAAAAAAAGATGCGTACTGAAGGACGGACTAAGCTGTTTTATAAAACTTTTCTAAACTCCAAAGAAGTCCAATAGGCCACTGTTAATTATGGTCATCATCTGACCTTCATCAAGTGAAAATCATCAGCAAGTTGGGTACTGTATATTCAAACTTAGGTGCGGAGAGCAAGGATGTGTCGTTAAAAGAGAATCATATAAAGTACCATAAAGATGGCTCTAGGCTTTAAAGTGGGGTTGGTGGATGCAAAAAGTAGTAAGTACCTGGTGTTCTGGTAGGTTCAATGTAGCAACCCTGTTGTGTGACTGCGCTCATGGTCAGAAGCAGTGCGTCACCTATACTTCCATCTAACTGTTGCTTTGTAATATTCTATAAAAAATATGGTTTCAATACACAATATTACATCATACTGAGTGTAACACATCATTTTTCATTTTATTAGCCTGTACTATTTCTGTGCTGTTGTACGTAATATAACGGTAGAAGAGAAAGGTATTTTAAATTTAAAGTGTGAATGCTTTCAGCTTCGATCCATCGAATCACCAATTTCGTGTGTTCCTCGATAGCTTAGACGGTTAAACAGCTCCCCCTGCAAGGGTGAAGTTGCGGTACGAGTTCTACTCGAGGCATAATTCTAAGTAGTATGGCTTAATATATGACTTAAGGCTTAACGATGTTAAATTTATTATGTAGTCGGCATACTTATTGCTTTTCAGAGTAATTTTTAAATATAAAGATTAGATTAGGTATGCAATGCTGTGTTTGTATGCTCAGAAAAAAGATTTCTGGTATTGTGTGTGTGACGTTAAACTTACATTCATGCTTGCAGATTGCATCTATTGTAGTATCCACCATCACTTGATGCTAGTACATATATATTGGATATGCTCGTACCAGTCTACTATGTCAAATCTCATTTAAGATTACCAAAAAAAAACACTATCATATAAAAAAACTAATATTGATTGTGAGTTAGTAAAACTGGCAGACGGCTCTTATAGTCCATTTAAAAGACGTCCTTAGTTCAGCACATTGCGTAAACTTTACTTGCACTTAATTTTACCTAAACAATTCCCCAAAAAAATGTGAAATGTTTAAAGTGTTTTCAACACCTGACCCTTTTCTAAAATATCTATTTTTATAATCTCACCGTTGTAACCACCACTTCCCACTTGGTAGCCAAGAACAGCGTGATGGTAGCGATCACGGTACACACGCCAATGGTCATCCAGACCCTTTTGGAGAACGGCAGATAGAACACGTTTGACACGTAAGATAAAGGTGGCTGGCGGAATACGAACAAAAATTTCCATGGAACTACTGCGTCAGTGAAAGTGGCCACGTCGTAACGATCGCTAAATATAATGACGTTAGTGCCTGTAAAGATACATTACAATACTTATACCATTTCACATCAATAAATTTGCAATTATTGGTCATAAAAATGGTGACTGTGGTGGACAAAATATTATAATGTATTGTAAATTATGGCGGAGAAATGTGAAGCCCAAGTAAGATGTACCTCTCGAAAGTGATTGCGCAAGCTGGATTCAATGATTAACACCAACAATTCTACGGCACGGATGTTTATAGAGATGCTGTTAGGTAGTACATTATCTTTGATAGTATAGCAATAGCGAAGGGTATAGACCTAGTTCCCTTCCGGATTTCCTGCTATGCAAAAGATGAAGGAGGCTTCCCCTCAATTTATTTTCTGATTAATTTCTATGTGGGTTCCAAGACTACTTCTCCTGGGACTTTACCGAGTTCGAGACCGGTGTATCTTTTCTGGAGTTTTTCATTGTGCAGATCAACAGGAAACACATTAATGGGAATAAAGGTAGGATTAGTCTCAAAAAAGACCAGCAATCGTTCAAAGGTTGCCGAGAAAAGAAACTAAATCAACGCGGGCTCCAGGATCCAAAGCACGATGGTTTAGGATGCTTTTGGAATTTTACACTAGGAATAAGTGAAGTACTAACCAACGTCAGCTTTCTTCTCATCAAGATCAGCGATCATGCCAGACCAGGTACCATTGACCTTATATCCCAAGCGGTAGCTGAAGATGTAGCGAGGAGTAGCGTTTAACATATCGAACCCAATCTTAGCAGCTGTCCAACATCCTTTTGCTATTGAATCATATCGGACATTGCTAAAAAAATTAAAAGCATAAGATGTTTGGGCTAGTTTCGGGGAAGTTAGGAATCCTGAATAAGGCAATTCATACCGCACCAGAGCTGCAGAGGTGCCTGCTGGCTGTACAAGACACAGATTCGTCTCTGCGTTCAATACTGTTCTTACCTTGGAATGATTCTGCAACGACGTACTTACGCTATGCAGTTATTCGCATTATAGATTATTCTGAGGAAACAAGAAGCTTTGAGCCGCTGATGTGTAAAATAATTTCTTCCTTGATTGCAAGGGTGAGGTTTTATGATTTGTAAGATAACAAGGAGCAAGGAGTTTAAAACCAATAAGTAGTAAGGATATTTATTATCTTAGATCATTTTGGGAGATATTACTTTTCCAAAGAAGTTTTGCATACTGTATATCCAGCTATACTGATGCTCATATCTGTGAAATTTGTATTTAGGTGTTCTCCATGGAATTTATTTCATCATCATCCGAGCGTCTGTCCCAGCTGCGTCCCGCGACACTCGGGTTCCACTTTCAGACATTTTCTCCTCGACTTCGCAAGGTGCACCCTGCAGTGAGACCATTTGCGTGCATGTCATCTCTTACGACGTCAAGTTAGCAAGTTTCTAGGGTCTTCCCCTCTTAACATGACCCGGCGGGGCTGCCATGGCCATAAATTTGTTACATATTACACCAGTCATCTCCCACCACTTAGCCCAAGCAGCAATGCGTGACTTGACATCGCAATCGATGTCACTGGACATAGGAAATACAGATCCCAGGTATTTAACCTGGTCCATGCGCTCGACCAAATCACCGCCTATGCGGACGGATGTGGGATCTGAGGAGTTAGTGCTAAGTACTCGGTCTTCCCCACATTAACTTTCATCAATTAAATTTTTTTTTATGGAATCTATTTATAATATCATTATACAGACGACATTTTACCTTATACTCTGAATATTCCACTAAAAGTTTTGATAAAAAGTCTCTTACAAACGATCCTCCTTCGGCAAAAGCTCTCTTGTCGTATTGTTTTCTTGAATGACATTAGACATGGTTATTACGTGTCCCATTAGGTTCTTTCGTCTCCTGTATAACTCACGATGAGGCCTTACGTCCACCAAACTACCATTGTAGTACCCTCGAGGGCTGGTTATCATAGAACTGTTCACTCCAGATCTGTGCACTTAGAAGTAGAAAATATGAGAAAAGAAGCAAAAAATTAAAAAGTATTGTAGCTGAAATACTTGTAAACTTTAATGACATAGGTCACAAATAAATCCAAAGCTTGAAATCAGTAGTTGCGCTGGAGGCCGGAGGTCTGCATCAATCTTCGCTTTTTATCTTTACTATAGTATGATTGATTCTACAGACCGGTTTGTTGATAAGCACAGGTGGATTTGCTTGCAGAATCAATAAATACTTTGTGGCAGTTCCGAGTGAAATTAAAAAGAATAAATACTATTGCATACTAATATAAAACATTATATATACAGAGATTGCAGTTTTAGGTGTTCATATATTACGAAGTTGGTTTGGACAAGTCTAGGAATGCGTGAGGAACGATTGACGAAGACAATATGTTGTAACTAGTAAAGTATAGGAAGAGATTTGTAGCTCAGTATTGAATAATGCTGTACTTACTTTCGACCATCTTGAACTGGTTCTCAACTCTCTCAGCGACTACCAAGTCACTGTCTGCTAGCACCGGACCTTTCCGTAACTGAGACAACTGTGATTGTTCTTGGGAGTAGGTCAATATTAACCAGCGGTAGGTAAATTGGAACAGCTTCTTCTTAGAAGCCTAAAAAAATGGTGTTTGTAAAGAGGATATACTACATTTGATCATAAGTATTCTCCTTCTTAACTGTTTACTTCTATATTCTTTACTATTACTACATTTGAAGCCTGACCCAAATATGACATGAATTCTTCTTTTAAACGTGCGGTATTCTCCAGTACTTCAAATGCTGCGAATTATCGGCGAGATGTATGTCTGACGCACTGAGCAAGAAATATTGCTCGCTCCCTCTCGCTCCTGCCTAATAGAGAAACTGTTTGCGACCTGTCAGTTGCCTACCATCTGTAGAAAATTAGTGAAATTGTAAAAGGAAAAATTGACGCTCCCTGACCCGCTTGGTTGTACATACATACAACATACATACATATTGTTACACCTTTATCCCCGAAGGGATAGGCAGAGGTATACTATACGCCCACATTTCACCGTATGCAC
Source organism: Thumatha senex (assembly GCA_948477245.1). Lineage (NCBI taxonomy): Eukaryota > Metazoa > Arthropoda > Insecta > Lepidoptera > Erebidae > Thumatha > Thumatha senex. The sequence continues at coordinate 21,834,292 of OX419739.1, read as the reverse complement.
TTTTGTCCCACGTAACAGGTGGTGAGCCCATTGCCGTGTTGAAATGGACAGGCGCAGGTTGTGGCGACCTGCTGTTAAAATTTTTCAAGCCGCCCATAAGTCCTTTAACTGGACTTAACGACTGCCATGTTACTGGCCACCGGGACCAACGGCTTAACGTGCCTTCCGAAGCACGGAAATGCCCGCAAACGTAAATGCCACAAAGTGGTCACCCATCCAAAGACCAGCCATAGTGCAAGTTGCTTAACGCAGTAATCGTTTACAGAACATTGAGTTCGCGAGTCGGGGCTACGAGCGCTTCTTCGCTTTAAATACGGTAGTTTGTACCCACAAAAGGGTCTAAAGGGCCGAATAAATTTAATAAAATGTGTCTATTTTAGATGATAAATTTGAAAGCAATTTGAAAGAACCCGTTGCCTTTATAGTGAGGTGGTAACAAAAAGGCTTAAAGGTCTTATGTGCTAGACACTAATTAGCACGATCAATTAAAGTCCTGATAGTCTCGAACGGATGGTAGTCCGTTTGGTTGTATCAAAGGATAATAATAGTATTAAGGCGTCTGTAGTGGAGAGCGTGCAAGTGATATTAATACCTTGCTCTGTGGTAGGACGCGTACCGACTTAACCACACGGTGTGTACTCGGAGACCGGTGTGCTCCAGTGGAGGATTTCTCCAGAACACATAAATTCACCCTGTCTGCTTGCTTCGTCGCAACTTTACCTCTTATTGCCTACTGTTTTGACGTATTGTATCTTATAATAATAACTTTCGTGAGCGTTGTTCATTATTACTAAGTAAATGGTTGTACTCATGTGTAAATTGTATCTTACTTACATAGGAAAGGATGTTTTTCGACAGAGGACAACTAAGATCAGTGAGGTACAAGATCTGATGATCTTGATAATTTGGTCTGGGAGCAAACGATGCTGATGTTCTTACGCCAATCTTAGACATTTCTACCACCAATTTGATTACTATGTCTGGAAAATTAAACAAAATCTCGTGTCCAGAATTGACTTTGTATTAAATCGAATTCATTATAATGTTGGGTTTTCCCGAACATCTACAGTATGGGGTTCTTCAAAAGGGGTCTTAGAAGGTTTATAAAAGTTCGGCAGCGCGAGTGCTGCACCTCTGGTGCACGTCTATAGGGTACGGTGACCACTTACCATCAGATGGACCGTATGCTTGTCTGTCACCTCAGTGGTATAAAAAAAACGTTGAGTGTCTTCGGGGTCTTGCAAGTGGTTGATGATGAGCTACATTCAGCTAAATTGTTTTTTAACTAAAACCTAACTTAATATGATATCTACCGCGTAACTGAAGGCAGAGTCAACGTTTGACATTTGACGTGCCTACCGAAGCAATGTAAAGCTTATTATAAGAAATTTCTCAATATGTCACCATCTCGGGACTAATCGTAACTGACAAAACTAGATTGGTTAAAATTACAGCACTATAAAATTACAACGTGAAAACAAAGGAATATTAGTTACTTACTTTTCTTCCAACAAGACAATCCGCCGTAGATCAAATGTGTAGGTTTCTGTTCATTAATAATAAACAGTTTAATAAAATTGATAGTCGTGTCATCTTTCGCTTGCACTGGATTTTGTATTATGAATAAAAGGGATAGGAAAATATTTAAAAACATTTAGCAGCGAACAAAGCTTTGGAAAATAAAATTCAAGTAAGTTAGAGTAAAAGAACCGCGTTAGTTATGAAGTAAAGTTGACTGATAATATAGCCTTTTAAACGTAAGCAAAGGTATTGTAAACTTAATAATAATCTGTTTAGATAATAGCCACTATTTACAAAGTCTTTTAAGAAGGCTAATAGGCTTTTTAGTTTACAGGCACTATGTACAAAGTCTGTTTACACATGTCATCTACAAAAGTAACTTGGTAATTTGGTAGTCTACAAATAGAAAAACAAACCGGCTAAGGCTGTGTATGGGTCTTATAGGTTCAAAAAATTTACTTTATATTATTATACTTCAAAACGTATATTTTCCAAGCTCGTGGATGATCTATGCAGTGAGGAATATATTTGGTACCGACCTATCTTATCTTGATATTGGGTCCGTCATTGCCCAAGCACTTCGACCTTATTAGGTCTTTTGTGCAGAATATTGTTCCGACCTAGGTACAGGAGGAAATTTTCTACTCTACTGTAACAAAATAAATCTCCTAAACAAAAGTTGATTCGGTTAATATATGATAGAGTTATGTATGAGGTAACAAATTTTAATATACAAGACCTTGAGGTTTTATTTGAGAACTTACTGCTTTTTTAGGCCAGTTAAAGTCAAGTCAAATAACTAATCATGCATAAAGTAAATATAGTCTTTCTCTTATATCATAATTGAGGATCGTTTACTGAAGGGCTTCGTTGAATATTTTATAGGCGCCAGTCGATTACATAAGTAGTTGACTGGTGAGTTCAACTCTGATGAAGTAAAGAAGTTTTATGAATAACTACAAACTGACGCCCTTTTTTCATTTATTTTTGTGTGGAAATCCTCATAGATGCTATGCCGGACTCCTACCGACTAAAACCACACGTTTCCTTTCATCTTTCTATAGTCAGACGCCCTAGCTTCGACGATGTGGTGAAGTCTCCCCGTTCCTTACAGGTTTAGTTAGCTACTTTTAAAAGATAGATATATATGCCACCGCAATCTATTCTGAAGACCTATTAAAAGGCATAATATCGCTGTATCTACATTGTTTCGTTATATTTCTAAGGGTTTCGGCAGCGTTTTCTATGAAATGCTTTAGTAGGTAGTAGTTGTCCTTTTTTTCCGATAATTATCATTATTTTAACATATTATCACAAATACAAAATTAAAATTTACGTATAATGATAAATCGCATTAAAATCAGTTGCGTAACTTAAAAGATCTATACATTCAGACGGCGAGAAGTGAATTCATTAATACTTCAATGATACTCCTGAACATCTTGTGTTACACACATGTATGACTTATAGATAGACCCAGATAAAGTCTTTGTTTCACGATCTTCTTATATCGGTGTCACTAGGTTACTTCTATTATTAATAATAATAATAATAAACCCCTCGAGGACAGGCGTTATCTTTTATAGGATTAACGCAACCCTATGAGGGCACAGTAGATTCGCTTTTTGAGTTATCCACTTTCTGATACCAACAAAAAAATGTATCAGTAAGTTATTGAAAAGCTCACATCCGCAGGGCAGCTTGTGGCGAGCTGAATGTGCGTGGCTACACATCGGTCCCGATTCCTCAGAGTTTTGTTGCCCTTCTGCACCGGTTAGGATTTAATGGCCTAACGGGAGAGCAGTGAGAGTGCTACTCCCGGGAGCGCAGCAAATCTCAACTCTGGCTTGCCTTAATTGGTCGGTCAGAGGGAGGGAGCCAGAGCTATATGCTCGGGGGTGGAAGTGTCATTTTCAAGGGCATAACTACGGGGAAGCCCACGAAGGTGAAACCGGCGCCGCACCGCTCGACACCCCAAGCCACTCATACCGGTGTTGCCTCCTGTCGCCTTACAGGCTTATCATGCCTATGGCGATTGTATAGGGGGCCCATCTAGTGAGTTGGCAAGTCACCGTCTGCCAATATTTTGATGATATTATATTAAAATGGCAGACGCAGTTTTCATCAATAGTTCAAGTCACCCAGTACATTTAACCTCCAACTCAATAACCCAATAGTAGTTAGCAGATTGTACAATAGTTTAACTCCCATTGGAGATGGTCCATTACCGTTCTTCTACATAAGGCGGACGTGGATTGTCTGCAGAGGGGGTCCCATTCCCTGTTACATTAAAATTCTCAAAGGGCCTCTGCGTGTTGGACCACTATGTCCCCATGTAAGCCTACCAAAAGACCGGGTATCTTCGTAAGAAAAAAAAAGGAGATACCCGAGAAGAAGAGACAGATAATAATAATAAATATTCTTTATTGTACACCATAAAAGGAACACATTTTAAGAAAATTATTATTATTACTAATACTATAATTAATATTTATTATTATTTATTTACACTTTATTGTACTCCGGAAAATACAATTGTACATTGAGATTGTAAGTTAGGGGAATAGTCCAATGGGCGGCCTTATCGCATAAAGCGATTTTTACCAGGCAACCTTTGGATGGAGAAATTTGGTAGCAGGTAATGAGTGGTAGAATTATTAGTGGTATCTATTCCTACTAGTTCAATGGAGAAACCGCTTAGTGACGTGAACTGTTCAATTGATTGAACTTGAGAGATTGTCCTGTTGAAAATAAAATAAGTTTCTGTCAATTGTCTGTGTATTTCTATTTGCAAATCTACATAAATTCGCATGGAGTCAAAATGTGCGCTTTTTCGGTTTTTGTCTAAAGTTACACTATGCTTTCTAAGCTTTGTTCATTTTTTGGCCCTATTGTTGATAGTATCATGCATCTTCAAAAGCATTCTTTGATCTCTTATTCCCATTCTGAAAGAAATAATATAAGTTACACACTTTTAAGCAGATTTTAAAAATATGTTGACAAGTTTGCCATTTGCCAATCTAGTTTTTTTTGTAATTCACGCTTTGTCCACAGATTATACAGATTATTTGAGCTGCGGTCCGAATGACAATGCATGTCAATTTTTGAAACAAGTTTTTTCGCTATGGCTCGTCACGGATAAGTGACCACTTTGTGGTATTTACATTTGCGAGCGTTTCCGTGCTTCGGAAGTCACGTTAAGCCGTTGATCCCGGTTTCCAGTAACATGGCAGTCGTTAAGTTGAAGGCCTTATGGGTGGCTTGAAAATTTCAACAGCAGGTAGCCACTACCTGCGTCTGTCTGTTTCAACACGGCAATGGGCTCATCACCACCTATTTCGTGGGACAGGAATGGTAAAAACATGGTGAAAAGTGAGCATATAAATATGGTGGGACATTTTTTTTTACACAGCGCCGTCTAGCCCAAAGTAAGTTAATATAAGCTTGTGTTATGCGATCTAGACAACTGATATACATACTTATTTATTTCTAAATACATACATATTATACATAGGAAACACCCAAACTCCGAAACAAACATTTGTGGATCACACAAATATTTGACCCGACCCGGGAATCGAACCCAGGACCTCTGCGCCACCGAGGCAGTCCAATAATATGTAATTAGCCTCTGCCACCTCTTCGGGGATAAGGCGTGATAGAAAAAAAGAGATATACTATTCGGTTTTTACAGGTAGTATGTGTAGAAATGGGGGAAAAGTTTGATAGATCCTCCAACAAGACAGTTGACCACTTGAAAGCTTTCAAAATGAGAGAAAGAAAAGGAATCGTCGGAATCCCTCATGATGCATGATATGTAGAAGATATATATTACATAGGGTATATCTTTTATACCATGCCGATACCTTCTGAGCGCGAGCCAGCCCCACATGCAAGTGGCCTGCTGACTAACAGACGAGAAAACTCGAAAGAAAAGCCTTGTGCTCATTCATTTGACTTGTTCAGTAAAGGCAATAGGCGTAGCCAACAGTGAACAACTATGAAATGGTGATTTGAATGAAAGACTATAAGGTCTACTCACAATTTCTTGTGCATAATCTCCATCAATAGAATGACGACGGCCAGCATCATGAGATACAACGATATCAGCAGTGCTGAGTACACGTCTATGATGCCGACGTTGCTGAAGGTGGACACGGAGCCTGTACATTTTGGACGACTGACTGTTAGTCGATTGCGAATGTTAGCTTGGATTCCTGACTCTCGAATCTTGTGGAAACTGCAAAAAAAACGATAACGAATGAAGATTTAGTCAAGCTGTTTCAAGGTAGTCGTCAGCTGGATGACTTTTTAATAGTCTAGACGATATTTTTTTCAACATTTTTAACGGGATGTATACCAGTTTATAGCCAACCGTTTTTTTTGTGTTGAATATTACTACCTGCTATTATTGAGCATAGAACACTAACAGAGCACCTCTACTTACATTAAATCTTGTGCCGCACACATTTCGCAATTTCTGGCAAACTTTATACATTGGGTTTATGATGTCGTCGACCATCTTATCCACTAAAAATTTTAATAAAAGACTATCTGTTATATGATACTCGCCCACACTTTGTACTTTCGTTGTACCCGTTTCACATTGAACTTGGAGACCAGGATAAACATGCATAGCCTATACGAATATTTGTAAGAAACTTACTTAATTTTGAATAATTCTTTGAAGGGTGACCTCTTCTGCCCCGGCACCCATGGGTCTCTCTCGTTGATATAGTCGATTTCTACCAGGTCACACTTCTCGTCTTCTTGGTACGTCTCCTGTATTAATCTATAGCCGGGATTCAGTTCCATGTGGAAAGCGAAAAGACCCTGGAATGAAACCATCAACATGTTTGAAATCAAATAAAATCCAATTGTGTAACGGAATGTAATCGGAAATGAAAAGAAATGCCCGCCTGCTTCTTTTTTTACCGTAGACGTTAATGTTTTAGTTGCATTACAGCAGCGCCGTAGCTGCAATCGCAACTCGTCTCATTTGCGCTTGTAAGGTAACACTATTTACCTTTCGGTATTTACATTTCGGTCAATGCACCTTGATACATTCGAAATGACCACCGGGACCTTCAAGAAAAGCAGGTCGACAAAATTATACAACGTTTCGCAGAAGCTCACGAAAAGAGGCTTCATAACCATAACAATTCCGAGGCAATTCATCTTCTTGATTGGACAGACATAAAAAGAAGACTCAAAAGACCTAAACCCTTTGAGTTAATGTAGTGCCAAGTAAAAACAATAAGTGATTTAGTGCTTTAAGTTTAAATCACAAGAAAAAGGTGTAAAAGTTATCAGACTCTAAGAAAAATCAATGGATTCTCTTCTTAGGATAAGTATTTTAGAAATTTAAGTCAACGTAAAATTACTCAGTAGCCCATAAGCTAGATTGTAATAATTTAAAGTGAACCTTACTAAGTTAGTATGCACTTAATAAAAAATCCTTTCTTCATCCATTATGTATATTTTGTATTTTTCCTTTAAAATTCTTAAAATAAATATCCATCACGCCTTATCCCAGAAGGGGTGGCAGAGGCATATTAAATGCCCACTTTTCACCGTGTGGATTCCTGTCCCACGTAATAGGTGGTGAGCAAATTGCCGTGTTGAAATAGACAGACCCAGGTTGTGGCTACCTGCTGTTGAATTTTTTCAAGCCGCCCATAAGGCCTTCAACCAGGCTTAACGACTGCCATTTTACTGGCAACCGGGACCAACGGCTTAACGTGCCTTCCGAAGCACGGAAACGCTCGCAAATTTAAATGCGAGAAAGTGGTCACGCATCCGAGGACCAGTCATAGTGAAAGTTGCGTAACTCAATGATCGTTTACAGAACACTGAGACCGCGGGGCCACGGGCGCTTCGTAAAATTCTTCTTTACTCCTATAATCTATGTTCATCTTTATTTTGTCTTATCTTTTCTAGCTCTGAACCCTAATGCACATTACAAGCTTTTATATCGGAAGAAGATCGATGTGTTACGGAGGGTAAAGGATGTAAGGAGCCCGCCAAGATTTCCGTGGATCAAGTGAACCTTCGCTTCATATTCTTACCAAATTTAATTACAGTTCATTCAATCATTGAGTCGAATAAAGTTCAAGAACAAAAAAGAAAAATCACGCGAACTAATGAACAATCAAATAAAACGGACATGACGAGCCAACAATTAAATCAATTTTGTAATCAGTATATTAAGAACAAAATGATGAAATTACCAATTTCATAATAATATCTAAAAAAACAGATTAATCTAGTGTAAAAAAAAAACAAAACATAAATAACGACGAGGATGGGATTCGAACCCACGCGTGCAGAGCACATTGGATTAGCAGTCCAACGCCTTAACCTCTCGGCCACCTCGTCTTATGGTGACAGCTGTAAAATAGGGGATCTGTAGAGATGTACCTACCTATTTATGTTAACGTATGTAGTAAAACCAAAGACAACATAAACGCCACCGCGTACTTAGGAATGTTGCTGGCACCTTCTCACTTGCACCCTATTAAGGGGTCTATAGAGCACAAGTAACGTTAATTCTTTGCTTTATAGTAACAGTAAGATGGAACCAATTAAATACATAATGTCTCTGTCAGTCTGTCGAAAAAACCGGTAAAACTTGTATTGGGATTATCCTTTCGAATTCTGACTCTGGACTCCCGGCCATAGAGGGTGGCCATAGGACACCGTGTGATTTTTAGCCGGTAGGCAGTAGGACATGGTTTCCATGAAAAAAACCCATAATTTTTTTTATGTGTGTGCAGAATAAATCGAACGTAAGGTATAACCGGATCCTTGGTCACACCACAGAACAACTAATCACACCCATGATCGAGATGAAATATATGTAAACTCAATTTATTCGGCATTTTTTTGGGTGAATATATTTTGAGCATGAAGATATAGTAATAACGACTTGGGTAAAACCGCAGGGTCTCCGTTATATTATAACTCACTAAACTTACTATCTTCACGCTTTATCCCTGACGGGGTAGTCATATAGGACAGATCGCCAGGCTTCACGATTCATACAAACTGCTTTTGCTTTTTGCTTGTATTTGCTTGTATCCGAGTACTTTTGACCCTACCGTTTAAGAGTAGTTTGCTGGTCTTCATATGTAAGTCTCGACCTACCCTGACTCCTTCTACCCTCTACGTTTACTTCGTCAATCTTCCCTCACTTATTGATAGGACGTGTCCTAACCAATAGAGTACGCCCTGAAACTATAATACAATAATTCACGATATCTTACTTTTCTAATCCTTGCTATTCCTTCTGCATTGCTTAAATAATTGGGCTTGTGACCTTTAGGGGCGATATGCTTCTCGAAAATAGCCTTGCGGATAGGATCGTTGAGTTTCTGAAATATTCCGTACAATGTTTTATCAGTTCTTATACTTAGTATAACGGTCTTTTTTAAGACAAGCGACCTTCCTAAAATTTGAACTGTATAATAAATAAATAAATATCCATCACGCCTTATCCCCGAAGAGGTGGCAGAAGCATATTATATGCTCACTTTTCACCGTGTGGATTCCTGTCCCACGTAATAGGTGGTGAGCCCATTGCCGTGTTGAAATAGACAGACGCAGGTTGTGGCTACCTGCTGTTGAAATTTTCAAGCCGCCCATAAGGCCTTCAACCAGGCTTAACGACTGCCATTTTACTGGCAACCGGGACCAACGGCGTAACGTGCCTTCCGAAGCACGGAAACGCTCGCAAATGTAAATGCCACAAAGTGGTCACCCATCCGAGGACCAGCCATAGTGAAACTTGCGTAACTCAGTGATCGTTTACAGAACACTGAGACCGCGGGGCCACGAGCGCTTATAAAGTTGTTAACTTGTTGTAACTGTATAAAGTTGTTGAAATAAAAAAAAAAGAATCTGTCGTAAGCAGAATTTGTCTTAAACCTATAATCCATTGATACCAAGCCAAGCTAATATAAGCTTGTGTTATGGGATCTAGACAACTGATAAACATTCATGTATATGTCTTAAACATACATAAAACAAACTCTGAAACAAACATTTGCGGATCAGATCACACAAAATATTTGTTCGACCCGGGAATTGAACCCGTGACCACACTACCACTTACGCCACCGAGAAAGTGTTTACGTACTTATAATCATCAACCATTAACTGCTTCACTGCCAAGCTGTTGTGATAGTCATAATCATCATTTGAGCATATTTTTCATTTGTATCCCATTTCATGTCAGTGTTTTATATTTATTGCTTTTTGATTGATATTATATCATTGAACAGACAAGCATGCGGCCCACCTAATGGAAAGTGGTCACGTAGCCTATGGATGTTTGCAAAACCAAAGGTGCAGCATTCGCGCTGCCGATCGTGTAAAAACTTTCTAAGACCCCTTTTGAAGAGCCCCATACTGTAGACGTTTTTTCTATCAGCCAATGCGAAATTTTTAAATTTATTCATTGCTTTTGAGTTTATGGTACAGATTTCCTGCTATTTCGCCAATAGTATCCGTGATTTTAAGATCATTGGTAAGCATTTCAATCTCTACAATACAATACATACATACAAATTGTCACGCCTTTATCACCGAAAGGGTAGGCAAAGCATACTATATGCCCACATTCACCATATGCATTCTTGTCCCACGTAACAGGTGGTGAACCCATTGCCGTGTTTCAATAGACAGGCGTATCTCTATAATAAGTAGTTTGAAAATCAACTTACCTTAAAGAAGTACCGATTATACTCAAAGTCGGCCGCTCCAAACTTGAGTGGGGAGTTGAGTAGATCAGGGAGACTTCGCACTGAGGAGCTAGACGCTCTCAGTAACACAACTATGTTGGCAGAGTACGCAGAGTATAGAATCGTGAGTGACATGAAGAGGATCAGAGTAACACAACGGCCTGAAAGGTTGTTTTAAGATGAGTCTCCTGTGTCACTCTTTCAACATTAATGTTTAAATAAATATCGTTGGGACAACTCACACAACGCCATCTGATTCCAAACTAAGCAGAGCTTGTACTATGGTAACCAGATAATTGATAAACATACTTATTTATTACTAAATACATACATATTATAGATAAATAACACCCAGACACAGAATAAACCATCGTGCTTATCACACACAATTTTATTCTGGGTGGGAATCGAAGCCACGACCTCTTGAGTAGCAGTCGGATACACTCCCTCTGCGCCACAGAGGCAGTCGTGTTTCGTGAATAATTGTGAAAATATTAGAGACTTTGTCTAACATTTGATAAGAAAACCGGCACAAAGGTAAGATGGGCCAAACCTGGAACATTTCTCGGTTCCAAAGTACATCCTTGCTGCAGGAGTGCTCCCATGATCAAGATTAGCACGTCAGTCCATGATCCGTCCAGTTGCGTGGGACCCTGAAATATAGCTAATTAGCACGCTGCATTAAATACGCTTTTGAAGGTCTTTTTGTACTGTGCATCCTATTATAAAGTGCACCTTCAACTAGTCTACTGTGTGACTGCCAGATCTGAAAAGCAAGTCGAGCCTATTTTTTAATCATGACCGTTTCACCCAAATTGTGGTTTATATTTGTCATACATATCATTTAATATGATTTTATGATTAGAGTTCGCACAAAGTAAATCAGGACGACTACTAAACTTAGATGGAAAGTCTAATTGTCTCAACCTACTACGAGTATACATAGTCAAAAGTACTCGGATACCCAGACATGCGTCTATGAAGCGATTGATGAATCTACAAGAAGCGAAAGAAGTATGCATGGATCGCGAAGCCTGACGATCTGTCCTCTCTGACTACCCCGTCAGGGATACAGCGTGAAGATAGTTAATTAGTTACTATACATAGTTGCTCGTATTTCTCTATTTGAACTTTACCACGCTGTCCCTATATAACCTTATTATAACTAACATTGGATACTACCACATTAGGAGATAAGACTTAACATACAACCTACATTCCACCTGTAAGGGAAAATGAAGAAACAAACATACAAACAAACTCGTCAGTTTTATATATTAGTATGTACTATAACATGAATATGCGATTAGATCTTCTCTTTAAAGGTATATCCGCGTATGCACACATGAAATCGTGAATTCATAATGCAAATTTCAACTTATTTATGCATTTTGCAACGCATGGTAAATTATTACTGATCACACAATATTAAATTCTCTAGAAAATAATCAGTCAATTAAATAAATAAATAAATATTGTTGGGATAACTCACACAAAGCCATCTGATCCAAATTAAGCAGAACTTGTACTATGGTAACCAGATAACTGATAAACATACTTATATATATCTAAATACATACCTACGTAATATAGATAATTAACACCCAGATACAGAATAAGCCATCCTGCTAATCACACAAAGTTTTATCCTGGATGGGAATCGAACCCACGACTTCTTGCGTAGCAGTCGGATACACTCCACAGAGGCAGTAAATTGCCTTATATTTGCAAAATATAATGCCTTTATAATTCGTTAGCAGAGAAGGGGTAAATGGGTAGACATAATAATTCGTAGTTTGTCGTAATAGAGGATGACATGTTGACCAAGAAGGTGGCTCATGGAATGCTAAGAGCCGCGGAAATGGGAATGTAGGTAACAGCGGACTCCTGACTGAAGCGAGGGTTTCAGGTGCAGCCAGGAATAACTATAGTATATGATATCTATCTCTGCCAGATGAATTAAAAAAACTAAGAGCGCCCTTATTTCGCAGTAAGCTTACATTTATGAAAAAAAATATTATAATGTTAATGAGTATTTGGAAGATAAAATAATATATTCAGAGATTTAATTTGTATTTACATAGTTACATAATTCATTAATTATTAATGTAATTGACATGCACTCACGAATTCACCATTATATAGAAAAAATTATAAACATGTACTTAATTTAATATATTTTAAACACAATGATTCCACGCCACACATGGCAGGATGTATTGGAAAAAAATACTGGTTTCCTTATCTATCTATAGGTTACCAATAAGAAATTGCCATGCGCTATAAGGCCACCAATTGTTATACCAAGGTGTCTAATACCAATCTGTCTATATTGTGTTTTACTGGTGTACAATACAGAGTTCTTACTTACTTTTTGACTGCCTCTGTGGCGCGGTGGGAGTGTATCCGACTGCTACGCAAGAGGTCCCGGGTTCGATTCCCGGGTCGGAACAAATATTTGTGTGATCAACAAATGTGTGTTTCGGAGTTTGGGTGTTTCCTATGTATAATATGTATGTATTTAGAAATATATAAGTACGTTTATCAGTTATCTAGATCACATAACACAAGCTAATATTAGCTTACTTTGGGCTAGATGGCGCTGTGTGAAAAGTGTCCCACGATATTTTTTTTTTTTTTTTACTTACTATATTCTCGCTGTACGCCTGAGGGGTAGTCAGAGAGGACAGAGGCAATTCATGCATACTTCTTTCGCTTCTTGAAGATTCATTAATCTATTCATAAATGCGTTTTTGGGTATCCGAGTACTTTGACCTTGTGGTGCCGTCACGCAACTTTTTTAGGTAAGTTATTAAAAAATAATGTATTTTTCTAAAAACTTACCTTTCCCTGCATTCTTGCCTCCCATTTTGACGTAATATACATGAACAAGGAACATGCCAATCCACACACGAAGATGGCCATCCACACGGGCCCCGAGAATGGTAGTGTGAAGATGTTGGATACCATTGCAAGAGGCGGTGAGCGGAAAACGAAGCGAACAGCCGTTGTACCCACCATCGCGATGTAATCCACCACCTCCATACGTTCTAGCGTGAAGATTGTTAGAGTTCCTGTGAATTTAACATAACAATATACTTACTATCTAACAGGAATCCAGCGTGAAGAACATAAATAATTTACAGTTATTACAGGTATTCGACTGCCTCTGTGGCGCGGTGGGAGTGCATCCGACTGCTACGCAAGAGGTCGTGGGTTCGATTCCCACCCAGGATAAAACTTTGTGTGATGAGCACGATGGTTTATTCTGTGTCTGGGTGTTAATTATCTATAATATGTATGTATTTAGAAATATATAAGTATGTTTATCAGTTATCTAGATCCCCATAACACAAGCTAATATTAGCTTACTTTGGGCTAGATGGCGCTGTGTGAAAACTGTCCCACAATATTTATTTATTTATTTATTTATTACAGTTATGTTTCCGAAAGGGTAAACAGAGGTAAATTAACTGCATCTGTGGCGCGGTGGGAGTGTATCCGACTGCTACGCAAGAGTTCGATTCCCACCCAGGATAAAACTTTGTGTGATGAACACGATGGTTTATTCTGTGTCTGGGTGTTATTTATCTATAATATGTATGTATTTAGAAATATATAAGTATGTTTATCAATTATCTGGTTACCATCGTACCAGCTCCGCTTATAGTTTGGTATCAGATGGCGTTGTGGAAGTCGTCCCAACGATATTTATTTGTTATTTATAATTTAACATAAAAATATACTTAGGGTCGTAATACAAAACATTCATCAATATTCAAGAAACGCTTAAGGCTAGTTTTCGCCTTAAAATACGACTCTGAAGTGTTTCTTGGGTATGTTCCCGAAAGGGTAAACAGAGGTTAATTACATCCCCATTTTACAAAAAGACACTTGCTGTTCACTAAAGGATTTTTCTCTTTGCTATCAAAGATAAAAAATTGATATTTTCAAAATTTTAGTCTGTCTGTTTGTATGTATGTCTGCGGTAGGCGTTGTCCGGTATAAATTCAGAAACTACTTATTGGATTTAATTCAAATTTTCGACTAACATTAACAGTAGATCGGCTCTACACATATGCTATAATCATGCTTCATAACCTAGGAGCATGGCAGAGTGCAATTAGGTACCTACTATATATGCATTTCCGGAATAAACTCAGAAATTATTGTACAGATTTCGCTTAAATTTTACACAAATATTATCAATAGGCCGGGCCTACACATAGGGTATATATCACGCTAAAAAACTTAGGAGCTCGGCAGAAAACATACGCAAAGTCTTACGACAATAATTCTTGTTGGTTGACATACGAGGTCTACACAAGTAGCCTGATCTCTTAATTACCCAACCGTACTAGTTACACCGTTATATGTATTGCAACAGGATTGATCAATCTGTCAAATAGAATTAGTAATGAAGCCATTTAAATCAGGTTAATGAACTTCTTATCTCCATCTTAGTAGTAATTCACAGATTATGTTCTCTCGTTATATAAAAGCTACTTAATTCAATTAAATTAATCTGCAAAAAAGTTTATTCAATTCTATTTCAGCAACCAAAAAAGTAAAAAACGGAAGAATGGCGGAAAGTGTCCCCTTAAATGCTTGTCATAGACATATTGTCACGCCTTTATCACCCAAAGAGTAGGCAGAGGCATACTATACGCCCACATTTCACCGTATGCACTTTCCACGTAACAGGTGGTGAGCCCCTTGCCGTGTTGGAATTGACAGACAGGCACGTTAAGCCAAGTTGAAGGCCTTATGGGCGGCCTTAAATACTTGTAATGTACATATAGTCCGATTAAGGATTGACACAAAGGAGGGTATATATGCGTGAACGGGAAACTAAGACCTTTGTAACCCCCTCTCTTCGGCTCGCCTCCTAGACATCAGGCTTTTTAGTATGTTTTCTTTGTAAGTACTCTGAATAAGTTTCTGAAGAAATCGTTGAGGTTCCCGCTCACGCAGTCTACTTATTAGTTGGACTCGCAATCTACTTTATTAGTTGGACAAAAACGCACGCCACTCTTCACAGGCGCAAATCTAAAACTCTCACGATGATCCCGTAGGAAAAACTTCCTTCTTTTACCTGATTCCCAGTTACAGGCAGGTATGAAGGAGTTACCACTTATATACATTAGATCCATAGCAGAGAAGTCTGTTGAGGTTTCACTAGATCATAAGGGATTTTCGATGATAATCGAAGTTTGGAAAATAAAACATTGGTTTCTTTAAGATAATGTGTTAACCACAGCCTGCGTCTGTCTATTTCAACACGGCAATGGGCTTACTACTCAGTACGTGGGACAGGACTGCACACTGTGATATGTGGGCGTATATGCCTCTGCCACCTCTTCGGGGATAAGACGTGATTGGTAAAGTGTACACCCTAATATCTTAATTTAACAAAACCTGTATTTAAAATACTAGCCATTATTGCTATAAAGTTATTACAATCTTAAGGCATTGTATAAATTTAACGTTATCACCATTATATACTTCCACAATTAGTTTAAGTAAATACATTTAAATATATTTAAAAAAAATATGGGTTGCATTTCGACAGAAGTGAAAAATAAATTTATTAATAATTTATTTATTTAGACGCTGTCGCGGTCTGCTATATTCACATGCATATTATGCACACACTATAGCTGCGTCTCGTAACGGTGCCGCGAGTCCAGACATTTCTCTTATCTAAAAATATGCGTACCGCGCTAAAAGAAGTTTTCCATTCAAAAATTGACCAGGATCGGCGTTAATGATGATGATGAAAAAAATAATCTAAACTGAAAGAGTCTTTATTGATTAAATAAATAAATATCCATCACGCCTTATCCCCGAAGGGGTGGCAGAGGCATATTATATGCCCACTTTTCACCGTGTGGATTCCTGTCCCACGTAATAGGTGGTGAGCCCATTGCCGTGTTGAAATAGACAGACGCAGGTTGTGGCTACCTGCTGTTGAAATTTTTAAGCGGCCGATAAGGCCTTCAACCAGGCTTAACGACTGCCATTTTACTGGCAACCGGGACCAACGGCTTAACGTGCCTTCCGAAGCACGGAAACGCTCGCAAATGTAAATGCCACAAAGTGGTCACCCATCCGAGTACCAGCCATAGTGAAAGTTGCGTAATTATTTAATTAGACCTGTAGATGACCGGGATCAATGTTAAATGATGATGATAATTATATTATTAAATAGCAAGGTATTGAATCTACCAATTAAATAGCAAAAAAAAAAAAATTGCATGCATATATGCACACACAATAGCTGCGTCTCGTAATTTTAAATCATCTAAAAATATGCGTACCACGCTAACAGAAGTTTTCACTTAAAAAAAATCTCCTGATTTTACGAGTTTTTTTTGATAACGTTGTTTGAAAAATACATCGACGTTAGCTATACTATACTATACTATACTATACTATACTATACTATACTATACTATACTATACTATACTATACTATACTATACTATACTATACTATACTATACTATACTATACTATACTATACTATACTATACTATACTATACTATACTATACTATACTATACTATACTATACTATACTATACTATACTATACTATACTATACTATACTATACTATACTATACTATACTATACTATACTATACTATACTATACTATACTATACTATACTATACTATACTATACTATACTATACTATACTATACTATACTATACTATACTATACTATACTATACTATACTATACTATACTATACTATACTATACTATACTATACTATACTATACTATACTACTATACTATTCTTTACTTTCATTTTATGATCCGTTTTCTAAGCAACATATTGATAAAAAATCACTTACCAAGATCAACTTCCTTCTTTCTCAGATTTTCGATGAGTCCTTGCCAGTTGCCATTCTTGTCTTTGTACCCCCAGGTCTGAGTGAACAAGTTCCTTTCCGTGGCATTCAACATTTCAAAACAGAGGCTTACTGCAGCGTATGACATTTTTGCGATGCAGTCTTGGTGAAGGTTTCTGAAAGGAGATTTTTACAGAGTTACTGGTGGAACAGTCCGAGTTTTAAAAGAGCAGGATTTCTGTTCGGATTCATACCCTAGTATGTACAAATTTCGATCAGACTCAAGACGATGAGAAATGACGAAAATATCACTTGCATAAGTTGAGAATCCCTCAAACGGCAATTGGCATGACATTACTTCCTTATCGACGTATAAGAGAAATTTTACAGCTGTAAAAAATGTCGTAAAGAAGTTTCACTTCTTACCTGTGTACTCTTGTACACAAATCTTTTTTTTTTCAAATCTAGTAACTAAAATGGTTACATTTTCTTAAAAAGAAAATAATGAATATGTTGACTTAAATCTCTGTGCCACGCACAAATTCGCACGTTGTCCAAAAAACTAAAGCCTTAATTTTTTTTTTGCTGTCTGTATTGATTTGCGATGCGCAGTAACCTCACAAAATTTGAATATTTAATTTTGGAGCTCCCTATAAATACCGAATAATTATGTTACTAACATTTTAGCACTCAGGGATACATGTTTTACTAGTTTTATAATTTTTGATTTAAATGTTTATTGTATTTTACAAAACGTTTATAGTGGCGCGCATAACACTTTTCACAGGCGCCACCTAATGTAGCGAACTCTCTTCATAATCTCATAGGAATTAGCTTTCTAGGCAAAGTACATTAATAAGTTTATATATTTATATATGTACTGTGCTCGCTATATGTAGCGGGCTTCCCCGTATTTATGCCCTTGAAAATGACACTCCCACCCCCGAGCACATAGCTCTGGCTCCCTCCCTCTGTCCGGCCAAATAAGGCAAGCCAGAGTTGAGATTTGCTGCACTCCCGGGAGTAGCACTCTTACTGATCTCCCGTTAGGCCATTAAATCCTAACCAGAGCAGAAGGGCAACAAAACTCTAAGGAATCGGGACCGATGTGTAGCCACGCACATTCAGCTCGCCACAAGCTGCCCTGTGGATGTGAGCTATTAACTTACTGAAACATTTTTTTGTTGGTATCAGAAAGTGGATAACTCAAAAAGCGAATCTACTATGCCCTCTTAGGGTTGCGTTAATCCTATAAAAGATAACGACTGTCCTCGAGGGGTTATGTACTGTGCTCTAGGGCTCACCTAACTCCCGGTTACAGGGAAGGTGAAGGAGTCACGAAAGAGTTATATCCGGTGGGATGTTATTTTTTAAGAGTTTGAAAAAATACATCAATATTGGCTGATATTGCCGTTCAGCTATCAATATCATTAATCGAATCCAATATCGATATTTTATAACTATCTTAACACTGTATCCCTGACAAAGTAGTCAGAGATACAGATCGATACAGATAGAGTATAATAGAGATCGATGTTTTATCTATTTAATATTGTGTGTGCGTTTTACACAACGCCATCTATCCCAAATTAAACTATAAGCTTGTGCTAAAAGGATCCGACAACTGATAAACATATTTATATATTTTTCATATATTATTCATAGTTAAATTTGGGACAGCCTATAGATACAAAATAATTATGTTACTGACGTATTGACACCCAGACAGACGAGTCTGACTAGTTTTACAAGTTTTGTCTGATTAATTAACATAAAAGAACATTATTTTTAATACCTTGTGTAGTTTAAGTATTACATAACTTTTATAGATGTTCATGTTATGTATAGTACTCGGTACTTCATGCGAAATAAAATTCTACGTACATTCACCGACGTTACGAGCGCGTTGCAGCAACAGCTGGACTGGGGGTGAGGGCCGAGAGTATGCGTGGAGTTACTTTAGCGTAACTACCCTCCATTATTACTCGTATAATAATGCAGTATAAAGCCGGCGACGCACTTCACGTAGTACGTCAGTTTTGTTTGGCACAGGTTTTATACGATCAAGATTTTTCATTACTAAATTCCACATCCCGGATAGCTTGAATCGATCTTCTTGAAATTATTGTGTTTTCTAATTTCAATAGCTTTATGCACAAAACGTGGATAATTGTGGCGATCAATGGAGAGGACTTTAGGTTGATGAAATTGAATCCAGTAATTTCTACCCAATGACCCAGGAAAAATATATTGATATCTCCAAGTGCGGCTGTGCAAAAGATCCTGAGGACAACCTCCAATGCGAAGACCACGTGGTGAAAGAGATATTCGTACAAGCTACTGTTCATGCAGCATAAAGGGCTAGTGACACCGATCAAAGTTGTAAAGCTGTCGAAGCCGATGAAGTCCAAATTGAATGTATCTTAGCAAACCTATTTAACCGCGTACTCGTACTCTTCATCGGGCAGATCGAGTGTACTACGTGAGATCGACAAATGGAAGTGCTATAACGCTTGTGCGACAAAACTGTACACCGACTTACCATAGTTGGAATGCACACTAACGCGAACACTGAAGCTTGACATCACGCTACGCCCGCTACGCACATACGATACGCCCACGTTTCACCGTATGCATTTTTGTTCCACGTGGTGAGCCCATTGCCGTGTTGAAATAGACAGACGCAGGTTATGGCTACCTGCTGTTGAATATTTTCAAGTCCTTAACTTGACTTAACGACTGCCATGTTACTGGCAACCGGGACCAACGGATTAACGTGCCTTCCAATGTAGTTTTTACAAATGTAGTTTTTTTGTGGCATTTACATTTAATGTGTTGAGTATAAATCGCTAAAGTTAAAAAATAAAAACTTATGGATGTTAGGCAAAAATCTAGGAGTCCATCAAAGTCTGTTAAGTAAGTTCTGAAGAAATTAATGGGTGCCACCACCAAACTTTTGACAAAATGTTGTCTAGACAAAATGTCACATAACTGCTTTTTAACCAGCGGACGGCTGAAATGCTGACTTTTGGTGAAACCGAGGATGAACAGAAGGAAGAAACCAGCTGCATACTTTAAGTATATTAGTTATTACCGGGAACGCGGTTATTTTTCATGCTTTTTGTTATACCCGGTATAACCGGTAATAACTAATACACTTCTTGGAAAAAACCAGGTCTAAATTTATAGGTACTTACAGCCTGTCATTCAAATGCATCTTCGTTTCATTGCTATCTACGATCACGTTCATCATGGTCAATATATGTCTCCTCAAGTTACGTCTTCTAGGAGATAGCGCCTTACTGCTTCTGTAGTCTTCTATATATCCGTACTTGCTCACACTTCTCGTAGAAGTGTCTTCAAAGGCTACAGTTGATAAGGAGGTAGAAGAATAGTCTTTGTTCTTTTGAGAGTCAGACCTCCAAGCCGCTCGGGTTGTGTAGATGATTTCTGAATTCTCCGATATCTTGTATGCTGTCGATACAAAAATTATTATGTGAGTGTAGTAAATAGTAATGAATAAATATTTTGGGACATTTTTTTACACAGCGCCGTCTAGCCCAAAGTAAGCTAATGTAAGTTTGTGTTATGGGATCTAGACGACTGATAAACATACTTATATATTTCTAAATATCTACATGTTATACATAGCAAACACCCAAATCCAAAAAAAACATTAGTGGATCACACAAATATTTTTTCCGACCCGTGAATCGAAAACCATGGACGTCAGTCGCGGCAGTGGCAATTATTGATAACTTGTTATATATGTCTAGAGCAAGTGAATGAAATTGTGTATTTAGGAAGTATGTTTAGCGCGGATGGAAGATGTGATTCGGATGTAGAACGGCGAGTAGCTGCCGGAAACAAAGTTAACGGTGCTTTGTCCCAGTTAGTAAAGCGACAAAGCATCGTAAAAGAAGCACGAATGGCGATTCATAACGCAGTGCTAGTGCCAACTTTGCTTTACGGTAGTGAAACCTGGGTATGTCAGCAGATGCATGAAAGTAAATTGAATGCTGTGGAGATGCAATCACTTCGAAAATTGTGCGGCGTTACCTTGGCCGACCGAATACGTAACGAAGTGATACGCAATATGGCAGGTTTGACTGAAAGTGTCACCGTTAAGTTGGAAAAGGGCGTGCTCCGTTGGTTTGGACACGTCTAACGAATGAGTGAGGAACGATTGACGAAGAATATATATTGTTCAAAAGTAGAGGGTAGAAGGAGTCAGGGTAGGCCAAGACTTACATATGAAGACCACGTGAGCAGATTGCTCAAAAACGGAAATGTCAAAAGTACTCGGATACCCAGACGTGCGTATATGAAGCGATTGATGAATCTCGAAGAAGCGAAAGAAGTATGCATGGATCGCGAAGCCTGGCGATCTGTCCTCTCTGACTACCCCGTCAGGGATACAGCGTGAAGATAGTTAGTTTGTTGTATAAAAGAGGACAAGACTGGTACAACAATAGTCAAGTCATTTTGGAAAAGTTTGATTACGAATAATACCGACTAGTACGGGTGTAAGGGGCCTCACCAATATTCTCGGGGATTCAAACGACCTCACTTGCTAACGGTGCATCTGCTTATCAACGGACAAGGAAACGACGATGCAGGCGCTCTTAAAGGGTTAAGAGGTCAGAAGGTAGTCGCTATCGCAATGCCAAAAAAATGTTTGTGTGTTTATACTTATGTACACACATTAGAAGTTATACTTCTTCGGCGTAACAAGATAAAAATCCTTTTAAAAAAAATACGTTTATAAAAAAAACTAAAATATTTTTACTATAGCTAACTTCAGGGTGTTTTTAGACTACTTTGAATGCAGTTATAAGTCATCATGGTAACACTTATCAGCTAACTTCATGATGTCGGTTTTTCGTGGCGGTGTGCGCGCGCATCTTAATAATTTACTTTCAAAATTTTTCCCTAACGCGCCAAAAATAAGTAAAACTTAAAAAAACAAATCAAAGCTGCTTTTAAATGTAGCAGCTAGTAAAGGCAAACCCTAGGCTCCAAATTTTTTTTTTAAATTTAGCTAATGAAACTAATATAACCTTGTGCTATGGGATCGCGAGAACTGATGTTTTTTTTATTTATTTTTTATTCTTGCAGATCATTTAAAGCACTTATGAATAGTCATGACAATAATTAAAATGAGAGTAATTCTAGTCGCCAGTTCCAAGGGCAGCCTACCCTTCATGGAGAAGAATCTGGCAAGATACTCCATGGATGCACTAATAAAATGTATGGATGGCTTACAATTATTAATGTAGGTGCAGATCTTGATATACATACTTATATATTTCTAACACATATATACAAAACATCCAAACTTTGAATCAAACATTAGTGGACCATACAAATATTTAGTCCGGCCCGTGATAGGAACCCGATACATCAGCATGCGACTGCCATTAAACTTACCAATACGCCAACGAGGCAGTCAAAATTCGCATTATCTGGAAGACACTGAGAAAACGCAAAAATGAAGAAGAACATTTAGGTATAGCAAATGTGAAATGTATTTAGCGATATAATATGTAAATCTATTCAATATTATAATGTTATACCTCATTTACATCTCGTCTCGTGACTCGCGCGAGAGTGTACATGAGGTATAAGAGTTTAATATCGTTATGCTTCTTCATTGTTTAGATAAAACAGGATAAAACCATTAATAGTATTTCATGGACATATCTCACGAACATCTGTCTTAACTTTTGGTTCCACCACTAACCAGACTGGCTGACAGTCAAATTTCTTATGTATTGGTAAAGAACTTTTGTGCTATGAATATCAGCCAGTATGTAATTACTTATGGAAATTAACTCCCCTACTACTAAAAATAAAGATAAATTTAATACTTTTGTAAAGTGACCACCGTTTCGGGACGCGGCCCACTTGAGAAGAACCGGCAAGAAACTTAGGAAGGTTTTGTTTTGGTGGCCTATTTACAATTTAATTTAATTTTACTATGCCAGCAGACCATTTCCAGGCATCCCTGTCCCGCAAATAGTATTTAACAGCGTAATAACCTTTCTCACAAAGCTTTTATTAAATTAACTTTTTAAATTTATTTTATGGTAAATTTCTCAGGTCACAGGGAAGCTTTGTTGTTAAGCGTATACAGTTACCCTAGAAAGGAAAGTCAATCTTATGTAGTCGACTGTGGTGGACTGAAAGATTGTTTTTATATCTAGTATTTATATTATGTTTAACACAAAGTTTAGAAAACTGTGACATACATAAGATTGGCAAAAATGTACTTGACTGCCTCTGTGGCGCGGTGGGAGTGCATCCGACTGCTACGCAAGAGGTCGTGCGTTCGATTCCCACCCAGGATAAAACTTTGTGTGATGAGCACGGTGGTTTATTCTGTGTCTGGGTGTTATTTATCTATTATATGTATGTATTTAGAAATATATAAGTACGTCTATCAGTTATCTAGATCCCATTACACAAGCTAATATTAGCTTACTTTGGGCTAGATGGCGTTGTGTGAAAAGTGTCCCACAATATTTATTATTTACTGACTACTACTGTGGTGTGATTCAGTTATGAGACGTGACTTAGTGTCACTACTGAGGTGGCAGACAACCATACAGACCTACCTGATCGAAAGTGGTCACCGTTGCCATGGACGTTTGCAATGCTAGGGGGCCAAGTCCACTATTCCAAAATAAAAAGCGGTTTTATTTATATTCTATCTGACCCTAATCCCGTAGCTTTTCAAAAATGTATAAAAGATTGCCCAACTTCTTGACATTTATGATTACTGTGCCGCTCTCCTGGGTAGTAGTGATGATATATAGCTTATAACCTTACTCGATGAATGGATAATCCAACATAAAAAGATTTTTTTAATTCCGACTTGTAGTTCCTAAGATTAGCACTTAAACTTAATTTTGCGATTCATTTTTATATTATAGATATAGATTCTAATGCGGGTTGTTCAAAACTAGGTAGTCTACTAAATCTATTAATTATAGCACAATAGTACTTTTCAAGCCGCAAAATAGACCCAGAATCTATGATTTTAAATAAATAAATATCCATCACGCCTTATCCCCGAAGGGGTGGCAGAGGCATATTATATGCCCACTTTTCACCGTGTGGATTCCTGTCCCACGTAATAGGTGGTGAGCCTATTGCCGTGTTGAAATAGACAGACGCAGGTTGTGGCT
Organism: Thumatha senex; assembly: GCA_948477245.1. Lineage (NCBI taxonomy): Eukaryota > Metazoa > Arthropoda > Insecta > Lepidoptera > Erebidae > Thumatha > Thumatha senex. Next base: position 21,809,983 of record OX419739.1, on the reverse strand, counting down.
ACCTGCTGTTGAAAGTTTTCAAGCCGCCCATAAGGCCTTCAACCAGGCTTAACGACTGCCATTTTACTGGCAACCGGGACCAACGGCTTAACGTGCCTTCCGAAGCACGGAAACGCTCGCAAATGTAAATGCCACAAAGTGGTCACCCATCCGAGGACCAGCCGTATTGAAAGTTGCGTAACTCAGTGATCGTTTACAGAACACTGAGACCGCGGGGCCACGAGCGCTTCAAATCTATGATTTTAGCTGTCAAAATATTAGTAGACTACCAAAAATGCAACTGACAAGGGGCCACTTAAGCGCGTCACGTGTTATAGTTTGACCACGACCGCTGTACCGCACACTGCGTACAAATTTGCATGCAGTCAGCGGTACAGCGGTCGTGGTCAAACTGTAGTAGAATTCCATCAGCCAGCGGAAAAAATCCTTTTGAAGTCACTTAATACCTATGTGAAGTATGTAACAAAGATATTGGAAAAAGGCAGCTTTCCCTATTTCTATGGTAAGTTAAGTAGGCACCTATTGGGTTAATAAAATTCAGATACGTCTCGTATGTCAACGAAATATATATTTTAAATTAAGTAAGTTTAATTCTTATTTTTTTTCTTTAAAATTAAGAATCTTTTAATATGGTCAACTGCCGTTCGCTTGACTCTATTGCTTGATTTATATAAAAAAAGAAAAGCTATGAATATTCTCTGGACTAAAAGTTTGGCGCCAACTATTGAACATGGTGCACAGTTGCCGCATATTATTTTCCACAACTAATATTGTGTTTTTGTGTTTAATAATGGTGGATTCATAGATATTTTTTTATATTATTAACAGTCGTGTTTTTTTGTGTTGAAGCCAAATCTCCATAGAAGCTCCAGTAAAAATTTCACTGGAGCAAGGAAACAGGGCGCCGAGTCTACTATTGACAAGCCGTAGAATAGAACCAGAATCGCTGTTTTTAGCTGTCAAAATGTTAGTAGACTATCAAAAATGCAACTGACTAGCGGCCAGTGAATAGAAGTCTATTGGAGTACGATTGTAATAGTAGACTACGAAAATCTGTCAAAATTGTCAATTTTGACAGTTTTAGAAAGAGCTCAGCACGTCAGCTTAGCACGCGGTATTATTATTACTTTCGTCTCTATTAGGGAGCGAGAGAGAGCGAGCAACATTCCTTGCTAAGTAGCTGGCTACGTAGATGAAGTTAAGCACCAAATACATTTGACGTCGGACCTGTCTATATTTGGCACTACAGAAAACTAATTGATAAGACTCGTTATAGAATATGAGGTAAGTGGCAGGTACCTATTACAGTTTTTTTAACACACTAAACCGGTGTGAAATAAACTTAGAAATATCTAGGTCATTACTTTTGAATTATCTAGTATTTTACGAATCTGTACCAAATAAGGTTGAAGAGTTTGTTTGTTTGGTTGCTCAGGCGCTATTGGTTTAAATAAAAAAAAAACACTTTTGTGATAGCCCATTTATCCAGAAAGGGTATGGCTATATAGGTATATCATCACGCTACTACCCAGGGGAGTGGAATAGTGAATAATAATCATTTTTCTTTACTAATATTATAAAGAGGCAAAATTTGTAAGTTTGTTTGTAATGAATAGGCTCAGAAACTACAGGGCCGATTTTTAAAATTCATTCACCATTGAAAAGTTACATTCTTTGTGAGTAACATAGGCTTTATTGGATTTTAAAAAGTTTTGGGTGCCTTACGAAATCTTGAATAGGAAAACTTCACCACCCGGGCAACGCTGCGTTCATCAGCTAGTAAATAATAAACCGCGAGTGAATACGGCGGTGTTGCAAACGTCCAAAAGCTACAGTGACCAGTTGCAATCAGGTGGACCATATATTTTTATTCAACTTTAGTAAATGCATTTTTGTGAGCAATGCGACCCTACCAAGATATATTCGTGCCAAATTTAACCTTACGTGGCAGCTAGTGCACCTGCTGAACAAGAGATGAGACTCTGGCGCCAGTAATTACCCTTTGGGTTTGGAAGGTCCAAGGGAATTCCCGTAAAAGCTTATATTTGCCAAAATAAAAATGAAAGGTCGTATAGGGAATGATGTCACGGATAAAGCACCGCGCAAAACGGAAAAAGCGGACTCCACGGGCGTCAAGAAACGTAACTGGGACAGGCACTCGGATGAAGTTGAGGAAATGCATATTTAAGTGTCAACCCTTATACGTATAGTCCACTGGGCCCAATAGCCTTTTTATTAGCTTGTATTCCATGATTGATTACTTTCGTTTCTCTACATTGTACACTGCTACAAAAATACTAGATTTTCCTACTTAATACAATACCTATTTACTTGTTAATAAATTTCTTAACTATGAGTAGTGACTCACATCCATCCAGCTATATTCCACGAAACCACTTTAATGCACTTTTTCCAACCTTACTCAATAAAGGAAGTATTGGGTAAGGTCTTTCATGCCTCATTATTTCGTTATTCATCAATTACATCATATGTACGAGTAGTCGAGTGACTGATGAACATTGCCTTGCCGCCTTCGAATTTTAAGTTTGAAGTTGCCGCAGTGGGTATTAATTGCGACCACGACGGCACATTTATTTGGGAGTTATGGCTGCTAAGAGATTTGCCAACGAGAAATAGTTTTATACCTCCTAATCTTTGAGCTAGTAAGGCTCCATTGTTTTTGAAAGGGAGTGGCACCGAAAGCCGAAACACAGGTTTTGACCTGGTTTGGCAACAGATGCTTACTTCATGCTTGTTATTTTGTCATTTCTTTTTCTAGCTAATTATATATTATATTGTGTTGTTATATATTGTGTTCTTAAAACCATTTTAAAGCAAAAAATATTATTATTAAAATATATTATTATACGTGAGTACATGATACAACCTTCAAACCCAAAATTAAATGCTGCCTATTACAGTCCAATGTTACACGTAGGTTTCTCCCAATCATTTCGGATTGGTAGTATCTTCCTGTACCATGTTGCTCAGACAGGTTGGAACAAGATTTTCTTTCAAGTATTCCTACTCTTCTCGATAAAATTTTCCGTTTGTCAGCATACATTATGCTGACAAACGGAAAATTTTATCTACCAATTAAAAGTGAGATAGATTGTGCTTCAAAGAACATTTTAGGCCCTTCGCAATCATTAAACTCTAAGCATGATTCCTGCAGCCTAAATGTAAAGTCACACACAAAGCCTCCTAATCAATTGAGGAGAAAAATAAATCCTCATTTCGCATGCAGGTATTGGTCGCGGAGGACCAACTGTCAACCATCGTGGCGAGGACCAGATAGGTAATGTTTAGATATACTATATGGGGTGGGTATCTATCGAAAACGTGCTCAGACGTATTTTAATCAACTTGACATGTATAACAATCGTATTTTCTGTTTTATTTATTTTTTGTTTAATATGTGTAATTTGAGTTTGTTATTATGTGAGCACCATGTAGACTTTATGTACCATTTTAAAATTTACGTTATTATTGCTGTGTAGTTTGAGTATGTCAGGCTCACCTAAGTGTCCTGGCAGTGGTGGCGTACGAGTATGTGTCGGGTCGCCCTATTCCCTATAATACGGTTGAGTAGGATGATGGCTGATAAATGCGTCATACCCGTGAACGGGTGCCGTCTGTTGGGACTTCATTTTAATGTTTCTTTTTATAAGAGGAGAGATCCGCTTACAGACTACCCACTGCTGGCTAGCAATGGACTTGTGTGGGGGGTCGCCCAGCACCTGATTGTGGTGGTATGGGTAGCTTATAGCTGTTATAGCATTTATATCAAGTATTACAAATAACATCCCTTACGGAAGATAGATAAACAAATATCATTATTTAAATTTAAGGCACACTAAGTTTAGTCGACTGTTCTCAAATAACTGCAAAGAACAATGTAAATGAATTATTGTAAGCCATATATACATTTTAAAAGAGCATCCACGGATTTTCTTGCCAGATTCTTCTCCATGAAGGGTAGGCTGCCCTTGGAACTGGCAACTAGTATCTCTCTTTTTACTCGTAATTATCGTCATGACTATTCATAAGTGTTAACTTTTAAACTTTCGCGTTGCATGATTAAAATGAGTGTAAAATACAGACCGGTATTAACGCGATCATGCTTATTTACCTTAAATTGCCATTTATTTGCCATTGCGTCCTATCGTAAGTCAGATTTCAACTCCTACTTATGACCTTGCGAAGCACGTCGCGTCAGTATTACGGCCGTTGGTGGGTAAAACACCATCTTTTGAGAAAGACTCTCGCCATTTCATTCAAATTGTACAGTCCCTTACATTGGAACCAGGAGAAATGATGGTCAGCTTCGATGTCGAGTCATTGTTTATCAACGTTCCTATTGAGAAGTGTTTGGATGTGGTAAAAGACAGACTGATTGACAGCGAAATGGCGTTGCCGGCAATGACGGCAACTATTTCCTTTTCCAAGATCAGCACTACCTCCAAGTAGATGGTGTCGCGATGGGGAGTCCAGTAGCCCCGGTACTAGCTTATCTATGGATGGAACATTTTGAAGAGAAGGCGTTGAGAGATGGGCCCAAAATTATCAGGCTATGGAAAAGGTATGTCGACGATATTTTCAGCGTCGTCTCTGGAAACAAGCAGGAAGTAGATCAGTATTTAAAACATTTTAACTCCATACACCCTAAGATGAAGTTCACATATGAGATGGAAAAGGATCGTTCGTTGTCATTCTTGGATGTCAGATATCCGTGAGAACTGACGCGATGACGGGTCTTTAACACACTGAATTTACCGGAAGCCTACACATACAGACAGATACCTACACGCTATGTCGCATCACCATCCTCGTCACTTACAATCCGTTATGCCTCCTTAAAGAACCGGGCTCATGATCTTTGTGACCCTGAACATTTAGAGGGTGAACTTAACCATGTTCAGGAGGTACTTAGTCGAAACGGATATAGAGTGAAGCGATTACGACAGATGCAGGCAAGGCGTGTTAGGCATCCAGAAGTAAAAAGACAACCTGCCTACTTGAACTATGTGAAAGGAGTAACAGATAAGATCGGAACGGTGTTACGAAAGTATTCAATTCAAACTGTGTACACGCCGGGGGCTAAAGTAAACAAAATGGTGGGCACACCGAAGGATGTACTGCCTGTCCAATCGCCGGGCGTTTATAAAATAAATTGCAGCTGCGGTAGTTCCTACATAGGCCAAACAAAGCGGACCATAGCTGAAAGGATAAAGGAACATATCGCCGCTGTAAAGAACCGACAGACCAACAAATCAGCGATTGCAGAACATATATTACGATCAGGCACTAATCACTGGATTGAGTTTCCCCGTCCCCAAGTCCTCTCTACTGACCGCCATTATTATTCGAGAATGGTGCGTGAAGCAATTGAAATAAAAAACACACAAATTTCAAAAGAGACGAGGGCTTGAAATTGTCTACGACGTGGAATCCAGTCATTGATATCACACTACCTCGTTGTTTTGCACAGTCGGGTAACGCTCGGAATATGGACGGCCTACAGAATAGGGACATTGTCAGTGTTGTGTGTACTGGTGCGTGGATAGACAATATGAGGGTAGATTCAGACGATTCTACCTCACAATCGGAGTGACACCGCCTCTTCAGTCTGCTTGTGACCACGGCTGGTGCAACCCAGTCGAAACGTCAAGCTATTTAAGGTAAATAAGCATGATCGCGTTAATACCTGTATTTTACACTTATTTTTTATTCATAAGTGCCTAAAAAGTTCTACATAATAACAATATTTTTGATTTTGTAACTGCGTTTGGTGGTAAATTTTATCACCACAAGTTTTATAATAGAATACAAATAATATATTAGAAATTATTTACTTACCTTCCATGAATATAAATTTTTGATCACTGATCTTCTGGGCTATCACCACATCACTATCCACTAGTATATCAATCTTATCTAAAATCGATAATTCGTTTCCATCATTCACCATGATCCAGCGATAGGGTGCTTTAAAACAACCATCTCTGTTGGCCTGCAAATGCCAGTCATCATTATAACTGCTTTTGTGCTGCAACACAAGCCTCATTAATGGGTTATAGAAAACATAACTTCACATAAATTGGGGATTGTCGATGGTCGAGCCAACACTTTAAAAAAATAAACTGCACATACTTATTAAAATTTATCTCTCCATTCAGGCCTATTGAAAGAGATTTCTGTAGAAATAAGTGGGCCTCTGTGCTATGTTATCGTCGTAGTTTTTTTATTTTTTATCACCTGTCTGTACACAAACCAATAAATACAAAAAATATTAAAGCGTTTGAACTAGTTTCCTCCGCCTTCTTCAAAAAAGTACTAACTCTAACTGACTTCAATTGAGATTGAAATTCCGAAAGAAGGAGTTATCTGTTAGCGCAGCAGTTAGAAGACTTGCAGTTGACGGAGAAGGGATCCGAAAATCTTGGTTAGATCTCATATATATACGATACCCAAAAGATCTGGACAAAACTAACGTACTTCAATCAAATGTTTGTCGATTCCAGTACAGGAGAGGTCAGCCAGAATCAGCATGTGATGGAGTTCATACTCAGATCTATTAGGTTGTAGAGAAGTAGCAATGCTTATCCCAACATAGTTTAGACTTCTGGCTAATTGCTTTAGTGTATCTGAAAAATAACCAATAATGTTATTGATTGGTAGATATCGTTTACAAAAGCATTAGCTGCTATGGCTGGTACATCATCTTTCGCTAACTGCTCCTTAGATGAGTGTCCGCTTTGTGGCGTTACCGTGATTCGGATGGCACATTAAGCCTTCGGTTCCAGTTGCCATTGAAATGTAAGTCGTTAAGCCAAAACCCTTGATAATTTTCAATAACAGATCGTTACAACCTGCGGTAGTTCATTTCAACTCAGCAATGGAGTCAGCACAGCTTAAGTGGAAAAAAATGCATACAGTGAAATATGGGCTTATAATCTGCTTCTGCCTGCATGGCATGACTGTTAAATGTGATAAAGACTTCACAATAATATTTCACAAATAAGTTTCTTAGTTTTTAAGGGCTTGAATAGCTCTCTTTAAAAATAATATTCGGAAAAACAGTATCAATTAGTTCCGGACACTTTTTCGTCACGAACGGGCTGATACTGTATTTGTAGAAGCGAATACGAAAGCAAATTAGTGGGGGTAATGGAACTCAAAACCTTGAAGTGGAGTAGTTTCAGGGTGGTAGTTCTAGAGACATCATCCGGGAGTAACCGGGTCTTGGAGCACACAGATCGACAAAAGACATCTGCCCTGCCCACCTCACTGATTCTGTGAGGCTCGGTGCGGAAATTCGCCATGTTCATGCGCTAGCTTCTCTTGAGGGTAGGAAATAAAAAATGGACTTGGTAAACCTTCAGCTAGGGATCCAAGATTTTTTATTAAGTCCAGTAAATTCAGGGCTACTCTCAAAATCCACAACAATATTAACAGTAGCATGGCAAGGTGACGGCCCAATTTTGAGCCTCTTTACACACCGCTTGAAGAACTCGAGGTTGTAAGAGTAGAAAAACACGTGCACTGGCAGAGAGTTTTAAGTTTCTGTGTTGCAACAGAGAAACGATTTTTTTTCCAGCAACTTGCATTTGTAACTACATAGCATAATAAATGGCTGATGTTGCTTCGATAAGACTGTACGTAAGTATATCTTTTAGTGTCTATACTCACGATTGCTCCAACATTTATACGGCACTAGCAGAGAGGTTGGTTTATCATCCATCGACATAAAAGATACAACCATATCAATAGTACTTCCATGAACACTCTTTGACGAAGAAATCAAGACATACAATATCAAAAGTGGTATTTTCAGAATCATGGTGCATTTGGTGTAGTAGGTAATCGTAAATGGAGTGGTGATATCGTGGAGAACAGGAGTACAGTTAGTAATACTTGAATATGCAAGTAGGCTTCGACAATTCATCTATGCATAATACGATTATGGTACACTGGACAAGAAAAGTGGTTTCGAAGTCGATAGGTAACTGGACATATCGCTTAATACATGAGAAAATGTGTATTTATCGCTAAGAGAGAAACAAGGGTTGAAACAAAAAAAAATTGAGCTATTTAGTTGATAGTATACTAATTACGTATTTCGAAACTTCAGCTTTTGCTCTTTATGTTTACATATTGTAGTTGCACAAGTTTTCACGAATATAGTTCATAGATGTACAAGCCAAAATAATCTTAATGAGAAAATAGTCGTCGAGTCTGACGGAGTGCTGTATAACAGGGCCACGATCTGCGGGGCTGGTTAAAAAATATGTGTGTGTACCAGAGTACACAGGTAAGAAGTGAAACTTCCTTACTAAATTCTTTTTAACTAACTAAACTAAACTAACTATCTTCACGCTGTATCCCTGACGGGGTAGTCAGAGAGGACAGATCGCAAGGCTTCGCGATCCATGCATACTTCTTTCGCTTCTTCGAGATTCATCAATCGCTTCATACACGCACGTCTGGGTATCCGAGTACTTTTGACCTTTCCGTTTTTGAGCAATCTGCTCACGTGGTCTTCATATGTAAGTCTCGGCCTACCCTGACTCCTTCTACCCTCTACTTTTGAACAATATATATTCTTCGTCAATCGTTCCTCACTCATTCGTTGGATGTGTCCAAACCAACGGAGCACGCCCTTTTCCAGCTTAACGCTGACACTTTCATTCAAACCTGCCAAATTGCGTATCACTTCGTTACGTATTCGGCCAGCCAAGGTAACGCCGCACAACTTTCGAAGTGATCGCATCTCCACAGCAATCAATTTACTTTCATGCATCTGCTGACATACCCAGGTTTCACTACCGTAAAGCAAAGTTGGCACTAGCACTGCGTTATGAATCGCCAGTCGTGCTTCTTTTACGATGCTTTGTCGCTTTACTAACTGGGACAAAGCACCGTTAACTTTGTTTCCGGCAGCTACTCGCCGTTCCACATCCGAATCACATCTTCCATCCGCGCTAAACATACTTCCTAAATACACAATTTCATTCACTTGCTCTAGACGTTCCTGGTTTACCCTAATCTCGCATTTAGTTCTTACGTCACCTCTTTCAAATACTAGAACCTTAGTTTTACTTGCATTCAAGCGGAGACCCTTACTTTCACACCCCTCTTTCATATTAGTGACTAATGCCTGAAGGTCGGCTTCTGATGAGGCCATGAGCACCGCATCATCAGCGTACAGCAGACAGTTTACTGTAAAGTCACCCAAATTCACACCCATATTAAAATCTTTCAACTTCTGCAGGCAACTGTTAAATTCTTTTTACAGCTATAAAATTTCTCTCATAGGTCGATAAAGAAGTTTCACTTATGATAAAGAAGTTTCACTTCACAACAATATAGCGCGTAACCGAAAAAGTTACGATTTTTTTCTTTTTACAGCTATAAAATTTCTCTCAACGTCGATAAAGAAGTTTTACTTTAAATATCAAAAATATTCATAAGGGACCCCTTCACGGATATATTTATTCTTTAATTATAATAACTGCAGAGGATATATTTTGAAAATTAATTTTGCAGAGCATTCTATAATAGGCACTATAATCTTCTGTTCTAATAATTATAGCAATAGATATTTGCAATACATTAAACTGGTTTTGCTGAAATCTATTGCTGTATTGCCCCTAATTATCCTTAGACTTCAAAAATGCAAAAAAATTGGTACATGTCTGTTAATGCATTTTGGAGGGTTAACATGTGCCACAATAGCGTTCTAATAACTTACTTACTCTTGTAAGATTTTTTGTTGACTGCCTCAGTAGCGCAGCGGTAGTGTATGCGACTGCCGCGCTGAGGTCCCGGTTTCAATTCCCGGGTCAGAACAAATATTTGTGTGATCCACAAATGTGTGTTTCGAAGTTTGGGTGTTTTATATGTATAATATGTATGTATTTAGAAATATAAAAACTTTAGAGGTTTCAAGGGAAAAAAAATTAGTGAAGGAATTGTAATTAAATTTAATTTTTTTTAAGTTATAATAATATTTTTTTTATACATTATATAATATGTAACTAACAACAGATGTAAAAAGTTGATGTTAATGTATTAATAAATAATTTATAAAAATCACGACACCCGGATGGAAGTTATATTGTCCACAAGGAATTATAATATTATTATCAGAAACGCTCGTGGCCCCGCGGTCTCAGTGTTCTGTAAACGATCACTGAGTTACGCAACTTTCACTATTGCTGGTACTCGGATGGGTGACCACTTTGTGACATTTACATTTGCGAGCGTTTCCGTGCTTCGGAAGGCACGTTAAGCCGTTGGTCCCGGTTGCCAGTAAAATGGCAGTCGTTAAGCCTGGTTGAAGGCCTTATGGGCGGCTTGTAAAATTTCAACAGCAGGTAGCCACAACCTGCATCTGTCTATTTCAACACGGCAATAGGCTCACCACCTATTACGTGGGACAGGAATCCACACGGTGAAAAGTGGGCATATAATATGCCTCTGCCACCCCTTCGGGGATAAGGCGTGATGGATATTTATTTTATTTATATATTAAAAAAAACTCCCTCTCCCTCTCCCTCTCCCTCTCCCTCTCCCTCTCCCTCTCCCTCTCCCTCTCCCTCTCCCTCTCCCTCTCCCTCTCCCTCTCCCTCTCCCTCTCCCTCTCCCTCTCCCTCTCCCTCTCCCTCTCCCTCTCCCTCTCCCTCTCCCTCTCCCTCTCCCTCTCCCTCTCCCTCTCCCTCTCCCTCTCCCTCTCCCTCTCCCTCTCCCTCTCCCTCTCCCTCTCCCTCTCCCTCTCCCTCTCCCTCTCCCTCTCCCTCTCCCTCTCCCTCTCCCTCTCCCTCTCCCTCTCCCTCTCCCTCTCCCTCTCCCTCTCCCTCTCCCTCTCCCTCTCCGTCTCCCTCTCCGTCTCCCTCTCCCTCTCCCTCTCCCTCTCCCTCTCCCTCTCCCTCTCCCTCTCCCTCTCCCTCTCCCTCTCCCTCTCCCTCTCCCTCTCCCTCTCCCTCTCCCTCTCCCTCTCCCTCTCCCTCTCCCTCTCCCTCTCCCTCTCCCTCTCCCTCTCCCTCTCCCTCTCCCTCTCCCTCTCCCTCTCCCTCTCCCTCTCCCTCTCCCTCTCCCTCTCCCTCTCCCTCTCCCTCTCCCTTCCAATATAATACTTCGTTCCAATATAATACTTGTAATATGTGTCTCTCCCCTTCGGGGATATAGGCATGGCTATATGTATTAATGAATACAAAAAGTGTCGTGACAACTTTTCGTAAGATTTTTTCCGTCTAGCCCCTTTTCACAACGCGCGATAAGGAACTTCGTTCCAAAATAAAAAAAGCTAAAAGCAAAAAGTGAAGTGACAACTTTTCGTAAGAATTTAAAAAGATGATGTTAATGTATTAATAAATAATTAATAAAAATATAAAATAAAAAAAGCAAATAGCAAAAAGTGTCGTGACAACTTTTCGTAAGAATTTAAAAAGATGATGTTAATGTATTAATAAATAATTAATAAAAATATAAAATAAAAAAAGCAAATAGCAAAAAGTGTCGTGACAACTTTTCGTAAGAATTTTTTCCGTCTAGCCCCCTTTCACAACGCGCGATAAGGAACTTAGTTCCAATAAGTATGATTATCAGTTGTCTAGATCCCATGCCAGAAGCTTATATTAGCTTACTTAATTTATTCTTATTCTACTTTGGGTCAGATAGCGCTGCAGCGCCAGCAAAAAAAATTGTGGGATTTTTTTTTATTTAAGTAACTATTATTTATTAAACCATTTGTCAATGACTGTACGCAGGCAAGCATTACGATTCAAAATTATATAGCTACGTCTGTCCTAATGATAGGTCTCAGACTATTATTACCATAATATTTCACTTTGTTATTACACATTTTATGTGACTTCGATAAGGTAACGAAGTTAAACGTATTATAATGATGAACTGATTTTGATTGTAATTTCATTATGTATTAAACTGTGTAGTATAGCTTCCGTGCAATACGAGGCAGCATGTACAAGGGTTAGTAGTAACTAAGGTTATGCTGGAACGAAGGTACAATCCTCAGAATAATAATAATAACTATTTTATACCTATACCAAAGCGTTCGTAGTCCCGCTAATTCAGTGTTCTGTAAACGATCACTGCGTTAAGCAACTTTCGCTATGGCTGGTCCTAGGATGGGTGACCGCTTTGTGGCATTTCCATTGAAGAACGTTTCCGTGTTTCGGAAGGCACGTTCGGTCCTGGTTGCCAGTAACATGGCAGTTCTTAAACCAAGTTGAAGGCCTAATGAGCGGCTTGAAAATTTTCAACAGAATGTCGCCACAACCTGCTCTTGTCCATTTCAACACGGCAATGGGCTTACCACTTGTTAAATGTAAAAGGTGGAATGTGAACGTACTCGTATAATATTCTTCTGCCACCTACTATCATTGGTTCTGAGGTACAGTCGACGACAAGATCGGTTAGATCGGGCAAACTTTCACCCTATACCGTCTCCTTAGTTATTTGCAAAAAATTGAGCTAATTATTAACAAGCAACTCATGTGATATCTGGAGAATAGCTCGGTGATGATCGGCAATATAGTTTTATTTCGAAACTATTTACAGGCTCTCTGCGGCATCTCTTAGCGTATGTAACATACATTTAGGGTGAGGCTATTAAAAGGCACGGGAGTCCTTCACCTTTTGTCAGAATATTGCCAAAGCCTTCTTTAGAGTATGACATGCGTCGCTTCTTTCCAGGCTTTTGGCACAACTGATGAACTGAGATCACATATTTACCGCTTTAATTGTGCAACTCTAGTGTGAGTTTTTTATACGGGTACTTATTGGACGCAATGCAGAAAAGTATTATTCTTAAAGTTTTTTTTATTATTAAGGCACATTTTTTTATAAAGTGCCATCTAACCCAAATTATACACATCTCATATAAGCTTTCGCTATCGGATATAGACAACTAATAAACATACTTATATATTTATAAATAGATACATATTACACATAGGAAACACCCAAATTCAAAAACATACATTTTCAGATCACACTGATATTTTTTCTGACCCAGGTTTTGAATTCGAGACCTCAGTGCAGAAGTCGTATACACAACCTGTACGCCACCGCGACAGTCAGAAGTATATTTACATGACACCGCCATAGAAACTCGATTAAACCATCCAGGTTTCGTTCTTATTCCTGAATAGCTAACCGTACTGTATCTTTTTTTCCCACACAGTATAATATAGTACTTAAAATGTATAGATAAACCTAAAGAAAAGGAAAAATATAGTTCTACATTGTTCTGTAATACCTCTTAGGGTTTAGCCATCCTGAGACATCCTTTCGAGGAGTTATCCAGGTCACCGGGAGAGGTATGCACCATGGAGTTTGAGTTTAGCTTGACACTCGTGGGGATTACCACACAGTTAAAAAGACACGAAGTACTTAAATGGTTTAAGTAGTGGTTTCGATGAAGGGCTCTCAGTCGGTTCGATATTTTCCGACATTTTGAACAATTATCACCATATTTCCATCAATTTACATAATACCTTAACAAATTTTATCTACCTGCTGAAAAAGGATTAGTAGTAAATACTTACATAATATACAGATATATTGAATGAGTTTTTCTCATAAGATGTCGTTTAAAAAGTACATACTACCCGAGGACAGCCGTGACCTAAATTAAGTACCTACTAAAAAACTTGATGCATCGAATGTGATTCAACATTGCCAATCTCAATTTCTTGGAACAAATTAAAAGACTTACAATGTTGTGTTGAGGTTATGGGAATTAGTACTTATAATACAAGGATGAAAGTACATATTTGAAACTTACACAATGTAATAATATTCATAATTTGTTTAATACGGTCATCATCATTATCATCCGAGCATGGGTTTAAGTAAGTACAGATCTCTTTTTATAAAGCGAACAGCCGAAAATGTGAAACAGGTGGAATTGTATCCATGTCTTTAAATATATGTATGTATTTAGAAATATATAAGTGTGTTTACCAGTTGTCTAGATCCCATAACACAAGCTTATGTTAGCATACTTTGGGCGAGACGGCGCTGTATAAAAAAAACTCCTACAATATTTATTAATTTAATAGTAGATATGTTGACTAAGCACATTCAGAGTATGTGTGCCACCAAATACTTATTAAGTAGTCTGCAAGTCTGCAGGTATTATTATTAGAGAACTAGGTAATGACCACGGCTTCGCCGGTGACATACTTCTAACTATTTAATCCCGTCGCTTATAAATTCTACAATTATTGTAGAATTTATAAAACTATTGCATAAATAAATTCCCGATTTCTCAACATTTTTATGATTACTGCTCCGCTCTTCAAGGCAGTAGCGCGATGACGTATAGCTCTTCCTTGGTACATGGGTTGACCAAAACAAAATTATCGTTTAAAATTCGGCTAGTAATTCCTGAGATTACCGCGTTCAACCAAAAATACAAATTCTTCAGCTTCATGAATTAGTAGGTTAGCCTTGCTTAACTTCTGTCTCCTATCTTTAGACACGATACAGCAAGAACTTATTAAGCCCAAGAACCCTCGGTAGAGCCTCTACAAGTTTTATAGGTTTACTTATTCAGTGTTTTGTAAACGATCACTGTGTTCACCTTCTTTCCATATGGATGGTTGAAGAGATACATCATTTCCATTTACGAGACTTTCCATGCTTCGGAAGGCACATAAAGCTATTGTTCCCGGATGCCAGTAACATGGCAGTCATCAAGCCAAGTTAAAGGTTTTACAGGCGCACAAAATTTGAAAAATTTCAACCGTTATTCGTCACAACTTTTTCATTTACAAGACGACAATGGGCTCACTACCTGTTACATAGAAAAAAATGCATACAGTGATCTGTGAGTGTGTACTATGCATCTGCTGACCCCTTCGGGGATACAGGCGTGGCTGATAAAAAAGTAATATACAGTTATTCTTGTGGCATACTCGCCCTTATAAAATAAAAACAGTGCATTCATTACAGCCACTAAAGTGTGTCAAGAACTCGCTTATTCATTTACACATAAGTATATCAATCATATCCAGTCTACATGTTAAATGAATCTTATTCCTGGAAGACCCATTGCTAAGTGGGTTCTCGCTGCAGTTGACGTCTAAGGAAAATGAATATATGTTAACTATCTACTAGCGGCCGCTCCGTGGTTTAGCCGCTCCGGCCGCCTAGTTCCCTTTCCCGTGGAAATACTCCTTATACCCGAAAGTTCTGTTAAAATCGGTTCCGCCGCTTTATAGACTAGCCGAAATAAAAAACAAAAATAGTTAAAAATAGTTTTTTTATGTAATGTGCCGTATTCATTTTGCAATATTCATATTGCAATTAAGGAAATCTATTAATTAGCCGATACTACCAGGACTCAAATTGGTCGTGCTAATTAGTGTCTAGCACATAAGACCTTATAGCCTTTTTGTTACCACCTCACTAAAAAGGCAACGGGTTAAAAATTTCTTTCTAATTTAACATTTAAAATAGACACATTTTATTAAAATTATTCGGCCCTTTAGACCCACCACAGTTCCATGCTTCGGAAGGCACGTTAAGCCGTTGGTCCCGGTTGCCAATAAAATGGCAGTCGTTAAGCCAAGTTGAAGACCTTAAAAAATTTCGACAGCAGGTAGCCGCAGTCTGCGCCTGTCCATTTCAACACGACAATGGGCTCACCACCTGTTACGTGGGACAAAAATGCATACGGTGAAATGCGGGCGTTTGATATGCCTCTGCCTACCCCTTCGGAGATAAAAGCGTGACAATATGTATGTATTAATTTGGATTTACAAACGTACACTACAATTTTATTTATCTGTATAGACAAGCAGAATATGCTAATCTTATAGGCTATATCTATATGTTAAGGCGACGTAAGGCGCCATCTACCGGCACTTAGCAAAGTTACACGATACGAATGTATGGAATTGCATCTATAATCATTCGATTTGTGATGACACCTGCCTAAACATTAGAAACAATTTTGAAAAGCAATTAGTATGCTAACTTTTTCTAAATTTAAATTTTAAAGTGGAAACATTTTTCAGTCCTTACGTCGCCTTAAGACGTAAAGAGGTGGATTAATTCGTCAGTTACGAGCAGGTCACGGTGGTGTAGTTGGTAACGCGTCTGGTGCGTTGAACCAGAAGACGCTGGTTCGAGTCCAGCTCGTGACTGAAAAATTTTTCCACGTTAAAATTTAAATTTAGAAAAACCAGAATCGTTGATTTAGCTGTCAAAATGTTAGTCAAAAAAAATCAAAAATGTAACTGACTAGCGGCCACTGGCGCGGTACGTGTTAGTAGACTTCTATCGGTCGGCCGATAGAAGTCTATTGGAGTAAGATTGTAATAGTAGACTACGAAAAACTGACAAATTTGTACCGGTGGCTTTCTATTCCGAATAGGCCGATTTCGATTCTATTTCGACACGATTAAAATAGCAGACTCGGCCCCCAGGAGAGCGGAGCAGTAATCATAAATATCAACAAATCGGGGAAGTTTTCATAAATTATTGTTAAATTAATTAACGACGGCATTTAATGGGTGACGTTTGGAGTATTCCACGGGCGATGTCGCGGGAGTTAACTTGTTTGTTATATGTCGAACCCTCAGGCATTACAATTATGTCATTTGTATACACATTCGTCATAATAAATTATTATGTGACCCCAATTTAAGCACATAATAATATTGTGGGACATAAATATTGAATATATTAGGCCTATGTCAGTCTGGGTACAGGATAAGTGTGAATTATGTAATATCATAGCAATTACAGATCGTTATACTGTAATGAAATCAATGAACGTTTACTACGTGTGATGGAGTCATTCATAACTTAATCTTCACGCTATATCCCTGACGGGGTAGTCAGAAAGAACAGATCCGCTTCCTGTAGATTCATTAATAGCTTACATATGAAGACCACGTGAGCAGATTGCTCTAAAACGGAAATGTCAAAAGTACTCGGATACCCAGACGTGCATGAACGAATAGATTATTAATGAATCTGCGAATAGAAAGAAGTATGAATTGATCGCAGACTGGCGATCTGTCCTCTCTGACTACCCCGTCAAGGATACAGCGTAAAGATAGTTAGTGAGTTTAAGATTACTTAAACGAACAGGGTGTTTAGTAGTGTATCCTATTGGCGATCCTCGAAACCCATACAAACTCACCTACTTATAGAGAGACATCTTGACCATCTGTCTCTCAAGTGCACGGTGTCCCTTAAACGTAAATACCACAAACGGTCATCTATATCAGGAATGACATTAAGGAATGCCACTTACCACAGTAATCGCATACCGAGGACTGAGCACTTCAATGAATCAATAACATCTCATTACAGACTTATACTACACCTAAAAACATTAAATACAATGTTTGCCTTATCCTATATTCTAAGAAGTGCGCAAATCGCATGGCAGTTTTTGCTAACGCTTATAGCAATGATGACAAATCATTCGAATGATGTTCACGGATCTCATGCGCACTCGCAGATGTGACTAATATAGATTATGCGTTAATATAGCTATTAGTAATATAATTCGAAATAAATAATGAACAAACATACATACATATCATCACGCCTGTCTCCGAGCGGGGTACGCAGAGACCGGTTTTCAAATGCAAAATTTCAAACGGAAAATGCAAATGTTTATATACTATATAAACAAAACAAAGTATATATTGATTCTAAATTCTCCACATTCGTATGTATTTCATTTGATTATGATAATATGTATGTATTTAGAAATATATAAGTATGTTTATCAGTCGTCTAGATCCCATTACAGCACCTTGTTAGCAACCTTTAAGCTATCGGAAACTAATAAACATACAAAAATGATTATTGGACAGATCATTAGAGAAAAAAATAGCATCCATAACTCATTTTGACCATTTTTCGACTTAGTGACTTTTCGCTCTACGGGGACGATATACCTTCAAACTATTTACTTGATCAACTTCAAAAAAAACTCATCATTAAGTTTCGTCATTAAGTTTGTCGAGAACTAGTATTTCAATATGTATGTAAATAAGTCGATAAATAATAACTTAATCAGTATTTTATTACACCTTATATACTAATCATATAAGTGTGTGAGTGAATTATAAAGTACTGTATTATAAGTAGGTAGCTGGCAATTACGATTAATTTACTTATTGCATTTATTGTTAAGACTATACAGGTATAAAAAATCAATTATAAGTCTTCACAGAATGCCATCAGTCAATTGGTCATAAGAATATCGAAAAATCTTAATCATTACATCATCAGCTGTCTGTCCCTATAAATGCTTAGATCTTTAAAACTACGCAACGAATACGATGCAATTTTTTTTTAAATGATAGCATGATTCATAGGGAAGGATTTTATGTATAATTTGTTAAGCTTTTGTATACATTAACTTATTTAACTTAATTATAACGATTTAATTATTTTGGAGGTGTCGAAAAAAAAATAAGCTGTCTGGGAGCTTTTAACCAAAACGCTGCCTAAACCCTTTGAGATATAACAAAATAATGTATCGTGGAAATGGGTATCTAATATAGGTCTACAAAAAAGTCCAGGACGGTATATGTCTATCTCTTAAGGATAACATACTATATCCATATTATTACTTTAAAAAAAACAGCAATTATAGAGCCGTAATTTGAAGGCTATTTAAACAAATACATTATTAATCCTTATCATTTTCAATATGTTAGTTGGCTTCAGCATTTTATGAAGATTATTTTGTTCCTTTTATTTTGTTTATTTATTGTGAAATTGATAAACGACGGGATTAAATGGGTGCCACGGTGTTCGAAGTATGTAACGGGCGAAGCCACCCACCCGGCAGCTAGTAAAATAATATAATCCTATTGCCATTTCGTCATATCGCGAGGGTAATTAGAATTTGTTTGGAGTTCTTTGCCATGACATTGGTAAATAATCCATTTATGTGTGTAAAAGAGAGCGTATAGTAGTATATAAACGTCAACAACTCATAGCACTTATATATTACTGTCATACTGATACATTATTGTAAAATTTATAAATTTATTGGTTACTAGCTGTCCCGCCCGGCTTCGCCCGTGACATACTTCGAACCCCATGGCACCCATTTAATCCCGTCGTCTATTAATTTCACAAAAATGTATGAAGATTTTCCGAATTCTTTGATAACTTCTTCGCTCTCAAGTATCTACCTACGCCCGCATGGCCTGGTCGAAATATGTAAATATTATCTACATAAACTGTATTTAGTGATGAAATAGTTTATTTTGATAAGGATATAGGTGACACGAAGGTTCGAAGTATTCCACGGGTGAAGTTGCGGGGCACAACTATACTAGTGGCACGCTATGATGGCTGTTTTAATTTTAATTACATTTTATTTGTAGAATAATGGAAAAAGTCATGTGATGAAGTTTCGTATTAATTTTAATTACTTTTTATTTGTAGAAATATGTGAATAGTCGACCACATTAGAGGGTATTTATACTACGGTAGAAAACAGAGCACTTATGTAAATCAAGTAAAATATCATCACTATTGTAATATGTCAAAACGGTCATCATAGCGTGCCGCTAGTATAGTAGGTAATATAATAAGCAGCAATATCAAAGACTTGATGACCCCCACAGCTTCGCCCGCGGAATATTTCGACCTCCTAAAATCCCGTCGCTTATGAATTCTACAATGATGCATAAAAATTTGCCCGATTTGTCGACATTCATGACTACTGCTCTGCTCCCCAGTGTAGTAGAGTAATGAAATATAGCCTATAGCCTTCCTCGATAAATGGGCTATCTAACACAGCAATAAATTTTCAAATCCGACCAGTAGTTTCTGAGATTAGCGCGTTCAACCAAACAAACAAACTCTTCAGCTTTACATACTTACATACATATTGTCACGCCTTTATCCCCGAAGGGGTAGACAGAGGCATACTATGCGCCCACATTTCACCGTATGTATTTTTGTCCCACGTAACAGGTGGTGAGCCCATTGCCATTGCCATTCAGCTTTATAATATTATTTTAAATAATACAAAAGTAGATATAATACCCTGGGACATCTTTTCGAGGAGTTACCTGGGGCGCACGGTGCAGCGGCATTTTTCGTATGGTTTAAGTCGGTTCGAGTCCAGCATGACATCCGTGGGGATTTCCACACGACCAAAAAAACATAAATAATTTTCGAAAATTATCTGTCACACATTGACTGTATTGTTTAAAAAGTGTTTTGAGGACACAAATAAATTAAGGAACATTCGGAAATATTTAAAATATAATAAATATCGTTGATACAACTCATACAACGCCATCTGATTCCAAACTAAACAGAGCTTGTACTATGGAACCAGATAACTGATAAATATACTTATATATTTCTAAATACATATATATTATAGAAGCGCTCGCGGCGCCGCGGTCTCAGTGTTCTGTAAACGATCACTGAGCTACGCAACTTTCACTATGGCTGGTCCTTGGATGGGTCCACTTTGTGGCATTTATATTTGCGAGCGTTTCCGTGCTTCGGAAGGCACGTTAAGCCGTTGGTCCCGGTTGCCAGTAAAATGGCAGTCGTTAAGCCTGGTTGAAGGCCTTATGGGCGGCTTGAAAACCTTCAACAGCAGGACAACCTGCGTCTGTCTATTTAAACACGGCAATGGGCTCACCACCTATTACGTGGGACAGGAATCCGCACGGTGAAAAGTGGGCATATAATATGCCTCTGCCACCCCTTCGGGGATAAGACGTGATGGATATGTATTTATTTATTTATATGTTATAGATAAATAACACCCAGACACAGAATAAACCATCGTGCTCCTCACTCAAATTTTTATCCTGGGTGGGAATCGAAGCCAACCTCTTATGAGCAGTCGGATACACTCCCACCGCGCCACAGAGGCAGACAAATTTATCGGCAAAATTTATCCAATTTATGTTACATTGGGGTTGATTGCCTATTTTAGTGGTTTTTTGCTTTATTTTTTTAAATGTTCTTTTATTTAATATACTTTCATAAAGGACAGGCGCGGGCTGTGGCGATCTGCATACAACAAAAATGCATACGGTGAAATGTGGGCGTATAGTATGCCTCTGCCTATCCCTTCGGGGATAAAGGCGTGACAATATGTATGTATGTATACTTTAATAAATTTAATACTTAAATGTACCGATAATTTTATTTTATTTAGTAATTGTCTTTCTAGCCCTAATCTTAGGAGACACCAGCTATTTGCCATTGTCATTATATTCAAATTTGCTTATTATTTGTTACAGGCATTAGCTGAAAATCAGCACTGTCTAACTCTCCTCTGTCTGTCTCTTACGGAATCGGACATTGTAAGTTATTTTTTGTTATATCATTATATTGTTTATCTGTGTAATTTTAATTTTAATTTTTTTTGTTCATGTCGAATAAATCATTCATTCATACTCGTATTACGGTTTAGCTGTAGGTATGTTTTATTTTCTGTATATTGTTTTTACGTGTAATAAAACATTTTTCTTTCTTTAAATTCCGGAAAAGAAAAGCAAATGGAGCAGGGACCTATTAAAATACCGCTACTGATCACGAAAACGCTCACGGCCCCGCGGACTCAGTGTTCTGTAAACGATCACTGCGTTAAGCAACTTTCACTTTGACTGGTCTTCCGATGGATGACCACTTTGTGGCATTTACATTTGTGAGCGTTTCCGTACTTCGAAAGACAGGTTAAGCCGTTGGTCCCGGTTGCCAGTAACATGGCAGTCTTTACGCCCAGTTGAAGGCCTTATCGTCCGCTTGAAAATTTTCAACAGCGGATTCCACAACCTGTCCGTTTCAACACGGCAGTGGGCTCACCACCTGTTACGTAGGACAAAAATGCATACGGTGAAATGTGGGCGCATAGTATGCCTCTGCTGACCCCTTCGGGGATATAAGCGTGACAATATATATGTACTGATCACGTAAGTGGATAGCACTGGCCTCATTTATGTCATGGTAATGTCATCTTCGAACGAAAACAAGTTATTGGGCTATGGAATGTTGACGAGTTTGTGTTCAATATTATTGTAAGTACTATAAGTCGGCTAGCCCGGAGATAAAAATTTACAAACAGAAATATAAAAATCCCCTTTCTTATGTGTAGAAATCCTCATGGATGCTATGCCGGACTCTTACCGACTAAAACCAGACGGTGTCCTTCCATTTGTCTATAGCCAGGAGTCCCGGGTAAGCCCTCGGGAGGATAACTCCAGGGCTCCCAGCAGCACAGGGCTCCCAGCAGCCCAGGGCTCCCAGTAGCTTAAAAACCTAAGTTCTCTTTAAAAAAAAAAATACTCAATCCTTTACTACCTATGTATGATTTAATAAGTTAGGTGCCGCCACCCCACTCGAGTATATTTTGCAGACATTTTTTTATTGTTCCCCACATTCACTCCCACAACTTTTAAACGGCTCCACCGATTTTCATCAAATATAGCTAAGGATAAGGACACTCCCGACAAATTCAACTTTCAAACAAAAACAGACATAATCGAAATCGGTTCACCCGTTCGGGAGCTACGATGCCACAGACAGACACACACACAGACACTTCAAACTTACGAGTATAACACCCCGTCATTTTTACGTCGGGGGTTAAATATCAGATTACTCGAAGAGTATCATATAGATCTTATAGATAGTATCTTCGGAGCCCAAATCAATCTTAAGACTTACAAGTAAGACTATTTGTAAGCCTGCTGACCAGCAGACGAGGTTTTGACATGGTAAGGGCCAGACACTAGTCGTTCCCAACAATGGGAAACAAAATTCAAATAAATCTATATATATAAAAGAAAGTCGTGTTAGTTACACTATTTATAACTCAACAACGGCTGTACCGATTTGGCTGAAAATTGGTGGGGAGGTAGCTTAGAGCCAGGAGACGGACATAGGCTACTTTTAATCCCGGGAACAAGTTCCTGTGGGAAACGGGAACGGGAAATCTTCTCTACGTGGGCGAAGTTGCGGGCGTCAACTAGTAATAAATAAATATCGTCGGGACAACTCACACAACGTCATCTGATTCCAAACTAAGCAGAGCATATACCATACATACATATTGTCACGCCTTTATCCCCGAAGGGGTAGGCAGAGGCATACTATACGGCCACATTTTACCGTATGCACTTTTATCCCACGTAACAGGTGGTGAGCCCGATGCCGTCTATGGTAACCAGATAACTGATAAACATACTTATATATTTCTAAATTCATACATATTATAAATCATTGCTAAGTGAATAAAAGATGACCAAACAAGAGGTTTTATATTATTGTAGACAAATAAGTAAAACAAGGAAGTCGCACATTGTCGTCCAAACGTTTAAACGATTTTATAAAACGTTATTTTGATGAACATGGCTGCAAAGCTGTTAACATTGTAGTAATACATCGTTTTATGACTAATCAGTTGGATGTGCTTAAGTCTGCAAGTACTCATTGTAATAATACACTTAAAGATGGGTAAAGGTCAACAGGCGGCAATTCTAGTTTAGAATTCTCTCAATGGTATTGATGAGTGACGTATGAGTAAAACCAGTTTTTTTCGAAATTGGTTTACTGTGCCTGCTTTTGTTCGGACCCTTAGGTATAAGAAATTATAGATTCTATGTAAAAAATATGTTCTTTTTAATCTTAGTGTATTCTCGGCTGTTTCCAACGCCTACTTGGAGCCTGAGGTCTACTCTTATTTGACTGCTAGAAGCAGCTATCGTTTAGTTTTTTTTTATTTTCGGCATTGTTGCACGACTGCTGTTTCAAAACCCCGAAAGAGCGCATACGTAGATCGCGCTGTGCCAAAAATATTGTCCTACAAAAAAGGACAATAAACGTTTCTTTATCTTTGCGTTATCAAATTTGTTCGCTAACAGAAAACCACTCTTAAACTGAATTGATTACGTAAATACATAAAATATAAGGAAATATATGTTATTTTATAACGATTTTGACATACGTAGTTAATTGTAATACACTTATAGGTACTTACTCATGTTTATCCAGAAAGTGACGGATTGCTGCGTTACCGACATTTGTTGAATACGTACAACTACGGATACGATAAGTTTAACCCTTTAAACAGATCGATCTAATATTTAGATACTATTATAGTAATATTACACCTTTCTTTCCGATAACAATTCAATTGAATATATCATACAAAATGGCCGACATAAAATGACCGAAAAAAAAAAAGAGTTTGTGTGGTAAAATAAGATAACACCATTCATAAAAATCCAGATTCTATATACTTTATCCCTAATATTATAAACGCGAAAGTTTGTAAGTATGGATGTTTGTTACTCTTTCACGCATAATCTACTGAATAGATTTTGATGAAACTGTACAATAATATAGCTTACACATTATAATAACACAAAGACTACTTTTTATCCCGGGACAAAGTTCCTGTGGGAAATGGGAACGGAAAAACTTCACCACGCGTGCGGAGCCGCAGGCGTCAACAAGTCATTCATAATTACATAAATTGTAAATAATGTAACACATTGGTCTTACAAAACTAATCAAAAAACTCGACCCGAACCGTTCCCGGTGCAAAGGTGCCCATAACACTTGTCGCGTTTCCACGCTGGATTGCGATGACCAGCCTCTGCACCAAAAATGATTCGGATCGAGAGTCGTAGTCGTTTCCAAGAGCCCCTGTCCAATGCCTTTTATACTTTGACATCCCTGTCCCAGCACCTTAAGGTCTCCACCGCCAACGACACGAATTGATAAAGTGGCTCCAAATCGGCATATTTGAGCCTCTTTTTTAAGCTCGCGTCTTCCGCCGCGGCAGATGGGGAGAGAATGGTTCGACGAAGGTGGCTGTGCAGCGACTGTGCTGACGCAAGCTGCGTCTCATTTTAGGCACCTGCCATTGTTCCAGGGAATCAAAGTCAGCCCGTACGGCCTCTTACCGTCCGACCTGCTGGAGGAGGCTGGAGCCTCAATTCTATACAGGGTCATTTGTAAAACACCAGCAACCTGCTAGGAGTAGATAGCCAAGGTCATAACCAACAACGTTTATTCTTTTAATTTTGGCATTTCGTTACACAGCGAGTACTATCGCACATTGAAACTTCGAGCTTCCTAATAGGTTTTCGCTCTTGGATTCGCTTAAAAGAACTCCTAGGTCTCTTTTTCGTCACGTATTGCATGCTTCGATGAACGATGGATGTGCGCGCATCAATGCGGTTGAAAAAGGTCACGGTTAAAGGAGTTATGACCGGTCCACCCCCATCCCCTGTGATTTTCACGACTGTATTACTGTCAATCAGCACAGTAAATAAAAGTTAAAAATAAAAAAAATCAAAAATTAAAAAAATAAAATTCAAAATCGAAAAATATTCGCAGAATATGTTTTTATGATGTTAGCTACTTAGTTCTAGCAGGTTGCTGGTGTTTTAAAAATGACCCTGTATATTCAAAGTAGAAAACTTACATGCAAAAGTGACTATGTGTTACGGTTTTATAACTAGAGAGGATGAAATTGATGTCAGTAAGATAATAATAATTATTGTGACACCTATTTAGAAACCGCCATCTATCCGAAACGAAGCAAATATATAGCGTTTGCTATGGGATATAGACAAATGATACATTAATAATGAACTTACTTAAGAAACTTAGAAAGAAGAAGCGCTCGTGGCCCCGCGGTCTCAGTGTTCTGTAAACGATCACTGAGGTACGCAAATTTCACTATGGCTGGTCGTCGGATGGGTGACCACTTTGTGGCATTTACATTTGCGAGCGTTTCCGTGCTTCGGAAGGCATGTTAAGCCGTTGGTCCCGGTTGCCAGTAAAATGGCGGTCGTTAAGCCTGGTTGAAGGCCTTATAGGCGGCTTAAAAAATTTCAACAGCAGGTAGCCACAACCTGCGTCTGTCTATTTCAACACGGCAATGGGCTCACCACCTATTACGTGGGACAGGAATCCACACGGTGAAAAGTGGGCATATAATATGCCTCTACGACCCCTTCGGGGATAGGGCGTGATGGATATTTATTTATTTTATTTTATTACTTAAGAAACTATTAAGCATAATTTTGAAAACACCCAAATATCGAAACAAATTTATTTATTTATTACATACTTTATTGTACACCAAGAAAGGATACAAAATAACAGTAAAAATATTGTTACAATCAAAGCAGTACAATGGGTGGCCTTATCGCATAGAGCAATTTCTGCCAGGCAACCTTTGGATGGAAAAAATATAGTAGAAACGACTGGTAGTTGTTGGCGTTAAATTTAATATAATTAAAAAGAAAACATTTATAATACTACATAAATAATTAGGTAGAATATAATAAAATATCAGAATATATACACAGATATATACATACATGCATAGATACATACATACATACATACACACATCATACATACATATACATAAATGAACATATATAAAAATTTCAAAGTAATCTTTATATATATGTTGTATGAACTTGGGCAAATTTTTGGCTCGTCTATTTCTACTGGTAGCTTATTCCACAACCGAATGGCTGTTACAGTAAAGGAACGCGGTCAAAGAATTTTGTAGAATGTTGTGGCATTTTTAGTTGTTTTCCGATGACCTCAAGCATCTATTATGCGAGTGATAAAGAAACTCAAAACGCTCCTTTAAATAGGAAGGTGTAGATGGGTTAAATAAGATGTAGTACAATAAGGATAAAATATGAGTATTCCGGCGAAGTCGTATAGGTAACCACCTGAGCTGTGTACGAAACAAATATTTGTGGATAACGCAAATATTAGTTCCGACCTGGAATTTCAACCTGAAACCTCAGTACGGCAGTTGCGTACACTGTCAATTAGGTCATCGAAACATTCCTAGTTATCCTTACCAGCTACAGGAACTCGTCCATTGCAGAAGACATGTGAAAGATGAGACTGCAGTTGCTTTTTAGATGGAGAGTCATAAATATAGAAAGTAGAGCCCACTCAACCATAAAAAGACAGAGTCTGATCCAATACGCTTGATTCTAGATCTAGAACGACTTGATTCAGTCATGGGAATTCCCATCAAAGGATACGCAATAAATGCCAATATCAGTTCATCATTAATTTTTAAAACGTCATAATTATGACGTTTTAAAATCAAATACATGACCTCAGTTAGTACACACATCGCAGTGGCCTTAGGGAAACACTGGCATCATAAATATGAGGTACTTGTAATAATAATTATTACTAAACCACTGTGAATTCGTTGATATATCAATAGTAGGGTGACATTGTTTTATGTCAAATTGGCACTTGTCCTAAATGACGTTTAGATAATACAATATTTAAAATTATTTGAAACATAATTTAGAGTTCTCAAATTCTACTAAGATTATAACGCGTAAGTTTTGTTTTGAGGTGTGGATGGATTTTTGTTACTCTTTCACGCAAAAATTATTGAATGGGTTTTCATGAATTTTACGGTAATATAACTTAAATACATCAGATTACGATTAAATATTTTTATTTCGGAAACAAGTTTCTGTGCTACACGGGATCAGGAAAAGTTCTCCAAGAGGGCGGAGCCGCGGGTATCAACTATTTTAAATGCGTGTGTGCCTATTCTTAAGTCAACCGTTTGCTTGTGAGGATGACTTACAACAACAAACATTAAAGTTGAGTTATATGGTAAACGAGCAAGTAATCGTTTTTAATAATAAATAATAACTAATACCGTGACACCGACTAACACAGCCCTATTTTTACGTATTTTTAGGATTTTTTATTAAATATCTAAAAAAAACGTAAAAGTGAGGGCAGAATATAATTATATATATATATAGAATATTAATCTATGATTACATAGTTGTAACCATGTTTCAAGCAAATAAATAAATATTCTATTCTGTTCTAAAAATATATGATGAAATGTATAGTTAACATGATCGTCATAGTTTATTATCACAATACATATTAAATCCCAAAATATAGACTTCAACACTCAATATTATAAATATCCATCACGCCTTATCCCCGAAGGGGTGGCAGAGGCATATTATATGCCCACTTTTCACCGTGTGGATTCCTGTCCCACGTAATAGGTGGTGAGCCCATTGCCGTGTTGAAATAGACAGACGCAGGCTGTGGCTACCTGCTGTTGAATTTTTTTAAGCCGCCTATAAGGCCTTCAACCAGGCTTAACGACTGCCATTTTACTGGCAACCGGGACCAACGGCTTAACGTGCCTTCCGAAGCACGGAAACGCTCGCAAATGTAAATGCCACAAAGTGGTCACCCATCCGACGACCAGCCATAGTGAAAGATGCGTACCTCTGTGATCGTTTACCGAACACTGAGACCGCGGGGCCACGAGCGCTTCAACACAAACACTCAATATTATCCTTTAAAAAAATCTTTTAAAGAAGCGGGCATAATTACCAGCCAATGTAAGTACCGTTATTTTATGTGTTTGTGCAAAGTTGTCCGCCAAGAGATGGTCGGTTTCACGGTACTGAACTGCACAACATACATAGTCACCAATGTTTTCAGATAGAGCTTTACTTGAACATCCACCACATCGTTATATCTCCATTATATGCAGCTCCATTTATCCCATTGAATACATTTAATGTAAAACTTATTTCAAATTCTCCAATAAAATATGGTCACTATAGCGACTTGAGAATCATTCATATACACCGAACGCAAATAAATTTCGTCAGTCGAGGTGCGCGCGCGCAGTCACCGATCTAATTTTGTATCATTCAACACTTCAATATTATCGCATTATTTGTAGTGTAGTGTATTC
Source organism: Thumatha senex (assembly GCA_948477245.1). Classification (NCBI taxonomy): domain Eukaryota; kingdom Metazoa; phylum Arthropoda; class Insecta; order Lepidoptera; family Erebidae; genus Thumatha; species Thumatha senex. The sequence goes on along the minus strand of OX419739.1, from coordinate 21,781,185 downwards.
AATATTTGTGTTGTGGCTTTTTTTTGACAAATAATAAGGTTCGTGTATTTTTTTAAATTTATTTATTTATCTAACACGCCTTATTTCCGAAGGGGTGGTAGAGGCATATTATATGCTCAGTTTTCACCATGTGTATTCCTTTCCTACGTAATAGGTGGAGATGAGCCTATTGCCTATTTTAATTTATATTTTTTTTAAATCAAATGCATTATTGTTTGTTGATATTTAGAACACATTTTTGTTAGAAAACGTTAAATATTAAATGAGTTAGGTACTCATTTAAATATATTAACTTCACAAAATTAATAAAACATTTCTACGTATATTATTTAACACTAGATAGCGCGATTTCGCGCGCGCGCTATATTCTAGGTCCCTATTCCTGAACGTTTCTCAAAACTTAATCCACGCTTGAGAGTAGATTTTATAAGGCAAATCTAGCCTCAAGCGTTGATTTAGTACTGAGAAACGTTCTGGAATAAAGAACTTAGAAAGAACAGAGAGCATTGCGATCCATGCACACTTCTTTTGCTTGCTGCAGATTCATTAATCGATTCATAGAGAAACGTATCACAATCCATTCGGCCATGTACCTAGTTGTAAAAAGTTGAAAAACAGTAATAGTAGGTTTGAAGAGGATTGTTAGTTTAAATACTTGTACTAAATAACTGACCCGGCAAATATGGTTAATAAAAAAGATATCCTTGTCACCTAAGAGTACCTATAAATAATATTAAAATAAATTAAAATTTTAAAAGAGACCCCGACTCAAAATTTCCCTTTAAGAAGTAAAAATGAACATAATATTTTGTAATGTGCACGTTCTTTCATTTGAGACCCAACTCGAGAATATTTTGCATACATTCGGTTACCCTTCCCAACTTTCACCCCCACAACTTTTAAACGGCTCAACCGATTTTCAGCAAACATGTCTAAGAACACTCGCACGTAAGTCATCTTTAATACAAAAATAAGGCTAAATTGAAATAGCTTCATCCGTTCGGGAGCTTTGATGCTCTGTCTATCTGTCTGTGACAGATAGACAGAGAAACAGACACGTCAAACTTATAACACCCCTCTTGTTGCGTCGGGGATTAAAATATAGTTTACGATCTATATTCCAAATATATAAAACAAAAACATTAAAATCGGTCGTAAATGACGTTTCGGAGCAGTTTTATTACAAATCCGAGAACCCTACTGATATTATAAAAGCAAAAGTTTGTAAGTATGGATGTTTTTTACTTATTCTGATTTGACGAATTTTGATGAAACTTTACAATAATATAGCTTACCTATCAGAATAACACATACATACATACATATTGTCACACCTTTCTCCCCGAAGGCAGAGGCATACTATACGCCCACATTAATAACACATAGGCTACTCTTTATCCCGGGAACAAGTTCCTGTGGGAAACGGGAACGGGAAAACTTTACCACGCGCGCGGAGCCGCGCGCCTTAACTAGTTTTATATACCTAAATAGAATCTGTAAAAAATACATACAAAAATGAAATTTGGAGTCGGACTAATCAATGTTTCGTATCGGGTCAAGTGAGATAATGTTTTATACCTATACTGATTTGAATATAAAACAATAAATATGTATACTTAACTACAGTTATCAACGCGCTATAACCCGATAGTGTAAAAGTTCAACTATACTCGTTTACCTATTGAAAAATCACGCTTTAAGCACAGCATTCCAGAACGTTTCTCAATACTCGATCAACGCTTGAGACTAGATTTTGCCTTATAAAATCTACTCTCAAGTGATTCTTGAGTGTTGATAAATACGGCCCTAAAAGTATGTAGCCTGGGGGTTACTTGGGAGTTACCTTTGGGGTACCTTGGGGTTTATGAAAATACTTCCTATATGACCCAGAATATCTATATTATGACTGCCTCGGTGTCGCAGTGGTAGTGTTTGCGACTATCGCGAAAGAGGTCCCGGGCTCGATTCGCGGGTCGGAAAAAATATTTGTGTGATCCACAAATGTTTGTTTCAGAGTTTGGGTGTTTCGTCTAGATCCTATAACACAAGCTAAATTTGATGAAAATATATCCCACAGTATTTATTACTACCTATATATAGGTAATATATAAATCAAATATATCTGAAAAAAATAAATCACTTATAAATAATAATAATAAATATTATGAATATGATGATATCATGAATGAATGAATATCATGATTGATGAATCTGATTGGAAGCAAAAGATCTGTACTCTCTGACTACACCTTCAGGTATACAGCGTGAAGATAGTTGTAAAAAAAATAACAAGTCGAGAGAATACTTAGTGAAAAGAATATAAAAAGAATCTCTCACGGAATCGTATCCCGGTCTCATGCGAACACCACTATTCTACCGAAGAGATAATTATTTCACATGAAATCTGTACTAATATATAGCTGAAGAGTTTGTTTGTTTGGTTGAACGCGTTAATCTCAGGAACTACTGGTCGCATTTGAAAAAATATTTTTGTGTTGGATAGCCCATTTATCGAGGAAGGCTATGGGCTATATATCATCATGCTTCTACCCCGGAGAATGGAGCAGTAGTTATAAATGCGACGGGAATCATAGTAAATATACCTAGGTAACATTGAAAATGTTTAAAACTGGCCAGAAAGTAATTTTCCTTTTTTGAATTTCAATTATAGAACTCTTTGGTAACCTAATGTTATTAAAACCTAATAAAAAATTGCATTCATTTGTCATTTGTTTTTGTGAATTGGCGGCAAATGTAAAACCCTTGTTAAGCGTGTAAATGAACTTAACGCGAGAAAATTTTCGGTCAATGATTATATTAGTATGACTTTCGTTGTGGGCTTACTCAACAACAAAGTTATGATAGGCTGCGATTAGCATTTCATAATGAAGCCCCATCTCGTTCCACTATTTACAATTGGTTTAACGAGTTTAAGCGTGAACGTAGCAATCTCAGTGATGATCCGCGTGAGGGACGTCCTTTAACAGCGACTACTGAAGTTAACATCAGTGCTGTGCGACGTATGATAGAGGAAGATCAGAGAGTGACCTATCAGCAGATACGGGCAAGCCTAGGCATTGGTATGAGTCAAGTTCAAAAAATATTACACGAACATTTAGGCCTCAGGAAGCTTTGTACCAGATGGATTCCCCATACTTTAACCGACGACCAGAAACGCCTTCGCATGGACTGGTGTCGCGAAATGTTAGATATGTTCAACGGTGGTGACGCAAATGCTGTATTTGACATCGTCACAGGTGATGAAAGCTGGATATGTTGCTACGAACCCGAAACCAAAAGACAATCAGCTCAGTGGGTGTTTCCTTTTGAGGATCGGCCAACTAAGGTAAAGAAAGGAAGAAGTCAAGGAAAAAAGATGATAGCGTCGTTCTTTGGTCAGAAAGGTCATTTCGCGACACTTATGCTGGAAGATGGAAGGACAGATACTGCAGACTGGTAGGTCAATCGCTGTTTGCCTGTTGTCTTGGAAAAATATCGACAGCAGCGCCCTCGAAGCAGGATCCTTCTTCACCACGACAATGCTTCAGCGCACTCCGCAAAACGGACTGTTGAATATTTGACTATGCCAGGTGTCGAGAGAATGAGTCTTCCGCCATACAGTCTCGACCTGGCGCCCTGCGACTTTCATTTATTCCCAAGAACTAAAGATAAACTTCGAGGTATTCGCTTTACGAACCCTGAAGATGCGGTCAAAGCGTACGAAAATGCCATAGAAGAGACCCCTAAGGAAGAATGGGCCCATCGCTTTTCTCAGTGGTTCCATCGAATGCGACGATGAGTAGAAAGGAACGGAGATTACTTCGAAAAACAATAAAATATTAGCAACTTTCTACATTAAGTCGTTTTTTATTTTCTAAAAATTTTCAGTGTTACCCACGTAAATATCTATGTACGCTACCACGCGAGGACTGCAATGCGGAGAAATTTTAGGTATTTTGGTTTTTAGTGACCTATTTTTAGTTACTTTAGTTTAGAATTAATTTATTGTAATATTAAACCGTGGTTTTAATAATTTTACGTAATCTAAATTGTCATATTTGTGTATGATAGCGCAATAAATGTTTCATTATACACAAAATAAAAATTTAAAATTTAATATGCTTGTAGTAGGCTCGATACACTCACACACACACAACATACAGCATTTCGTTTCGTGACAATTTTCTACTAATTCACACTACCTGTAAGACGCGTTAAGGAACTTAGTTTCAAAAATTTTAACATATAAAATGACGAGATATCTAGTAAAAGTTTTTTCTCAAACATGCATGGAAATACTGTCATTATTTCTAAAAAAGAATACGCAAAGTACCGCATTGACGGACAGAGAAAATGAAATTCATTGCTGGAGTGCTTTTTTAAATTTGGAACATTACAACGCTCCAGTAATGTTGTATGAAACGACGCGCTGGGGTTTTTAGATAGGTACTCTTTGATTGAATCTCTTTTATCATTCTTCTTCAGCGGACGCTTACTGTAAGTATAGTAATTTCTAGAAGAAGTGAATTTATCTAGTTTTATGTGGGAGTTGGGAGTGTTGGATTTTATAACGTAAAAGCTGTGTCAACGTGCTATAAATAATAAATAAATATTCGGGGACGCTTTTTCACATAGCACAATCTAGCCTAAACTAAGCTATAAGCTTGTACTTTGAGGTGTCTAGACCTCTGAACTGATAAAGAAACTTAAAATATTTCTAAATACATACATATATTATACATAGCAAACACCCGAACACCGAAACAAACATTTATGGATCATACAAAAATTGGTTATGCCCCGGGAATCGAACCCCCAGAGCACAATGCGGCAGTCGCATATACTTTTCTTTTATCAACTGAAGCGAAATCAAAAATATTTTCTTCAAGTAGGTAATTGCCCATTATGGCGAATGTATGACAAATATTATTGAAATAGAATGTATAATTTAAAAAGAATGTTTAATTTCCCTGCATTTTTTTTTTAGAAAAGCACTATGTATGCCTCGGCCGATATTGCAATTGCCTGTCTCGTATTAGTCTCATACGCGACCTGCAATTGCCTATTTCCCGGCCTTTGCACTAATGTACTATATAGGTATAATTCTTCAGACAAATCGTAAGACCCGCAAACAATAATTAATAGAGGTAATTTTATTTTAGTAGGTGTGTTCCAAATTCGACAAACCTATCTCATCGTTAACCCTGGTAATGATAAGTCCACGGGGATTCCACTTAAACCTTATTTAACTATCTTCACGCTGTATCCTTGACGGGGTAGTCTGAGAAGACCGCTTCGCGATCCATGCAATGGGCGTACCCAGGTTCTGGGCCAGGGCCAGGCCTTTTCTTATTTATTTATTTATGTACACACTAAGAATACAACAAAGACAAAATGAGAAGTCATAGGTACAATGGTACTGCTTATTTCTATGAGAAATATCTGCCAGCAGACCGGCGAGAGGAGAACGTGAATAAGTAAGGCAAGAACAAGTAAAAGTGTGTAAGTAAAAAAAAGGCAGATAAGAACTAAATATACACGCATACAAAATAGCTCAGAACAGCTATATATACTAGCTATATATACTAGCTATATTTATAAATATATGTAAATACATAAATATATAAAAATATAAATAAATGCGATATAAATATAAATACACATTTAAATAATTCGGTTTACAGAGTAGAGATATAGTATTCACGGACTTTTCTTTTGAGAGTAATTGTTTTACTGTCTCTGATAACAGGGGGAAGTGAGTTCCACAATCTAACCGCATGCACTGTGAAGGAGTAAGAGTAGAAATCAGTTTTATGATTAGGGAACTTAAGATTTGAGCGTAAGCTTGACCTGCAAGGAGCGTCAGGAGAGCGAACAAAGGAGAACCGCTCCTTTAGATAAGAAGGAGAAGATGGATTATAAAGAATATTGAAAAGAAGGCTGAGAATTCGAGTGTTCCGGCGAAGGCGGATTGGGAGCCACTTGAGTTCTTTGCGAAAACGGGAAACATGATCATATTTTCTAAGATTAAATATAAAACGTATACATAAATTTTGCAACCTCTCAAGTTTATCTAAAAGCTCCTCAGTGGCGTCTAAATAGCAAGCATCAGCTTAGTCAATAATAGGCTGAATAATAGTTTGAGCAAGATTGATTTTCGTTCCCAAGGGCAAGAGACTCTGGAGGCATTTCAAGGAGTGAAAAGAAAAATGCTCCTTCTTACTGACATCGTTAATGTGGGCACTCCAAGATAGCGTGGTGTCCATGGTCACACCAAGATTCTTCACAGAGTTCACGTAAGGTATCTGAGCTGATAAAAGCGTGACTGATGACAATTTCTTAAGAGCATAAAGCCCGCTAACTCAGTGTTTTGTAAACGATCACTGCGATAAGCAACTGTCGCTACGGTAGGTTAGGGATGGGTGACCGCTTTGTGGTATTTCCATTTACTAGCATTTCCATGCTCCAGAAGGTATGATAAGCCGTTGGGCCCGGTTGCCAGTAACATGGAAGGCGTTAGCCAAGTTAAAAAAAAACAGTTGGCAGCGGAGGTAGTCACAACCGGCGTCTTACTATTTCAACACCACCACCGCATTGGGGATAAAAGCGTGATTGATGAGAGAATTTCTTTAATAATTAGCTTTTAAAATACGGGGAACAGGCTTCATGCTGTCCTTACAGAAACAGGCTCAGGAAGACGCGACGTCTTGACGTGAAAAATTCACGCTCACCTCATGATTCAACAAGCGGGATAACACCCAAATCAAGCAAGTGGGATAACATCAAACCATCAGGCGAGGTCACGATGATAGCCAAGTCTGCCACAAAATCTGGAACATCCTTCCGAGGCGTTACCCGGGGCGCCCGGCGTTAGGTAAATGTCGTACAAACATCACACACAACATCCTTGGGGATTATATCATAACTAAAAGTTAAGATATCTATGGGATTTCCACATGTAAAAAATGCTATTTTAAAAGTAACTTCTGAGGGCCTTTGGCAGAACGGTTTAGGACGTGTTCGTGGCAGAATAACATAAAGCGCTAACAATTTTTTATGTAAACGACCATGCATCAATCAAATCAGCCTATGGCAGTCAACCTTCTGGACGTAGACAGTAGGAATCACACCACAACACACGCTCCTGCGCCTTTCGCATCTATCTTATACGACCATAATCTATCTTTTTTTTTTTCTTGTGAAGCGGCTGAAAAAGCTAAAGCATGCAAATACAGGGGTCTAGGCTCCGAATATGATTTTGTCCCATTCGGTGTCGAGACCCTTGGTCCGTGGGGTCCTAGGGCTACAAGGCTTTTTAAAGAAATAGCAAAAAGGTTAGTCGACATTACAGGAGACCGAAGAGCTGGCAGCTACCTCGGCCAAAAAATTAGTTTAGCTATTCAAAGGGGAAACGCTGCCAGTATCTTCGGAACCTTGCCTAAAGGGACTCCTTATATTAATATATTTTAAATTATCATATTTTTTTTTTTTTGTAAAACATTAAATAGTTGTATGTTTAGTTCCTTTTGTAATTATTTCAATGTAAATAATAACTTTTTGTCACTTAGAGGTCTATGTTAATTGGATGTTATATGTTTATATAGGAACTTAATTTACATTATATCATCCGTTTGGATGAAATTCAGTAGGTTCAATATTACATCATCCGTTTAGATGAAATTCAGTACAACATTATACTAGTAGCATCTATCTTTTTAAGAACATCTAGAAGTTATTTTTTTTACTTTCATCGACAAAAGTAGAGGACCTGAACCGATTCCAGGGGGGCAGCTGTCCCCTCTGCCCCCCCCCCCCCCCCTGGGAACGCCCATGCATGTATACTTGTTTTGCTTTCTGCAGAATCATTAATCACTTCATACATGTACGTCTGGGTATCCGAGTATTTTTGAGCTATCTGCTCATGTGGTCTTCATATGTAAGTGTCGGCCTACCCTGACTCCTTTTACTCCCTACTTTCGCACAATATATATTCATCGTCAATCGTTCCTCAGTCATACGTTGGACGTGTCCAAACAAACATAAACTCTGATGTTAATAATTCTATTTAACGTCTATGTGTGGGTGTTCTGTCAATACACACGTGTATCATAAACGCAATATATTATCAGTTCCGAAAACACATAAATCTGTACACATTAATAGCGGATGATAAACATACATAATAATACATCATAAATTCACATCAATAAATTATTTAAATTACTCAAACTTTATTTTAATTTATACTGTTATTTTTTTATTCCACTGAGGCAAGCATACGGCCCACCTGATGGAAAGTGGCCACTTTAGCCTATGGTTTACAACACCAGAGGTGCAGCACTCGCGCTGACGACCCTTTAAAAACCTTCTAAGACCCCTTTTGAACCCCATACTGTGAACGTTTGGGAAAACCCAGGCAGGGAGCTCATTCCACAACCTAAGCATACGCAGAATAAAGCCTCTATCGGACCTAACCGTATGTGAGCGCTCCGGACGCAAAGTGTGATGGTGAACATCCTGTCTATGGCGAGCGGTGCGAAGTTAGGATGATGTTGTTATGTCATGTCTTAGTTTAAATGGCAGATCTAAATTTTATCTTTAACATTCCGTTCTTCGTTTATCCGGGTTCTCAGTAACATGGCAGTCGTTATGCCAAGTTGAAGAGCTTTTAGGCAGTGTGAAAAACTTCAACGCAGGCGCACAGGTTCTTGTCCATTTACAACATTATGTTTACTTACTCATCAGTCCCGCTATTAAACCCCGAAGGGGTAGAAAGATGCATACTAAACGCCTACACTTCACTCTATGCACTTTTGGCCCACGTAACAGGTGGTGAACCGAATTGAAATTGACATGTGCACGCAAGTTGTGATATATAAGCTGTTGATATTTTTCAAGTCAACCAATAGTCTTTAACTTAGCTTAACGACTGCCATGCTTCTCGCAACCCAGATTTACAATTTAATATCTGAAGTACGGAATTTCTCGTAAATAGTAATGCTACAAAGCGGTCACCCATCTCAGGGGCCAGTCATGCTTAAGATGCTTAGTTCAATCCATTCCAACTATCCATTAATCAATTAAGCCTTGTCCCCGAAGGGGTCATCATCATCATCCGAGCGTCTGTCTCAGTTGCGTCTCGCGACGCCCGAGGTCCGCTTTCCTACATTTTCTCCTCCACTTCGCACGGTCTACGGCATCCCCTGTAGTGAGACCAGACCCCCGAAGGGGTGGCAGAGGCATATTATACGCCTACTTTTCACCGTGTGTATTCCTGTCTCACGTAATAGGTGGGTGAGCCCATCGGAATTATCGGATTTCTAATAATAAATATACATAGTATATCAGTTGAAAAATAAGGTACCTGCAGTACCTCAGTCAGGCCCTCCCAAGAACTAGTTGTGCATGAACCTTGCATATAGCATATAGGTATACCGGAGGTCGTCCGTAGCAACCTCATTTGCTCCCTTGAGGACTTATGATTCTTTTCTCATAAGCCATATATTTAAAAAGTTTGACATGAAATCTCTGGACTTCATAATGAGATGATATTAATAATTTACAAGTCACATAATATGAAGACGAAACAGTTGAAGGTCAAGCGCCACCTGCCGGTACAAATATAGCCAATGATCGAATCGTTCTGCATCATCGAGATAATGAATAGAAATAGTGCACCGTACATTATATATGCCTGATTGTTATGTAATTTCGCAGCGCTTAATATAATCAGCAATAAAGCCAGGTGTACACGGGTAGATTTAACTGTATAGGAGCACAGTAGATTACTAACTTTTTCTTCTTTTATTTTTTCCCCATTGCTTCCAATCCATACCTGGATATAGATCCTGAAGTCCACTTATATTTGGCAGCCATGAGCAACCACCATTTGGTTGTTGTTAGTTGTCTTCGCCCATCTTGGGCAGGCAAAGGAAACTTGGTCCATACAGTCTTGTCTTTAGTGTTTATCTTTTCTTATTATTAAATTTTAGTCATGTCTAGTCCTTTGTCGATGTCGAGTCCTCAGTCCTAGGTCCTGATCCTTGCCCTAGTAAAGCAGTGGACCCTTTACTAGGGTTTTCTATGGAGATTAGGCACTAACACCAAGATAACTGCTATTCACTGCAATATTTCATTTTCCTTCACTCATGCTCATTTTTGAACACTTTATGTATCACAATCCACCATTATTAAACACAAAATCACGAATTATACACTACGAGAATAAAATACGGCAACCGTGCATCATGTTCAAGAATTGGCGCGAAACCCCCACCGTTTGGCTTATATTTTTTTCTATGACTGCTGTCTGACCTCCCAAACTTCTGAGGACGATAGCGTTGTGGCCTCGTCCGTTTACCTACAGATGCACAGCTAGCAGGTGAGATCACTTGAGTCCGGAGGTCTTGGTGGGATCTTACACCCATAGAACCTTTACAACTTTATTACTAACTTTACCTACTGATCTGACTGAGGCGCTCGTGGTCCCAGTGCACTCAGTGTTCTGTCAACGATCTTGAAAAAATTCAACTGCAGGTCGCCACAACCTGCGCTTGTCCATTTCAATATGGGCTCACCACCTGTTGCGTGGGACAAAAGTGCATACGGTGAAATGTGGGCGTATAGTATGCCACTGCCTACCCCTTCGGGAATAAAGGCGTGGCAATGTTTTTATGTCTATGTTCGACAAGTTCAATATTTTTTTCAATACGAGCGACGGCGACAAATTATCTTACTAAACTTATAGAGTACTTTGAACTGTTAGAATACGGTTACTCTACCCGTGACTTTATCGACCGTGTACACCTGTCTTTAAGCTTTGTTAGACGACCAGAAGTGGTGATCTGGATATTCAGAGTTGGGACTACACATGATATAAAATTTAATTACTTACACCGACGTTGCCTTCGCGTTGCAGCGCCAGTGGTCGCGGCGGTAGATACACTACATTGTACACCACCGTAATTTCGCTGTCACTCTGAATTGGTATTTACTTTCATATATATATGTAACCAATATACGCTATAAGAAGCGCTTGTGGCCCCGCGGTCTCAGTGTTCTGTAAACGATCACTGAGTTACGCAACTTTCACTATGGCTGGTCCTCCGATGGGTGACCACTTTGTGGCATTTACATTTGCGAGCGTTTCCGTGCTTCGGAAGGCACGTTAAGCCGTTGGTCCCGGTTGCCAGTAAAATGGCAGTCGTTAAGCCTGGTTGAAGGCCTTATGGGCGGCATGAAAAAATTCAACAGCAGGTAGCCACAACCTGCGTCTGTCTATTACAACACGGCAATGGGCTCACCACCTATTACGTGGGACAGGAATCCATACGGTGAAAAGTGGGCATACAATATGCCTCTGCCACCCCTTCGGGGATAAGGCGTGATGGATATTTAATTTTTTTAATTTAATTTTAATATATTCATGTTATTAAACCTGAAGTCCAGGGTCAAATTCCATGCCAATAAAGTTATTAAAGGTATATCTTGAAGTCAAACTGAATACATACGTTCGGATCAACAATGCTTTACAGAATATTTCTACGATAGAACAAGTAAGACGTTTTTCTGGTTGCATTACAACTAGTAAGAAAATAGTGTCACTTGTTTATCATAGAACTATTCTGGAATGATCCATCTCTACCTTTATAAAGTTGGTTTAATGCAGCATGTGTGGCATATAATTCTATTTTGAGAACCACCGATGTCATGTTACTTTTCTGTATAGATTGACGCAAATTCTTTTTTTTTATCTTGTTTTATTATAGTGTCAAGATCTGACTATAGCTAGTCTTTTGATTGGTTCTTAAATTAAAAAATCCTTTTTGTGTTGGATAGCCTATTTATCGAGGAAGACTATAGGTTTATATCATTATCCTACTATCCAGGAGAGTGGAGCAGCAACCATAAATGTCAACGATTCGGTCAAATTTTCATGTAGTTTTATAAAATTAATAAATGACGGGATTAAATGGGGGGCACAGGATTCGTAATATATCATGGTCGAAGCCGCGTAAGCCAACTAGCGATTAAATAAATAATGTTTATTTACGCTGTCATAAATTAATAGTCACGTTAAATAGATGCTAAGATTTTAATAGCATGCAAAACAAATGTTAATCAATTATGCAAAATACATTTCCTTTACACTTAACACTGATTTATAGTTTTGTCGACACTTGAGATGCTATTTTAGTCATGTCAGGAATCTAGACACAATTTGAAATTCCTTAGCGCGTAATGAAGAACTTTGTAGTTTGCAATTGTAGGATTTGATTGCGATTGCTCAAGTACATCGTAAATTGCAAGAATAGAAACAGCTATTTCGTACGTGAATTACATTGTTCATTTACGGTTTGTTTATTCAATGATTAGAGGATGCCTGCGGCTTCGCCCGCGTGGTTTATTTTTCCAATACCTGTTTCTCTCAGAAATCCAATCCCAGAATAAAATTGTTCCATACAAACTTTGCAACCCCTTTTTACCCGCAACTGGCCAACACCGTTCTAGAAAGCCCTTCTGGAAGTAGAGGACGTAGAGCGAGATCAAAAACATTTCTCATGGGTGAGAATAAAAAAAAAAAATATCCATCATGCCTTATCCCCGAAGGGGTGGCAGAGGCATATTATATGCCCACTTTTCACCGTGTGGATTCCTGTCCCACGTAATAGGTAGTGAGCCCATTGCCGTGTTGAAATAGACAGACGCAGGTTGTGGCTACCTGCTGTTGAACTTTTTCAAGCCGCCCATAAGGCCTTCTACCAGGCTTAACGACTGCCATTTTACTGGCAACCGGGACCAAATCCACGACATCTAATTTCATAATCAGGTAGGTACTCAAACCACTATCCTAAGAGGCTATATTATAAAAATAAAAACTTCTTTGTATGCTATTTGTACTTTGACAAATAAAAATAATACTATATGACTTTTAATTGAAGCGTAGCTCCATTCTTACTCACTTCGGATTTTCGCTATGTCCTCGATCTCCTCCCAAACCACTTAAAACTTTTTGATCAAATTTGACCCATAATACGACATTTATGACACATTTGACAAAAATCGGACATACCATGGAGGAATAATCAGTCAGCGAGTGTTTGCATTACTTAGTATTCGGAAATGGTGTCGGCAAAACGCTTCTCTCCATTTAGACTTAACGGGGACGGCAAGTGCACCTAGTTGAATTTCTAGGTTTATCTATCAATCTTTTCGCTGAATTCTGACGGGGTAGTCATCCATACATCTTATTCCGGCAGATATCCTATATCAAACTGGGTATCCGAGTACTTTTGAGCTTTCTTAGTCCAAGTTGTCAATTACAGACACTATTAAAATTATGTATAGTGAAGCAAAGCGAGTGTAAAATTAGTTTTATAAAACGACTTGAAGATTTTCAAAAGTTTTTTTTAATATTTCAACATCAAAGAAAGCAGCATTTATTTATTCTAAAATATCAAATAAATAATATTTCGAAAGTGTACTAAATTACAAATTAGTATGTAAGCACATATAAGAAGCTGGCATGATGCCTAATAGATAGTCGTCCCAAATAACATTTATATTTTTGCTAAGTTCAATTTGGTGTAATGTTTTAGAAATATAAAACTCTAGGTGACCCCCCACGGCTTCGCCCGTGACATGATTTGAACTACCGTCGCACCTATTTAATCCCGTCGCTTATAAATTCTACAATAATTTACAAAATATTGCCCGATCTGTCGACATTTTTTGATTACTGCTCCGTTCTTCAGTATAGTAGCGTGATGGTATATAGCTTTACTCGATAAATGGGCTATCAAACACAATAAGATTTTTTTAAATCCGCCCAATAGTTCCTAAGATTAGCGCGTTAACCAAACAAACAAAAAAAAAAACAAACAAACATTATAGCCATATTAACACCATATTAAACGCTACAAACTACAAACGTAAGACAAGAGATTTTTTTTTTATTCTTAACCAAAAATTAAATAATACTCCTACATACATAACTTTCTAAAAGACGTTTAAATATTTAGCCATGTACTACATATACTTAGTACAAGTCACATCCGAGCAGAATAAGGCCGCCTAAGTACTCGTGAAGCTCTCAATACTATGAGAAAAGAACTCTATTTATTCACCTCTACACTACAATCCTCACTCGTTGTAAAGCTGTGAATATAATGAGACACCACCAAAGTCTACGGATCCTAATCAAATCACAGCACAGCTGATCGCCGAAAGACGATGTAACGCCCCCCCCCCCCCCCCCCCCCCCCCTGTGGTAATATGCCCGTACTAGACCGCGCATGGTAACTAAAGGTGTGAAGAATGAAGATGAAGGATTCTAAAAAATTTTAATTCTAGCTAAAGGGAGGAATACCTAAGTGATGCTATTGAACATGTTACGTAATATATGGCCTTGTGATCCGTAATCGTCTAGTGGTTAAATTTATAAAAAAAAAGGTAATTGTTTGATAATATTTTATAAAATCTCTGAAAAACACAATGATCGAAACATACAAAAGATGAATGGTGAATTGTTATCTTAAAATAAAGAATAGTTTGTTTACTGCAAATAAAGTCTCATGCATTCTGACCTGATATAACTGGCACGAACTATCTGGCTTAGTCATGGCTAACTTGATGAATATGATCCAGAGTTCCAGCTTACAGATGTGCCTAGACTGCAAATGTATTGTTCAGTAAGCTTAATTTATTTAAGCTACTATAATGCGCTGGTCTTTTATATGACCTTTCATACATCCAACTATCCAACAATGACCTTTCATATTTAATATGAGGTTTCACGCTAGTACGTGTAAGTGCTAGACTTCAGTTAAAGACTGAATTAAGTGCTGAATGTATTTAATCAGTGTCAATTCTACTAGATATTAGTCACACTTCGAGGCGATATACATATGGCAGAGCGTCTTTACAACTTACTCGAAATTATCTCATTGGCTGTGAAGTAATGCGAGTTCATTTAATTTTTCTCTAGCCATGGTGTTCGACGCTAATGATACTCACACGACAGGACGACTTATGGGGTTAAACAAATACCTCCGGGGAAAGTCTAGCACAGTCTGGCCGATCTGTAGTGATGACGAAAATCCTCGCGACGAGGGGAGTTCCTTGCTGTGATGTTATCTGGCTTAGTCATGATTAACTTGATTAAAATTACTTTGAACTCCAATTACACACATGCTTTGAATTCAAATACGACACTTTGGAAGCTATGTTTATTAAGCTATTTTAGTACGCTCAGTCAACATGACATATCCTTCCATATCAAACTACTAGACTCCAGACAGGGATTGATACCCTAGATTGCTCATCAGCACATGTTAGTGCTATGCTTCAAAACAGTATTTAATGTTGAGTACATTTATTCTGGTCACTTCGTCCTGCTGTCAAGAGGACTACAAATTTTCACATCAAACAACTCACGCACTCATTCTGCGATTTCTACTTGAAATATTCTTTTAGACCAAAATCTGTCGGAATAAACTTATATTGTGTTATATTTGACGGGACGCACATTGGGGTATTGTAGTATGGACAAAGGCTAGTCTCATAGGTCAATTAAAATTTACAGGATCCAGAATCGAGCCCGAATCACCTACAAGTAGAAATTAGTTCGTGCCAGTTATATCAGGTCAGAATGCATGAGACTTTATTTGCAGTAAACAAACTATTCTTTATTTTAAGATAACAATTCACCATTCATCTTTTGTATGTTTCGATCATTGTGTTTTTCAGAGATTTTATAAAATATTATCAAACAATTACCTTTTTTTTTATAAATTTAACCACTAGACGATTACGGATCACAAGGCCATATATTACGTAACATGTTCAATAGCATCACTTAGGTATTCCTCCCTTTAGCTAGAATTAAAATTTTTTAGAATCCTTCATCTTCATTCTTCACACCTTGGAAGCTATGTTTATTAAGCTATTTTAGTACGCTCAGTCAACATGACATATCCTTCCATATCAAACTACTAGACTCCAGACAGGGATTGATACCCTAGATTGCTCATCAGCACATGTTAGTGCTATGCTTCAAAACAGTATTTAATGTTGAGTACATTTAATCAGTGTCAATTCTACTAGATATTAGTCACACTTCGAGGCGATATACATATGGCAGAGCGTCTTTACAACTTACTCGAAATTATCTCATTGGCTGTGAAGTAATGCGAGTTCATTTAATTTTTCTCTAGCCATGGTGTTCGACGCTAATGATACTCACACGACAGGACGACTTATGGGGTTAAACAAATACCTCCGGGGAAAGTCTAGCACAGTCTGGCCTTGTGATCCGTAATCGTCTAGTGGTTAAATTTATAAAAAAAAAGGTAATTGTTTGATAATATTTTATAAAATCTCTGAAAAACACAATGATCGAAACATACAAAAGATGAATGGTGAATTGTTATCTTAAAATAAAGAATAGTTTGTTTACTGCAAATAAAGTCTCATGCATTCTGACCTGATATAACTGGCACGAACTAATTTCTACTTGTAGGTGATTCGGGCTCGATTCTGGATCCTGTAAATTTTAATTGACCTATGAGACTAGCCTTTGTCCATACTACAATACCCCAATGTGCGTCCCGTCAAATATAACACAATATAAGTTTATTCCGACAGATTTTGGTCTAAAAGAATATTTCAAGTAGAAATCGCAGAATGAGTGCGTGAGTTGTTTGATGTGAAAATTTGTAGTCCTCTTGACAGCAGGACGAAGTGACCAGAATAAATGTACTCAACATTAAATACTGTTTTGAAGCATAGCACTAACATGTGCTGATGAGCAATCTAGGGTATCAATCCCTGTCTGGAGTCTAGTAGTTTGATATGGAAGGATATGTCATGTTGACTGAGCGTACTAAAATAGCTTAATAAACATAGCTTCCAAAGTGTCGTATTTGAATTCAAAGCATGTGTGTAATTGGAGTTCAAAGTAATTTTAATCAAGTTAATCATGACTAAGCCAGATAACATCACAGCAAGGAACTCCCCTCGTCGCGAGGATTTTCGTCATCACTACAGATCGGCCAGACTGTGCTAGACTTTCCCCGGAGGTATTTGTTTAACCCCATAAGTCGTCCTGTCGTGTGAGTATCATTAGCGTCGAACACCATGGCTAGAGAAAAATTAAATGAACTCGTATTACTTCACAGCCAATGAGATAATTTCGAGTAAAGTTGTAAATACGCTCTGCCATATAAATATCGCCTCGAAGTGTGACTAATATCTAGTAGAATTGACACTGATTAAATACATTCAGCACTTAATTCAGTCTTTAACTGAAGTCTAGCACTTACACGTACTAGCGTGAAACCTCATATTAAATATGAAAGGTCATTGTTGGATAGTTGGATGTATGAAAGGTCATATAAAAGACTAGCGCATTATAGTAGCTTAAATAAATTAAGCTTACTAAACAATACATTTGCAGTCTAGGCACATCTGTAAGCTGGAACTCTGGATCATATTCATCAGGTTAGTCATGACTAAGCCAGATAACATCACAACTAGGAACTTCCCACGTTGCAGGTTCAATCATAGATATCCCCCGAGAACTTATTTACAGCCTCATAAATCGTCCTGTTCGTGTGAGTATCGTAGCGTCAAACGCCATGTCTCATTAATATTAGTGTGTATTCGTATTATATAGGTTTGTAGTCGTTGAATAGCTGTGCACGTCGACTCAAATAGTAGTGTCTGATGGTGGTATACGCTGAACTATCTATATTTTCTCGAAGTTAGCCGAAATCTAGTATGATTCAACACTGATTAAATGTACTCAGCATTTAATTCAGTCAAAAGGAACAATTTTGTAACGTATGTAGCACGCTACATTAATTCAGTCGTCATTTGTAATCGCCAGCACGTCGCATCGTCAATAATACTTGTTCTTATAATGTTTAGACCAAAACCAAACCGGATAAAGTATACTGAAGTTATCTAATTAAATCAGCTAATCGTTCTGTCGTTAAGCTAAATTTACTTATTCCTTATTTACTAACACTTTTTACGATGTTGTAAATTATTTAATCAATGTTTTAAATTATATAAAATCTGAAGTCCAAAAGATTACAAATATATATAATATGCAAATAGATATCTAAAAATAAATTCTACATGCACAACCTCTTATCTAAAAATCACACACATGCACATAAACAAATTTCATACATTTCAGTACATATGATACATATATTTTATTATAATATAATCTGTTTATATCTGACCCGTTGAGCCTCATAATGATGCTCGATCAACGATATCTTCGTATTTAATTAATTAATTTTAGTATTTAACTTACATCCATGAGAAAATTCATAATCAAACACTAAATAATCTCAGCTTATTAATTTTATTTGCACACTGAATTATCTAGATATATTTTAATACATCAAAACCAAATCTATTAGTTAATCTTAAAAGCATTCGAATAATAATCCATCTACCTAGAAAATAATTAATTTAATTTGAATAAAAGAATATCAAAGAAACAATAGATGATTTCAATAAGTAATTATACTTAATAGGAATAGTTATAAACAAAAGGCAGTCTCATTAAGTAATACTTAATAGGAATAATTATAAACATACGGTAGTCTCAATAAGTAATTATACTTAATAGGAATAATTATAAACATACGGTAGTCTCAATAAGTAATTATACTTAATAGGAATAATTATAAACATACGGTAGTCTCAATAAGTAATTATACTTAATAGGAATAATTTGAAACAAAACCAGTCTCAAGAAATAATTATACTTAATAGGAAGAATTATAAACAAAAGGCAGTCTCATTAAGTAATACTTAATAGGAATAATTATAAACAAACGGCAGTCTCAATAAGTAATTATACTTAATAGGAATAATTATAAACATACGGTAGTCTCAATAAGTAATTATACTTAATAGGAATAATTTGAAACACATTTATTTCCTAGTCGCATTTAGTGTCAAAATTCAAAATCACCTATGTCATAGGCTATCTTGACATTCAAATTAAACCATGCCCTTTAAAATATATATCTACTGTACAAGGAGATAGTAGTAGACCAAGCAGATCATTTCCAGGGACCCAATTCTCCAAATATCAAAACCATACGATTTGAAAGCGTAGACGGAAATTTGTTGGCGAAATGACATTTTTTTTCTAGTTCGAAATGGTGTATGGCATTCCTTGATAGTAAATTTACGTCTACACTTTTGAGTCGTATGCACGATAATAAAGGCCCAGGTGTCTTATAAAATCTACTCTTAAGTGTTTCTTGAGTGTTGATAAACGTTTTGGGATACGGACCTAAATCTATCAGACAAATATTGTAACCTTAATGTTGTACTCGTAACAGCCTCTTTGGCAAAGAATGGATTGTAAACACCACGCCGAGTCGAGACTTAACAAATATTTGCTTAAACCGATGTGTATTCTTGAATATCAATATATTGCTAGTGTAACGAAAAAAATCTTTGGGTTCGTGCCAAATTATTGACATTATCAAAGTACATTTTGAGATACTCGTTAAATGATTCGACAACTCTTTGTAACGCCTTTATCCCCGAAACATACTTGTACACCCACACTTTGCTAGTAGTTTTTTTTGTCCTACGTATTAGGAAGCAAACCTATTGCCGTAACTAGACCCTATTTATAGAATAGAAAATCTAAAATTATTCTGTATTTGTTACAGCCAGGACAGATTTATACATTCACAAATACAAACTCTGCAATCGAAAAATAAAATAATTTTAATAAAAAATGAGCACGCCTTACAGTAGTTACTTACGATGGCGATGACATCGACGATTACATGACATCTAACATGAAAGTGAGATGAAATCTAAGTGAAGATAATTCATTCGTTATAAACCTACTTCCGCACTTCCCTGGTATTTTTTATTAAATTTTGATTCCTTTTCCAAAATTAGTCCTACAAAAAATATCCGGCAATTGAGAGTATAGATACTTAAGATTAAAAGGCAGTAAAATTTATTTTCATTTGTTACAGCTATAGATAAGAGATGGAGCCACTACAAGTAGACGTTGTCTACTTCTATCCGAGGGAAAACGCACAGACTCACAACACGGCCAAGTAAGATTATAAATGAATAAGTAGAGACCAAAAAGGTTTTACGTAGCGAATATACCAATACTAAATGGCGAATAAGGCTGTGAGCTAGAACAGACCCTTACTGTCCTTGTAACAACTTCCAATGTAATCAATCTATAAAATCAAATCCACCTATCATAAACTACTGCTGCATGCAAGCCTCTCCCGGTTTCATTTTGGGACGGTGATTGATTGGCTTTTCTTTACGCTGGCGAGACGGACACAAAGAAAACTCGAAGCTACCCCTGTAGCAAAGGGGTAGCTTCGAGTTTTCTTTGTGTTGGCCTTGACATCATCCGTTAGTCAGCAGGTGACTCTACTGAGCATCACAGTTGCAGGTGAAGCTCAGTAGAGTCTCATCGCACCCACGAAGATAGTGTCGATTTTGAATGCAAGGCAGAAAGTCTCCATCGCATGCATAAATAATACACACTACAACATAAAATTTATAATTTATGTTCTATAGGTACTATCATAAAGTACGTACATACCCGGAGTAATCATATTTGGCTAAGTGTACAGTCACGTAACTAATGTGACTGTTATTTCTATGTTTTTGAAGGTTGTTCGTATAATTGTTCTGTAACCTACAAACCGATCTATTTCACGGAGTGTACGTATGTGTGGTTCTCATCCATACTTGCTGTGATTACCGTACACCAGGGTCAACAACAACGACCGAGACCTGTAAAATTCCAAATTTGAACTTAGGAAAGTACCAGGATATGTTAAATTATGCCTTGTAACCTGTATCAAATTAAATCAGAATAAATTATAGAAGTATCTACTATAATCATAATCAAATCTTTATTTCCTTAGAATATGGTATCATGCATAGGTGTTACATTATTTTTGTTTCCAGCACATTCTGCTATGTGTGGCGTACTAACAAAATAATCTCCTTTGCCCAGATATGAGGTAGTCAACGATGAGAACCCGACTACCACGATCGTGCGACGAGGACAGCCGTTCTCTGGCGTCATCCGCTTCAATCGGGACTTCGATGAAAATAATGACTTGATACAATTCGTTTTTATTATTGGTAAGATTATTATTTTTATTAAAACTCACGCACATTGTAACTGATTAAAACAAAAACGGGATTTTGCGTAAAAAACACGTGTTGCCGAAGTCTATCGACAATTGTCGTTTTTACGCAAAATCCCGCTTTTGTGTTAATCTAGATTATTATTGAATAATTAGTTGATGCCTGCGGCTGCGCCCGCGGAATTTAGCTTTCCCGTTCCCGTTTGCCATCCGTGCATTTTTTTTAATTTTTCTCTTGATAAAAACCTTACTTAGAGTTCAAGAAATAAATATATATAAAAAAAGAACTTGAATTGGTTAAGCAATTTATTGAGTTTTGCGGTTAGCAACATATTTTGCGATCCATTTTTATTTGTATAGATGACAAACTTTAAAAGTAATGATATTCTATAAAATTTCAAAACGAACCTGTATTGTGAAACATATCACAACATCCTATTTCAATTTCGCTGTTGAATTTTCATAGTTTTTTCAAAGACTACGAAAAGGATATTAAACAAGACGGTGCCAATAGGTGCTATGCCTCGGTGTCGCAGTGGTAGTGTATGCAACTACCGCGACTGAGGTCCTGGGTTTGATTACCGGGTTGGAACAAATATTTGTGTGATCTACAAATGTTTGTATCGCAGTTTGGGTGTTTGCTATGTATTAAAAAATATATGTTTAAATCCCATAACACCAGCTTATGTTAGGTTACATTTTTAGATAGACGGCGCTGAGTACAAAAAAAATGCGTGTGTACCAGAGTGCTCAGGTAAGAAGTGAAACTTGTTTACGACATTTTTTTTACAGCTATAAAATTTCTTTTTACGTCGATAATGAAGTTTCACTTATGATAAAGAAGTTTCACTTCAAAACAACAGGCGCGTAACCGCAAATCGACACGATTTATTTTACAGCTCTAAAACTTATCTCAACGTCGATAAAGAAGATTCACTTCATAAATATCCCACAGTTTGGATTATTGATTTTCGGTATTGTCACTCCTGACTGCCGTCTGACATACCAACCCCCTGAGGGTGCTTGCGTAGTTGCTTCATCATCCATTAGTTAGCTGTATATAGGTGTGTGTTTATAGCTGTAAAAAATGTCATAAAGAAGTTTCACTTCTTACCTGTGTATTCTGGTATATACCTATACTTTTTTCCCCTTTACTATAAACGCACAACTAACTGACTTTCAACACGAATTGTTTTAGGTGATAAACCAAACCTGGACACTCAAGGCTCCATGTACGTTCGCCGCGATGTGGTCGCAGACAAGAATAGCTGGAGTTCAAAGATGCTGGACGTACAAGGGAATACTGTTACTTTTGAGGTAAACAAACTTTTAAATTATCCGCATATTTATTTTTACTGGTATAACATACATACATACATACATATTATCACGCCTTTATCCCCAAAGGGGTAGGCATAGGCATATTAAACGCCCACATTTCACCGTATACATTTTTCTCCCACGTAACAGGTGGTGAGCCCAATGCCGTGTATAAACGCAGTTGTTTCATACTTTTTTGTAACCTTTCGTTTCGACCAACGACAAGCCCTCTTCTTCTTCTTGGCTCATTCCCACTTTATGTGGGGTCGGCTCTCCTAATATGCTTGCGCCAAGAATTTCTGTCCTGGGTTGTCGGATCGGGCAAATTATTTATGTTGCGCAGCTTGGTCATACTGGTCCACCATGTAGCCGGTGGGCGCCATCGTCCTCCTTTGCTCTCAGGAAGGCTCTTTTGCTCTTAGTGCTCTTCGTATTACATATTTCTCGCCAACGACAAGCCCTCAATTCTGCTGTTTTATGATCGGTAAGGTCGATCATTCATCAAATTATTTATATATTTTTTTACTATATACTTATAAACATATACATATTAGAACAAAAAAAAGGATACCCAATGTTGCTCATACAGCTAAGGTGAGAACCTCATTTGCTTCAATGCAGTTTGACCACAGATCTTCTTCCCAACGAAGATACAGAAGCACTCTTTGAGGTGACTACAAAACCACATATTAAAACACACACACACATGTTAGTATTGTATGAAAATTATTAAGTTATTCTTATTTTATTTTATTTTATTTAGCACATTGTGTTAATAACACTAGTAAGTTAGGAAGAGCGGAGGCTGCTAACACAGGCATTTTTTGCTTAAAAGTAGTCTCCGAACAAATTTTGCATTGTATGTTTTTATTTTGTTTACTCTTTTTTGCTTACACAATTAAAAATTAAAAATCGCCTATGCACGTATTCATGTTGTCCTGAATCGAATGCCGTAAACCGTTTGTGAGACTTTTCTAACCTTTAAGATTTAGAAGTCTAAAAAGGAGAGTAAAAACGTAGTCTGCCTCTGTGGCGCGGTGGGGGTGTATCCGACTCCTACTCAAGAGGTGGTGGGTTCGATTCTCACCCAGGATAAAACTTTGTGTGATGAGCACGATGGTTTATTTTGCGTCTGGGTGTTATTTATCTATAATATGTATGTATTTAGAAGTATATAAGTATGTTTATCAGTTATCTGGTCACCATAGTACATATTAGAACAAAAAGAAGGATACCCAATGTTGCTCATACAGCTAAGGTGAGAACCTCATTTGCTTCAATGCAGTTTGACCACAGATCTTCTTCCCAACGAAGATACAGAAGCACTCTTTGAGGTTACTACAAAACCACATATTAAAACACACACACACATGTTAGTATTGTATGAAAATTATTAAGTTATTCTTATTTTATTTTATTTTATTTAGCACATTGTGTTAATAACACTAGTAAGTTAGGAAGAGCGGAGGCTGCTAACACAGGCATTTTTTGCTTAAAAGTAGTCTCCGAACAAATTTTGCATTGTATGTTTTTATTTTGTTTACTCTTTTTTGCTTACACAATTAAAAATTAAAAATCGCCTATGCACGTATTCATGTTGTCCTGAATCGAATGCCGTAAACCGTTTGTGAGACTTTTCTAACCTTTAAGATTTAGAAGTCTAAAAAGGAGAGTAAAAACGTAGTCTGCCTCTGTGGCGCGGTGGGGGTGTATCCGACTCCTACTCAAGAGGTGGTGGGTTCGATTCTCACCCAGGATAAAACTTTGTGTGATGAGCACGATGGTTTATTTTGCGTCTGGGTGTTATTTATCTATAATATGTATGTATTTAGAAGTATATAAGTATGTTTATCAGTTATCTGGTCACCATAGTACAAGCTCTGCTTAGTTTGCAAACAGATGGCGTTGTGTGAGTTGTCCCAACGACATTTATTATTTATAGGAACAAACGTGAAAAACTAATAAGTCAATATATATACTTCCATATTGCCGCTTAAAATATCAGGAAAGCACATTGTGTTCGCTATCTCCGTCAGAAAGATATTGGAAACCAAAGAGTAATGGAATCACGTAGGTATTATGCTTTATGTTGTAGGTATACGTTTCGCTCCATACTTTGTACTTGGAAAGCGCAATGCATTTTTACAAGATTTTTATTAGCTCGCCATGTAAAGGGTATCTTCTCTTACTTTCATATCAGAGAGTACACTTTTTAAATTTAGAATCTTTTTTTTTCGTGGAGTGGTAACTCTGAAATTTGACAGCTGTCACCTATATATATTTTGATTTCTAAAAATGAACCGCTTTTTGAAAGAATAACGTGTAAAAACTCATTAGGTTACATTACCTCAATATGTATTGATGGAATCTTGCAACTTATAAAGCAGATATTTTTAAACGATTGAGATGAAATTTTGTATACTTACATCTGTAGTTTTGATGACAATGTATGGTTAGTTGTGTGACGTCAACATGACGGTAGACCCAAGATGACGGAATTTTTCTTTTTTATAAACGCTACATGGGTATCAAAAAGGCTTGCTGAGATTACTAGAAAAATAAATTGAAAATTCAAAAGATAACGATCTTCACGCTGTATCCCTGACGGGGTAGTCAGAGAGGCCAGATCGTCAGGTTTCGCGATCCATGCATACTTTGAGCAACAAAAGATGAGATAGTCGCTACATAAAAATGGACCATAGGCTCCAAATCCAGGTGAAATTTGGAAGCAACTGTGAATACACTTAAGATAAAGAAGAGAGAATGATGACAAAAATACATACATACATAACATCACGCCTTTATACGCCTACGCAGAGGCATACTATACGCCCACATTTCACTGTAGGCAGTTTTGTCCCACGTAACAGGTGGTGAGCCCATTGCCGTGTTGAAATAGGCAAGCACAGGATGTGGTGACCTGCTGTTGAAATTTTTCAAGGCGCCCATTAGGCCTTTAGCTTGGTCTAACAACTGTCATTTTAGCGTAAACGGGACCAACGGCTTAACGTGCCTTGTAAATGTGCAAATGTAAATGCTACAAAGCTGTCACCCGTCCGAGGACCAGTCATAGCGAAAGTTGCTAAACGCAGTGATCGTTTACAGAACACTAAATGAGCGCGCCCACGAGCGCTTTAATAATAATTTTTATTTCATAAATAATCAAGACTAAATTATTCCACGTAGTAAAATGACCATACTAAATCTATAACGATAATGTCAAACATGACCTTGGCTCGTTACAATTTGACCTATCGATGTTATAAATGCAATTATTTTGATTGCTTTTAACACTTCTGCGTATTTAATACATATAACTACATGTAGGTATGTGTGTATGTACAAAAAATGACAAAAAAAATGTTTACTTACGTAAAATTAACAATCTATCTTCGCGCTGTATCCCTGACGGGGTAGTCAGAGAGAACAGATCGCCAGACTTCTGACAAAAACGAATTAAGAATGTACAGAATACAGGGTAGGCGGTTTGGGAATTAGATTAAAATTATTTAAAAAAAAATGATTAATAATTTGATTGGATTAATTGAATCTCAGGGGGTTCGGGTGGTATTCTACCGCTGTTTGTAGGCGCGGATCCAACCCCTAAAAAGGTTGTGGGTAGAGCCACCTAAATATCAGTCAACTACGAGTCGACATGAACTCGCTCATTATCGATATAATGCATTCCTACAATATCCAAAAGTGGAAATTTTTTTAGCCTCATGCTGGACTTGAACCAGCGTCTTTTGACTTGCCGGATCAGAAGCTTTAATCAACTAGGCTACCGAAACCCACTCGAATCCGACAAATTCGGTGAAAAGGTCGTAATAGACCGATAAAGTGTGTCATCACACGTCAATTGGGTTGTGGGCATGTCCATCGTGCCCACAATAGTGGATCCGCGCTTGGCTGTTTGGGGGTTCGAGTGTTGTTTTAATCCATTGGGGGGTTCGGGTGTTATTCCACTATCTTGTGGGGGTGAAGACGTACGTGTAGCTCTCACGCCACTTCAGGTTATTTAAGAACAGCGAGCAGCCCAGGCCCCCAGTCAAAATATATAGGCTACTTTAAATCCCGGGAACAAGTTCCTGTGGGAAATGGAACTGGAAACGAAAAAGGACTTCAACTAGTATTATCATAGATATTATGTTAACTGAGTTCGTTTCATCATGATGCACTTAAGTAGTAGGTACTGAGAGTACATGCATACATGTTATTTGTCATACATAAGAACCAAGTCCACCTTCATTATATTTATATATAGGCATACCTTAATAAAAACCATCTTTATGTTTGTAAATTTAAGTGTGCTGCATTCCAATTGCTTGGCACCATATTAACATAGACATATACCTAGATGAATGAGCGAAAAAACACTCGTAGCACCGCTTGCTGTAAACGATCACGGTAAAAGAAGAGGATAGAAGGAATCAAAGTAGATCAAGGCTTACATACGAAAACCACGTGAGCAGATTACTCAAAAACGGAAAGGTCAAAAGTATTTGAATATGTGCGTCGTGCATGTATGAAACAATTACTGAATCTGCAGGAAGCGAAAGAAGAATGCATGGATCGCGATCCAAAGGGGCAGGATACACACCCGAACCCCCCCTGAAGGAGCCTGCGGTAGCGGACAAGGTCTGTCGGGAGCCTGGGGCTATCCTTCCGAGGGCTCACCCGGGACTCCTGGCCATAGACAGACAGAAGGGTAACGTGTGGTTTTAGCCGGTAGGAGTCCGGCAAAGCATCCACGAGGATTTCCACACGAAAAAAAAAATGTATCGCGATCTATCTATCCTGTCTGACCATTACCTCGGGGGTAGGTAAAGCGTGAAAATAGTTACATACTTGGGTCATTTTAACCTCACCATATTCTGTTTGGTCAGACGAATTACTATGAGGTTTTATTTCGAGTTATCTTTACTTCTATGGGTGCCTACTTTGTACGTGTTCCCTTAGTTTACCCGTGAGATGAATAGGAATTGTGACATTTGTACCCTATACCGTCACCACAGAAGCTTACGTAAGTATTCAAATGAAGTACTTTTAGGCGCCATTTTAGTAGAATTTCCGTGCACAAATCATACTACGTACCTACTTACAAATATTTTGAATGTATTAGTATCCAATCGAAGTCGCCACCGAAATTTAAAGCGTTTATTAATTTAAATTACTAGGACAATCGATTATTGTCTAGGTTTAATGATATTTAAATACGCGACATTACTAGAATATTTTAATTTTAATATATAGCGCGGTTTGATTGATAACTATAGAAAGATTGTAGGCGCCAGTATATTGCCTTTGACTTGTAGTGATACTTATATGACTCCATAAAGGATGCAATAATTATATGGTATGTTTTATTAAATTTCTACTGTTACTTTAATAGTACATAAGAATACATAGTACTTCATTAGCATTAAATTATATTGCCAACTGCCTCTGTAGCGCAGTGGTAAAGTGTATGCATTTCCCAGCTTGAGGTCTTGGGTTTGAATAGGAACACATTTTATATGATTTGCAAATTTTTATTTTAAAGTTAGAGCTTTTAGGATTCCGTACCTTAAACGGAAAAAACAGAACCCTTATATAATCACTTGTCCGTTCGTCCAACTGTCTGTCAAGAACCTTTATTAAGATATACATATTTTGTAAGTTCCATAATTTTAATTAATCTGTCTGTAGCGCAATTCACAAATCTCGGATCCAAATCCTCTACTGTACTTTGAATTTGTGCGTGTCGAATAAATATCTCATTCATTCATTCATCTCATTCTCATTCATTCATTCATTCAACCTTTATCTCGAGGACGCGTAAAGTTATCGAATTGAAATTAAAACTATATACTCAGGTCTATGGTCCCTTGAAGCTGTGCAAAATCTAACTTCTAAGTCAACATTAAGAACTTATCGCGACTTATTAATTTAAAAAAAAACTATTTGTGCGGAACCCTCGGTGGGAAGTTCGATTCACACTTGTCCTGTTTCTTTGTTCTATGTATTATAGCGCACGCGTCGCGGTTTCACCTTTCATTAGCGGAACATAACATACACAAGCCCACAAGCTTTTTTCACAACGCCCAAAGTAAAAAAATAAGCGAATATAAGATTGTGGTATGGTGTCAAAGGAGATAAACACAGACAGTTGATAAACTTACTTAAATATTTCTAAATACGTATAAACATTTGCGGCTCACACAAATATTTGTTCCGACTCGGGAATCTAACCCGGGACCTCGGCGCTGCAGTCGCATACACTACCACTTACGCTATGGGGGCAGTCAGACAATCAAGGCTGTGTGGACAGAGTCCTTTGCCTGCATCGTCAAGAAGATTAGACAGATTAGAGATACAAGGTTTTATTTCGGGTTTTATTTTGCTTTGCCATGGCTTCGTCCGGTAATTAAAAGATACGCCATTTGCAAGTGATGCTGGCTCGTACCGCGAAGATGTCGCTCGGTAGGGCTCAGATATATCCAGGTGTCTGTGCCTCAACACATCAGACACTGCAGTAGCAATAATAGAATCAGATATGACCTTACGTCTTGACCTTGAACTATATTGTTGAGGTCAACACATTTTGTAGTTCTCCAAGACCAGTGTGACTACAACTCGTGTACAGTCACGTACATTATTGAATGCATCATCAAAAGAACTCTAAAATTTTAAAAAAACATTTTGACATTTTATTTGCAGATCACACAAATATTAATGACAACCCGGGAATCGAGCCCGGAACCTCAGTGTGGCAGTCGTATATACCACTTACGCCGGCGAGGCAGTCAAAACAAAAGTTAAAAAAATAATTAAAGAGTGTCTCCGTCAATGATTAGTAGTAGTAGTCTAACGGGAGAGTAGTGAGAGTGCTACTCCCGGGAGTGCAGCAAATCTCAACTCTGGCTTGCCTTAATTGACCGGTCAGAGGGAGGGAGCCAGAGCTATATGCTCGGGGGTGGAAGTGTCATTTTCAAGGGATAACTACGGGGAAGCCCGCTCTGGGCCTGTCTCGCGAAGGTGAAACCGGCGCCGCACCGCTCGACGCCCCTAGCCGCTCACTTCGGTGTTGCCCTCTGTCGCCTTACAGGCTTATCATGCTTATGGTGATTGTATAGGGGGCCCATCTAGTGAGTTGGCAAGTGACCGTCTGCCAACATTTTGATAATGATATATTAAAATGGCAGACGCCGTCTTAATCAATAGTTCATATCACCTAGTACATCTAACCCCCAACCCAATAGCCCATTTTGTAGTTAGCATATTTCACAATAGTTTAACTCCCATTGGAGGTAGTCCATTACCATTCTTCTACATAAGGCGGGCATGGATTATCTTTAGTGGGGGTCCCATATCCTATTAGATTAAAATTCTCAAAGGGCCTCTGCGTGTTGGACCAATATGTCCCCATATAAGCCTACCAAAAGCCAGGGTATCTTTAAAAAAAAAAAGGAGATACCCGAGAAAAGAAGAGACACAATAATATAATCTTTAATTCAGGCAACACCCATATTTCATATCAATAGTAACAAAAAATAATAAAATTAATAAAATCTAAAACTAACATTATACAGACGTCTCATTTTGTTTACAATGTCAATTCGAATTTTATTACATTGAAGTCTAATTTTCCTTTAAATAATTAAAATTACAAAATAAAAGGTCATAGAATCGATTACTTAAGTTATATCTAAATTAACATTGTATCCAATTCAATTAAAAATCATACTTGTTTAATGGTGCATGCAATTGATAACAGCGACGCATATAAAAGCAGTCAAGTCTGTCTGCTATCATTGTCAGAACCCTATTGGTGCTTGCCCTGACACGTGTTCTAAGCGAAGCGGCTCTCTTACGAAATGTGGTAAAAAAGCAGTCTAAGCAATATACATCCAAAATTCGTACGCTAAAATATCGGATGTATAACAATTTTCGTGCACTCTGATTAAAATAGAGTCGGGATGTTCAATATTAAGTAGTATGACTTTGACTGTACCGTAACACACACGAGTAACATGCAGGTTTTTAATATTTATGATAATGTTCCATCGTTTATTGAGTTGGTATATTCATTATGTAACATATTCCGAGTCTATAATATTTAAAATGGCATTTTGAGAAATAACTTGGAGAATTAACTATTAAGTGCTAGTCATTTAGATCAGGTTTCTTTTGTGAATAAATTGTTTGATTATTTAAACTTTATCATACGTTGTTTTGTGATTTGTTGAAAAATATTAACCTGTTTACAATAATTTGTAATATTAGACATTCGTAAGTAGTCACGCCTTATTTCCGACAGGATAGGCAGAGACATACTTTAGGCTCACTCTTCAATCATAATTTTCATGTCTAGAGAACAGACTGACAAAGTAATGTTTAATAGCTATGGCTAATGAATTAAACTATATGAAATGCCGAAATTTATTCCATCACGTACAAAAACAATAAAGGGTTAACTTAACTATCTTCACGCTGTATCCATAACGGGATAGTCAGAGAGGGCAGATCGCCAGGCTTCGCGATCCATGCATACTTCTTTCGAAGATTATATTTAATACAATAGATAGTAAAAGCAGTATAAGATCATCACCAGTAACTGCTCCCGTTGGATCCTGGGTGCTCCGAGTGGTGACTAGGCTAAAGAGCTACACATTTGCACTAGAAATGAACCTGTGTCTTATTTAATACCTTGTCTTAGGTGTCAACACCAGTGACTGCTCCCGTTGGATCCTGGGTGCTCCGAGTGGTGACTAGGCTAAAGAGCTCGTCTGAAAGATCAGTATACGACTTCGACCAAGAGCTGTACATACTTTTCAACCCATGGAATCCAGGTAAGGTTACTTTCAATGACAAAATGACTTTTATTTAGACCTGGAGCATTCGTATCACCTCGTTTAGAATACATATTGATTCCCCTGATGGGATTATGCCCGTATTTTAAAAGATGTCTGAAGTATCGTTTGAACTATGATCACACATACACATATAAGTGCATACGGTAAATGTGGGCGTATAGTATGCCTCTGCCTACCCCTTCTGGGATAAAGTCATACCAATATGTCTATGTCTATGATCACACGAAATTAGTTTCAAGACAAGATCAAAACCTATTATAGAATGTAACTTACATTTTGTTCACTTGAAACTAATCTCAAGTACTGATCGTCGATCGATCGGGACGTTTTCACATGTCCGACATTACTATCCGTATTACGCAGTTTATTCTATCAAAAATAATAATATATATTATATTTCTGAATTTGAATATATATAATAGAATATTGCCTGGTGTAGCAATTAAATTGCATTAAAAAGCTAGTGGTTCGCCTATAATTAAATAATATTGATGTAATATTAATATTAAAATATATTCCCTGTTATAAACGCTATAAAGGAACGTTATTTTATAAAGTCGTCTAACGAGCTCGTCTCACGTAAACAAAGATCACACCTGTTAAAATCTTTACATGAGAGAAGATTCGGATTTGAACATCAATTTGAAATCACTTGAATTCGGATCGGTAAATTTCGTCTCAAATGACGTTAAATAATACTTTACTTGAAAACAGTTTTAAGAATGAATTCATGACTGAGAGAGATAAGCTTTGCAAATTATTTTGTTGTGGAAATTATTAATAGATATTGTATTGTTCAAAGTCCTGTAATGATAGTGTTAAGTATTGGAAAATAAGTAAATAATAAAAATCTTTATAAAAAGTACCTTAGAAGTTGATCCACTGTGTTATAATTTTCATTCAAATTGATGATAAAGATATAAAAAAATCTTTCAGTAATTTCTGCATGACAACAAAATATTTTTTTTTTTACCTCATATAGGTATAGATTATCTTCATATATGTATGCCAATCCGTACTTCTACCACCAAAAACCACACTGTGCTCTTCCTATAGCCAAGGGTGACCCGAGGAAATTATCACCCATCATAAAATTTCGTTACACAGTTTCGTTATAACAAAATAGTGCGATTTATACTTTTGTAGCTCTAAAACCGGTTTGATTTTTATGATCTTTAATATATTATTTACTTTTCTTAGCTCCATATCAGAAAAAAAAACGTTGAGAAATTTATTGTAAAGAATTAAAATTAAATTAAATTATTTCATTATTTGTCAAGAATTACCTACCTACTTAATTTATTACCGTTTTTTTATTTATTTCCAACTAGTTGACGCCCGCGGCTTCACCCGTGTAGAGAAGTTTTCCCGTTCCCGTTTCCCACAGGAACTTGTTCCCGGGATAAAAAGTAGCCTATGTGTTATTCTGATGTATAAGCTTTATTATTGTTAAGTTTCATTAAAATCCATTCCACAAACTTTCGCATTTATAATATTTTTAAGATACTAGATGACCCCCACAGCTTTGCCTGTGGAATATTTCAACCTACCGTCGCACCTATTTAATCACGTCGCTTATGATTCTTCAATGATGCTTAAAAATTTGCCCGATTTGTCGACATTTTGACCACTGCTCTGCTCCCCAGTGTAGTAGCGTAATGATATATAGCCTTCCTCGATAAATGGGCTATATAACACAAAAGTAGTTCATTAGCGCGTTAAATCACACAAACAAACAAACAAATTCATCAGCTTTATAATATTAAGTACTAGCTGTGCCGCCCGGCTTCGCCCGTGACTTAATTCCACGTGTTCCATTACTAATACGTGTTTTTTTATATCCAATAATAATTTTTGATTTTTTACACCTTGTGTCCGAAAAACCCAAATATCTTACGGAACACTATTTTTTTCCAAAATAAATATAGCATATGTTTTTCGTGGATAATGTAGCTTTCAAATGGTGAAAGAATTGACTGGGCTGAAAAACTACTGGACCGATTTAGGTCGATTGGCAAGCGACCGGATCTTCCGAAGACCGCGACGCGTACAGGGCTGCCAAGCGCGCCACAAAGAGAGCTGTAGCCAGAGCCAGACGAGACCACTTACAACCTTTGTATGATAAGCTGGAATCGTCTGAGGGGCAGAAGCTCATCTATAAGCTGGCGCGCTCCAGGGTCAAAGCGGCACAGGATATATCCAAGTGTCGCTGTGTAAAAGACCCTGAGGGCAACCTGTTAAGCGAAGACCTCGCGGTAAAGGAGAGATGGCGCTCGTACTTCCACGAGCTGCTTAATAAGCAGCATAAAGAGGTGCAGCCTCCGGACCTCCCTCCGAATCAAGGACTAGTGCCACCGGTAACGCCTGGAGAAGTCCTGACTGCGCTTCGCCGCATGAAGAATCGGAAAGCTGTCGGACCCGATGGAGTCCCCATCGAAGCCTGGAAGGCGATGGGTCCTCGCGGTGTGGGCATCTTAGTAAACCTTTTTAACCGCATACTCCTCAGCGGGCAGATCCCAAACCAATGGAGACTAAGTATTATTACTCCAGTCTTCAAAGGTAAGGGGTCAGTGCAGGAGTGCGGGAGCTACCGCGGTATTAAGGTGATGTCCCACACCATGAAGATCTTCGAGAGGATTATAGACTCTCGGATCCGGCAGGAGTGTACTCTCTCGGAGTGTCAATATGGGTTTCGCCCTGGTCATGGGACCACGGACCCTGTTTTTGCCCTGAGGGTTGTCGCAGAGAAATACAGGTCGAAGAACACGCCTCTGCACTGTTTGTTTCTAGATATGCAGAAGGCCTTCGACTGTGTTCCTCGTGCGATGATCTGGTGGGCACTGCGGTCCAAAGGGGTTCCAGAGGTCTATATTGACACTATCCGGGACATGTACTGTGACTCCGACTCAATGGTTCGGACTACTGTTGGCGACACGAAACCCTTCCCCATCACCGTCGGGGTACACCAGGGTTCTGTCCTTAGTCCGCTTCTGTTCAGTGTAATATTAGACGAATTGTCGGACAGCATCAGAAACCCGCATGAGCAGCCTCCATGGTTGCTCATGTATGCTGACGATATTGCGCTGGCAGACGCGGACAGGGGCAGATTGGTGCGACGTGTAAAGGCGTGGAAGGAGACGCTTGAGAACGGCGGTCTGAAACTAAATGTGGCGAAGACCGAGTACTTGGCACTAAACTCGACAGATCCCACATCCGTCCGCATAGGCGGTGATTTGGTCGAGCGCACGGACCAGGTTAAATACTTGGGATCTGTTTTTCACACGTCCAGTGACATCGATTGCGATGTCAAGTCACGCATTGCTGCCGCGTGGGCCAAA
Organism: Thumatha senex; assembly: GCA_948477245.1. Classification (NCBI taxonomy): domain Eukaryota; kingdom Metazoa; phylum Arthropoda; class Insecta; order Lepidoptera; family Erebidae; genus Thumatha; species Thumatha senex. The sequence goes on along the minus strand of OX419739.1, from coordinate 21,746,496 downwards.
TGGCGGGAGATGACCGGTGTCATTTGTGACCCTAAAATGCCGATCCGGTTGAAGGGACAGGTCTACAAAACCATTATTAGACCTGTCCTTTTACATGGCAGTGAGACGTGGCCGATATTGGAGCGACACAAGCAGGAGCTGCGTGTCACGGAAATGAAGATGCTGCGGTGGATGTGTGGAGTCACGCGGATGGACCGCGTGAGGAACTCTCGCATCCGCGGCAGCCTTCACGTCCGTGACATTGCAGACAAGTTGCAAGAGTGTCGCCTTCGTTGGTATGGTCACGTCTTGCGGCAACCGCCGGGCTACGTAGGTAACAAATGTTAGGTAACCATGTCAGCCCCGCCGGGTCCCGGTAAGAGGGGAAGACCCAAGAAGTGCTGGCTTGACGTCGTAAGGGATGACATGCGTGCCAATGGTCTCACCACAGGGGATGCCGACGACCGTGCGAAGTGGAGGAGAAAATGTAGGAAAGCGGACCCCGGGCGTCGCGAGACGCAACTGGGACAGACGCTCGGATGATGATGAGTTTTTCAGCCCATTCATTACAAACAAACATACAAACAAAGTTTTCCTTTTTATAATATTAGTGTAGACTAGGTGTCCCCCACAGCTTCGCCCGTGGAATAATTCGACCTCCCGTCGCACTTATTTAATCTCGTCGCTTAAAAAATCTACAATGATGCATAAAAAGTTGCCCGTATTGTCGACATTTATGACTGCTGCTCTGCTCCCCAATGTAGTAGCTTAATGATATATAGCCTATAGCCTTCTTCGATAAATGGGCTATCTAACACAAAAAGAATTTTTCAAATCCGACCGTTCCTGAGATTAGCGCTTTCAACCAAACAATCAAACAAACAAACTCTTCAGCTTTATAATATTAGTATAGATACTCGTATACATTCAACATAGGATACATAATATAAGTTTTGCACTACGAAGACCTCACAGGGTCTATCTGATCTGTGATAGTATGAAACCTGCTAAATGATAACAAAGTATGTGAAATTTTCAATTCTTCCCAGATGACCAGACTTACATGGAGGACTGCCAGCTTCTCCAGGAATATGTGCAGAACGACGTGGGCAAGGTATGGGTGGGTCCAATCAAGACCACGCGCGGTAAGCCTTGGGCTTACGGACAATTCGACCAGCGTGTCTTGCCGGCCTGTATGCTGATGTTGGACAGAGCCAATATGCCATACAGCCAGTAAGTTTGGAGAGCTAAAACATTTTTTTTATCGTATAGAACGGTCATCGCCAGTTTTAAAATAAAAGGAGTGCCAACGTTAAAATATAGTTCATTGAGAGATATTTTTTTAAGTTCTGCTTAAAATCAATCTATAATTATCATACTAGCTGACCCCTGCGGCTTAGCCTGTGACACCCCGTTAATCCCGTGTTTCTTAAATTTACAATAATGTATAAAACATTTGCCCGAATTCGGTTTATTCCCGAAATCCCCACCGACGATTCCCCACCAGTGGGGATTTTAACTTTTTTTTCCCGAAATCCCCACTACTTTAATAAATTCAGCTTAGTGGGGATTTTTGGAAAACAAAGTAAAAATCCCGACCAGTTATTATTATTTCTGAATTACTTATTCAACAAAAAATGCTAAAGTCAAATTAATGTCCAAAAGGCAATTTATTTTAAATTTTACACATAAAAAATGTTAGCATAGTAAAAACAGAGCAAGAGGAATGTTGCTCGCTCCCTCTTGCTCGTGCCTAATAAAGACGAAAGTAATAGGTTTACCGCGTGCCAAGTTTACGTCAAATAGTATGCGAAAATTGCATACGCGACCTTTCAGTAGCCTACCATTCGTCTGAAGTTACTAGTGAATTTAATTATAGGGTAAGGCCTCCAGACGCGCTTGGTTGTATCAAATAACACAGTAAGGCGTTTCTAGTAGAGAGCGCGCGAGTGACATTGATTCCTTGCTCTGTGATAGTAATATATTGCAAAATTTCATTCCCGGAAATCTATTTTACATTCAGATACATATACACTGTCAGCGATTTACTCCCCGAAGGGGTAAGTAGTGGCATATTTTATTAACGAGCAACAGAAATAATAATAACTAGTGGGGATTTTAACTTTATTTCCATAATTCCCCACTAAGCTGAATTTATTTAAGTAGTGGGGATTTCGGGAAATAATATTAAAATCCCCACTGGTGGGGAATCATCGGTGGCGATTTCGGGAATAAACCCCGAATTCTTGTCGTTTATGATGATTGCTCCACTCTCCTTGGTAGTAGCTTAATAATATATAGCCTATAGCGTTCCTCGATTAATGGGCTATCTTACAAATATTTTTTTTTTCACTTGATCTAGTAGTTCCTTAGAATGTGTGTTCCTAAGGAACTACTTCGAACAAACATACAAATAAACAAATTCATTTTGAAAAAAAAATGGGTTAGTCAAGTAAGAATTTCATAATTTTAAGCCGGGGTGTTTAAAGTGGAGCGGTTATCTATGAATATAGAAGTAGTTTAAGAATATTGAAGAAAATAAGCCAGTAACACGGCAATCGTTAGGCCAAATTATTAGCCATATGGGCTTGAACATTTTAAAACCGCCACAACCTACACCTGTACATTTTTCAACAGGACAAAAATCCTTAATACGTTAAAATCATGGCCTATGTTAGGGACAGCAGCCTAAATGATAAGCACCAGTGTTGCATCTCTGGTGTTGTAAACGTCTATTGCCTACGGTGACCACTTTCCATCAGGTGGGCCGTATGCCACCTTAGTGGTATAAAAACATGTTCCTATTTATTCAGAGGCTCACGAAAAGAGACTTTATTATCATGTCAATCTTGAGGCTATCCAGCTCCTCGATTGCTCAGACCTAAATAGAAAACTTAAAAGAACTAAACCTTTTGATTTAGTATAGTGATAAGTGAAAACAATAAGTGTTATAGTGCCTTTGACTTTAAAACACAAGAACAAAGTGTAATAAGTTTTTCAGACTCTAAGAATCAGTGGATTATTTTCTTAGTACAAGTATTTTAGAAGTTTAAATCAACGTAAAATTACTTATTAGCCCATTAGCTACATCGTAATCTCATAAGTTAATCTACATAAAGTAGCATCCACTTTAAACAAAAATAAAAAATTGTGGTAGATTTTAGTTTAAGAAAACGGACTTTAGTGTAAATTATCTTATCTCACTGTTAGGATCGGCCTTGCCCCAGCTCTTTGGCCCTACTGGACCTTTTGTGCTGTAGTTTAAACTTGGATCTTATTCCAGCCGTGGTGACCCAGTGAAAATGGCAAGAGTGATCTCGCAGATTGTCAACGAGAACGACGACGGTGGCGTCCTTGTGGGCAGATGGGACGGCCAGTACGAAGACGGCACCGCTCCCTCAGACTGGACCGGCTCCGTCGATATCTTGGAGCAGTTCCTGGAGACACAGGAGCCGGTGGCTTATGGGCAATGTTGGGTGTTCGCTGGGGTCGTCACTACTGGTAAGAAAGCTATACCATTCCAAGAATTACCTAAAGCTATTGAAGTGATTTCCAGGTCTAAAGATGACTATGAATAATATTATACGAAATAATTGACTACTATTACTACGAATGTAATGAATCTCATCTTATTTAAATTATATTACCCATGTTTTATTGTATTGTTCAGTTTCCTATATTTCGGCACTGTTGCCAGCGCCATTATCACGGATGTACTGAAGAGCTGCGAGCTAGTTGTTTCTTTTTCTGGGGGCCGACTCTACTATTGACAGGCAGTAAAATAGAACCAGAATCGCTGTTTTTAGCTGTTTAGTAGACTATCGAAAATGCAACTGAATTCTATCGGCCGACCGATATAGGTCTATTGGAGTACGATTGTAATAGTAGACTACGAAAAACTGTCAAAATTGTACCGGTGGCTTTCTTCTACTGAGCGACGATTTCAATTCTATTCTAACGCGATTCTATTCTTTTCATTTTCATTTTCACTCACAGTATCACCTCGTGATATTTCTCGGCTTCTCGACGATTTAAAACCCATCGTCCCTATTAACTCCATAATGCAATAATACATGATAAATATCCCGTTAATTGTAGTAATTTGAATTGTAATGACTACTCGTATGTAAGTTTAAAATCACGAATTTCATTTTATTTTCGAAGCGTTGCGTTTCAAAGTCCTCATTTTGAGAATGATTCGGTATAATGATCTGTCTGAAGACACTTTCCTAGTAATATTATAAACGCAAAAGTTTGTAAGTATGGATAGGGATCTAAGTTAATCTTTCACGCAAAATCTAAATGGATTTGAATGAAACTTTACAATAACATAGCTTACAAAACAAAATAACATATAGGCTACTTTTTATCCCGGTAACAAGTTCCTATGGGAAACGGGAACGGGAAAACTTCCAAGTAGTAGAATAGTTATAATTGTTAGAGACAGTAGAGGGACTGTCCTCTAACATCACAGTCCTTAAAGATTTGCTACACCCATCTATAAATCAGAAGGCACTTTTAGAGGGGTGTTGAAGACCCAAAAAAAGTTTGTAAAATTAAGAATTCTGCTAGTTCTAATGCTATTTTGCTATTAAGTGATGATTAAGTTCGCTAAAAAAATTTAATGTGTAACCCTTAAATTTAATATATAAAATTCTCGTGTCACAGTGTTTGTTTCCTTACGCCTCCGAAACGGCTTTATGAAATTATATATATGGGTACCTAAGTACATAAATGCGGTAGGTCCGAGAACCGTTCTTAATCTATTTTTCATAACCCAAAGCAACGTTTGCCGGGTCAGCTAGTAAAATTATAATATAATTTTATAAATTTATATTATAAATCGAATTGATTAACGGAAAACCACAAAAAGTAATACAAAAGGTGTTAATTAGCTGAAGTATAATTCATTGGAAACCCATGGCCATTTAGATTCATAGACAAACACATTAAGGGAAAGGGTAAATGAGGAAACCTATGACAAAATAACGGCATTATGTACCCAGTGCCTAGTTATCGTCAATCCTATAGCCGGATCGTGGTAACCTAAAAACCTATTATCTATAACTCAAAAGCCGTGTTGTGGTTTCGTGTTTGGTTCACAAATAAGTATTAACGGTCAACCACATCCTGTTGTACTGGAAGTTGACACGCAGGAAAGAGATAATCTCTTGGTTCCTTTCAAAAATGATGGGTGTACTAAAGGTTAATGACCTCTTTACCTAACTCTTATTATGATAGTTGAATTTATTAAACGGGGAATAAAAACTTAAACTAGGAGAAGAAGTCTGTGTGTTTCAGCATCGACTGGTAATAAAACTTAAATAAATAAATTATAATCTTATAGACGACGTGAGTAGATTGCTAAAAAGGAAATGGTTAACAGTACTCGGATACCCAGACACAATTCATCTTTACGCCTGTATCCCTGACGGGGTGTTCATAAAACTGGACCCCGGATTAAGAGAAGAGATTATTTATTATGTAAATACTAATGCAGGACTCGTGATTCATAACGCAGTGCTAGTGCAAACGTTGCTATTCGGAAGTGAAACCTGGGTATGTCAGAAAATGCATGAAAGTAAATGGAATGCTGTGGTAGTGGTAAGTGTAGGCTTAAAAATACTAGACGTGCATGTATGAAGCGAAAACAGTTGTGTTTTTACGATATCTATGGGCAAATTTCTGTGGGTGTGTCGATCTGTTCTCTCTAACAACCGCGTCAGGGATATAGCATGAAGATAATTAGTTAGTTATACTATTCGACCAAAACCGAGGAAAACAACTAGTCTGGTCTTTTATAGGCATTCTTTGTTGCAGTATGCCGCGCATTAGGATTACCATCCCGAGTAGTTTCCAACCTGGTGTCAGCCCATGACGCGAACAGCACTTTAACCGTGGACAAGTACTACTCGGAGACGATGGAGGAACTGGGTTACGATCCCCACAATGAGAACGTCAACGTGGACTCCATTTGGAACTACCACGTGTGGAACGATGTCTGGATGGCAAGGCCAGACTTGACTGCAGGTAAACGAGATTTATTTGTTTAGATTGACTGTATCGGTGGCACAGTGGTAGTAGGTATATATGCGACTGCTGCGTCTGAAATCCCGGTTTCGAGGCCCGGGTCCAAATAAAAATGTTGTTATCGGAGTTTGGGTGTTTCGTATGTATTTAAAAATATATATATGTATGTTTATCAGTCGTCTAGATCCCATAACACAAGCTTATATTAGCTTACTTTAAGCTAAACGGGGCGACGCTGTGTCAAAAAAAATGTCCCTCAATACTTATTTGCGTACTTACATATGTGTAGTCTTTGTCCCCGAAGAAGCACAATTTTACCTGTATTTTGCCCACGTAATAGGTGGTGAGCCCATTGCCGTGTTGAAATAGGCAGCCGCAGGTTGTGACTACCTGCTGTTGAAATTTCTCAAGCTGCCTATAAGGCCTTCGACTTGACTTAACGACTGCCATGTTACTGGCAACCGGGATCAACGGCTCACTCATCCGTGACTAGCCACAGCGAAAGTTGGTTAATGCAGTGGTCGTTTACAGAACACTGAGTCCCCGGGACCACGAGCGCTTTTTTTATAAATAATATCTAATTATGGGATAAAGGCGTGACTATATATGAATGTACGCTAACTGGTAACATTATTTAAACAGGCTTTGGAGGATGGCAAGCTATCGACGCTACTCCTCAGGAGACTTCTCAAGGAGTATACCGATGCGGTCCAGCTCCGCTCGAAGCCATCAAACAAGGGAACCTGGGTCTCAACTACGACGTCGAGTTCATGCTGGCGTCCGTCAACGCTGACCTGATGCGGTGGAGGATCAATCCTGAAGATGAATGTGGATATTCTATGGTGGACAGCAACCAGTATCAGTAAGTTGATTTGTAATTATGCAGTGGAAGTTTGACGGATTCATATAAATCTATTTCAGTTGTCTAGATCCCATAGCGCAAGCTTATTAAGCTTACTTTGGGCTATATGAAACAGTGTAATAAACGTCCCATAATAAAAAGTCCCATAATATGAAACATTTTCAGGTCACTTTCAAGGCCCCGGGGTCAATGGCTTAGCGTAAATAACGCATAAATACAAATCACCCATCTCAGGACCTACCGTAGTGTAAAATGCTTGACAGTTATCGAGCACCATTTTAATTCCGAGTTTTCACAATGTTCAACAGCATCGGGCGCATGATCCTCACAAAGAAGCCGTACGTGTTCGATCCCGTCGGAGATGAAGACCGGGAGAACATCACCGACCAGTACAAATATAGAGAGGGGACCGCTTCTGAGAGGATGGCTCTCATGAATGGAGTCCGTTTCTCGGAGAGAGCTAAGAGGTAAGTGCTCTAGATTTGTAGGTATTATAAATCTCAGGGGTTTTTAGTTCAAATTGAAATAATTTTTTTGTTTTAGATAGATCATTTATCGAGAAATGTGGAGAGAATGGTATATGAAGAGTGGAATTAAGAAACGATAGAGTTAAAAGATTACCACGGGAGATCGAAGTAGTCACGGGCGAAGCCGCGGGACTCAACTAGTTTTTTTTTATAAAAGTAAAGAATTAATAAAATAAAAATAATTTTATAAGAGTTTAGCCCAAAGCCTTCAGTCTCGGGCTAACATTTGGCGTGGAACGCTAGTTCTCCGCAACTCCAAACCTCTCGTTTCCTAAGTTCTGACCCCGTTCTCTGCCATTTTATGCATATTTTACATACATACATTTTGTCCCAGGCAGAGGCATACTATACGCCCACATTTCACCGTATGCATTTTTGTCCCACGTAACAGGTGGTGAGCCCATTGCCGTGTTGAAATGGACAGGCGCAGGCTGTTTAAAATTTTTCAATAAGGCCTTCAACCAGGCTTAACGACTGCCATTTTACTGGCAACCGGGACCAACGGCTTAATGAGCTTTCCAAAGCACGGACACTCGCAAATGTAAATTTCACAAAGTGGTCATCCATCCAAGGACCACCTATAACGAATGTTGCTTAACGCAGTGATTGTTTATAGAACACGAATTTACGATATTTTTATTTTTCACATTATCTTTGGCGTCATTAAAAGTTACGCCAGTAACAAATTGAACCAAAATGTTCTTGCGATCACAGTGCCAGGTCTCAATTGCTAATAATGTAACATATTGCAGGTATTACAAGATGCTGAGTAACGCGCAAACTGATATCAAATTCAACTTGCGCGATGTAGACACGGTGCCTATCGGAAAGGACTTTAGAGTTACAGTTGATATTGAAAATACTTGCAACGAGGTAAGCATACCTACATATCCATACTTCTGCCCTCTGTCTTTGCCCATGACATACTTCCATAAATAAAAAAAACTAGCATTTAAAAAAAGTAACGCCCTATTTTACCCCCTTAGGGACGGTAATTTTAAAAATCTCAGTGGGTACCTTAAAAAGGGTAGCTTACCTTAAAAACTTCAAGTTTTTAGGTCCAAGGGTTGGATTGATGGTTGGTTGATAGATATGGTTGATAGATATGTTGGTTGATTGGATTGTTGGTTGATAGATATGAGTGAGTCACTCGGTAATTCCCTTACCATTAGTTACCATTTAGGACCACTAGTTTTTCGATGAAAATTGAATAAGCTATTTGTTTTTAGACACGTCATACTCAATATCGGCACGGCAGAGTTTCTCTCCGAGAAAAATTCAAAGAAATGAATATTCTAACCGTAGCATCACAGTACATTTTTGCCAATCTTATGTATGTCCACAAACATCTATCACAGTTTGCTAAACTCTGTGATAAACATAATATAAACACTATAAAAAATAATCTTTCAGTCCTCCACAGTCGACTACTAACATATGATTGGGTATTCTTTCCAGGGTAACTGTATACGCTTTTACAACAAGCTTCCCTGTGACCTGAGAAATTTACCATAATATAATTAAAAAGTTAATAAAAAAAAGCTTTATGAAAAAGGTTAATACTCTGTTAAAGACTATTTGCAAGACAGGGACGCCTGGAAATGATCTGCTGGCAAAGTGAAATAATATTAAATTGTAAATAGGCCATCAAAAAAAGGTGGGCCGCGTTCCGAAACAGTGCTCACTTTAAATATTTTAAATAGTGTATGACATTTTGTAAGCGCCGTTAAAATGGTCTGTGCAAAATAAAGTTTTTTTTTTATTTTTATAATGTAAACAACTTACTTATTCAAAATATTCAATGTTTAGTTAAAACAATATTAAATTATAGAGTAATTTTTAAAGCTTAGCGCACAAGTCTAATAAGAACTTCACTGACTGATCCAAAGCCGTATTTGACACAGGCAGGGACCGTGTGGTTTTAGTCGGTTCGAGTCCGGCATGACATCCGAGGGAAGGGATGAAACAGCATCTTGGAGAACATCATTAGTACCACGTGGAGAATATCCTTACTTTATTCAGGATTGGTAGCTTCCGTGAGGCTAACCCAAAGACGTTTTAAAAATTTGTCTTTGCTCTGTGGTTTAGATACCACTTCGTGACCTCTGAGAGATTTAATAGAGAATATAATTCCTCCTCGGATGGGTGACCACTTTGTGGTATTTACATTTGCGAGCGTTTCCGTGCTTCGGAAGGCATGTTAAGCCGTTGGTCCCGGTTGCCAGTAAAATGGCAGTCGTTAAGCCTGGTTTAATGCCTTGAAAAATTTCAACAGCAGGTAGCCACAACCTGCGTCTGTCTATTTCAACACGGCAATGGGCTCACCACCTATTACGTGGGACAGGAATCCACACGGTGAAAAGTGGGCATATAATATGCCTCTGCCACCCCTTCGGGGATAAGGCGTGATGGATATTTATTTATTTTATTTAATATAATTTTCACGAACTTCGGCCATACATGCTACATCACTGAGTGGGTATACCAAATTGTTGTGCAAAATTTGATTTACATTCAATCAGTATAGTTTCTTAGTTCATCCCGGACATAGTCTACCGCAGACAAACAGACAGACAAAAAACTACATATTTGGGTTTGGTATCCCTTGGTGAAAACGGCAAGTATTTTTTTGTAAAAATATTCATTGTACAGCTTTTACTTTGTTACGATTTTATTATATGTATAGAATAGATGAGAATGTGTATTTGTTTATTTTTAACGTCATAATGTACGAATTCAATTGAACCACGTACGTGGTTTTTTTTAAATGGAGATCACACTGGAACGCTAGTCCCGGTAACCTTTGACACTCTCCAGACGACTTGGTGTGTAGTTACTTTGTAACGTAACTGAACTGGGAATGAGCTAAGGTGAATAAGTTGCTATAGATACAATCCTAAACTATGCAATCCTATAGGATTTCTTTGAACGATAAACAATTTAACAATTTTTTTTCGATATACCTAATTATGTAATTTCTTTACAGTCACGCAACATCAAGGCATCTCTGTCTACCACCAGTGTGTTCTACAACGGCGTGAGAGCTGAGGTTGTCAAGAAGATTGAGGGGAAAATGTTTATCGGTCCCAATAAGAGTAAGTTATATAACGGTGTATTGATCCAACTCGATATTATTATATAATAGAAGCAGTTAGATTGCAGAAAAATAATTTTAAAACTATTTCCCGTATTCGAACTTCGACTATTATTATGTACAAAAATAGCCTAAATGAGCTACCCTACCTATTGTGATATTATAGAAATAAGACCAGCTGTTGTCTAGATTAGTGGAACAAACTGACAGACAGACAGTCGGACATGGAGCTCTACCTATCCACTTCTGACCAAAATATAAAATAATCCCTAAAATTTTAATACATGCATCATGAAAACTTAAATTTGATAAATAACTGTTATATATTGAGGTATATAAACTATAGTAAATTAAAATATATCGCCAAATAATAACCGCAAAACTCGAGAACGTCTGGACCGACTTTAATGAAATTTTGTGTGTACGAGTAGGTTCAAGGATGCTGCAGACTGTTATTGATGTAGAAAATGCATGCGGTAGAAGTCCCGGGGGCAGCTAGTTTACAATAAAGCCCGTCACACACGTAGCTATAATCTATATTAATACCGTCCGTCCGTCTCCTGGCTCTAAGCTACCTCCCCACCAATTTTCAGCCAAATCTGTATAGCCGTTGTTGAGTTATAAATAGTGTAACTAACACGACTTTCTTTTATATATATATATAGAAGAATAGATGCCGTACTATACTCGTAATATATATTTTGCCTTCATTCATTGATGGTTGGCCAAGGGTTTGTAGATATATTAATATGCGATAGTATAAATTACGGTATATGGTGGTGACGTCATAGCAATATATATTATAGCTGCGTGTGCGGTTTCTTGAATATTTGTATAGAAAATATATCGTAATATGCCTTGTTATAATTTACACTAATATATATTATAGCCACGTGTGTGACGGACATAAGGCTAGGACATAGCAAAATACAAATCAATTTTGATTACCTACTAGTATAGATTTTTTTAACTACCTCCGTAAGTAGGTACTTACAAACTATTCTCCTATTACAGAGGAACAGATGAGTATCTTAGTGAAGTCAGATGACTACTTACCCAAGCTAGTGGAGTACTGCAACATGAAGATCTCCGCCATGGCCATAGTAGACGAAACCAAGCAGTCCTGGGCCGATGACGATGACTTCCAGATTATCAAGCCCAACATTAATATCAAGGTAAAATTCTATAATATCTATGATTCTACAGGACCCGTACCCGCGGATTTATTAGGAAAGATGTGGCGTAAATCCCCGTAAAGGAGTTAAGCGGTCAAAAGGCAGTTACATTCCTTCTATTTTTACTGCCTCGGTGGCCCAGTGGTAGTGCATGCGACTGCCGCGACTGAGGTCCCGGGTTCGAAGAAAGTCTGAAGAAATATTTGTGTGATCCACAAATGTCTGTTTTGGAGTTTGGGTGTTTCCTATGTATAATATGTATGTATTTAGTATATTATAAGTCGTCTAGATCCCATAACACAAGCTTTAATTAGCTTACTTTGGGCTAGACGGCGCTGTGTACAGAAAAAAACAATCAAAGAATATCACAGACTCTATTGTTAAGAAGATAAAGTATAACTATGTAGTTAAGATGTTGCAGAAAATCGCTAAAAGACAAGGACACACAGCATCATTCTCTCGCAGACTAAATCCGGACTATTTTATGAATTTGTTTGTCTCTTTTTAGTGTACACTAGTATTCTATCTCATTCTCTCACAGGCCAAATTCTATTTATAAATATGCTTGTCTCTTTATTTCTCACAGCAGAGCTAAAAAAGTTTCACTTCGTTTTCTGATAATGTTTTTTTTTGTGTTTCAGTTCAATGAAGACTTAATACTGGGCCAGGCAGGAATAGCAGTACTCTCGTTCACCAATCCCCTGGAGAGGGGACTGACGGGCTGCGAGTTCCGCGTGACGTCATCCGGCATCGCGGGCCGCACGCTGAAACTACCCGTGTCGGACGCGGGACCGCTGGAAGTCGTGAAAGCGGAACTTCCTATACAGCCTAATGTAAGCATTTTGCTATGCACAATTATTTTAAAAATAATAAGTAGTTCATTAAAAAATAAATAAAATCCGCTTTTCTAAAAATTTTAGTACCTTTCAGACAATATCATAAACTAGGTGACCCCCCGGCTTCGCCCGTGACATACTTCGAACTCCCGTCGCACCTATTTAATCCCGTCGCCTATAAATTCTACAATAATGCATTAAAATTTGCCCGATTTGTCGACATTTATGACTACTGCTCCGCTCAAGGGTAGTAGCGTGATAATATATAGCCTATAGCCTTCCTCGATAAATGGGCTATCTAATACAAAAAGAATTTATCAAATCTGACCAGTAGTTCCTGATATTAGCGCGTTCAACCAAACAAACGGCTTTCAGCATTATAATATTAATATCTATAGATGTGAAAATTTGTGCGGATGGATGTTTGTTAATTCAAATATCATCACGCCTGTCTCCCATCGGGGTAGGTAGAGGCTATGGAATACAACTTTCGCTTCTTCCACTTTTATAAGTGTTGACTTAGGTACGCCGAGGTCGACCGACACCTACCGGTTTGCCACTCTTGCCCCATGAATCTTTTTCGTCGGTCTACTTTCATGTATCTTACTGTTTCTCTTTCACACAAAAAAATCACTGAATGGATTTTAATGAAACGTAACCGTAACATAGGCTACTTTTTAATCCGGAAATAGGAAAATTTCACCACGCACAGCCACGGGAATCAACTAAGTAATATTTACTAACACATTTATATATGTATTTCCGACAGCTACGCAAGAGGTCGTGGGTTTGATTCCCACCCAGGATGAAACTTTGTGTGATGAGCACGATGGTTAATACTGTGCCTGAGTGTTATTTATCTATATGTATGTATTTAGAAATATATAAGTATGTTTTTCAGTTATCTGGTTTTCATAATACAAGCTCTGTTTAGTGTGGAATCAGATGGCGTTGTGTGAGTTGTCCCAACAATATTATTAATGTTAATATTTTTCGACAACAGAAAGTTGGCAACATCAACTTCGTAGCAACATTCAAATCAAACGAACTGAAGGACATCAACGGTGCAGCTAGCGTGGAAGTTTTCGAGGGCTGAACGACCTTACAGTAAAGATTAGTAGGCACTAAGCAACAGTTTTGTAATCATTGTTATATTGTTGTAAGTATAAATAAGAATATTTCGATAGTTTATTAATAAAAATATGAAACTGCGTCCTGTGACGGCCATTTTAAATCTTTTATTTTAAATTTTATGTGCCATATATGGCTTAAGCATTTCAAAGTAGGTAGCTGTATCTAGATTTTTTATTAACTATGGTACAAATATATTAAATACCAATATGTAGAAACCTAGTAATTAAGAAATACTCTCATATTATTTTAGTTTTGTAAAACAGATTATATTTTTCAATAAAGAAGACTCCGTATATCTTGTTAGTTTTACTTATTTGAGTATATTTTTAGCGAAAGTAAGTGAAATAGTTGCATCTCTTTCACTCTAACGTGACTTTGGCTCTTCAGACAAAGAAGGACTTTGCCTAAAGCGGGAGAATCACCCTTTTCGTCATTTTTTGGTACATACATGTAGGTTTTAGTAACAAAACCCTTACCCAAATGAGGACATAACTAGGTGACCCCCACGGCTTCGCCAATGACATACTTCGAACTCCCGTCGCAACTATTTAATCCCATCGCTTATTATTTCATTTATAATTATACCAAAATGTGATGATTTGTCGACATTTATGACTCCTGCTCCGCTCTCGAGTGTAGTAGCGTGATGATATATAGCTTATAACCATCCTAGATAAATGGGCTATCCAACACAAAAAGAATATTTCAATTCCGACCAGTAGTTCCTAAGTTTAGCGCTACAACCAAACAAAAAAACTCTTCATCTTTATATATTGGTATGGATTATATATAATATATGTACCTACTACTGGTATTAAGTATCGTTTCAAGGTTTCAAAATAAAACATCACACTTAAAAACAAAATGTATTCAATTCCATACAGCATCCACCATTTTCTCTTATAACCACAAACATATTTTGTTCGGAACTATTCACTAGACGCAGAATCGACAAACATATTACGACATTTTAGTTATATAGTGTGCACAAAATAAAAGCTACCTAATACCATACTAAGGGCCACCGCAGACGCGATTTATTTATTTAGTTATTATATACATTATTGTACGCCAAGGTAGTACTACAATATAGAAATGTTATACAAAAAAATAACAGTACAATCGGCGGCCTTATCGCTTAAAGCAATTTCTGCCAGGCAATCTTTGGATGGAAAAGAATATTGGTAGGAGCGAACCGGATTGAGTCGCTAATTGCGATTTAGAAGCTAAACTCTTCAATACAGGTCCCAAGAATTACCCGTTAGATAGTCTGGGTTCTTTTTTTTTCGTGTGAAATCGTCATGGATGCTATACCAAACTCCTACCGAGTAAAACCACATGGTGCCTCATCTGCTTATGACTATAAGTCCCGGATAAACACTGATGTGTAGCCCCAGGGCTCTTGACTAGTCTGGGCCTAAAAACAGTTAGGCGAGGCAATTGAAGCAATACCCAGGGAGTGATGTCGAAATCGATAGGAAATCTAACATCGGGTTAAATTTAAACCGACAATATCGTGACTAGGATGAAAAAAAATCTCAATTTATTGGTCAACTAGATAATTACTCGCGTTCTGAAGTTTCCCCACACCCGTTTCCCACAGGAATTTGTTCCCGGGATAAAAAGTTGTCAAAAAACTTTCGTATTCTATATTAATACTATGATATATTACAAAGAAAATTTTTGAAAATATTTAATGTACACAGACAGTCTCTCTTGAGTTTTATTATAGTTTAGGTAGCACGGATAAGTACGGCCATTTTAGTATAGCCAGCACAGACTATACAATTAAAATGCCGAGATATAATTGTTTATCTGTTTCATTGAAACATTTAGTTTTGATACACCCAAAACCATAAGACATACTATATTTGTTTTATAAAACTAATAGGTAAACACAACAACTCGTTATATAAATTAAACAATACATTTTATCACATAATATTCGGGTAACTTGGTGTCCGTACAGCACGGTTGATCCAAATCGCGTTTAGTCTAAATCGCGATTGGTGCAATGGGTCTGACAAACGTTTTTTACTTTAAATGCCAAATAAATGTACAAAAAAAGGGCTGAAATATTTACTATCATAGTGGGTAACGCGAGTGGACGCATACGTCACAACCCAGCTCATTAAACAGTCGCGAGAGCCGCGCCGCGCCTTGTCGCAGTCGGTGCGAGTCTGTGACGTCATAATGGGCGCGCCTAATCTCGAATATTCAATAAAAAAGGACTAAAACTTCTCGTCGTTATAACTTCGGAAATACTGCATGTATTGAAGTGAAATAAAAACGAATGTAATGTACATCAGCTACGCTCCAATTTTAGCTATATTTGACAGTTATATTTTGACCCTTTTGTGTTTTCCATTGGACAAAACATTATGTCCTTATTTCTTTTTATATCACTGTGTGGTAGACAAGCATACGGCCCACCTGATGGAAATTCGCCACCCTAGCCTATGGACGTTTGCAATACCAGAGGTTCAACACTCGCGTTGCCGACATTTGACATTTTTGTCCTAATTACTACACTAAGCTAACAGGTTGCATACAATTTGATATTTGTCTTTGGGTTATAATAGAGAATCGTCCAATCTGTTATGCATAGCGTATATACCAATAGCGAATCGGACTAACACGAATATAAACGTGCCGTAAATATTTGAATAGTATTGATGAAACGAGATCGATTTAGCGCTAACAAATCAAAAAGATTTAGCAAATGCCGTAGACACCAAGTCAAGTACAGACGTAAAGAGTGAAAATTATTTTGAACTCAAATATATTTAATACATTGAGAAACAATATGTTTAGAAAATTTAAACTTTTACAAATGTATTGCTTTGAGAATACCTCGCTCTCTCTACATACAGATTCTCCAGTTCACTGTAAGCTTAGGTGAGAAACTTTTCATGTCAAAACTTCATGTGGAGATTCGACATGAAAACAAAAATACAGCGAAATATCGGACATTTTTTTTTATTAAATTAATATGTTCACCTTGAAAAAAAACATAATAATAATACTTAACGGGACGAGACAATTACACTTTACATAAATAAGGGCATAATTTACATTAAAAATGTTTACACGGCTAATGTACTGACATAATTTGGCATATTATGTCATAATAACATATTATGTCCTGAAATATTTGCTGTCAAAGTTACAAATAATGACTCTTTAACAATTTATGATACGCCTCTTTCAATTAAAGATCTGTGAAACCGAGGGGTAGTCCCGTGTGAACATTGCTTTAATGACATTAATTCTTAACTTTATAAATATGGAAATATTGCTTTTTGCCTTATTCTATACACTATACATTTATTAGATGTAGCAGTAATTCACAAGTAACTCAATGTCAATGAGTTGAAACATATATGTAATTTCCAGCCAATCAATTTTATACTGTTTATCATTAAAAATAAAAAAAACATTATATTTTTCTTTGGAGATATATATTTAGATTTTTTAAGGAACCATTCGCAGTGGACAGTTTTCGAACTACAGTAATACAAGAAACAATTTTCAAAAGCAATTAGTTGCAATTTTTTTTAATTTAAATTTTATAGTGAAATTTTTTATAGAGAGATGCAATTCTATACATTCGTATCGTGCAACTGCTAAGTGCCGGTCGATGGCGCCTTACGTCGTCTTAAATCGTAAAGAGGTTTAATTCGTCAGTTTCGAGCAGGTCACGGTAGTGTATTTGGTAAACGCGTCTGGTGCGTTACACCAGTAGAAGCTGGTTCGAGTCCAGCTCGTGACATAAACAATTTCCACTTTAAAATTTAAATACAGTAACTCAAGTTTTATGTATCGAATAACGAAAAAGGTGCGTCTGTCAAATATATTATTGAAATCTTAACAATTTGATGATAAAATATAAATATATATTATTTGCTTGTAGTACACATAAAGCTAGCTAGCTATAGAACACAACTATACGACTGTAAATCGTAAGCAATGGTAGGGTAGGCACACAGGCTGGATGTTATACTGGTGTATTCGTTACATAACCAAATAACTTACTATCTTTACGCTGTGTCCCCGACCAGGGAGCCGAGTCTGCAATTTCAATTGTGTCGAAATAGAATCGAAATCGTTGCTTAATAGAACGCCAACGGTACAATTTAGACAGTTTTTCGTTGTCTACTATTTCAATCGATTTCCAATAGAGTTCTATCGGTCCGCCAATAAAATTTTCTAACACGTAACGCACCAGTGGCCGCAAGACAGTTGCATTTTTGATAGTCTACAACGATCTACTAACATTTTGACAGCTAAAAGCAGCGGTTCCGGTTCGATTCTGGTTCTATTCTACGGCTTGTCAATAGTAGACTCGGCCCCCAGGTAGTCAAAGAGGACAGATCGCTATCCATGCATACATTCGCTTCCTGCAGATTCGTTAATCGTTCCATACATGCACATCTGGGTATCCGAGAACTTTTGATGTAAGTCTCGGTCTACCCTGACTCCTTCTACCCTCTACTTTCGCACAACAGATATTCTTCGGCAATTGTTTCTCACTTATTGGTTGCACGTGTCTATATCATCAAAGCAAGCCCTTTTCCAGCTATATATATGACACTAGCGGCCCGCCCTGGCTTCGCCCGTCCCTAAACGTTTTGAAAATTCAATATAGCCAATGTTACTCGCGAAGAATGTAGCTTTTAAAGGTGAAAGTATTTTTAAAATCGGCGCTGAAGTTTCTGAGCCTATTCATTACACACAAACTTACAAATCTTTCCTCTTTATAATTTTTGTATAGACATATTGTTTCATGCCTGTCTTCGTCTGATGAATAATGGTGAGGAGATAGTCATGCTTTGAGACATAAATACTCATAGCTGTATCTCTATATCTATTAAATACGAAATGGTTGGCGAAAGCGCACTCCAGTCTTCAAAACGAAGGCTTTAGTCGCAAACGGGATTAAGAGTCCGGCGGAGTGTTCAAATCCAATTCGTGGAGAACGCCGCCGTTCCTCGGACATATCGCTATCTCTTTCGCTCGCCCCGCGCCACCGTCTCGTGCGAGTAGAACAGCAAGATGGCTGTTCGAAATTAGTAGAAATTTATGTGCATTTGCGAATACCAAAAATGATGAATGAAACTTGATTATATTTTGATTTTCTTTAAGACATTGTGTAATTAGACAATATAGGCTGTGGTTCTGTTAAAATTACATAATGATTAATTGCGTTTTTAATATAAAACAAATAGGCGGAAAATATCTCGTTAATGTCGAAAAATGTACGAAATATATTCGCATATATTTTTAAGTAGGTAAATATTTTTAAGAAATATTTAGAGCTGAAACATAGATAAATACTTTCTTAATCCAAATAACAGCGATGATATGTCGAAATATTCTTAAATTGAAAATGATGTTTGTGGTACGTTTGTATGGAAAATTAGTTGTTCACCGGCCTCTTAAGGCTCTATTTATTTGGTTATGTAATCGATGGCCATGTCCGTTCGTTCGTTTACAAAGCGTGTGTACTAGTAACACTCTATAGCCAGCTTTTATATACTTGACGACTTAATAATTAAAGTACCTATGTAAATCAAGTTGTTCAACACTTATACACTAAGACTGACTCTATGTGGTGTGATTGTGGTAACAAAATTACATACAATTCATAGAGATCGTGCCTACATGTAGACAAAGATTCCCAATCCCTTAAATTCATCGAGTTACCGGTTAGCTTTCATAAAATTATTTCTAAGCGTAAATTCAGATTGGATGCGAAACGAAACTGAACCAATTTGTAATCTGTAATGGAAAATGACCAAAATTAATTACCGTTTTAATTTTAGATTCTGAAAAATATAAGAATCTGAATTGAATATTTTTTAAAAATTATTTATTTTATTTATTTATCACTTAATTAAATACGTATACGTATTTATTTTTTTATTAAATATTTAAAGTTTAAAAGCGTTCGTTCAAAATGACGTCATTATTGGCATGTTAACAATTGTCTTTGCAAAAAAAAATTACAGAAAAAAAATTAAAAATCCTGTTTATCGTCACTTTACACACATTTATTTCCACAGCGTAAACAAAATTGCGACAACTTTTCCACTAAAGATTTGATTTTACTTCCATTCGCTTCCAGTTTGAATTGACCCTAAGGTAGGGTAATGTAGCATTTTCGCGTCCACCGCCCAATTCGCGTCCAAAAGATGGGGCACTCTTTAAAACTATTGGGAAATAACCATACCCAGTCACTAACAAACATTAACGTATTTCTATGAAAGCTTAGATATGTGGCAGGTATATGCACATAGAAAATTTTCATTCGAAATTACTACTCTGAACATAATTATTTTCTTGCTCAAACCTACCAACTGCACTAAGTGGACGCGAACAGGCAAAGTTACCCTACTGCTTATAAGAATACTATATTATACTCTATATCTAAACCAAATATTTATATATTAACTTGAAGGCTGGGCCGTGTCATTTGATCGTTGTGTATGCGTGTGCCAATATTATACGACACTTTTAAAATGAATTTAGATACACTCAAGTCGCTCTTGTATATTAACCAATTCAATTGGTCGAATTATACACTTCACGATCGACTTATTCGCCTTTTCTTTCTCTCTTGTGAAGGAGAATAGCAACTAAGTGAGACAACTATAAGGGTTTTGTTCAACTTTCGAGCTGTGCAAAGAAAAATAAGTCTTTGTTATCAGTGATACGGTACATAATAGACCATCTATTGATGAGACAGGAACCACGGTACTTTTGTTTCATAAAGATCTCTTCTCTTTCACACACATAGAGAAGACGTATATGTGCGAGTAGCACAGTAATACGTCTTAAAATACATTAATTTTTGACCACACCACATGTAACTATACTAATGTACTTTGGCTTTGCCCGTGACGAATTTCGCGTACTCTTCGTAGAAACGCGGGAACATTTGCATGGCGAAATACAAAACCGTGAGGTAGGCAACGATTGCTAGCGTCAATATTAAATCGAATACTGCTGGTTTTACACTGAAATTTAAAAAAATACACCGTATACATTATGTCGTCATTCATTGACTGCCTCGGTGGCGCAGTGGTAGTGCATACGATTGCCGCGACTGAGGTCCCGAGTTGGATGCCCGGATCGGAAAAAATATTTGTGTGATCTACAAATGTTTGTTTTGGAGTTTGGGTGTTTCCTAAGAATAATATGTATGTATTTGGAAATATATCTGTTGTCTAGATCCCGTAACACAAGCTTATATTAGCCAACTTTGGGCTAGACGGCGCTATGTAAAAAGAAAAGTTCCGCAATATTATTTATGGTGGGTTGCCATGAGGAGGTTGGGTATCAATTTAGCAAACTATTTAAAGGGTGTATTCCAACTCCCACCTACGTCTTCAGTTTACTCCTAAAGAAAGATACACACATACATATTCTCACACCTTTATCCCCGAAGGGGTAGGTAGAGGCATACTATACGCCCACATTTTACCGTATGCATGTTTGTCCCACATAAGAGGTGGTGAGCCAATTGCCGTGTTAAAATGGACATACGCAGGTTGTGGCAACCTACTGAGGAAAATTTTCAAGCCCTTAAGGCTTTCAACCAGGCTTAACGACTGCCATTTTACTGGCAACCGGGACCAATGGATTAACGTGCCTTTCGAAGTAAATGCCACAAGTGGTCACCCATCACTAGCCACAGCGAATTGCTAAACGCAGTGACCGTTTACAGAACACTGAGTAAGCGGGGCCAGGAGCGCTTTTCTTAAGAATGATGCGCAAATAAAAGTAACGAATCACTTTTAGTCAACCCTTGATTTTACGCTGACAAGGAGGCAAGGTTAAATTTCAAAAAGACACCATTAAATATCTTGCTGGCTATTCAAATTCAAAAATTCTAATTCAAATGGGGTACACTACAAAAATTATCACATCTAGATACATATCTGCACCAATGGTCATGGCGCACACTCATTGGTCAAATCAAATAGCACCCTAACCCGGTTTCCAGTACTATATTCATCCCTTTTCACTAAAGCTAAAGGAAAATTATCACATAATATAGAACAATAAATAAAAACTGTGTACTTATGTACACGCGTTAGAAGTTATACTGCTTTAGTCTAATAAGATTCCATCACATATACCACAACTCTTTGTTTGTAACAGTAATGATAAATTAGTAAGAAAAAAAACATCAAAAGAATGAGAACTACTTTGTATGTAGTTATAAGTTGTCATGGAAACATTTAAGAGCTAACTTCAGGTTGTTTATAAGTTGTCATGGAAACATTTATCAGCTAACTTCAGGTTGTTTATAAGTTGTCATGGAAACATTTATCAGCTTACTTCAGGTTGTTTATAAGTTGTCATGGAAACACTTATTAGCTAACTTCATGGTGTCGGATTTTAGCGACAGTGCGAGCGAATCGTAAACATTTACTCTTATCATTTTAATGTTTTTAAACTCACACGACTTATACTATGCATTTTATGTTATTCGGGTCTTTTTCGCGTAATATTTTAACTTTTTCTCACCTCTCGACGTTTCGGCTATATTGCAATAGCCGTGGTCACGAGTAGACTTATCATTTTTTCCCTAACGCGCCAAAAGAAGTATAAATTCAAAAAGTAAGTGACTAACCTGTACACATACAGGGAAGCGGATGTAGTCCCGTATAGGGTGTACTCCGGCTCTCGCTTGTCGACTGCGTGCGTACTGACAGACACGTCCATATACCGCGACAGCGCTCGCTCGAGTGCCGCCGTCACCCCTGCAAAATTCATATTTGGAACTAGATGTTAATAAATAAATAAATATCGTTGGGACAACTCACACATCGCCATCTGATTCCAAACTAAGTAGAGCTTGTACTATGGTAACCAGACAACTGATAAACATACTTATATATTTCTAAATACATACATATGTGATGAGCACGGTGGTTTATTCTGTGTCTGGGTGTTATTTATCTATAATATGTATGTATTTAGAAATAAATAAGTATGTTTATCAGTTATCTGGTTACCATAGTACAAGCTTTTTGGTTTGGAATCAGATGGCGTTGTGCGAGTTGTCTCAACAATATTTATTTTATTTATTTATATATCACATAGTATCGATATAAAATTACGATATACTGAGGGCCTACTGGGATTCGTTTTATTGACTGCTAAGAGCACCTATCATTTGGCTTTTATTTTTTTAAGCCACCGTTGAGTGCCGCCCGACCTTTTAACCCCCACTGTCTCTATCGGTACCTCTTCTGTTGATCAGCAGGTACCACGGTAGCATGTGAGATCGCTTAGACCCCGCAGATACGTCACACACCTATAATTATGTAGTTTACTTTGTCTTACGGCCTAGAGAACTTCACGGGGAGAGATTGTGTAGAAGTGGAAATTGTGTGAGAGAGAGGCCTTAGATCCAACAGTGGACTGTAATAAGTTGATTTGATTGATTTATCTATTATATGTATGTATTTAGAACTATCTATAAGTATGTTTATCAGTTATCGGGTTACCATAGTACAAGCTCTGCTTAGTTTGGAATCAGTTGGCGTTGTGCGAGTTGTTCCAACGATATTTATTTATATATTATTGGTTAACTTTCATTACCACAGACACAACAGGGACGCCTGGAAATGATCTGCTGGCAAAGTGCAAAAATAATATAAAATTGTAAATAGGCCAAAAGAAAATCAATAATAAGTTTCTTGCTGGTCCTTCTCAGGTGGGCCGCGTTCAGAACCGATGGTCAATTTAAATATATTAAATTAGTTCTAGTGTCTGACATTTTGTAAGTGCCGTTAAAATGGTCTATGCAAAATAAAGATATTTATCATTTTTTTTTACCTTGACTAGCTGAAGACGTGGTGATGATATGCGGCGCTCTCGACTGTGATGATAAATAATTGTACCAGTGTCTTATTGCAGCCTCATCTACTGCCTGGAAATATAAATAAAATAAATAAATATTTTATACTCTCACACAACACTCGCTGTCTAAACTAAGCTAATATAAGCTTGGCCTATGAGATCTAGACAACTGATAATCATCCTACTAATAGAACGATAATAAAAGAGGGGAGGAGGATCCCACCACACACCCTTGATTCTACAAATTTTGTGTGATGAACACGATGGTTTATTCTGTGTCTGGGTGTTATTTATCTATAATATGTATGTATTTAGAAATATATAAGTATGTTTATCAGTTATCTGGTACAAGCTCTGCTTAGTTTGGAATCAGATGGCGTTGTGTGGGTTGTCCCAAAAATATTATTATTATATTATTAATCCTAACGCACAATGGTCAAGGATAACCTCTACTAATTGTAACGGAGGAATGACGAACCTAACTCCTCAAGGAAAGGGATGTAGGATAGGTAAAAGGAAACTTTACCCTCCAGGTTGTCAAAACTTTTGCAATATTCCGCTTTACAAGGTGGCACTTTTGTTGTTGTTGTTGGTTGCCTGTTCGAAAATAAATTGAGTAATGGAGAAGTGTGAAAATCGGTCTGTTCGTTCAACAATGTATCCCCTTCATGTTTAATAATTTTTAATTGTTCTAAAACGCACGCTCCATTACTCAATATTTTCGAACAGGCAACACAGATCACGTATTGCCACGGTGACGTGTGGGGGTAGTGGGGAGATAGTGTGATAAAAAGGCGGAGCGGAACGCGCCGAGCACACTTGCTGCCAAGCAGTGTTGAGGATGCCTCGTGTGTAGGCGAAACACAAGCGGAATATTGCAAAAGTTTTGACAACCTGTAAGGTTTCCTTTTACCTATCCTACATGCCTTTTCTTGAGGAGTTCGGTTCGTCATTCCTCCGTTACAGTTAGTAGAGGTTATCCTTGACCATTGTGCGTTAGGATTGACGAATCGAGGGTGTGTGGTGGGATCCTCCTCCCCTCCTTTATTATCGTTCTACGATGGATTTCCGCCATGTAAGCCCGATTCAATTAGTTATATCCTACTAATATTATAAATGTGAATGTATTTGATATTTGTTACCCTTTCACGCAAAAACTACTGAAGATATACTAAAGCTGAGGGAGCAACCGGGAATACACTTAAGGTGAAGAACAAGACATTATTACTGTGTACTGTGTCTGACCCTCTAGACAAAGAAATCTAAACAAAATTGTTTATCAATCACACCTTATTCCCGAAGGGGTTCAGAGGCATATTATACGCCCACTCTTCACCGTTTGCATTCCTGCCCCACGTAATAGGTGGTGAGCCCATTGCCGTGTTGAAATAAACAGACGCATGCTGTGGCTACCTACTGTTGTATTTTGTCAAGCCACCCATAAGGCTTTCAACTTGGCTTAACGACTGCCATGTTACTGGCAACCGCGACTAATTGCTAAAAATCTAAACACTCCCGTCGCAACTATTTAATCACGTCGTTTATAAATTCAACATTTTTTTTTTTAATATTGTGGGAATTTTTTTTTTACACATCGCCGTCTAGCCCAACGTAAGCTAATATAAGCTTGTGTTATGGGATCTAGATTAGATTTTAAATACATACATATTATAACTATAACATAACACCCAAACTCTGAAACGAACATTTGTAATCACACAAATATTTATTCCGACCCGGGAATCGAACCCGGGACCAAACAAATGCCCGATTTGTCGACATGATTTCTGTTCCGCTCTCCAGGGTAGTAGCGTGATGATTTATAGCCTATAGCCTTCCTCGATAAATGAGTTAGCCAACACAAAAATATTTTTTCTAATTCAATCAGTAGTGCCTGTGATTAGCCCGTTCAACCAAACAATTAAACAAACTCTTCAGCTTTATAATATTAAGTATAGATTAGTATAGATAGAAAACCCAAACTCCGAAACAAACAATTGTGGATCACACAAATTTGTATTCCGATCCAGGAATCTCTCAGCTAAGCTTTACAATAAATTTTTAATAAAGTGAATAGAGACACTTCACTTTTTCACTACATTAAAAATTTATGAGAAATTTAGCAAAATAATTTCTTTAAAAATGTATCCATAGACTGAGTGGAGTCCATCGCATCAATGTTTAAACATGGTTGTAACACTGTTCATTGGTACCGAATTGTTGAGTAGCTCGATAGATGGCTCTGGTCATACTCTTAAATTACGAAGAAAATATGGTGAAAAATTTCAACTTAGTTCGATACGGTTGGGGTAGTTCATTGGCTAGAACATTGCCCTGGTTAGGCAAAGATCACGGGTTCAATCCCCGTCAAGAAATCGAATCTTTTTCACTTTATTAAAAATTTATGAGAAATTTAGCAAAATAATTCCTTTAAAAATGTATCCATAAGCTTTACAAGTTAGTAAACGAGAAGCTATCTTACCAGTGCATCATCGTACAAGGCAGCATCTTCATCATTAACTTCGTCGGTCAAGTTGTAGACGTGGGAAGCGAGCGCCCTTGCGGTCAGAGCTATGTTCGACACTAAATTCTTCAGGTTCGATTCCGAGGGCGTGTCTAGCACTGTACTGCGGGATGGGTCCTTGTGACTCTACAGAAAAAAGTATTGTTAAACTTAAAACTATCTTCACGCTGTATTCCTGATGGGTTAGTCAGGAGAGGACAGATCGCCAGGGCTTCGCAATCCATGCATGCTTCTTTCGCTTCCTGCAGATTCATGAATCGCTTCTTACATGCACGTCTGGGTATCCGAGTTCTTTTGACTTTTCCATTTTGACCAATCTGTTCACGTGTTCTTCATAATGTAAGTCTCGGCCTACACTGACTCCTACCCTCTACTTATGCACAATATAAATTCTATCGTCTTCTCACTCATTCGTTGGACGTGTCCAAATCAACGGAGCACGCCCTTTTCTAGCTTAACGCTGACACTCTCATTCAAACCTGCCATATTGCGTATTACTTCGTGCAGCTACTCGCCGTTCCACATCCGAATCGCATATTATGTCTGCGCTAAACATGCTCGCTAAATACACAACAATGACGAAAATCAAAAGTCAAATAATAGCTGCTCCAAGCAGACACATTAAAGTGGACCCCAGACTCCAAATCCATAGCAAAAGCTACTAGCCCCATAAAAAAAGTGATTTGAAATAGGTAACAACTTACCAGTAGTACATGTAGTGTGAACTCATGCTACCGGGCCAAGTACTTATCGGCCAAGTACTTATCAGCCAAGTACTAATCGGCCAAGTACTTATCGGCCAATTAAAGATCAACTTGGCCGATAAGTAATTTGCAGCTTGTCAGTTGTGGGCAACAACAACATACCTGTAGCGAACTAAGCGTGAACGCTGTCATTCTTCTAATGCTGAACCTCTCATGCTGCCAAGCTAAGAGCTCATCGGCCAAGTTGATCTTCTTGTGGTTAATGGCCACCCCCAGCCGTGCCTTAAGGGAATGGGCCGCACCGCCTGGCTTGGGAGGCTTCGACACGTGCATCATCATGGATGGAGACGAGGATATCGAGTCCAGGCACATGACGAACGAGACGTCCTGAGGAAATAACCGCATTTCAATAATCATCACTCACAGAGATCCTCGGACTTTTATTATCAACTAGTTGATGGGTTTTGAAGTTATACTTCTTTTGGCGCGTTAGAGAAAAATGATGAGTGAATTTTTACGATGTGCGACAGTCGCGAAAAACCGACACCATGAAGTTAGCTGATAAGTGTTTCAATGACAACTTATAACTACATTCAAAGTAGTTTTTATTATTTTTATGATTTTTTTTCTTACTAATTTATCATTCCTGTTACAAACAAAGAGTCGTGGTATATGTGATGGAATCTTATTAGACTAAAGAAGTATAACTTCTAACGGGTATATATAAGTACACGCACTTTTTTATACCACTGAGGTGGCAGAGGCGTTCGGCCTAACTGGTGGGAAATGATCAAATTGGTGAAGTTTTTCGTTTCCGACAGGAACTTCTTCCCGGGTTTATAGCCTATTATGCGTTATTCTGCTGTAGCTTCTTGTAAAGTTTTATCAAAATCCATCCAATGTTTTTACGTGAAAGAGTAACAAACCTAACATCTATACATTCTTACCAAACTTTCGCGTTTACACTATTAGTAGGATTAGTAGAATAGTAGGAAGCAGGAAGGGAATTTTAATCAGCATTCCACAGTACACAGAGGTATTTGACAGCATTTTAATGTTAATATTTGATCTCTCGACTGTCTTCTCGGAGGGTCAGTAGTAGATTTATGAAAATTGGGTTGCTGAGATTAATCATCAAGGATATATGTTCCAAAATACATATTTATCTGTTCCATATCTAGTCCAGACTTATACTCGTAATGTTTTTAAACCCACATGGCTTGTACAATGCCTTGTTCACAGCCGTGGTCACGAGTTGCAATATGGCCAAAACATCGAGAGGTGAGCAAAAGATAAAATATAATATTACGCGAAAAAGACCCGAAAACCATAATGCAAAGTCCAGACTTACTTGTAATAATGCAGCATCAGTGGAATCCAATTGCTCTTCTAACCACTTTTTGGCGGAGAAGTAGTTAAGAGAGTGTCCAATGGAGGTCAGAACAAACAGGAGTGAGGGTCCACCTCGAACTGCAGCCGTGGAGTACAGGCGAGAGAAGATTCTCGCGAGCTCCAGAACTGCGACGGCGCCTGATGCATTTGAATCGGCACCCTGCGATAACTCCTAAGAAAATGAGCAAAATATCAGCAATAACGAAAAAATATATAGGCACGCGGAAGCCTTCAACCAGAACGGAAACAAGCGATACGATTTTATTAAATACTAGGTGACCCCCACGGCTGCGCCCGTGATATACTTCGAACTCCCGTCACACCTATTTCCGCCGTCGCTTATAAAATCTACAATAATGCATTAAAATTTGCCCGATTTGTCGACATTTATGACTACGGCTCCGCTCCCCAGAGTAGTAGCGTGATGATATATAGCTTATAGCCTTCCTCGATTAATGGGCTATCTAACACAAAAAGAATAGCAGTAGCAGTAGTAGAAGAACAATAGTTCCTGAGATTATCCCGTTAACCAAACAAACTCTTCAGCTTTATAATATTAGTTTAGATTTTGCTGTCCAAAATTACACCGCCCACCTAATGGAAAGTCATAGCGAAATCAACGAATTGAGCATCACACTCACAGTCTACAATATTATTGACAGCGGCCCTCAAATTGGTGGGCTAATGATGTGCCTCTTCACGCTCACAAATCAAAACGGAGAGGGTGGGATTACGTTGAAGATCAGAGAAACCGTGTTAGATTTGATACAATGCAGCCAAGATCGCGATTGTTTTAATTTGCACCATTAACTCGAGGCTTCCCGTGACGTCAGGACAATTAATCTGAATAGCACGTCCCTCGAGTTCGTCTAGTAAGTACTTCGCGATAAATCTAGGTCTTGTACAGCAGACACATCATGCAAGCGGTGTGAGGAATTTGTTTACCTTATTCAGAATTGCTAGTATCCATGACTTTGTCCAATATAGCTCAATTATTATATTAATATATAATGGAACCAAAAGGTTCAGCAATTTTGGTTCTAAGCCCAAAAAAGGACCGGAGCATAATAGACAAAAAAGTACTAACTAGACCAGGAGATATTCAGGATCTTTAAGTCCTCCTTCCACCAAGATATCTCAACCTAATCGGAATGATAAAATTCACTTACAGGCACTACAGCAGATGAGTCGTAGTGAGCAGCGATGACGATGGTCTGCGCCGAACCCGACCGTCCTACTAACTTTCCATGTAAGGTGACAGGTTTGGAGTCTAATTTCGGGGGTGCTGAGGCAGATACCACTGTTGATGATAGAATGTTGTAATAATAATAATATTTCAATTGTCTTATTATGGAGACATGAACTAACAAACAAACAAAGTTATAACTCGGTTCAGGCGCCAGGAGGATAAGTCCTACCAACTTTATGCACACGGATATCGGCGATAGAGATTGAGCTTCTAATCATAAGAGCAGGAACCAAAAATAATAGAATACATCTCTAGAAGAAAGTTTCTATATTCTTATAGGCGAATTGATTGAATATACATTATATACGTTATAACTATTGGTATAACCTATTCAAGTGATTTAGTCAGCTAAAGATTAACTATTCACAGGCTAGAGGCGTGAAATTTAGAATAGTGAGATCCATCATAATACCAGCTTATGAGTCAAACTATATATCGTAACATGATTCAAAACATGAGCCAAATCATTGAGTCATGGAGTCATTACATGGGCCTGATCATTGAGTCGTGCATCATTACTAGATCAATCTACACAAAAACAATTCAAACTAGGTACCTGATGGCGTGGTTACATTACCACGGGATTCGAAATCACATCTGCAGACCGCGACAG
The DNA here is from genome assembly GCA_948477245.1 of Thumatha senex. Taxonomy (NCBI): domain Eukaryota; kingdom Metazoa; phylum Arthropoda; class Insecta; order Lepidoptera; family Erebidae; genus Thumatha; species Thumatha senex. The sequence goes on along the minus strand of OX419739.1, from coordinate 21,716,501 downwards.
GTGCCGTCTCCACGAGAATGACGAGCCCGAAACCACATGGTCAGTATTTATGGCACATTTCATCCAAGAATAAAGTTAATATAAAAAGAGTGCTTTTTCAGCTGCAAAGAAAAATAAAGAGAACTTACCACTTTTTCAAAGAAAAACCAATAAATCTTGGAGAGCAGGCAAATATTCCATTAACGCTGCTCCAAGCTTCGTAATAAGCTGTAAACAAACGAATAATCTTTCGTCAATATACTAAAGATCACCAAGGCTAGAAACGTGGTTTCGAAAATTCAAAGTTCTTAACGAAATACATAGGTATTTTGGTATAACCATTTATAAGAACTCACAGGCGTGAACTTCCATATACAATTTATAAAAGATTACTTCTTTTTAGCAAAGTTTAAAAAATATATTTAAAATCGACATCTTTTCGACGTCAATGTAGCTAGACGAATGCTTGTTCCGTCACCACAGACAAAAGACATTTTGTTTTCCAAATCTACCCTATGGCATGGAAACTAAGGCAGGCATACAGCCTTACAGAAATCGCAATTTGTTTAAAATCGATGACACACGGAGCGAAAGAGTCAACAATCTACTCACCTCTCTTTCTAAATCTCAAGACTAACAATGACATTCCAATGTGACGTTTTACAACGTTACATCACACCCCAACCAGCAATAAAAGAAAGGAACTTTCTTTTACAAACAATAAAGCTCTAAAAAAGAAATGGAAATAATTCCAATAAAGGAAAACCACAATCCCAAAAACAAAATTCTATAACAAGAATAAATAACCAACTAACCATAAGTATAGTTCCAATAAAAATCTAGTAAACAAACCAGAACATTCACATTCCACGAGTTCAGAAAAACATCCGACTCTACCAACACTAAACTAAATACGAAAGTACGGTTGAGCACCATAGCCACCGACTCTATCATCCAAACCTTTACAAATAAGAATATCAAAATTGATACAACAAAAAATTTAAAGTCAAAGCATTGACTTAACGTAAGTACAAAAGGATAACAAATCCAATCAAGTTCTCAAACCAGGAGTTCAGTTAAGCTATCTAGCCAATGACTCTTTCATCCAATCTTATCCTTATATATACTGAAGATGCGGTTGAGCTCTATCGCCACCAACTTCATTCATTTACATTCCCATATAAAAATCAAAATATCAGTAAAACTGTGTTGTAACTTGTAATAATTATAAAGTCAAACAGCAACTGTAAAAAGTGTCGTGACAAACGAACAACTGATTGTGCACCTAACTACCCGACACCATGGTCGTTAAAAAATGTTCAACTTGTAAGAAGAATATTACGGCCGGTGTAATAAAGTAGTTCATGCCGATCCTGTGTGTTGCAAGCTATCTAATAAACAGCTAAACACCATTCGTAATGCCGTAGGCGTGGAGTGGAGTTGCGAGGAGTGCCTGTTAAACGTCTCGCGAAGATCTTCGTATTTAATTCCAGAAGAGGAAGAAGAAGAGTCGGAATCAGATACTAAAAAACTGGTGCAGGATATAAGCCGTGAACTCAAAAAAACTTTTCGAGCTGAACTGGGGACCCTTGAGTCCTCACTGGAATTTCTCAGCGACCAAATTAGCTGTATGGAAAATCTATAAAAAATCAAGATGAGAAAATTAAAGACCTACAAGGTAAAAATCAAGACTTAGTGAACAAAAATAAAAACTTGGAACTGAGATTGGCTGTCCTGGAACAAGATAAGAATACTCAGGAACAGAAAGCCTATTCCTCGTCACTGGAAGTTGCTGGTTTACCCGATTGTACTAACGAAAACAGTAGTAAAATTCTTAATCAACTAGCCTCTTAACTTGATGTAAATGCAACAGAAATTCTATCATCGCGAGTAGTGCCGAACGGCAGAGGAAATTCTGTAGCACTGCTTGTCGAAATGAAGACTGAAATCGTACGAAATCAATGGATAGCAGCCAGCAAGACCAAGCGTTTAACGATAGCAGCCGTATTACCTAAAGTGCCTAAGGAGTTAGCCGAAAATCGTATCTTCGTCAGGGAACCTTTGACGAAGTCAATTAAGACTTTACTTTATAATGCGAAACAAAAAATGCATGATAGCTTCAAGTTTGTGTGGCATAAAAATGGTCAAGTGCTGGTGAGAAAAACCGAAAACAGTAAGGTAATTAAGATTCGATCACTGTCCGATATCGACCTAATTATAAACCAGCACGCAAATTAATGATTGTCATTTACTGTTTATCAATAGTATACTTGTTGTGTTATATGTGTTTCTGTTTGTATTTATGGACAGTGTAGGTATAAAGGAAGTTTTCGACTGTACATCAATTAACGACTTTTACAAACGCCTACCACCTGGCACTAGTGTCAATTTCTCTTGCCTTCATATAAATATTCGTTCGCTTATCAAAAATTATAATAAATTGTTGCAAATAATTCATAACTGTTCTCTTCCTCTAGATGTAATTGTTATCACAGAAGCTAACATATCGGACAGCATTTCTCAGTTATATGGCATACCCGGTTATAACATGTTCTCACAATTACGCTCAAATAAAAAAGGTGGTGGGATAATTGTTTATGTAAAAAGTTACATAAAATTCACTCCACTTAATCACATAAGTTATACGTTCGAGAGCCTATGTGGAACTTTAAAATCTATCAATGAGCGTGAAATAGTCGTGTGTGCTATATATCGGCCTCCGTCGAACAGTAAAACCATGTTTGTAAAGGAACTACATAAGTATATAACGCATTTCAATCACAAACTCGATCTTCTTCTCATTGGTGACACGAATATAGATCTGAAAACACCTTCCTTGTGCAAAGAATCATATTTAGAAACACTCAGCGGGTTTGGATTACTGTGTGGAATAACAGATTACACCCGAATACAAAATAAGTTACATATTTTAACAAAAACGTGTATCGATCATTTATTTGCTCGTTTTCCCACATATGATCCTTACACGGCAGCGCTTGATATTGTACTGGCCGATCATCGTGCAATAGTCTTTGCCTGCGTGACCGATGTCGCTCCCAAGCATAATATACAGGTTGTGTCTAAAACGAATATTGACTATAAGACCTTAAATAGTGAGCTAAGTAAGGTAGACTGGCGTCAAACCAATTATATGGAAAGCTCAAGCCAGGTACTTAAATTTATCAACAATACAATTAAAAATGCACAAAACGCATCTACATCAAAATGTACCTTTAAGAAACATCATAAAATTTTCCGTGTACCATGGATGGATGATAACGTCAGTTATTTGTGTGATAAACGTAATAAGCTATTCAGGTTATGGAGGAAAAATCCCACAGATCCCCATATTAAACTAGATTATATCAAAATGCGAAACCGAGTACATAAGGTCTTAGAACATCGTAGAAATTCATACTACATAAAATATATAAATGAAAACTTTAAAAATACCAAAAAAATATACTGGCTGATTAATCAAATGCTTGGCCGTGTGAGATTATCCATCGATCAGGCAATTTGTAAAGCTTTCCACTCCCAAGGTCTGTCAGTAAAATCAATAACAGATAATTTTGCAAAAGAATTTGAAAAAGCGGTATTAAATATAATTCCAAAACGTAATGTTAAGTTAATTAGCACCAACGATGTCCCAGAGTCGATAAATTGTAGTTTACACTTTCAGAAAGCAACTGCTAAAAATATACACAAGATAATTCGCAGTCTAAACCCTAGGAAAGCTCCAGGTCCAGACAGCATAAAAGTTTCTGACATTAAAACGGTAGGAAAACACATATCTGTTGCTATAGCCAATCTCATTAACTTTAGTGTTAAAGAACAGCTTTATCCCAACGAGTTAAAAAAAAGGCTATATCCGCCCCATTTTCAAAAAAGGGAAGCGTTATGTTTACCTGAACTATCGACCTATAACACTACTCCCAACCATTGATAAAATTATTGAGAAATATGTGTGTGACCAAATACATACTTTTTATAAGGATAACAAGGTAATCTACAAGAATCAGTTTGGCTTCCAAAAAGGAATAGGTCCAACGGACCTTCTCTCTTTGCTTACTGATGAGGTAAACTCTTATCTTAATGATAAGAGGGGCGTTTTGGCTTTGTTTATCGACTTTTCCCGAGAGTTCGATACCCTGGATCATGCAAAGCTGATCGATAGGCTTGACAACTGTGGGATACGTGGACCATTGCTGGGCTGGTGTAAGGACTATCTTCGAAATCGCTGTTCTTGTGTAAAGATAAGTGATGCTTACAGCGAAAGTGTTACAGCGCAATACGGCACCGCCCAAGGATCCGTCCTAGGCCCTCTTCACTTTCTTTCCTTCGTCAATGACATGAATAGACATATTAAATACAGCACATGTTATCAGTTTGCTGATGATACATGTTTGGTCATTGGTGGATCTGACCTGTCTGAAATTTTAAATTCTTTACAGATCGACTTTAACAGCTTGGCTCGATGGTGTCACGATGCTGGGCTTGTTTTAAATGTAAATAAAACTAAATTGCTGCATATTAGATCGCCTTACATGAAACAACACTTATTACAAAATCTAATAGCACATGACCACAGCTGCCTACATGCATCATTGCCAAACTTCTGTAATTGTCCAGCGATTGAGCTTGTATCTAAACACACTTACTTGGGTCTGGTAATGGATAGTAGCTTACATTGGGGCTACCACATCGACCATGTTTGCAACAAACTTAGACAGTTTTTAGCTAACCTAATTATCATTAAAGGTCGCCTACCTTTCAAGGTCAAATTAATGCTTTATAACTCACTAGCACAATCACATATCTTATATGGTCTTAGTAGTTATGGGCGTACATTCCAAACATATTTAAACAGAATACTGAAACTACAAGTACAGATATTAAAACAGCTGGTTAATCTAAATATAAAAATAAAATTTAAAAATGACGAACTTGGACTATTCCATCATTGTAAAATCCTGCCGGTAAATATTCAATTTAAATATAGTTTGGTTAAAGAACAATATTTTAATGTAAGCTTATGCAATAAAGTGGATCACCCTATATACACACGTGCAGTTGCTCATGAACGTCTATATATAACGCGAGCTAATAATATGTACGGTGAACGCAGCGTTCAGTATCTGCTACCAAGATTTATTAATGCACTACCCACTTCCCTAAAAAATAACTTATCGCGAGAAAATTATAAACAAAGTCCTAAATCTTATTACTTCAAATGTTGTACCTCACTTCAAGTGTAGTACTAGTTAGGTACTACACTTAATGATTATTTTCAGCTGTAAATAATTACCAAAAATTCCTTACGTGGTTCCTCAGAATGCTGACTTTGTATTGTTTTATTTGTATTTTTTTGTATTGGATAAATCAACCTAGCTAGCTATTAACGTAGGTACTGTGGTGTCATACCTTTGTTCGATGAGTTTTGTTATATTCTTCAACTGTGTACAAACCCTACAGGTTTATTTTTAGTGCTAGAAACAATTGTTGATGTCGTTTTTTGTTGAAATGGTAATAAAAAAAAAAAAAAAAAAAAACTTATTCCAACAAAAAATATTGTGGAAAAATACACCAAGCAGATGTGATCGGCTCAACACCACCGAACTTCCGAACACAAATGCTGTAACAAAACCAAACAGATGTGATCGGCTCAACACCACCGAACTCCCGAGCACAAATGCTGTAACAAAACCAAACAGATGTGATCGGCTCAACACCACCGAACTTCCGAACACAAATGCTGTAACAAAACAATATGGCAAATGTGACCGGCACAACCCTACCGACTTTCCGAACACAAATGCATATATAAAGATGTGATCCTATAGTCAAAAGAGACAGATATCAACATCAAAAGGTATTTCAAAAGTCATATCCGGGTAACTTTGAATTACTTAACAAACAAGCAAAATATATACAATATTCTTGGGTCAGCCCTGCGACATGGCCTCGGGATCAGAAGAACTGAGATACAGCTACTTCCACCAACCCAGAAACGCAACATCAAAACTATTCTTAAGGATGCATCATCCCAATATAAGAATACTATATTTACAAAATAAAATTTAGGAATAATAACCTAAACATACAAACAAAACTAGGAAAATTTCCTACAAAACAGAACAATATCATTCCATAATATAAGTGGAATAATAATGTTTTAATAACCAATTAATGTTCCAACAAACAAACAAAAGATAAGATCTTTTGATGTGTATGACAGTTATTTGTGTGAAAAAGTTAGTGTTATTTCTAAAAGGTAAATTTTGATAATTCCAAGGGGTAAATTGATACATTTTGAATCAATTTGTAATATCCTAAGTTCTATTTTTGAAAGATTCAGAACTTGATTCTAATAAAAAGTTGTGAAGTAATCTAACATACATCTCTTTCAAACGGTCATTCCCTCTCATACGTCGTACTAACAAAGACCGATTTTTCCTAACCAATACCAAAACCAAGACCAAAGTCTGTAATATTCAAAACAATATAATTTAAAATTTTATTATATCTTTAACATGGTAGCGACTTGTGGTACATTTATTCAGGTCCTCCAAAAGGTAAACGTTAGGTAAAACTTTAAAAACTACTTTACACTTAACAAACTTAGGTGCAAGTTTAGCAGAAAAATATGCAGGAGCATTAGACTGCACAAAGCTTCTACTCCACACAATATCATCAACACCAAAAGAAATGATTCGCCTCCCTACATTATAATAACTAGCATTTCGCTTATACGCTTTTAACAAACAAGATTGTACTTTAACAAAGACTTCACTAAGTGAATTGAGTGAAGTTGCAAAAGAACTTCCATCTACTACCTCTAGTTGATCTAAATTATCAATAGAGTACACACGTAAGTAACACGGTGCAAAGATTCATCAAAAATAAGTTCTCTACCGAACATTAAAAAGTTAGGCGTAAAATCTGTCGCAATATTCACACTATTATTCAAAGCTAGTTGAACATGAGATAAAAACTTCGACCACGTTCTATGATCATCTTTAACAAAACATGCTATACATGTCTCAACGGTTTTATTATATATTTCAACTGGATTATTTTGAGGAGTATACAAGGAATTATAAAATATTTTATTTATATTATAACCCTTAAGAAACGTAACAAACTGTCTAGCGGTAAATTGGGTTCCATTATCACAAACAAGGGTGGAATCTGCACGCTCTTGTCCATAGTTGACAAGTAAAAGATCAAAGAAATTCAAAACCTAAAACAATTAATTGCAAAAATATCCAAAGGCAACCGAGACCGAATGGTAAGATGATAGTAATAGTCAGCAGTCAGCTACTAACATTCAAAAGCCATTTTTTAAAGTTACACAAGTGTGATTATAAAGATCTAAGATGAATAACTTTAATTTAAATGGTTATGTTCTATTTATATTAATATAACCTATTAATAGGCTGTAAAGCAATATGCTGTAGAAATGTTAAACCATTAATGATGCATGGCTCCTACAAATAGTAAGGCTATAATTAAGTATTTCACAAAATGCATTATTATGTAAACACAAATTATCATTAAAAACATTGTTATGTTATTTATAACAATTCACTCATATTTTTATATCATAAAAAGCAAATAATAGTTATGAAAGTCACATCAATATGTAGATACAATTAGTACACAAACTAATTACTTTGTATTATTAAAAGTTAAGTTATAGGTTTTTTTTAAGAAATCATAATTACTTCAGTTTAAGATTACTCCAGTTTAAGATATATATATACCAGTAGAACAGTATTTTTTCATTTGTTGAGAATGTTTCAATAACAAAATAGTTTAATATACTCTAAGCAAAATATACAAATATATATTTCAGAGCAAAACAATGTAACAATAACAATACCACTATAAGATGCACGACTCACTCACTCACTACAAGCAAAAGTATACTCAAATCAATCCTTCAAGTCTCTGTTCACACGCGCCAATTGTAATAATAATAATATTTCAATTGTCTTATTATGGAGACATGAACTAACAAACAAACAAAAGTTATAACTCGGTACAGGCGCCAGGAGGATAAGTTAATATAAAAAGAGTGCTTTTTCAGCTGCAAAGAAAAATAAAGAGAACTTACCACTTTTTCAAAGAAAAACCAATAAATCTTGGAGAGCAGGCAAATATTCCATTAACGCTGCTCCAAGCTTCGTAATAAGCTGTAAACAAACGAATAATCTTTCGTCAATATACTAAAGATCACCAAGGCTAGAAACGTGGTTTCAAAAATCCAAAGTTCTTACCGATATACTTAGTTATTTTGGTATAACCATTTATAAGAATTCACAGGCGTGAACTTCCATATACAATTTATAAAAGATTACTTCTTTTTAGCGAAGTTTAAAAAATATATTTACAATCGAAATCTTTTTGACGTCAATGTAGCTAGACGAATGCTTGTTCCATCACCACAGACAAAAGACTTTATTTCTTTTTTCTTTTTTTTTTCTTTCCAAGTCTACCCTATGGCATGGAAACTAAGGCAGGCATACAGCCTTACAGAAATCGCAATTTGTTTAAAATCGATGACACACGGAGCGAAAGAGTCAACAATCTACTCACCTCTCTCTCTAAATCTCAAGACTAACAATGACATTCCAATGTGATGTTTTACAACGTTACAATGTTACATTAAGCATAATGGTAGAGGTGTGAAGCATCGGCAGTATAATGTAGAATCGGACTTTGTTCACGCGGTCTGAGTTTGATCCCCGGTCATTACACTACCGACACGTCAACATCATCACTATCATCCGAGCGTCTGTCCAAGTTGCGTCTCGCGACGCTGGGTCCGCCAGATTTATAGTAAGCCGATAGAATCGAGGCGACAATACTCTTAAATGGCGCTTACAAATATAGTGAAGAATTGCAACTTGTTTCAGTGCAGTTCTGTAGCGCAGTGGATGGAGTATTAGCCTGGTTAGGCAAAGGTAACAAGTTCAAGTCCCGTCTGAACTGAGTCGTCTCTATTCACTTAAATTAAGCATACTAATTGTTTAAAAGTTATCCAAGATAATTTTCATTACTATTTTATTAAAATTCAAAGTTTTTGACGTGTGAGATCCGGTCGGCTGGCCAGCACCTTGTTTGCCTGCAACCTGTGCTCAGTTTGTTTTACTATCGCGTCACAGTCGCGAAACCGTCGTGTCCGCGCCGTGTCTTTCCTATGTGCTTTGCATCGCGATTTTTCTATACATATTGTATGAAACAGATGCAGAAGAGTCTTGTCAAGAGAGATATCTGCATCGCGTCTGCGTCCTACGACCGTTCAGTGTGTCTATCAGCTGACTGATCTATCACCACATCTCTCAAACTGCCAAATGTGATTAGCAAATTTTTTTCGTATTGATATTTATTACCTGTAGGCTACCTCTACTACTCAAAAAGAAGTTTAGAAAACTCGGATTTAATTAGGTCACAGGTGAAGTCGAATGAAGAAGAAAAATCTCTTATCTTTACAGACTAAAAACATTAATTCTTATCAGTATTTGTTATTCTATCTAGGTTGTGAACTGCGGGCATCACATTTTCAGTAAATATTGTTATCAAGTCTAACAAATAATCTTGAGGAAGATTTATTTTCCATTATAAGCTTATGAACACTTAATATATAATAATAATTTCAATGAATAAAATTAATACTCACCTATTTGATAGCCATTTGAAGAAACAGTATTCATCATAGCTTCTAGAGCAGTACCAGATTTGTCATCTGTGATGAAGCTATGCTGCAGATCTCGAAGTATATCTTCAAAGTCTGGAGACCAGTGAGCAAAGTATACAGGAGCACTCACTTCAGTCTGGATCATTGCCATCTCCAGAAGTTGAATGTGCTGGTAATAGAAAAAGTAATTAGGTATAACATGGCTTTACATTTTCAAATATTTCCACAATCAGTCACATAACCACACAAAGACATATAGCAATTATTAATTCATTAGGAGAAAACACTTTGTTCTAAGGAGACATGACATGCGTGCCAATGGTCTCACTACAGGAGATGCCGACGATGCGTCCGTGAAAAGTGGAAGAGATAAAGTAGGAAGGCAGACCCCGGGTGTTGCAAGTCAAAACTAGGATAGGTGCTCAGATGATGACAATGACTTTATTCTAAGGAGAGAAAGATATAAGTTATTATATAGGCAAAAGGGTATTACCAACCTACATTAGTTCAATGGATTCAATAGAAGATGGGAACACTATATGCATGTGTGTGTTTAGAGTTAGCCCTTGTTTATGGAGAGTACCAAGATGGCTACAATTCGGGAAAATGGCCATAGCATAATGAAATAAGGGCAAAGTGCGAACTAAGATAGATTCTCAAAGCCAATATTTAGAATGTAACTGGGAATTGACACTATTATGAGAGCCAATTATATAAGTCTTAATCATGCTGAAACAGTTTTTTTCTTGTACATTTAGTTTCATATATACTCCCAATTTCTAATTGTACATGACATAAAATTTCGCTAAAAAATATTTTAAAAAATCAATAATTAATGTATGTTTTTGTTATCTGTTCAGGTATGTCAACCCCTTAACATTTCTATGCAGCCTAAAAAGTGTTATTTTAGGTAAGTTTGTACTAACCTCTTTTTGATCCTGCGTCAAAACTGTATCATTTTTGGGCAACACAAGCAACAATGCCCCAGCTTTTGCTCGGACCTCCATAAACTGATCTATGGTGATATCTTGAACCCTAGCTACTACACAGTGACGGGAAGTACTCCATGAAGTTAGTGAACGACCTTCTAAGTTGAAACTGGCACTGCGGCAACCTGGATATAAGGAAATATTTTAATAAAAACTTAGCAGTATGTTATATACCTTCATATGTAGAAAAACATTCGTAAATGGTAATTGTAATTGCTTTCACATCCATCAGTAACGAAATTATTCTATCTTTTATTACCAATGTTATTGACATTACTTAGTTTTAACATTTTTATGTTTAGCTCTATAAAATCTTAAAAGTCATTATTACAGAAAGGGTCAAATGTGCTTAAAACGAACCCACTTTCATGCATAGAGAAAGCCTAGAAATCAAATAGGGCATACCAAAAATAACCTAAAAATATCACAATCGATTTTTTGTATTTTATAGGACACAGTTTTAATGAATTTACTCACCATGGGGAACAGTGTGTAAGTCGTATTGCTGCATTCTGTATACGGAAAACTCATGAGAAGCCGCAACTGGGTTTACTGGCGACATTATGATAAAAATAGGCAAAGCCACAAGCAAATAATAAGGCAAGTAGCCCCTGAATATTTCAGCGAAGCCATCCGCTTCATCCAACCACATCTTGGTAACTAATTATATTTTCAGTTAACAAAATTAGTACAAGTACAAATCTTCAGGAATATTATTCATAATCCAATTAGAAACCCTACGTGTGATAAGTCCATCCATAGAGGAAAAAACAGATAAGTCCGTGGGTCAATGACATGACACATGACATTTCATTTGTTTTTTTTTTTTCTTTATTAGAAGCTTTGGCTTTTAAGCCATCAGCTTAAGAAGTTATTAGTCATACAATTTACAAAAACACTGTTTAAAACTAAATAAAATCTATACAGTGCAATTATTTACTATTTTTTTAATTATATTATATTAAAGCTAGAGTTACAAATATTGTAAAAGCAAAATCTTGAGCGTATTAAATTGGTCCGAATGTGCTAATATAATAATTATACAGAGGTGTATACAATTGAGGGTATTTTAAAAATTCTTGCACATTGAGAGGAAAAGAATCATTCACATCTAAATTATCTTTTGATAGGCTAATTAAAAGTAAACGTTGAATATTAAAATATTTACACTCTAAAAATAAATGATCTAAATCACAAAAATTAGCAAAACAGTATTTACATATAGAATTATTATTAAGTTTAAGTCTGTACAAATGTGAAGGAAATTTACAATGTCCAATTCTTAATCTACATAAACTAGTAATAAATTCTCTGCCTGGATAGGTAGGGAGTTTTTCAAACCAAGCGATAGTACTGGGAACAGGAATAATTTTGGTGAGCCATTTTCCTTTGCTAAGACGGGATGAGTTCAATAACTTAATCCAACGCTTGTTTTGATTATCCTTTAAAAAGTTGACTAAATCTAGATGAGGTACTCTGTATTCCACGTTAGTTATATCAGAGGCAGATTTGGCAAGAATGTCAACTAATTCATTGCCTAAAATGCCTGAATGCCCGGGTACCCAACAAAACTCTACCAAAATATCACTGCAATTACACAAATAAACTAAGTGCCTAAGCTCATAAATCAAGTAATTACAACTATTGCTTATAGATTTCTTCTCCAAAGTCGATAGTGCACTCAGTGAATCTGATAAGATAATTACTTTTGAGAAGACATTATTCTTGCGAATATTAATAACATACTGCAAAGCGAAAACCATTGCCAATATTTCTGCAGAATAAATAGAAAAGTAATTACAGCAAGAAAATACTTTGCCAGTTTTGTTAGAAGAATCATAAAAGGCAAAGCTTGTCCGATGGTTAGTTTTGGAGCCATCAGTATAAATTTGAATAAAATCTACTTTTTCCTCCATAAACTCATAAAAATCATATTTACAGGTAAATTTATTAGTTGTAACTGGAATGTGCATCAACATTGACTCGTAACTATAAGAAAAACAAGGTATATACTTATTCCAATAAACTACATCTTGAAATTTAAAATTCAAGTACGTGACAGAGTCAACGATAGAAGTGAAAACAGTAAGAGGTGTATCATTATACTCCGGTACTGTAAAATGTTCCAGAAGTCGGCCAGTTAGCACATTATCGCGACTAATTAAATTTAAACAAAATTTATCAGTAAGATAGCTTCTCCTTACAATTAGAGGAGTTACACCAGCCTCAACTTCTAAAGAGTTTATGGGTGATGACATCATAGCTCCAGTGATGATACGTAAAGCTCTATTTTGTATTATGTCAAGTTTTTGAAGTAAAGTTTTAGAAGCAGATGAGTAGAGAATACATCCATAATCAAACTGGCTGCGAACTAAAGATATGTATAATGTCTTGAGGCTCTTAGGATCAGAACCCCAACGCACTCCAACCAGAGATTTCAAAATGTTAAGACGTAACTCAGCTTTTTTACATACATATGTAACATGAGGACCCCAAGATAATTCACAGTCGAGTAAAATACCTAGATACAATTCTGAAGTTTTGAAAGGTAATAAAACCTGTTGGAAATATATCTTAGGACGGTTAATGTAATATGGACTAAACAACATAACTGAGCTCTTTTCGATGTTAACTTCAATTTTAAGTTGGGAGCTTAGAATCATACTCAAAGATTCTAAAGCATTGTTCATTATAATTTCTCCTTGCCTTACGTTATCACATTCTGTGTAAATGACAAGGTCGTCGGCATAAAAAGAATATTTAACTGATTTCGGGATGGCTTTCATGAAGTTTACAATGCATAAAATAAAAATTAATGGAGAAATTACAGAACCTTGAGGAGTGCCCTTATATGTACGATTTGGACCATACAACTTTTTTTTGAGTTTTAAAAATATCGTACGGTTGTTTAAAAAGTGGAAAATCCAGAACAAAACCGAGCCAGGTATTCCTAGGGATCGAAGGCTTCTAATTAAATATTCATGATCTATGTTATCAAATGCGCCTTTTATATCTAGGAAGACCGCTAGAGTTAACTTATTACATTTGGAATTGTTTTGAATGTCACTTATAAGACAGCTCAGATTGTACATTGTATTTTTACCTATACGAAAACCAAACTGATAGTCTGGAATTAAAGAATTATGTTCAATATACCATTCTAGGCGATTTTTTAACATAGTTTCGAAAATCTTTGCAAAACAAGATGTTAACGAAATAGGTCTAAAAGAATCTAATTCATTAACATCCCTGTTTGGTTTTTTGATGGGGACAACAAATTGAATTTTCCAAATAGGTGGAATAATCTTTTGCTTCCACCTTGAGGAGTGCCCTTATATGTACGATTTGGACCATACAACTTTTTTTTGAGTTTTAAAAATATCGTACGGTTGTTTAAAAAGTGGAAAATCCAGAACAAAACCGAGCCAGGTATTCCTAGGGATCGAAGGCTTCTAATTAAATATTCATGATCTATGTTATCAAATGCGCCTTTTATATCTAGGAAGACCGCTAGAGTTAACTTATTACATTTGGAATTGTTTTGAATGTCACTTATAAGACAGCTCAGATTGTACATTGTATTTTTACCTATACGAAAACCAAACTGATAGTCTGGAATTAAAGAATTATGTTCAATATACCATTCTAGGCGATTTTTTAACATAGTTTCGAAAATCTTTGCAAAACAAGATGTTAACGAAATAGGTCTAAAAGAATCTAATTCATTAACATCCCTGTTTGGTTTTTTGATGGGGACAACAAATTGAATTTTCCAAATAGGTGGAATAATCTTTTGCTTCCACATTTGGTTAAAAACATTCAAAAGGATGATTTGTACTTCATTTGGTAGATTTTTGATGACGGCGTAGGGTATGTAGTCAGGGCCAGGAGATGTGTTCTTCTTTTTACTATCTAACGAAGCTTCCAGTTCAAAGTAATTTCCGGATGCTATTTTATTTAAATATGCATCGGCGTTGGAAGGGGTTTCAAAGAAATTAAGCGAATGAGTATTAGTGCCTAATTTTGCAAATTTTAATCTTTTAATATGACTCCATACTACTTTTACAGGAGTCATTCTATTAAAAGAAGAACAGAGATTGACCCAACTAAGCTGCTTCTGCTCCGATAAGGTTCTTTTTTTCTTGGCGTCGAATTGTTTGTACAGGATATAATTTTCGAGTGTAGGATAACTTTTATATGATTTAAATGCAAGCTTGGATTGATTGACTGCCTGAGAGCAAATATCATTCCACCAAATTATAGATTTGCGTTTTTTAAAATGGCAATTATTTGAATTCTTAGGAAACAATAATAAAACGTCAGTTAGGTTTTCAATGAAGTCATCATAACTTAATAACGGTTCGTTATTTAGAGAGAAACTTGAAAATTTCCTCTCTCAAAGTTCCTTAAACTCAGTCCAATCTATTTTATTAAAATTAATACTAGATAAGCAACCTGTGGTTAAATCATCGGAGTCTATCTCAGCTTGAGAACTTTGACTAGGTGAGGTACTATTATATAGAACGCCAACTATAATTGGGTAGTGATTGCTACTCATCAAGTCATCGTGAACAATGAAGGAACAACTAGTACTCACCGATGGTGAGGCAAATGCTAAATCCAAGACATTACCAGATTGACCGAAAGCCGCTACAGTAGTTTCAGTGAAATCACTCAGACAAACGAGGTTGTTATCATCTGCAAAAGAATTGATTATATTACCCCTGCCGTCGTTAAATCGTGAACCCCAGGACAAGTGGTGAGCATTAAAGTCGCCAATTATCAAGAAATTTTTACTTTTAATTTTGTCGAAAGTGTCTGTCAACATATTCAAGTTAAATTTGCCATTAGGAGTAGGAGGACACTTTGTGTACACAGAAAGAATTTCAATCGATATAGAACCAATTTTAACAGATATCAGTAAGTTTTGAAAATGATAATTCGAAGGTGTGTCAATTAGAGTGTATGTATACTTAGCTTTTATAGCCACTGCAATGCTTCCATGAAGCCGGTCAGCGTCATATCGAACGATGTGATACCCTGGCAATTTAAATGACTTCATAGGGTTCAACCAAGTTTCATTAAGCAGAATTATATCAATATTAGTATGAGTAACGATAAAGTGCTTTAACTGGTCAATTTTTGGTAATATACTACGACAATTCCAATGAAATATATTCAATTGATTAGCATTACAATTTGTGCTATCCATAGACTAATTAACTTGTAAAATTACTAATGAGCATTTCTTTTATGAGTTTAGAGGAAATAGTTGCATTAGCTTGAATTGGATCGGATCTTTTAATTGTTAAATCTACAAGTGTTTTAGTCAAAATGTTTAATAAATCGTCAGAATTAAGTATATCAGTGAATAATGCCCTCTTTTGAGGCATGTTAATTAGTGTTCTCTTGCTTTTCTGATGTGTTGTTGGAGTGGATGTTTGAGAGAATGCAATAGTTGGCAAGGGATAATCTTGTATGGGTCTAGCAGCCATGCTAGCATAAGTCAATTTACCATTAATTTTATTTTTCAAGTCTTGTATTTTCGTTGCTTTCACAGGGCAAGATGTACTAACAGCCATGTGTGGGCCATTACAATTTGTACACTTAACATTGTCTTTATTATCACAGTCTTTAAAGAAATGATTACCAGAGCAGATGGAGCAAACCTGTGCACTCCTGCAAGAACCTCTGCTGTGGCCAAACTTGTAGCAGATAAAACATTGGCGAATTGGTTTGACGTATTCCTTGACATCAAACCAGATATAATCAAATGTCACATGGTCTGGGTGTGTCAAACTGAGGAATGTAATTAATACAGTTGGGGTTGGGACAAGCAAGCCATCAATGTTCTTTCTTATAAAACGTTTTACTCCTATAACCTCAGCAGTTGATTTGATATTAGACAATAAATCATGTTCAGTTATGTCTATTGGCGTTTTAATTATACCTTGACTCTCTAGCTAGGTGATCAAATAGAATAGAGGCTTTCCACTCATTTTCCTCCAGTAATCGTTTATTTAATAGGAAATAATTGGCATCCTTAAGGTTGTTAAAAAATATCTTCAACAGATGGTTACCTATAGGTTTAACAAACATTACCCCAGAGCAATTTATAGATCTTAAAATTTTATTTACTTTCATTATATCCATTTAGGTCTTGTTAGTAGATGTGGATGATAAAAGTATTGGGTATTCCTTTTTGCCATTTTCTGTGTAAATATGATTGTAGTCTTTGAATAAGCCTCTTTTGGTGTTTACAAATGCAGCTGACATTTTTGGTGGTGAAGATTCATCTGCTGAGGAAAGTTTTCGTTTGTGGGCAGAAGCCCTACCACCACTGTCTTCAGTCATAACTTATTAACAATTATTTACACACTTAGATTATAGGTTTTATTTGAATTTAAACGAAGAAGGGCGACTATTACACAATTTTAGAAAATATTTATTGAAAAAGTCGCCACTACATTCGAAAGTTCGCGCCCTTTTTTCATAGAGAAGAGATAGAGCACATTTCATTTGTGGACTGACAGAACTGCTAGTGTTTTTTTTATTTATCTTCGCCAATTTTGGGCAGGCAAAGGAAACTTAGTCCATACAGCCTAGTCTTCAGTATTATTTTCTTGTTATTTTGTTTTAGTCCTGTCTAGTCGTTTGTCGATGTCAAGTCCTCAGTCCTAGGTCCTAGTCCGTGCTTTAATAAGGCAGTGGATCCCTTATTGCGGCTCTCTATGGAAATTTGGCACTAACACAAACAACACCGCTATTCATTGCAATTTATCACTTTCTTTAACTAATGCACTTCCGAACTTTTTATGTAAAATATTCCACCATTATTAAACACAAAAACACGAATTTTACAGTAGTTTTTGAAAATAATATACGACAAACATGCATCACTGCTCATCTTCGCGCCAAAAGTCCGAACTGCTAGTGATGAATCAGTGTGACTGTAATAGGGCAAACAGACGACCGGATTTGATACAACCCGACCGCGGATTTGATTTGCCACCCGACCAAATCTTACCTTGTGTACAGCAGTCCGGCGGACATAATTATTTTAATTGAGTCCGCTTCGATCCGCATCGGACATGATCAATGTTGCCGTTCTAGCTACTTTGACATAAATTTTCCCAGATTTAATTAAATTTTTTCCAATAAGACACTTTTTCATAACTTTTTCCCAATGTTGCCAACATAGTTAGTTTGTCAAAAATGTCCCCAAAACCGATTTTACTATTCCCCAAAAATTAACATTTTCGTACATTTTTCCCCAGAAAGAAAAAAGAGCTACGTTAATACATAACATAGTGCTTATTTACTCTATGGAGAGGAATACTATGCATACCAGTTGACATTTAGCGGGAAGAGTGACAAGTGCGGACGCTTGCTTTATATTATTTTCTAAAACTAGTGCATTTATCTTGTTTAATGTGCGGGAGTGGTGGTTTCTTGGACATAAAAGTTGTGTTAACGTGCTATAGTGAAAGACAATGATATATATGCAGTGAAATGCTATTTTCTCTTGCCGCGAAACGTCCATTGACAACCTTAGTATAAGAATCACCATTATACTGAGGGCAGGGACCCGGACGGACAATGAGGACATGACATCGACTGCACAGGACTAATTAGAATATAAGATTGAAGAAATATGATATAAAAAATAAGATTTGGCTAAAAGGTCTTAGAATCCAGGCCATTAAATAATTATTTAAAAAAAATGCATACCAGTTATCTACACAGATAAATAAAAATGAAATGCGTGTGTGTGTGTGTGTGAGCTTTTTACTAAATGCATATAAAAGTATATACTTTATTAGAAACTTTTCATTTCCCCAAAAGGTTCTTACATAATTTATTATTAAACCCCTGTACCGTGATTCGAAGCATATAAACAATATGAGAATGTCGTACTCTTTGCCTCTCTTTCTTTCCTGTTTGTCGAGTGTATGTAGCTGTCTCTGTCGCACACCTTCCCTCCACTTGGCCAGGCCGCAACGGCGCTGAGCGCGGTTGGCTTCGTCAAAACATGTGCGATTCGTATATACTGGAGTTACACGATAACGAAAGTATTTGTCATGATTGTGATACCGGGAACATCACGGAAATAAACAAAAATGATTTTACGATAGATGTGGGTACTTCGCTTAAGGACAGCGCAATGCCCAAAGCGAGTGCCAGTCACATCAACACATTAAATCGACTGCAAAGATTTAAAACACCGGAGTGGAATGAGATTCGGTTTGCTGAGGTGCAAAAACAATATACTAGCACGCCGGGTTACACCCAGCTTGAATGTTACGATGAGATCGCATCTCTCGATATCGCCACTGACCTATCCTACTCTGAGAGGTCCTATGCCGCACTAACAATGGAGATTGTAAAACAACAGAAAGCTTTTCAAGAAGTTTTTGTAACTTGTTATCGTGGGCGCGCAGCCCTGAGAATCTTACGCATGATAAACTTTGCGAGAAGGTCAATGATATCTTCACAAAAGGTAAGTATTCTAAGGTTTCAAATGATATTCTGCAGTTGGCATGCGGGCGTCGTGCTGATCTAATAGAACAAAGGAGAGCCAGAATCCTATCCTACGTTAAGGACGCTTTAGTGAAAACCGTGTTAAGGACGATACCCCCCTCGTGTAGCAACCTGTTTGCCACAGAGCAGCTTACGACTGCTCTAGAAAAAGTTGGCAGTGTTAGGAAAACTTTCTGGCCAAAACAACCTAACAAAATGGCTGCGCAAGCTCAACATGCCAGTAAACCACGGCCTACGTAAGGCTGTGCCCATCATAGTAATCCACCTGCGCAAGGTGATAGTTACAAGGGGCCTAGATCTCACTCATGTTGTCACGAACATAAACCAAGCTCCGCGCAGGGGCATGTCAATCACGGTCACGGCTCAAACTACCCCCGACCCACAACTCACACTAACGATCGTGGTAATTTTCGTGGTAGAAGAGGAGGTCGCAAAGAGGCAAACGTAATAGGTCACCTTCCTATCATGAGTCACATCATAAACGGCGCAAATATTGACTCGAGGCCATTCAGAGCTGGACAACTGTAGCACTTCATAAACAGGTGGGAGGAGCTCGGAGCACCAAAGCACATCATAAACATGATCTCAAGTTATCGCATCCCGTTTGTAGCAAAACCACCGCTAATACGTCCCACGCACCTGACCAGCTCGCCTTATCAAACTCCTATATCCCTAGAAATGACGTCAATTATAAGCCAAATGGAATCGGAAAACATTCTGGAGGTTGCGCAAACCGGTCCATGCTATTTATCCAAGATGTTCCTAAGACCGAAAGGAGACGGCTCTTGGAGCCCGTTTTTAATCTAAAGAGGCTAAACGATTATGTTTACACTCCAAAATTTCGTCTCATATCAGTGAACAAAGTCCCCGATTTCCTTCAAAACCAGGACTGGCTAGTGAAAATAGATATTTCCCAGGCATATTTCCACATCCCTGTAAGTCAAACTCACAGAAAGTTTCTTACCCTCATTTACGACCAAAAAGTAATGCAAATGACATGTTTACCTTTCGGACTGAGCTCAGCACCAAGCGCATTCGCCTCCATAACCTCATGGATAGCCCAAATCTTGAGGAATAAAGGTCTTCGGGTCATAGTGTACTTGGACGATTTCTTATTAGCGCATCAGAATCGTTCAGTACTAATAAATCAAGTACGATATGCGACTTACCTCCTGCACCACTTAGGTTGGCAGGTAAACATGAGCAAATCAGTCGTCGATCCTCAACAAGAGATCGAGTATCTAGGCATAACCTGGGATGCTTGGAACAACATAAAAAGGTTACCAGAAAAGAAGACTGCAAACATAATGCAGGTCATTCAAAGAGTTCTGAAATACCAAAAAATGAGCAATGCAGAAGGGCTATCCATTGTAGGCCTCCTGAATTTTGGAAGCTTTGCTGTTCCACGAGGTCGTCTGCACATACGCCATCTGCAGAAACACATCCTTACATTACCAGAAAACGACAGCAAATATCCCCTGACTCCCAATGTGGCATCAGAGCTACAATGGTGGTTAAAGAACTGCAAAAATCCGTCGAAAATACATGCCAACTCACCGACCTGCTTTCTAACAACCGATGCAGCAGGGATAGCTTAGGAGGCTCGTCTCAACAATCTAGAGATGTCAGGAATGTAGTTCCCTCAGGAGAAAAACCTCCACAGCAATCACAAAGAGCTACTAGCCGTGTGGAAAGTCTTGAAGCTAAAGGGTCGCGATCTTTTGAACCAGACCGTTCTCTTACAATCCGACAACAGATCGGTCTCGCGTACCTACGGAACGAAGACAGCACGAAATCGCAAGCTCTCATGAATCTGACCTACAGAGTGTATCAATTACTGGACAGTCACAATATAAGTCTCCTCACTCATCACATACCAGGAATATACAACAGCGAAGCCGATCACCTGTCACGAAAAATGATCTCGCCGGAGTGGCATCTGCTACCGGAAGTGACCAAAATAGTTTTCGCAAAATGGGGAGTACCAACCATCGATCTGTTTGCCTCACAGCTGGCGCACGTTGTGAAACCGTATTGCACCCTCGACGTGAAAGACAGAGAAGCGTATCTTCACGACGCGTTTGCCCACAAATGGGACTTTCGTCTCGTATGGGTATTCCCGCCACCATGCCTGATCCCCAGAGTGCTGAATCATCTGAAAGAAGCCAAAGGCGTTTACCTGATAGTAACTCCGAGATGGCATCGTGTGTTTTGGAGGCCGGATATAAAGAGTCGAGCCTTAGACCCACCCTTCACGATTCGAGATCCGCAGAAAGTCCTGATCCTCGACCTCGGCCCCTTCCCAGGGCCAAGGAAATGACACTAGAGATATGGAGATGTGGGGGTGGTCAGCGGAACTAGTAGGATGGACAAGCGAACAACTTAACTTCCTAAAAAGTTTATGGAGGCCCTCTACGTTACGTACTTGCAAACCTGCATGGACAAGATGGGTCACGTGGGCCAACAAAAACAACATCAGTGCCTACAATCCTACAGGACCAGAACTGGCTCGTTTTCTAATAGACCTCCATATGACTGAAAAGCTTGCCTATAATACAATCCTGCTGCATAAATCAGTGGTAGTTACTATGTGTGGTTCAAATTCAGCTAAACTTACTGAAAATAACGCTGTGAAACATGCTTTGAAGGCCATTGCGTTACAACACCCAAAGATAATGAAACCACCAATTTGGGACACTGACGTTGTGGTTAAATATCTCAAGAAAGCCAATATCAACACTTCAAGCCATTATGAAACCTCAAAGCACCTTTCTACACTAATGCTGCTATGTGCTGGTAGAAGAGTACATGATTTAACACTCCTGCATATAGATTTAGAACATTGCACACTCAGTAATAATGATGTTATATTCTGGCCAGAGTTTGGATCTAAAACCGATTCAGCTACATATCGGCAATCTGGTTGGAAATTTTTAGCAAATCATGAAGACAAGCATTTGGATCCTGTATTTTGGATAAACAAACTGATTTCGTTATCAGCCGAAAGAAGAAAGCTGGCCAAAGTAACTAATTTGTTCCTTTCTACTTGCGGAAAACGAAAAGCTGCGTCTAGAACTGTTATAGCTCGTTGGATCAAATCACTGCTCATAACAGCAGGCGTATCAGCTACTTCTGGGAGTATTCGAGCTGCAGTGGCCTCAAAGAATTGGATCAACAATTTGCCAATAGACGAGATACTCAGTCGAGGAAATTGGAGGGCTGGCAATACCTTTTCCAGATTCTATAGACGCCAGGTGATGTCATCACAACCTAATCCAATCAATAGGTTGTTTGATTCAGTGATCTAAACATAAAGCTACAATTATTTGCATTGATTTGTATAAATCTCAATTTTTTGTTATTAACCAAACATGTTAATCACTACAGTTTGATTTTGTTTGTATTAACTATTGTCATGGAAGAATAAATGACGGATATTTTGTCCTAATCTTAGGGATAAGTTGAATAAATGAAAGTCAAATTCATGAAATTATTAATTATTTTATTATTATACTGTTACCTGTTTTTTCCTTACTACAACACTTCATAGGCAGGTATATCTTTTAAAATAGGTATTTTGATGAGTCGCACACTAGTAATATCTTTATAAATTGCACCTAGTCAGTATTCACTACTAGTCTACTACTACTCAGTCTGTTGATAGCAATACAACTACACTACATCAAATAATTTGGAATCACATAGAAGTACACACACTATGTACTCATACACGTATTCTGAAATTCACATTGGCGTCTTCCACTGGCCAGGCGATAATAAACACTTCTCATATTGTTTATATGCTTCGAATCACGGTAGAGGGATTTAATGAACGTGTTTTACCTACCAATAAAACACATATTAAACCACTTACAGTACGCGCCACGAGTCATGAAAGAAAATGGCATCGACTGCACATGTATATTCGACGGCTTGACCTCTGTGACCTCACAGTAATAAGTTGGTACAGATGTAACAAAATGTATAGTTATTTGTATTATTTTATATTAAATTAAAAATTAAACTTATATTATTAAATGTTCTAATTTGTAGACTTATTATTATAATAATCGGGGAACAACATTTCTCGCAGGTCTCAACTTATCGTGCGCGTGTAGAAAATGATATTCAATATAAATTCGCTGTGTATAGGATAGAAATGATTCTAACAAAAAAAAATGTACACATACACTTGAAATAAAAGTTAATCAGTGTCACTGTCACTCAACGGCATTACACGTTACATTGGTGGAAACTGCAGTTTGCTTGGGCTAGCAGCTTGATGGATCTCCAGAACTTGGGCCTGGGAACAACTCATCCTCTTCGGCAAAATCTTCCTGATCAGAATCACTGTCGTCGCTATCTGAGTCTTGTCCCACCCGTATTATTAATTCGTCCGTCATGTGGTCGACTATATGGTCGCTTTTGATATATTTTTCTTCAATCGACTTTACTTCATTGCAGAGGTTCTGCCAATCATTAGCCCCCATTGCCTCTACCTTTTCTTTTATCAAATCTGTTACGCTATTAAACGCGTCCATCTACTCATCCACTCTACGTTTTTACTACTAACGGAACCCTTAATTGCAGCCGAAGCCATCTCAATAAGATTGAGATCAGGATGGTACGGTGGCAAGCGGAGAACTTCGTGGTTATGTTCGCCTAGTATTCTATCAATACTATTTTTTTTGTGTGTCTCTTTATTTAATTTTACTAACTCATACAACTGAGGCATTATACATTTCAGGCCTAAATGATATGCCTTTGCTTGTCAGTCAAGCTTGCATTTCTGATTTCCTGCTATTGGAATTTGGTGCAGAATCGTATTCTTTATTATGGTAGGATGCATTGTCAACTACCACGACGGACCTTGGTGGGAGGTTAGGTATTCGTTGTGCTTTTAACCACTTTTCATAATTTTCATAGTTCATATCGTCGTGGTAGTCACCAGCTTTTGTGCCGGACTTAAAAACTAGTAGACAGTTTGGTACAAAACCAGCCTCAGAACTTGCATGCACAATAACCACACGGTGACCCTTTGAAATGGGTTTTTTTAAACCTTTTGTTGACCCATCAGACCAGGATTTTGCTGTAGCGTGGGAGGGATGGACATATGCTTGATCCGTGTATATTATAGGTCTATTTTCTTGTCTATACTTTCTTATTTTTTCTAGATAATTTATACGTAACAATCTTATCTTGAATTTTTCAATAAGGACTTTTCTGTTGTTTTCTGTGGCTTTCCAACTAAAACTCATATTTTTAATTATGCGACGTAGACTTGTCTCCGATGCTCGAAAATGTATGTCATTTTGTAATTTTGATAAAAGTTTTTTAACTGTGGGAATCTCATTATTTGTTACGTGAAAATTGTGAATAGCTCGCTTTTTATTTTTTTATTTTTCACTTCGTTTTTTCCCGGGAGTTCTAAAAACCGTTAGTAAATCTGATTGGTTAGCTTGCTTTACTGTCCTGTATATAGTAGATTTAGAAACTTTGTAGCTTCAGCTACCTCTGCCATCAACTGAACGTAATTCAGTCCACTGAATTTATTTTTCATAAAGCAAATAAACATCATACACCATTTTTCTCGCTTGTCTATTAAGAGTACGTTTATATTTTTTACTCATTGGCGGAGACATTGTAGATACTAATAAAAATCACTTCTTTCAAAATAACACTAAAAACACTATTATATATAACCTCTTTACAACACTGTTTACAAAAACACTAAGTTCAAATATATCTAACACTATGTACACTTACAATACCTTTTAATTATTTTTAATATAAACACATAAAATTGTCGTTCTAAACAAATAATTGTATGTATATGTATTGTCCGATTAATGAAATTAAGTGACACTTGTGTTATCGCTGGTACCCAAGGCGAGCGCGGGTCGAGAGAGGCAAGGAATCACTGCACGTCGCTCGTTGCCATGGTTACTCGTCTCGCCCCTCACCCCTACCTCAACTGACACCTATTTATCGTCGTCTGCGCACTTTCATGACTTGTGGAGCGTACTGTACCTGATTCGAAGCATAGTTAAATTGCTGCCTGGCATAAACAAATGAGCGCAATGACGAAGCCAACCGCGCGCAGCGCCGTTGCGGCCTGGCCAAGTGGAGGGAAGGTGTGCGACAGAGACAGCTACATACACTCGACAAACAGGAAAGAAAGAGAGGCAAAGAGTACGACATTCTCATATTGTTTAAATGCTTCGAATCAGGTAAGTGGTTTAATATGTTTTATTGGTAGGTAAAACAAGTTCATTATTATCTGAGTCTGCCTCGATCCGCATCAATCCGGATAGACAGAATAGGGAAAAAGCCCCCAATCTGGACACCCTGTCTGGTCAACAGATTTGGTCGGCTGACTCAGCAGATTTGATCTTTCGAGGTCCGGCAGACCAAATCTGAACGTGTGTTAGCGCTTTACCTTATCGAAGAAGACCGGTTATTTATATACTGATATCTATCAGATAGTTTTTTGAGAAAATTGACGATTATAATTCACAATTGTTTTACTTGTACTCGTATATTGACAAATTTCAAAATAATTATTAGATTTTATTACGGTACAATGCTTTGTGCGAACATTGCATTAGTCAAAATATGTAATAGGTAGCGGGTTATAACAACGAAATAATAGTGTGAACAATTCATTTATAAGATTTAATATCCTATATTTATTTTTTAAGGTGGGAAATAATTATACGACCCACCCGATATAAAAAGTGGTAAGTTATCTAGCAACATTTTTCTAGTCTTATCGGTTTCCCAGTTGTTTACATATACATAAATTGGTTTGAAGTCTGGTCGTTCTTCGAGTCGGGTGTAAGCGGCCCCACCAATATCTTCGGGGCCCAAGGAATCTCACCTGTTAGCGCTGATTAATGCACGAGGGCTTATGGGGTTGGCAGGTCAGACTACAGTCACTCCCAACCAACTCCCAAAAATGCCGAAAATCAAAAGTCAAACGATAGCTGCTCCTAGCATCCAAAAAAGTGGACTCGAAGCTATAAATTGAGGTAGAATTTGAAAGCAATCGGGAAGATTTCCTGGGCATAAAAGTTTGTCGAAAGATCATTCGTAAAACGTATATAGAAAGCTGTATTGGGCTGGCTTCACGGAAGCTAGGGGTAGGGACTAGATTCGTCCATGCGTGGAATATTGCTCTCATTTTAGGGATGAGTCCGTGAGGTACCGAGGCCGCGAGGTAACAAGCAGTGGCGGCTGTAGGTACCTTAAGTGCGCTCGTGCGCTGAACCACCAAATCAAAAGATTTAAAAATATTACTTCATCTTTATTTTTAAATTACTTTTTTATAATAATTTTTAAACATACATAATAAGTAATAAAATGTCCAATTATTATAAAACAATTTAAGCGCTTTGCTATAGTATTCAGATTTATTTTCCCTGTGAAGTAAAATTCCCGTGCGCTCCGCCGAGTGCACGAGAATCGCTAATAGAACTTGTATGAGACGAGATCAAAATATGCCTGACGCGTGAAACAAAACATAGTTCATAGAAATGTACCGAGTAATGAGCGCGTTCTCGTGCGTCGCACCTGCGAAGCGAAGATTGGCGAAGATTACCGAGAGCATTCGAATACTCGTAATTGACGAACTATGCTTGTGTTATGATGCGTTAGTTATTATTTGTGTAGACTTGTAGCACCTAAGTAATTGTCTTTTTATTTTCGTTTTGGTTTTATTCTTTACTGTGTCATACATACATAAAATTTGATTTATACTAAAGATAATAATAAAACATGTCAAAATAACAAATTTATACAAACATTACCCGAAAGGAGTCCTGAAGGTTATATTTCGAATCAGAAAAATGTCATCGCATTGATTTAAACTAACTAACTAACTAAGCATCTTCACGCTGTATCCCTGACGGGGTAGACAGAGAGGACAGATCGATCGGCATTGATTTAATTTAATGTTTAAAAAGTGATAAACAATTAACATACTACTTTATGTAGGTAAATTATTGTTTTGTTGCAATTTCCAATCATACTAAGTGAGCAAGTAAAGTGCACCACCAGTTCGATAATACAGCAGCCGCCACTGGTAACAAGAAACCTTGAACCGTTGACGCAGCGTAGAACAATAGCTTCCTTGGCTGAAATTTACAGTACCTATCAACCCCAACGAGTTGCTGAAGAGTTTTTCAAACTTATTACGAACTACGGTTTTACACATGTGTGATTTCGGGATAGCCCGACAAGTTTCGTACCTAACAGAGGTCCTTTTTCAAGAGGAGCGTCAAACTACGTCGGACTTCCGGGTCTTCCTAATCGGGCTATCCCGAAATTCACACGTGAGTACAACCGTAGTTTGTAATAATGAACAACGCTCACGAAAGTTATTACTCTTCAAACTTATCCAATCCTCTCATTTTCGATCCCTAACAAAGCGTGCCGGGCAGAGGTGCCACTCTCAGAGGGGAGATTTTCACCAGAACTGAGCGATTCAGAAGATGTTTCTCTATCGAACAATAGAAATTTTAAATGTCCTGTCAGCGCACGTGTTTTTCTTCTCTTATGACCTGCTCTTCAAGCGAAGCGTGAAGAGGTACATCATTAGGCCGCCAACTTGAGGGCCACTGTCTTGTGACCTTCAATTCGCTAGGTTTCGCCATGGCTTTCTATCAGGCGGACAGCAATTTGGCGAGCTAACTAATAGAATACGACATGATTAAGAAAACTAATAGTTTGAGGTTTAATTTTTATTGACTGCTAGGAGTACCTAGTAATAGCTTATACTCCGGCATTATTGGGACCGACTATAGTCTGACTATCTCATTCGTTGGTCAGCAAACACCCGTGAGTTTTGATTTTTTTTTTAATTTATTGGTAACCAATATTTACAAGGTAAGACGAAGTGTTTATTAAGCCTGTTGTTTGATCAGTTTTACGTCATTTAAAAGCTCTCAAATCGCTAAAAGTTATAATTGTCAAGAGATTTTTTAATTACTTAAATTTTATAATTTCACAATGTACAGGCTTCTTTGTCATTAAGGGAAAATGCACACCGCAAGGATATAATAAGTATGCTTGCCCAAACCCTTTACCTACACTATATTGCTGATTTACCTGATAAAGGAGCTGCTACATAATCTAATTCTATTAAATTATTAAATATTAATTTCATTTAATTTAAAATGATATGTATTTAAAAAATAATAAAATTAATAAATATCAACTTAACTTAACTTAATATTAACATTAAATATAACCTTAAAAATATGATTTTTTAACCTTAAATATAACCTTGAAAATATGATTGACTGCCTCTGTAGCGCGGTGGGAGTGCATCCGACTGCTACGCAAGAGGTCGTGGGTTCGATTCTCACCCAGGATAAAACTTTGTGTGATGAGCACGATTGTTTATTCTGTGTCTGGGTGTTATTTATCTATAATATGTATGTATTTAGAAATATATAAGTATGTTTATCAGTTATCTAGATCCCATAACACAAGCTAATATTAGCTTACTTTGGGCTAGATGACGCTGTGTGACAAGTGTCCCACAATATTTATTTATTTATTTATTTATTTATGATACATAGCTAAAATATATTATTAAAAGAGGTTTCATTTAATATTTTAATACACTTTTCTAAGTCATATTGTGGGTGTATTCCATAAATATGATAAATAGGTACAACTTGTGATAAAAACAAAATGTGTGTGTTCCAGAGTACACAGGTAAGAAGTGAAACTTCTTTACGACATTTTTACAGCTCTAAAATGTCTCTCATACATCGATAAAGAAGTTTCACTTATGATAAATAAGTTTCACTTCAAAATAACTTGGTGCGTTACAAAAAAACGTGACGTTTTTTACAGCTATAAAATTTCTCTCAACTTTGATAAAGAAGAATCACTTCAATATTCAATTTTATAAAAGTATCAAAAATAAGCGTTATGTCAAGTTGAAGGCCTTATGGGCGGCAATGGGCTCACCACTTATTACGTGGGACAGGAATACAAATGGTGAAAAGTGGGCATAATATGCCTCTGCCACCACTTCAGGGATAAAGCGTGATAGAAAAATATAAAAAATACTTAGGGTCTGTTTCACAATGTCTGAGTAAAGTAATGTCTGAGTAATATGATTCTGTTAAGTTGTGGTGAAAACATCGCGGAATTAGATGAATTTATTTCGAGACTACAGGACTTTAATTGGTCATGCTAATTAGTGTCTAGCACATAAGACCTTTTAGCCTTTTTGTTACCACCTCACCAAAAAGGCAACGGGTTCAAAAATTTTTCCAAATTTAACATCTAAAATAGACACATTTTATTAAATTTATTCGGCCCTTTAGACCCACCCCAGTTCCGTGCTTCGGAAGGCACGTTAAGCCGTTGGTCCCGGTTGCCAATAAAATGGCAGTCGTTAAGCCAAGTTGGAGGCCCTATGGGCGGCTTAAAAAATTTCAACAGCGGGTCGATGCAGCCTGCGCCTGTCCATTTCAACACGGCAATGGGCTCACCACCTTTTACGTGGGACAGAAAAACGCCCACGTTTCACCGTATGAAACGTGGGCGTTAAATATGCCTCTGCCTACCCCTTCGGGGATAAAGGCGTGACAATATGTATGTATGTACCTTAAATATATTATTTTGATCTATAATATATTATTTATCAAAGTCGCTACGAGAACACACGAATGACAACTGACGAGCCCAGGAAGGAAATCGGGGTAGGTACTGTTACTTATTGTTGTTACTCTTACCTATCGGCATTCAAAAGATTAATATTAAATTCATATCACTTGATAGACACGTTCTACAGATAGCCGCGTGAGAGACACGCACGTGCTCGGCGTAGCAGTAATTTATCAAGCACCGAGTGACACTTTTGATAGGCAAAGGCTTTCCAAAGTTTTTGTGATAAAATAAATCAATGTGACATAGTGGGCCTGGCAAGCTTTCCACTGCCCTAGAATAGAAAAAAAATTATTGCTCATGAATATAAAACACTCATATAAAGAGAATAGAAAAGAAAATATTAAACTTAATGTTAATTATAATATGCCACTAACCGACCCCCACGGCTTCACCCGTGACATACTTCGAACCCCCGTCGCACCCATTCAATCCCGACGCTTATTAATTTTACAAAAATGTAAGAACATTTTACCAATTTGATGACATTTATGATTACTGATCGGCTCTATCAATATTCATCAATCAAATCAGTATTTTTTAATTCGAACCAGTAGTTCCAAGATTAGCGCGTTCAACTAAACAAACAAACATATAAACCAACTCTTCAGCTTTATATATTTGTAAACATACATATACATATTCTCACGCCTTTATCCTCGAAGGGGTAGGCAGAGGCATACTGTACGCCTACATTTCACTTATTCATTCATCATCATCATAACTACATATTATAAAACAAAGTCGTTTCTCGCTGTCTGTCCCTATGTATGCTTAGATCTTTAAAACTACGTAACGAATTTTGATGTAGTTTTTTTAAATAAATAGAGTGATTCTTATAGATGGTTTTTATGTATATTTTGTTAAGTTTTTGTATACATTAACTTAATTATAACTATATATGTTGGCGGTGTCGGAAAAAATGAGCCGTCTTAGAGCTTTTAACGAAAACGCTGCCTAAACCCTTTGAGATATAACAAAATAATGTATCGTGGAATTGTGTATCTAATATAGGTCTACAAAAAAGTCCGCGACGGTATATGTCTATCTCTAAAGGATACCGTACTATATCCATTTTAATACTTGAAAAAAACAGCAATAATAAAGCGGTAATTTAAAGGCTATTTACACAAATACATTATGAATCCTTATCATTTTTAATATGTTAATTGGTTTCAGCAGTTTATAAAGATTATTTTGTCACTTGACACTTTGCAAATTAAATGAATATCTTAGGCGATATGGCAATATCAAAAAAATGCGCAAAGATCAATTTCGTGTAACAAAAATTTTACCGAGCCGTGCGGGCGCGGGCGTTTTACTTGAGAGCGGAGAAGTAATCATTCTCACGCTGGAGACCATGGTGAGAGCCATGATCTCCAGCGGGAGCAAGTGGGACGCAGCAAGTCATGCTCGCAAAAGAGGCAGCGGAGAAAGAGCGAGAAAGAACTCTCCCTTCCGAGTTCCGCAGTCTGCGACGAGGGCGCCGCAGACTTGTCTTCGCCCAAGACTACCGGCCTCCGTAACCGGGGGCCTGAGTACGGTGGGCGGGCTGCTCGCCGTGCTTACAGAAGCAGGCCAGGGAAGGTGTGTTAGCAATAAATAATTTTATTTCCGTTTAAATTGTACTTAGATACTATTTATTTTTCGTGTACCTACTTCAACTTTTGTCTATACTTCTATACCTAAGTACTATCTACGAGTTTATGTACTATTATTATGGAGTACTACTTCTCTGGACCTACTGGACCGATTTAAAAAAAAATGTAAGTAACATAGGCAATGCGTCATTATGTTTTCACTCAAGGGTGAATCATTAATAATAAAAACGTCACAAAAATAGCCTTCCTTTTCCCATCGGTATATTTAAGGTATACCTACATACCCCTCGGTATACATTAAGGTTGTGAAACGAGCCTCATGCCTCTATTTTCAAAATTATCTACACCATAGGGTTCTTGATAAGAGGCCATAGTGGAGGCGTCAGTGGAACATCTATCATCTCCGTGTTGCAAACGTCCATAGGTACCCACTTTTAATCATAGACCGACAACACTTCTTAGTTTTTTTTTTCTTAATTGTATTTAACTAGCTGACCTGCCCGGCTTCGCCCGTGACTTACTTCGAACCCCGTGGCTCCCATTAAATCTCGTCGTTTATTAATTTCACGATAATGTATGAACATTTTCCAAATTACTTGATTACTTCTCCGCTCTCAAGTAATACGCCCGCGCCCGCACGGCACGGTAAATTTTTTGTTACACGAAATTGATTTCTTTGTGCATTTTTTTGATATTACCATATTGCCTAAGATATTCATGTAATTTGCAAAGTATCAAGGACAAAATAATCTTTATAAACTGCTGAAACCAACTAACATATTAAAAATGATAAGGATTCATAATGTATTTGTGTAAATAGCCTTTAAATTACCGCTTCATTATTGCTGTTTTTTCAAGTATTCAAATGGATATAGTACGGTATCCTTTATGGTCTCTAAAGGATACCTAAATTAGAGATAGAAATATACCGTCGCGGACATTTTTGTAGACCTATATTAGATACACAATTCCACGATACATTATTTTGTTATATCTCAAAGGGTTTAGGCAGCGTTTTCGTTAAAAGCTCCCATACGGCTCATTATTCCGACACCGCCAACATATATAGTTATAATTAAGTTAATGTATACAAAAACTTAACAAAATATACATAAAAACCTTCTATAAGAATCACTCTATTTATTTAAAAAAACTACATCGATCGATTCGTTACGTAGTTTTAAAGATCTAAGCATACATAGGGACAGACAGCGAGAAACGACTTTGTTTTATAATATGTAGTTATGATGATGATGAATGAATAAGTGAAATGTAGGAGTACAGTATGCCTCTGCCTACCCCTTCGAGGATAAAGGCGTGAGAATATGTATATGTATGTATACAAATATATAAAGCTGAAGAGTTGGTTTATATGTTTGTTTGTTTAGTTGAACGCGCTAATCTAGGAACTACTGGTTCGAATTAAAAAATACTGATTTGATTGATGAATATTGATAGAGCCGATCAGTAATCATAAATGTCATCAAATTGGTAAAATGTTTTTACATTTTTGTAAAATTAATAAGCGTCGGGATTGATTGGGTGCGACGGGGGTTCGAAGTATGTCACGGGTGAAGCCGCGGGCGACGCCCCCTTAGTGAAAATATATACGGTATTAACATGAAAAAAAAAATATTTTATTTTTTCGGTCTGTCTATTTGTTCTGGCTAATCTCTAAAACGGTTAGACCGACTTTAATGGGACTTCCACTGACAGATAGCTGATATGATAAGGAGTATTTAACTAAGGCTAAATATCATCCATGAATTTCCACGGGAAAGGGGTACTAGGGTACGCGAGTGACACAGCAGGTTGTCAGAAAAATATTAAAAATGTTAAAAGTTACTCGAGAAATAGTAACTGACAATTTTGCTTGGTTTTATTTATCTATCACGCCTTAACCCCGAAGGGGTGGCAGAGGCATATTATATGCCCACTTTTCACCAAGTGTATTCCTGTTCCACGTAATAGGTAGTGAGCCCATTGCAGTGTTGAAATAGACAGACGCAGGTTGCGGCTACCTGCTGTTGAAATTTTTAAAGCCGCACATTTGGCCTTTTAACTTGACTGCCATGTTACTGGCAACCAGGACCAACAGGCACGGACACGCTTGTGCTATGATCCGTGACTAGTCATAGCGAAAGTTGCTTAACGCAGTGATCGTTTACAGAGCACCGAGTCCGCGGGACCACAAGAGCTTCTTGCCTTGTAGGTAGCCGAAAAAAAAATAGAAGTCGAATGTTCAATTACTACAATCACTAAAACTAGCACTAAATAACATTGAAAATATACGAGTAAATGGGGACTAGAATGGAACCACACTCCCCCCCTGCCCTCCTACCAAATATCGAAAAAAAAAAAAAAGTTTAAAGCCCTCTCCGTCGGTCCAGACTAAACTGTACTAATCGATTTGAATGCGTTTATTTTTACGATGAGATTGTAACAATTTTGAAGCAGATCTTCAACGATTAAGTCAAAATTTTGTATGTACACGTCAAATTTGTATGACAATGCATGGTATGCTGCGCCACCGAGGCAGACAAATGAAAATGTTTGCTGATAAGAACTCGAAAAATTAAGTGATGTTACTCGAAATCTTGGAATTGATAGATTTGAATCTTATATTAAGTATTTAAATTCGAAAACGGTTAATACGTCCCCACATTGGTTGAAAAAAGCTTCTTTTTTTCAAACAAATTATCATCAACAAATTAAATTTTCGCCTATTGGATAATAATTAATCTAATAGTTATCTCCCTTCCTCTCCTTTCCGTACTCGAACAACACGGGCGGTGCAGAGATGTCATCCTTACACTGTGGATACAATTGTGCCCAGAACCGAAAGATTCCGCAGGTCTTTCTTGTGTCGCACCATAAAAGCATGGAACTCTCTGCCAGCGCACGTGTTTACCTCCTCTTACAATTCTGGGTCCTTTAAGAGAAGCGT
Organism: Thumatha senex; assembly: GCA_948477245.1. NCBI lineage: Eukaryota > Metazoa > Arthropoda > Insecta > Lepidoptera > Erebidae > Thumatha > Thumatha senex. Next base: position 21,682,055 of record OX419739.1, on the reverse strand, counting down.
GAAAAGGCATATTTCTGGGCCGATGAGATGAAGATGAGACGAGATGAAGGTCGCTATCGGAGTCCCACCGGCTGGGATAGCGGCCCTCAGTAACGGATCGTCGTCTTCGCTTTCCATCAGGCAGGCGGCGCCATTTTGATGTGTAAAACATTAATAAAAAAAAATATCTAAAACAAGAAATGTAAGTTTCGAATTTTGAAAGTAAGTTATTGATCTATACCTGATGTAGAATTGAAACCCGTATATTTTCTATCAAACACGCCACTATCTACTCCACTAGTTTACTCTTACCAATACAAACGCATTCTTCTATCGAGTACATAGCCTACAATAGCTATTGTTTACTTTGCCCTACAAAATAAAATGTCTAGTCATAGTTTACATTTTGTTTTCTTTCTGTTAGAAAAACTCATTTCATTTATTCCACTACAAGTAAATGCCGTAGGTAGGTTTCTCTTGAGATTTATCTACAGATCCAAAATCGTTTTGCAATTCGCGATATTTATAGGAACTTTTCAGTAAGTTGTTCGTAAGTACTCTATGCGTTGATAGCGTTTTTAGTATCATATTATACATTGTGCTGACCCCGTCTTGCAATAGGTTATGTACAAGAAGTTTTGTTCGTTGCATAAATCTACATCTGACACAATACTACCTACAGTCTGTGATATTTGCATCTTTGATTTTTCATTCTAAATTAAAATTTATCTTTCACACCTTAATCCCCGAACTGGTGGCAGAGGCATACTATACGCAAACATTTCACCATATAAGCATTTATGTCTCAAAGTTTGGTACTTGATTAAAGTTTTTAGAGAAAAAGTATGAGACGAGAGGGTCTGAGTGGTTGGTCGTAGTGTGGCGGCGGCGCGGCGCAGTGCGGCGCTATCGAGCGGCCGGGTGGAGGGCAGCCGGGAGCGCGCGGCAGTGTGCTCGGAGCCCCCGGAGCGCGGCATGGGTGGCGCGCTGCTGCTCGCGCTGCTGGCCGCGGCGCGAGCCGAGCCCAACACCACCGACCCGCTCGACGTCATCGGCCCCTCGCCGTCTCCCACACCGACCGAGGAACCAAAAACCCCGCTGTTCCCTACGGACCTGTTCACCGAGGAACAGCGGCGGTCGGGCGCGGTGATCTTCCACATCATGGGCATGGGCTACATGTTCGTCGCGCTCGCGGTCGTCTGCGACGAGTTCTTCGTCCCCTCGCTCGACGCCATCATCGAGAGGCTCGCCATCCGCGACGACGTCGCCGGGGCCACTTTCATGGCGGCAGGGGGCTCCGCGCCGGAGCTGTTCACCTCGATCATTGGTGTTTTCGTTTCGTTCGACGACGTGGGTATCGGGACGATCGTGGGGTCCGCGGTGTTCAACATATTGTTTGTGATCGGTGCGTGCGCGCTGTTCTCTCGCACCACCCTGACTCTTACGTGGTGGCCGTTGTTTCGAGACTGTACCTTTTACTCGATCAGCTTGTTGGTGTTGATATACTGTTTCCGGGACAATCACATTTACTGGCAGGAGGCGCTGGTGCTCTTCTCGCTGTATGGCGCGTACGTGATGTTCATGCGGTGGAACCAGCAGGTGGAGCGCGCGCTCAAGAAGCTGATCTACAAGAATAAGGTGACGCGTGTGCGGAGTACTGATCAGCTGATGCCAACGGTGAGCTCGCCCGCACACACCCACCCGCATGCAGTGTCGGAGTAGATTTGGTTGGGTACCTACATTCTTCTAATGCCTTTAAACCTTAAAATTAAATTCACCTACACAAATCTGCTCCAATACTTAGTTTATGTTAATAATTTGATAGAGCCTGCGATGTGGTTGAATCTCCTAAACGTAGGTATAGCTCAGATACTGTCTCTTACCCTGATCACTAGTGGATCATACCTAAATATCGACTAAAACATTAACACTTAAAACGTTTTTTTTTTCAGTCAGGTACTTAATACTAATACATAATTATAAACTAAGATAGCATGGTAATGTCACCAATGAGACAGCGACCCAAAACTATATACGATTTTATATTAAACACGTGCACTAGACTTTGTACAAAATCGAGTGTGGGGGGAACAAGATTTAAATAATTCATTCATATAGGACCCCGAGCACTTATCGGCTCAATATTGCACTAAGGTTATGTAAATATTCAATGTAATAAAAGTAAAGTATATAATATATAAAAGTATAATTTAAGGTTTAAATATGCGTGCGTAGGGTACACTAAAATTACAAAATTTAACACAAACAAAAGTAAAAAAAAAAAAATAATAAGACAAATTAATTTGTTTTTTTTTTTAATAAGACAAGTAATTACGTCGACGTGGAATTACAGTGTTTCGAAAGTTAAATCTTCTCGAAAAAATTGCACAATAGTTTAGCAAACGAAAACTCAAAACTATATTGACAAAATACTCGTACGTACGTCATGAATATATAATTCGGTAGTAATAATTATATTATTATTGACTGCCTTGGTAACGTATGTGTATGCGACTGCCGCGATGAGGTCCCAGGTTCGATCCCCGGGTCGGAATAAATATTTCTATGATCCACAAATGTTTGTTTCGGCGTTTGGGTGCACAAACTTAAAGCTTAGTTTTGGCTAAATCTCGTAGCGCTGTGTGAAAAGTGTCCCAAAATATTTATTTCTTATGAAACTCTTTGTTAAGAAGTTTTTTATACACTGGTTATTTAATATATGTAATAGATTTTTGTAATACTCGAATTTTGAAATTAAAGAAAAATACGGGCTATACTCTGGGAGCACGGACAGAAGTGAAAACAAAATGAAAGTAAAAAAATATGCGTATCGCGCTAAAAGAAGTTTTCACATCAAAAATTTACCGAGATCGACGTTAATTATGATAAAGATTAAAAAAAATCTACACTGAAAGAGTCTTAATTAATTACACAATATAATTTAATAAGACCTGTTTAATAAGATGACCGGGATCAACGTTAGATGATGATGATGGTTATATTATTTAGTAGCAAGGTATTGAATCTACCAATTAACTATCAAAAAAAAATATCTAGACGCGTTCGCAGTCTGCTATATGTACATGCATATATATGCATGTACATATAGCATGTACATATAGCATTTATAGTTTGTGCATATGCACAAACTATAGCTGCGTCTCGTAACGGTGTGGCGAGTCCAGAGATTTCATCTCATCTAAAAATATGCGTACCGCGCTAAAAGAAGATTTCACTTCAAAAATATTCCGACATTCACACACCAATCAATTTGAACGATTATAACGTTGCATCTCATTGCAGACTAGACAGAAAAAGATTAGTATAACTGCTAATGGAATTCAAAATTATATCGAGAGTATTCGACTTCTAATTTCATCAGTCAATTATGCATGCTCGTGAAAATTTAATTAATGTCCGAAATCATTATTTTATATAGTAATATTTGACGGCTATTTTGATGATATTATACTTTACATATTATTATAATGGAAAGCTTTTAGAATGAAAAATTTAATTATCTTATCTATATTCAGTGTTTAATTTGAAATCGAGAGTATTTCAGAAATTACGCTATATCTTGTATGAACGAGTTCTTCTTTAAGCAGGGTATAATTCAGCAATTGACAATTTTTATCAATATATCCTTATGTCCGAGACTACCACGACTTTAAATGGTCGTGCTAATTAGTGTCTAGCACATAAGATCTTTTAGCCTTTTTGTTACCACCTCACTAAAAAGGCAACGGGTTCAAAATTTCTTCCAAATTTAACATCTAAAATAGACACATTTTATTAAGTTTATTCGGCCTTTTAGACCCACCCCAGTTCCGTGCTTCGGAAGGCACGTTAAGCCGTTGGTCCCGGTTGCCAATAAAATGGCAGTCGTTAAGCCAAGTTGAAGGCCTTACGGGCGGCTTAAAAAAATTTCAACAGCAGGTCGCCGCAGCCTGCGCCTGTCCATTTCAACACGGCAATGGGCTCACCACCTGTTACGTGGGACAAAAATGCACACGGTGAAATGTGGGCGTTTAATATACCTCTGCCTACCTCTTCGGGGATAAAGGCGTGACAATATGTATGTATGTATGTATATCCTTATGTACAGATTGAAAAATTTCAACACCGGGTTGACATAGCTAGTTTATTCATTTCTTTACTCCGTGGTCCATGTCCATTACAACTCGACAAGAGACTCGGCAGGGGGAGCATAACACCTCTGATGTTTCGAATACCCCATTTAGACTCTCGCGTGAGTCACGAGACGACCAGCGAGACGAACGGCGAGCTTGAATGAAAATGTATAAAAATATTTCGTTTACACTCGCGGCTCGTCTCGTAGCTCGCGCGGGAGTGTAAATTGGGTTTTTCTTTCTTTGTTCTTCCCACAGAATTCTTCTTTCTTCTTCCTTGGACTTCCTCGTCTTGAGCAATGCCAGAGTCAGGAAATTAGTTTTTTTTGCTATTTATATTTCGTTTTCAAGTCGAAAGTAAGAATCTCCTTCATTTAGAGGTCCCTTCTTGTTATAGCAGCGTATTTATGTATACCTAGGTGTGTTTGTTCAAAGTTCTACTCCAGTAAAGCGGTAACAACATTACTGGAGCTATATGTGTTTAACAACGTGTTGATTTGAATAATACAAAAACTCGAAAAATTTACAATACTTTTGCACATTGTCGAAGCTTTAATGTTTAAGAACACACTATTTTTACACATGAACTTTCGAAAATTCACTAGCTTAAAAAGTAATAATAATTAATTAATTATTTTTTTAAGCTAGCTTAATTCGTTGTTTCCGCCAAAATTCCACAGAGATTTTAACTAATATGTTTAATCTGATCTAAAAACTCCCCGCACCACAATAATGGAGTACTACTATTATATCATCCTTGTTATAATTCTAAATCTTTGATTTACATGATACGGCCGCCATTAATAGTCGTGTCGTACTCGTATCGTAACACACGCGAACTGTCAAAATGTGATCCGGTTATTTATAAATGTTTTCTAGAAAAGTTAACAAGATTTTGTCCTTGCCCATTAATGGAAGAGCGTTATTGAGGCAGTAGAATTTGCGCGACAATATGTAAAATAGCATTTCACTACAGTATATACTTACTATCTTTCATTATAGCACAATTACACGAATTTTATGTCTAACTACCATTTTTTACACATAAAACAAAGTTAATGCACTAGTTTTTACAAATAATTAGATTATTAATAGTGGTCGAATTTTTAGTGTATAATAAGATGATGGCTTCGTGCGTGACGTCATCTTTTGGGCACCATCTGAAAAACAGCTCAGCAGGTCATCACCAATGATATGCGGCACTATGCTGAGATGGTGATACTTTCAAAATCTGCACAACCATACAAAATGTTCACCTGTGTTTGGTAAAATAATTGTGTTTAATCTCTGTATTCTGTTGTGCGGATCTATGAATAAATCTTTTCCTTTCTTTCTAGATTTAGAAAATAATATACAGAAGCGCCGCCATTTACCAAGATCCCGCGCAAAAATCCGCCATTACTTGGTTGGGAGATCAGACGACAGTGGCTAAAAACCAAGCTATAGGTGCACCGAAATGAAAGTGAACTCCAGACTCTAATTCAAGTAGGCTTTGAAAGCAACTGAGAAAACGTTTAAGAAGAAGAAGAAATCGATTTTATCGGTACCGTGGTCTTGGGTAGATTTAGCAAAACGCCTTTGGGTTACCATTTTTCAATATGGATGAGATGGTTTTCCGACATTATTTATAAAAATAACTGCTTTTTTATTAGCATACGGTACCTTCCGTATGTTGAGTGGAATTTCGTTGTCACGCAGTTTTTATTTTTACTCTCTTATCTATATTATTGCTCCGCCCCTCGTACTTAAGTTTTAGCGCACCAGACTTGTGTTCGCTGTTTTTAAGTAGACGTACTGTTTTAATTTATGAAAAAAAATGTTGTGTACTGAGTTTAGACTGACGACCTTGTTACCAATGTCCTATTTTTTAAAATTTGTTTATAGTTGTCTTCGCCCATCTCGGGCAGGCAAAGGAAACTTAGTCCATACAGCCTAGTCTTCATTATTTATTATTTTCTTGTTATTTAGTTTAAGTCATGTCTAGTCGTTTGTCGATGTCAAGTCCTCAGTCCTAGGCCCTAGTCCGTGCCCCAATGAGGCAGTGGATCCCTTATTGCAGTTCTCTATGGAAATTTGGCACCAACACAAACAACACCGCTATTCATTGAAATATATCACTTTACTTCACTAATGCACTTTTCCGAACTCTTTATGTATAATATTCCACCATTATTAAACACAAAAACCCGAATTTTACACTAGTTTTGGAAAATAATATACGACAAACGTTCGTCATTGTTAATGTTCGCGCCAAAAGTCCCCACTTTTTTTTTAAATCAATGTTGTTGTTGTTGATCGTTATCTTCGCCCATCTTGGGCAGGCAAAGGAAACTTGGTCCAAACAGCCTAGTCTTCAATATTTGTATTTTCTTGGTATTTAGTCATGTCTAGCCCTTTGTCGATGTCAAGCCCTCAGTCCTAGGTCCTGGTCCTTGCCCCAATAAGGCAGTGGATCCCTTATTGCGGCTTTTTATGGAAATTTGTCACTAATACAAACAACACCGCTATTCAATGAAATATATCACTCTTATCACTTATGCACATTTCCGAACTCTTTATGTATAATATTCCACCATTATTAAACACAAAAACACGAATTTTACACTATTTTTGGAAAATAATATACGACAAACGTACGTCATTGCTTATGTTCGCGCCAAAAGTTCTTTTTTTAAATCAAATTGATATTGTTGAATTCGTCTTTGCCCATCTGGGGCAGACAAAGGCAACTCGGTCTATACAGCCTTGCCTTTAGTAACATGTCGATGTAAAGTCCAAGTTCTTGTCCCAGTAAAGCAATAGAAACTTTACTTTTTATGAAGATTTAGCACTAACATAAAGAATACCTCTGTTCACTGCAAATATCACTTTGTTTCACTTATGCACATATTCAAACTCTTTGCGTCTAAGACTCCACCATTATTAAACACAAAATCACGAACTATACACTAGTTTTGAAAATAATATACGGCAACCGTGTGTTACGTTTGACAATTGGCGCCAAAACCAAGTTGATGTTGACTTTTTGATTCATTTTTTTTATTAATAACTGGATATGAAGTCCTAAATGCCTATAATGTCATTAGATTATACAGATGGAAAAAATATTGATATAGATATGGAAAAGATAAAAATGATTAGTAATAATTAGTAATATTAATTAAATTACATGCCGTATTCCCTAATATGAATCATATCAAGCGTAGGTTCATGGTAGATTGAACCGTAACTCGTCGAACCATAACGTCGTATTAAAGATTGATAGAAATAGTGGTCCATAGGATTGGCACGGAGAGTATTTTCGTTACATGGGTACTTCCAGCAAAGGTTATGATTTAATTATAACCGTATTCGGGATTAACCTTTCTTAGCATCTATAAATAGTTTCAGAAGTTCTCTTGACGTGTTGTATTAATAAACACTTGAGGAGTCTATAATTTAAAAAAAACGTACGCACTATGTTTTTACAACGGACTCTGATTTACTAGCTCAACACGAAGTTAGCTTAAAAAAACACTCAGATATACAACAAATCGACTTTATAAAATCTTGAAAAAATATAGTACCTAAGCTAAGCGTTGTATCTTAATATGCAATTTATCTAACTAACTAACTAACTATCTTCACGCTGTATCCCTGACGTGCCACCTCTTCCACGTCGGAATCCGCATTGAGCCTCCCATAAATATCTATCAGACTTTTCTTGCATTCTTGTCGTTATAACCTTTGCTTACACCATACTAGCTAAGCTGACCAAGCTGATCGCCCTGTAGCTGGAGCAGTTTAGGCGAGACCCTTTTCTTTTGTAGATAAATTATCTATTTGCTCAAACACGATCATAATATAAATATGTTCTAATACACTCCAATACGTGGCGCAAATACACAGTTGAATTAATCCATTTTGAAAACCCACAAAAATATTCGCATATTTATACAAGTACGAAGGATTAATCAAATGACCTACTTTAAGTTGTGGCAATATTACAAAAACATTGGCAACACCAAGGTTACATTACAATAGGGTTGGCGTGATCGCGTATTTAGGAGCTTTGATTTGAAACGATTACGAGTTAGTCCGACTTTTGTATTTTTATGGCAACGTAGCATTTTAGGCCACGCGCGGAGTCTGTTGACACGCGATTTGGATTGAAGGGGGCGCATTTTCGTAATGGTATTTTCTTTTTATGCAGTGCCATCTAGAATAAATTAAGCTAATATGAGCTTTTACCATGGAACATCTTAATATATATAAAGTACGTGTCACGTTGTTTGTCGAAGGACTCCTAAACTAATTAACCGATTTTAACCAAATTTGCACACCGTGTGCAGTTTGATCCAACTTGAAAGATAGGCTATATATTATCACGCTACTTCCCTGGAGAGCGAAGCAGTACTCATAAATGTCGACATATCGGGCAAATTTTTATGCAATATTATAGAATTTATAAGCGACGGGATTAATTAGGTGCGACGGGAGTTCCAACTATGCCACGAATGAAGCCGTGCACCCGCATCTAGTACTTATATATTTTTCTAAATACATAAATAAACATTATACATAGAAAACACCGAATCACCGAAACAATCGTTTGTTTCTGTCATTTTTGGTCACTAGGAATTCTAACCCGAGTTTTGTCAAACAAATATCCGTTCGTATATATGCTTCGGAAGACATGTTAAGTTATTGGTCTTGGATACGAGGACCATGGTTTTCACTAAATCAGGCAACTAATCAATTAATCATTATAAAAAATACAATAATATAACTAACTTACTATCTTCACGCTGTATCCCTGATCCCTGACGGGGTAGTCAGAGAGGACAGATCGCCAGGTGTCACGATCCATTCATACTTCTTTCGCTTCGTGGAAATTCATCAATCGCATCAGACATGCACGTCTGGGTATCCGAGTACTCTGGACTTTTCCGTTTTTGAGCAATCTACTCACGCGTTCTTCATATGTAAGTCTCGGCCTACCCTGACTCCTTCTACCCTCTACTTTCGTACAATGTATATTCTTTGCCAATCGTTATAATAAACAGAATAACAAATCAAATAAATAAAGCCAATAACTGGTCCTCACTGATAAACAATAGTTTGAAATTAACAGAGTAAACTAAGACTAATATACATAAGTACATAATATATTATTTAAATAGAGACCTTTTAGTTTGACATAAAGTGCTAAAACAATTCCAGACTAAGTAATTTCCTCACAAATGTTATACTTACATTAAATATATTAAATCCTGCTTTTTGCTTAATACATTAACAGAATTACATGCTCTACACAAAGAAGTATTTTGTCGGTAGTTGGTTGACGCAAATGATACACTTAAGGGCGCACAATGGCGCAACGCTTTGACAGGTGCATGGATGTCAATCTTAGAAAGTAGGTAAGGGCTATCAACCCGATTACACAAGATCTTAAGTAAGATAAAGAGAACACGTCTAATAAAGCACGCTGCTACTCAACGGTACCCTTTTATTGCATGTCACGAAGTCACTAAACTGATCCGAATATCAAAATCTATCAAGATATATTTACTATCGAATAATATATTCTTAGATTCGCATAAAATTTGAAATTTATTCATACTGCACTTAAATTTTATATCTTCGTAATATAAATTTTTATTTGAGCATGCATGGAGTAACCATTAAAAGTTAATTTTCTAATCAAAACCAACCATTTTACGAGTTGTTGGTGAAAAATTTGTGATTTTATAAAATATACTCGTTCTCATCTTAGTGATCTCATCAAATTCCAGGTATGGTTTGAAACCAACTGAGAATTCAGTTGGTTCCAAACCATAACTGGAATTGGAGTCTGGAATCCACTTTTATTTGGTTACTAGTTGACGCCCGCGGCTCCGCACGCGTGGTGAAGTTTTCCCGTTCCCGTTTTCCACAGGAGGTTATTCCCGGGATAAAAAGTAGCCTATGTATTATTTTTGATGCGTAAGCTATATTATTGTAAAGTTTTATCAAAATCCATTCAGTAGATTTTGCTTAAAAGAGAAACAAACATCCATTCTTACATACTTTCGCGCTTATAATATTAGTACGTTTAGAAGCAGATATCGTTTGGCTTGGCCTTTCTGACCTCCCAATATAGTAAGAGCATAAACGTCGTTGCCTTTTCCTTTAGTCAGTAAGTGTATCACTAGCAGGGGAGGTTACTTGGCACCTGGAGATATTGGTTATATTTATACACCCAATTACAATAACACCCAAAACAATTAAAAAAAAAAACTTAATGGAGTAACGATTTAAAAAAATATCCTAATGGAGTATAAATGAATAACAGATTTGTTACTAAAAGGCACTAACTCATCCAAAATATGTAAACCTTATATAACCTATAATTAAGCATATCTTAGGATTTAGTTTCTTTTATTTGTTTATCTACACCCATGCTTAAAATCCTATAAAAAAAGATACTGAAACAGTTAGCTTATTACCAACATTAAAACACCATAAACAATTATCATACAAACGGATGATTTATGTTGGTACCGAATTTCAAAATAAGAATAACATTCCTTTTTTTTTATCCTTCTGCAAAAGGGTTTATTCAATAGATAGCCACATTCTTTTCTTACTCCACGATGCGTGGTATCTGTATGAATTTCAAAAAAAAGAACATTGTCATTCACGCGCGTTTCTTTTTCAGAACGTAGTGCGCCGTAAAAAAAATGTAGGTTATTCGAATCCCCGCCATTTTCTTCAATATTTTTATCACTTTATTTTTTTGCAAATGTTTGTCAAGCGTTGCAAGAAAATGAAGTTAAAAAATTGGTATTAAAACACTCATGTAATACTATTATCCATATCTCATGTGATACGAGGCGATAACATTTTCGCTTATAACTTTTTTATTTATATTTTTAAAGTTGTAGAGAATTTAATTTGCAACAAAAAATGTTAACATTTTTTTTTTATCAGATAAGTAGTTTAAGATATAGATCGTAAAAACCATTTCAACCCCTATTTTCAAGATGGCAGCCGTGGGACAAGGGTGGCGACCCCACAAACTTGGTTTTAGCTTTAAACTGACCCCCCCTACACATAAAAAAAAAAAAAATTTTGTCCTCTAAAAAACGCAACCCCAAATGTAACTTTTTAATGGACTATTAACATCAATATAATATAATTCTTTTATTTAACATTTCATACATAGCTTAGACATAAAATTTCAATGTCTTAAAGACAAAAATCATAACTCTATTACATCAAAAGAATTATTTTTTTATTCATCTAATAATCACGTCCTATCCCTGAAGGAGTGGCAGAGGCATATTATATGCCCACTTTTCACCGTGTGGATTTCTGCCCCACGTCATAGGTGGTGAGCCCATTGCCGTGTTGAAATAGACAGACGCAGGTTGTGGCTACCTGCTGTTGAAATTTTTCATGCCGCCCATAAGGCATTCAACCAGGCTTAACGACTGCCATTTTACTGGCAACCGGGACCAACGGCTTAACGTGCCTTCCGAAGCACGGAAACGCTCGCAAATGTAAATGCCACAAAGTGGTAACCCATTCGAGTACCAGCCATAGTGAAAGTTGCGTAACTCAGTGATCGTTTACAGAACACTGAGACCGCGGGGTCACGAGCTTTTTTATATCTATACTGATATAAGAAGCTAAAGAGTTTGTTAGTTTGATTGGGCACTATTGGTAAGAACTCATTTTGGTTAGATAGCCCATTTATCGAGGAATGCTAAATGCTGTATATCATCACGCTGCTACCCAGGAGAGAGCGATGCAAGAGTCACTTAATAAATCGGTTAAATTTTCATACCTTATTGTAAATTTTTATAAACGTCCGTATTAAATTGCTGCCACGGGGTTCAAAGTACAAAACAGGTGAAGCCGCGTGACTTAGCTAGTATATTAAAAAGAAATGTGTTTAAAATCTGAAAAGCTCTAGCAGTAAATGTCTTCGCTCGTAGATAGCGCTACGCCGCCGCTCTACGTTAATGGCTACGACGTAGAGCTATTAAAACCGATGTTCAGTTTTGTTCTACGAAACGAAAGGGTTCTTAAGAAATCGTTATGGTGTCAGATAGAATTACTATTTCTTTGTTTAATACTTATATGTTTAGGTATTATCCAAATTATAACTATTATTAACTACCGCGGCGGCGCAGTGGTAGTGTATGCGACTGTAGCACTGAGGTCCCGGGTTCGATTCCTGTGAATACTTGTGTGATCCATAAATGTTGGTTTCGGAGTTTGGGTGTTTCCTATGTATAAAATGTATGTATTTAGATATATATAAATAAATAAATAATAACGTGAGCAGATTGCTCAAAAACGGAAAGGTCAAAAGTACTCGGATACCCAGACGTGCGTGTATGAAGCGATTGATGAATCTCGAAGAAGCGAAAGAAGTATGCATGGATCGCGAAGCCTGGCGATCTGTCCTCTCTGACTACCCCGTCAGGGATACAGCGTGAAGATAGTTAGTTTTTTTTTAGTTTAATAAATAATAATAAATATCCATCACGCCTTATCCCCGAAGGGGTGGCAGAGGCATATTATATGCCCACTTTTCACCGTGTGGATTCCTGTCCCACGTAATAGGTGGTAAGCCCATTGCCGTGTTGAAATAGACAGACGCAGGTTGTGGCTACCTGCTGTTGAAATTTTCAAGCCGCCCATAAGGTCTTCAACCAGGCTTAACGACTGCCATTTTACTGGCAACCGGGACCAACGGCTTAACGTGCCTTCCGAAGCACGGAAACGCTCGCAAATGTAAATGCCACAAAGTGGTCACCCATCCGAGGACCAGCCATAGTGAAACTTGCGTAACTCAGTGATCGTTTACAGAACACTGAGACCGCGGGGCCACGAGCGCTTCTTGATTCAGAAATATAAAAGTATGTCTATCAGTTGTATATCATATACCATACTACAAGCTTATAGCTTGGTTTGGGCTAGATGGCGCAGTGTAAAAAGTGTCCTACAATATATTTACGTACATGTATGCCTCGGCGGGAATGGTAATTGTCTGTCTCTTATTAGTGAAGTCGTCGCCTACAGCTCGGCCTTCACACTCATACTCGACCTGCAATTGCCTATATCCCGGCCTTTGCAAAAATGTACTATTAACGGCGTAATAATCGTTTAACAATGCTTTTATTTAAATAACGTGGGATATTTTTATTATACGATCTGATACAGTAGCTGTATTCCATACGCGCAGAGTCACGGATATAACCTAATTTATAAAACAGTATATTTCATAAAACAACGACAAAGAATTATTAAAATTGCAAACATCAATGGCTCTTTGGCAATGCGCCAACTCTCTTTACTATTGTGCGCCACTGGCCAGTGTTAGCAAGTGTAGATGAGTGTTGGCACAGTAGAAAGAAACAGTAATACAATATTGACTTTCGGTAGTGTAGTAAAACCGATTCCTATTCACTTTTGACTAAATATCTTCACGCTGTATCCCTGACATTGCAGTTAGAGATTACAAATCACCAGGCTTCGCATGCACGTGTTTCTTTGGCTTCTTACAATTCATTAATCACTTCATATGCTCGTCTGGGTATTCGAGTACTTTTGACATCAATTTTATTTTTGAAAGGTCACAAGTTCTCGGTATACACTTCGTGAGTCTCTTTTGAAGCATACAAAATAATCGTAGGGCTACATACAGATCAGTCAGTTGTGTTATATGTGTAAAGTAAAGTAAAGTAGATATTTGATTTTGATGATGTAAATAAATGGAATGCACACGGTGAAATGCCATGTGGACGTATAATATGCCTCTGCCACCCCTCCAAAGATATAACCGTGATTGATAAACTTAAATAAATTCGAATATCCATAGATAAATCAATAAAGTTTAGCAATTTTAGGTTTGTTGTAACAGAACTCAATTATGAGTTAAGCACGCCTTTTACATGCTATTATTTATTTGTTTTTTGTCGTATTTAATGTGTACAAAAATTATAAAAATAAATACTGTATGCTAATATTTACTGTGGAGTTGGCTAATGTTGGTCAGTGTTGGTATGTATTGGCCAATGTTGGCCATCCATTATGAACGGTACGGGTTTGTGGCAGCTTTCAAATTGTTTTAGGGTTGAGGTGAAGTTATTAATGGATAGCTTTTGTTGTGTTTGCTAAATATTTGAGGGTGAATTATGATTCATTTGTAATTGTAATATTTGTTTAGTAATCGTACGTGCCTTTAAAGCTTTGGTTTGATTAATTAGCGAAAATTTAAATGATAATTTCAGAATGCAATATGTTGCTTAAAGATTGTAGACTTTAAATGAAATAATGTAAAATTGTAAACATCAGTACCATAACCATTTACATGTAATAAGTAACATGTGTAAAAAGTACATACATGTACAAGTACACGCCTTTATCCCGGAAGGGGTAGGCAGAGGCAAACTGTACGCCCACATTTCACCGCTTGCAATTTTGTCCTACGTAATGGGTGGTGAGCCCATTGCAGTGTTGAAATGGAAAGGCGCAGGTGGTGGCGACCTACTGTTGAAATTTTTCGAGGCCGCCCATAAAGCCTTCAACTGGACTTAACGACTGCCATGTTACTGGCAACCGGGTCCAACGGCTTAACGTGCCTTCCGAAGCACGGAAACGCTCACAAATGTAAATCTCAAAAAGTAGACACTCATCCGTGACCAGCCATTGCGAAAGTTGCTTAACGCAGTGATCGCTTACAGAACACTAATTCAGTGGGGCCACGAGCGCTTCTAACCATATTCTCTGAGCCTTAGTCTGATCCTAGCCATAACAATACTGATGTAAACTCTCATTTAACGTAAAAATTACAGCAACCTGGAAGGCATAGTCAGAGTATTAAAAACAAATGTGTGTGTACCAGAGTACACAGGTAAGAAGTGAAACTTCTTTTCGACATTTTTTACAGCTATAAAATTTCTCTCTTACGTCGATAAAGAAGTTTCACTGCAAAACAACAAGGCGCGTAACCGAAAAACTTTTTTTTTACAGCTATTATACTTTCAAAGTCGATAAAGAAGTTTCACTTCAATACAGGTAAAACAAAAAAAGCTTTATAATTATAAAAAAAAATGTAAAATGGAATATGTAGTTAGCGGGGCTACAACTCAATGTTCTGTAAACATTAGGCGTCGTTCGATATATCTGTTTCACAGATGGGTGACTGGTTTGCTTTTTCATTTATGAGCTTTCCCGTGCTTTGGAAAGCACGTTAACCGTTGGTCCTGTTACGTTGAAGGCACTGGACGGCTTAAAAAAATTCAATAGCAGGTCGCCACAACCTGCGTCTGTCCTATTTAACATGAGGTCCAGGTGGTACAAAAATGCATGGTGAAGTAGGGGCGTAAAAATACCGTTGTCTTTAGGGAAAAGGGCGTTACAATTATTTTATACTGTTGATTGATGGCATTTGGTGGAACTTGCTACACATATTAAATGCTGCCGTGACTGAGGTACAGCGTTCGATTCCCGGGTCGGAAAACAATATTTATGTGATCCACAAATGTTTGTTTCGGAGTTTGGGTGTTTTCTATGTATGTATTTAGAAATATATAAGTATGTTTATCAGTCGTCTAGATCCCATAACACAAGCTTATATTAGTTTACTTTGGGCTCGACGGCGCTGTGTAAAAAAAAATGTCCGACTATATTTATTTATTTATTTATTAAATAACACCACTTGTACTGTTTAACAATTTTTTACTTTGTAAACTTATACGGTTGCGTCTTACGGCATTCTCATTAGTACACAATATGACCACTGAACCTGGTAAGTTATACTTACTGGCTAGGTTTACAAAATGCGTTACAAATAGGTAAGTAAAAATATTATGACTTGGAATATTCATTGACTGACTCTCAGTATGTGATTAATTCATGGAATCGAAGTTTGTCAACAAGCCGTGTTATTAAACTATCGTTATCATTAATTACGAAGCAACTCACCATTCAACAGGGCGGTTCAAAATGGTGATAAACCATAGAGCAACGAAAGTTACTCTTTTCCTCTGTCTTGAAGACGTTTTTGAGGACTTTTTATAATATGTAGTTTTGATTAATTGTATTTATTACCGAGGGTACGCACTAATATGGGATAGAGGACGATCTTTTTTAAGGGAGTACAACTGTACAACCACTTACCAAACGATATTAAGCTATGTAATGATATTATCTTTTTTAAGGGAAAATTTTGGACACAATAGCCACTGGCGCTTAGAGCTATCTAATTAACTTTTTAATATCACTATGTATCTCATTTTAAGTGGACTGTAAATTCTTATGAGAAAAAATTCTATAAACCTAAACCTAATTTGAATTCACAGAAGTTTGCGCGGGAACTTCTCGTAAGGCAGATGCTTGCTGTATAATATTTTTTTAAACTAGTGCATTTAACTTTGTTTTAAGTGTAATTATAGTTTCTTAGACTTAAAAGTTCTGTATTTGTGGTATATTGAAAGACAGTTATATATTGCAGTGAAATGTTATTTTACATTTAGTCGCGCAAATTCCACTGAAAGCCTCAATAACGCTTCAACCACGTTAATGTGGCAAGGACACAGGATCTAGGACTGGACTGGACTTCGACAAAAGACTGGACAGAACTAAATTTAAACAATATGAAGATTGAATAAATAAATATCCATCACGCCTTATCCCCGGCGCCTTATCCCGGGCATATAATATGCAGAGGCATATTATATGCCCACTTTTCACCGTGTGGATTCCTGTCCCACGTAATAGGTGGTGAGCCTGTTGAAATAGACAGACGCAGGTTGTGGCTACCTGCTGTTGAAATTTTTCAAGCCCATAAGGCCTTCAACTAGGCTTAACGACTGCCATTTTACTGGCAACCGGGACCAACGGCTTAACGTGCCTTCCGAAGCACGGAAACTCTCGCAAATGTGAATGCCACAAAGTGGTCACCCATCCGAGGACCAGCCATAGTGAAAGTTGCGTAACTCATTGATCGTTTACAGAACACTGAGACCGCGGGGCCACGAGCTAGAAATACGAAATAAATAAGATTTTGGCTTATAGGGTAACTAGGCCATAAAATAATAATAAAAAGTTGAAATACACATGTTCGTTTGCGCGCTGCTTCTAGTTTATCAGAGACAACCCGGGACTCACATCTTCAGCATTCCCGATTGTGCGACTTTTTTATTTATTTATTTTCTTACATTTTATACAGCTACCATTACAGAGAAAGAAATATCCCCAAAGCTATAGTGTAGTAATCTTCTATCCAGTACTATACATCCACAATAATTAATAATATTTAAAAACCACAAAATAATAAATATAATTTAAAACAATAACAATAATTAAAAATGAATTAAGTAAAAATTAAAAACTAAATAAATAAATTGATTAATAATCTATAACTATATTTAATTGATGATTTATTAAATTAAATACACGATTCAAACTTTATGACACACAACACATAATGTATTGTAATTTTTGTGAACTCGCTCAGAGATCAATAAAACACATCAAGTTTTTCAGCTACTAAATTTAGTGTGGGTCCCGTATTATTGCATTAAACTCCAACTGGGTTCTTATGAGAGTGTCATATAATGCTACGATAGCATTAACATATTTGAAACCCGACGCGATTTTTGTATACTTGTATGCCCATTATGATGGAGGACAGTAGCCCCCACTACGTGAGGTAAGACAAGGCAAAGTAAATCAAAATAAATAAGTAGACATGTAATGTTATTTGTCACGTAAAAACGCTATGTTACTGAAAACAGTTATAACCCGACTAAATTATAATGCTTCTTCTTTGTACTTACGACACCAAGTTGTAAGTAGTTTACTAAACTCGACCAATTTACATTTGTTTACTAGTACCAACTAGTAAACGAATGTAAATTGGTCTATTTAGTAAACTAAAGGCACTCATGCGATAATCTACTAAAATGCACGCATGTTTAATATCTAGGATTATGGGCCCTATTCCAGAACGTTTATCAATACTCAAGAAACACTTGTGAATAGTATTTATAAGGCAAAAACTAGCCTCAAGCGTCGATTGAGTATTGAGAAATGTTTTGGAATACGGCCATATGAGCAAAAAATCGATGGAATAAAAACGTCATTTTGAACAAGTGTCTTGAGTGCGGCTGAACGGCCAATTATTTATAAGCCGCACTCAGAGTCGTTCATTAAATTAGTGTAAATTGTCATTTAACTAATTATGATTAAAATAAATAATTGGCCGTTGCTCCTAGAGACGAAAATTAATGATTCATTAGTTAATGCCAACTTAAGTCAACGTAGGGAAGCGCCGTATCGAAATGTATGTCGGTAAAGTGCAATATCGTTACATGCCTAGGGAGATTTAAATAATTTTATAAAATATAGTAGTTTTTATAGGGTAAAATTATTATTTCCCTTCAAAATAAAAAAATGTTTAATGTTTTACTATAATTTTTACGGAAAATTACTATCAATTACAGAATATTTCATGAAAGCATGACTATAGATATGGATGGATCACTATACATATCGCTCTTTGATTCTCTCCGCAAAAAACATATGTAACATCATAGCGCTAACACACGTTCGGATTTGGTGTGCCGGAACTCGACAGATCAAATCCATCGAGTTCGCCAACCAAATCTGTCATTATGAAAAAGTGTCTGTTTGGAGAAAAATAAAATTAAATCCGGGAAAATTTACGACAAAGTAGCTAGAACGGCATTATTGATCACATCCGATGCAGATCGAGGCGGATTCAGTTAATAATAATTATGTCCGCTGGACTGGTGTACACACGGTAAGATTTGGTCGGTAGGCAAATCGAATCCGCGATCGGGACAAACCAAATCCGAACGTGTGTTAGCTCTATAACCATACTTTTGGCATGTGAACGTCAATTTAATGTCTATTTAGGATTTAAGTAAGGGTTCAGAGGCCATTAAAGTTAATAGACATTAACTAACTAACTAACTATCTTCACGCTGTATCCCTGACGGGGTAGTCAGAGAGGACAGATCGCCAGGCTTCGCGATCCATGCATACTTCTTTCGCTTCGTCGAGATTCATCAATCGCTTCATACACGAACGTCTGGGTATCCGAGTACTTTTGACCTTTCCGTTTTTGAGCAATCTGCTCACGTGGGCTCGCTTCATTACGTATTCTGTCGGCCAAAGTAGCGCCGCACAATTTTCGAAGTGATCGCATCTCCACAGCATTCAATTTACTTTCATGTATCTGCTGACATACCCAGGTTTCACTACCGTAAAGCAAAGTTGGCACTAGCACTGCGTTATGAATCGCCATTCGTGCTTCTTTTACGATGCTTTGTCGCTTTACTAACTGGGACAAAGCACCGTTAACTTTGTTTCCGGCAGCTACTCGCCGTTCTACATCCGAATCACATCTTCCATCCGCGCTAAACATACTTCCTAAATACACAATTTCATTCACTTGCTCTAGACGCTCCTGGTTTACCCTAATCTCGCATTTAGTTCTTACGTCACCTCTTTCAAATACTAGAACCTTAGTTTTACTTGCATTCATGCGGAGACCCTTACTTTCACACCCCTCTTTCATATTAGTGACTAATGCCTGTAGGTCGGCTTCTGATGAGGCCATGAGCACCGCATCATCAGCGTACAGCAGACAGTTTACTGTAAAGTCACCCAAATTCACACCCATATTAAAATCTTTCAACTTCTGCAGGCAACTGTCCAGATACACTATGAACAGCCAGGCGGACATGACACATCCCTGTTTGACGCCTGTACAGACATCAAAAAGAGGTGACACATCCCCCCCTACTCGCACGCAAGCCTTACAGTCCCTATAAAGCGACTGTATTGCCCGCAGTAGCGTGCCGTCCACACCACATCCTGGCAGCAAGTCCCACAGCGTTTCTCTCACAACGTTATCAAATGCTTTCTCTAGATCCACAAAAGCGCAGAAAACCTTCTGGCTAAGAGCCAGAAACTTTTCCGCGATCATGCGGAGAGAAAACACTTGATCCATGCAACCTCTTCCACGTCGGAATCCGCATTGAGCCTCCCATAAATACCTTTCAGACTTTTCTTGCATTCGTGCCGTTATAACCTTTGCATACACCTTACTAGCTAAGCTGACCAAGCTGATCGCCCTGTAGCTGGAGCAGTTTAGGCGCGAGCCTTTCCCTTTGTAAATAGGTACTACAACTGCTACTCGCCAGTCATCTGGGACCTCACCCGTCCGCCAGCACAAGTTGCATAACAGACATAGTGTGTCCCAGACACGCGACCCACCGTACTTGATCATCTCAGCAGTAACTCTGTCTTTTCCCGCAGCCTTACCACATTTCATACTTCTTATCCCTTGTTCTATTTCTCTCATACTAATGACTTCAATGACATCGGGATCCGGAGCATCGAAGTGAGCTCCACTTCCCGATGTGGCATCTCTGTCTTTTCTTGCATACATCTTTCCATAATATTCACTCCATCTCTGCAGGACGTCACTTTGGTCTGTTAGGACGTCATTGTTAACACTAAGCACTTTATTCATACTGCAGATTGCCGAACAACTCCGGGTCTTGCCTACCTCTTTCCAGAAGAGCTTGGCATTATCCCGTAAATTGGACGACAACCTTTCATCCGCTTTCATTCTGCAGCTTTCACGAGCTTCTTCTATCAGTGCCTTCGTGTTAATTTTCTGCAGCTTGTATCTCTCTTTCATATTAAAATCATTCCGCGAGGCTAAGTAGTCTAGCCATGCTTTCTTCTTCATTCGAACTGCTTCTTTCACTTCCTCATTCCACCATGCATCACGCTTATTACTACTGCCTCTTTTCGTTTCTCCACACACTTCCACAGCGGCATTTATCATACTGTCCCTAAGGTTCTGCCATACACTTTCCACATTCTCACTGCTTACATTGACGTCGCCAAGCTTTTCGGCTACCCTTTCATTATATTTATCCCTAATGGATGCATCCTGCAGCTTCCAGCTTTTGATGCTAATAGTCGGCCCAGGTTCAGGACACTCGGTACGATGACGCCAACCCGCGAACAGACCCCTAATCCTAGTTATGACTAGGTAGTGGTCTGATCCCAGCTCAGCGCCTCGATAAACCCTTGTGTCCATCACCTGTTTACGGAGCCGACTATCCATTAGGAATAGATCTATCATGCTTCTCTTTGACTTACATCTCCTCGTATACATATGAATTTGTTTGTGGTTGAACATTGTGTTCGCCACAAACAAATCCTTTTCCTTACAAAATGCCAGTATTAGCTTGCCAGCGTCGTTCACCCTTTTATCCCCATACTTCCCGACTACCGACTCAAAACCATCGCGAGCGGTACCCACCCATCCATTCAAGTCTACACATACTATAAGTCTTTCATTTCCTTCTATCACATTTAGAGCTTCTCTCATACTCTCCCAGAAGTCCTCTAGCTCACTCGCGTTCGACGAAGATACTGGCGCGTAAGCAGCTACCAGGAAAATCTTCGTCAAACCAAGTTTTACACGGATCCAGAGGATTCTAGGACCTACCAGTTTGTACTCATACATACCGGAGGCCAATCGCGAGGACAGCAAAATTCCAACCCCCCGACTGCCATGCTCGCTCTCTGGTACTCCAGACCAAAGCGCGAGCATCCCACCCGTGAGCTCCAAGACTTCGCTGCCCTTGCGCTTGGTCTCTGTCAAGCACACTGCATCTAACTTTCTCTCATTCATAACATCCATCACATCTTATCTGTCATTCCTCCCCTAACATTCCACGCAGCTACCCTGCACTCCATCCTCCACTTCCCGCCGTGTCGGGCCGCGCGTGTAGGGTGGCGGTCCCCCACGCCGCTCTGGCACACACTTTTCGCACCAGCGGGGACGAACTGGTGCGCGTCGCCTCGGGGGCACGCCCTAGCAGTAATCGCCCTGGTGGCACTCGTGTTGGAGTAGAATTGCAGCCGTAGCTGGCAGGGATGGCGACGTGCACGCTTCTACTCTTCATCCCCAATTAGTTAATACACATTAAATGACAATAATGACTCTTTAACTGTCTTTGAGAGTAAATTTTTATTATTCTTTACTTAAAACTCCTTAATCAATCATTAAATCGACTCTGAGTGCGGCAGTTAATAGGATAATTATTTTGTTTAGATTTAAGGAGTATAATTTTTATTTTTGCTACTTGTTATCACGTACAGTACATAACATACATACAGTACATACATCAATGTATGTGCATTGGGCATGTGAATAAATAATAATTGTGATCTGAAAGACCGTCTAATTTTTATGACATTTCCTTGTTTTGCGAGCTATCCAATTATCACAAATAAAGCGGATATTAAGCAACAATAATGGAAAATTATTTAAACGTAAATGATTGAAATGGTACATTTCACTATCGAATGATTTATCGTTCATTAACGTTCCTATTAGCTTATTTCCGTCGAATAATGTACTATTTGAATTCAAAATATGAAAATTTGATACAACGTTTAAAATAATGAAGTACCTAAATGAGAGATAGACTGACTCTGTGGCGCGGTGGGGTGTATCAAACTACGCAAGAGGGTTCGATTCCCACCCAGGATAAAACTTTGTATGATTTATTTGTTACTCATATATAATATGATTTTATTTAGAAATATTTAAGTATGTTCATCAGTTATCTAGTTACGATAATACAAGCTCTACTTAGTTTGGTATCAGATGGCATTGTGTGAGTTGTCCCAACGATATTAATTTATTTATTTATCTCTAGCCGTTAGCCGTGCATAAGTGATGCTTTATTAAACAACCGATAAAGAGGTAGTATAAATATCGATTAAAAGCTTTGTCAAACTAATCTATGCCTTCTTAATATACCACGGATTCTGTTTTACTCATTTAAGACGGCAGATTTCATAAGTAGTTTCTTAATAGAATAGTTTTTTACACTTTTTTATTTTTCTTTGATCGAAGCACATTTTTTTACATATTTAGTGCACTAAGAAGTAGGTGATATTTCATATCACAGTCATTATTTAACTTCAAGAGCCTTCGCATTTATTCAAACAAATGGCAGCCGTTTTAGATAAATCGCTTCGGTGCCATAAATTATTGGGAGACAAAGCATCTGTCATATCCAGGCAATAATAAGTCCTTCTAGAGAGAATAATATTGCTTCTGGACGTGGGTAATTTTATTTTAATATGAAACTGAGGAAACTACTTAGGGGAATAAATCCACATCTCTATTTTTATAGTGGGTGCATAAAAGCAACCCGTGAAACCTGTGGGAAGCGCCCGTGGCCCCGCGGTCTCAAGTGTTCTGTAAACGATCACTGAGTAACGCAACTTTCACTATGGCTGGTCCTTGCTATGGGTGACCACTTTGTGGCATTTATATTTGCGAGCGTTTCCGTGCTTCGGAAGGCACGTTAAGCCGTTGGTCCCGGTTGCCAGTAAAATGGCAGTCGTTAAGCCTGGTTGAAGGCCTTATGGGCGGCTTGAAAACCTTCAACAGCAGGTCGCCACAACCTGCGTCTGTCTATTTCAACACGGCAATGGGCTCACCACCTATTACGTGGGACAGGAATCCACATGGTGAAAAGTGGGCATATAATATGCCTCTGCCACCCCTTCGGGGATAAGCCGTGATGGATATTTATATTATAAAAGCAGTGGATTTACAATCATTTCTAATGGGATAGCTTTAGGAAAAACTTAAAAAAAGCTGATATAGCATACTCGTACAAAAAAATTGTGAGCTGGCAGATGTGAAACATCAAAATGGTTAAATAATTATTAATTTACGAGGTGACCCCTGCGGCTTCGCCCGTTACATACTTTGAACTCCCGTCGCGTATAAATTCTACAATAATGCTCCACACGCGTGGTGAAGTTTTCGGAACAAGTTCCTGTGGGAAACGGGAACGAGATTGTGAATATAATATTAGTAGGCTTAATATTAAGAAATAAATAAATAAAATATTAATTTATATTAATAATTTAGACTGCCTCTGTGGCGCGGTGGGAGTGCATCCGACTGCTGCGCAAGAGGTCGTGGGTTCGATTCCCACCCAGGATAAAACTTTGTGTGATGAGCACGATGGTTTATTCTGTGTCTGGGTGTTATTTATCTATATTATGTATGTATTTAGAAATATATAAGTATGTTTATCAGTTATCTAGATCCCATAACACAAGCTAATATTAGCTTACTTTGGGCTAGATGGCGGTGTGTGAAAAGTGTCCCACAATTTTTTTTTTTAATTAGTTTAAAAATTATTTGACTACTTACGTATAGTACACATAGCACATATACCATAATATTAAAGCGTTGTGATACGTCTCCACGGCCATTCTCGCCACGCCAAAAATCAGGTTTACCTTCGCCTATGGATGTTTGACATCAATACAACTCGCATTTAGATAACACAATATGCATTACTTATTCATCATCATCATCATCATTCTAGCATCTGTCCCAGTTGCGTCTCGCGACGCCCGGGGTCCGCTTTCTACTTTTTCACCTCCACTTCGCAAGGACATCGGCATCCCCTGTAGTGAGACCATTAGCGCGCATGTAGTCCCCTACGACGTAAAGTCAGCACTTCTTGGGTCCTTCCCTCTTTCCGGGACCCGGTGCTGACATGGCCGATTACTCATTCACATTCACTTAAAATCTAACGTGAACTACTAACATTTGGTTATGAATTTCGGTCGCATTTTAATATTAATCCGATTGCAAAGCGACATAGGTTGCATAGTCACATACGCCCGTGACGTAACGCCAAGATGTTTTCCCAAGAATATGAAAATAGACTACTTTATACTACTTATTCTGTCACGGGAATACACGTTTGAGAAAGCCCTGAGCGTCTACAAAGTTTCTAAAAATGTAAATTTCTTTTATCATCTTGCCTTTCATACCCAGATTTGACCAGACGTTTTATTTTTGCTTTAGCTTTTATATTTTGTCTTCCCAGCTTATTTTCACTCGGGGCCTTCTTCTCTTCGGGGCATCCTATCATATTGGAAATAGACAAAAAAAAATGCAGGGCTGGAAACTGGAAACATTTCATTCAACGTCCGTAAGAAAATCTTTACAAAAAGTCGAGTTCTATTGTCTTGAAGTAACCTACGTCACGATTGGCCAATTCTTTGTTAACCATTTTATAAAAGTAACAAAAAGATATTAAACAAAGAGCAAACAAAAAGAAACCACTTACATTTTTATATCGGAAACCAAACAAAATAGGAATTTGCTTCAGCAATAATTCCGTTGATTCTATTTTGATGCTTGATGAAACACAAATGGAAAAGTGTATTTTAGTTTGCTGCCGGTGCTTTGTCCCAAAAGCGACAAAGCATCGTAAAAGAAGCACGACTGGCGATTCATAACGCAGTGCTAGTGCCAACTTTGCTTTACCATAGCGAAACCTGGGAATGTCAGCAGATGCATGAAAGTAAATGGAATGCTGTGGAGATGCCATCTCTTCGAAAATTGTGCGGGTTAACTTTGGCCGACCGAATACGTAACGAAGTGATACGCAATATGGCAGGTTTGAATGAAAGTGTCAGCGTTAAGCTGGAAAATGGCGTGCTCCGTTGGTTTGGACATGTCCAACGAATGATTGAGGAACGATTGACGAAAAATATATATTGTGCGAAAGTAGAGGGTAGAAGGAGTCAGGGTAGGCCCAGACTTACATATGAAGACCACGTGAGCAGATTCCTCAAAAGCCGAAAGGTCAAAAGTACTCGGATACCCTAACGTGCGTGTATGAAGCGATTGATGAATCTTGAAGAAGCAAAACAAGTATGCATGGATCGCGAAGCCTGGCCATCTGTCCTCTCTGACTACCCCGTCAGAGATACAGCGTGAAGATAGTTTAGTTTTTAGTATTTTAGTTGTATCTTAATTGTATTGACGTACTTATACCTAGTATTAAAATATTTGGATGTGGTTTAGATTTCATAAACTACAGTTTTTAAAATGAGTTATTTTTATTCTATTGAGGTGGCGGACAAGCACACGGCCGACCTGATGGAAAGTGGTCACCGTAGCCTATGGACGTTTGTAACACCAGAGGTGCAGCACTCGCACTGCCGACCCTTTAAAAACCGTTTAATAACCCTTTTGCAGAACCCCATACTGTAGACGTTCGGGAAAACCCAGGCAGGGAGTTCATTTCACAATCTAAGCGTAAGCAGAATGAATAAAGCCTATCGGACCTAACCGTATGTGAGCAAAAATCAAAGTGTGAGGGTGAACATCCTGTCTATGGCGAGCGGTGCGATGATAGAACTATGCGACTAGCAGTATTCTAACACTTGCTACATATTCTTCTATAGATGCAATAATATTTTACTAGAAGGTTATTTAGGGGGTTTTTAACACTAAAGTGGCAAACAAAACGGTTTACCTGATCGAAACTGGTCATTGTAGCAAGTCATATCAATTAAATAGCAAGCATGGTCAAGCATTGGAGTTGGGCGTGTTAAATTCGCGCTTTAGATCTAATTACTATGTTGATGGTACGGACGGACGGACGAAGGTGGATTATGGCTATTTGCCTTTCAAAGGTTTCAAGCCATCTATAAGGCCTTTACTTTGACACTAATGCCTAGGGCTCCATTCCATTTCAATACTGAAGGTTTTCCTTACGCATTTCCTAACATACGAAGACTACGTGAGCAGATTGCTCAAAAATGAAAAGTTTAAAAGCACTCGCATACTCAGGCAGGCATGCATGAATGAAACGATGAACGAACGAATGAACGAACCTGCGAAAAACAGCTTGGATCTCGATCTCTCTGACTACCTTGTCAGAATGTTGATATAACGTGTTAATATCACCGCAAGTTATCAGGTTTATCTAACTTTCGTCTCTATTAGGGCGCGATCAACATTCCTTACATTTTGGTACCTACTCGGATACCCATAGGTGGATGTATAAAACGATAAATAAATCTACGGGAAGCGGAAGAAGAATACACGGATTGCAAAGCCTGGCGATCTGTCCAGTATGACTACCACGTCAAGGATTTTTTTTTTTTGGTTTCGCGGGGAATGCCTTTACGCACCGTCATCCCTGCTGCGGGGGCAGCACACGGTGTGTGAGGCTCCCGGCCCGTGGGAGAGGGGCCGTCCTTCCCACTAAACCCCGCGGTGTTCCGTCTTACCTTAAAACCGGCTCGCAGGGTAGGCCTGAGGTTAAATCACTTCGAGCCGGCAGCCAAATCAGGGATACAGTTGAAAGTTAGTTACATTAACGGCACGCTATGATGGGCGTTCGTTTCACATTTTCGTCTCAGGAAAATAATATACTTCAGATTGATAATAGGTCTTTACATATTAAATTGCCGTTCTGCAGTACGGCTTTAGGGTTCGATTCCCGGGTCAGAACAAATTTGTGTGTGATCCATACAAGTTTGTTTCGGAGTTTGGGTGTTTCCTATGTATAATATTGTATGTATTTAGAAGTATTTAAGTTTCTTTATCAGTTGTCTAGATCCCATAGCACAAACTTATAGCTTAATTTGGGCTAGATTGTGCTGTGTGAAAAAGTGTTCCAGAATATAACTGCCTAGGTGGCGCAGTGGTAGTGTATGCGACTGCCGTGATTGAGGACGAGGTTTCTATTTCAGTGTCGGCAAAAAAAAAATTGTGTGTTCCACTAATGTTTGTTTCGAAGTTTGGGTGTTTCTTATGTAGAATAAGTATGTATTTAGAAATATATAAGTATGTATATAAGTTGTCTAGATCCCATAACACAAGCTTATATTTAGCATTTTTTGGACCATACGGTGCTGTGTAAATAAAATTGACCCACAAATGTCCTACAATATTTATTTTTTATTTATAGCACGTTGACACAACTTTTAGGTCCCACAATTCACCACTCCCACACATAAAACAAGATAGATGCACTTATTTTCGAAAATAATATGCTTACAGTAAGCGTCGACTGAAGAAGAATGATAAAAGAGATCCAATCAAAGAGTATCTAATAGCCCCAGCACGCCGTTTCATATAACATTGCTGTTATAATGTTCTAAATTCAAAAAACACTCCAGCAATGAATTTCATTTTCTCTGTCTGTCAATGCAATACTTCGCGTAATCTTTTTTCGTAATAATGACAGTATTTGCATGCATGTTTGAGAAAAAAAAAATTAAAAGTAACTGCGTAAGGTATTTTGTTTCGAAATATTTTGCATTATTGTAATATGTCAAAATGTGTGAAGCGCTCGTGGCCCCGCGGTCTCAGTGTTCGGTAAACGATCACTGAGGTACGCAACTTTCACTATGGCTGGTACTCGGATGGGTGACCACTTTGTGGCATTTACATTTGCGAGCGTTTCCGTGCTTCGGAAGGCACGTTAAGCCGTTGGTCCCGGTTGTCAGTAAAATGGCAGTAGTTAAGCCTGGTTGAAGGCCTTATAGGCTTAAAAAATTTGTCTGTCATTCATCTGTCTATTTCAACACGGCAATGGGCTCACCACCTATTACGTGTGACAGGAATCCACACGGTGAAAAGTGAGCATATAACATGCCTCTGCCACCCCTTCGGGGATAAGGCGTGATGGATATTTATTTTTATTTATTTTTGTAATATGTCAAACGGCCATCATGGAGTGCCGCTAGTATAGTTAGTTTTATCCATACTTAATATTATTAAGCTGAAGAGTTTGTTTGAATGAACGCGCTAATCTCAGGAACTACTGGTCGGAGTTGAAAAATTATTTTTGTATTAGGTAGCCTATTTATCGAGGAAGGCTATAGGCTATATAAAATTACGCTACTACACTGGGGAGCAGAGCAGTAGTCATAAATGTCGAAAAATCGGGCAAATATTTATGCATCATTGTAGAATTTATAAGCGACGGGATTAAATAGGTGCGACGGGAGTTCGAATTATGCCACGGGCGAAGCTGTAAGATTCATCTAGTCACAGTATAAAGAGAGAAAACCTATGTCTTTCGGCTGTGGTTTTATTATAGGTACATAGTATAGATACAGAATCCAAAATCTCAAACTCTCTAAAACGTCGATAAATTCACAGAGTATCGGTATTAGGTATTGGCTAGACGCCAGGCAGTGCATTTATCTGACGGTTAGTCGAAACCGACCGAGCACGCCAGTTTCTATTTTGTGGTATTTGTCCATATTGGACCTGTCATCGGCTTGAAACGATTAGATTGCTGGTCACGATCGTAACTGAACTCGATTTACAAGTTTAAATTATGACGGAATGAGATGAGTAACTAACTAACTAACTTCACGCTATATCCCTGACGAGGATGTCAGAGAGGACTGGAGAGGACAGATCGCCAGGCTTTGCAACCCATGCATCCTTCTTTCAGATTCATCAATCGCTTTATACATGCACCTCTGGGTATCCGCGTACTTTTGCTTCTTTCAACTTTCCGTTTTGAGCAATCTGCTCACGTGGTCTTAATATGCAAGTCTCGGCTTACCCTGACTCCTTCTACCCTCTACTTTCGCAAAATATATCTTCATCGTCAATCGTTCCTCACTCATACGTTGGACGTGTCTATACCAACGGAGCACGCCCTTTTCCAGCTTAACGCTGACACTTTCATTAAAACCTGCCAAATTGCGTATCATTTCGTGAAGTATTCGGTCGGCCAAGTTTACACCGCACCATTTTGGAAGTGATCGCGTCTTCAAAGCGAAATATAAAACTATACATCGAAATTATGTTTATCAATCACGCCTTATTTTATTAGTGACAGAGGCATATTATACACCCACATTTCACCATGTATTCCAGTCCCACGTAATAGGTGGTCAGCCCATTGCCATGTTGAAATAGATAGACGCAGGTTGTAGCTACCTGCTGTTGAATTTTTTCAAGCCGCACATAAGGCCTTCAACTTGACTTAGCGACTACCATGTTACTGGCAACCAGGACCAACGGCTTAACGTAAAAGTATTTGCTTAGGTGTAAGAAACTAAATTATTCTCATATTTATTTAACTACCATATATATGTGTATAATACCGTTTTTTTACGATTGTCAGAAAGTGTTATTGATTTGAAACAAAACGATCTTAAACTTTTTTTTCACCTCTATAGCAGCAAAAGGGCATTTTTGCTTCGTGAAATCTCAAAAGAAAAGTTACTTTTGCTGCGAGCGTGAGGCAAAGTAACTTTTTAAATAAATTTTAAATAAGCAATAGCGCGGTCGAAACTCAAGACTAGCGCTGGCCGTACAATTATGTAATTTAATTATTTTAGTTTATAGTAACTATATCAATCTATGGACGTTTTATTGAAAAATAATAATAACTATATAATTTAGTAAAGTTTTTGTTTACATATATTTATTATAATTAGTAAGCAATACTATGTTATTTATATTTAAATTATATATACAAATAAAATTATAAACATAATCTAACACTAAACATAAAAAAAACAACTAACTAAACTTAAATAAATATACATTACCTACAACGCGTCAAAAAATTCCTCCGCATCATCACTGACCGGGAACGTTCCCAGAAGACTGGCAGCATTGCCACGTAAACAATAATGTCGCGTTACAAAAAAAATTGTTTTCAATAATCGACATGCATTGTAATTTCGGACCGTAGTGGTTATATTAAAGCTCCATTCTCACAATAAATCGTTCAAACCCATTTGCAATAAACCGTTTACTATAAACGCTGCAACTGACAGGTTCGATCGGAAACTGTGCTCAGTATCAACAAAGCTTGCCTTTCGATGTTATTATTAGTCAATATCTTTCATCGCTGACTTTATAGGGTTGAAATTGATTTTCTTTTAAATATATAAATAGTATTACTAGGGTTTCCTATGGTTTTTTAGGGTTCCGTACCTCAAAAGGGTAATAAACCGAACCCTTATAGGATCACTTTGTTAGCCGTCCATCTGTTTGTCAAGACCATTTATCTACGGGAACACGTGAAGGTATCGAGTAGAAATTAAAACTTTATACTCATATCTACAGTAACTAGACGCTGAAAAAAAAATGAGTGTGTGGTACCACATTTTTTTTTGTGAGTACACAGGTAATCCATGAAACTTCTTTTCGACATATTTTACAGCTATAAAATTTCATTTATGACTATGAAAAAGAAGTTTCACAACAAAACAACATGGCGCGTAAGCGTAAAACGTGACAATTTTTATTAACAGCTATAAAATTTCTTTTAAACGTCGTTATGAAGTTTCACTTCAAAAAGTCTCAAGCGAGCTTTTTTTTTCTTAAAAAGGTAGCCAATATTTTGAAGCTTTACTCTGGGACATACAGATGTAACATAGGAAATGGGTCTACAGACAATCCACGTATTATGTTAAAGAAATTATAAAAGGACAATCTGCAACGGTAGTTAATCAAATGTAAGTAGATTTCTGGCTCCAAATTCACGTAAGCTTTGGAAGCAACTGGAGAAACACTAAAATGAAGAACAGATTTCTTGAATGAAATGAATGAAAATAAAAATGAAAAATCTTTATTCATGTAGGTCACAAATTAACACTTATGAACGTCAAAAATGTTGCTTCTACATTTACATTTACTGCCAGATTCGCAAAGCTAGAGTCTAAGGGCCGTATTCCAGAACGTTTCTCAATACTCAATCGACGCTTGAGGCTAGTTTTTGCCTTATAAATATTACTCTCAAGTGTTTCTTGAGTATTGATAAACGTTCTGGAATACGGCCCTAAGGAAGAACCTGGCAATAAAACTAATGGCCACACTTTTTCAACCGCCAGTAATTACATTACTTTTATTTACATGATAGGTATTTGAACAAATTATATAGTAGTTAATGAGTTTATACCAAAGAGACAAAATCCAATCAAAATGAAAGCGATTCTAGTTGCCAGTTCTAAGGGCTTATGACGAAGAAGAATGACGAAAAAGAAAAATGTCTGTTGGGATTTTTTTGATTGACAAATAGAAGGATTATGGTGGGTAGTCCATTTTTTTCTGAACTAAGTATCATTTCATCATGACTTCCTGCAATGTAGCGCGTGGTTTTATTGTTGTCAGTGCTCGCAGTTTGAACAATTCACTCGCCGCTCTATCTCAACTGTCTTTGTCACTATGCTTAACTCTAAAATGATTCTTCTATGACTGGCTTAACTGACTAAAGCCTGTTTTTCCAGCACCAGACAGCTGCTCAAACCTTGGTGAGTGATTGCCTGATTCAGCACTTCTATTTATTTTTATTTTATTCTCTTTAAAAGCACTGTTCAAACTGCGGCCGGAATGTATTTTAGCGCTTTACAATTTCGCATGTAATTCTCATTTTGCATTGATATTGCCAATTTAGCTTCGACATAGAAGGATACAAATGTATTTATGTTTTGTATTTAATTCGTTTTCCTTAAAACACAAAAAAATACTGTTTTTAGTAGATAATGCATGTTATTAACTGAAAAGTATAAAGTACTCGGATACGACGACCTGGGGGCCGAGTCTACTATTGACAAGCCGTAGAATAGAACCCGAATATCTGTTTTTAGCTGTCAAAATATTAGTAGACTATAAAAAATGCAACTGACTAGCGGCCACTGGCGAGCGACGACTTCAATTTTATTCCGACACGATTGATATAGCATACTCGGCTCCCAGGCGCACTGCTAGAAGGAGAGGTCGTTTGGGCCCCAGAGATCTTGGTGGAGCCCAATCATGCCTATTCCAAAATTAATGATGATGAACAAGACAACTATCCTTTCAAAATATATACATATTTATACATAGACAACATCCAAATTTCGAGACAAACATTTGGGGATCACACAAATGTATTGTCCGAGTCTTGTTTAGATTACGAGATCTCAACAGCTGCAATCACATACTCTATTACGACTCCAATCAAGCACGTTCTAATTCCAACTTTCTCAAATTATCTTCTAATATTAACTTCTCCTGGGAGTTCACCGAAGTCGAGCTCGGTGTAACTTTTCTGGTTTTGGTCATTGCTGTAGATCCTGGTTTACAGGAGTCACAGTAATGGGAATGTGGGAATGATTAGTCCCAATTTAAGAAAAAAACTTTATTTTCGTCAGCATGTATGGAGCAGAGCTCCCATGGAGGAAGAAGAATGATTGTTGACGTTAAACACCCCAGTAAAGACTTGAACGATTATAAAAATTAAAAAAATTACTTAGAAATAAAAATGTGATTAAGCATAATGAGGAGTAGGTTTCTAAGTTGAGAAATTTAAGAAATCGAATTTAGTTATTTATAGCGAAAATTAAATTATACGGCATAGTCTATTAGTCTGTCCGTCTGAGACCATCAAAATATACAGGGCCAAGCGACCGAACCTGCTGGTGGGCTACCTGCTGATTAACGATGACTCAGGCCCCTTTACGGAGTTGGGAAGTCAGGACAGAAGTCACTTCAAACAATGTCGAAATAAAAATCTAAAACATAGCTGCTCCTAGCTCAAAACTAGATAAATACATACTTCTACCCGCTAAATACAAGATTCTACTCTTAGAATGTGTGATTTTACAAAGGAATCATTCTTAACCATCGATTTTGTGTCGTGCACACTGTGCATGATTTACACAAAGGTTGGTGATAGTAGGCTTCAACTAAGATTATAACTGACCTATAAAATTCGTTTTAGCTGCAGAATTTGGCACTCGGCCAAGCGGGATATTATCAGATTGTAAATGCTAAATACTAGTGCAAAAATCTGCAAAGATAGAATGCAAATTAAATAGTGGCCGCGCTGACTGAGTTTTCTGCAAACGATCACTGTGTTAAGCAACTTTCGGTATGGCTGGTCACGGATGGGTGACCACTATGTGGTATTTACATTTGCGACCGTTTCCGAGCTTCCTAAGGCACGTTAAACCTTTGGTCCCGGTTACAAGTATCATGGCAGTCGTTTAGCCAAGTTGAAGGCCTTATACAACAAGGCTATACAAGAAAGCTTGAAAAATTTTAACAACAGGAAGCCACCACTATTTCAACACGGCAATAGGCCACCACCTATAGGAATATAAAAATTGGGTGTACAATATGCATCTGCCACCCCTCCTGGGATAAGGCGTGATTGATAATCAAATTAAATTCAGAATGCGCTGAAAACATTGTTGTAAAAATTCAATAGTAGTCTCACCAACGACTTTGAATTATTTAAAAGAATTAGGTCAGACGGCATTAGCAACAGTCCCGAAAACAAGACACCGCAGTTTTACACTTTGTGTTTTTACTCGACTACGGCCATAAAGAATGGTAATGAACTTCACAGTCTTTGTATTTATGTATGTTCCCACCTTAGTGCTGAAGCTACTTAAAGAAATTTACAAATTAGTTATCAATAGAAGTATTAATACATTATATTCAATGCCCAGTGTTCTGCAAATCAAACCTAAGATTTTTTGCCCGCCTGATGGAAAGCAGAGAAGATGATCCGTGACTGAGGTGGTCACTTTAAATATACAATTTTTTTCTTTAGTTTTAGTGTATGACATTTTGTAAGCGCCGTTGAAATGGTCTATGCAAAATAAAGACATTTTTATTTTTTTATTTTATTTTTTGAGAGCCGCTATCCCAGCCGGTGGAACCCCGATAGCGACCCTCAGGTTGACGGCCCAGAAATATGCCTTTTCACGCTTCTCTTAAAGGACCCAGGATTGCAAGAGGAGGGACCACAGATATACTGGGGGTTGTCTATGGGAGGGAAACACGTGCGCTAGTAGAGAGTTCCGAAGTGTTCTGAAGTATAAATGAATAACTGAAATGTACATAACTTTTGAACGACTGCACCAAATTGGATAAATAATTATTTTCTCTAGGTGCGTTATTTTCAGAACATGATTTACAGAAGTACCTATATTAGGAGTCAGTGTGTGGGAGCCCCGTCTCTTGAACGTAGTGTTAGCACTAAGTCACAATATAAACCACCCAAGTGGGTTATAAGTTTGATAGTACAGCGTAGAATGTCTGTGAACTACGTCCACTGTGGAGACTAGTCGGGGAGCTAGGATTAATAACTTTAACTTTTTTTAACTGTGTGGCGCGGTGGGAGTGTAGTCGACTGCTACGCAAGAGGTCCCGGGTTCGATACCCGGGTCAAACCAAATATTTGTGTGACTCACAAATGTGTGTTTCGAAGTTTGGGTGTTTCCTATGTATAATATGTATGTATTTAGAAATATATAAGTATTTTTATCAGTTATCTAGATCCCATAACACAAGCTACTATTAGCTTACTTTGGGCTAGATGGTGCTGTGTGAAAAAGTGTCCCACAATATTTATTTATTATTATTTATTAACAATTAACTACTTAAGTACTTCTTGAGTTGCCTTAACCACAAATATTTAGAGGATACGTGTACCTATTTTTCCTCGACGTTTTTACATGGTTACTCCTATCGTGACTGAAGCATGTAGGCTGACAAAAAAGTGTAAGGAATCCCGTTCAATACAACTGAATGTGTTTAACGGCTGTTAGTTTAAAACAAAAGTATAAAGGGGGTATATTAAATGATTGCCTATAGAGAACCGGTGGAGTGGAGTAATATGCTTAAATTTTGAAAAAAAAAACTACTTACGCCTAGTAATTGTTAGCTGTTTTTATAATTTAGTTAATTGTTGCAGTATCAGTATTAAAGTTATGTACTTATTACGTGAAAAAAAAACAATATTTAAAAACTAGTGGTCCCGGTGAGCTTTGCGCTGCCTTAAAATTCAGATTCATAAAATCAAAAAAAATCAAAATCTAAAATCTTTATTCATGTAGGTCACAAAGTAACACTTATGAACGTCAAGATTATTGCTTCTACATATACATCTACTGCCAGATTCGCAAAGCAATAGGTAGAGCCAGAGGAAGAACCTGGCAATAAAACTCATGGCCACTCTTTTCTAACCGCCATTTGACACAGTTTGATTAACATGATATTTGACCAATTATACAGTTATGAAGTTTTACAAAAAAAAGAACAAAATAAATGTTATGTTCATTAAAATTACACTTACATAGTTCCTTTGAATTTATGTGAGAACAGTCAACTAAACTTAGTTTGCCTTAAATTTAAATAATATTATTTGTAATAATTGCTATAACAGTTATGAGCTGACCAGTCCCAACAGACGGCACCCGTTCACGGGTATGACGCATACATCAGCCATCGCCTTACTTAACCGTATTGTAGGGAACAAGGCGACCCGATACATACGCCACCACTGCCAGGACACTTAGGCGAGCATGACATACCCAAAAACTACACAGCAACTATCATGTCAATTTCAAAATAATAAAAAAGTCTACATAGTGCTCACACAATAACAAAGTCAAATTACACATAATTATGTATATTAGTTATTACCGGGACTAAACGCAGTCATACCTTTAGTTGCCTGGCGTTGCAAATTATTTATACAGGAGAGTGAAAAAAAAATAATGTAAAAAATACAACATATATATGCAGATTCAAGACAAGTAGATAATATAACACAAGATTCATTCGAATCCTAAATAGCTCGAGCGAAGAGCAAGCAACTCATTGAATTGTGTAATAAGCCCTTTTCAAGAGGTGCGTCTTAATTTCCTCCATAGGAAAAGTACACATAACTTTGTCATGATTTTACCTGTTATTTTTAATCATTCTGCTATTCGAGGGAGGACAAATTCAATAATGCGGTCAAACCCGAATTAGTTGTGAAGATTGTATTGT
The DNA here is from genome assembly GCA_948477245.1 of Thumatha senex. Lineage (NCBI taxonomy): Eukaryota > Metazoa > Arthropoda > Insecta > Lepidoptera > Erebidae > Thumatha > Thumatha senex. The sequence continues at coordinate 21,645,263 of OX419739.1, read as the reverse complement.
TTGGAAATTTAAATAATAGTTATTTCCACTATTGATATCGGGTAAGAATCTTTCGCTACGATAAGCTTCCATCGATATGTCATATGCATATGCTTTAGTACCAATAGAGGTGAAAGTATATGATTGTGCATGTTTGTTACTTCTGTACGCTCAAACAGCTGGATAAATTTAAATAAAATTTTATAAGGAGGTGTAGGAGTAACTTTTCTAAAACAGTCATGCGTTAGAAATGTGGGTTGCAATGGGAGTTAAAATTATATTATGGGCAAAGACTAGAAGCACAGTTAGTAAATAAAAAACTATCGTACAAAAAAGAATCAAAAACGATAGCACCATTTCTTTTCCTTCTATCAATGTTACCGATTAACTGACTTCGTTCAAACCTCTCGCATTATATCCAGTGATAATCAACAAATTGCAAGTCACTAGCTTCCTGTACAAATGATTAATTCGCCCCACTAATGGGGTTAGGAAGTCTAATTTCACACCCCAGGGGTCACTCAGTGTAGCCAATAATGTGATTCTTCGCAGCCAAGTCAAAGATTTTGTTAATTGATATCAATTTTTGTTGGACTTTTTCATTTTTTCTAACACTGATTTAGTAGAAACGTTCAAAGAAGACTTGATTAATAGATTAATCTATACTAATGAACATACATACATACATACATATTGTCACGCCATTATCCCCGAAGGGGTAGGCAGAGGCATATTTAACGCCCACGTTTCACCGTATGCATTTTTGTCCCACGTAACAGGTGGTGAGCCCATTGCCGTGTTGAAATGGACAGGCGCAGGCTGCATCGACCTGCTGTTGAATTTTTTTAAGCCGCCCATAGGGCCTCCAACTTGGCTTAACGACTGCCATTTTATTGGCAACCGGGACCAACGGCTTAACGTGCCTTCGGAAGCACGGAACTGGGGTGGGTCTAAAGGGCCGAATAAATTTAATAAAATGTGTCTATTTATGTTAAATTAGGAAAAAATTTTGAACCCGTTGCCTTTTTAGTCAGGTGGTAACAAAAATGCTAAAAGGTCTCATGTGCTAGACAATAATTAGCACGACCAATTAAAGTCCTGGTAGTCTAGGACTTTTCTATACCAATGTAACATTGTATAGAACAGTAATTTTTGTGACGTTGTGAGATTCATCATCATCCGAGCGCTTGTCACAGTTGCGCCCGACGACGATCAAACTCCGTGATCTCACGACGCCCGGGATCAGCTTTCCTACTTTTTCTCCTCTGCTTCGCATTGTGAGGCTATAGGGGGTTAATCTCCTGATTCGCTAAACCAACAACTTTGAAAATTCTTTCACTATTAGAAAGGTATCATCTGAGTGTTATAGGCTGATTTTTATGACGAGAACATGTTCCTGTGAAAGGGACGGAGCCGCGAGTATCAGCTAGATATCTAGAAAAAAGAAAATAATAAGAGGGGGGAATTTTTTAACACAAAGCTTTCTAACATATTTTTTTACGCAGCACCCCACCCCACTCACTACCACTTAAGCTGTAATCTAAACTATTAGGAAGTCAAGTACTTTTGACTGTGTACCGTGTGATATGACTGATGGCAAAGGAATTAATGACAGTAATATTGATGTCCTTAAAACTTATTACAAAAACTTTTATTTATAAGTTTCGATTGCTGTCTTCCTTTGTAACTCCTCTACGGGCGCCCTACACAGACCCTAAAGAGTATATTCACCAGTGGTATGGACATAAGAGATCTCGGTGGAGCACCTTAAGTTTCCTTACGATTCTACGTAAACCAGAATTTAGCCTTCAGCTCCAGATTGCACCAAATAGAACATATAATGAAATTTATGTAGATTGTGTTGACTGCCTCTGTGGTGCGGTGGGAGTGCATCCTACTGCTACGCAATAGGTCGTGGGTTCGATTCCCACCCAGAATAAAACTTTGTGTGATGAGCACGGTGGTTTATTCTGTGTCTGGGTGTTATTTATCTATGATATGTATGTATTTAGAAATATATAAGCCTGTTTATCAGTTATCTGGTTACAATAGTACAAGCTCTGCTTAGTTTGGAATCAGATAGCGATGAATGAGTTGTCCCAACGATACAACGATATACTTTTCAAATTGCAAAACAGTATCCGGGCAGTCGCCGGATACCGATGGTGCGTGCGAATACCGGAGAGTAGCCTAAACGCGACGCAGTCTTAAAACCGACAGTTGCGGATACTAAATGAAGCCAGTGTGTGGTGTCTCTATATGTCAGCAATCTAATACCTAAACTTACTTATAGTACTAGTAGTAAGCTATTTGTAGTAGTGGTAGGTGGCGCAGTGGTAGTGTATACGACTGCCACGCTGAGGTTCCGAGTTCAATTCCCGGGTCGGAACAAATATTTGTAAAACTATAATTATCTTTACGCTGTATCCCTAACAGGGTAGTCAGAGAAGACAGATCGCCAGGCATCGCGATCCATGCATACTTCTTTTATTTCTTGCGGAATCATCAATCGCTTTATACATGCACGCATACACGAATGGGTATCCGAGTACATTTTACTATTTTTTGACGAATATTTGTGTGATCAAAAAATTTTGGTTTCTGAGTTTGGATGTTTTCGTATGTATAATATGTATGTTTGACTGCCTCTGTGGCGCGGTGGGAGTGCATCCGACTGCTACGCAAGAGGTCGTGGGTTCGATTCCCACCCAGGATAAAACTTTGTGTGATGAGCACGATGGTTTATTCTGTGTCTGGGTGTTATTTATCTATAATATGTATGTATTTAGAAATATATAAGTACTCGTATGTTTATCAGTTATCTAGATCCGATAACACAAGCTAATATTAGCTTACTTTGGGCTAGATAGCGCTGTGTGAAAAGTGTCCCACAATATTTATTTATTTATGTATTTAGAAATATATAAGTATGTTTATCAGTTGTGCCCATACTACGAGTTTATAGCTTAGTTTGAGCTAGATGTTACTACTACTACTGTCTTCACGCTGTATCCATGACGAGGTAGTCAGAGAGGACAGATCGCCAGGTTTCGCGACCCAACCACACTTCTATTCGCCATGCACACGTCTGGGTATCGGAGTACTTTTAACTTTTCCGTTTTTGGATTAGATGTTGATGTGTAAAAAGTGTCCCACAATATGTATTATTATTATAATATATAGTTATTTGTAATACTACAAATAAGTTCAGTTACTATCATTACTAGTAAATCACTAAAGCGTATTGATACACATCTTGGGTAGAATAACTCGGAATCATTACCAGTATTGATTGTGGATGATTCATGAGCGCAAGGCACGCGATCTGAATCGCAATACATGGGGTTTTGATAGTATTGTTTTTGGGATTATTAATAAGTAATTTATGAGTGATGGGAACAGCTAAAGAAATAAATAAACAAATAAAAATATTGTAGGTAATTTTTTTTACATAATTCCGTCTAACCCACAGTAAGCTAATATAAGTGATATGGGATCTAGACAATGATAAACATGCTTATATATTTAGTAGTAGGTAGTAGGGGTAGTCAGAAAGGAGAGATAGCCAGGCATCGCGATCCATGCATACTTCTTTCGCTTCTGAAGCGATTAATGAATTCGCGTATGAAGCGATCAATGAATATGCAGGAAGCGAAAGAAGTAGGCATGGATCGCGAAACCTGGCGATCTGTCCTCTCGGACTACCCCGTCAGGAATACAGCGTGAAGATAGTTAGTTAGTTTAATTAGTTTGTCGTAAACTTAGCACATGGTTTTATTATTACTTTCAGCTCTAATAGGAGCGAGCGAGAAGGAACAATCCTTGCTGTGATTGTGACCTTTTTAATATACTCAACAACTCTGGTGACATTTCAAAATAATTACTACATCTATAATGATTATTTTATAAGTGATCATAAGTCTATTGAGAAGGGTGGAATTTAATAATCATTGTGTGTTATAATACTGTGTGTGTTTATGTTTTATTACAACGTTACGAATGTTGTAATTACTACAATTACTACTGTATGATTAAAAAAGAGATTTTGACAATATTCTGCGAATTAAACTGAAAATAAAACTTATTCTTTTTTCACTAATTTTGCAAGCAAAATAACTAATAGCATTCCTCTAATAAAAATATTTATTTAAGATAAAACTTTACTACATTATACAATTATAATATTATTTTAAATTTCCTACATAATATTTATCAAAAATCAACTCTTTCTCGCAGCATCTGTCCAACAAAACCTCGCTGGAATTCTATTGGGTCGTTCTAATTTAGTTCCAATTGAAGTCGCTCCTTTCACTTCGCTGGGTACTTCTCCGCCTCCAAGCTTCTCCATTCGTTTATAATCTGTCTTTACTGGCGCTAAATCTAATACAACGGTAGTCTTACTTCTCCTGTCCAACACTTCTTGATGCAGTTCTTCTTCTGAAGTAAATTCGTCGTCCATTTCAATAACATCTGCTCCAAGCTCTTCCAGTTTAGATGATTTTATATTATTCTCAGGTAATATTGACTGTTGATTTTTTCTGCTTTCAACATCTGCTTTCCGTTCGCAAATATTTATAATGTTTTCCTTTGAATTTAAACCCAACTTTGGTTCAGCGTTTGATTTCTTTGCATCATGAGTTAGCTTTTCTTCATGGCATTCTAGTTTAATTGTATGAGAATTTAATTTAAGATCGTGTGACTCAAGCTTCGCTTCATGTGAGTCTAGCTTTACATCATGACAATCTAACTTACCCTTACACGCATATAAAATCTTTTCATGAATGTTGATTGTATTTTCCTGTGTAATTTGATTTTGTACGTAAAGTTCCAACCTTTTTTCTTGTTTTTCTAGTCTTTTTTCAATACATGTCAATTTCATTAGAATATCATCTAATTTTTGAGCGTTGCTTTTAATTGATTTTTGCATGATCGAAATCTCTGGACTTGTGTTTTTATTTTCATTGTTTATTTCTAATATACAATCTCTAATAGCATTTAAAATGGGATCTTTAATAGTGTCACTTAGAAAATGTTTGTCTTTTTCATTCATAAGATGTATTTTTATTTTTGCATCCCCATCCATGGTTTCAGTGGCAACAGCTTCAAACGATTCTGAAACTGAAAATTTCTGTGCGTGGTTTGATTGTTTAACAAGTTTTTTATCTTTTTTATGATGTTTCTTTTCTGATACTTCTGAAAATGTACAGCAAAGGGATTGATTTATATTTAAATCATCCAAAGTATTGTTTGAAGACTGACTGATGGACTCTCTTACGCTGATACTTTCTTTCTTAACTTTTCTATATGTTTCAATTACTTTCTTTGGATCGTTTTTTTCATGTACTACGTTATGACTTTCACAAGTTGGTTCTCGTGGTTTTTTTTCGGTACGCTTCTTAGATGTCTTAATTGTATAAAATATATTCGATTGGCCTTCATCTGGAGGTATTACTAATGGAACAATATTTTTAGCGAATCTTATAGTATGGTCTAAAACAGAATTGTTATTGTAGCTATCTTTACGAGTCCTGTCATTGAATGTATTACTATAACCTGTGAACTGTTGACATTTATCTTGTTTCTTTTCCTTTTTATTCTTCTTTTCCTTTTTTACTTTTACTTTCTCTGTATTATTTTTAGTTGGTTCAGGTTTAGTTAAAGTTTTTTTGTGCACATATACCACAGAATTGAAAGATCGTTTTTGAACAAAGTAATTATCTAAATTTATACCGTTGATTTCTTTGCAAGAAGTATCCCAATCTGTGGAAAAAGTTAAAATTCTATTTACACTTTTTATAATTAAAATATCGATCATTCGAATAAGTCTTTATTACTGTCTTTTATTATTATTATACTATTTATTTACTTTGCTGGACGTAAGCCTCTCTCAATTTACGCCACAACACCCGTTCCACGCCTTCCGCGTCCTGTCTCTCCTCGTATATCAACTTGGTCGTTGGTTCGGGCGTCCTACTATGTAGGTATAATTTTTAACTGAAGCGCACTGCGTTAAGCATCTTTTGTTACGGCTGGTGCTCAAATGGGTGACCACTTTCTAGTATTACCATTTAAGCCGTTTCTCCCAGTTGCCAGAATTATATGTAGTTGAAGTTAAACCAGGTTAAAGCGTTTGAAAAATTTCAATAGCAGGTCGCCATAACCTTCGTCTGTTTATTTCAAACACCAATGGGCTCATCACCTCATTTGTGGGATAAAATGCATACTATGAAATGTGGGTGTACTCTTTGGGAATAAAGGCACTACTGATAATAAATATAAAATTAAGAGTACCGAGATTTGTTCAGCAATTTCTGTTACAAGTTAAGAATTGTTTCCATACATTCACGTACACACAAGATTGATAGATAGATGAGAAGAAAAAAGATTAGGAATTCTATTATCTTGAACTATAGTACGTACCCATCTATACAGATAAATACAATTTTAAGTGTCTGTTTGTATTTTCAAATTAACAGCATATAAAAATAACTACGGTACTTTCACAGAAAAAAAATTGAAACAATTTTGTTCCGACTAACGAACGGCTGGACTGATATTAACAGGATTTTTACTGGCAGTTAGCTAGTGACCTAGTGTTTTAAGGAGCAAAACCGAGTAAAAAACCGCGGGGCGTTCGCATGTACAAAATATTTTTTACTAAAAGGTTATTTTGGTCGTGGCTCTCATAATTTATTCAGATCGTCGTCGGTTCGTAGCTGGGTACTATATTAAGCTTTCATTCTCGTTTCTATTCTTACCTGAATCCATTCACTACTAATAAGTTAAAAATAACTGTTCTAAATATACCAATATAATTATATTAATAACACTATAGTAAATTATTCAAATAACTGATCGTAACTAAAATACAAATTATGTTTACTGACAAGTTTACATTCAAAATTTGACATTGACATGTTTAAACAACATATTTCAAGATTTAAACTGTTACTATCATATCGCAATGGTTTCCTACAACTAGACAGAACCTCTACGGTTGTATATAAAGAGTAATATTGTCTATAGTAGGTACCTAGAAGAAGTAAGACAAGTCAGATCATGTGCTAACAAACGAACTTGCATTTAATTTTAATTATAATTAAAAGAGCGCCTCTGTAGCACGGATGGAGTGTATCCGACTACTACGCAAGAGGTCGTGGGTTCGATTCCCACCCAGGATAGAACTTTGTGTGATGAGCACAATAGTTTATTCTGTGGCTGGGTGTTATTTATCTATAATATGTATGTATTTAGAAAAATATAAGTATGTTTATCAGTTATCTGGTTACCATAGTACAAGCTCTGCTTAGTTTGGAATCAGAAGGCGTCGTGTGAGTTGTCCCAACGATAATTATAAAAAAAAAGTCTAACGATACCCCTGGCAGCCAAATAAAATAAAAATTGGCCTCTGGCTCCAAATCCGGATAGAGTTTGGTAGCAACTGGGAGTACACTAAGATATAGTAATAGTAAATCTTTATGCCGATTAAGGAGGGGACTACTGTTCCAAACTCTTTTTCAAGGAACGGGAGTCTGAGTGCACATTTTAGAGCTTAAACGATTTGAAATATGAATCACAGTCCAAGACAACGGCGAATTTTATATAATGGCCTCCGCAGACTAGCATCTTTTTAGTATCCAAAACCGCCGACTTAGTGGCTTTTTTGATATTAAATATCAACTTGGAAAACCTTTGAGAATGCTGTAAGGTGAAACCGGTTAGGTTTACAAAGTAAATGTTGTGGAACAATAAAAGTGGTGTTATTCAATATGTGTAGCAAGTGGCAGCAACACCAAGTGCCATCAATCAACAGTATAAATAACCTTTTTGGTGCCAAATGGAGTGACCGAGTGTAGGCCCCACACACACTTGAAAATGTCAAAAGCATCTAGTAAATCACTAGGTGCTTCACGCCAAGACCAATGCCAGAGAGTCGCCAAATGACAGTGGGCTGCAACTGCCTCTCGGCTCGCACGATAGTCGCGCCTAAATAAATCAACTAGGTACTGAAACTTCTCAAGTGACAACCCCGCACGGACTTCGCAGCGCGTATAAGTTTCAATTTTGCTTGCAGGCGGCGAGTCTAGGTATGTTTTCATACCTAAAACTGACTTTTGTTAGGGAGTGACACTACTGTACGTAGTACTATTACTTATTCTGCGACAAAAGTAAACTTGAACATGAGATAACGATGTTACAGAAGCAAATATCGGAAACGGAAATCATAAAGTCTCACTCTCACTTCAGTAATTATATATGTGTGTGACTGTGTCGACAGATCTCGTTGTGGTGTGCTGACAAACAATATGACACTCAGTTTACACTTTATACATTTTTTATTCAACGCGGCTCACCTCACATCCGTTTGACGTGAGAGCTTGCATTAAAAGTACCACACACATTTATGTGCATAAATCGCCGGTAAAGCGTGTGATAATGATCATTTGCAATGTATTTAAATGAAGCTCTCGTAGCCATGCTGACTCAGTGTTCTATAAACGATCACTGCGTTTAGTATCTTTCGATATGGCTGGTCCTCGGATGGTTGACCGCTTTGGCATTTAAATTTATCAGCGTTTCTGTGCTTTGGATAGCACGTTAAGCCGTTTGTCCCGATTGCCATACTTAGTTAAGTCAAGTTGAAGGCCTTATGGGTGACTTGGAAATTTCCTGTTCAATGGGTTCACCGCCTGGTACTTGAGACAGAAATGCATACGCGAAATGTGAAAAGAAGGTTTTGTAGCTTTCGTAGGCCTATTCGTATGTACTTGCTTAAGTGTTCTAAACGATAACAGCTCTAGCATTCTGACCGTTTGTATTTCTGATATTTCGTGCTAATTCGTTTTCGTGCTCAGAAAGTACATTGAACTTTTGGTTTCCGCTTCGGTATATATGTACGTTTCACCTTATGGCATTTTCAATGGTTGACACAAGAGGTTAAAAAACGTAAGGCAGAATGGTTCAAGTTAATAAGCAAATAATGTGGAACAGTAGCAATGTTTCCATGATGATAATTATGTATACCGTATAGCCTTTCTCGATGTAAGCGCTATCCAACAAAAAAGGATTTTTCTTTTGAAAAAAAAATGATTTCTTTGTACCAGTAGTTTTAAAGATTAGAGCGTTTGACTAGACAAACAAGCAAACTCTAATATTAGTATGATGTATGTAAAATCAATGAAAAGTATTTTCAAATAAGTTTAATCAGTAAAATTCGATTACACATCGTATAACAAAATGTCCTGGTTAACTAAACAAAATGGCCGGCATTTCTTGCATAAAGTTTGCTTTTATAATTACCGAATAAATCTCTCGCCGGTATTCAACTAAGCAAACATGGCATGGCGAACTATGTGGATAGGTAATAAATCATTTTCTTTTAGTAAAACACGCGCCTTTTGTTGTTAGAAAATCGTATTACGTTTTCATACTATTATGCGTATTTTTCTTTAGTTTTATGCATATAAATGGTAATTTAGTAGATTATGTAGTTTAGTATTAGGCGGAACTTTTTTTCTTTCTATATAATCTGTAATCAGACTGTAAAGAGATTGATGTAGGTTCTATGTTTTATGTTTTGTGCTTCAGTTCTTGTAACTTGGAGAGCTTTCTTTACATTGACTGTTTTGATCCACAGTCCAACAAGTATTTCAAAAGTTGTGACAAACTATGGAGAGTAGGCTACATTTTTAACGATTCTTTAGTCTTAACATACTGGTTTATATGTAGTCTATAGGTCCAATTGCCGTGAGAATGGTCTTGAAACTAAGTCAATTGTTCTCCATGCAGAACAAGCTACTCATTAACAAGGCCACAGCAACCATGGTCTATCAATTGGATTTTAGCGAAGGACGTTGTCACTTTTCAAAACTATAGTATGTTTATTTTCGAGTGTTTATGCGTAATAATGGTGAAAACACTAAAGCTTCGACAGTGTCCACAAGCGTCATGACATTGGATAACTCAGTGGACAGCCTTTTCTGTTACTTTACGTTAAGAAGAGAAATTAAAAGAAGTAGCAGAAGGAATCAGAGGACTTCTAATCCAAAACCAGTTCCAAAACAAGAAGTGGTACGCGTAGAAACCTCAAAATCACCTATGCACGTATTCATGGTGCTCTTAATTGAATGCCGTCCGATCCGTTTGTCTTTACCTCTTATGGTTCCTAAGAAATTATTGGTACAGACGTCGGACGGAGTTACATTATGACATTGAGTGTCATAATGACACTCCGTCCGACGTCTGTACCAATAATTTCTCGTTAAAGCGACCAAAGAAGCCCCTTTTTTTATGACTTCCTTCCTTTCAAAACTTTTTTAAACTGTGTTGTCTATGGTTTGAATGAATTAATTGCAAACCATAGCCCGTCTAATGCAGGTATAATATCTACATGTGTCAATGTCATAATTAAAAGTAAACTCAGTATAAACGTTGACGGCTGTCATTTTCCCGCTTTTCTAAACTTTAGGGTTTAGAAGTCTAAGCGGTACCTATTGTTGTTGACATAAACAAGTCATACAAAACTGTACAAACAATTTAAACAAAAATAAAATGTATTTATCTTGCTATCCCTCTCCTATATATACGTTTTTGTACGAAGTTCTACAAGAATATATAAGAATTATATGAGCTTAGCAAAAGTCGAGATAAGGGCGGGCCTTTATTCACAAGGATTTTATGCGAGACCTTGACCCTCCACATTGGATACGAACCACAAATGACCTAATAAATAACCATTTTGCCGTTACAGGACTTTTTTCTTTAGCTCAAATACAGACAGATACGTTTAGGTATGTAGGTTAACAGGTTTATCATCATTCGAACAGTATTCCCGGCCGCATTTAAAACTATCGTTGAAAAAACCTTTTTTTTTTAATTTGTACATATCCCATAGAAGTCGGAATGCTCTGTCTTCCAATATCTTTGGGAAATCCTATCGGATGTCATGTCGGAACTGGCTAAAACCATGACTAACTCCCCGAAAGAATGTCGCCTAAGGGTTTAGGTATTATACCCTTCTTTGGAGGTTAATTCAGGTGTTCTATTGCTTCTTGGGGAGTGAGGTATCCGTAACGTTACGCCCCACCGTCTTGGGCCTGCCTTTATAAGGACGGTTAGCAGCCGTTAGTAATTTGAACGACCTGGCAGATAAGACATCTTACAAAAATAGAATAAATTTTATATGAATTTGTCATAATTGATACACTTTTTATGTTTGGATACCCAACGAGCTCCACATTTAATTTAAGTCAACTTCAATCCAAACAAAAGTGGAAAAAGGCAATTCGATTCGAGACGGGGATTAAACCCGTGACCTTTACCTAACCAGGGCAATGTTCCAACCATATTTTAATCGTAATTTTCCACTATATTTTAATAGTAATTTTAAGAGTCTGGTCATCCTCTTATGACCAGACTCTTAAAATGACTATTAAAATATAGTGGAAAATTTCAACTTGATTCGATACGGTTCAGGTAGATCAGTGGCTAGAACATTGCCCTGGTTAGGTAAAGGTCATGGGTTCAATCCCCGTTCATTCCCGTCTCGAATCGGATTGTATTTTTGAACTTTATTAAAAATTTATAAGAAATTTAGCATAATAATTGCTTTAAAAAATTTATCTCTTATATACACAGTACTATCGTTGTATTTATTAATTTACGTTTCTATAAAATATAACTTGAGAGCAATTACGATTACGTACAGTAAAATAATATATTTTAGTACTTTGTGATACTAATTACCATCCGATAGGATTAAATAACAAGAAAGAATAAATAAAGTGGGAATTTGTCACTAGAAAATACAGTTACTTCAATACATTTGGTAGACTTCTAATGTTACCACTCAGTAATCGAGATACGGAAGTCCATTCCGAACAATGACGTAACAAGTCCGTCTAAAGGAAATTAAACCTTACTGACTGATAGCAAAGTACAATTCAGCTTGCCAACCATCCGTTGCCGATGACACGAAATGGGAAATGCCCAAAAGTTTACGAAATAGGTCGCGAGTTGCTCCAAAATCGCGGTGTTGAATTCGAGTGGATTTGGGATGACTGTGTTTATATCAAGACTTATAAAAGAACTTTTTTTACTGAATTATTTTATACGGTTTTTAGCAAGCTCATTTTTGAGTAGGTACGGCTGTTGTAAATGGTATTATGGCCTACACCCATGTAAGATCGTCGTCTGTCCATACGCGCCGAGAGATAATCGTCATAACTTACGTTTGACAAATCGCGGTCTCCATTCCAGAACTCGTTTGCCACTTTAACTCTGCGAGCAATGTAGACCAATCTGGCTCTCTGGAGGATAACCTCGTTACTGGTTTTACCCCTCAAAAACACTCCAAGCTTGGAGCTTAGCTTAGTCTTCATAGCTCGTTGCACAAATTTCAAGGGGTGAACTAACCCACGGTATTTTTTAAATATTATTACTAACCTAACCGATAGTGTCCACATCTAGGCACCATAGGTCTCTGGCCGCTGGTCGAACGCACTGTTCGTTTCCGTCTTCAGAAAATACTGTATAGCCGAAAACCAGTTTACTGAACGCTGTGCAAACCGTATCCTTATGGCTATAGCATTTTTTCAGGTTTATCTTGCCAAGCCTGATAACCTGCTCAAGGTAGGTGAATTCCTGGAGAACTTCAAACCTCGATTCTTTGATGTAGATTGATGACATGACATGCTCTTTAAACATGATCTTGATTTAACCTCCTTCATGTCAAGATCAAAACGTCAAGACTCCACTTTGGCGTTCTCTTTGAACAGACGCTCAACTTAGACTGTGCCGTTTCCAGCTCAACTGTTATATATATATATTGTTGGGACAATAATATATATACAATATATAGTTATCGTCATAGCGCTTCCGCTACTATGACGATGTCATCGACAGACTGAAGATGTAAGATACATTCACCATTTATATTTAAGCGCCTTCCCTCCCAATCCAGAGTCCTGGCCTTTTGGTCGTTCAGCTGTAGCAAAGTTAAAAAAAAATATTGTACCCGCTTCGTATCTGTTTCCCACAGGAAATCCAGGATGTCAGTTATATCATACTATATTTCCTGTGGGAATCGGGTATCTACGGCAAACCTCTAATCATTTAATAAATCAGAGCATCGCATATATACAGACTTTATCACTTAATTGACTCACTCAAATTAATTGTAATGAGTCACATTGCACTATCTAGTTCACGCGATGCCTAATCAGTGCCAACCAGGTAATAAAACCGAATGGTAGACCATTTGTCCATATAGACTGTATAGCATATTAACCTATCTGTTTTCAGCCATGGCAATACCAGTCCTCTATCTAAATACGTTTCCGAATGACATTTACACCCTAAAGCCTCTTGATGTGACCGTTAAATTGGGTACATTTAGGCGTAACGATTTCAATTTGTGTACAGAAGCACTTATTGCCAATAGCACGGAATAGCCTCTACGTAAGAATGAAATAAGGAGTTTCTTTTGACTTACAATAGAATTATTGATGTATAAAGAAACGAACAGCGTGGTTAGGGTACATTGCGGTATGACAGAAGATGTAGTGACCAAGATAGAAAATGGGATGCTTAGGTGGTTCGGACACATGGAGAGGATTTTGAAAATACAGTAACAACGCAGATTTATGTGGCGAGATTATATGGACAAACTGGTAGAGTTCGGCCTCGGTGTATGTCAATCAAACCGAAATCTTTTTCGGAAAATGCCAAGCAAAAGTACCCATTACCAGCGAACAAACACTTTTAAATGTAGGCGGGATCGTAATAAATAGAAAGTTATAGTCTCTGCCTAAACCGATGGACGACAAGCGTAATAATATTTGTATGTACAATAGAATAGAATACACTTTATACTATCACATTGATTTTTATACCGTTATGCTAACGAAAACTTCTCGAAGCTCTCAGATCCGTGGCAGCCTTCACATCCGTGACATTGCAAACAAGTTGCAAGTATGTCGCCTTTGCTGATATGGTCATGTCTTGCGGCAACCGCTAGGCTACGTGGGAAACAAATGTCTGGCCATGTCAGCCCCGCCGGATCACGGTAAGAGAGGAAGACCCAAGAAATGCTGGCTTGAAGTCGTAAGGGATGATATAATCTCACTACAGGGGATGCAGACGACCGGGCGGACCCCGGGCGTCCCGAAACGCAACTGAGACAGACGTTCGGATGATGATGATGCATTAATGAAAACCTATTGCTTTATAAAACTGCAAACAGATTAAGATATAAAGTTATCTCAAAAGCGCGCAATAGCCATTTATTTAATCTGGCATCATAGCTCAGAAATTCTCAAGAGACTGGCGCGGTAAACGCCGGGTGTTCCCAGTCCCAGTAAGTAATATATCTCACAATTTATCTCACTAGTGTGGCTATTAATTTAATGTTTGAGCTTTTAGGGAAGGTAAATAAATTAGAGGTAGGTAAATAATGACTGAATTACAGATTTCGCGCCACTTCACTGACGTTTCGCTGAGAATTTTAGAAATACAATATCTGCAGTCCGATTTTATTATTATTAACACTTTGATACAAATTTAAATTTTAATGTTAATATATTACGACGCCTTAAGACGTTAATTAATTCGTCAGTTTCGAGCAGGTCACGGTGGTGTAGTTTGGTAAACGCGTCTGGGGCGTTGAACCAGAAGACGCTGGTTAGAGTCCAGCTCGGGGCTGAAAAGGTTTTCTACTTTAAAACTCTAATTTAGAAAATGTTAGCATACTAATAGCTTTTCAAAATTGTTTCTAATATTTAGGCAAGGTGTCATCACAAATCGAATTATCATAGATGTAATTCTATACATTTGTACCGTGCAACTTTACTAAGTGCCGGTAGATGGCGCCTTACGTGGTCTTAAGACATAAAGAGGTGGATTAATTCGTCGGTTTCGAGCTGGTCACGGTGGTGTAGTGTTAATTCCACTTTAAAATTAAAATTTAGAAAAAGTAGCATACTAATTGCTTTTCAAAATGGTTACTTATCTATACAAGTCCATACATATAAAGATGAGGTTTGAGAGTATGTTTGGTTAAACGCCCTAATCTCGGTAACTACTCATTTAGACAGAAAATACAGTATAGATATAAAATTATTACTTAATAAACTCTGAACGGTTATAAATTACTTTAACAAAATGCTAAAAGTGAGACATGAATTAAAAAAAAGAAATACAAAATTATTTAGGTATGGTGTGACGAGTCAGCCCAATCGAGATATACTGTGACAGGAATAAGCTCGTGGCGGAAAATGTAAAGTTAATGTCACGTCACATTTGCTTCAGTAGTGGTTTTATATGAAAATATAATGGAGAAAAAAGGGCGTGCTCCGTTGATTAGGACACATAGTGGTATTAATTCTGTTGTTGAGATCACTAAACTAAATTTCTCTAAAATTTTCTAATTTTTATTAGGAGATTGCCAAATGCTATTCTGTTATTAAGTCGAACTAAAGTTGTTGATATCATAAATAGCACTTAATTTGTATCTGATGTCACTAAAATTCATTTTATGTGATAAAATTCAACAAAAGTGAAAAATGTACATAGACAGTTCAATCACTAAGTTAGTCGGCATCTAAATACATGTTTTGTTAATTTTATCACATAAAAGGAATTTTAGTGATGTCAGATACAAATTTAGTGCTGTTTATAATATCACCAAGATTAGTTCGACGTTATAACAAAATAGCATTTGGCAATCTCGTAATAAAAATAAGAAAATTTTAGAGAAATTTAGTTTAGTGATTTCAACAACAGAATTAGCACCAGTATCTATTATACAAAAGTCGAGGTAGAAAGAGTGAGGATTTAGCAAGACTTAAATATAAAGGCCACGTGAGTAGATTGCTCAAAAACAGAAAGGTCAAATGTACTGTGATGTGTGTGCATCTATGAAACGATTAAAGAATGTCCAGGAAGCGAAAGATTTATGCAAAGATGGCGTAAACGTGGCGATCTTTACTTTCTAACACAAAACATAAATACTTTGTCTCTAATGTCCCTGTCAGGGTTACAGCTTGAAGATAGTTACTAGAAAAATTGATTTTGAAGATAAACGGTACGGCGTAACGGCGAATGGTGTAAACCTCTGGTCTTGGCTGTGATTTCTGGATTAGGCAAAATGTTTTGGATTTGCTACACTACCGTATCCAGCTCAGACAAAACACCTTCTCTCAATAGGTAATCCCATAATCCACTGCCAAGGCAAGAACTTTTTTCAATTCAGTAAAAAAAAAATCAGTCACAGTGGACTTATAATACTCGTAGTCAAAACCAGAAGCAAACAAATATGAAAAATAATTATCGACTCTACATAACGATTGGCGCAGTAGGAGTGCATGCGACTGCCACGCTTGAGGTCCCGTGTTCCATCCTCGGGTCAGAACAAATATTTGTGTGATTCACAAATGTGTGTTTCGAAGTTTGGGTGTTTCCTATGTATAATATATAATTGTATTTAGAAATTTATAAGTATGTTAATCAGTTGTGTAAATTACAAAACACAAGCTTATATTAGCTTACTATAGGCTAGATGGCGCTGTGTGAAAATTGTCCCACAATATTTATTTATTTGCTGTGCTACCAAGGCAGTTAACATTAATAACAATGTAATAAGCATGTTGCATGTCACATAGTCGTTGGGCTGTAACCTATTAAATATCAATATGTTATGATTACCAGACGTATCAGTTCAATATTAGTTAGTATCGACAGACAATCGATGTTTTTATTATAAAACACTAATGTAAATGGATATTCGGAAATTTGGTAGCCATGATGACCCTTATTTTGACCTTAAAAAACTCGAGTTGTCGGTCATGATATTTTATGAGACTTTTGAGGGAACTGTAGAATGTCTTAATGAAAGTACATTACATTAAGAAAATTACGGGTGACTTACTCATCTATCACCGCCGAGCCGAAACCCTTACACCTAGAAACTTGAAATTTTCAGGGATAAGTTTTCTCTGAAAAACCTTTTAAAATAAAGGCGATAGTAGGCGCTTTTTTATAAAGGTTTTAAGAAAGGACTTTTCACAACTCCTTCCCTAAGAGAGTAACATAAGACATAAACTGTTGTATAAAAATTCGTAATTTCTAAGGGGGTGAAATAAAAT
This sequence comes from Thumatha senex, assembly GCA_948477245.1. Classification (NCBI taxonomy): domain Eukaryota; kingdom Metazoa; phylum Arthropoda; class Insecta; order Lepidoptera; family Erebidae; genus Thumatha; species Thumatha senex. The sequence continues at coordinate 21,628,143 of OX419739.1, read as the reverse complement.
ATAAGCAGTAATAGAAACTTCGTTTGTGCTAATTAATAGAACGAAAAGTGGAACTATCAGTAAATAATGTGCTGGGGTCATCAAGGTTTGTTTCTTTATAAGCAAGACTTATCTTCCCGGCCCTAGACAAAGAATCAATCATTCAAATAAGCCTATGACAGTCCACTGCAAGACTTAGTCCTCTCCTAACTCACTCTATACCTAACACATACATACATACACGCCTTTATCCCTTAAGTGGTAGGCAAAGTCATACTATATACCCACATTTCACCGTATGCATTTTTATCACACATACAGGTGGTGAGCCCATTGCCGTGATGAAATGGACAGGCTGTGGCAACCGGCTGTTGAAAATTTTCAAGCCTATAAGGCCTTCAACCAGGCTTAACGACTGCCATTTTACTGGTAACCAGGACCAACGGCTTAACGTGCCTTCCGAAGCACGGAAACGCTCGCAAATGTTATTTCCACAAAGTGGTTACACATCCAAGGGCCACCTATAGCGATTGTTGCATAACGCAGTTATCGTTTACAGAACACTGAGTCAGCAGGGCTACAAGCGCACATAACACACATACAATATATAGTCATATACATTCTGCATCCAGACCTTCCTTGTGACATTTTCAAGGTCGTTGGTCTGACAACCTAGAAAAGGTTACAGAGAAGATGAGTAAGAAGCACCGTTTTATTTTAATCGGTTGAATTACTTAACTAGGTATTTCAACTGATAAACATACTTATGTATGCATTTAGAAATATATAAGTATGTTTATCAGTTATCTGGTTACCATAGTAAAAGCTCTGCTTAGCTTGGAATCAGATGGCGTTGTGTGAGTTGTCCCAGCGATATTTATTTATTTATTTATTAGAACTCCAAATAGACGGAATGTATTTGACTGGAGTGTTAAAAATGCGTACATATTATTTTAGATAAATAACACCCAGGCACAGAATAAACCATCGTGCTCATCACACAAAGTTTTATCCTGGGAGGGAATCGAACCCTCGCGTAGCAGTCGGATACACTCCCACCTACATAGGCAGTCAAAGTTTGTTCATAAATTCGAATTATGTGTGTCTACCTTACAAAATATTCATAAATAAATTTCGCAGTTTTTTAGGTCCTCGACATCAAATTTTAGTTACAATTTTGAAATGAATTCTAAATATAATAAAAAGCAATAAAAATGGCCAATTTGATTACCTCTAATAATCCAGGCTTCTTCAAGTGGAGCGTGAAGAGGGACATCATTTGGCGGCTAACTTGAGAGAGTTACTGTAAAGACGAGAAGTTTTGTGGATTGTGACAGTGGCTTTCAATTCGCTATGAGCTAAACAAAATCATACAAATAACTAGTTAGGTCATAAATTCTGTCACATGTTTAATATAAAATAATTGAAACAAGTTTATTCATTATGTAACCATTTATACACCAAAATGAACTTAACAAAACATAGATTCTTATGACAATAAAGTTTATTTGAAATGACCTCCGTGATTTTGAATACAGGCCTTCAATCTGCGCGGCCAGTCGTCTATCGCAGCACGAACGAGGTCCATGTCAATATCGGCGGCTGCCTTAATCAAGGATGTCTTGAGTGACTCCAAATTGGGATGAGGCTTTGAGCACGCCTTTTCCTCCAAGTGTTGCCATATCTTGTAATCTAACGGACTCATATCTGGACTGGAGGAGGGCCAGTCTTCGTGCCGGATTAAGTTGATTTCACGCGCCGCCAGCCAGTCTTGTGTGCTCTTCGCTCTATGAGCTGGCGCCGAATCTTGTTGGAATAGCCAGTGCATGTTATTGAACATGGTATGAGAAACAAGTTCCACATGGTTCGTCAGGACTGTATTTTGATACACAACTGCATTCGTTTTTACACCTTTCTCACAAAAATGTACGTAGGAACCTCAGTGCGACAGTCGCCTGCATTACCACTGCGGCAGTCAAAACTTTGTGATCAAAACATCTTAACGCACGGAAGCACTCGTAAATTGAAATGCCACAATTGATTACCCATTTTAGGCGACCCAGTCCATAAACAAAGACTTAGCTAGATAGGGGGCGAAAGAATTTGTAGGCAATAAATATATACAGGGTCATTTGTAAAACACCAGCAACCTCCTAGGACTAGATAGCTAACATCATAAAAAAATGTTCTTTTTTTATTAATTTTTTTTTTTAATTTTTTTTTTTTATTTAAGTTTAGCTTAATGTACTGATTGAATAACAGTACTACGCAAATCATAAAAATCACAGGGAATGGGGGTAGGCCGGTGATACCTCTTTTGACCTTGACCTTTTTCAACAGCATTGATGCGCGCGCGTCCATCGTTCATAGGGGTATGCCGTATATGACGAAAAGGAGACCCAGGAGTTCTTTGAAGCAAATCCAAGACCGAAAACCTGTGACACAGCTTGAGGGTTCAAATTATGATAGTACTCGTTTGGTAACGAATTGCCAGAAGTGGTAGAAAATACGTTTTTATATTAAATAACACCACTTGTACTGTTCCACAACATTTACTTTGTAAATCTGACCGGTTTCGCCTCACGGCATTCTCAAAGGTACACAATATGACGACTGGACCTAGAAAGTATACTAAAACTAATAACCGTACAATGTAGGTATATCGACATTACAAGTTACCAGTTTAGAAATTTACACCGTAATTAGGGAGAATAATATTTTATATTTGAAAAAAATTTAATACAACGAATCATATTTTTTTTTCAAAAAATTTTTTTTTTTCCAAAATTAAATTCATTCCACTCTTTAGCTGTGCTGATAATGTTAGTAGATCAATAAATACTAGATGCTCTTGCCGTCTCCGGTAAGTCTAAATCAGAGGTGCCCAAACTTATTTTGTCTACTGCCCACTTTGAGACTAAATAAATTTTTAGCGCCCTTTTTTTTTACCTACTTAAAAACCACTATAACTTCAAATTAAATTAATTAATTGTTGTAAGCTATATTAGCGGAGATAAAACATTCATTCTAAAATAGACTTTTACTATAATCCGCAAGAGTTAACTTGAGACCTGAGCACAGTAGTACATAACGACGCTCAGGTCTCAAGTTAACTCTTACTTAATGAGAATGATTATTGAAACGCAACTTTATAGTATTCAGACAGAGTATCTTTTATTGAAAATAAAACAAACATAATCGATTCTTATATAAAAACTAATGTGAAGGATGAATCTGATGCTGTTTAATAAGTTTGTTGATATCAGGTTCCAATTTACTCAAGAACAGCCGCAAGTTTTTTGTAGCCAAATTCTTGATAGCCATTTTTGAACTTGATTTTTATTGCCTCGTTTGTTGTCAATTCTATAAGTTCATCTTCCAGCTGAGGTGAGATTGCTGTGTTGACATTTGAAAACGGATCTAACACCCTGCATGGTATTTCCAAGTTCAAAATGTCCTGGTATCGTTCGGTGAAGTCAATGTGGAGGTTTTCCAAATGTTGGCAGTAGGCAAACAAGTCGTCGTTACTGCAGGATACTGATAAATTCGGAAAATTGTGAAACTCACGTCTGTCCATATTCTTTTAGTGTAGAAGCAGTTTGGCGACTTAAGCAGCAACGACATTTTTTTGTTTTAATTAAATTTAGTTCATCGCCTTGCAGTTGGAGATTCATGTCATTGAACAATTTATACAGGTCTGTCATATAAGCTATATCATTTTTTGATGTAATAAGCTTGTTGCGCAATTCTGTATCTTTAGTTTCCAAGAACTCTATCACAGAGTCAAACAGGTTGTAAAATCGAGTCAGACATTTGCCTCTTGATAGCCAACGAACCTCAGTATGAAGCAACAAACGGTTGGAATCTTCGTCATTATTAACACAAATCTAATGAAATAATCTATCTATCTAGAAGCGGGTGGCAACCCTAGGTATAACAGCAGATTTTAATTGGCTCCGTATTTTATATTGTAATATTGCAAAAATAATTATAATTTTAATTAAAAACCAATTCATCATTGCCAAATAATACCATATTGAGTGTTAAATAATCATTTTCACCATTTATTGTGCTAAAAGTAGATAAATATAAACTTAAAAATTGTACCGGTGTAGTGACAGTTAGAACATCGGAAATAATTTCAATATTTGAAATTATTACTTGGATTTGGCAAGATTTATAAAACTAATAGTTTTTTCAATCAAGGTTTGTGAGTTTATTTACTTTTACATCCTCATATGTCCATTAATAGTGCGATTTTGTAATTTTCTATGAATTAAATTAAATTAAATATTAAATATTGTTGGGACAACTCACACAACGTCATCTGATTCCACACTAAGCAGAGCTTGTACTATGGTAACCAGATAACTGATAAACATACTTATATATTTCTAAATACATACATATTGTAGATAAATAACACCCAGACACAGAATAAACCATCGTGCTCATCACATAAAGTTTTATCCTAGGTGGGAATCGAACCCACGACCTCTTGCGTAGCAGTCGGATGCACTCCCACCGCGCCACAGAGGCAGAATAAAACATAACCTCATTTTGTTTCGCATTTCTTTGCTCTAAGTCTATTTTGCTAATAATTACTGATTCTGTAGCACGTAATTATAACAAAATGTCGAATACTAATAACATGATAATGACGCGTAAGGCCTTGGCTCATCAACAAGAGACAAGGCTTCAATTAACGTTGAAAGAGTTACAGATTTTGATAGAGAAGTGCGATAAACTGAACAAGGAAAGGGACGAAAATGAGTTAGAACTGCTAGGTATTTTAAGTAAGAACGGACAACTCAAAAAAGAACTGGCACAGTTGCATTCACTGTATACTGATACCTTACAGGATCGGGATAGGTTACAACTTATAGTTGACAGTTTTGACTCATGTAGGGAACATTATGAACAAACTCTGCACCAAATTAGAATACTAAAGGAGGAGCTACAACGATCGGAAATCAAAATATCGCAACTAGAAGACGAGAAACAGAGCACAGTGGTTCTATCTAATCAGAGTTTGTTCGATGAACTGATGGCTACAAGCTTAGATACTGCTACAGCTCACACTTCCATTGTCATAGACCTCACTTCTGATGATGAAACCGGGGGCTGTTCTAAATCATTAAAAATTATTAAGTGTAGTAAGAATAAGTTAAAGAAATATTTAAAAATTAAAAAGTTTATTACTAAATCTAAAAAAATGATACATAAATACAAGTTTTTTATAAATAGCATGTCACTTAATAGACAGAGATTGCAACTGATTGACCAGGTAAATATTTATATGTTAGAACTTGATACTGTTGCACAATAGTACAAAACTGATACACAAGCCCTTCAATGTCAGATTGACAGACTTCAAGACTCTTTGAAATCAATTTCATATAAATATGAAACAGCAGAGAAACAGAGTAGGGAACAGGTGTTAGCCATAGGTAAATTAGTAAATTCATGTCATTGTCAAAATGACCAATTGATATCCGCAGGCCATGTTCCCTCCTCACCCTTGAGTTGTGAAAGAATTAGATGCAATGATGAATTTTCACCAATTAAAACTGTGTGCAGTGTGGATAATAGTATATTAAGTTCAAGTAGTAATTGCGAGGCATCTATAATAGAAAAGTTGCAAATAAAAAGTGATGCAAAGACCATAGTCTATTGCGATGAAATAGGTAAAAATTTTGGACATTATTTATCACAGTTAAGTCATTCTGTAATAAATCATACATATCCAGGAGCTTCATACTCTCAAATTATAGATTTTATATTGACTGGTACACACTGCATGCAGTCTACTATAGTGGTGCTGGTTGGCAGAAAAGGCAATATTAATAGTGACAAACTTTTAAAAATTTTTAATAAGTTATCAAGTCTGCAAGTAAAACAAGTAATTTTGTCCACCTTGCCATACAGCACTGCTATGAGCCACAAGGAAAATCACTTAAGATACAAATTAAATATGAAACTACATACCATGGTATCATATTCCAAAAAATTGAATTGTTCGATTGGAACATAATTATTAATAATAATAGTTTGTTGACATTAGATAGATATTTTCTATCAAAATTTTTACAACGAAATGTAGCTCTGTTCCTATCTAATTTTTTTTAATTTTTCAAGCCAAATTATTGGCAAGTACAACTTTGTTTTTATTGAGCAGGATAGTTTTGATACTTCACATTTGGAAAATGAAATTCCAAAAAACTAGTTTATAGGACAACAGATAATAAATCTGGCCAGTTGACTTTGGCCCTTTGAGAATAATCTTAGTAAAAATATTGTTTTTATAAACCTGGTGCACCATAATGTTAGAGGTTTAATAAATGGTAAAGATTTAGAGTTAGAGCTATACATTAATGCAAATTCTATTAATATTTTTTGTGCTACAGAGCACTGGTTAAAAGATCTTCAAATCACATTGTTGAACTTCGTAAATCACCAGGTTGCTAGCTCGTTCAATAGAAAACATTCTAAACGTGGAGGCTCTTTAATATTAATTAATAAAAACTTAAAATTTAAAGAACGTAAAGACTTAGTAGCCCTCTCCATTGAGCGAGTTATTGAGATTGCCAGTATTGAATTTGAGCATTTCATCTTGTTGAGCGTATACAGTCCCCCTGATGCTTCTTACATTGAGTTTGAAGAAAAGCTTGAAGAGGCACTGTTCAAATGCCAATGTTCTAAGAAATCTATAATAGTTTGTGGAGATTTTAATGTTGATATATTAGATACATCATTAACTCCATCAGAGATAAATAAAATGAATAATTTATTTAAATCCTTCAATCTGCATAGTACATTCTTAGAACCCACTCGTATTACAGCCACCAGTGCAATATGTATTGATAATATTTTTACTGATATTAAACCTATAGATAAAGGTATTGTGAATCCTGTGGAGTCAGATCATCGTGGCCAATGGATAAAATTTCCTAAAAGTAGTAACAAAGTCAGCAAAAAAAATATTAAATATGTACCAATTAACCAAAGTCGTTTGAATAATTTTAAAGAAAATGTATTAAAGAGATTACCATATCTACCTAACTTCACTTGTGTAGACCAGTCATATAAACACTTATTTAATTTGATTAATGATGAGTTTGGCAAAGTTTTTACCTCAAAAACACTACAGATTGGTGGTCGTCCTGTTTTCAGTGACTGGGCAACACCAGGTACCTTTAAAAGTAGAAATAAATTATTTGAATTATATTCAGAAAAATCATATAATTTTAGGCAAACCTTTCAGGAATATGTTAAAAATTATTCAAAGATATTTAAACAAACGTGTCATCTTGCTAAGTCAAACTTCATTAAAAATATAATTTCTAATTCTGTAAATAAAATAAAAATGACTTGGAACATCATTAACTCTGAATGCGGTAGATCTTTAGTGTCTGAGAGGGATTTCCACTTAAAAGTAAATGGTTGCCATGTTACTGGAAGTGCCGACGGAGTTTGAACATTTTTTCAAAAATGTACCTATATTGACAACAAAATCTCTCCAAGCGTCTTCCAGTTCCGCTGAACTTTTATTAGAAGAATCTGTTCTTTGTTGCAGGGATGCATTTGTATTCACAGGTATTTGTGCTCAGAACATTATAAAAGCATTTAAATGTATCGAAATTAAGAAAACCGCGGAACTTTAGGGATTATCGGTCAAAACTGCATCATGTATAATTGAGGTAATTGCGCCCCATCTAGCAACTGTGTTTAATGACTGTGTTTCTAGTGGTACATTTCCTGATTTAATGAAACACAGCAAAGTCGTTCCCTTGTTCAAGGCTGGCAGCGCTACAGAGCCGTCTAATTTCCGACCAGTGTCAGTGCTGCCAACTTTGAGCAAAGTATTTGAAAAAATAATCTTGAATCAAATGCTATCCCATTTTAATAGTCATAAAATACTTCATGCGAATCAATTTGGGTTTACGAAAGGGCGCTCAACTTCCGATGCTGGTGTTGAGTTATTAAAATGTATTCATGAAGCTTGGGAAGACAAGCACGATGCATTAGGTATATTTTGCGATCTATCAAAGGCTTTTGATTGCGTTCAACATGAAACGCTGTGCAAAAAATTACACCACTATGGAATAAAAGGCAAAGCTCTCGACCTTCTGTCTTCATATTTGAACAATAGAATACAGAGGGTCGATATTAATGGTACACGTTCTGTAGGATCCATGGTTACAATGGGTGTGCCGCAAGGCTCGATACTTGGGCCATTCTTGTTCCTCATTTATATTAATGATTTACCATTTTATGTAGGGGACAGGAATAGGATTGTTTTGTTTGCTGATGACACCTCATTAATTTTTAAAATTAAAAGACAATTAGATAACTATGACGATGTAAACAATGCAATTGCAAGAGTAGTTCATTGGTTCAGCTCAAATAATCATTGCCTTAATGAAAATAAAACTAAATGTATAAAATTTACTCTACCAAATGTAAAACAAGTTGCGGCCAATGTTCAACTGAATGAACAAGTGTTAGAGCTTGTAGAATCCACTGTGTTCCTCGGTATAACTATTGATGCCAATTTGCAGTGGGGCCCACACATAGAAAAGACAGCCTCTAGATTAAGTTCGGCTGCATACGCTGTAAAAAAGATCAGGACTCTAACAGATGTGGATGCGGCTAGAATGGTTTACTTCAGCTATTTTCATAGTATTATGTCTTACGGTATTCTCCTTTGGGCTCCCCCTTTGCTGCAGATTTAAATATTATTTTTGTTCTACAAAAGCGGGCTGTACGCGCTATTTATAATTTGGGCCCCAGAGTTTCTCTCCGAGAAAAATTCAAAGAAGTAAATATTCTAACCGTACCATCACAATACATTTTTGCCAATCTTATGTATGTCCAGAAAAATCTATCACAGTTTTCTAAACTCTGTGATAAACATAATATAAACACTAGAAATAAAAATAATCTTTCAGTCCACCACAGTCGACTACATAAGATTGGCGATTCTTTCCAGGGTAACTGTATACGCTTTTACAACAAGCTTCCCTGTGACCTGAGAAATATACCATTAAATAAATTTAAAAAGTTTATTAAAAACAAGCTTTGTAAAAAAGGTTTTTACTCCGTTACAGACTATTTGCAGGACAGGGACGCCTGGAAATGATCTGCTGGCAAAGTGAAATAATATTAAATTGTAAATAGGCCATCAAAAAAAAAGCCTCCCTAAGCTTCTTGCCGGTTCTTCTCAGGTGGGCCGCGTTCCGAACCGGTGGTCGCTTTAAATATTTTAAATAGTGTATGACATTTTGTAAAATGGTCTATGCAAAATAAAGATATTTTTATTTTTTATTTTTATCATTTACAGAGCTGGTACGGATTTTATTGACTGATTTGATGACATATTGCAGTGATTGAAATAGTCGTTCACTTAAGTTTCTAGCAACCAATTGTTGTCTATGAATAACGCAATGTACAGCAAGTACATCTGGAATTTTATTTTTTAAGTACGCTATGAAGCCTTTATGGCACCCTGTCATAGCCGGAGCGCCATCCGTAGCAACTGATATAATATTTTTCAAGGGAATCTCTTTCTCATCACAAAACTTTTCCAATGTATTGAATATGGTTTCGCCTTTTGTATCGGTCTCTAAATTTCTAGCAAACAATAGTTCTTCACATATTTTCTCATGTTTAATAAACCTCACGTAAGACAGCAACAATGCTTCATTAGTAGGTAAAGTGGACTCATCGAGCTGAATTGAGAATTGACTAGTCTTCAGATGATTGCACAATGATCCTTCAATGTTTTCAGCCATTTCATCAATTCGTCTTTGCACAGAATTATTACTCAAAGGAATTTTACGGATAATATCTGCGGCCGGTTTATGAAGCACAGTAGTTATTACTTCCTTTATTGCTGACAAAATTAACTCTTCTCTGATGTTGTGTGGTTTGCCTTTTTGAGCACTTAACAAAGAGATATTGTACGAAGCTTGAAGTCCGTCGTCATCTTGCTTAGCAGCTGCCGAAAATAGTTTTGCTACACTTGGCTGAGTATTATACTTCATCTCTAGGTCTTGAAAATATGCTACATTCTTGTGTTTCTTATCTGGATGCTTTTTATTCAAATGATCTTGCTGTCTTAAAGGCTTCATTGCTTCATTCGAAAATGTTTTTAGACATAGAAGACACTGGCGACGATGGGCTTGTGGGATTTTCAATGAATCCGAATTTAATATATTCCACAGAGTATTGCCGTCTCTTCTTTTTTACTTCCGACATTGTTTTGTTAAAAGAAATACGTAGGTAAGTATTGAACTTAAGTACTGCTTACCCTTATATTACGCGCGAAACCGCAAATGAAAATAAATTAAATATTCCGTTGTTTATATAGGATTGTATAAGCAGCACGCACCGACAGGAATAAGACAAACATGCATTAACTTGTTTATCTCATTTGACGCTCAATTGTACTCAACAAGAAAGAACAAGTATTCTATGAATCAGCCGATTGATACAGGAATGCACAAATCGGGTTATGTAACTAAAACTTGTCGAAACATGATTGCCCGCGGTCATCGACGCTCATTCGACGCTCAATTGTACTCAACAAGTAAGAACAAGTATTCTATGAATCAGCCGATTGATACAGGAATGCACAAATCGGGTTATTTAACAAAAACTTGTTAAAACATGATTGCCCGCGGTCTATTATCTACGAAAATTACCTATCTAGGAATACTAATCAAAGAAAACTAAAAAAAAACTAAAAAAAGGAAGAAAAATAATAAAAAAATAATTAAAATGCGAAAATGTGTCTATTGCCTTTGTATTTGTTTGTTTGTGTCTACTTTCATTTCGAAACGGAGCGACCGATTGACATGATTTTTCTTCTATTTATTGAATAAAACAGGACAGATACATGAACTACGCGGAGAGAAATATTGAACCGAGTTTGAGCAATCTCTTAATTAATATTAGTTGATGTTTACAAGTTGTAGCCGAGAGTCGAGAGCTCTGTCGTTGTCTAAGAGTCCACCTAGCTAGATGAAATTACAAATCGCCCCCCGAAGCCTACACAACGCCCCCATTTTTTTTCTGGGTCTCTTACCGCCCCCCTTTAGGCCTGCAGCGCCCACGAGGGGGCGTTATCACCCACTTTGGGAAATGTTGGTCTAAATAAGGCGAAGAGTTTTGCCGTTTTTCGAATTCTTTTGTCGATGTCTATTTTCCTTTCGGTGATTATTCCTCCATGGTATGTCCGGGTTTAGATGTTATTTTTTCTAAACTATCTATGACTAGATTTCGTATAATGAGTCAAATTTGATCAAAAAGTTTTGAGTGGTTTGGGAGGAGTTCGAGGACAAAGCGAAAATCCGAATCGGAGAAGAATTTATGGGACACTTCACACAGCGTCATCTAGCTCAAAATAAACATTAAGCAACCCAACTAACTAACTTGTGCTACAGGATCTAGACGACTGATAAAATACTTATATATTTCTTAATACATAGATATTATACATAGGAAACATCCAAACTTCGAAACAAACATTTGTGGATCACACAATTATGATGAAAAGCGCAATTTACCATATATCGGTGGCGTTGGTGAACTTTTATTCATATTATAAGATTGCAGTCATTTTCTGATAAGGGTTTGAAGTATCCTAATAGAGGTCCGCTAAACCGTCTTGTCCTTACTCCATTTCCGAACAAACTACTAAATATGGAGGCTTTATAAAAATCTCATTTTCACATGGGCTTTATTACATTTAAGAAAGTATCATAATAGACAAGATAAAAAAGTGTGATCGAACGAGGCAGAAAAAGGGATGAGAGGGAGATAAAAGTTAGAATTTATATCAGCACCCGGGTATGTCTGAGCTGATTTAACGCAATTGCAATATCTCTGGTTCACCATAATGTAATCGATCTGATTACGGACTACATGATCAGCAGTGTGTTGTGTTGGCGATTACAAATTATTTTTCTTGACAAAAATCAACCAGCATCTGTCCTCGATCGTTCCTTGTACCGAGTCCATAAGAACCTGTAACTCCCGCTATTGTTTCTGAACCTACCTTCGCGTTAAAATCTCCTATTATAATGTTAACATCGTGTTTATTAGTGTACTGCAAGAGCGTCTCTATTTCTGTGTATAACTCTTCAATTTGGTCTTGTGGCTTATCTGCTGTAGGGGCGTATACTTGGATAATGTTTATGTTGCGGGGTTTGCTTTCTAAGCACACCATCATACTCCTGTTCGAGTGAGGTACAACATTCTTTACTAATTTGGCAGTTTCTGAGTTAAGTAACACAGCGACTCCATAACGTTCCGTATCTGCATCGCTGCCAGAGTGTTATAACACGCTTCCTGCTTCTGTTACTAACTTATTCTTTTCTGGCCATTTAGTATCACTTATACCCACAATCTCGATCTTCAAACACTTCATTTCCTTAATAACATTTTCCAGTTTACCGTGTTACTTTAGGCTCACATTCCATGTTGCTATCCTCAATTGCTTTTGTTTGTGTTTACCTCCGGGGGCAACATTTATGTCTCACGTAGCAGGTGGAGAGCCCATTGCCGGTTTTATAGGTGTATTTTAGAATAATGTATGAAAATATTACCTCGTGTTTGCGATTGTCATTACTAAAGTCTCGGGTCGGGTAAGTAAGAGTCTCATACACTACCAATACGCCGTCGTATCAATCTTTTATAAGGATGTTAATTACAACATCTTTGAAAAAACATCTATTTAATATTATAAGTAAGAATTTCTGAATATAATCTACATTAATTTAGTTATTAGCATTACTTATCATCTTCTATTCACTAGATCATTTCGATACATATAGATTTTAGGTAAAATTAGAGCATGATCTAGATTCAAACCTAGTACTTATTTATATGTTGACTAGATTTTGTGATTCCTTGCGAAGCGGGCGAGCTATTACCTGTACCTAGTATTTAACTATAGAATACTAGATATAATAATTTACTTAGAAACTACAGAATCTCTGAAAAGATTAGCTTTCAGGGGTCAACAAGACTTTAATTCAATAAATATTAGTAGTAATTCAGCGAGTGCCTATCGACAAGAAGGCATAAAAAGAACCTAATGTATATTTTAGGTTAACATCAAACCCCGATTTTATCTCCGCCACGCAAATAATATGAATGGAAAATTCACCCATTCTTACTAATATTATATATAAATGCGATAATAACTCTGTCTGACGGTCTGTCGCGCTTTCGCGGTAAAAATTTAGATTTTTTTTAAAAGAAATGTGAGACAGAGATACTTTTTGTCTCGGTAACTAGTTCCTGTGGGAAACGGGGAAGGGAAAGCTTTATTACGCGGGCAAAGCCGTGGGCATCAACTAATCTATACATAAAACAAAGCAAATAAAATCGTTATATAACATAGAGTAGTTAGGGTACAATTTCATTCAATTGATAAATCTGCAGAAACCGAAAGAGATATGCGTGGATCGCAAAGCCTGGCGATCTTTTCTCTCTGACTACCCTGTGTGGGATACAGTGTGAAGACAGTTAAGTTAAGAATTCCATCAACAAATTTTCATAGGATCATTATTTTAAAAACGCTTTGCAAACGATTTTTATAGGCTAAGTAATGGCCGAATAAAAGTCGATCAAAGGGCTATTTATTATCTGTGGAGTGGCAAAGGTAATCTTACCTTACGCTATTTAATATTTGTACGTACTCGTACTCAACCCGTAAGTATAGGATTAGCGAAATTACAGTATCACTAACGTACAGCTGTACTGTGTCCACAATTGTGCCCAGAACCGAAAGATTCTGCAGGTCTTGTGTGTTCGTTGTGTTGATAAAAGCATGGAACTCTCTGCCCGCGCACGTGTTTCCCTCCTCTTACAATCCTGGGACCTATAAGAGAAGCTTGAAATAGCATATTTCTGAACCGTCTACATGAAGGTCGCTATCGGGGCCCTACTGGTTGGGATAGCAGCCCTCAATCACGGATCGTCGTCTCTGCTTTCCATCAGGCGGGTGGCGCCATTTTGACGTGTCAAACATATAAAAAAAAACAATTCCATCTGATCGGAAATGGCCTTTGCATCCTATGCAACACCAGACGCGTTACAATCACAATGCCAACCCTATTGACGTATTTGGATGAGGCCTTCAATTTGACTCTCTCCGACTACCATGCTACAGATATCGGAATCACTCCTGGGGGGCCAAGTCTACTAATTCAATCGCGTCAGAAGATAATAGAAATCGTCCCTCAATAGAAAGTCACCGGTACAATTTTGACAGTTTTTCGTAGTCTACTATTACAATCGTACTCCAATAGACTTATATCGGTCGGCCGATAGAATTCTACTAACACGTACCGCGCCAGTGACCGCTAGTCAGTGACATTTTTGATAGTTTACTAACATTTTGACACCTAAAAACCGCTATTCTAATCCTATTCTACGGCTTGTCAATAGTAGACTCGGCTCCCTAATTGGAAAAAACACAAATGACCCATCTCGGGATAAATGCTTCTATGTAGCGTAAATCTTTTAAAAACTTAATTTCGTTGTAGTGATGACAATGACTCAGGCAGAATTTTATTCGTATCTCTTTTTTTTTTCACAAATCTGTCAGAATACAAATAAAGTTTTATCTTCAAATTCAAGAGCAAAGAAAAGACTCCACCAAAGTTTGAACGAACCATAAAACTGAGAAAACTTGACGCCCTGCACAATATGGCCGGCGAATATGTAGATTATTTAAGTAAAGTAATACACTTTAATCCTCGTCACTTCATATTTAATCTCCTTGTACAATTAACAGTAAAATAAAAATTATTGCTGATAGTGAACCGATTTATTGCAAGCAGTAACGACGGGTACGAGCATGACTGAATTGTTATTGTAGGTAATCAAAAACAGTTTCAGTAAACAGTTTCTCGGACAAGGGTAATTCGGCATTCGAGTCTACACTCTTAGCGCAGAGGGTGGCGCGGGAGTATCGCACCGTCTCTTATTAGGCGGCGTGCCTTATAGCAGGGAGCCGCCCGTGGGATCTCGACGCTGGAGTCCTACGACGCGGGTATATCGAGGGCTTCCTGTGGGTGACCGGCCTATCCTAGGTCAGTGGGTAGAGAGGGCGCACGGTACTCCGCCGTACCACCTCACTGAGTTTCTCACAGGTCATGGCTATTCTACCATGACCTGTGGAGCGAGCAGGACTCACGCTCCTGTCCCTCTGGCAATCTCGGGGGTGACGCCGGACGGAGCTCTAGCGCGCCCCAGACTAGTTTCTTCTGGCGGCTGGCACCAATCGTGTTCCCGGATGCCTTCTTGTGTCCGTTCGATTGCTCTCCACCGCCTCTGCGCTCAGAGTGACGTCGAGGACGGCTCGAAACGGATACAGGCTAATCTCCTCCAGGAGATCGTGGGGAGCAGCACGTCTAGCCCCTCGAGTAGAGCCGGGTCGCCGTGAATAGCCCTCAGGCCTATCCCGCGATCCGGTTGGGAAGAAGGCCCGCGGTGTACCACCGCTAGGTTTAGTGGTCAGCACAGTCCCGAAGGGCCGGGAGTCCCACATACCGTTCCAGCTGCCCCCGCAGTAGTAATGACGGCGCGGAAACGCATTCCACGCGCCATAAAATATACTTAAAACAAAACTTAAGCTTTATTTATCTTCAAATCATAAATCTTTCTGCCCCACAATATATTAACAAAAACATTCCGTTTCACGATGAGTCACGAGAATATATAATACAGAGTTTCCAAAGAACAGTATCAGGGCCTACCAACCGTTCAGCAGTGATTAATTACTTCGCTTCACTTAAATTATATCGTTAGAATAATGGGTTATAATGAGTGTAATGAATATACCGTAGAATATTAATATACAGGCTACAGGGAACTCATATTTTAAGGGATATATTTTGTTATGACGATACATTTACAATTTCAGATCTACCATTCGTATTCGGTATAATAAAAGGCCTGATTGATGTGCCGGAGTTGCTTGGTAAGATTGGTTTATATATACCTTCTGCATTTTTGCGTCATACCAATCTCCTGGATGTGCCGTTTATGATAACTTATAGAAAAATCTCATATCTCGTAAGAGATCATGTCAACGAGGAGTGTAGAGGATTAGAACCTGATTTGTTTGAACTGCCGCGCTGGGGTCTCGAGTATCTACGAATTCCGGGTCGGAACAAATAATATTTATCAGTTGTCTTAACTTTAATTTCAGGTAATGTAAACACAAACTTTATAGCCCATTTCATCTCTGCAATAAGCTTCTCTAACAGGTTTTTTTTTAATTTAAGTTTCTAATACATCAGCTTATTTCATAATTTTCGCCAAACTATACAGTTTGTTGGCGACCACAATGCACGCTTATACAAGATGTATACATCTATAATATAAACAAAAAGAAAACAACTTTTATCCACATTTATGTTTCTATCTACTTTACTTAACTAGATTTTTGATTATAAACATCTTGAATTTTCTCTTAAATTCGTGTTTACCACTACATTTTTCATCAAATATACGATTAAATATTCTAGGTATCATATAACTTCTTGTATGTTCACCATAGTAGTGACAGGCAATTGGTTCTATGTATTGCTTTAGTGTTGTTGTCCTTAAATTTCTGTGATATATTATGTCTATTTTAAATTCCTTACTATTATTATGTTCTAGTGCTAGTAAATAATCTACTTTCTCTTGTATGGGCAAAATGTTACATATTTTGTTTAATTTATTGTATCAGATTCAATCAGATTCTTTATCAGTAGATAAGAAAATAAAAATTAGGATGTAAGGAAAACTCCTTACATCCTAATTTAATTTTCTTATCTACTAATAATTTAAAAAATCTGATTTGCAAGTCCATCACCTTGCAGAGATGTGTTAGAAAGGTAGGACCATATGAACTTAGGCCATAACTTAATAATGCTTCTGAAAGTGCGTGATATAACATGACTAATGTCTCTCTATTAACCCTTTATTTTATTTGCTTAAATTTACTCAATATAGACCTTAATTTATTGCAGACACTATGAATTTGTAACTTCCAACTAAAATCACAATCCACAATCAAGCCCAAGTACCTATAATTGTTAACAAATTCTATATTCTGGCAATTAATGCAGACTATTTTATTATTATGCAAGCATTCATAAGAATGACCTATTATAACAAGTAGTTCAGAGGGTTTTTGTACATAATTGGATGGCAATTTTACCTACCTACTTTCAGTGTTACCCTTAATATTGCAAGTGTCTATAGGCGACGCCGACGGTAACCACTTAACACGGGCCGTAAGCTAGTTTGCCATGTCGTAGTAAAAAAAACCATACTATGTGTGACAAAATATAACTGTTGAAAAATTTGTATACCTCTGCCTTGTCCTTGAGGGATAAAAGCGTGACTATATGTATAGTATACCTAAGAGAAATAAAAATTTGACTGTAAGATAGAAAAGACGTGCCGAGTCGGGTATTATATCTTGTTTACGTCGGGTCTAGGTAGGTATAATCTTCAAATAATGATGATAATGATACACGATTGAAATAGTAGACTCGGCTCTATGCTTGTGTGTCACCATGTTTTTTCTACACCTCTTAGGTTGGAAAACAATTATACGCATATATACTAACTATATCGACGTACAAAATAAATTTTATAGCTGTAAAAAAATCGTTACGTTTTTGGTTACGCACCATGTTGTTTCGAAGTGAAACTTCTTTATTATAAGTGAAACTTCTTGATCGATGTATAAGAGAAATTTTATAGCCGTAAAAAAATGTCGTAATCTACTTTCTCTCTTGTACACACACACTAATAGAAAGTGCTTACCATAGCATGGACGTTTGCAACACCAAGGGCGCAGAACTTGTGTTGCCGACTCTTTAAAAAACCTTCTAAGACATTTTACAAACCCAGGCAGAGAGTTCCTTCCGCAATGTAAGCGTATGTGACATAAAGTCTAAATGCGTTTTATTTTATTAGTAGTAGCCTCAGGTACACGTAATTTAAAACATAAAACCACCACGTTTTCAAAATTCCCCACTCTTATCACTTGTACACAACACTTCGTTTAGCTCTATTTGAGCGATATTTGTGCTTACCCAGTCCTAAGCGCTACGTGTCACCAGCCTAATGTCCTGTAATTAGTGTAAAAAGCATTACTGGCGTAGTCACACCACCGTTCTGTACGTGTTTTGTGCGTACATGTAAGCACGTATCATGTTTTAATCATGTCCTAAAAACTTTCTATTCACAAAAAAAGCACACCACTATAGGTTCACCGGTAACTTTCAAAAAAATAATTTTGACCAATATAACAAAGAAACAAAATATTTCCCAATCTGTTCACAGACAACGAAGTTATAAGCCAACTAGCTGATGCCCGCAGCTTCACGTCCTATTCGAGATTTCGTACGTAACGGAACCCTTAATTTGTTGAAAATCCAATATAGCCCATGTTACTCAAGAAGAATGGTATTGTCTTATGAAATACAAAAAATAATAAAATCGGCACAGTAGTTTCTGAGCCAATTCAATACAAACAGACTTGCAAATATTACCCTTTTTATAATTTTGGTAAGCTAATAAACATACTTCTTTCGCTTCTTGAAAGATATCGCTTCATACACGCACGTCTGGGTATCCGAGTACTTTTAACTTTTCCGTTTTTGAGCAATCTGCTCACGTGGAAGTATGCATAGATCGCGAAGCCTGGCGATATGTCCTGACTACCCCGTCAGGAATACAGCGTAAAGATAGGTAGTTAGTTAGCTAGTTAAGAAACATAAGAAATCGGTCAAATGAATGGCCATTGCAATGTGCTTGCGATAAGAGCTTAATTTTGAATTTTATACAGTATTTTTGCTAGTAGTAATTAATTGATAATAATGACCAGAAAATTTTTACTTTTTATAACAGACTAGCTGACCCGCCCGGCTGCGCCCGTGATATACTTCGAACCCCGTGGCACCCATTTAATCCCGTCGTTTATTAATTTCACGATAATGTATGAACCTTTTCCAAATGACTTGATTACTACTCCGCTCTCGAGTACAACGCCCGCGCCCGCACGGCCCGGTCGATTTATTGTTACACGAAATTAATTTCATTGCGCATTTCATTGCCATATCACCTACGATATTCATTTAATTTGCAAAGTGTAAAGGGACAAAATAATCTTCATAAAATGCTGAAACCAACTAACATATTAAAAATAATAAGGATTAATGATGTATTTGTGTAAATAGCTTTTAAATTACTGCCAAGAAACAGCAATAATAATTGCTGTTTTTTTTTAAGTATTAAAATGGATATAGTAGAGTATCCTTAAGAGATAGATATATACCGTCGCGGACTTTTTTGTAGACCTATATTAGATACATAATTCGACAGTACATTATTTTGTTATATCTTAAAGGGTTTAGGCAGCGTTTTCGTTAAAAGCTCCCAGATGGCTCATTTTTTCCGACACCGCCAACATATATCGTTATAATTAAGTTAATGTATACAAAAACTTAACAAAATATACATAAAAACCTTCTCTATGAATCACTCTATCTATTTAAAAAAAACTGCATCGAAATTTGTTGCGTAGTTTTAAAGATCTAAGCATACATCATCATATCATAGTGACATCATAGGACAGACAGTTGAAAACTACTTTGTTTTATAATATGTAGTGATAATAAATTAAATTAAAAATTTATAAAATAAATCTGACACAATAATCTAAGTTCCATTTAACAAGTACAAAATAATAAAAGAAACTCAATCTTAAAGTACCCATAGTTGAGTCATTATAATAGGCCACATTTGACAAGTGTCACTTTTAGCTTCATAGTGAGATGACATGATTAAAAATATCGATTTATGTGAATGAACCGATACGGACTTCAAACATTTAAGAATCGAATCAGTTATTTTGAAAAAGTACTTATAGGTATCTATTGTAATATTCTTCTAAAAATAATCGTGGAATCCCAGTCTAAATATTAGGTGTTACACTTATTCTATGGTTAATTTAGGAACAATACCTGACAACTAAAATTACAACTAGAATATTTTCATCACCATCAATCACTGCATTCAGAGATATTTTTAATTTATTTCCAAAAATTGTGTCTATATTTGCATCGCGTTGCATTCTTTTTCCGTCGGACTTCATAAGTGGCGTTGAATAACAGATAAAACGAATAAAAAAAGGACGTTAAATATATAATTATTAATATTGATGTTAAATGTTATCATTTTGAGTACTCTATGGGCCGTATTTAGAACGTTACTCAATACTCAAGAAACGCTTGAGGCTAGTTTTGCCTTATAAATACTACTCTCAAGTTTTTCTTGAGTATTGAGTAACGTTCTAAAATACGGTCATATGACGTGTAGGCTGGCAATGTGGGTAATCATTTATAGTGAAATATTCCTGCTCAAAATCATAAAAGAACAACTGCCACAAAATTATTATTTTCTAGAAATAAAAGAATTAAATAAAATTCGACAGTAGCAGCATATTTAGTTACGTAGATATAAAAAAAAGAAGCCCGTATGGAACAATAAGTCAATATACGGAGTATGTATTTAGAGAAGAAATTGTTTCGAACGCCGCGCCGGACCTTCATACGTCGAATCTCTACAACACTAGATCTCACTGTCTGCACTGAGCTCTGCGGCGCTGGATCCCTAGAGCACCGGAAGTGGAGAATAATCTTCCATGTGAATAGCTTATTTTCTAGACGGCTACAAAAACACTTTTTAAATTATATCGATAGAACTTTGTTAGAATCATATTTTAAGTGGTCAGGCAAAATTGTGTTGAACATCGCTCCTTCAACACAATTTTGCCTGACCACTTTAAATAATAATTAAGAAACCAAATATAGAAATGAAATCAGTAAACCTGTCAAAATAAGAGAAATATTTAAGTCGAAGAAAATTATGTTTAACAAACATGAAAATAGTGAATATATGCTACATAAGAATGACGAAATTATGAACATGAGTATGATTAAAACAAAACGTGATAAAACAAAACGTACGAAATATTACAAATAAGTCTTATTGCATTCTATTTTAACCTCCCTTAAGGTCATCATCATCATCCGAGCGTCTGTCCCAGTTGCGTCTCGCGACGCCCGGGGTCCGCTTTCCTACATTTTCTCCTCCACTTCGCACGGTCGTCGGCATCCCCTGTAGTGAGACCATTGGCACGCATGTCATCCCTTACGACGTCAAGCCAGCACTTCTTGGGTCTTCCCCTCTTACCGGGACCCGGCGGGGCTGACATGGCCAGACATTTGTTACCTACGTAGCCCGGCGGTTGCCGCAAGACGTGACCATACCAACGAAGGCGACACTCTTGCAACTTGTCTGCAATGTCACGGACGTGAAAGCTGCCGCGGATGCGAGAGTTCCTCACGCGGTCCATCCGCGTGACTCCACACATCCACCGCAGCATCTTCATTTCCGTGACACGCAGCTCCTGCTTGTGTCGCTCCAATATCGGCCACGTCTCACTGCCATGTAAAAGGACAGGTCTAATAATGGTTTTGTAGACCTGTCCCTTCAACCGGATCGGCATTTTAGGGTCACAAATGACACCGGTCATCTCCCGCCATTTGGCCCACGCGGCAGCAATGCGTGACTTGACATCGCAATCGATGTCACTGGACGTGTGAAAAACAGATCCCAGGTATTTAACCTGGTCCGTGCGCTCGACCAAATCACCGCCTATGCGGCCGGATGTGGGATCTGTCGAGTTTAGTGCCAAGTACTCGGTCTTCGCCACATTCAGTTTCAGACCGCCGTTCTCAAGCGACTCCTTCCACGCCTTTACACGTCGCACCAATCTGCCCCTGTCCGCGTCTGCCAGCGCAATATCGTCAGCATACATGAGCAACCATGGAGGCTGCTCATGCGGATTTCTGATTCTGTCCGACAATTCGTCTAATATTACACTGAACAGAAGCGGACTAAGGACAGAACCCTGGTGTACCCCGACGGTGATGGGGAAGGGTTTCGTGTCGCCAACAGCAGTCCGAACCATTGAATCGGAGTCACAGTACATGTCCCGGATAGTGTCAATGTGGCGACCAGCGCCACCTAGCGTAAAGCTATCGAACTACATCGATACTAAGAATCCTACATCGCGCTATGAGAGTTCTCACGCTGAAGAATGATATATACAACAGCCCAACATCAACCGTTGGGCCGCGGCCCGCCAGGCGTGATCACCTTGCCTGGTCGGAGGATCCTCCCTTTGTGTCGGAGGAACATCTCCACCCGTTCCTTCACAGTGGTGACCCCGACGTGATTGGAAGCAGCCTTCACGGAGCAGATCAGCAGCATCATCGCCACCATCACAGCACTCCAGTATGACGGTAATTAGTCTCAGCCAGCCAGCATCTCCGGCCTCATCAGGGATACCACTAGCTAGAAGCGACCGCTCCAGCCTGGTTACCTCCTCGGCCACACCAGCGTCTAGGTACAGCGCACTGCACTACGGTCAATGTAAGAAGAGCACACCTCTCCCGTCTACGCAGCAGCCAGCCATTACGCAGCAACCACCCCGACTCACTGGGGTTACCTCACCGCGCACCGCAGCACTGCACTCAGCCCCGACTCACTGGGACTAGCAGCATTCGATTCCGACTCACTGGATTCAGCGGCATACGATTCCGACTCACTGGGATCAGCGGCATACAGTTCCGTCTCACTGGGACTACAAAATCTGGCACTGGCGCAAATCACAACAGACGAAGACACCAGACTCATACTCACAATCGACCTCCGGTCTCGGAGGGGAGTGATGTGGCGACCAGCGCCACCTAGCGTAAAGCTATCGAACTACATCGATACTAAGAATCCTACATCGCGCTATGAGAGTTCTCACGCTGAAGAATGATATATACAACAGCCCAACATCAACCGTTGGGCCGCGGCCCGCCAGGCGTGATCACCTTGCCTGGTCGGAGGATCCTCCCTTTGTGTCGGAGGAACATCTCCACCCGTTCCTCCACAGTCAATATAGACTTCTGGAACCCCTTTGGACCGCAGTGCCCACCAGATCATCGCACGAGGAACACAGTCGAAGGCCTTCTGCATATCTAGAAACAGACAGTGCAGAGGCGTGTTCTTCGACCTGTATTTCTCTGCGACAACCCTCAGGGCAAAAACAGGGTCTGTGGTCCCATTACCAGGGCCAAACCCATATTGACACTCCGAGAGAGTACACTCCTGCCGGATCCGAGAGTCTATAATCCTCTCGAAGATCTTCATGGTGTGGGACATCTCCTTAATACCGCGGTAGCTCCCGCACTCCTGCACTGACCCCTTACCTTTGAAGACTGGAGTAATAATACTCAGTCTCCATTGGTTTGGGATCTGCCCGCTGAGGAGTATGCGGTTAAAAAGGTTTACTAAGATGCCCACACCTTGAGGACCCATCGCCTTCCAGGCTTCGATGGGGACTCCATCGGGTCCGACAGCTTTCCGATTCTTCATGCGGCGAAGCGCAGTCAGGACTTCTCCAGGCGTTACCGGTGGCACTAGTCCCTGATTCGGAGGGAGGTCCGGAGGCTGCACCTCTTTATGCTGTTTATTAAGCAGCTCGTGGAAGTACGAGCGCCATCTCTCCTTTACCGCGAGGTCTTCGCTTAACAGGTTACCCTCAGGGTCTTTTACACAGCGACACTTGGATATATCCTGTGCCGCTTTGACCCTGGAGCGCACCAGCTTATAGATGAGCTTCTGCCCCTCAGACAATTCCAGCTTATCATACAAAGGTTGTAAGTGGTCTCGTCTGGCTCTGGCTACAGCTCTCTTTGTGGCGCGCTTGGCAGCCCTGTACGCGTCGCGGTCTTCGGGAGATCCGGTCGCTTGCCACTTTTTAAAGAGGGCTTTCTTCTCCCTGGTCTCCCTCAGGACTGCGTCATTCCACCACCAAGTTTCCTTGTCACATTTGCGTCCACCCTTAGACTCACCGAGCACCACCTTCGCCGCTCCAAGGATGGCCGCCTGAACTTTGTCCCAGTAATCTTGAACTGGTTCGCCTCCAGTGTCGGTGCACTTATCACCGACAGCTGAGACGAACTCCTGGGACCTAGTTTCATCAAGCAGCCACCATCTGATGCGGCGCTGGCACCGCTCGATGCGTTTGCCTTTAGGCTTCACGCAGAGGTCCATGACAAGAAGACGGTGTTGTGCAGTAAGACTCTCACCGGGTATGACCTTGCAGTTGGCCACCTTGCCGATGCTGTGTCGCCTAGTGAGTAGGAAATCGATCTGAGTTGTACGCCTCCCGCTCTTGTAGGTGATGAGATGTTCGGATTTCTTTTTGAAATACGTGTTCACAATGGCCAGATCGGCAGCTGCACACGTTCTGATGATAGTTTCTCCTTCAGCGTTGCGGGTGCCGTATCCAAAACCACCATGAACACGTTCAAACTCCTCACACCTCTCACCCACATGACCGTTTTGGTCGCCGCCCAAAACGATTCCCTGTGACAACGGAATGCTCCGAAGCACTCCCTCGAGTTGGCCCCAAAACGACATTTTATCGGCGTCGCTACAACCGGCCTGTGGCGCGTAGGCACTTATCAGGTGGGTAATAATCCCATCGATAAGCACCCTCACGATCATAAGCCGGTCGCTACAGCGTTTCACCTCCAAGATGTTGCTCTGCAGCCCTTCGGAGAGCACCACGGCCACCCCGTTCCCCCCACCAGGCGCACCCGTGTAGTACAGCTTGTAGCCTTTCTGCAAAGGCCGGGCTCTGTTGCCCTTCAACCGAGTCTCCTGCAGGAACGCCACGTCCACCCTCCGCCTGGAGAGTACTTCGGCCAACTCTACCGCACGCCCAGTCAGCGTGCCAATGTTCCAAGATGCGAAGCGGATTCGGGTTGGGGCTAACTTCTTTAGCCGTGCTGGCCCGACACACGGCAGCCCTAGCCCACTTGCCACAGGAGTCGGGCGGGGCTCCTGCGCGCCGTTTTGCGGCGGCGTCCTATCCCTAGCAGCATTCCTTTTATAGCTTTTCATTTTTGTTTCGGCGGGTGGCTTTTATGGGAGCGACGCCCTCAGAACTCCCAACCCCAGAGGGGAAAGCCAGCGCCAGAGCCTCGTCCGTTAATCAGCAGGTGCACTAGCACGGGAGGTTGACTTGGGCCCCGAAGATCTTGGTGGGGCCCCTTACACCCTTAAGGTAACCTCCCTATTATTTAAAAAGGAAAAGGGTTCACAGTCGCAACGTTGTAACGACGTTTTTCTTTAGTATATAAATTGTTTATTTTCTTTATAATGGTATATTAGTGTATGTAAATGGTAAAATTGCCGTCTTTGGGCATTTAGATAATAAAATATGTAATTGTAACTTAGAAAAATTCAGCAATTGTGTAGTTCTAACTTCGAAAAATTAAATAATATTTTATACCCGCCGTTACAAGGATACGTTGGTGATTTTTAATTAAGTGTCAAATGTGGCCTATTAAAATGACTCAACTAAAAGTACGTATTTATAATTCAAAAAAAAATACGACGATGTTGTTTGCATTTTTGCATTTATTGGGTGCAATGCTATAAAAAAACTCGCCTATTCTACATTCTTGGCATTTTTAGATATCCCTATATAAATACAAAGAAAGAAAAAAGAGAAAAATGGCGCACACATTATTTTCTACCCCAGCGTAGTTGCCGACGCTAAAGCTAACATATAGTAAAGATTTAGAAATTCTTAATATTTTTTTTTAATAAGTAACACATGTCACTGTTAATTTGTAGACAGAACTAAAAATGGCATAAAAATAAACCTTTATTTGTTATAATTTAGGTAATTAGAGTTTATTTATTAACAAAAATCTTTTCCTAATGCTCTATGACAACCCTTTGCTGATTAAAAACCAAGCAAACAGTGCGGTTATAGAATATAACTTAACCATTTGATTCTATAAAGCACGCATGTTTTATAAACTGCTATAATATCTAAAACCTGTGAAATGAAATCCACTTTACGAGCAAGTGTGTTCAAAAATTATTAAGGGAAATTTAAATATCTGTCGCTGGCAAAACTGCGGAGCACGACTAAATTTAAATTTCAGTCAGCGAAACTTAATTAGGAAGAGAATAATAGGAATGTTCACAATATCAAAGTATTCAACTAAAGCTGTCTGTACATTATTGTTCGGGGTCGCAGCGTGAATCCCAATTTACTTTGCTTTGTTGTGTTGCAATACACGTTCGTATCTGAAACAAAAGGTTGCATTAACTGTCCAGTATCAACCTATTGTATGCACTGCATGAACAGCTATAATAGAGCTTTAACACAGGTAGACCCGTGAAATTGAAGTGTATATTTGAGCAAAGAATTTTTATTATTTTAAACTCATCAGAAGTACACCGTCCACCTGATGGAAAGCCATGGCGATACCCTGAGAATTGAAGGCCACTTTTATAGTCAACAAGATAGTGGCCCTCAAATTGACTGCCCGACGATGTCTTTCTTGACTTGAGAAGAATTCGGGTTTGTAAGAGGAGCGCTGCTAAATGCTTAATAAAAAAAAAATAATAAGCTAATAAATAATGTTTGTAGCATTTTATTTTCCACAGTAACATAATTATCGTTCAACCAAGTTGAAGGTCTTAATATTGAAGGCTTGAGAAATTTGAACAGTTTGAATTGAGTTTGAGAATTGAGAAACAGAATAATTTAAATTTGTAAATAATATAAAAGATTGGAACATCTGTGTGGGATCGAAACAGAGATAATGGTAAAATGCAGCGACCCATTAGCTATTATATTTCATCATCGTCCTCAATCTTGTGCGTATCTAGGTTGCTAGTCTTCGCTTCGAAACTCAAATGAAATGTAATTGTAAGCAACCTGTCTAGATTTTAACGCGATTTCTCAAGTTACCGTTGTTATCTCGATGGTGCATCAAATACTAACAAACTTTCTACTTTTCCCGACATTCCAGACAGTTTTCAGCCGCCAAGGTTAAAACTTGTTACAAATCCTAATGGATTTGTATGATGCATTGTTAGTATGAAATTAATATGACGTAATGTTTATTTAATGACTTAGCCTAAAAGTTAATAAACGAAGTCACACATTTTTTATAGAAATACATCATCCTCTCACTTGTATCAAATGTTAATCGCAGTTTGGCGACCAGTGCTACATTAATCGAATTTTAAATGACGATTATAATTATCGTACAATTATTGTAGGTCATGTCGAAAAAATTAAGTCAACTGTGGGCTTTATCGAAAACCGCGTAACCTCGAGAGGTATAACAAAACAATGTAGAACGATAATATTGTTTCTTTTTTGAGTCTATAGAAAAGTAGCTTACCATATATCGTATGGGAAACAGGTACGAGCACAGGTACAGCTCAGCCTTCTCCCGCAGACCAGGGGACTGAGGGCGAAGGGTGGGCTGCTCGCGGTCCTTACAGAAGCAGGCCATAGACGGTGGCGTGACGTGACAACCACACGTACGCCTTTCATCCCCTCAAGAAAGTAGGACAGCACCTGAATCCACCCCAAAGAAGCGTAATTACACCCGGACCCCCAAAGAAGCGGGATAACCCCCGAACCCCTCTCCCCTGCTGGGAGCCCGAGGGCTTACCCGGGACTCATGGCCATAGACAAATGGCAGGGCACCGTGTGGTTTTAGTCGGTAAGCATAGCATCCATGACGATGTCCACGTGTGAAAAAAATCATGCTCCTGCAACAGAATATTTTAGTTGTTTTCAGTATAATGTGAAATAAAACTGGGCTACAAACAAGTGACCCATATACTTAAGTCACTCGCGAGAATAACTTTATGAAATTATAAACATCTCGTGTCCGTGAAGTTGAATATCTCTGGTTATTATATGAGAGCAGCTGTTTCCCTGCAAACTTCAACGGAATACTGCAAGATGCAAATGATTAAATGCAATGTTTCCAACTTTGTATGAAGTGTGACTTTGTTACGTGATTTAATTTATATATTCTTTCAAACTGCTTGTTGGAACTTTTGTGTAAAAAAGCAAGAGATTTATCGTTATGGTATCGTTTAGCGATAATGATGCCATCACTAATACTTTGTACTATTTACTTTACGTTTTATTTTTATGTATGTAAGCTTTGAAGCCTCCGTGACAATACATCGCTCATTCACTTAATTTATCTTCTTTTTCTGGGTATATTCTTAATAAAAAAAAGTACTTAGTGTTGCTAAATAAAAGTGGATTAGAGGATCAAAATCCAGGTAAGGTTACCTGGTTACCTGGATTTTGATCCTTGTTGCGTCCACGCACATTAACGCGATTTGGAGTGTGGCGGGATGCAGCCTGGCGCTGCGCGTTCAACTACAGCGCGTGCGTCGCGTTCCCTATGGTCGGTTGTCTATGGCCGGCGCGTAGGAACCCCGCGGGCGTTCGGATGAGGGTCGCATGTGGCCTCGACTTCCTTTTTCTCGGTTGCCATTTTATCTCTTACGAACAGAATCAGAATTCAGGACGTCAAGCCAATTGTTACAGATAGAAATGTATTTTATGATCAGAAAGTTAAAATTATATGCAGAGAACCAGTTTATTACT
Organism: Thumatha senex; assembly: GCA_948477245.1. Classification (NCBI taxonomy): domain Eukaryota; kingdom Metazoa; phylum Arthropoda; class Insecta; order Lepidoptera; family Erebidae; genus Thumatha; species Thumatha senex. Next base: position 21,599,570 of record OX419739.1, on the reverse strand, counting down.
TCAAATCATCTAAAGCAGTCCCGTCTCCAGCCACAGCTATCGAACAATCCTGTATTCCATTTTTATTTAGCTGCTAGAAATTATCGTTTGACTTTATATTTTCAACATTGTTGGGAGCAAACTTATCGGATCTTCCAACCCTGAAAAGGAGTCGTTACCCAGCGTGAATTACATTTGTAATGCTGAGGGTTGGTTTGGGTATTATCACGCTGGTGTGCGTTAAATTCTCATGTCACGCTGTTTTCAGGCCCCCGAAGCTAGATTAGCTCTTAAACATCTTTGTCGATGAGACTCCGAGAATCTGTTCAATTTGATGATTACCGTACCACCATCATTCTTTTACTCACAGATCTGAACACGTCGTTACCTCTACAAATAATAATTTTTATCGTTTGTATAGGTAAAGATTTTGTTGGTATCTGAACAATAAAGGTAAAATATTTTTAGAAAGTCCTGTCTAACGTTTACCATTTGTCAACAGCACGGCAACGCCACCACATCGAGTGAGACTTCAGTGGGGACGAACACGGGAACTGCAACGGCCACAGCCGGCTCAAGCAAAGCGCCGCCGCCGACCGCCAAGTTCCGACATGGGCTGTTACAGCTCATGATTCATACCATCGATCCCATGCATGATGGTGAGTTAGGTACGCACGGCTTTGCCTCACTTTCACTATAGCTTAGTTATAATTAATTGGTGAGAGATTAGTATGCAAATTTGCACATTTTGATTACGGAGCAGAGTTAAATTATCTTCTGAAGTTTATTTCATCATCATTTAATCAAATCAACGTATCACAGTCCTCTGCTAGAAGTAGGTTTATCAATCACGCCTTATCCCCCAAGGGGTGGCAGAAGCATATTATACGCCCACATGTCACCGTCTGCAGAAGTAGTTTACTCTCAATTTCATTTTTGGAGGTTGATTGATACTGTACCATGCCGACCAGACGGGTTGATACAGAATTAGTTTAGAGGTTTCCATCTCTTCGCCTTGACCTCGTTTGTTAGTCATCAGGTGCAGCAAACGCAGGTGATGCTGGCTCAGGTTACGAAGATCTCAAGTAGGGCCCCATTGCACCTATGATTCATTATGCACACGTTATTCCTTGTTACATCCGAAGTCACCGCTTTGAAGGCCGCTTTTCAGCTCTTACACTTTTACTTCTCCGAGGCTGTATGAAGCCTTACTCAGACCTTTAGAGGTTTAGTCACGTCAAAAGTCAAACCATAGCTACTACTAGCTGCCCAGTAAATGAAGACCCAGGCTCTCTCAGTACAAAGGGCGGTAGTATTAATATCACCAAAATAGTAAAAGGCTTACGTCAATATTGTGAACTGCAATATGGCCATCAAATAATTACTCAACCTTGGCAAGAAACTAGTACTTCGATCAATATTGTAACATGATGCCACGTCGCAACTTTTCGTTGTTCTGCCAAGTTCATTCCTTGATATATTGCCAAGACACAGAACGATTGCAGTCACGCATATACCAGCAAACTAATTACGGAACAGGTTTAGTTCAACTATCTGTCTATCAGAAGTTGCGATAGCCCGTCGAGCACGCGAACTTTGTAGTGTTCATTACATGATACAGTCTACAAAAGCCTGTTTATCTCGGTACTAACTTTAGTAGTTGAAATCCAAGAGGTTAAAATAATATATCGACATTTTGTAACTACTCATCGAGGCGAAAAGTGGACTGGACCATAGTCTCTGCCTACCCCGATGGGAAACAGGCGTGATAGTATGTATGTATTTATTGCAAAATCCTACTAATACTATAAATACGAAAGTTTGTAATAATTAATGTTTGTTACTCTTTCACGCAAAAACTACTTCATGGATTTAGATAAAAAAAAAATAAAATAAATAAATATCCATCACGCCTTATCCCCGAAGGGGTGGCAGAGGCATATTATATGCCCACTTTTCACCGTGTGGATTCCTGTCCCACGTAATAGGTGGTGAGCCCATTGCCGTGTTGAAATAGACAGACGCAGGTTGTGGCTACCTGCTGTTGAAATTTATTAAGCCGCCTATAAGGCCTTCAACCAGGCTTAACGACTGCCATTTTACTGGCAACCGGGACCAACGGCTTAACGTGCCTTCCGAAGCACGGAAACGCTCGCAAATGTAAATGCCACAAAGTGGTCACCCATCCGACGACCAGCCATAGTGAAAGTTGCGTACCTCAGTGATCGTTTACCGAACACTGAGACCGCGGGGCCACGAGCGATTCAATATATTTTTTTTTCGGATTTAGATAGAACTTCACTATATTATAGTTTACACATCAGAATAACACATAGGCTACTGTTTATCCCGAGAACAAGTACCTGTGGGAAACGGGAACGGAAAAACTTCATCTCGCAGCCGCGGGCGTCAACTAGTAAAGAATAAATGGAAAACGGTGTAACTAAATTTAAAAAAATTGAATCTCTATATTCAAATATTTCAATATTCAATGTTAAAAATCGATTGTACTACGGTATTTTAATACCGATTTCCTATTTAATTAGACTCACATTTATCATTTTATGAATGATATTATATTTTAAATGTTAAAAACGATGAAACACGCATTTATCTATATTTATACTATACTAATATTATAAAGCTGAAGAGTTTGTTTCCTTGGTTGAACGCGGTAATCTCAGGAACTACTGGTCGGAATTGAAAAAATATTTTTGTGTTAGATAGTCCATAAATCAAGGAAGTTTAAAAGATATATATCATCACGCTACTACCCAGGAGAGCGGGGCAGTAATCATAAATGTCACTAAGTCGGGAAAACTTTCAAAAATGTTTGTAAAAGTAATGCGACGGGATTAAATGGGTGCGACGGAATTTAGAAGTGTGCCATGGGCAAAGCCGCGGGGGTCAACTAGTTAACATATAAATACGAAGTTTAAAGTTCATCAGACCATGATAACACGTTGTTAAACGTTAGAAAACTTTGCAACCCTTTTCCGCCTCTTAGTGGTTGAAAAGGGTTGCAAAGTTGATAAAGATAGTTGATAGAAAAGATATTTAACATCTTATATTATTTTCATTTGATTTACGAAAATCCTTTTCGCATACCCATATTTTTTGCACAACTATCGTCACACAATATATGTGCAAATTTTCATGGTTCTAAATCTAGAAGTTTCAGCTGCGCGTTGACAGATCAGTCAGTCAGTTTCTGCTTTTAAATATTCTTTGAGTATGTCGGAGGCTTAGAAAGGAGGCTTAGAAAAATATCAGTACATTGTACGTACAGCATAAAATGATATTTTTGAAGTTAAACTTCTTTTGGTGCGTTAGGGAATAATGATAAGAGTATTTTTTGCGTGCGCAGACCGCCACGAAATACCGACACCATGCAGTTAGCTGATAAGTGCTACCATGACAACTTATAAACACCCTAAAGTTAACTGATAAGTATTTCCATTACAATTAAAACTACATTGAAAGTAGTTTTCATTCTTTTGATGTTATTTTTATTACTAATTTTATCATTTCTGTTACTAACAAAGAGTTGTGGTATATGTGATGAAATCTTATTAAACTAAAGCAGTATAACTTCTAACGCGTGTATATAAGTATATACATGCTTTTTTATATTATATGGTTTACCTAGGTTTAGATAGAGATTATTAATGCGCACTTATTCATAAGTAACAAAGACTAAAGTATTTAGATTTCTTAAATTTTGGATATTAATGATTTTGAGGCTAAAAATATAAATTAATACTTACCTATATGTATTATGTACTCTCTGCTTAAACCCGTCACACAAAAGATCCTCATGGATGCTATGCCGGACTCCTAGCGACTAAAACCACACGGTGCCCTTCCATCTGTCTATGGCCAGGAGTTACGGGCGATCCCTCGGAAGGATAGCCCCAGGGCTCCTGACAGCCACAAAAGGGGTAGGGGCGGTGTTATACCCTATTATAACATTGACCACTATGTACCTATATCTGTGTAGGTGTATAAGCTCATAAACGGATGAACCTATTTGGAAATGGTTTTTTAGCTGTCGTGGTTCTTAAAATGGTTTGAATGCCTCGGTGGCGTTAGTAGTAGTGTCTATGCGACTTCTACGCTGAAGTCTAGGATTCGATTCCTAGGTCGGAACAAATATTTATGTGATCCAAAAACATATGTTTCGGAGTTTTGGTGTTTCCTATATATTTAGAAATATATAAGTATTGTTAATAAAAAAAGAGCCCCACAATATGTTTTACTAAAATCTATTCAGTAGTTTAATTTTATATGGTAGTAGGTGACCCCCCACGGCCTCGCCCGAGACATAGTTCCAACTCCCGTCGCACCCATTTAATCCCGTCGCGTATAAATTCTTTAATAATGCATTAAATTTTGCCCGATTTGTCGACATTTATGACTACTGCTCCGCTCTCCAGGAAAGTAGCGTAATGATATATAGCCTATAGCCTTTCTCGATAAATGGGCTATCTAACACAAAAGGATTTTTTGAAATCCGACCTGTAGTTCCTGAGATTAGCGCGTTCAACCAAACAAATAAACTCTTCAGCTTTATAATATTAGTATAAATTTTAAAGTATTTATTGTAATGTTTCAACATCAGAATCTTTGTATTGTATACAAGCTACTGAACAAAAATATGGTTCAGTTGTAGTACGTATTACAGTTATCCTCTGGTGACTTTTATATAAACCGCCAACGGTTAACCGAAATGTGTGCTCAGCTTGTCCTCGAGTTTCACTCAAGAAACCACTGAAACAACATACAGAAGTTTGGTACAATCGGGGTTTAGTAATATAAAGTACTAAATTTTTATGGTTTTGTGTACTTTTCATTACTAAAACCCTGCTTGTGCTGCATTCAACAAGCAAGTCCTCAAGATGCGAAGAAGACTGACTGCAAGTGCTATTGGTATCGTTAAATTGTAATCATTAAGATCATTATTGACTAGATCCTGTTTCCCACATTAACTTATTTCCGGGATAAAAAGTAGCCCATGTATTATTCTGATGTGTAAGCTATATTATTGTTGATATGTTGTTGGGGATGAAGAGTAGAAGGGGATGAAGAGTAGAAACGTGCACGTCGCCATCTCTGCCAGCTACGGCTGCAATTCTACTCCAACATGAGCACCGCAAGGGCGAATTATGTTAGGGCGTGCCCCCGAGGCGACGCGCACCAGTTCGTCCCCGCTGGTGCGAAAAGTGTGTGCCAGAGCGACGTAGGGGACCGCCACACTACACGCGCGGCCCGACACGGCGGGAAGTGGAGGATGGAGTGCAGGGTAGCTGCGTGGAATGTTAGGGGAGGAATGGCAGATAAGATGAATGAGTTGATGGATGCTATGAATGAGAGTAAGTTAGATGTAGTGTGCTTGACAGAGTGAAGAGATAGTGAACGACGCTGGCAAGCTTATACTGGCATTTTGTAAGGAAAAGGATTTGTTTGTGGCGAACACAAAGTTCAACCACAAACAAATTCATATGTATACGAGGAGATGTAAGTCAAAGAGAAGCATTATAGATCTATTCCTAATGGATAGTCGGCTCCGTAAACAGGTGATGGACGCAAGGGTTTATCGAGGCGCTGAGCTGGGATCAGACCACTACCGGAGTTGTTCGGCAATCTGCAGTATGAATAAAGTGCTTAGTGTTAACAATGACGTCCTAACAGACCAAACTGACGTCCTGCAGAGATGGAGTGAATATTATGGAAAGATCTATGCAAGAAAAGACAGAGATGCCACATCGGGAAGTGGAGCTCACTTCGATGCTCCGGATCCCGATGTCATTGAAGTCATTAGTATGAAAGAAATTGAACAAGCGATAAGAAGTATGAAATGTGGTAAGGCTGCGGCAAAAGACAGAGTTACTGCTGAGATGATAAAGTACGGTGGGTCGCGCGTCTGGGACACACTATGTCTGTTATGCAACTTGTGTTGGCGGACGGGTGAGGTCCCAGATGACTGGCGAATAGCAGTTGCAATATCTATTTACAAAGGGAAAGGCTCGCGCCTAAACTGCTCCAGCCACAGGGCGATCAGCTTAGTCAGCATAGCTGTATAAGGTGTATGCAAAGGTTATAAGGGCAAGAATGCAAGAAAAGTCTGAAAGGTATTTATGGGAGGCTCAATGCGGATTCCGACGTGGAAGAGGTAGCATGGATCAAGTGTTTTCTCTCCGCATGATCGCGGAGAAGTTTCTGGTTATTAGCCAGAATATTTTCTAAGTAAGTAAGGCTTGCGTGCGAGTAGGGGGGGATGTGTCACCTCTTTTTGATGTCAGTACAGGCGTCAAACAGGGTTGTGTCATGTCCGCCTGGCTGTTCATAGTGTATCTGGACAGTTACCTGCAGAAGTTGAAAGATTGTGATATGGATGTTAATTTGGGTGACTTTTCAGTAAACTGTCTGCTGTACGCTGATGATGCGGTGCTCATGGCCTCATCAGATGCCGACCTTCAGGCATTAGTCACTAATATGAAAGAGGAGTATGAAGTAACGGTCTTCGCTTGAATGCAAGTAAAACTAAGATTCTAGTATTTGAAAGAGATGACGTAAGAACTAAATGCGAGATTAGGGTAAACCAGGAACGTCTAGAGCAAGGGAATGAAATTTTTAGCGCGTATGGGAGTATGTTTAGCGCGGATGGAAGATGCGATTCGGATGTAGAACGGCGAGTAGCTGCCGGAAACAGAGTTAACGGTGCTTTGTCCCAATTAGTAAAGCGACAAAGCATCGTAAAAGAAGCACGACTGGCGTTTCATAACGCAGTGCTAGTGCCAACTTTGCTTTACGATAGCGAAACCTGGGTATGTCAACAGATGCATGAAAGTAAATTGAATGATGTGGAGATGCGATCACTTCGAAAATTGTGCGGCTTTACTTTGGCCGACCGAATACGTAACGAAGTGATACGCAATATGGCAGGTTTGAATGAAAGTTTCAGCGTTAAGCTGGAAAAGGGCGTGGTCCGTTGGTTTGGACACGTCCAACGAATGAGTGAGGAACGATTGACGAAGAAAATATATTGTGCGAAAGTAAAGGGTAGAAGAAGTCAGGGTAGGCCGAGACTTACATATGAAGACCACGTGAGCAGATTGCTCAAAAACGGAAAGGTCAAAAGTACTCGGATACCCAGACGTGCGTGTATGACGCGATTGATGAATCTTGAAGAAGCGATCTGTCCTCTCTGACTACCCCGTCAGGGATACAGCGTGAAGATAGTTAGTTAGTTAGTATATTATTGTAAAGTTTCTTCTTAATCTATTCGGTAGTTTTGGTGTGAAAGAGTACATCCATACAAAATGTGAACAACCTAAACCATGTTGTCATCGTTGGCATTATGGCAGAAACGCCTTTGCTTAGGAATGGATTTAAAGCACAATGTCATGCAATTTTTGGCCCAACAATTTAATGCCACTGACGGTATTGTGAGTGAACAATTCTGAATATTTCATTAAAAAATTAATACGACGGATTTGTTTTTGTGTGAAAATCCTCATGGTTGCTATGACCGGCAACCCCGGGTAAGCTTTCGAAAGGATAACCCCAGGGCTCCCGACAGAATTTGACCGCCACCGCGGCCTCGTCTCAGGGGGTTCGGGTAGTATTTCACTGCTCTTTAGGGGTTCGAGTGCTGTCTCGTGCCATAGTAGGGGTTTGGGTGTTATCCCACTTCCTCGACGGGGTAAAGGGCGAGCGTGTAGCTCTCACACCACGACCTCTAGTTCCTGCTTCTGTAAGAACGGCGTGCAGCTCAGCCGCTGTCCTCAGGCCCGGTCATGGAGGCCGGTAGTCTTGGGCGAAGACAAGCCTGTGGTGCCCTTGTCAAATGCGGAACTCGGGAGGAAGAGTTTTCTCCGGCTCCCTTTCCGACGCCTCCTTTACGAGCAAAACTTGCTCGCAAAACGTCACAGTGGCGTCCTACTTAGCTCCCGCTAGTGAGACCATGGTGAGAGCCATGGTCTCCAGTGTGAGAAATTCCACTCCCAGACATGCAAAGAGGTACCGGCGCTGCAGCTCCCACGCTGAGCACTCCACCAGTGTATGCAGCGCCGAATCCTCGCTGCAGTCCGCACAAATACGATGGATATAAAAATAATAATGAAATAAGTTTCTTAGAATGTTTGCTACGATACAGTAAACCAACATCGAAATCAGGAAGAATATGAATTTTGAAGTGAAACTTCTTTATCGACGTTGAGAGATATTTTATAAGTTTAAAAAATATCGTCACATTTTTCGGTTACGCGCCATGTTGTTTTGAAGTGAAACTTCTTTATGACAACTGAAATTTCTTTATCGACGTATGACAGAAATTCTATAGTTTTAAAAATGTAGTAATGAAGTTTCACTTTTTATCTACTATACACTACTATACACTCTTTTTTTGAGAACCCTAAATGGCCTTACTAATTACGTTATTGGTACCTACCAAAAACTAACTCTGCTCACCTCGATCACCGCATACATGATGCCATAAACCAATTCCAATTTTGACCTCACCTTGACCCCAACATCCCTTACTCATCGATTCACCTGTTTTCGTTCGGCGAATAAACACTCGGTGTTATTTTTAATAATACGTTTCAGAAGCTTTGTGTGACCCTCTAATATGTAGGACAACATTTTCGCATGTTACGTGCGAGGAAACAACTATTTTTGGAATATTATAAAGTGGCATTTTTTATTTTTTTTTAATGTGAAGTTATAAAGTTTGTGATGTTGTTGTGAGGTTGTGGGGGATAACATTTGGACTTGGAAATTTCTTTCACTGATAGTAAGGTGTATTATTATTCCTGAGTGCTAAATGTTTCTTGTCCCGTAAACATTTTCTTGAAGGAAACGAGAACGGGAAACCTTCGCAACGCGGGTGATGCCGCGGGTATTAACTAATTTTCTTATAAATAGACATCTTGATTCAGAGTCACACCAAAACAATTTGAACCTTGTCTCTTTATGTAAATACCTTTCACAGTAAGAATAGAGTCATCTTTCGAGCTGCTAAGCAAATGCGAGTTAACTAATATCTTTTCATGGTCAAATAAAGAAAATTGTAATTAAGTTTTGACCGTCTTTATGGTTTTTTTTTTTGGAAGACATTTGACTATATCAGATCCAGTTTTTATTCATATCTCTACCAAAAATAAGTTCCCTGTCACCAACCATGGCCCCAAACCTCGGAATCCGAATTCCCGAAAATGTTCTGCATGATTGCTACAGTGAAAAAACATTCTAGAAACATACTTTGTCCTGAGGTCGTTGTGTGGCATCTTACTCTGAAACGACGATGACAAATTACAACTAACAATTTGTACCAAAAGCTTCTATAGAAGTCAGCGCAGACATTCAAACACCATACCATTTCATTAAAAATTCAATTTCAATGTTTGAAACATTCTGTATCCATTTAAAAACACACTACAATATTTTTCTCTGCACGCTTAATCACTTTGCAAGTTGCAACAACCTAGTTCACATCAAAATGCTGCATATAAGCGTTTGAAGTTTTAAACTGGGTTAAAACTGAAACCCACATGTCATTACTTGTAGCCGCAAAATGGGTCATACTAACAACTGCAGAACATTATAAAGTTGGCGTATGGGCACACCTGCAGATCTCATAATTAGATTATTTCCGAACTATTCTAATTGGGGAAATTAACAATTTACTCGTATAGTAACGGATGGTAACCCTCGTAGAGCGGGCTACATAGCCTCACATCGATTTAATGGCTTCAATTTGGGTTTTAATGTGTGCTTACATATTGTTGATGAAGAAACAATAGCAGGAAAGCTAATCTCGGATTCTAAAGCGAAGGTGCTTCGCATGAACCCGGGATGCATTCTTAGATATTTTTCTCTGAATTTACAAGTCAGCTCTCTTAATCTTTAACATCTATTCCACCCACTCATAATCTTAATAATATTATAAATGTGAAAGTTTGTATGGATGTTTGTTACTCATTCACGTAAATCTACTGAATGGATTTTAATGAAACATTACAAAAAAATACATCAGAATAGTTCCTGTGGGAAACGGGTACGGCAAAACTTTCTACGCGAGCGAAGCCGCGGGCGTCCGGGCCACTAGTACTAGATAAAATGATGAGGAACGTCAACGTTGCATCGCCATTTTAATCAATAAAGGCCCACTGTTCAGCGTTCACTCTCACCCCAAAGGTCTTAAGTTGCCAGCATCCAGCAGCTTCTCGCAACGTTTATATCTACAGCTGCTTTGCCATTCGATATTTTTTTGTTTTGGCCCAACGGTTTAGGCAATTTCCGAAAATTCTGCAAATATATATCTTAATTTCAAACTGAAAATTGAGTATAGCCACAAGAATTTTTATGTTATTACTTTAAAAATGACGGATTTCCATACAAACTTTGAGCCCCCATTTTACCTCTTTAGATGGTGAATTTCAAAAAACCAGCCTTATCCCTTGCATACAGAGGATTAGAACTTGATTTGTTTGGGTAAGCTGAGGAAAAATATGACTTTAAAGTTCTTTGGGAATTGTTAACACTGTATTTTGCAGTATGTGTGTTCCCTGTGTGTTATTGTCGCTAGCTGCAGTGATCGTAATAGACTGATAATGCATTTGTGAAAACTTGTTATTGGCCATTTTCTACTACATATCAATGTTATTTGCTTTGTTAGCTGTAAGTTTTCCTAAAAGTTAAAAATAAATAAATACGTCAAAAAAGAAAACTCGGAGCAAAGTTTTCAGGTATATCCTAAATCCGAGTGGGTTGGGCGTTGATGATCCATGAGGGCTGCCTCATGGATCTAGGATTTGAGTCAGTCTCTGGAAATGTCAAGACTTTTCTTTTTATATATTAAGATATGCTCTTCTTTGAACTAAGAGCAAGTATACAGTCAATCCAATTCCTCCTTCGGATCTCATAATTAGAGACACAATCGTAAAGTGACAATCCGAGTTTAGCTTTCTCAATAATTATTTGACTGACAGTGAGCTTTTAAAAGACTGGCCCATTGTCAAGTCCCAACATAATTAAAGTTTATACATATATAATACTTGTCTGCAGGTAAGGTGGATGAGAAAGCCACACAGCTGCACGCCATTGCGTCGCTGAAGGTGCTATTAGAAGCGACGCGGCCTTCGGCTGGTGGCGCCGGTGCAACTGCGGCGAGGCATTCTTCGCTGGCGGCGCAATTAAAGGAGACGCCCGTAGACCTGCCCAACGGTGGGATAGGGGATGTCCAATTAGATGTTATAGAAGAGGTAAGACAAATTTCTAGAGCAAATAAAATGATAACTTTTTTATCACTTATATGATAAATTTATTACTCACGCATTTGCAGCGGGGCTACGAGAGTTTTTTTTTTTAGTGATTTAAAGTAATTTTGTTCAGACGGGACTTAAACCTGGCTTAAAGCCTCTGCCTAACCAATGGGCAATGTTTAAAAACGATCAATGTTTTACCCATTGACCTACAGAACCAAATTTACTTTTTTCACTTTAAACTAAAATATATTAAAATATCCAAGACCTAAATCTTCAGTTTCTAGCAATCGTAATGGAGTAATGTGTCGTAATAGTCGGTTCGATTCCGGCATACCTACTACACTGTAAGTTTGTAATATTACGTCTTATTCTGTACTGTAGCTACAGAGAAGTGAAACCCTGTGATATTAGTAGGGTTCCACGGATATAAAGTGTAAACCGTGTAAATTAACATACATACAATCACTAAGCTATACTAACACTTTGCCGATAGTTTCGTTGGTGGTTGGTAATATGGGCCAAATCTATAGACGTCACCGGGGAAGGCACTTTATACAGGAGAATTTTTTTTCTGCAGTTCGAGCTTATACGAACATAATGTATTAAATTATCAAAAGAACGTTCAATAATTATCTAATAAGAATAAATATATCCTTTGTCCCGTAGAAGATACATTATAGCCTTCCATATCCATCTCTTTGTGTCGGCAGCTTTGAGGGATGATTAATTGAGCGAAATGCTAGCGGCAAGGCCTGGTTGTGACATTGAACTTGTTTTTGTAACGCTCTGATTGCTTTCTTTCAGCAGATTTTTGGTGCGAAACTGGAACTATAGATCAGTTGATAAATTTACTTCTTAATCTATTAAATAGTCAATAACTTATTCTAGTAAATGACCAAATATTATCAGTTTCTGTATTGAACTTCTTTTGGCGCACCGCACACAGATTTTGTCGTAGGTAGTAAGTTAGGATGATCTGTCTCGCTCTGAGGTGAAAGGCTCGATCGGGTGAATTCGGGAACGCCGAGTGTACCCGAGCGAGAAAGATACAGTCAGATGCTCTTCGCTGTTGTGTCGCTCTGTTTAGTATAATTCAATTCATACGTAATAATTGATTGCGATGTGATGTGATATCTTTCTGATTATAATACCACAGTATAAAGAGTAAATCTATTAATACCACACCGTCCCGTAGATCGCCGATAGGTCTGCCGTCTTGCTCATTCAAATATTTTTCTAGCTTAAAAAAAACCATAAGGTAAGCTTATGGTTTTCAACCTTTTGCCGATTTCCATTATACTGGCTTCCGAAGTATAATGTTTATGATTCATGCTGTATCTCTGACTACTCTGTCAGTGATACAGCGTGAAGATATAATAAATATTGCATGAATATTTTTAAATCGCCATCCTGTTATAAAACTGAAATGCCATTCGGGAAATCGATAGCGGTTGATTCTCAAAGGAGTAAGTAACAGCCCCATTGCAATCTAATTCACTTCTACATAAGGCAAGCTCAAGACTGTGACAATTCTTGGAAGGTTATGCAATTTGTCAGCATGATATAGAAGTCTCAGCTTTGTTTGATATATGACCATGATTTAAAATCGATTGTGACACAAAATAAATTCTATTCCAATAATATTCACATTTATATGTAAAATTTTGTGAGGATGTATTTGGATGCTATAATTCGGCACTAAGAAAATATTTATGGAAAGTTACCCTCAAGTGTGAAATTAAGGCTTGAAAGTTTACAGTTTTATCATACTCCTAAGATGACAGCTGTGGCCAACCTCATTAAAAGTGATCACCGTAGCTTTTGTAGGTTTGATCACGTGAGTCACTTGTCTGCCAACTCGGTAGGAGAAAAATAACATTAAATACGTACCTTTATGTACTAATACAACACAATGCGAGTACAGTATAATAATGCGTTTAGGTGTATCTTAGGATTACCATGGTAGTACGTCCGGTATGTTCGCGGAAAACAGAGTAGATGATTTCTATGCCGTCATGAGAAAGTCCAGGGCCGCTTTGATTAACCGTGTTCAAATATCTGACAATTAAATATTGAGGGCTATATGTATATGAAGCTAACCTCTACTTCATATACGAGTATGATCTTCAATATTCCAGCTAGCTATTTTCATCTAATTTTATTTTATATTATAATTGTATGTATTTGACATTTTTTATTTAAAAATTTTTTTTTGTTGCAGTGTATTCATTTAATTTGATTTATTTTATTTGTTTTTTTGTATTGGTACTTGTGACCTGAAATAAACAATTATCATTATTATTATACATACCACAAGCTTATATTGGATGTGTGAAAAGTGTCCCACAATATTATTATTATTATATGTTACGTTAAATGAAGGCGTGAACACGCATTTAAGATTACCTAGCTTAACCTGACAATAAAAAAAAACTAAGTTTATGTTCACAACCTACCTTTTAACGTAATTTACGTAACGTTTATGACACAGTCACGTTTTTGATGAAAAATCTAGAGATTTTATCAAAAGCCATAAGGATACTAAATATAACTTTTTTAAACCTAATTTTAACTTTTAAAACCAAATTTTGTGCTGTCTCGTCAACAGTTTAAATTTTATCATGACATTTTACATACATACATAATAACATATAATTGCAAAATTACATATATATTTATTAAATTTAATTTTTTGTTAAATTACATAATTAAAAAAATAATTGTGTCTTCTTATCAAAAGTTTTTGATAAAAAACCTGTAATAAATCTGCGACTTATATATAAATATCTCTTCACGCCGAACTCAGAGTCTGAGGCATGGGCGTTAGAAAAAAATAACGTGTGGCACTCGGAGACTGCCGCTGTAAAGCTATTGCATAGCATACCTTTGTTATTCTTTGATAATAATTCAAATGACAGTAAAAAAAAAAAACACCCTCACCCCCATCCTCACCCTCACCCCCACCCTCACCCTTACCCCCACCCTCACTCTCACCCTCACTCCTCACCTTCACCCCTCACTCTCACCCTCCCCCACCCTCACTCTCACAGTCACCCTCATCCTCACCCTCACCCTCACACTCACACTCACTATCATCACGTCTCGATCCGTGCGAGCTTCGTACAATCGTACCATATAATGTATGTACATACACGTTAAGCCAACGCTCTGCCGTGCTCGGTGAACTTAGTGTGACCTCGTCTCGACCTTCGTCTTAGGTTTTTTTCCTTACAGAATTTCTTGATTAAAGCCCACTCAAACCCAGTGATAAAAACTATGCAATATTTTAAAAATATGTGTGTGTACCAGAGTAAACAGGTAAGAAATAAAACTTCTTAACGACAGATCATTTTTCTGGAAGCACTGAAAATTTCGGGAATCAAGGAAGTGACACAACATTACTATTTAAAAATGTATTTATTGCTTTTCGAAGTATTCTCCGCGAAATTTGACACATTTTTCCATACGATGGAACCAATCATTGAAGCAACCATTCCATTCGGAAGTTGGGGTATCCAAAATGGCCGTTTTGTAGGCGTCCACAGCTTAAGTATAGAATCGAAATCATTAGGGCTTAGGTCGGGGCTGTACGGCGGATGGTCTAATAATTCTATGTTTTCTTGCTCTAAAAACTCTTTTGTTCTGTGCGCGGTGTGAGAACTCGCATTGTCGTGATGGAGGATGATGCGGCGGTTGCAGTTCTCTTAACGGAGTTCAGAAACGACCTGTGGCAAACAAATTCTAGCATACCATTCTGCATTAATCGTTCTTTGTCCCTCAAGAGGAATAGTCGCAACATGGCCGGTTTTGGAGACAAACTGGTTTTTTGATTCGGGTTCGTACGCGTATATTATTTATTATTTATTATGTATATCCAGGATTCGTCACCTGATACGATGTTGTATACAGCATTTGAGGATCCTGCGTGGAATCTTTCGAGAGTTCTGACGCACCAAGTAACGCGAGCCGCTTTTTACTCTTCACAGAGCGAATGCGGTATCCATCGGGAAAACAACTTTTTTACACCTAATTGTTCATGCAAGATTATTTGTATTTGACTCATGCCAATGTCTAAAGTTGCCTGAATTTCGCGGTATGTCACATGTCGATCTTCCTCAATCAGCTTACGCACAGCATCAACGTTTTCTTGGGTGACTGCAGTTTTTGGACGACCTTGACGGGGATCATCACTGAGCTTGACACGTCCACGTTGAAATTCAGCAAACCAGCGATAAATTGTGGTTTTGGATGGGGCTTCATCACCAAATGCAGAAATCATCCGGTCAACACACTGTTTTTGTGTTAAACCACTTTGTCATAATAAATCATTGCTCTTGAATTTTCTCGAGTCAATTCCATTTTCTCAACGACTAAACGGATGGGGTGTCTATTCAGCGAGTGCAAAAAGCAAGAAATCTGGGTTTGTTGATGGATTAGGTTTGAGCAACATATTGCTGAATGCGTGAGGGGTTGTTTTTACCGTTTGAAGCTCCTATACAAGCTGCGTAATTACCTTTCTTTCGACTTGCGTGAAACATTGGTTGACACATTGGTGTTATCAAGATTAAATTACTTGGATGTGGCGTATGGCCCTAGGATTTTTGTAAAAACATCTAACCTAATACAGCGGGTACAAGCGGTGCTCCTAGGAGTCATGTGACTCCATATCTCATTGCGAGAAATAAACTTAGAACGCATTACAGGAGAGAAATGCACTTGGCTACTGCTTTGTTTGGAATCGTAACGATGGGGAGGCCTGAGTACCTTTACCACAAGCTGAACTGGCTATATAAGGGTAGTAAATATTCCTCAAGAACGACGCGGATAAATCTGCATGTGCCCTTGCATAAAACAGCGGCTTTTCGGGGCAGCTTCAGATATGCTGCAAGTAAGATCTGGAACAACATTCCTCCTCCTCTTCGTCGACTTAAAAATGTACAGTGCTTTAGATCAAGACTTAAAGGTTTACTTCTAGGTAAACAAAAAGCTGTACAATCATAAACATGCATTCTGAACTCCTTAATTGCGACGATACTTCTACTTCTTTCGTTTTCTGCGGATTAATAAGTTGTGTACGTTTGGGTGTCCGAGTGCTTTAGACCTTTTCGTTTTTTGAGCGGTCTGCTTACGTGGATTTCGTATGTGGATCTCCTTCTGTCGTGACTCCTTCTAAACTTTACGCATACAATCGTTCCCTGATCATTCGCTGAGCGTTTCCGGACCGACGTAGCACTTCTTTTTATCAGTTAAATGCTTAAGTTTTCATTCAATCCTGACTGTTATTGTTTGACATTTTATTTTGATTTTATTTTTTAACATCCTAAGCATAGAATGGCAAACTGTAAATAGATATAAGGAATTTTGTTACCTGCTGTATAGCTACCCGGTATCTCTGGCGGCAGTGGAAGATCAGCGCTACGGATATTATATCAGTAGCATTAGCTTAACTGCAGCCTTTTAAGCACACATTCTGCTATGACACTAGTGAGGTTCTACTGTTTTCATCTCTCTTATTATTTTTGTGATTATAAAGCTAAGTAGAAGTGTACTGGATAATTTGTGTGTTTAATAAAATGTTTTTCTTTCATTCTTTCTAAACAAGTTTGGCAAAACCTTGTGACAAGACCGAGAATCTTTTTTATAAATAAATAAATGGGTTCGATTTTTAAAACCAAGGAGTTTTCAATTAAAAAGATTTTAATATGACAGGAACAGTGGAAATGTTCCATTCCCGATACTTTTAGTGCAGCCCTCGTATTTACAACTTCACGAAAATTGGGTAGCGCACTTCGATAAGAAGTTTCATATACGCCGATAAAGTTTCACTTCTAAACAACATGGCGCGTAACCGAAAAACGTGACGATTTTTTACAGTTTCATTTTTTCAGTTACAGTTTCACATTCTCATACGTTGATAAATAAGTTTCACTTCAAAAACTCAACATACCGTGGTATTGGAATGGAAACAGATATTCATTTGTTTCTGTTGAGTGATGTGATTGAAATCGCTACATATCGTCAATCTTTTGTATGTTCAATTGTCTCCGGAGGAATGTTCTGGAAGGCAATTTCGTTTAGACAGTTTGTAGGCTTACGTAAAAAAAACCTAAATGTATTAAATTTACTCTACTAAATGTAATACAAGTCGCGGCCTATTTTCAACTGAATGGAATCAACTGTGTTCCTCGGAATAACTATTTTTACCAAATTGCAGTGGAGCCCACACACATAGAAAAGACGGCCTCTAGGTTAAGTTCGGCTGCATACGCTGTTAAAAAGATTAGGACTCTAACAGATGTGGATACGGCTGAATAATTTACTTCATAGTATTATATCTTACGGTATTTTCCTTTGGTTGAGTGCTGCAGATTTTAATAAAATTTTTGTTCTTTAATAGCGGGCCGTTCGCTCAATTTATGATTTGGGCCCCAGAGTCTCTCGCCGAGAAAAAATCAAAGAATTAGATATTCTAACCGTATCATTACAGTACATTTTTGCCAATCATATGTATGTCCAGAAACTATCTATATCTATCACAGTTTTCTAAACTGTTATCTAAATGTATGTGACGGGATGAAATGGGTGCGACAAGGATTCAAAGTATGTCGCAGGCGAAGCCGTGGGGCCTAGGTGAGGTGCCATTAAAGAACAAAAATTTTATTTAAATCTGCAGCACTCAACCAAAGGAAAATACCGTAAGATATAATACTATGAAGTTAATTATTCTAAAGAAGCGCTCGTGGCCCCGCGGTCTCAGTGTTCGGTAAACGATCACAGAGGTACGCATCTTTCACTATGGCTGGTCGTCGGATGGGTGACCACTTTGTGGCATTTACATTTGCGAGCGTTTCCGTGCTTCGGAAGGCACGTTAAGCCGTTGGTCCCGGTTGCCAGTAAAATGGCAGTCGTTAAGCCTGGTTGAAGGCCTTATAGGCGGCTTAAAAAATTTCAACAGCAGGTAGCCACAGCCTGCGTCTGTCTATTTCAACACGGCAATGGGCTCATCACCTATTACGTGGGACAGGAATCTACACGGTGAAAAGTGGGCATATAATATGCCTCTGCCACCCCTTCGGGGATAAGGCGTGATGGATATATATTTTTAATTATTCTAGCCGTATCCACATCTGTTAGAGTCCTGATCTTTTTTACAGCGTATGCAGCCGAACTTAACCTAGAGGCAGGCTTTTCTATGTGTGTGGGCTCCACTGCAATTTGGTAAAAATAGTTATACCGAGGAACACAGTTGATTCCACAAACTCTAACACTTGTCCATTCAGTTGAAAATAGGCGGCGACTTGTATTACATTTGGTAGAGTAAATTTAATACATTTAGGTTTTTTTTACGTAAGCCTACAATCTGTCTAAACGAAATTGCCTTCCAGAACATTCCTCCTGAGACAATTGAACATACAAAAGACTGACGATATGTAGCGATTTCATTCACATCACTCAACAGAAACATCATTTGTTCAATCTGTTTCCATTCCAATACCACGGTATGTTATTTTCATAAACATTTAGTGAAAATCTGTTAATTTGGAATTACACAACGACACTTAAATTTTATTAATCTGTATAGATATAGGTGTGTGATATTTAAATTTCATAGCTTGATTTATTTAAAATGCTATTGCTGTTTTTGTTATTGAAACTGACTGACAACTTTCCCTACCAATCTAAACCCCCTCTTCACTGTACTTGAATGTAAGAAATATTTCTTGAGACTCAAATTTTTATCTCTCAGATCTTTATATTTGACACTCAGATTATAATCGAGATTGAATACGACCTCTGGTTTTGATGACAAAAAGCCTTTGTAATGTATTTACGATTCGATTTTTGTTTTTGTATCTTGAAGAATTTCTATATTCAAAGTTACAAGTACATCTGCAGCCATTACTTTAGAGTTTGACGGCCATATTGGCGGTTGAATAAATGATATTTTTAATCGACAAGCACAAAAAGTTTTCAATTATGTACACGGAACTTACGATTGACGTAGAATGTTTGTTGTGCAAAAGGAGTGAGAGCTGGTCGAGACTTACATACGAAGACCATATATGATACCCAGACGTGTGGCCGGACAAGTGCGAGTCGAAATCGCCCCCCGAGTGTTTCGTAAAATACTTATTTTTTGCGTTATAAACGGCCATAACTTTTTTTTACAGAAACTTAAAAGTTTTGCCACCTGTTACGTAGGACAAAATTGCATACAGTGAAATGTGGGCGTATAGTATGTCTCTGCCTACCCCTTCGGGGATAAAGGCGTGATAATGTGTCATGTAGTCATATGTAATTTTCTATGGCACCTGGATTAAAGGATGGCGCAAAACTCACCGGGGTCATTAGGTATAAATGAATATCCATCACGCCTTATCCCCAAAGGGGTGGCAGAGGCATATTATATGCCCACTTTTCACCGTGTGGATTCCTGTCCCACGTAATAGGTGGTGAGCCCATTGCCGTGTTGAAATAGACAGACGCAGGTTGTAGCTACCTGCTGTTGAAATTTTTCAAGCCGCCCATAAGGCCTTCAACCAGGCTTAAGGACTGCCATTTTACTGGCAACCGGGACCAACGACTTAACGTGCCTTCCGAAGCACGGAAACGCTCGCAAATGTAAATGCCACAAAGTGGTCACCCATCCGAGGACCAGCCATAGTGAAAGTTGCGTAACTCAGTGATCGTTTACAGAACACTGAGACCGCGGGGCCACGAGCGCTTCCTATTTTTTATAGGTATAAATATTTCTGCAATTTCGTAAACGATAAGATTTGATAGGGGCTTTCTATCACGTACGCTTAGACTATGGAATGAGCTCTTTGCCTCCGTTTTCCCGAACGCATACAATACTAGCTAAGCCCCGCGGCTTCGACCGTGGCGTACTGCGAACCCCTAAATAGTAAGTGTACGCATTTTCGCGAATAGTAAATGTACACATTTACTATTTAGGGGTTTATACATTTTAGAATAATATATATGAATTTTGCCCGATTTACTCCGCTCTCCTGGGTACTAGCCTATAGCCTTACTCGATTAATGTGCTATCCAACACAAAAATAAATTTCTATTTTAGAAGTTAGTTTCTAAGATTAGCGCGTTCAACCAAACAAACAAGTCAGCTTTATATATTAGTATTGTCTATTTTGTATATTGTTTTTATTGTGCTATAGAACGATAGATGGCGTTGTGGCGTTTGTTGTAAGTTGCACCGAAGTGTTAATATTTTATTTTTGTTAATTTTGTCTAACTAGATGGCGTTGAACTATTTTTTGGTAATTTCTAAGTCGCGGTGTAAACATGCGACAGCGATAGTATTTAAGAAGAGGAATTAAATGTTTTATGAGAACTCACTATATACGGTTGATTTTATTTGACGACAATTTTATTCTTTTTGTTAAATCCTATGTGTCTCAGTGACTTCAAGGCCACTAGGGTTGCCGGGCTTAATAGCCCAAACATTTTATGATCCTGCGAGCCGGACGACTAAGTTCGTGTACTAGTTTAACTTCACCAGTTAACACGTGACGTCAGGGTATCCACTAGTATATGTGGCTGACTCAAGACTGAATATGAAGGCGTAACGTCATTGCTGCGGTGACATTGACCACCGATAGAGGGCGCTACCAGTTTGAAGGAGTCAATTCGTTTTGGAGTGGAGTGACGGTGCGACGAGTGAAGTGACGATCCAGACAGCGGCGACACCTAGCGGCATTTTATGGATGCAATAAGTTTGGCAGAAATAAAACTGTAAGTAGTGAAAATTTGTTTTTTGACTTAGAAAAATCAGTGAAGTAGTGACAGAAGAGTTGGGACTTTAATTTTAGGTAATTGTTTTTAAAAGTTAAATTATCTTAGTAAAGTTGTTCGTTAGAGTTGACACATGTAAAATATGGCTGTTTTGCATTAAGACAAAACAGGTATTATATGTTGGAGAAAACACAGCAATGATATGAAGAAGCAGTCCTTATGATTCTGTAAATTAAGAGAATATCCTGCCAATTTGGCAGGATTACCTTTTCATTTCTGTCACCTGAAGTTGGCCTTCGGGAATTTTACCGCCAATGTAGCTGTCAAGTGTCATTGTAGTCTTCATCATCAGCAAGCTCCTAGGTTCATTGCTGTGTTTTCTCCAACATATAATACCTGTTTTGTCTTAATGCAAAACAGCCATATTATATGTATTCGAAAACACAGCAATGATATGAAGACCTGTTTGATATCTGCTGGTGAACAGAAATAATGATACACAAGAATGCAATGTGAATCAAAACTGTATAGTAATTGCAAAATAAAATTTTATTTAGCAAAAGAAAATGTTATATACCAGCAAATCAATTTTATAAAATAGATTCAGCATAACATAAATAGATATATTTATAAAAATTTCAACCAAAATTTAAAGAAATTAAAATATAATTTTAGTAGGAACTGTTTTTAATCAACATTTACTATAATTAATAAACTTGTTTTCTTTTAAAAACAAGGTTATGAAATAATAAGGTATTTTATCATACTTTATGTACTCAGCAATTAGTACTTATGAACATGTACTGCTACACAATTAAGTACACTTGTTTAAGTTGCACATAATGTTTTTAAATAATGATTAGAAGCGTAACTAGAGCTTAGATAAAACATAAGTAAAATAAATTTTAACAACAAAAATAACAAATAACAAATTCTTAGCCACACATTGAGATTATTATCAATTAGACAGTTTTAAAATTATTATAGAGTGAATCTATTGTTACATTCTCATCACATGATCTATTTATTTGTTTCCAGTAATATTTTGAAAATGTCTCCACACACTTCCAATTTCCCCTTTCTAAAATTTCCTGTACTGGCCTATTGTCCAGCCATCCCCGAGAAGCCACTGCTGACCTTATACTACCTGGGGATGCGTCAATTTTAGCCTGCTTAAATGCTGACCTCACCCATCCTGCAATCATTGTTTTAGTAGCAGGTTTCTCCACTCCTGTTATAGATATAAATAGAGAGTTAATTCTAATATCTTGGGTACGTCTGCGTTCTGAGATTTTAATTAGGTCTTTAACATGGGCTACTGGACAAATCCTGTGATCAGGATGTTTTGATAGTAGCCAGCCTGATTGTCTATGAGAAGATGTGTCCGTCTTTGAGCCAAATCTTGGCCAGAATGTCACAGTAACTTCTGTTTGTGAAAACCCCTGCTCACTAAGCTCTAAGAGAGTTAGATCATGTAGCCTCCGTCCTGAGGCTAACAGCAGGATGACTGCTGTACGTCTGCTCTGGTCAAATAAGGAATGAGTGGGTATTGATGATTTTAGCCAGGTGAATAAGATGTTTGTATCCCATATAGGTAATTTAATGGGCTGTGGATTGGAGAGGGAAATAGCTTTTAAAACTTGCTGCACAAAAAAGTTTTCTGTTAGTTTAGGAACTGATGCAGCACAATGTGTAGAAATAGCCGACTTGTGCAAAAGAATGGTACTATATGCAAATTTGTACTTTAAATAGAGGTTTGCTAAGAATCTGGCTAGATCTTTCCCATCTGGACTCTTATTATTGACCCCATGTGACGTACACCAGTTTATCCATCTCTTTAACGGAGCCTTATATGTGCTTAAGGTAGATGGACGCCAGCTCTTTTCTAATAATTGCTGTTCGTCCTTACTCCAGTCCATCACTTGCTCCTCCCACCCCCAACCTTCCAAGCCTGAAGCCTTAGCTTCTCTACTTGTGGGGGGGTCAACCCTGTTGTTTTGTCCACCAGAACTTCCTTCAAGTTCTCTATTGGCAGAGGGTGCGTGAGTGCGCGTGCCTGGAGATCCGGGAACCAAAAGCATTGGGTCCATTGAGGGGCTATTATGTAAAATATCCCCACAGCATTGTTTAGATGTGCCAGGACCCTGGGCATCATGCTTGGGGGAGGGAACACCCAAGCTGTTTGGAACACCCATTGTTTGCTGAATGCGTCGCAGAATAGCGCCGAGCCATCTCTTGAGTCTAGCGACACATATGTAGGTACCACGGCGGTATCTTTTGTAGCAAACAAATCTATTTCGGGTTTGCCCCACTCTGTGAATATTGCTTTGGTCGCTGATGGCAGCAGATGCCATTCTGGTACTAACTTTCCCCTTGAAAGGCAATCTGCTATCCCATTTAGGGTCCCTGGTAGGTGGTATGCTGACATAGTTATGTTCAGTCGACCAGTCAATTCCAGCAGTCTGGTTGCAAGCCCTAGCAGGCTTATTGAGCGAGTTCCTCCTTGATTTCGGATATATGCTATCAGAGTTCTGTTGTCCGATTGTACAAGTATGTGAGCATTTTTCAACCGCTCCTCTTGGGAATTGATCACTGCAAATACTGCATACAACTCCTTGACATTGGAGTGCCAGGCTTTCTGGTTTTTTGCCCATTTGCCTGAGAGATATTGACTGTTTAAGCTCGCTCCCCAGCCCGCATCCGCTGCGTCAGTGGTTAAGAAATGCGTTACCGCTTTCTTGTGCAAAGGGGTTGGATTGCCTTCTATTGCATCCAACCACCATTGGAAGTCCTGTCGTACTTTTGAGCATAGGGGTTGTCTCTGACCCTTCCCCACAAACTTCCTTAAGAAGAGCTGTGCTCTGCGACAGTGAAGCCGGCCTAACGGAACTGCCTGGTTGGCAAAATTTAATTTGCCTAATAAACTCTGAAGCTCTCTTACTGAGCAGCTGTCCTGAGTCAATATGGTTGAAAGGGAGAGTTTTAAGCCAAGAACCTTTCTGGTGGGTAAGGCCACAGTCTGATTTTGTGTATCCCAGACTAGTCCCAGGTATTCCAATTTTTGTGTGGGGTTGGTAACCGACTTCTGGAAATTTACATACCAACCCAGATTTTCCAAAATAGCCAGCGTTTCCGCAACCTGTGCTATTAACCTGCTTTTGTCCTGACAAGCTAGGAGGAAATCGTCTAGGTACACTAGGACACGTATACCCTGCTTTCGGAGTACTTCCGCCACCCAATTTGAAACCGCTGCAAAGGCACGGGGTGCGGATGAGAGGCCGAATGGTAGTGCTGTTAACTGGAGGACTTCTCCATTGTAGACTACCCTTAAGAATCTCCTGTGAGACTTCGCTATACCTAGGTGGAAATATGCCTGGTGAAGATCGACCTTGACTAACCAGTCGTTTGGTTGTATGAAATTTACAACATCTATCTGCGAGATTAGGAAAAAATGTTTTGTGGTTATGAATGTATTGAGTGCTTTGAGGTCGAAGATGGGTCGCAAACCTCCATCTGCTTTCTTTATTAAAAACATCTTTGAAAAGAAGCCCGAGTCCACAGCCTGTGGTTTCTCTAAGATTTGTTTGGCTTTTAAGTCCTCGACCATCTGAGTCATCTCTGGGGAAATCTTGGTACTTAGGCATTGTAAAAAATTTGGGGTTGGGTATTTCAGAGGTGGTCTTAACTTGAGGCATAATGAACCTGGCCCGAAATTCTCCGAAATCTTTTCAAATAAATTACTAGGATTTATATTTTGCGAGTTAGCACTAGCCCAGTCAACAATTGACTGTAACCCTGATCTCAGCAATTGCCTATTTTCTAGAACTTTATTGGATAAGCCAGCTAAAAGCAACTCAGTTGAAGCTAGATAGTCCTTATTTTTGTTAAAGTGACACAACTCATCATTAATATTAAGACCTGTGAAACCTGGAGTAGCCAAGCATCCTTGTAGGATCTGCTTGTACCTAATGCCTTTCCAAGCTTGAGAATTAAATTGCTGTAACTTATTTAATTCATCAAATCTATCTTTATCACTAGCTGGAATAATTTTCTTATTATCAATATCAGTACTCAAGGGATTCCAATCAAGACAAAGAGACTCAGGCTGAGTAGACAAGGTGATAAATTGGTCAGATTCTTCAGTTTGTTTTTTATTGTTAGTGACTGGTTGCGAATTTAAACTGGTGCTAGGCACACTATCGTTAATTTGCTGTTCAGTATAATGAACTGGAAATTGGCTCAAGTAATTAGATATATAGGACACTTGTGATATCAATGAGTCAATGCGAGGATCAGTACGAACACGTTTTGACCTGTTCCTATACTTATGCGACGATGCGCGGGATCGTTTATTAGGTAGGGGCGATGCCGTGCCCTCCTCAAACTCCGAGGATGAGGAAGAGCTGCTTTCTGATGCCCCAGAGCTCGACAACGGTAACTGTTCTCCATCCGAAGCAACAACACCGGTCTGCTCAGTCTCGAAATCTTTCTTACCTTTACCTCCTGGATCCATAGCTGAAATAAGTACACTGCTGTGTTTTCTCACTCACAATATTCACTTTCCGACAATACACACACTACTTTGTCACTTAGAAAGTAAATATTATCAATTAGACTAATTTTATAAGAAACTTTTAGACGAGAGAAAAAAGTTTCGTATTAGCCGCAAGAATCACAAGAATGCAATGACACTTGACAGCTACATTGGCGGTAAAATTCCCGAAGGCCAACTTCAGGTGACAGAAATGAAAAGGTAATCCTGCCAAATTGGCAGGATATTCTCTTAATTTACAGAATCATAAGGACTGCTTCTTCATATCATTGCTGTGTTTTCGAATACATATAATATTTAGTTTTAATTTTAGACTTAGAATAGTTTGTTAAGTTTTGTTCAGACGGGGAACCTATGCCCGATTTCGTTTCAAGTTGGTAGAATCAAAAACACTTGTAAAATTTTATGTTTCATTTAGTAATAGGTCAGTAGACTTTCTACAATAAGAAAACTTTTCTTGGACTCTGTTAAATTAAGCTTGTTTACATTAGCTTGCACATTTTGTTGCTTTTGTTTCGATTAGAAATAGTAAACTTTGGCTTTGGTTGTCTTTTTGTAAATCAATTAAATTGATCACAATGGAATTAATTAATTTGATAAAGGTTCAAATGAACAATAAAACTATAATTGAAAAAGCGAGAATTAATTATAAGAAATCGCCCAAGGAACGTATAACGCAATCTTATATACAAACCAGATTAGAGTCTTTAGAGGAACAGTGGAAAAAATTTGTAGAAATAAATAGTTCTATTATAGAAAAGGCAACAGACCAAGATTTAGGTAAACATGTATATTTTACAGGCGATGTGTATGACACAACTGAAGACACATATATAATGTACAAGTCTGAGTTAAGGGAGCAACTGTTAACAGTGGCATGTGTGCCTACGCTTACCTCTGGTACTAACAAACTGTCTAAAGTTGTATCAAGTGTCAAACTACCAAGGATAAGTCTTCCTAATTTCTCAGGATTATATACAGAGTGGACTTCATTTCGAGATTTGTTCTTATCTCTTATACATAATAATGAAGCCTTAGATGACGTTCAGAAGCTTCATTATTTGAAGACTCATTTGTCGGGTGAAGCTGAGCTGTTACTACGACATACACCAGTAACTGCCGCTAACTATCACGAATGTTGGTCTACTTTAACTAAGCGCTATGATAATAAAAAGTTTTTATCTCACTGTATGCTAAAACGATTTGTAAAGCAGCCTGTTATTGTAAAAGAGTCTGCTACTTCTATTAAGAATCTCTTAGACACTACTGTAGATTGTTTACAGGGGTTGAAAACCCTTGGTATAGATATTTGTTCTTGGGATACTATTATAATATTCTTAATTAGCGAGAAATTGGATACGGAATCGCGTAAGTTGTGGGAGTCGAAGATTAGTGCAGATGAAAATTTGCCCACATTTTCGCAATTTAAAGAATTCTTATTATCACGATTTCGTTCTTTGGAGTTTTTAGACAGACCAACACTTCCTAAACCTAACTATAATGTTAAAACATTTCATGTGGCTTCTGATAAGTGTTTACTCTGTTCAGGTGACCATAAATTATGTCATTGTAAGCAATTCGCGAAGCAAGATTCCGACGAGCGTCGGGACTTTGTTCGAACCAATAAGTTGTGCTACAATTGCCTAGGTAAGAATCATGCTGTTTACTCCTGCCGTCAATCCACCAAATGTCACCTCTGCAAAAAGAGGCACCACACACTACTTCACCCAAAATCAACCGTTGATACTGCTGAACCTGTTGATATCGCGAGCAGTTCAGATTCTAATGTTGTGGTTGCTGCGGCAACCGCTACGTCTACCCAGAGTGAGTTTCCCACCACTGTTTGTTGTTTTACTGATGCGCTCAACCAAAGTCTGCTGGCGACAGCTTTGGTGAAGGTGGAGTCAAGAACTGGCACTGCTACGGTTTTAAGAGCCTTGATGGATCAAGGTTCTCAAGTTTCCTTCATTACGGAAGCCGCAGTCCAGTTACTTGGTCTCAAGAAATCACCTGCTCACACGGATATATTGCGACTAGGCGACGATGAGGGGATGTCAATGCCCTCTAAGTGGGTTGTTAAGTTTAAGTTACAGTCGCGCCTAGATCCAATGTTTGTTTTGCATGTTAATGCTTACGTGTTGAACAGGCTTACCTCGCGTCTTCCAGAGAGAAAGATTGTTCAACTGCTGCCTTCTACATTTTCATCCTTAGAACTAGCAGATCCATCCTACCACATTCCAGGGAAAATTGATATCCTTTTAAGTTCCTGTGTGGTCGGTGAAGTTCTATTGGAAGGTTTGGTCAAGGGTCCACCTGGAACTCCGGTTGCCCAAAGGACTAAATTAGGATGGATCTTATCGGGTGAGATTCAGGCTGCACCCAGATCACAAGCAGTGTGTTACAATGCTGTTGTTAGAGACAATGTTGACAATTTGCTGAGAATGTTTTGGGAGTTGGAATCAGAAAGTTCTACTCAAAGAGTCATACTGACCGAAGAAGAGCAGAAGTGTGAAGAATTTTATTCCAACACGACCACTAGAGATGCAGCAGGACGATACATTGTCAAACTACCCTTTAGAACTGAGCCTCCCAACTGCATTTACGGGAGATCGGAAGATATTGCTCGTAAACGATTTAAAATACTGGAGCGTCGTTTCATGAACAATCCAGAGTTCCAGAGGCAGTACAGTTCTGTAATTAAGGAATACATTCAGCAAGGACACGCTGAAAGTGTCCCCCAAGATAAATTGAATGGCGCAGCATTTTATTTGCCTCATCATGCTGTGGTACGCGAGGACAAAACCACGACGAAGGTGAGAGTAGTCTTTGATGCTTCATGCTCCGGAAACAAGGGAGTATCGTTAAATGACGAGTTGATGGTTGGTCCGACCATACAACCTGAATTGCGGCAAATTCTTATGAGGTGGCGTTGTTATCCTATTACGTTAGTAGCAGATATTGTTCAAATGTACCGTCAAGTTAAGGTAGCTGAAGAGAACGTTGATTTTCAGCGCATTCTTTGGCGCGATAATCCGAAGGCCGAATTGCAGCATTTACGTCTATTGCGTGTCACTTTCGGAGTGTCTTCAGCTCCTTACTTGGCCGTGCGTACACTACAACAAGTCGCACGGGATGAGGGAAGAGATTTTCCTTTAGTAGCAGAGAAAATCATGACAAGTTTTTACGTGGACGACTTTTTGTCAGGGTGTGAAACCGTGTCCGAGGGTGAACAAATGATTCAGCAAATGAATGAATTACTCGCTCGTGGAGGCTTTCAGCTTCAGAAATGGTCCAGCAATAATGACGATGTATTGAATAAGGTAAACATTGGTAAAGAGACAACTAAGGATTATAAGAATATAGAATTTAAGATAGATAAAGTCATTAAAATTTTAGGGTTAACTTGGAACAGAAATAACGATAAATTTCAATACACTGTCCATCTTCCTGCCCTGGAAGCTCCTGTGACGAAGAGGAAGGTGATCTCAGATATCGCTCGGCTGTACGACCCCCTAGGCTGGCTTGCGCCGGTAATCATCACAGCCAAGGTATTTATACAACGTCTGTGGCTGTCGGGAGTGGGGTGGGACGATATACTTCCTGATCACCTATTGCAAAAGTGGATCGACTACAGGGGTGGCTTGTTTGAAGTTAGGGAATTCCAAATACCTAGATGGATACATACTCGACGAACCGATGAGCGTCTGGAGCTTCAAGGTTTTAGCGATGCCTCAACCATCGCTTATGCGGCTGTTGTCTACTCACGTGTCATCGATAATAATGGTATAGTACACGTCAGTCTAATAGCATCAAAATCCAAGGTAGCACCCGTCAAACAAGTTTCTGTACCTCGTTTGGAGTTGTGCGGCGCAGTACTGCTGTCAAAGCTTCTGCGTGAAGTTTCTGGTACCTTGGGTATTGAAAAGAGGAACATTCATGCTTGGACTGACTCGTCCGTGGTTTTGGCTTGGCTAAGCAGCCACCCAAGCCGTTGGAAGACCTTTGTTGGAAACCGCGTATCTGAGATTCTCTCAGACATGGACAGCAGCCAATGGTCACATGTGCAATCTAGGGACAACCCTGCAGATTGTGCGTCCAGAGGCGTGAACCCTAAGGAGTTTGCAGAATTAGATTTGTGGATATATGGACCTACGTGGCTTAAGGATAAAGACATCGATTACAGCAAGGGTATAGTTAACCAAACTAAATTAGAAGAAAGAAGTATAAATGTTGTTTGCAATGTACTAAAGAAGAACAAGGAAGAAGATAGCTTTATGACGAAGTTTTCATCTCTGACAAGGTTAACTAGAGTTATTGCGTACTGCAGACGATTTTTAAAATTAAGTAATTTACCCAATCAGACTAACAAGTGGCTAAGTTATCTCGAAATAAACTCAAGCGTTAATAACTTGTGTTAAGGTTAGCCAGTTTGAACATTTTCAAAAAGAAATAGATAGTCTAAGAAAAACAGGCAAGATCAATAAAAAAGGAAAACTCGCCACACTTAATCCCTATTTGGATTCCGAAGGAGTTTTAAGAGTTGACGGAAGATTGCATAGGTCAAATATTGAAGAACCCGCAAAGCACCCCATTATTATACCTCACAAGTCGCATTTGACAACTCTCTTGATAGCAGATGCGCACGAACGCACACTACACGGTGGGCTTCAGTTGGCACTGAACTATTTAAGATCCAAGTATTGGATAATTGGTGCCAAAGGTGCAGTGCAGTGTTTAGTACATTCGCAAGTGCGTGACATGCATACGTTATTCTGCAAGAGTCACCCCACCATTGATGGGGCAATTACCGTCAGCTAGAGTTAATGCTAGCCGACCTTTCTTTAAGACTGGTGTAGATTATGCAGGTCCTATCAGTGTCAGGCCGTCGAAGGGTCGCGGCTATCACTCCACAAAAGGCTATATATGTTTGTTCGTGTGTATGGCTACACGGGCCATACACTTAGAGTTAGTGAGCGACATGAGGTCGCAAGCTTTCTTGGCTGCATTTAAGCGCTTCACAGCTAGAAGGGGTCACTGCAAGGAATTGTGGAGTGATAACGGCACTACCTTTGTCGGAGCCAATAAAGAACTGCGAACACTGCTCGCACAGGAAAGGTTGGGTGTAGCAACAGACATTGCCGATTGGTTAGCAACGAATGGGACAGCGTGGCACTTCATACCACCCCACTCTCCAAATTTTGGAGGGGTCTGGGAAGCTGGGGTGAAGTCCACAAAATACCACCTCAGGAGAGTCGTGGGTACGAGCACGTTGATCTTTGAGGAGTTGACAACTGTTCTCGCGCAAATAGAGGCGTGCCTTAATTCAAGACCCATCTCAACGTTAAGTAGCAGTTCAGAAGACCCCTGCCCATTGACCCCAGGTCATTTCTTGGTAGGAGAACCTTTGTTGCTTGTTCCAGAGTCAAATTTTGAGGATTCAAATATTACTACTTTGAAGAGATGGCACTTGACTCAACGGATGGTTCAAGATTTTTGGCGTCGGTGGTCTCATGAGTATTTGGTTCAATTTCACCATCGATATAAATGGACACATCAGACTCTCGAACCAAAAGTGGGTGACGTAGTGTTGGTAATGGAGGACGATTTACCCCCTGCAAGGTGGCTCTATGGACTTATAACAGAAAAACATATTGGTTTGGACAAGGTCACGAGGGTAGTCTCGTTGCGCTGCAAGGGTTCAATAGTGAAACGGCCCGTTTCTAAATTAATAGTGTTACCTGTAACAGAGTGAGTATTCTCGGAATTATGTTTATGTATTCAGTTTAGTTTTATGTTGCTTTCGATTTTAATATTATATCCTTAGTAAAGTTTTTGTATTGCATGTAAGAATGTAGTTGTTTTATGAATTATTTTTATGTACCTATACAGTCCACTATCTAACGACGCCCATTTTATGTAACATCCTTACCTAAGCTTATCGTGTATGAAGGTTAAGTATGTCAAGGTGGGCGGTCATAATGACTATATGTTAGTTTTGTTATGGACCATCCGTCCATGGTGGGCGGTATGTCTATTTTGTATATTGTTTTTATTGTGCTATATAACGATAGATGGCGTTGTGGCGTTTGTTGTAAGTTGCACCGAAGTGTTAATATTTTATTTTTGTTAATTTTGTCTAACTAGATGGCGTTGAACTATTTTTTGGTAATTTCTAAGTCGCGGTGTAAACATGCGACAGCGATAGTATTTAAGAAGAGGAATTAAATGTTTTATGAGAACTCACTATATACGGTTGATTTTATTTGACGACAATTTTATTCTTTTTGTTAAATCCTATGTGTCTCAGTGACTTCAAGGCCACTAGGGTTGCCGGGCTTAATAGCCCAAACAAGTATAGATGAGGTTAGTCTTTGTAAGAACCTCATATTGTATTACAGGTGGTCTTAAAAAATGATTTGTAGACTAAGCAGCACGAGTGGTATAAAACTATTTTTCTGTAATTTCATATACACAGAATATGCAATAAGTTTACTTCCTTTTAACGGGCTAGAAAAGTATCTGAAGGTTTATGAGTACTACATAATAGAATGTTGAAATAGGTCACAAAATTCGGTCGGCGGCCTTCCAAAACTGCCTTTTGTAAGCGAATTTATTGTGTAAAGGCCTTGCTGCCTTTGCAGTCTGTTTATGGAATTTGTATAAATATGGAAAACTATTGTGTAGATTTGAAAGGGTTAACGCAAACAGTAAAACGATAAATAGTCGATGTATGGACAAAAATAAACCAAAGATTTTTCTGTACAATACATCCATAAATTTACACGGCTATATTCTCCAAGGGGTAGGTAGAAGCACACTATATGCCCACATTTTACCGTTAACATTTTTGTCAGATATAACAGGGGGTGAGCCCATTGGCGTGCTGAAATGGACAGGCGCAGGTTGTGGTGACCTGCTATTGAATTTCAATCTGCCTATATGCCATAGCGAAACCTGCTTAGCGCAGTCATCGTTTACAAAACAGTTAGCGGGGGCCAGCGGGGCTTATGTACATTAGTGCAATTTAACATATGTTACAGTTATATGTCGACTCTCTAGACTGTCCCGATGGCGCAGTAAAAGTAGTGTATACGGCTGCCGTGCAATCTCGGGTTCGAATCCTGAATCAGATCAAATATTTGTGTAATCCACTAATGTTTATTTGTTTTAATGTTTTCTAAATAACATCAAATAAATATAAATTAAGTATGTAAATTAGTTTTCTAGATCCCATAC
This sequence comes from Thumatha senex, assembly GCA_948477245.1. Lineage (NCBI taxonomy): Eukaryota > Metazoa > Arthropoda > Insecta > Lepidoptera > Erebidae > Thumatha > Thumatha senex. The sequence continues at coordinate 21,566,780 of OX419739.1, read as the reverse complement.
TATAAGCTTATATTAGCTTCATTTAGGTTAGATGGCGCCACTGAGCAGTCCCAAGTCATTAAAGGTTCAACTTTGTTACAGATCGGAGACCTGGAGGAAGACACGACGCCCCTGGACATGTCGTGGCCGACAGGCTTCCGAAAGCGGCTAACGTACCTGTTAGTCGCCCCCATTGTCTTCCCGTTATGGTTAACCCTCCCGGACACTAGGACGCCGAGAGGTAACTTCAGATACTTTATTTATATCCTTTTTTTTACTTGTTGAAATCTCCTTTCGATGTCATGCCGAACTCGAACCGGCTAAAGCCACACGGACTAACCGTTTATTGCCGGACGCCCCGGTAACTCCTCGGAAAGAGCTCCCGGCAGACTTTGGCTACTACCGCGCCCTCACCTTAGGGTTCGGGTGTTATCCCGCTTCTTTGGGGGATGGTTCGGGTACTATCTCGCTTCTTGGGGCGTGAGGCATGCGTGTAATTTTCACGTCATGCTCCCGTCTTAGGCCTGCTCCTGTAAAGACGGCGAGCAGCCCACCCGCCGTCCTCATGCCGCCGGTCATGGAGGCCGGTAGTCTTGGACAAAGACAAGTCTGCGGCGTTGTTGCCGGAGACTGCGGAACTCGGGAGGGAGAGTTTTTTCCCGTTCCCTTTTCGCCGCCTCTTTCACGAGCATAACCTGCTCGCGGAAAGACACAGCGGCGTCGTGGTGAGGTCTTGGCGCTGCTGCGCCCACGCTGAGCTCTATTTATACCCTACTAATATTATAACTATCTATTGTCGCGCTGTATATCTGATATAGAGCTATGTTTAGAGCTTAAATATATGTACTGTTTTTAACCCCAGGTTTCAAATCCAGATAGGGTTAAATAAATATACTAAGGCCGAATTCAACCAAACCCGAAGTTAAACAAGTGTAACTAGTACGGGAATAATTTTCCACCTTGAATTTACCCTTGGGTATCATATCTCACTCATGTATCACTCGAAGATGTAATATATAATATCAATACTATGTATAGGTGTAAGAGGCCCCACCAAGATCTTCGGGGGCCAAGTCAACCTCCCGTGCTAGTGCGTGCACCTGCTGATTAACGGACGAGGCTCTGGCACTGGCTTTCCGCTCTGGGGTTGGGAGGTCTGAGGGCGTCGCTCCCATAAAAGCCATCCGCCGAAACAACGTATGAATAGGAATAAAAGGAAAGCTGCTAGGCCGCCGCAAAACGGCGCGCAGGAGCCCCGCCTGACTCCTGTGGCAAGTGGGCTAGGGCTGCCGTGTGTCGGGCCAGCGCGGCTAAAGAAGTTAGCCCCAACCCGTATCCGCTTCGCATCGTGGAACATTGGCACGCTGACTGGGCCTGTTAAGCGAAGACCTCGCGGTAAAGGAGAGATGGCGCTCGTACTTCCACGAGCTGCTTAATAAACAGCACAAAGAGGTGCAGCTTCCGGACCTCCTTCCGAATCAGGGACTAGTGCCACCGGTAACACCTGGAGAAGTCCTGACTGCGCTTCGCCGCATGAAGAATCGGAAAGCTGTTGGACCCGACGGAGTGCTGGAAGGCGATGGGTCCGCGCGGTGTGGGCATCTCACTAAACCTTTTTAACCGCATACTCCTCAGCGGGCAGATCCCAAACCAATGGAGACTGAGTATTATTACTCCAGTCTTCAAAGGTAAGGGGTCAGTGCAGGAGTGCGGGAGCTACCGCGGTATAAAGGTGATATCCCACACCATGAAGATCTTCGAGAGGATTATAGACTCTCGGATCCGGCAGGAGTGTACTCTCTCGGAGTGTCAATATGGGTTTCGCCCTGGTCATGGGACCACGGACCCTGTTTTTGCCCTGAAGGTTGTCGCAGAGAAATACAGGTCGAAGAACACGCCTCTGCACTGTTTGTTTCTAGACATGCAGAAGGCCTTCGACTGTGTTCCTCGTGCGATGATCTGATGGGCACTGCGGTCCAAAGGAGACATGTACTGTGACTCCGATTCAATGGTTCGGACTGCTGTTGGCGACACAAAACCCTTCCCCATCACCGTCGGGGTACACCAGGGTTCGGTCCTTAGTCCGCTTCTGTTCAGTGTAATATTAGACGAATTGTCGGACAGCATCAGAAACTCGCATGAACAGCCTCCACGGCTGCTCATATATGCTGACGATATTGCGCTGGCAGACGCGGACTGGGACAGATTGGTGCCACGTGTAAAGGCGTGGAAGGAGACGCTTGAGAACGGCGGTCTGAAACTAAATGTGGCGAAGACCGAGTAGTTGGCACTAAACTCGACAGATCCCACATCTGTCCGCATAGGCGGCGATTTGGTCGAGCGCACGGACCAGATTAAATACCTAGGATCTGTTTTTCACACGTCCAGTGACATCGATTGCGATGTCAAGTCACGCATTGCTGCCGCGTGGGCCAAATGGCGGGAGATGACCGGGTGTCATTTGTGACCCTAAAATGCCGATCCGGTTGAAGGGACAGGTCTACAAAACCATTATTAGACCCGTCCTTTTACATGGCAGTGAGACGTGGCCGATATTGGAGTGACACAAGCAGGAGCTGCGTGTCACGAAAATGAAGATGCTGCGGTGGATGTGTGGAGTCACACGGATGGACCGCGTGAGGAACTCTCGCATCCGCGGCAGCCTTCACGTCCGTGACATTGCAGACAAGTTGCAAGAGTGTCGCTTTCGTTGGTATGGTCACGTCTTGCGGCAACGTAGGTAACAAATGTCTAGCCATGTCAGCCCCGCCGGGTCCCGGTAAGAGGGGAAGACCCAAGAAGTGCTGGCTTGACGTCGTAAGGGATGACATGCGTGTCAATGGTCTCACTACAGGGGATGCCGACGACCGTGCGAAGTGGAGGAGAAAATGTAGGAAAGCGGACCCCGGGCGTCGCGAGACGCAACTGGGACAGACGCTCAGATGATGATGATGATCAATACTATATATTATATCTTCGAGTATAATAAATATATAATATCAATACCAAGTTTAACGCAAAACTGATATTCTTATTCTGCGGTTTTTTAACTGGACAAAAATCTATGTACTACTATTTCTTTCACCTTGACTTGAAACATCATAACAATTTAATTTTGTAGGATAATACGGTAAAATGTCTGTGAATAAGTGGAGGTTACTCACGAGTAAAATCTTATTCTTGTTTGGTCGAATCCACCCTACGATGGTTACATATTTTCTGTAGTAGCTTGTCCATTGCAACACGGTAATGGGCTTATGAGGAACAAAAATATAGACGGTGTTTAGGTATATAATAAAGCTCTGTCACTCCTTATGGGAGAAAGGCGTGACTGATAGTATGCCTTTGCCCAAAGAGAAATAGATGTAATTGTATGTCGTAGTGTATATAATTTTACTTAGGCTTTTTTTTAATTTTCTCTTTCAGGGAAGGGATTATTCCCAATCACATTTATAGGTTCTATATTATGGATAGCTTTCTTCTCGTATTTAATGGTGTGGTGGGCGAACGTGGCGGGTTCTACTGCCAGGGTGCCGCCCGAGGTGATGGGCCTGACGCTCCTGGCCGCGGGGACCTCGGTGCCAGACCTCATCACGTCTGTGATCGTGGCTAGAAAAGGCTTCGGTGATATGGCCGTTTCTAGTTCCGTCGGCAGCAACATATTTGATGTTACTGTTGGGTAAGTATTCTATTTCATCTATATCGATATTAATGTAAAATATTGTGTATTTCGGAGTTTGTAGGGATAATCTCTCGATCTACTGCACTGATTTGAAAATTCTTGGAAATTATAGAAAGAAAAATAAAATGGAATACTTTTTACACAGTACCATTTAGTCTAAAGTAAGCTAATATTTACTATGATGGTATGGAATTTAGACAACTGATAAATAAACTTATATATTTCTAAATAAATACATAATTATGTAAAGGAAATACCCAAACTCCGAAAAACATATTTGTTCAATACTTATCTAAAATATAAAATTCTCGTGTCGCGGTGTTTGTGGTTAAACTCCTCCGAAACGGCTTGACCGATTCTCATGAAATTTTGTGTACATATCGGGTAGGTCTGAGAATCGGTCAACATCTATTTTTTATTCCCATATTCCCACGGGAACGGGAAGTTCGAAGTATTTCACGAGCGAAGCCGGGCGGATCAGCTAGTACTATCTATATTAATATTAAAATTTTGTGAGTTTCGTAGTTTGAGGGGATAATCTCTTAATCAACAGAAGTGATTTTAAACATTCTTAGTCACCGTTATAAAGGTGCATTACCCTATTTATTACTGTACTATCTATTTGTTACATATACTTTGTAACAATACAGTATTTTGATCGTTTTGATGTTTTTAATATCAGCTGACAATCGCATGACAAATTCTATTGCCCTAGAAGCCCTCTTGATAATATTCTCAACATGTTCAATAAAAGTTAATTTCGAATAGAATGTTACACTAAGGTCCGTATTCCACAACGTTTATCAACACTCAAGAAACGCTTAAGAGTAGATTTTATAAGGCAAAATCTAGTCTCAAGCGTTGATCTTAAAATGAAGGTTATAATATGGTGAAGAATTTCAACTTGATTCGATACGGTTCGGGTAGTTCAGGTAGCTAGAACATGGCCCTGGTTAGGCAAAGGTCACGGGTTTAATCCCCGTCTGGAAACGAATTGTCTTTTTCCACTTAAAGTTTATGATAAATTTGTGATACAGTACTTAAACAACCCTACTATGCCAACCACAAAAATTTCCATACAATCTACAAATATTTCATTCATGCACTAATACCAAGTCGGGGCAGATCGCTACTGAAATATAAATAAGTTAAGTTAATCAAATAAAGTGCCTTAACATGTTCACTTAGATAAGAATTTTCTTAACATCATGCGGAACCCTAAATTACGAGGATGCCAACTTAAGTGCTTACCGCTAGTTGGATCGTTGCCAAAGATGCGGGTAGATACAAATTGTACGCCTTTTTAGTACTAGACTGTACTAAACGCGAGCTTTACGGAAATTGTACTGTACTTAGTGAATTAATTTAAATGGAGACATACATTTACTGTAATTAAAGTTGTGGATTTCTGAATGACTTTTGGCGGGAAATGTGGACAGCACTCCGTCATATATTTTTTTAAAATAGTGTATTTTCGAAAGATTAGAGCAACAATGGTATATTCTTAAACCTAAAGAACGTGTACTAGTGAAGGGAAGTGATGTAACTCAGTGAAACGCAATTTTCCTTATTAGTTACCAGACGCTACAGGTAGCTGTACAAAACCATCGTTTTACTGGAGTACTGCAGCTATCGACAAAAATGTACCTCTTAAGAAGATGACTCATATTTTTATTATAATTTCGTAAAATAAAGACTTAAAAACTAACAAGAGAGATTCAAATTACTTGATCCTGCCAAATAATTAATAAACCAAAAAATAAAAAAAAACCAATCACTCCCATAAAACTTCGAGCCCTATCAGCCACCCGGCTTTGTAACCTTGACATAAGGCCTACTCTTGAACTTTAAATATCACCTTATGCCACCTTTGACCTTGTAATGGAATCTATAGCTAGTAAGCATTACGTTTAAGGTCTAATTTCTTAGGGGTAGATGTTTGTGGGAGATATCCTATAATTTTGTAAGTGGCATACCATACAAAACACGTGCATGACAGAGGGCATTTGTACGAGTTGACAAATGAAGACCATTTATACACGCCGTGTAAACGGTAAAACGTTAATATGTATCTTTGGACTATGAAAATAACTGTGCCAACTCCCACTCGTACAAAAACTCCAAGGTTTAAGCGAGTGGAACTTGTAATTTATTAGTAGAATTGTAATATTTTGAACAACAAATAAATAAATAAGACTTTTTGCCACCAATATGCACGGACGTTCAAGTATCCTGTGTAAATCAATGAAAAAGTAGTCTTTATAAAAACTGCAGTTCAACTCCAAACAATGTGCAATTTACTCTTAATATTGACATTTAAGTCACGTTCAAATTTGTCCAAACGTTTTCGTTTAGTCTCTACATTCGAATTTAAAATTTTTTCTGCACAAAAACTATTATTTATCCACCACGCCTTATCCCCGAAGGGGTGGCAGAGGCATATTATATGCCCACTCACCATTTTGTTTTCCTGTCCCACGGAATAGCTGGTGGGTCCAAAGCCGTGTTGAAATAGACAGACGCGGGTTGTGGCTACCTGCTGTTGAAATTTTTCAAGCCGCCCATAAGGCTTTCAACCAGGCTTAACGACTGCCATTTTACTGGCAACCGGGAGCAACGGCTTAACGTACCTTCCGAAGCACGGAAATGCTCGCAAATGTAAATGCCACAAAGTGGTCACCCATCCGAGGACCAGCCAAAGTGAAAGTTGCGTAACTCAGTGATCGTTTACAGAACAATGAGACCGCGGGGCCACGAGCGTTTAAAACTGGCCTATTTTAAATTGTTCTGACTCTGTGAGAATTTCTTCAACTGTCATTCGGTTCTGTCTTAAAAGTGACAATTATGATAGAGCGTATAGTCGTTCCTCTCGTAATTTCCTCTACTTTCGTACAATATATATTCTTCGTCAATCGTTCGTCACTCATTCATTGGACTTGTCCAAACCAACGGAGCACGCCCTTAATTTAATATATTTATTTTAGTTCAATAAAATCAGGTCTATACTTCAGATAGTTCAATGGAAACGCTTTCGAATAATCTTTTTCAAAAATATATAATAAAAAGTAAAGACTAAATATTTAAATATTAAAACGTTCATTATTTATTTTTCAGGCTACCTCTTCCTTGGCTCCTGTATGGACTGATCTACGGTGAGCCGGTCCAAGTGAACTCTAAAGGAATGGTGTGCAGTATCGTGCTCTTATTTGCTATGTTAATTTTCGTCATCATCAGCATTGCTTGCTTCAGGTGGAAGATGAACAAAGGTCTCGGTTTCACCATGTTTATCTTATACTTTATCTTTGTTGGAGTCAGTCTTGGACTAGAATACGGCTCCCTTCACTGTCCAAGCGAATAGACTGTTATATACTTCTGTTTTAATATTAAGAGTTAACGCTTTTTGAATAGAATTCGACTTGTAAATGATTTGATTCTGACTGTTTATTAAAAGTTAAACTAAGGAATATTGACAGAAGTGAGGTGAGGAATGATTAAATTTTAGTTATTGTTAATGATAGCTAGTGTTCTGTTGATGAGAAATTTATTTCAAGTATAGTAAAAGTCATTGAAGGGCTGGAGCTTAAAATAAACAGTCAATATTGAAACAATTAGTGTTGACACTGCCAGCAAATGTAAACAAGTTGCAGCAAACTATTCATTAATATGAAATGATTATGAAGATAATGATAGAAATAAAATCAACAGCCAACTTAGTTTGATAAATTTTTCTTTATATTTCTAGTGGCAATGTACTCGTAATTTGTTAATTACAACGAAAACGACCAAAATGACGTTATATAACATGTCACTTAGAGAGAATAAATTAATCTAACTTGATTATTGATTTATAGATTAAATTAATTGTAACAACAAACGAAAATTGTGCTTTAAATAGAAACATCAAACTTTGAAATAGGATAGCACATCGTAACCAATATTACTAAATAAGGTTTGTGTAAATCGGTCGGTCAAATCGTGTTACATTCGCTATTAAAATTTTATGTCAATATAATAAATATATTTTCACCTCTCCAGCAGCAAATAGGCTCTTTTGCTTCGTGAAATCTCGAAGGAAAAGCGTGAGGCAAAGTAACTTTTTTAATAAATGTGCAATAAGTAATAGCGCGGTCAGAAACTCAAGACTAGCGCTGGCCGTACAATTATGTAATTTAATTATTTTAGTTTATAGGTGTAACTATATCAATCTATGGACGTTTTATTGAAAAATAATAATAACTATACAATTCAGTAAACAATAATATCGCGTTACAAAAAAAAACATTAGTTTTCAAAAATTGACATGCATTGTAATTTTAGATCGCAGCTCTAAAACAATCTGTATAATCTGTGGCCATAGCGGGAATTTAAAAAATCTAAATGGTTTTGATTATTCGACTTGGGTTAATGATTAATTGTGATTAACTTCAGGTCTGAAACTTAGGATACAATAAAACTTAGTATATAGTGTTTTAAAAAAAAGTATTCGCGCTGGAGAGGTGAAAAGTTGTATGTTTCACACGAGAGCAAAATTTTTTAACTCGTGCCATCAGTCACTGCACTCAGAAGTCTAATTGCGAATAACTCGCTATGCTCGTGATTCATTTTAGACTACTTCGCTGGTTAGTGATTTAACATCAGCACTCGGTGCAAAAAATACTTTTGCTCACTTGATGAACAAATTACACTAATTGTCATTTCAAATTCAACAACTTCGTTCACTTTAGTGTATTCCGAGTAGCTTTCAAGCCATACCTAGATTTTGACCATGGAATATCAGGGTTCAAATCTAGGTAAAGTGAATGGTGGAGAGATCATTTGATTATCCTGGGCCCTGGATATCTTGATTTATAATTACCCCTGCCGTAATTTCAACTGTATGTTAATGTTATAATTTTTCCAATCATTTTTGGGAACAGTAATTAGCCGATACACAAATTTTATCCTGTTTGAATTTCTGATTCTTCTGAGAAGTCAAAAATTGCTAAACGATGATATTAACATAAACACTGGTATCTATTAATAGATAATAATGATCATGACGAATATATTAAGTATAGTGTTGCTGTAACTGAAATTCAAAATAAATAAATAAATAGAGTGAGAGTTATAAAAGTGAGTTGCATTAGCGTTGTGAGTTTAGTTTTGTATTTTATGTAATTGTAGATGTCATAGCACAGCACTAAAATATTGCTCAATAATACTTGCTTAGTTTACTTTGCTGTGTAGTTTAAATATTTTTAATAAAGTGCTTGTAATAGAAGTGTTCATTGAAATGATGAGAGACAAATATGAGCACCAATAAACTTAAGAGAAACTGGAGATAGTAAACATATTAGTGAAAATGAAATTCCTATGAAATGCAATAATGATGAAGCTTTGATGATTCTGATCATAAATTATAGATTTTGCATTGTATAATATTATGGCATGGTACATATTGTATCATTAAATATTTAGTCACGTTAGAGACTGTAGTTATTTATATGAATGTTAGTTGTTTAATTCGCTTTTACAAAGTTTTAGGATTAAGTTCTTTAATATTAACGTATGTGTATGTTGTTTTTTCTACATACCTACTATATTGAGAAAGAGTTTCCTCTCTCTATAACTGGTCAATCATTATGACCTTTGGTCCATCTGACTTCTTTGAATTTTAATATAATTCTTGATATGAAAGGTGTTTGAGGTGTGTATGTGAGTCGCACATGTTCTAGGATGTACAAACACATGTAGAGAAACAGCGAGCGGGGCGTATGTGAAGGCTTTTATTATAATCTCATCCCATAATATGTGCCTAAGAGTTTGATAGACTCATAACATTTAGCTTGGATATTTATAACAGGTACAAAATAATAATATCACTCTCTCGTCTATTAACTATATTATTGCTCACAATAGGGTTATAAATATCAATAAACAAGTCTGTCCCGCTCTGAAAAATCGTACCTTAGTTAGAGTTTATACTATCTCTGTTCATTCTATCTGTAATTATTAAGACCTCTGCGTATTCCATTCTCTCATTTTTCTGTTCTTTAATAATGTCTATTGTCAAAAGTATTATAAATTACGTCTGTTAAAAAAATTGACAATTTTAAAATTTAAAAATACAGCTACATCTTCTTCAAATTCTTGTTCCATATATAAAGGCACGGTTTGACAAATTCTTTACAAATAAAAACATCTTAATGGCCGTCCATAGGTTCTGTTTTAAATTGAATTTCAACTTCATCACGTAACACTTTGTCACTGTAATAATTATTAATCATGACAACAATAACCAAATTGTTAATAATTAATTTATAATTTTGTAAACCCACAAAATTTTATATTAATAACCGCCTATAATCATAGCAATAAATAGTATAGAATAGATAGATAAAATATTTATAATATTAAGCTTTACCACTTCAGGCCATGAGTCGCTGGTAGGTATTTTGAACAACAGTCTTTAAAACATTAAGACAGTAGACTCGAGAATTTTTAGCTTGATATAGAAGGATTTTAATAATCCCTCGAGACCTTTTCGCCAAACATGTCATTCTACACAATAATACGCACAAATATTCCAAAATTTGTGAATGCTAATTGTCAGATAATTTTGTTCACCTCTTATGAAATGAAGTATTAGGTGTATAATAACATTGACCTATTCGTTTGAAACATTTGACAAAGTATTCAGTGTATTAAAGATTTTTGAAACGTTAATTTACATAATGTCTCTGGCATACCAAGAATTACAAGCTGCTTTTTACTACAAACGAGTTAGCTAATGTTTGTTACGCAACTTAATATAAGTAAGTACAGTGGACACATAATAAAAGTATAGGTACTGGTCCGCTCTATAAGAATTGATGTTTTAAAGATAATTATTTACTTATTTTAATGTGGTTTTGTATGTTTACATAATTACACTCACTTAATCACCATAGTAAATATAATAAAAATATAAAAGATTTTCTGAAGAAAAGAAGAAAAACGTAGATACCTATGTACTTGTGTTATCAAACCTGTGTACTTATATTATTTGTCTAATGTACATCTTCATATAAATTTAGAATTTATTTTACGAAATGGAATAATAAAACCAGAGTAATTGATTCCCACTACTGAACATAGGCCTTCTTCAAAGATCAAACAATCTGTTTCAAATAATGCCAATCAAATGTTTCAAATTAATACATGCTATAATGGTGTTGAGATCAATAAAAACATATCGGTGGGTACCGAACGTCGTTTAGGTCGTAATCTGTGATAAGGACATACCTACTTATGACATATATAGAACTATATTTATATAGATATCATCTCTTCAAGTTTTCGTATAGTATTATGTATATATTATAAGATAACAATTGGTAGCCTTCTGTAGTACGCTTAGCAATGCCACTACAAGACAGTTGCCGGTATCTATATTGTTATGTATTTCAAATATGATTTTCAAAATTAAAAATCTATATACTTTGCAATATAATAAACATATTTTACAAGCGTAATAAGTCATCACACTTCAGAAAATACGGTGAGGTTCTAGTAATTTTCCACAAAATTGCAACAACGTTGGTGGATGATCCAGAACTGTAATCATATCAGAGATTCAACTCAAATTAATGTTATAAATATCCTAAAAATCTGATGAATTGTGGTGTAAACCTGTACGAAGTAGTGGCGACTCTATAAAAAAAATAAGGATTTGAATCTTTAAATGTAACATACTTCAATTTGCATTATTTCTTATAGCGATACATGGTAAAATGTAGTATGCTAAAATAACTCTAAATTCTAACACACCAAGTACCAAAATTAATAAATTATACCTATATCTAATGAGTATTGAAAATTTAACACAAAAATTAAATTAAGGCCCAAATAATGGGACAATTAGGACATTATTAATTTTTAAAACAAATTTGATTTTTAACTAAAAACTTGTTTATTTTTTGTATTAAATTTAGCTTAGTTGACATATCACTTTATATATCATCCAAATTGATTACATATCACTTCACAAACCAAAAAAAAAAATTGCAGAAACGAATAATTCTGAAATATCTTAACTACAACAAAAATGAGAAAAATCGATTCCTTATATTGGATGACATTTTATTTTCCGTATAATGAGCAAAATTTTATGAATGAAATCACAGACAACCTTTGGAAACCTCATAAACTCTATTAAATAATACTACATATCTATATTATTACACTCTAGGTTTCTATCTACCTATATCTTGTAGATTTGTCCTATATAAAATAACCAATCTTTTTAATTCATTTACTACGATAAATATTCTAATAAAAAGTCTATTAATAACAACATATCACTTCGTTCCATTCAATGACAGGGCATTGTAAAAAAATGGAAATATTTGTGCTAATTCTATCGTCATAAAACATGACAGGAATAATATTGTCATGGCATCTATGTCCACCAAATTTAATATATTTATTTACTAGATGACCCCCACAGCTTCGCCCGTGGAATATTTTGACCTCCCGTCGCACCTATTTAATCCCGTCGCTTATAAATTCTACAATGATGCATTAAAATTTGTCCGATTTGTCGACATTTATGACTACTGCTCTGCTCCCCAGTATAGTTGCGTAATGATATATAGCCTATAGCCTTCCTCGATAAATGGGCTACCTAACACAAAAATATTTTTTCAAATCCAACCTTGAGGCTCAACTTGAATCCCTTACACCCACTGCAGCCACCAATTACTCACTGTGGAAATTTACAAAGACGTATAACAGACCGCAAGTGGCAGAAGCAATAATGGATGGGCCCGTACATTGCAGAAAAGGCAGACTTATTCGCCGAACACTTGGCGAATGTGTTTAGCCCGAATGATTCAAATGGCAACGATTCTGAGAATGAAGTGGAATCAATCCTCAACCAACCCCTACAAATGTCGCTTCCACCTAGCCCAGTTACGGTGCGAGAAGTCTGGAGGACTATTATGTACCTTAAAGATAAAAGGCCCCAGGTTACGACCTCATCACAAAGGAAATTTTAGGAAAGCTTCCAAGAAAGGTTGTAGTATTCCTGACAATACTCTATAACGGAATACTTAGGGTTCAACACTTTCCGGACCTTTGGAAGGTGTCACAAATCCTTATGATACACAAGACCGGGAAACCAGCTAACCAAGTGACGTCGTATAGACCAATCAGCCTTCTGCCAATATTGTCGAAGGTTTGTGAAAAACTGCATCTTAACCGAATTATGCCGGAATTACAAAATAATAACTCCATCCCTAATCACCAATTCGGTTTCAGACAGCAACACTCTACCATCGAACAAGTACACCGAGTAGTCGAAAGAATAAGAAAGTCACTGGAGGAAAAAGAATACTGCTCATCCGCATTCTTGGACATCCAGCAGGCCTTCGACAGAGTTTTGCATAAGGGTCTTCTTTGTAAGATAAGAACAAACCTTCCGAATAGTTACTACATACTGCTGCATTCTTATCTCAAAGGTCGAATCTACCAGGTTAAGAAAGCTGAATCGACCTCTAAATTCTGCGACATAAATGCAGGTGTACCTCAGGGTTCTGTGCTGGGACCCGTTTTGTTCACGCTATACACCTCTGGCCTACCACAGGTGAATGGAATAATGACTGCTACATATGCCGATGATACAGCTATACTGACGAGCAATAAGCAGCCTGATGTAGCCTCACAGATGTTGCAAAAAGGGCTGGATGCTGTAACAAAATGGCTTCAAAAATGGCCGATCAAAGTCAGCGCATCTAAGTCAGTGCAGGTCATTTTTACACTCCGGCGAGAAAACTGTCCCGCTGTTAACCTAGAACACTCTAGCACACACACTGCACTGCCACAACAAGATAGCGTAAAGTACCTGGGTCTACACCTAGACCGACGTTTTACTTGGAACCAACACATCAAAAAGAAGAGAGAGGAACTTAATATTAGACATTAAAATCTATACTGGATGCTAGGTCGGAACAGTAGACTATCTACTGACAACAAACTACTCATCTATAAGTCCATCCTAAAACCAGTCTGGATGTATGGCGTTCAACTATGGGGGAGCGCAAGCAAGTCGAACATCGCAATTCTGCAGAGAATGCAAAATAAGTTCCTCAGGACAATAGCGAACGTTCCGTGGTTCATTACAAACTCGGAAATCCACGAACATTTAAATATGACCACTGTGGAAGAAGAAATAAAAATAACCACAGATAAATATCCAAAACGTCTTAAAAGAAAAGACATAATATAATAAATGAGAAGATATCCTCACTGGAGGATGCACTCGACCTGACAGCAGCTCACACCGAATCTGATTATAGTTGACTTACTGATTGCAGATTAGCAAAAAAAATCCAACCAGTAGTTCCTGAAATTAGCGCGTTCAACCAAACAAACAAACAAACTTCAGCTTTATAATTTATTCTGATTTTGTTCAGCAAGGCGTTGTGAACGTTCAGGTGAAAATTCTTCCTTACGACGTATTCTTGCTGCCCGTGCTTGAGAACTATGTTTAGAAAGTTGAGACCTGGCTCTCTTAGGCATTTTCAAATGTTTTAGAATATGTTAATAGCGTGTAATACTCTAGCTCTGAAAGGAACTGTTGTTTAGCCCTGTAAAGAACTGTTGGTTAGCCCTGAAAAGAACTGTTGGTTAGCCCTAAAAAGAACTGTTGTTTAGCTCTTAGAAGAACTGTTGTTTAGCTCTGAGAAGAACTTTTGCCGACCGTACCTTACCATAAATCTAAACTCCCCTCCCGCACGCGCACCCCCGCCTTGGTGACGCCCACTTCGCAACGGGCCGAAACGTCCAATTTTAATCATTCAAAGACCAAATATTATCTTCATAAACTGTACTTAGTGATGAAATAATTTATTTTGATAAGGATTAATAGCATCAGTAAAATAAACGCGTTTAAATGTAGTCCAAAAAATGCAAGATTTTTAAATAAATAAATGGTTGTTGTGCCTCACTCGACATAGATAGGTATAGTGTGTCGCAGATTTTTTTGTAGATATTTATAAGATCTACAATTAATTAGAACATTTTATGGATATATCTTTTATAGTATAGGCAGCGTACGCAAAATAAGTAACTTTTCTGGTTGATTTTTTACACCTTGTGTCCGAAAAACACAACGAATATCTTACGGAAACCTATTTTTTTTTTTCAAAATAAAATATAGCCTATGTTACTCGCGGATAATGTAGCTTTCAAATGGTGAAAGAATTTTTAAAATCGGTCCAGTAGTTTTTGAGCCTATTCATTACAAACACACAAACAAAGTTTTCCTCTTTATAATATTAGTGTAGATTTATAATGACTTGTGGTAAAGATTATCTTTTACCTACCTATAATAGGGTAAAACAGAGGTTGTACTACCTGACTTATTAACAGTGATTACGAAATCTCTGAAGCTAACGAGGCTATGAAGCCCAAACTTCCCAAAGTCCAAACGTAGGTGCCCTCTAAGAATTGATTTTGCAAAATTCTACCCCTAAGGACGTAAATACAAGATAAACAGTTTTGGGGAAGATTTTTCTATTTTCAAAGTTAGTAAGATGAACTTGTGTACACCTGTTTTTGGTTACAAATCAATGGGCACGTGTATCGCGGTTTCGCACAATTTCACTTATAAGGGGGTAAACAGGGGTTGAATAATTATATGGAAATTTTTCATTTCCTAAGGTAGAATTTCGTATACCTACCCGCTTCTGTATAAAAATAGATAAACACGCGTTAAGGAATTTTCATAATTTCTACCCTTAAATGTGTAAAATAGGGGATACATATTTGTATGAATGTAAATATTTGACAACTGATAAGGGGCATGGATTAGGGGTGTGGAGTGCAACGGGTGTTAGAACTACGTCATGGGCAAATCCTGAGTAATATCATGATAAATAAAAAGAAAAGTCCTGAGTCACTGGTGAGAAAGGCTTTACGGTTTTGATCCCGATATTTGCATGTTCTTTTTGAAAGAGGGGATGAAAGGCAAGATGTGTATTCAGTTGAAAATTATCAACGTGTAGTTTAATTTTATTATTTTTTCGTTATTAGGAAGAAAATACTTTAAGAATTATTTCATATATATTTCAATGCACCAACAGCTCCACCAGAAGTTAACCTCTACACCTTTCCACAGGGAATAGTAAGATGTCCATATAATATAGATATACTTAAGCCACCACAGACATTTCTGTAGATCGATGAAAAAGGACTAAAATCGCTGTACAATGATATAAATCGGGTACGGAATAACCACACAACGCGAAGTTCATCATCATCTAATATTTTATATACCAAAAGAATCAGCACAAATATTTTGTAATGTTTTTACAATATTCTTTCAAACAAAGACGTTCTTAAAATTAGCCTTGCATATCACTTCACGTAGTTACATTAAAATTGCATTTGTTCAGTACCAAATAGCACAAGCCGAGCTAGATCCATTAAATTTCAAAATACATCGTTACTAATAGTGTCTTTGGTCTTTAAGAATTAAGATTTATCAATACGGTCTCATTACTTGTACCGAATACATAAAAATATCCTTTATTACTTCTTCGTAGTTTAAGATCTAGGCTTAAATGCAATCTTAATGAATAAAAATGTTTATTAATAAAAATTGAAAATATGATATCCAATGTAGAAATTGTTACTAGAATGATGGTTTTTATATTAAAAAAATTATTATATCAGCAGATTTAATAAAAATCGATCGTTCCACTTTTTTCTTGCGAATATAAAAACAAATCATGATATTTTAGTCAAAATAAGTATTATGGTCTCTTAAATTTTCAGTAAATCGTAGAGAGAAAAGTGGAAGGGCTTTATATAGTCATCCATTTTGTTCATAGCTGCCCAGTCTCGATTTCGAAAGATAGATTGTAAAATGGCAAAATGTTCGCAGTACTTTTCGCATTATTATTTTTAATAAGTATTATGGAATTTTTCTTTATATGTTTTGTACTTTATAACTTCATGTTCTCAAGTTTAAAATTACGAGTTTGAAAATCCACTTTAACTAAAATTTTAAGCAAGTCAACGAAATCGAGATTACAGCGTAGGTTGTTAATAGTGATATTACAAATTAGGTAAAGTAAAGAATGTTATTGATTTAAAAAAAAAACGTAGGGAAGGTAAGTAATTTTCATCATGTTGTAACGAAGTAAAAAGGGTGAGGAAGGAAAGCTCTTTTACAATTATTTTTGAACGCTCTCATCAATTTGTTTGTTGAATTATAATAATATATATAATATTATTTATAAAAAATATTTTGTAAGCTCATAGATTAGTTTGTCAAATGACTATCAGATTGACGTTTTGATAAAATTTTAACAGTATTATTATCTTTACTTAGACAATTCTTTCTTGTTAGTTTTTTATTGAATTTATGTATTTTTTACTATGAATCTCGATCGGAAATATTAATTATGTCTGTACAAAATAATTTAGAAACTGTGTTCAAAATAGTATTTATAAAAGTACGTTTGTTGAACGGCTTTTCTTTCACATATCAAATATAATGCACTGTAACTTTAGTGTAAGTATTTATTTCTGGTCGAGCAGTTGTTACTCTAATCAAAGCTTTTAGTAATTGTTGAAAATTGTGATAGTTCAAATGACTTCACTAGTATGTTCCATACATATCGTAAAATAATTTGGTATGTCTATGAGAGTTTATACTTAATTTTGTCGTGCATAAAGAGCATCGGCGTAATGAAACGTCGACTGTTGGCGGTATTATGAAAATTACAATAAAAATAATGAAATAGTGAGTGAACATTTGCTTTTCATTTTTATTTCTATATCCTTTAACAGGCATCACGATAAAAGAGTCAGATCAGTTGGTCGCACATTCTAGGATCTTGCTGTCTTATCTAATTGTGTACTAGGAGCAGCTATCTTTTGGCATTTGATTTTCGTCATTACTGGGAGTGACTGTCATCTGACCTCGTGTGAGCTAGAGCGCCTAGGTCATTACCTCGTCAGTTAGCAGGTGCACCACTTGGTCGGGAGGCCACAGATCTTTGTGGAGCCCTTTACACCCTCAAAATAAACTGGGCTTACTGCTTGACTAGTTATTTTTGTGACGTTGAGATTGGACTGGAGGTGAATTTTAATGGGCTCACCACCTGGACAAAAATGCATACGGTGAAATGTGCCTACTCTTTCGGGGATAAAGGCGTGACAATATGTATGTATGTATTGTGCTAGTAAAATGTAATAAAATCAACAAAATATCCCAACATAGATAGAGAACGTTCTGGTAACAATAAAGTGATAGTAAAAATGGGGTGGGTTGAGACGCTTCTCACAATAAAGTGGGCGACGTCATCTGATGCTAGGCATAAAAATGGCGCAGACCGCCAGCGCAGCACTTAAGTATACATCTTCTTTGGCGGATTTCGAGTGCTATATCACTTCTTTTGGGGCTAGGACTTATATTACCCCTTGTTTTCTATCTAGGGCTAGAAGTGAATCAGAACTTCAGAACGATTGGACTGAGTCTACCAAATTTTGCTTTCAAATATTCATTGTTAGCAGTTCAAGTTTCTTTTATATTGACCTGACAGTCGTAAAATTAATAAATTATGAACAAATAGTAATGGGGTAGGCAATAAACCACACGCAAAAATGAGTTATTAAAAAATAAAATTGTTGATGTTTATCCTGGGCACGTGTTTTGAACATATAACTGAGGCAATTAGTTACCGATCAATTGAAAATTTATAACGAAGGGCTACTCGTGGCGGCACAGTATCGCCATCGTCGTGTCAAGTAAGAACACGGTATGATGTTCTTCATAAAGGGGTCTTAGCAGGTTTTACAAGGTCGGCAGCGCAAGTACTCTAGTGCTAACGTTCATAGGCTACGGTGACCACTTTCCATCAGGTGGACCGTATGCTTGTCTGTTACCGCAGTTGTATAATAAAAAAACTAAGAAAAAATTAACTGCCTTTATAGTAACAATTTCGAAAAGCAATTAGTATGCTAACTTTTTCTAAATTTTAAAGTAAAAATTATTCAGTCACGAGCTGCACTCGAACCAGCGTCTACAGACGCGTTTATCAACTACACCACCGTACTTTTTAGTGAAGTTTTAGTGACATTTTTACATATTTTATACTAATAAGGTGACAGATAAGGTAGGTTTAACATTGCTACCATTTTGAATTTCCTACACCTACGCTTAACAAGTCTATGTTACTAGTAACCGGGATCAAATATTACAAGCCTTCTGCAACACGGAAAGGACAGATCCAGACACCCATCGTGGAACTGACCGTAGCGTTAGATGATGTCAAGATAGTCTTTAGATAATTTATTAACGAGGTAGCAACCTTGAACTATTAGTATATTAAGGAAGTGTTTGTTAAGGAAGGCATTGGTCTTTCTGCGAGCAGGTCATGCTCGTGAAAGAGGTGGCGGACAGAGAACGGGAAAGAACTCTCCCACCCGAGTTTCGCAGTCTGCGGTGACAACGCCGGGAGCACTGGGACTCCTTTACGAAGAGTTACCTGAGCCGTCCGGCAACAGACAGTTAGGCAAGGACCGTGTGGTTTTAGCAGATTCGAGTCCGGCATGATCTACGTTTGTAGATTCCCATGGGAGCCAAGATGAGTATAAGGTTTTTCGAGGATTCCTTCGGTGTAAAGAGGTATTTAAAAAAAATGTATGTAAATCCTCAGGGAGTGATATCAACGAGTTAAGTGGATGGATACCAATTTTAATGGTTGTTTTCGGACCGCTCGCTGATGGCATCATAAACTATTTTTCAGTTACCTTTGCGGTATATCAGGGAAACCCTCTACCGTATCCGTTGTCTATTTCTTCAATTATACAACAATTTCGTAAATATAAATAGTTTATTACAGAAAGAAGTTGTGCCAAAAATATCTGACAAAAATTTAATTTATAAACATATAGTTCTCACACCACACACGAGTTATAATTTTCATAATACAACAATTACTTAACTATAATATATATTCTGCTCCATCATCGTGCCTCAAGTCTTCAAAATTTCATTTCATTTTTACCATAATTTCCCAATCATTTTTTTTTTTAAAGGCATTATTTTCTGAGTCAATTGCTTAAAAAGCAGTAAGTATTTAAAGTGAACTCCTGTTTTTTTTTAGTTGAGGGTAGTTTTAAAGTAGAGCAGTGCGCAAGCGCGCTCTGCAAAACAGTAGAAATGCCAGTAGCGCCGCGAGAGCCGCACCAGCCAGTAGCGTTGTGTCATCGCGTCGAGAGCCACCGGCGCGATCCACTACTGTGCTCTGGAACAGAAATATTAAAGAAACATCAAACTTATTGTCCCAGAAAAGAGAATAGACTATAAATATACTTTATCGGATACCCAGACGTGCGTGTATGAAGCGATTAATGAATCTGCAAGAAGCGAAAGAAGTATGTATGTATGCATGGATCGCGATGCCTAGCGATTTGTCCTCTCTGACAGACATTTCCCATTGACATCAATAAGAACGAAGTATCAAGATAATGATAATATTTTATTTTCTCCCATATCCAGTACAACATTACATAAGATTATTTGTTTTTACACAGCGCCAACTTGTCCACAGTAAGCTAATATATGCTTGTAGTATGGGGCAGAGCTAGACAACTGATAAAAATAATTATATATTTCAAAATACATACATATTATGCATAGGAAACACCCAAACTCCGAAACAAACATTTGTGGAGCACACAAATATTTGTTTTAAGTATTTATTTTGTTTTAACACCCGGGAATCGAACCTAGGACCTCAGCACGGCATTCGCATACACTATCACTGCGTCACCGAGGCAGTAATTCTCTAGTCGGTTCACGGGAGCTTACCAAAAAAATGTTTGCACTACGTACCCAACCTCCGTGTTTGATAGCCCATGGCGTTGCGCACTGTGCCACATGCTTGGCTGCCCAGTCTACCGCCCTACACCAGCCTCCCAGTCTCACAGCACGTGCGCAAACTTCACACAGAAACGCTAGCACTACTAGCGCTCTCTGTTCTGTGTGAACACATGCCTGAAAAATAAATTATAAAGCCATCAGCAAATTCCCAGCTCCATTTGAGCTGCCACTCTAGAACTTATAGTTCGCTTGTAATTAGAATAATTTGTCTATTTAATTTATTTATTGTCTTTAATGGTAAGTTTGTCTTCGCAACATTGCTATGCTACCCGTCTTCTATGGATGTCACCATATTACGATCTCAATGAGGAAATTTTTCAAGCTGCTAATAAGCGTCTCTGGTTTTCTATTAGTTTTATTATTTAGTTTTAGTTTTATTGACCAGTTTTTGCTTATTGAGTATTATATTTACCTGGCACACTTCCTGCATAATATCTTCAAACTCTACCTCATCAAGGCTCAACAACGATATGTGTTCCGCCCTGGCAGCTAATAAGGAACGGGCCTTGGTCTCCCTGAATCGCCGGGCAGCTCGCTCAAGAGATCGCCAATCACGCCAGTATAACCACCAGCCTCTGAAAGATGACTTGTTTACTTAGTAACTGGTGTCACGTTCCCAAAAGTTATCTGCTGTGCTGAGTTCTGGAGTGCAAATTTAAAAATAGACAAATATATGAATTCTTTATTTTATTGATTATGTTTGAATGGAGCCAAAATCACATTAATTAAAATAGTTAAAGGAGCCGCAAAACCTTCATAATTTACTGCCCATTTTTATGAAACCTCGCGTGTCAAAGAAGAATATTTTGTAAGTAATATTTAAAAAAGTATTTGATACTACCACATTAACATTTATGTAATACATTATGCTTCTTAAATATAATACTACAGACTATTCTTTATACTGTTTATTACTGGGGCTACCATAGAAATCTTGAAAACAGGAATAAATAACGCGTCATGCACAACGTGTACAATATTCGTCACACAAAGAGAGTTCTTTTGATCTCCGTCGCGAAGTTTGCTTGAAATACGACGTTTTCATTTAAAACTAAATTAAAATTCTTATACCGAATCCAGACTAGCGAAGGTTTCAATCGTATTTGATATTACTTGATTGTTAAGCATGTCACGGCATACACAAATGTTACTATACTTCGACCACAACCGCTGTACCGCTCACTGCCTACAAAATTGTACTTAGTGAGCGGTACAGCGGTCGTGGTCAACCTATAAGTAATTTCTCCTATTCTTACGATTTTTATGGGCACTACTGTCAATGTTCTTACCCCATACCAAATGAGATAACACTAATTTTGCTTTACCGAACAAGCCGTTTTATAACATCTGAGATATTTAAATAATGACGGCTGAGGCAAACTGATGTTCTGAAACGCCTTTCTGTATTGTATTCTGAAAACTTTAGTTATTTTATTCCAAATTATCAAAATCCCTACTAGCTTAACTTAATATGTATACCTAAAATATAGTTTAGAATGCTTAGATTACCTTTGATCAGGTTTCGTCGGTGCTGAAATACAGGGCGGTGGCCTCAACTCTTCAAGTCTCAGATGCTGCAACAACAGTGCTCTGAACAGCCTGACCCCCCTCTCTTCCTCTTCTCCTTGGAGCTCTGGTCCTCGCCAGTGGCCTTGGCACTCATCTCGCCTTTCCTCATCTAAGGATACTTGACGGAGAAGTGGTGCGCGGGGTGTGTCGTAATCTTCTAGAGCTTGAACACTGCATGCTGTGAAAAATTAAGTCATTAGAAGAAATTTCATAAATAGGTTCAAGGTAGGGGGTATTTTGTGTGGAAATCTTCATGAATGCTTTGCCGAATTCCAACAAACTAAAACCACAAGGTCCCCTTCCATCTATGGTCAGGAGTCTCGGATGAGCCCTCGGAAGGATGACTCAAGGGCTCCCGATTAAGGAAGCGGGTAACTTTAACAGTGTAATAGGGTAAAAATAAGTTGCAATGGGACGTGTACAGTCAGCTTCAGAAATAAATCACTACAATCTAAAGTAACAGAACAGATTTGTGATTGAAAATTTGCATATTTGTTCTTCATTATGTTAATTTAAAATACTTGTTTAGAATATTAAATATATGATACATTTGTAGTTAAGCTACTTTCGATGCTGACCAATCCTGGTACGGTGTATGCACTTATCGAAAGGGAAAAGGCTATTTTGCTTTGCAACAACTGACCTTTGATGCGAAAGCACTTGTCAGATATGGGACTATCTCGTCAATAAACACCTCTATAACCATACGGAGGGTATCAGAAATTACTACATTTACCCTATTCTTTACAGCAGTAAAGATTGCGACGCCAACGATTATAATGGGCGAATATCACGCCAAATTGAGTCTAGTGATTATGACGCCAATTCTACTAAATGGCCGTTTATATATTGATTTATTTAAAGTACATCCTTATTATACATATTACGGCACTTGCATATTTTTGTATAAATATGTAATATTTATTTTTATGTATATAAATATATTGATGCACCATATGTGGATGGAAGCGGGTGTATAAGTTCGGGTTTTTCGAATTTGGTCTAAAATGAAAATTGACGAAGTATAATAACGATTACAATTACAATATAAAAATGTCAACACATAAGTATGACAAACTGTTGAAATGATATTTATCGAAATAAAGAGAGAAAGTACTATGAACTTTGTGTTCCTTTTCTTTCCCCAAATTTAATTAGTATGACAAAGTATAAAATGTCAGCACAAAAGAATGACTAAATAAAAATGTCTACATATAAGAATGATAAGTATAAGATGTGAACATGGAAGAACGACAGAATATAAAAATTATGTCAGACTCTCTACTCGATACTCTCTCTCGAGTTTGGGGCCACTCGCTGGTCTTCGGAGTTTCAGGTTTGCTTCAGCCAGTCTTGTTCTCACTGTACTTGCACTAATATAGTCCCTTCGTGTCTGAAGAAGCTGTTGCGGGACGATTTCTCAACACGGTGGAAACATGCATGTCTTCTCGGGCACTAGTACACCTGGGTCTGCCATTACTAGGTCTCCAGTGAAATTTTCAGTCTCTTCGTACCTTCGCTTCACCTTCTGGACTGTTCATAACGACACACCCACCATTCTTGTAGTACGACGCTAACTGATCACTAGTTATAACTAATTGAATCGAGCGTCACATGGCGGAAACCCATCGTAGAACGATAATAAAGGAGGGGAGGAGGATCCCACCACACACCCTCGATTCGTCAATCCTAACGCACAATGGTCAAGGATAACCTCTACTAACTGTAACGGAGGAATGACGAACCGAACTCCTCGAGGAAAGGAATGTAGGATAGGTAAAAGGAAACCTTACCCTCCAGGTTGTCAAAAACTTGTGCAATATTCCGCTTTACAAGGTGGCACTTAGTCGACAGGTCGACACGTGTATCGCCTACACGCGAGGCATCCTCAACACTGCTTGACTGCAAGTGTGCTCAGCGCGTTCCGCTCCGCCTTTTTATCACACTATCTCCCCACTACCCCCACTCGTCACCGAGGCACTACGTGATTGCCTGTTCGAAAATAAATTGAGTAATGGAGAAGTGTGAAAATCGGTTTATTCGTTCAACAATGTCAAACCCTTCATGTTTAATAATTTCTAATTGTTCTAAAACGCACAGTTTAAAACTTTTTTGTCAAAAATGAAAAACTTCTAACGTATTATTATTATCTTAGTTATGACCGGTGTCCAACAGATGTTTCGCAAAATGTGATTTTTCGGATGGCAATTTCGAAAAGCTGCTAAGTGTTCTTTATATCTAGTTTCAAATGAGCGACCTATGTTTTTACAACGATCGCAAATTAATTTTTAAATATCCGATTTTTGTGACGATCTATACTATCTTTGGCATTACATAAACTTTTTAAAGAATTTTGGGATCTATAGGCTAAATAAATATTATTTTCTTTAAGTACCCTCGCCACACGCTGAATAATACTCCCAAAATAGGGTAGACTCGAAGTAAACTTTTTGCTCTCACTGACTGATGGATACAAAAGAAGTTTAACCATATTATTTTGTTTTTTATATCACTAGTTTCAGAAAAAGATCCTTGCAAATTCTTCAGGTGAAAGAAGCATGATAAAAAGTTCATGTGCTGTTGTCTAACTTAACTTTTAAACAAAACTCATCAATAAAGAAAAAGTTTGAAAATGAAGAATGAATGGTAAAATTGTAATTCAAAAAGGATTATTTTTAAATTTAAAAGTTTTTTTATAGTCATTTCTGAAAAGACTGACGGCGACGGTGACCGACAGTGCAGTTTTTATGTAGAAAATATTTGGGTTTTTTGTTACATCAATGACAAATTAAACTATTTTTCGAGTCCTTTTTGTTTCTTGTGTACTAAAAAACTTATTGTAATTTTAAAAGTGTCATAGTTATTTTTGCATGCCAGTGTATTATAAACCCTTAAGTTTGTAAGAATGTAAAGATCTAGGTTTGTTACTCTTTCACGCTAAAACTACTGATTGGATTTGTTTAAACTTTACAATAATATAGCTAACACACAACAATAACGCATATAGGCAACTTTTTTATCTCGGGAACAACTTCCTGTGGGGACGGGACACTACACGGGTGAAGTCGCGGGCAGAACTAATCGAATATAAGGTATATCATATTTTCAACAAAGACAAGCCCAATAGACACACACACATGCAACGATAATAACTCTGAACAAAAACACTCATATCAATATAATTCTGCTTACCCCGTGCAAAAGATGATTGTGAACGATGCATTTTACTGAGTAACTGTAAATAGGTAAATTAAATTTTCAGATGATAAATAGGTATGAGTTTATTTATAAGAAGAATATTAACTTTTTATTTAAATTATAAAATTTACAGAAAACAACTAATACAAAATTATCTCATCAATTTTTAACATCCCCTCGGCTTAAACCACACGGTCCCTGCCTAACTGACTATTATATATACAAGATGGGGAAAACTGCCTCACAGCTCATCTAACTAAACAACGTCCTCGGTAGCGCCCGTATAACAATTGATTCCACGTTAACTATTTTCTCGTTGAAAAAATATTTTTTTTTAGATAAAGTAGCCTATAGCCTAACTATCCCCCATTATGAAAATCATGTTGTGTATTGCTTCTTTCTTGAAAGAAGAACACAGAACAAACAAACACTGATTTACATTTATACCAAAAGTATTTCATTTTAATAACCGTATATGGTGCTCATGGACATAATCCTGACAGCACTGGATCACACAGATAGAAAGAGAGAAATCATTTTATTCGAACGAAGTTCCTTAACTGAAAAATATGTGATAGTAAAACCGTAAGAAAAAGTCCGTGGAATAAAAGCGTTAATTGAAACGTGCGCAGGCGCGAAAGTCGTATACACAAGCGAGTAGTGTATAATACCTTTCTCTTTCTCCCTCTTTCAGTGTGGGTGGGGTGAGGGTGAGGGTGAGGGTGAGGGTGAGGGTGAGTGTGAGGGTGAGGGTGAGGGTGAGGGTGAGGGTGAGGGTGAGGGTGAGGGTGAGGGTGAGGGTGAGGGTGAGGGTGAGGGTGAGGGTGAGGGTGAGGGTGAGGGTGAGGGTGAGGGTGAGGGTGAGGGTGAGGGTGAGGGTGAGGGTGAGGGTGAGGGTGAGGGTGAGGGTGAGGGTGAGGGTGAGGGTGAGGGTGAGGGTGAGGGTGAGGGTGAGGGTGAGGGTGAGGGTGAGGGTGAGGGTGAGGGTGAGGGTGAGGGTGAGGGTGAGGGTGAGGGTGAGGGTGAGGGTGAGGGTGAGGGTGAGGGTGAGGGTGAGGGTGAGGGTGAGGGTGAGGGTGAGGGTGAGGGTGAGGGTGAGGGTGAGGGTGAGGGTGAGGGTGAGGGTGAGGGTGAGGGTGAGGGTGAGGGTGAGGGTGAGGGTGAGGGTGAGGGTGAGGGTGAGGGTGAGGGTGAGGGTGAGGGTGAGGGTGAGGGTGAGGGTGAGGGTGAGGGTGAGGGTGAGGGTGAGGGTGAGGGTGAGGGTGAGGGTGAGGGTGAGGGTGAGGGTGAGGGTGAGGGTGAGGGTGAGGGTGAGGGTGAGGGTGAGGGTGAGGGTGAGGGTGAGGGTGAGGGTGAGGGTGAGGGTGAGGGTGAGGGAGAGGGTGAGGGTGAGGGTGAGGGTGAGGGTGAGGGTGAGGGTGAGGGTGAGGGTGAGGGTGAGGGTGAGGGTGAGGGTGAGGGTGAGGGTGAGGGTGAGGGTGAGGGTGGGGGTGAGGGTGAGGGTGAAGGTGAGGGTTAGGGTGATGGTGAGGGTGAGGGTGAGGGTGAGGATGAGGGTGGGGGTGAGGGTGAGGGAGAGGGTGTTTTTTTTTTCTACGTTTATTAGTTCGAACTTCATTCCTACCTGGTGTCCCACGACACCACATTTTTATTTTTTCTACTTGAGAACATGCAAATATTTTTATTTACCAACTAAGCAACTTAACAAAAAGTTTAATGTAGTGCATATGGTAAAAGTTGATGAGGATTGACGCAGAAAAGGGGATATCTTTCAGCAATTGCCACTGACAATTGACAGCGCTGATTTTAAAAGGCAACTACGGGGATTGTGAGACATTTTGATTTATAAGAATGGTTTCGATCAGATGGGCCGTATACTTATCTGCCACTAGAATATGGATTTTGGATGCTTGGTTGAAGATAGTAGGTAGTTCACAAAATCAACATGGCTACCGGTATTAAATTACATTGACTTGACAGCATTAGCCGGATATTAGCGTCCTTAATTGGATTTAATGGCTAAATTAGGATTTAACAGATTGATTTTCAATCTGGCCCGTTTGTTAAGTAAATGTAGTTGAACTTTTAATCGGTTGGTATACAAAAAGTAAAGGCAATAATAATTTAAATGAAAGTGTCAGTATTAAGCTGGAAAATGGCGAGTTAGGTACGTAGGTTTGGCTACGTCTAACGAATTAGTGAGGAACGATTCGATTGACGAAGAATATACCTATAATACTGTGCAAAAGTAAGGGGTGGAAGGAGTCAGGGTAAGGCTCAAAAACAAAAAGGTACTCGGTTACTCAGACGTGCATGTATGAAGCAAATAATGAATCTGCAGGAAGCGAAAAAAGTATGCATTGATTGCAAAGCCTACAGCGTAAGTGACATAAAAGATTTGTATTTTCTGAATAGCCTGTCAGGGATACAGTGTAAAGATGGCTGTTAGTTGAAATTAAGTTACAAAGTATATTCTGAATTCTATAAAAGTATCATGCGTCTGATATACAAATGTATCTGTTGCAGCTGTATCCCTGACGGGGTGGACAGAATGGACAGATCGCCAGGCTTCGCAATCCATGCATACTTCTTTCGCTTCCTGTAGTTTTATTAGTCGTTTTATTACGATTTTTTTATTGATATTAGGTGTAAAAGTGAAAATTTATATAGATAGCAAGAACGCTCAAAACTCTGAACCTATTCGTTTAAAACTTGGTATACAGATAGCAACACCTTGTATTCACACATAGGCTACCTTTACATCGAGAATAAGTTCCTTCCTGTGGAAAACTGGGTACACCATGCTGGCGCATCCGCGAGGATAAACTAGTATTACCAATAAATGTGATATTTTATAAAGATACCTGTAACTCAATTACGCTGTGACGGCTGAACCAATTTAGCTGAGATATACAGATAGCTGGAACCCACATTAGCGTTTTATTCCCGGGAACATGATCCCGTGGGAACCAGGTAAGGTTTGCTTAACGTTAGCCGTGCGAAACCGCTTTCATGAGATAGTACATATTTGAAATAACTTTACAAGTTACAATTATCTAGAGGGAGAAAGTATAATAACGTACTTTCTCCTCTCTCTCTCCTAAGTGTAAAACATCTATTATAATTACAATTAGAGAACTGTAGCACAAAGACAACAATTTAATAAAACCTAACCTAGTTTTACAACAAAAAGCTTCATTACTGCATTTTTATAATTAGAATTTAACTGAAAACATTCTTTTAACCTATATAGATGATAATAAAAGAGGCTCGGCTCACCTTGCAATGGAAACTGAGGCACTAGATTCATTATTAGATATATCCTAGGGACGTGCGGATGTAAGAAACGGCACAGTGTCACTGGTAAAGCTAAACAGCAACGACCTTGTCCACCAGGTCATAACCTTGACACAGTTTTGTACGCATGCGCACACATTTCAGGGAAACTTCAAACCAAGAAAAAGACATTCTTGATTCTTATGACAACCGGGAATATTAAACATTGTGTTACATATTGTCACGCCTTTATCCCCGAAGGGGTAGGCTGAGGCATACCATTTCACCGTATACATTTTTGTCCCAAGTAACAGGAAGTGAGCCCATTGCCGTGTTGAAATGGACAGGTACAGGCTGCGATGACCTGCTCTTGAATTTTTTTTTTTATCAACATTCAGCCAGGCTTAACGACTGCCATTTTACTGGCAACTGCTACCAACGGCTTAACGTGCCTCCCGAAGCACGCAAACGCTCGCAAATGTAAATTCCACAATATGGTCACCCATAGGACCCAGGACCACCTAAAGTGAATGTTGCTAAACGCAATGATCGTTTACAAAACACTGAGTCAGCGGGGCCACGACCGCTTCAAACATTGTTTTATCTTCTATATAATACTTTTTTTTTTTTCAACGTCTGTCGTCAAAGAAATTTTACTCCGATCGCCGATACGTAGGTATTACTGAACGTTTCTAAAAATTAAACAAACGTAAAAGCGTAGCTTTATGAGGCGCTAGTAGCCCCGCTAAATGGAGTTCTGTAAACAATCACTGCGATAATAAACTTTCGCTAAGGCTGGATGGGTAACCATTACTAGTCACGAGCGTTTCAGTGCTTAGGAAAGCTCGTTAAGCCATTGGTCCCGGTTGCCAGTAACATGGCAGTCGTTAAGTCAAGGAACATCATTACAAGGAGTTGTCCATGACGCCTATGTATAGCACTGAAAAATAGTTTCTTGAGTTTTAAATATCTTTTGTATTGAGCCCCATAGATCAAGATGGACCAGACGTGTAGGACCTGCGAAGATGCTGGCGAAACCATGCACCATCTGCTGTGCGAATGTGTGGCACTTTTTGCAAGAAGAATGAGTCTTCTTGGACAGGCGTACCCGACACCGGAGGATTACAGGCGTATCCCCCTAAGGAAAATATTGAGGTTTATGGAGGTGCTACTCAAGCGCTAGGGGGATGGGTGATGTGAAGGGGTATGTCGCAATAGATCCGGAAGGGACGAAGTGCCGCGGTATCACCAACCCTGGAAAAGATAAGATAAAAGATAAAGGCCTCATAGGAATATACTTCCAAATAGCTTATCATGCCACACCGATATCTAAACGTCTATTTAGCGAAGCAGAATATACCATTTTTTCATGGTGTAGTTTTTCATGGTGTCGTGAATCGAATGCCGCAAACCGTTTGTCTCTATGGTTTCTGAGAAATATATGCGTACAGACAGACGGAAAAACTGAGCCGCTTTATAAGACTATTCTAAAATTTTGGTTTTAGAAGTCTAAAAGTTTAACACTATATCAGATTTCGTCCGTTGGTAAGCTACAGTGCACCAGCGGGCTGCGAAGCGGGTATCAAAAACAAACACTCAAACATAAATTTTATAGGAAGAATCTCGTAGAAATTGTAACTACTTATACTAGTAGTTCTGTGAAACGTAGACTTCGGAGTAAATTGAGGAAAAAGGCTAAACTTTTTTTGGTTAACGTGTTAGTTTTGAGCGCTCTCGCCAATCACTACGGGACCATTTCCCCTCGAACAAAACCCTCTCGCTAAAAGTTTTTGGCTATACCAAGGATTGTCCATGCCAAGTTGCATGCAAATCCGATGAAAAATGCGACCTGTAGACTGAATGGACTGACGAACGGTCGGACATCGATAGCATTTTTCCCGTACCAGTGGACTTAAAACGGAGACTTTCGTCGACAGAATCATATACAACACAACAGTCGTAGGTACTAGGGCTGTCGATTGTCTGATTAAATGTGCTCATTTAATAGTCTCGGAGCTCAATTGGTGGTTATCGGGTCCGTTGAGCAACTACATGCGCGTATCGTACCGGAAGAGACATATTGGTCGGGATTTCATTTAGATAACTGTACCGCAACACATGTGCTAGCTACAGTCGACAATAATAAAAATAATGGTGAAAACCCTAGTGAAAAACGTTATCAAAGTACAGTGAATAAAGATTTTGTCGCTTAAGAATGTGTTTGTGAAATCAAAATGAAAATTATACCAAAAGGAAAACTGTCTACGGGTGTCAGTCCGCAAAAATGCTGCCGAAAACTGTCCGTTATTTCGTTCTTATGTGCTATTATATCTTTATTAGTTCATATTTATAATTTTACTGAAAGTAATGAAGTAAATTTTAGTTTAGAAGCTAGAAAGCTAGTCAAGAATATTCTGGAAGAGAGAGTAGAAGAAAAAATCGATGCCTTGTTGATGGAGATCAGTGGTACTACGTCGAGTAGAGTTAAAAGAGAAGCGATGTTGGTAAGTACTGAATTTTATTAGTATAACAATAAAAGACACTCGAACATCAATCTTAAACCATGCTTGTGAGTTAGGTAGGTGGGTGGGCCATGAATTGATAGCAATAACACCATGCTTTGATCGTCTATGGAAGACGGATGTTGATGTACCGTGTATTATCCAGAAACGAACTATCATGATTTGAGAGTTAATTCCATCTTCGCCTGTAGAATCTGACAAAGCAACCATACGACCATACCCAGTGAAAATCTGCTTCAGCCGGTAGTAGGGATTTACTTGCGTCTTTCCAGTCATTTTTCAATGAAAGATTTTATCCTGGCTCTGTTTTGCGTCACCGAAGAAAGAGTAGTATTACATATATGTTATGGAACATGCTAATATTTAATCTGTATTTGCGCCTGGTCTCCCAATTATTTCGTCAACTCTTCCATAACTAGTGGATCGAGTTGAGGTCTTTGTATCTTAAATTTCTTCTTGCATCAGTGACATAGCACCCCAATGCACATCGGTTCCAATCCCATGGAAGCGATTCGATTTAGAGACTTACCGTTTCTGACTAGACCATTTGGTGCCAGCCAGTACATATATAGTAGGTTACGGTGATCACGTTCCATCAGGTGGGCCGTATGCGTGTCTGCCACCATAGTGGTATAAAAAATATATACCACCTTTGAAATATAGGTATTTATAACTTTAAACTAATTTTAAAAATATATATTTGGCTCAGACCTTTGAATATCTCATAATCATCATAAACATGAATTTTTAATTAAGTGGAAAAAGACAATTCGATTCGAAACGGGGATTGAACCCGTGACCTTTGCAATGTTCTAGCCACCTGAACTACCCGAACCGTATCGAATCAAGTTGAAATTCTCCACCATATTTTAATCGTCATATTAAGAGTATGACCAGAGCCATCTATCGAGCTAATGAACAACTCGTTACCAATGAACAGTCTTACAACCATTTTTAAACATTGATGCACTGGACTCCACTCAGTCTATAAAGAAATTTTTAATAAATTTTTAATTTCATTCCCCCATCTCGAATCGAATTGTCTTTTTCCACTTTATTAAAAATTTATGAGTCATTTAGCAAATTAATTGCTTTTAAAAATTTATCCATCATAAACATATTCTACAAAATCAAATTCTTACAAATATAATGAACTCTTTACTCAGAAGCAGTCGGTAATTCAAGAAGACAATACAGTAACTCCCCATGTGGAGTTCTTCAATCCGAAGATGCGGCCAGAGCTAGAAGAGAAGGACGCAGCAGAAATGAAAAAAACCGGTGGCAAGGGTCCCGCACCAGGAGGCGACACGTGGGTTTGGCTGACGAGTTATTCCAGAGTTCCTGTAAGTTGTAAAAAATAATTCAATAGAACATTAATTAAAGAACTCGTGGCCACTCACTCTCCAGAGTTCTGTAATTTTATTGTATTAAGCATCTTTCGCTAAGGTCTGTCCTGAAATGGCTGGTCGCATGTTTCCGTGCTTCAGAAGGAGACGTGTACATACATATGTATTTTTATCTAGGTTACAAAAATATTGTAAAACGGCGATAAATAAAATTAAAGGCGCAATTCCTTGCTAATTTGTTCAAATGTTTCAGTACAAAGTGGTACAAGGCTTCTGTAAAGCCACTCAAGATTACTGTCCACCTGGCGTCCAAGGTCCTAAAGGTCCGACAGGCATGCCCGGACCTAAAGGCGAAAGGGGAGATCCAGGAGCACCTGGGACTCCTGGGCATGCTGGTGGGAGAGGACCTATGGGACCTGCGGGGCCAAAAGGTAAGGATTGTATCATTTTTAGACCAATCAGACATAAGCTAGTCATAATAATAATTATAAATTATTACAAAATAAAAGAACCTGTTTTAAGAAACAAAAAATAACGGTCTTAATATGTAAGTCTCGGCCTACCCTGACTCCTTCTGCCCTCTACTTTCACACAATATATATTCTTCGTCAATCGTTCCTCATTTATTACCTGTTTTTTACTCTAATTTTAATCATGCAACGCGAAAGTTAGGGTGACGGCTTAATGTTATTTCCGTGCTTCGGAAGGTACGTTAAGCCAAGTTGAAGGCAGGCGGAAGGGTGGCTTGCAAAATTTCAATTTAACAGCAAGGCATAGGAATGTGCTTGGGCTCTCCACCTAGTGTAAAATAATGCTTACGGTGAAATATGGGCGTATAATAGGCCACCATTCGGGGTTAAGGCGTGATTGATAAACGAAAACGAAAAAACATATAAGTAGTAACAACAAAATCGGGGTACTGGATGGTCTAAGACTGTAAGCTAATAAAGGTATATAATTATTTCTATATAACAAAGATACATAATTATTTTTAGTTAAAATCGGTCGAGCCGTTTCAGAGGAGCTCGGCCACAAACACCTGGAATCAAGATTTTTATAGCTAAGTATAGACATAAAATAGATTGAGAAAAAAAAAAGTAATATCCTTTGATTATTATAATCTTTATTCCTAACAGGTGAAAGAGGCTACCCCGGCAATCCTGGTCTAGATGGAAGAGATGGAGTGCCCGGAGAACCAGGGTTGGATGGTATGTCCGGGCGAAATGGCGCTGATGGAGCACCAGGGAAAGATGGACGTGATGGCATCCCGGGAAAGGATGGTAGTCCAGGAAAGAATGGCAAGGATGGAAAAGATGGTGAGTTTAAAGCAAACAATTGAAAAAGACTTCTATTTTATTAAAAATATTACATTTTATGCTACCATGTGCGTTTCAACATATCAATAGGGTCGGGTCGGTAGCACGAGTTTATCACTTTTAGTTCCACAAACAGCCACAAATTATTGTTTAAAAGTGGATTCATTCGTCAGTTTCGAGTAGGTGTCGGGGGTGTAGTTGGTAAACGCGACTGGGCGTTGAACCAGAAGACACTGGTTCCAGTCCACTTCGAGACTGAAAATGATTTCCACTTTTAAATTAAAATTTAGAAAAAAATAGCATACGAATAGCTTTTAAAAATTGTTTCTAAGTATTATTAGACTTTCATATACATAAAAGATAATAATAGGCATGCATAATAAGATAATATAAGATAAAAATAAAATAACATTAAAAAATCTTTTAACAGGAAAACCAGGCATTGCTGGTCCACCCGGTCTTCGTGGACTGAAAGGAGACCGAGGCGCTATAGGGCCCAAAGGTCAAAGAGGCAACGATGGACGTGACGGCGCTCCTGGAAGACCAGGGCTCTCTATTTATAACTATACCCTGGAAAATGAGTTATTTATACCACCTACATTCGCTCGTAAGTTTTTTATACATTTTACTTTTCCTTACTATTTTCCGTAAGAGTGGAGGGGAGAACAAATTTACGGGGTTAGGAGGTCAAACAGCAGTCGTTCCGAACAATGCCCAAAAAGGGCTTATCACCAAACGATATCTGCTCACAGCTGCTAAATATAAGTAGACCCCAAGCTTCAAATCTAGGTATGGTTTTAAAGCAATTGAGAAACACTACAATGATGAATACAATAAGGACTTTAGTGTGTGAGAGATACAAACATCGTGTAACTTCTCGCGCCATGTTGAATGACTCGGATACTAATAGCAGATTGCTGCTCATACCTGTCTTCATGCTTGACACAACTGGCTTTACAGTCTTTATAAGACTACCTCGGTGGCGCAATGGTAAGGGCATACTGCTACCGTTGCAGTGTCGGGTTGGATCAAACAGTTGTGTAATCCGCAAATGTTTGTTTCGGAATTTGGGTGTTTTCTAGTCTGTAGGTGTGTATTTTAAAGTCGATAACATATAGAAATTGAAGCGCTTGTGGTCCCGTGGACTCAGTGTTTTGTAAACGATCACTGCGTTAAGCAACTTTCGCTATGGCTGGTCACGGATGGGTGACCACTTTGTGGCATTTACATTTGCGAGCATTTCCGTGCTTCGGAAGGCACGTTAAGCCGTTGGTCCCGGTTGCCAGTAACATGGCAGTGTTAATTCGACAAAAAAGTCAACAGCAGGTAGCCACAACCTGCGTCTGTCTATTTCAACACGGCAATGGGCTCACCACTTATTATGTGGGACAGAAATACACATAGTAAAAGTGGACATATAATATACCTCTGCCACCCCTTCGGGGATAAGGCGTGATAGATAAATAAAAGATAACATATCTGCTGTCTATAACACAAGACTATACTCGTATAGCCAAGCTTATATTAGCTTAATTTGGGCTAAATGTAAATTGACATACTAGTACATTGATGTAAATTATTTTGTTCCTTTAACAACAAAACACCAATATTTTCACAGCGGAGCAATCTCGAGTATTGGTTCGCGAAGGTGAAGTGTTAAGAATCAGCTGCAACCCAATGGGTCGTCCTGAGCCCACTGTGGAGTGGCGCAGAGCTGATGGTACCGCCATTATTCAGGTAACTATTACAGTAACTGTTAACAGTAGGTACTTGAGGTCCAGTCATGGTAAATGTATTTCTGAAGGTCAAGTACATTAAAGAATGAACTGAAAATAAATTTTGATCTGTGGTCGACTAGAACTTGCATTATGAAGATCTATTTGGCGATCCAAAGGAATCTACATAATGACTTGTATTCCAGGGTTCATGGCGCGACGCATCAGTCAGTGGACAAACGCTGACCATCCCCCACGTGTCCCGGTGGCACACTGGCAAGTACGTGTGCTTTGCCAACAACGGCATGCTACCTTCCGCCAACCAGACCACCGATGTCGAGGTACATTGTAAGTGTTTAAACTTTCCCATCTCAATCTTTTAATGCTATTTCTACTATCGGAAAAGTGAGCATGACGGATGTTTACAGAAAAAATCGTACGATTTATTTTTCTGCATGTGTTCTCGTATATCCTAGTACTCTCATGAAGAATATGCCCAGAACTTCATGTCACTGAACGGTCCTGCAACTCCAGCTCATTTGGGGTAAATTGTAGTCCTTACCAGTGAGGAGACTTGCCCAGAAACACCATTCCACTAGTCCAACCCTTGATTTGGCTGCGTAGTATTGTCTTTCTACCATATTTGCCAAGATTAGCCCAAACCCTTGCCCTTAGGCTTGCGAAGAGACTGCTCCACTGTGAAAATATTGGTTTAGTTTTGTTACGGTAACCAGTCTAATAAATAATAATAATACTCTTTCACACTCTTAGCAGCTTACAATTTGAAAAATGACTTCCGCCTTCATTAACAAACTTTTGGTAACAATATTTAAATCTTATTCGACTCTGCTTCCATGAACAGGGTTTGTAGGCTATGACTTGGTCCGTAGGATCGCCCTAACATCATTCCGTGATCTGGTTTTCGAATCCCTATAGCCGGAGAAGGTATTAACCCCTAAGTATCATGTTGGGTACTAATGACTTGCTTTCTATAACCGGTTTCCTTTGTCCCAAACAGTCTTAAAAATCCATCTTATGGGTTTAGACCTATGAGTTTTATTCCGAAAAACTCACCTCAATGCTCGTCGGGCGGAGATGTAAGAAGTTATACGAATAGAAAATTATGTATTTAATATTAGATAATTATCTTATTCTATTAAGATCGTCATACAGGACCCTCTGTTTAATTTCAGTCAGCCCATATATCCGTGTGTTGAAGAACATCGTTTACGTGTACAACAAAACTGCCAAGTTAGAATGTGAGGTAAGGCACGTGTCCTAATTTCCAACTCTTCATTCCCACTCAACGCTATCTACTTAGACCAAATTAAGCTAATAAAAGTTCGTGCTAATATGAATTTCTCTAAATATATTATTACAAGCAGTACCTAGTATATTACTTATTATTAGCAGATTGCTCAGAAACGGAAAAGTCAAAAATACTCGGATACCCAGACGTGCGTGTATGAAGCGATTAATGAATCTTCAAGAAGCGAAAGAAGTATGCATGGATTGCAAAGCCTGGCGATCTGTCCTGTCTGACTACCCCGTCAGGGATACAGAGTGAATATAGTTAGTTAGTATAATATTATAGAACACACCTCCGAAATCGATTAGCGAATCACACACACATTTCTTCTGATTCAAAATAACCGTATTCCGAACCCTAGACCTCAGCACGGCAGTAGTACCTATACCTACACAACCACCTACACCATCTTGGCAGTCGTGAGTCGACATACATCTGAATGGTGTAAAGTTGTATAAAAAAAGTATTTTACAGATTCAAGCGTGGCCAGAACCTGTCCTAGCTTGGGAAATTGATGGTGTCACTCTCGAAGGGCAGCGTTATACAACTGAAGTGCTGACTACGTCGGATCCCTGGCGCTGGATCATGAGACTCCAGATCCCCGGCATCAGAGACCAAGACCTGAGACATTACAGCTGTGTGGGCAAAAATGAACTCAATAACCAGAGTGTTAAGGGTCGAATTCAATTAATGTGTAAGTAATATCTACACATAATAATTCGTATAGTAACGCCGACTAGGCCACATTATTAATAGCTTTTTTTAACTTGCAATGTTGTACGTTTGTTCGAATGGAATGTTGCATCACAATCTAAGCGTACACAGAAGAGAGCCTCTAGAGTATGCGAGCGCTCCGGACGCAAAGAGTGAGGATGAACATCCTGTCTATGGTAAGCGATGCGACGATAAAAAGTAGCCTTGGGCATCATATCAAACAACTCCTTAGAGCACAGACCATTGTATTGTAACCTTAGGGTTGGTTGGTGGTAAATAAACCACCTCCAAGCCACAAGTTAAGGAAAACTAAAAGAAATCAAGAAGGTGAGAGCTTGAGAGATAAATTAAGCCATAAGATAATTTAGATACAACATTAAATTGAAATTAAGATTAATTACAGTTCAGGGCAGGGTTCAAAATAATGGTTCTAGAAAGATATATAAAGTAGATAATCGTAGAAAGCTTTGTTAGTCTTGGAAGTCCCTCTGTGTGCCCAAGATGTAAGAAAGAACAGATCCCGGATCAAAAGCAGGAGATGAGTGTCGAGAAATAATGAGGTCGATGCTCTTAGAGCGGATTGTTTAGGCGATAGACCACGCATAAGGGGCGAAGCCACTCCTGTCACAAAAAAGCTAGTAGAGGATCATTAATAATATAACTGCATAAATTTATCTTTCCAGACCCTGGACCGAACCAAGAGGTGGCACTTCAGCAGCCCATGGAGTACGGGTCCCGACCGCCGACGCTGACGTCATACGAGGAGCTCTGCCAGGTTCAGCGCTGCCCCACGTGTCCGCGCTGTGATCGAGCGCAGCTCCTCATATCAGGGATCAATGGCACCTCGCCTTTTAAGGCTAGGAGGAGTTCTAGTAAGTGTTACATACTTACATTTTGTCAGGTCTTATTCCCCGAAGAAGTAGACAAAGAAATTTTTTATGCCCACATTTGACAATATGCATTTTTTGTCCCACGTAACAGGGGGTGAGCTCATTGCCGTGTTGAGATGGACAAGCGCAGTTATAGCGATCTGATGTTGAAAATATTTATTCAAGCCTATAAGGCCTTCAACTTACGAGCAGCGCTTCCTAGAAATCTACAATTGGTGGTTTCATTTTCCTGGACGATTGTTATTGACGTCTAAGATTCATTATTTGGAAATATCAGTTGATGAGTTAATCATTGACTTCAGTTGTAAGTTTTTGGTAAAAATAACGTTTTATTCATGTCTCATTTTAATTTTCAGATTGCCAATTGTACGCTATCGGTAAGCCTGTGTACCATCGATACAAGGACGAGCTGTTTGGTGCCTGGCTTCGAGATTCCAACGCTTCCGACGTTCAGGTAATATAATTTTCTAAACTGTTTCCCATTTGACAGGGGTGTCTAACCATAGCTTAAAAAATATAATATGTATTGAATTTTTCGACAGAAGGAGAAATTATGGACGACTCAAGAAGATGATGTCGCTAGGTTAAGAGAATATAGGAGTAAAGTCACATTCAAGAAAGGAACTGTTGATGAGTACCACAAATTGCAGAAGCCGTTCTTCGTGAGTACTTATTCCAATGCATAAGAACCTACTGCGATCTACGATACTAAAAAAGAAATCATTGTACATACGAGTACATTACCTTCTTACTAGGAATGTTCATGTCTAAAATATATCGATATTTACATTAATCGTAGCGTTATATCGATACTTTGTGATATATCGTAAAAATATATTGGTTACATATTTCAATATTTTATTTAAAATCGATATATATCATGTAACCTTACTTCTTACACAATTCACCCATGTCTACAGAATCCCTATACAAGGAGTTGCCAACCGGTCGATTGCGATCGTAGCTATTAGGTCAGTCCAGTCGATCGTGGCATGGCAAACAATATATTATAAACAATTTGCCATGCCACGATCGAAACATCGGTAGCGCAGATTTTTTAAAACTTATCTCACTGATGATGTGAGACTCAATGCTCTAAGAATAATTTTCATTGCTTTGTTTTCCCTCTCAATAAAAAAAGACCACTACAAGAAATAAAAACCCCTTTGTGGTTTGCAAGCGTTTTCATGCTTCGGAAGGCACGGTAGGCTGTTCGCCCCGATTGCCAGTAACATGGAAGTCGTTAAACCAAGTTCAAGGCTAGTTGAAGGCGACTAGAAAAATATTTTATTTTATTTATTTAGGGATAATAAACAGTTGCAATATAAGATATCACATGACATGTTCTATAGTATTATACTAAAATTTGACAATATTGCAGCCAACAGCATTATCCTCATATTAACAATAATATACATGGTACAAATAATAAAGCCACTAACGGGTTGCATGCAGAATTCAAACATAAATAAAATAACAAATTAATTAATATTAATAAATCAAGAGGTAAAATTAGTCAAAAAATAAATTATAAATAAAAGTATAATAACATATGCTAAAAAAATAATATAAATAAAAAGTGCAAATATTTATAGTACAACGAAATTATTATTAGGTATTTATTATTTGACAGTTGAGCGCATACATTGCTAGGCCGGTCACAGATCATGCCTCTACACCCAGGTTCAGACATCACCCAAGTCGCCTCCGGAAGGTTGTAATCTCCAACGAGAAAGATGTTCATAATGTGCGGAGCATTTAGCAGGTCATGTAAGTTGTTGAAATGGGAGGTATATGCATCAGATGTAGCCCAGCAGGGCATATAAATGGCACTTACCACATTGATCCTGGTGCAATCATCCTTATCTGGAAGACCGATCATGAAGTGCTCTAAGCTCGAACTGTGGAAAGTTCAGGGCTCTCAAGTAAATGAGATCGATGCTCACGGAGCACCGCTATCATGACCCCACCGCCATCCAGCTTATTTGTTACGCCACGATCTCGGTCACGTCTGTGCACCACATATCGTGAATCAACAAGCTCTGTGTCAGCTATTGCGCCCTCGAACCAGGTTTCGGTCAATATCACAATGTCGTATGAAAATGATAAAATGTTCAGGAGGAGTGAGTAAAGTTTAGTTCTTGTACCACCACAATGTTGATAGTAAATAGTTATGTTGTTGTTATCCATTAAATAGGCATGGGGTAATTAATATATTCGTGTAGCAAAATAAGTATTGCGCATGTTCGTTTAGTGAGCACTTCAATAGGCAGACAGTAAGCACCGAGGTATAACGTCGGAAGCACAGGACATTCACAACGCATACCAAGCAACACAAAGCATCGGAAACAGTACTTGTGTAAATTAAGCAGAGCCATAAAGACAAAAGATTTATATATATACAAATACATATTGTCAATGAACGCAGGTGATTTACATACAACGTATATAACGAGACCCATTCCAAGACTGTAAACAATTCATTTAATCCAAATAGTGAATAAATAATAATAACTTTTAAAAAAATGGCAGTTAAGATATCAATAATTGGTACTATTAAAATAACAGCATTAAAAATAAGTAAAATTACAACAATTAAAATTATGACTAAAATAAGAACGACGATAATTAAAATAAATGTAAATATTACAACTTAATTAATAATAAAAATAATCAGTGTAAAAATAATAATTAACGAAACATATACCACCGATTGTGCAGTGACTCTAAAAAGGGAACTGCTAATCGCACTTTGATGTTTTGATTTTATCCAAATCTTTATCTCCACGTATTGCGAATGCGGTAGCCCCATCTCGCTCACGGACAAGTATTGTGCCTTTCTTGATCGAAAATACGTGAGAAAGGCGTGACAATATGTAGATAAGTATGTAACAAAATAAAATAAAACTACCCAATTCTGTAGTTTCATTTAAATTTTGAAGAAGTATTTAATTGGTACATCGTGCTGAGTTTCGTCAGTGAACAGTAGTTTTTTAATTTAAATTAGCCACCCCTGCCTTATTTTTTTCTTAATAGCATTTCTTTCTACTGCTAAATTCATTTCGTCTGTTTATTTTTCCAGGGTAACGGTCACATAGTGTACAGTGGATCATTCTTTTATCAAGCGAATGACTCCGGTAGCCCTGGAGAGATCATACGGTATGATCTGACGCAGAGCAGGATCAAATCGGTGAATTTGCCATACGCTGATGGGAGGCTTTACACAGCTCAGCATAACCAGGTGATGTGATCTTTTTCGCACAAAGGCTAAGCATTGCCATACTTTTTTTTTTTAATTGTCTTCGCCCATCTTGGGCAGGCAAAGGAAACTTAGTCCATACAGCCTAGTCTTCAGTATTTATTATTTTCTTATTATGTTTTAGTCCTGTCTAGGCGTTTGTCGATGTCAAGTCCTCAGTCCTAGGTCCTAGTCCGTGCCCCAATAAGGCAGTGGATCCCTTATTGGAGCTCTCTATTGAAATTTGGCACTAACACAAACAACACCGCTATTCATTGCAATATATCACTTTCTTTAACTAATGCACGTCCGAACTCTTTATGTATAATATTCCACCATTATTAAACACAAAAACACGAATTTTACACTAGTTTTTGAAAATAATATACGACAAACGTGCATCACTGCTCATCTTCGCGCCAAAATTCGCATTGCCATACAACGTGGCAATGCTGCCAGTCTTCTGGGAACGCGATGCGGAGAAATTTTATGACGCATGTTAGGTCTTTGGTTTTTAATAATTTTTAGCTAGTTTAGAATTAATTTATTAAAATATTAAACTGTAGTTTTAGATCTTAATAATCTTTATAATATTATAAATGCTAAAGTTTGTGTAGATGTTTGTTACTCTTTCACGTAAAAACTACTGAATAGATTTTAATGAAACTTTACAATAATATAGCTTATACTTCAGAATAACACATAGGCTATTTTTTATCCCGGGAACAAGTTCTTGTGGAAAACGGGAACGGGAAAACTTTTCTACGCGGGCGGAGTCGCGGGCGTCAACTAGTATTGTTATAATAATGTGTCATATCAATAATCCAGTTTTTTTTTTGGCGGGAAACAGCGAATGACGCGGTCGCCGCTCCGTTAATTTTTCAAACTAATGTATTTTCGGGTGTTTATGTGTAAAAATAATGGTGTTTTGAACATAAAAGCTTCGACAATGTGCACAAGTGTTGTGAAATTGGATAACTTAGTGGAACGCGGTATTTTCTGTTGCCTTCCAAAATCCACATATAACTGCAGTAAAATTGACCATCATTTTACTGCAGTAGAACTTTAAACAAACCTATACATGAATACGCTGCTATCAATAAGAATAATTTACTACTTTTGAATGAAGAATATTCATTATCTACTTGAAAATTATCACTATAAGAAAAAGTTCATATAATATACGTCGTGGCTAAGTCCAAGCCGGACATCGCCAAAACAACAAAAAAAAATCAATCCAGGTGATAGTAATTTGTCGTCATCTTGGTTCTTAGTTTATAGTCGCGTCTAAAACCTACATTAGGAAGACAATTAACACTTGCGTGTCAATTGTAGTACAATTAACACGCAAGTCAACCACCACCTAATCATAGACATTTGGTTTATCTGGTGACCTGAAGAAGGCTTATGGCATATTATATGCCCACTTTTCACCGTGTGGATTCCTGTCCTACGTAATAGGTGGTTAGCCCATTGCCGTGTTGAAATAGTCAGACGCAGGTTGTGGCTACCTGCTGTTGAAATTTTTCAAGCCGCCCATAAGGCCTTCTACCAGGCTTAACGACTGCCATTTTACTGACAACCGGGACCAACGGCTTAACGTGCCATCCGAAGCACGTAAACGCTCGCAAATGTAAATGCCACAAAGTGGTCATCCATCCGAGGACGAGCCATAGTGAAAGTTGCGTAACTCAGTGATCGTTTACAGAACACTGAGACCGCGGGGCCACGAGCGCTTCATAGTCGTTTTGCGTAAAAGAGTAACATACTCGTATGCTGTTACTCTTTTACGCAAAACGAATATGCATTACTACAAACTTTCGCGTTTTTAATATTAGTAGGATGTTATACGAGTATTATTTATCAAATACTGACATGAACCTCAAATCTGTTATTTGTCTACTGTTTAGAAAGTGGCAGAAGCATAATGATGGAAGTAACTCTCTCCAGTGTTTTATTTTATTTTATCATCCTATCCTACTAATAGTATAAACGCGAAAGTTTGTAATAATGTATGGATGTAGGTTTGTTACTCTTTCACGCACTACTAAACAGATTTTATTGAAACTCTACAAGAATATCTAATAGCTTACACATCAGAATAACATAAACTACTTTTTATCCCGAGAACAAGTGTGGGAAACAGGAAAGCTAAGTGAGCCGCTAGCGTCAACTATGACTTTATAATGATTTT
Organism: Thumatha senex; assembly: GCA_948477245.1. Taxonomy (NCBI): domain Eukaryota; kingdom Metazoa; phylum Arthropoda; class Insecta; order Lepidoptera; family Erebidae; genus Thumatha; species Thumatha senex. Next base: position 21,522,914 of record OX419739.1, on the reverse strand, counting down.
GGCACTTAAAACTGGCTGGTATTGTAGTAAAAATTCATAATTGGTATTCCGCAGGTGGATTTCAGTGCAGATGATAATGGTCTGTGGGCTATCTACTCTATGGAAGGATCTAATAACACGGCTGTAGCAAAGGTACTTTCGAGACAAATTATTGACTTTTCTAGTACTTGTTGGAATGATGCTTAAAAATATGTTACATTATTTTATGTTGTCATGATGAGGGTGGCATGATTTGTATAATCAAAACCTCTATAAATAAATAAAGAATAAAAAAAACATAGTACGTGCTTATAGCCCAGGTTGACCACCACTTTTCTTTAAACGATCTCTTCGTTAAGCATGTTACGATATGCCATGGTCTATCTTGAAGTAGGTGATTGTCTGTGACTTCGAAAAGCGCTGTAAGTGTACTGGAAAAGCCCTACACCTTGTGTTACTGGAACTGAGTTAGGGAGGAGCGTTGAGCTGACCGAACGTTTTACCGTTCGAGGTGTTTATTGGTACTAAAGAAAATGAATGATTTTAGTACTCAATTACATTGCCGGGTTGTACTAGACCAGCGTTGTTGCATATTAGTAATATAAATGCAAATGTACGGTTTTGCCAGTACAGTAAGCTGTTGGTCTCGTTGTATTCTATAAATTGGTATTCTTTAGTCAAGCAGACATTTTAAAACAGCTTGTACAGTTCTAACAGCAGGTAGCCACAACCTGAGGGCCCGAGTCTGCTATTTCAATCGTGCCGAAATAGAATCGAAATCGTCGCTCAATAGAAAGCCTCCGGTACACTTTTGACAGTTTTTCGTAGTCTACTATTGCAATCGTACTCCAATAGATTTAATATTAATCCAATAGATTTAATATTAATTAGAAGATTATGGTTCTGTTCTACGGCTTGTATTGACTCGGTCCCCTGTTCCTGTGTTTTCAACAGGTCAATAGGTTTTACCGCCTTTTACGTGGGACTGAACTAAGTTTGTTTTTCAGCTCAGTTTCGATCCAAACAAAGATGGTTTGAATATTGACTACACTTGGAATATTTCACTCAACAATAAACAAGTAAGTAGCTAAACCCTAACCATCTATTTACGTCAAATGCAGTTTTGGAGCTTAAGTTTTATTACCTATGGATATGAAAAGTGTGAAGTTATTACAGCCAGCGGTGATAATGCCTGGAGCACTGGGACATTTTTCCGAGGAGTTACCCGGGGCGTCCGACAATAGACAGATAGGCAAGAACCGTGTGGTTTTAGCCGGTTCGATGTCATGATATACCTTCAAGAGTATTTTTTATAAATTAAACTTAATCCTTATCCATACAGTTTGAAAAAGGTGTAGTTATAGAACAGCTCTAAATGTTTTTTTTTGTTACTTTTTCTATCATTAAAATCTGGCTTGATTTACATTTGGCTATACTCATATGTGGTCTGTACTCGAGAACTATTCTATTCCATTGAATGTCGGGTCTTCGTCAGATATGATAGCCCTTTGTCATTTTAATGCGCTTCTCATACAAGTTATGGCGATCACTTCTTTGGGTTCTACATCTCAAAAGTAAAGAAATAGAACCCTTACGAGATCACTTTGGTGTCACTTTATGCCGAAAAATCCGTATATTTCGGTACTCTCATGAAATTCAAAATTTAAAGGGTAAGTTCTCCGTAGACTTTTGCGATTAAATACCTAATTAATATTGTATTAAATTTAAGCACTCGTGGCTGGTGGTATTTATATTTGCAAGCGTCTCCGTACTTTGGAAGGCACGTTAAGCTGTTGGTCCCGGTTGCCAGTACTTAACATGGCAGTCGTTAAGTCAAATTGAAGGCCTTATGGGCGGCTTTAATATTACAACAGCAAGTAGCCATAACCTAAGTATGTCTATTTTAACACGGCAATAGGTTCACCACCTATTACGTAGGACAGGAATACACACGGTGAAAAATAATAGTGATTGCGTGATTGATAATAGTATTATATTTTGTAAATTTGCAGGTAGGGGAAATGTTTATAGTATGCGGTGTGCTGTACGCGTTGGACTCCACCACAGAACGAGACAGCAAGGTGTCCGTGGCCATCGACCTGTACCAGAGTAAACCTATCGAGGTGTCTCTGCCCTTCACGAACCCTTTCAGGAAGACCACGCAGCTTGGATACGATCATATGCATAAGGTCACTAACGTATCATATGTTATCAGTACAAACTAGATACTAACATAACTGATGAAACAAATTTATCTGGTGACAGTAAATGGGCAAACTGGTAAGGGGTCAATTAAGGCGTAGTATGTGGCTATATCATTCAAATCGAAGACGTTTTGGGGAAAGGTCAGGGGGCCGAGTCTGCAATTTTAATCGTGTCGTAATAGAATCGAAATCGTCGCTCAATAGAAAGCCACCGGTACAATTTTGACAGTTTTTCGTAGTCTACTATTACAATCGTACTCCAATAAACTATTCTACTAACACCTACCGCGCCAGTGGCCACTAGCCAGTTGCATTTTTGATAGTCCACTAACATTTTACAACGATCGTGTATGAAAATACTTATGAAAATAGTAGAGAAAGTTGTATTCCAGGATCGTAACAAGTTGAAAGTCATAGTCTCTGCCAACCCCGATGATAGAGGAGACAGGCGTAAATACTATATGTACTTAACTACATTAACACATAGCTGCTTGTCATCCCGGGAACTACTTTCTGTAGGAAACGGGTAGCTAAGAAAAAAAATCTCCATGCGGTCGAAGCTGCGGAAGTCTTCTAGTTAATAAAAATATGTGTGTACCGTACCAGAGTACACAGGAAGAAGTGACATTTCTTTTCGACATATAATTTTTCTACTATTTACAACTTCACGAAAAATGGGTAGAAGGCAAGCCTTAAGAAAAATTATACATTCTTAAAGAAGTCTCACTTAAAAAAAAATTGGCACTCAACCGAAAAACGTGACGTGTTTTTTACAGCTATAAAATTTATCTCATACGTCGATAAAAAAGTTTCACTTCAATAATATTCAATACATGTCCGTCAGCTCAGTGTTCTGGAAACGATCACTGCTCACCTCACGGTACAGTACAAAACAATTACGTCTACCAGTCGCTTGGCTACAGTTATTCTCATACGCATACCCATTTACGAGACGAGCCGCAAGCTCGATAAAATGTACCATAGATAGAAAAAACCAGAAATAGAAAAAAAAATTACCATACTACTGTGTTTACACTCGCGGCTCGTATCGCAGCTCGTCTCGTGGCTCGCAGGTATCAAAGTGAGTGACGAGTGAGTAAGGTATCAAAGTGAGTGACGCCTCGATCAATAATTTTGGGAACGTAGTCAATATGTCCATTGACATTTCTATTGAGGTGAATTTTTTTTTTATTGTTTCCTGTTGGTAAGGTTAGATTAATCTGTTTAGTGGGAACTTTTTTACCAATGGTCAGATTACCTAGTGATTAACTAATGGCCTATTATCTATTTGTAGTGCAAAAGGTTTAAATAACTTCGGATTGTTATAACAGGGAAACAGGAGGTTCTGTGGCGATCTAACAATAGCTTCAACTTCTTGATTTCAGGAGCTGTACTCTTGGGACCGCGGCAACATGCTCACATATCCAGTACGATCCCACGACCTGCCAGGGCCCTGACACCTGCACGTGAATCTTAAGACCGAACTCATCCGATAAGATTTTTATACTTACATTTTACAAATAAATGTTCACGTAATCATTTACTCGTTTTATTGTTATTCTGCATTAGTCCCGGTTAAATCTTATAATGTATACTAGGTGACCGCCCCGGCTTCGCCCTTGACATATTTCGAACTCCCGTCGCGGCGTCGTCGCACCAATTTAATCCCGTCGTCGCTGTAAATTCTATTGTAGAATTTGTGCATGTAAATACATACAAATTTGCCCGATTTGTCGACATTTATGACTACTGCTCCGCTCTCCAGGGTAGTAGCGAGAAGGTATATAGCCTATAGACTTCCTAGATAAATGGCGCGTTCAACCAAACAAACTCTTAAGCTTTATAATATTAGTCACTATAGATTTACTTTGGGGCCAGTCTTCCAAATTCGCCTTTTAGCAATTGGAAGCAACTGCAGCATGCGTCATCTACAAATCTCTAAATGAGCGTGGAAGTAAAGTGAGAGTGGTGGTAGCCAAAATCTGCAGGAAGCACTGCAACATCTTTCCCGCCGGGGCCCGACATTATACCTATCGACCGTGTGGTTTTAATAGGTTCGAGTCCGAAAGTTCCACACGTTCAAAGAAGAGGGAGTCTCTTGGAGAGGCTCTTACGCATCAGTAAATAAATAAATAAATAAATATTGTGGGACACTTTTCACACAGCGCCATCTAGCCCAAAGTAAGCTAATATTAGTTTGTGTTATGGGATCTAGATAACTGATAGTGATCAGTGTTTTTATGCATCTACCAACCCCTTTAAGGAATATAAATTCCTTTAAACTTTTACCAAAGTTTTGTAGTGCTAAGCCATCTGTCGAATTGTTGAAGTACTATTTCCGGAGAAGAATAAGAATTTGTTATTTAGTTTAGGTACATTAGCGGTACTAGATCACGTTTTATTACAGTTCCAGATTTGAGTAGAAATAAATTACTTACAAACCATTGACAAATTTATTAGTTTAAGTATAAACTCGATTTGAACTCGTATGAGTTAGTTCTTTTTTTCTTTTTCCTCAGTTTAGCCGCGTTTTACATTATGCAGAGTACCTACCTACGTATTGTTTCCCGCAAGTAATAATTATACTTTAAGTGGAGAAAGGATCCACAAATTATAATTAATAATTCAATAAACCAAAGCATAACACTAAGTCAAAATTAAACATAAATATTCTGTCTTTATAATTATTTTTAATAACACAGCGCTATTGCTGCCATCTCTTTTAATACTAATAAACTAAAATACAAAGTTACAGTTGTAGTTCAATGATATTCAAAAAGAGATGGCACTACTATATTTTAGTGCCGTTGTATCGTTAGTGATATGATATGATAGGCCTATATAAAGATAATGTTTGGGCCTAGTCTTACTTAGTTAAAGTTATGTATTTAAGTTATGTCGCTTAAAGCTTATTAAATAAATAAATAAATATCTATACTAATTCTTGTCTAGATTTAACTCCTTTTTAACGTTGTATTGATTTAAGTTGCATATTTTGAGGGTTCCCACCAATTGTGCAGCAAAGCTCCGGGGCCCATTCTCCTAACACTGCTGAAAACCAAATGTCAAACAAAAGCTGCTTCTAGCAGTCAAATAAACCAACTAAGAATGCACTAAGATTACAAAAAAGACAGATTTTAGGGTTCCTAACTTCAGAATGAAAAACGGAACCCTGTATCCATTTCTATGCATCATGGTCTATTTTTCTCAGGAATGCCTGAAAGTATCAAGTTGAAATTTATACTAAGTACCTACGTTATTACCCTTAGAAATGTAAAAAAAAAAACATTTTTATATTCAACATACTTACTTACTTACCGCTTGGACCTTTTAATACCTCGAATGTAGCCAAATTTTTTTTCTGTCTTCCATCCTCCGGGGTACTTTTCGGTTCCTGTCAAATAAAAATCATTTTGAACCGAAACCCGTAACTTTAAGTACATCCGTGTCTGACTTATCTATCAATGCAAAGTTCAAACCAATGGTTTGAACTTTAATAATTATTCTGTGATAATACATATAGATAGGCAACGACTAAAAAATAATTAGAATATTCTAATCGAAGGGTATCGGGTATTACTTTGTATGGTTAAATTATAAAACACGACATTTTTATAATATCTAAACAAACTCTTTACTTTCCGTGCAAGTTGCTCAAAATTATGGACAATCTACATCTTCAAGTTTATGCGAAACCGTCGGACCACGAGTCCGTCTCCACCGCAGTTTTTTATTAGTGTTTGTTGGTCTAAGGTGTCATATTTCCGCCCAGCCATGACCGGCTAACACGCAGCCCATATATATGTACTTAGTTCTTTTTATAATGGAACTCTTTACAAAGTTAGCTGGTGCCGCGAGAACAGTAAGAGACCAATTTATGGGTTCATCACCATTAAGCAATCCGAAACATTTTCAAGAAGGTAGATTGACTTCATAAGTACGAGAAATAGAATAGAATAAACTTCATTGCACACAAATATAAAACACTCACATAAACAGATTACAGTTTCATAACATTATTTCAAAGGGCGGCCTTATCGCTTAAGAACAATCTCTTACAGGCAACCTTTGGATGGAGAAAGTTGTTAAGGACCATAATTGTAATGGGTAGCAATTGGTTAAAACATCCTTCACAAAAAATAATCAAAATTGACATTATTGATAGTTGTGAATGTCTCAAATACTACTTCTAAAAATCTATAGCTGTTTCTACTTTGAACCATTTCTTACTAAAATCAGATTAGCAAATTTACCAAAAAGAATCATTCATTAGCAACACTGGGTGGTAATTTAAAAAAAAACAACGGTGCCCGTGTAGGCACCCAAAGAGCGCCACACATAAATCTTCGCATTACACTAGGTGCGCTAAAGCCAGCCAAGCTCGTTCCACGCTCATCTCGACCCCCCCATTTTTCGCCACAATAGCTAGCAATACATTCCGTGACTTGGCAGAACTCAATGTGGAGATATTTGGCCCCCATCGCGCGATCAATACGTGCGCACAGCGCCATCTAACAACCATCGCGCATCCAAATTGCAGTTTAATAGTTCATTAGATCCGGCAAAAACGGCGGGGACGCGACATTTTAAATTCGGAACGCGATATCGATTTGAGGGAGCTATAGAGCAATATAGAGTGAGAACTACATGTTTTATGCAAAAAGAGGTTGCCCAAAATAAAGGTTGAAAGATCCGGTTTGATTCCGGGTCAGAACTTGATCGAGAGTCGAGAGTTGATTAAATCCCACGGTTTCTTGATAAGTAATTATGGTTCAAGCAATTTTGTTTCCTTAATTGATCGACTTACTTCTTATCTGAGTACTTATACGTAGGCCGTATGTGAATATTTAAAAAACTTGTCGTCAGTCATAAAAAATATAGTAGGTGTGCAATCCCCGCTGAGTCATATTTTTTTACATCGCTACAGCTTATGCACTCTATGAATAAAATTGTAGGTCAAGTTCTTGCATAAGGATGCACCCATACCAAGGGCAAATAGATTCGGTTCGAATAGTAATTTTCGTAAAGGCAATTAGTGTATTTTAAGTAGGTATTTATTTATGTTTATTTTTAGTTAGTTTTTTTTTATACTAGTAAGGCATACATGTGGCTCACCCGGTCGAAGCCTAAATGAGACTTACGATGTTTCTCGTTCAGGGGGCCGAGTCTACTATTTTCAAATAGAAAGCCATTCTAGTTCTATTCTATAGCGGTTTTATTGCGATTAGTTCAAAACTAGGTAGCCTACTAAAACAATTATATATTTCACAATTACACTTCTCAAGCTGCAGGATTTAGACAAAATAGCTGTTTCTACTTAAGGCGCTACACGTGTTAATAACATTCTATCGGACGGCCGATAGAATTCTATTAGAGCGCAATTGTAATAGTAGTCGGGTCTCTATTGAGCCAAGATTTTTATTCTTTTCTGACGCGATTGAATAAGTAGACTTGGCCCCGAGAAGTGACACACTCGAGTAGCTAATGTAAAAGACTTCTACAACATGCAATGCCGTGAACCGTCGACACGAACTATGTAAATTATAAATTTTTAATATAGTGAAAAAATACATTTTGATTCGAGACGGGGATTAAACCCGTGAAATGTGGACCCGTCAGGTGGCTTGAACATTGCCCTTGTTAGGCAAAGTTCACGGGTTCAATCCCCGTCTCGAATCGAATTGTCATATTCCACTTTATTAAAAAAAATATGACAAATTTAGCAAAGTAATTGGTTTAAAAAATTATCCAATGTAAATTATGTCGCTCAACAAAACCAATTAATTCTATAGCAAAAGCAACGGTTTGGTATTACAGAAAGAGAGGCCTCCTGATGATTAGCTGCCCATTCAATCTAACCAGAATGGGCTCACAATTAGAACCACTATACCAGCCACTTGACGTCACTTGGCAAAGATATAACTAGCTTGTCTTGGCGTCGTAATCTTAATCGCTGTCATGTACTGGGTCATGTACTGTACGAGGCGGGCTTAACAGTACATGACCCACCCAAGGAATTTCACTTTCTGCGTGGGCCCCGCCAAGTCTTTGCCTCAGTCAGACCCCTCCTGGGATTGTAGAACAAGTTCTTATGCACAATTAGGCAATTCAGCTACAGCACGCCGCATAACAGTCAATTAGTGCTTTAACCATTTAGGCCTCATATGCGTCTCTAGAACGCACGGGAATAAGATTGGTTAAAAACGCGTAAAACTGTAAATATTTATATAACGGCACAAATATTATGTATTTATCTCTTATCTGCTGCTAAAGAGTAACGAATTTTGACGATGAATAGTTTTACTCAAATTCAATCCAGCTTGTAAGATAAGGTCTATGGCAAGATTAGGTCTATGTTAAAATTTAAATATTTGCCAAATACAAATCGTTTTAGTTTTATTTTGTTCTACCGATTTTGTAGTTTTGTACCGTAGGTATATCGACTTTGACAGCATATCGACTTTAACACCCAGGGCACAGATTATGCACTTATGATGTTGAAATGGAAGAGATTGCCACTCTACGGTCACTCACCTAATCTAGAGTCACATCCTTTGTGTCCCATAAATCTAGATTTTTTAGAAGCATGGCCAGAATAATTGTTTCAACAGTAATTTTTTTGTGATATACTCGTATTTTTTAGAACATTATTTTTGGAAGAAAAAGTTACATACCTTTTCTCTGTATTGCGCAAACGGTATAACAATAGCTATGCTTTTTTGCAGTGTCCTTTTGTTTAGGGCACTATTGTTAAGTGTTAAGCAGTCTTTAAGGGACATATCTTTTATTTTCTAATGTCAGGTATGCCCGGTAGCTTAAAGAGATTTAATTATTTTTACCAGAATAGTCAGATTCTGGGTCCCGTTGGAGATTATACTATGCCCACTTCATATCCGGATAGCCGTATCCCTAATTTCAAAAAAAAGGTATTTACCAAATTATACATAGAATACACTTTGTGGAATTTACATTTGCGAGCGTTTCCGTGCTTTGGAAGGCACGTTAAGCCGTTGGTCCCGGTTGCCAGTAAAATTGAAGTCGTTAAGCGTGGTTGAAGGCGAAAGCGCGGCTTGAAAAATTTCAACAGCAGGTCGCCACAGCCTAGGCCTGTCCATTTCAACACGGCAATGGGCTCACTACCTGTTACGTGGGACAAAACTGCATATAGTGAAATGTGTGCGTATATTATGCCTCTGTCTACGGCGTCGGAGATAAAGGCGTGACCATATGTATGTATGTATGTATGTATACATAAAAGCAATTAGCACAATATTATTTGCACAATCCCTATTAATGCCTAAGGCAATCTTTTTCAATCGACCTGGGTCTCTGCCTACCCCTTTGGGGATTACGATTAAGGCGTAACAATATGTATGTATGTATTTTATAAATAAAAATAAAATAAATATCCATCACGCCTTATCCCCGAAGGGGTGGCAGAGGCATATTATATGCCCACTTTTCACCGTGTGGATTTCTGTCCACTGTTGATGTATTTTATGGTGATCGAAAGATGTAAAATTATTAATAATATTAACGATTTTCAAGTGGACTAAGATTATAACTAGTCGTGTTTGTTCTCTGTTTAATAAAACTTATAAAAAAAATGTATTTGAGGTTCATCGCTACAATATTACTATACCATATATAACTCAATTTACCTGTTAAAAAATCGTCCGGAAATTTATATATTTAGCTTCGCTTTAACTTTATTTGTTTTTAGAGAATCATTGGGTGTAAGGAGCCCTACCAAACCTAAGGGCCTTACCTGCCAGTTGTGACCCTGCTGATAAACGAATGAGGCAACTATATAGGTGCTCTTAAAGGGTTGAGAGATCAGACGGCAGTCACTCCCAGCAATGCTGAAAGTGAAAAAACACACGATATCGCTACTATTGTCCGACCACGACCGCTGTACCGCTCACTGCATACAATATTGTACGCAGTGAGCGGTACAGCGGTCGTGGTCAAACTATAGCAGCCAAATAAAATTAGACCGGGAAGTTGTGGGATGCTTTTATTTGTGGGACATTTTTTTTACACAGCGCCATCTAGCCCAAACTAATGCAGTCGGATGGACTCCCACCGCGCCACAGAGGCAGTCTACTACTACTAAGCTGTAACCTGTACACATTAAACATTTGTGGGTAACACAAATATTTGTTCCGTCCCGGGAATCGAACCCTGGACCTCATTCGCGGCACTCGCATACACTACCACTGCGCCACCGAGGCCGTCGAAGGAGTAGGAGACCTTTGGAGATTTATTTTTGTTTCCAAAGCTTCGGGTCTAATTCAGTATCAGTTTTGAAAATAATTAAAACACTGAAATAGGTAGACATCGCCATGGTACCGTTGAAAAAGTAAGTCATCTAGAATGAATACTTTCAAAATATTAAAAATCTAGTATACCTTAATAATTATTTATTGAGGAATCTTGAAGAAGTGAAAGAAGTATGCTTGGATCGCGAAGCCTGGCGATCTGTCCTCTCTGACTACCGTGTGAAGATAGTTAGTTATTTTTTTTTAGTTAGTATACTTACGGAAAAAAGAGAAGTCGTTTGTTGCCACGTAATTTTCCCATAGTATTCCATTCCATTCCTTATATTAGCAGTAAGGAAACTTCATACAAACGTGAGTAACGGCATACCACATAGACGCACGCATCTTCAGGCCCTAGAAGCAGACGGCACAGAGCTGCGTGAGTTGACCAGTCGGAGTTGTCTCAGTGTTCACCTTATATTTTTTAAGTATTGTTGTATGTACTAGTGGATCACAATTCAGTTACATAGGCCACTGTAATTCAATTGCAACTCTAAAAAGGCATGTACTTTGAGATAATAGCGAAAGTATATTTACAAAATAAATGTTTTACTGAGAGTGAAAATGGTAAAAATAGTACGTTATGAATTTATCAATATTGCAATAAATATGCAAAAATAGCAATTTTTTAGAGGAACAGTGGATTTATAGTATTTAATTTTAAATATGTTTTACTTATTTCAACAAATAGGTACAAATATTCCGACGTCCCATACCATAGCTGGTTAACCACTTCTTCGCCATACCATGACGGCATGGCCATGAAAGTGTTATTTTGCTCGTACAACTCTTATTTTACAATATGGTTAAGTGAGGCGGTGGTGCTAATTCTGTTGTTGAGATCACTAAACTAAATTTCCATTAAATTTTCTAATTTTTATTATGAGATTGCCAAATGATATTCTGTTATTATGTCGAACTAAAGTTGGCGATATCATAAATAGCACTTAATTTGTATCTGATATCACTAAAATTCATTTTATGTGAAAATCGCTTTTTCAAAAATTCAATGAAATTGTGTATTTAGGAAGTATGTTTAGCGCGGATGGAAGATGTGATTCGGATGTAGAACGGCGAGTAGCTGCCGGAAACAAAGTTAACGGTGCTTTGTCCCAGTTAGTAAAGCGACAAAGCATCGTAAAAGAAGCACGCATGGCGATTCATAACGCAGTGCTAGTGCCAACTTTGCTTTACGGTAGTGAAACCTGGGTATGTCAGCAGATGCATGAAAGTAAATTGAATGCTATGGAGATGCGATCACTTCGAAAATTGTGCGGCGTTACCTTGGCCGACCGAATACGTAACGAAGTGATACGCAATATGGCAGGTTTGAATGAAAGTGTCAGCGTTAAGCTGGAAAAGGGCGTGCTCCGTTGGTTAATTTGGACACGTCCAACGAATGAGTGAGGAACGATTGACGAAGAATATATATTGTTCAAAAGTAGAGGGTAGAAGGAGTCAGGGTAGGCCGAGACTTACATATGAAGACCACGTGAGCAGATTGCTCAAAAACGGAAAGGTCAAAAGCACTCGGATACCCAGACGTGCGTGTATGAAGCGATTGATGAATCTCGAAGAAGCGAAAGAAGTATGTATGGATCGCGAAGCCTGGCGATCTGTCCTCTCTGACTACCCCGTCAGGGATACAGCGTGAAGATAGTTAGTTTTTTTTTTCATTTTATGTGATAAAATTGAACAAGACGTGAAAAATGTACATAGACAGTCGAATGTAAATACATGCCGACTAAATTGGTGATTGAACTGCCTATGTACATTTTTCACGTTACAACGTTTTCACTTTTCAAACGGTTACTAAAATTAATAAACGTCCCACTAAAATTAGACTTACACTAAATTTATACTTTTTAACTAAAATTAGACGTCACCTATTTAGGTGACGACTAATTTTTACTAAAATTAAATTATTAAAAAACTAAATTATTAGCGGGCATCAGCTAATATTTATTTCTAGCGATTATGTCTTATGAGTCCAGGATACATCAACCACGCGAGTACATGTCTCTTTGTGCACACAGGCAGAAGTGACAAGACACCAAGTGGTTTAGGCCACACGAGTCACATACTAGCCTAGTCGATAGTTCGTGGTGACGTAAAGTTCATGAGTACAAGTACTTATATACTTACCTACCTGTAAAAACCACGATTGTAGTGGTAGCATAGGTCTAGGGGTTGCTATGCCACAGACTCACATTCCTGCAGCTATTATGATTATTGATCTGAGCCTTGTCGTATAGAGATTTATCTTTGTTCTGCTCTATGGGGTGGTTACTTACCTGCCTAGTGTATTTCTTTGTATTTCGCTCATCTGAATTTTTGAGCCTATATTATCTTTAGAAATGCATCGGAATTTGGTCAATAAGCAAGGACCTATTACTATTAGGACGCAAAACAAAAAAGTTTAATTCACTTTCTATAGCAATCAGCTGACTGCTTACACATAATTCAACATAATAGCATTATATATAAACAGTAGGTATATATAGGTATAGTACAGCTATGCTCGCAGTCGGGATTTCCTCGCTGTCGTCCGAGACATAGATATCGCTCGCTCGCAGCGGATGTAGCGCTTTTTGGTTTGAATCCTTTATGTCGTTGTGTTCCATTTTTGAATAATTATGTTTATTCTATTGAAGGGTTGAAATTGGTGTACGATTTATTTTCTTTTTTCTGTTTGGAGTTTAAAGATGTTGAGCTTTTTGTAATGCAAAGTGTTCTTTTTTCTGAGTTAATATGAGTTTATTTATGTGTGCATTTAACAAAAGAAGAAATCTTTTTTTAAATAAAGGCGATAGAAACATCTCCTGGAGAAAACAATATGCTTACAAAATATAACAAAAGCATTAGTACGATGCACTTTACGCTTAGTATAAAAGTAATTTCGCAAAGAGCCCTCGAATCGTATTTAAATAATATAGGCACTACATACCTGCGCTAATACCTTTACGTCGCTGTTTAGCAATATAATGTTTACAAAAATTTATAAACAAAAAGGTCAACGTACACGTCTAACAAATAAGCGGCTGCAGCGCTGAACGGCACGCTCAATCACAGCTGAGCTGGCAGGTCGGACACCTGACGTCGGCAGCCTCTCCCCGCGCCCTCACCCATCAGCTGTTAATGTTGCCCCGCCCCGCGCACTCCACCGCAACCTTTCCCCTTCGTTTGTGTAATGTGAGGAGCGTCGGCTATCAACGACACGCACCGTCGTCATTATATTTTTATGGTCATTGCTCTTATTATATTTGTATAGAAACGCCAACGCGCTGTGAGCTGGAATTTCTGATTCTACATGGGCTGATGCTAATAACACAGAGGTGTAAATTAACTAGAATATAATAAATCATTGTTGTGTTTAATATATAGTACTAGAGTTGTCTTCCGTACTAAGATTTCTTTACTTCACTAAATTTAGTAATCTTTATTGTAAACCTGACAAATACTTCATAACTACAATAATATTATTATTAAATGAACAACAAAAATGCTAACTTTTAATAATATATTGCACATTATGCCTGGCAAATGAATAATTTATCGCGGTGTGTCGATTCGGGGCGACTCTCCCCAGGGCACGCGGGGCGACGCGACGTTGATACCGCGGCGGAGGGGGGCGCTCCCGTCAGTTCGCGACGAGTGGCCGAGTGAGCGCCATGTCCGCGTGTGCGCCGCGCGCCTGCTGCCGACCGCGCGCCCCGCCGACATTACTCGACATCACAGCGAAAATAGTCGCCGCCGCGATACCGTTTCAACGCATCGAAGAGCGATATGAACGCATCCCGGAACCGGTGCAACGCCGAGTCGTCTACTGGTCGTTCCCCCGGGATGAACGCGATATTTGTATGTACTCGTCGCTGGCGAGAGCGCCACCCGACGACCACCGGAACATCGCCTTCTGCCGAGGTTTGAAACTGCTGGAAGCCAGTTGCGTAGAGAACGTGCTACAAGTCGGTGAGTGTCCATCGTCGGCGCGCCTGCGCCTGTTTACTAATATGCGCCTCGCCCACCCGCGCCGTATAAATAAAAACCTCGACGTGTGCGATCGATAGCTGGCTCCTCTCGGGAATTATTCATGCGGTGTCTCGTAAAGGTTTCAGGAGATTAGGGCCCGCTGGGGCTGATGATGGTGACCCTACAACCTCCGCACATTATAGAGGTCGGCGCCGGTCACGCCAATCTCTTTCCGTGTGACGCAACTAAGTGGCTTATCTACTAGTACCGATAGGAAACCCTATAGGTAGTTGCATTAAGGTTTTATCGATCTCTAGCTACGCATAATTCACGTCACATTACTGGACGCCCACTCCAGTGGTCCGTTTATGTCTCCCTGGGGCACGCCTGTCGGCCAATAGGAAATCGGTTCGCTCATACTAATTGGTTTTCATTAGAATGCATTAATTTCGTCCTGCTTTTATAATATCTGTAGTGCTTCTCGAATGCCTTCATTTTCCTCGTCATAATTTTCCAAGCTCGCGTAATTATTTGAATGCCTATTGAGAAAAATCGGCTTTCGAAACGTGGAGATGCATCGTGAAATTCGGCTTAACATTTACATAACTGGAAGTCCCGTTACATAGGGCATTATCAACCGGATCAGCGACAGCGGTGTTCGTGTCCGCATCGGGTCGCTCACTCGCAGTCATGGCCACCACATGACGCGAGTGTGATGTGGTTCACAGTGACGAGAATATGAGCAGAGAGTACTTCTGACTACGCTGATAAATATCAATGCAGACGTCGTTTGTTACTGTCGCCACTGTGAATAACAGACACGACTAAACAATATTAATTGCCTGTTTTCATTTTATAGGGTCAGACCCGGTTTTATTGTGCTCGGTCGTGGGAGGACGGGCGTTACATATTCATTTGTGCTTATCTGCCATCACAGCGCGATTACTGCTCGTTTTGGGCCATATTGGGTTGCGCTGCGGTCGCCTAGGCCACAATTGTACGGGTCGCATAGTTCATAACATAGTCACGTCTCGAGAGAATTTCGGACAGATTAATGTAATAGAAGATACGGAGCATTATCACGAATTCGTAGTTGAATCATGCCCACGGTACTACTTTAGGCACTGGACTACATCCAACTTTAAGGCGATAGAAGAAATGCTGCTACAATATGTATAGGAGGTATCTACCTAGGTACTGTGTACTATGAAATCAATTGAACATGAAAATATCTTCATTTATCAGGCACAAAGTACTACACTACCACTTGCGAATGTCTAAATTATTGCTTTTACATTTCATTATACTTACTGCTAGTTTCCACGGCCTGAGAAAGACCTGACAATAAAAATCATGGCCACTCTTTTTTAATCGCCATTAGGTATTAGTTTTGTTTACATTATGAGTCAAACAAATAAGATGCTGCACTTTCGCATTCTTAAGAAAACCTAAAATCGAATAACCTAATAGCTCTAACGCAGAACAAGCAACTTACTTCCATTTCTCTGTATTTTTTTAATAATCATTAATGGTGTAGGTAATATGACTTTTAGATGTGTCTTAATTTTCACTTTGTCTTAGTTTTCTATGTAAAGGAAGGTTCATAATGTCTATAATTCGCTAATGTCTGCAAAATATGTTACATTTTATCTGTTGGAGGCTTTTTGCTTAATTCCCACACCCATATCACCTGAATCACACAATCTACGATCAGGCGGTACCACCCACTTGCCCTAAAACCACTTTGGAAAATAATAGGTAGGTATGTTCCAAGAATATTTTAGTCGAAGAAAATAAGGTTAAAAACGAGGAATTGTTAAATACCTAGTGTTATGCAAATCAGATTACACGATGTTTAAAGATTGTAAGCTCACAAGAGAATTCTGTCAAAGTCGTACTGAAAGACATTTGATTTCTATTATGTCCTGCTGTGCATTGGCACTTTTAATGGAGTGTGAATAAGTGATGGACGCTTTTAAAAAATTAATGCATGCATATCAAGTTCCATTGGTGACAGTGTGAGTGTGGGTACAGAACAAAATGTCACGCGAAGGAAAAATATCTGGTTGGCACCATTCGAGCGACTAACGAAACGAGAATAGCCAGATTCGTGTGCATGAATATAAGAACAACTCGCCTTCGAACAACATGCAAATGATTGAAAACGTACCCCAAGGTTTGAACGAATTGGAACCACATGCACGTAATGATTGTCATGCAAATTGATATATGCTACCCAGTACAGTTCAGTTTTTTTTTTTGGTGAGTGTTTGGCCGAACCTGTATGTAAAAAGAGACGAAATATCCACATTGTTTACTTCTTTTACTTAACCTGTCAAACGATAGCAATGAAATTTAAATGAGACTCACTGGGAAATATAACATATTTAACTGGAAAAAGAACTAATAAATGACTGTATTTTGAATGTCTAAAATTCTGAAAAATTAATTTCAGTCCTCTCTGACTACCCCGTCAGGGAAACTGCGTGAAGATACTGTTTAAAATGTTAACATTGTCAGATTACTTTTATCTTTCTTCTCGTAAAATTTTACTTATTATCATAACTTAAAAAGGTACGGACGTATTCTCGACTTATGATGGACGAATCACGCAGCAATGGCTGTGCATGTATGTATATGCAATAGAGTAAGTCTTATTTATGGCAATAGTGGTGGTTTGATACACTTTTTGTATGTGTGTAAAAAAATATCCTTATTTTGCATAGACCATTTTAACGGCGCTTACAAAATGTCATACACTATTTAAAATATTAAAAGTGACCGCCGGTTCGGAACGCGGCCCATCTGAGAAGAACCGGCAAGAAACTTAGGAAGGCTTTTTTTTGATGGCCTATTTACAATTTAATATTATTTCACTTCGCCAACACATCAATTCCAGGCGTCCCTGTCCTGCAAATAGTCTTTACCGGAGTAATAACCTTTTTCATAAAAACTTTTTTTTTATATATAAAGTGAAGTTTAGGTTTTGTAAAATGAACGAAAGACATCAAGCTATTTACACTTCAAGAACCACAACCGATGTTCCTCTCGGAACTGTCAAAGCAATAGAAAACCATTCTGCTCATATTTTGTTTAGTGTGAAAGATCTAGCGACTTGCTATGGATTAGACAGTACCGGCAGAAGATGCATGACTCATTATCTACTGATCTGAAAGCAGCCTATGTCATAATCATCACAGTCACGTCACAGTACGTTCATACTTTTTTTCCGCCTCATGCAACTGACACGAGCACGACCGCTCAATTATAATTAGTAATTCAAAAGAAAAACATCACATCTACAGCGCTGGTTCCAACCAATGGTGGATTATTAAACAGAATCGATTTTTCGTTGGCTAACATAATGGATGCATTAAATTTTTAAGTGCTCCATCAGCGTTTCTCTCATTAAATATTGCTATCATTTTATTATTCAGTGTGTTCGATAGCTTATATTAAAGCTGGTTTGTAGCCACTTTGTCTGGCAGTAGGTACAATGATGGTTCCGAGAATGGTCATTATGTTTTGACTAAGATGGCAAATAAGCATTCGGATCCACTAGATCGAATGTGGTTACATCACAAAGGACTGTTTGCAACATTGAGGTGTGATCCTATAAGAACCTAAGGCCCCTTTTGAAGAAGTAAGGAAACTCCAGAAGACGTTTGAGAAAGCCGAAGTGCTCTACTCCACTCATTTGCCTTGGTTCACTACCTTAGCGTAAGTACTTATGTGGAAATGAGGCTCATCAGGAAAGTTTGAAGATGATCAACCACTCTCTCTATCTTTTTATCTTAGTATATTCCCAGTAATTTCCAAATCCTACCCTAGCCTTATTCATAAAAACATACATATATTTATTCCAACACTGGTATTCGAACATAAAACGTCATCAACAGCCATTTTAAAACTCAACTCACACCGTTCGTTATTTGAAAGTAGAGCAACCACCAAAATCTGTCATCTAAATCAGTTTTGGAGTACAAAGTTCACATACCATAACGCACGTACAGAAGAACCATTATCTAAGAATTATGATGATCTTGTAAGTTCCCTCGACATTTCATCAGAGCTTCAAAGAGCTTAACCGAATACCGTCGTTTCTCAGAAGGTCCGTTAAAGACACCATGATTCACAATGATTGTGTGATATCCATACTTGTTCGTAAGCTGTAACAAGTTTCTAAAGACCCGACAACAAAAACCACAGCGTATTTAGGCATCCGAGTTATAATGCCTTTGAATATTACAAGTTTCCTTGGTTTTTAGTTTGGACTGTTTGGAGATTTTTTGTAGAATAGATTCAGGTTGTGCCAGTTTGTGAATTAAATGGTTTCTAAAGAACTTAAAACCATCAGACATAATTCGTATGTTTAAGGGATCGTCTGAGGGATGACTCACTTTTTAGTGTTTTTTGTGTAGGTACTAGCTTTTGCCCGCGATTTTGTTCACGCAAAGTATTATTTTAGGCAGCATTAACTTTTTTTTTTGCAAATACACACTGCTATGGTACCAAGCGCTAGAAAAATAATACTATTTCATAAAAAAAAAAACATTTTATATCGCCCCTATTTCAACACTTTCAACCTATTTTTGGAGATAAACTGTAACTTGTCCTACCCAAGTTCTAGTCATTTTCGTCAGAATTAGTGGCCTAAAAGACAAATTTACTTTCGCATTTATAATATTAATAGCAATAAAACCATTTAAGTATATTTATTTATAGTATACTAGTTGACGCCCGCGGCTTCTTCCGCGTAGAGAAGTTTCCCGTTCCCGTTTCCCATAGCAACTTGTTCCCGGGATAAAAAGTAGCCTATGTGTTATTCTGATGTATAAGCTACATGTATAAGGTAGCAAAAAGTCCTGCCGTATCCCATTGCAAAAATCTACCTATATTTTACTCTCACCAAACAGTATTTTGCATCGCACTTTACAACCTATTCAACAATAATCCTTCACCTTTGAAATCCAATCTCAAATTGAATACGCAAGTTAAAATAATTTTACTTTATAACAAGAATTATATTCCTGATACTAATGAATATTATAGTAGTATATTTATCATATTATATTTATTATATAATATGTGAGTGTAGATACAATATTTTTGTGATGTGCCTGTTTGTTTCGTAGTTTTAGGTGTTTTCTGTGTATAATACTTAGTCCGTGTGTATAAATATATTATAACTAGATGACAAGGCTTCGCCCGTGGCATACTTCGAACTCCCGTCGCACATATTTAATCCCGTCGCTTATAAATTCTACAATAATTCATTAAAATTGCCCGATTTTTCGACATTAATGACTACTGCTCCACTCTCCGGGGGAGTAGCGTGATGATATATAGCCTATAGCCTTCCTCGATAAATGGTGTATCTAACACAAAAATTATTTTTCATATCCGACCAGTAGTTCCTGAGATTAGCGCGTTCAACCAAACAAACAAACTCTTCAGCTTTAGAATATTAGTATAGATTAAGTTAATTAGATTACATAGCACAGGTTTATATTAGCATAAATAGGGCCAGATAGACGGCGCGGCGACCCGTGTAAAAAAAATGTTCAAAAAATTTCAATTAACTGACAACACATTTTATAAAATTTATACTTGCAAGCAAAAAAAAAGCAATTGTAATTTACTGAATTACCTATTTGTCATCATAAATATAAATGATGCTGTCCAATCTGCATAAATTGTCTATTGACCAAATTGCCTCTATCAATACCAATTGGTGGAGTTCTTTAGACATAGACAATTTGCATATGTCAAAATTTAATGTACCGTTTATTTTATAACATTCTATGCAGTATTTAACCTTGATCTGAACGATACATTTATTATTATCGATATCATTTATTTCGTTAGTTTGCAATAGTTACATCACTAACTGAGGGCCAATTCTACTATTTCAATCGAATCAGAAAAAAATCGTAAACGTCGCTCAATAGAAAGCCACCGGTACAATTTTTTTTGACTTTATTTCAACAACTGCGCCGCGCCAGTGGCCGCTAGTTAGGTGCATTTTTGATAGACTACTAACATTTTGACAGCTAAAAACAGCGATTCTGTTTCTATTCTACTGCTTTTCAATAGTAGACTCGGTCCCCTGGTGTTTTGTCTTACCAAAACAGTAAAAAGAGGGAAGCACTTATGTTTACCATTATTATTTTGTGATTATTTTTTATCTAAATTTAATGGCGTAATCATATGACAATCACACTGTAATTACTACTATGTCCCAAGTTAATCTTGAAGTTTATAGTAATTAGGGATATTTTAGAGAGATTAAAACTCAGTGATATCTTACGATCATTATAAAGAATCGCCGAGCGTGTTTTTGAGGTCATCTCATAAACCTTAATGAAAATTTCAAGACACTCAAAGCGCAGGTTGGTATTCCTGCTTTAACGGAAGAAAAATGTAATAATACATTGGCAAGTAGGTTTGGGTGATAGAATGCTTGAGCCTGGTCAAAATTTCAGATAACACAAAGGTGTTATGTGTTATATGAAATTTCGACCAGGCTCTTCACAATTGGTCAAGTTTCCGACGAACATTAGCGAGATATCGGAAAGTCTATTCCGAATAGATTCTTTTCTGATAGATTCTTAAACGGTATTCAAAAGTCTGAATCTGGAAATATAATTTTAGGTTAATGAATAACCTTTTCGTTCGGATGAGGTGTTTAATGTTTGTTAGAAACTTTACGAGTGGTTGTGAATAGGAGGGCAGGTTTTACCGGCCGTGGTCACAAACAAATGAATACTAATTAACCGATGACAAGAAGGCTATGCAACATAACAGAGTTTACCAGTTTATCCCCGTATACATATAGAATAAATATACTTGTAGAATCACAACAGAACAGTTTAAGAAATAATCGACATATTTGATTTTTTTATTTGCAACTGGGTACAAAGTCCTATAATGCCTTTTCTTTTTTTTAACATGCGTAATCCTCACAAAAAAAAAAAGACGATAATTTCTATGGCTGCCATAATTATGCATGGTAATATGCTATACATGGTCATTTGTTACACTGGGCAACCTGACAGGAGTACATAGCGCCCTCCTCCTCCATTCCCTATGATTTCCACGTATAGTGTAGTATTATAATTCAAGCAGTACATTCAAATAAATTTAATTATACAAATGAAACCATTTTTTTTTGTTAGCTATTTAGCCTAGTAGGCTGCTGGTGAAAAATAAAGAAACAAATCAACCCTTATTTAGGACAACGGTTGTTATATACATCAAACTCAACCAATCACGAAGAACCTCAGTATCCTACCAACAAGAGCTCCTTATTTCTAACTAAAGCCATCTTTTTGCATTCTAACAACCAAAGCGCCTATTCACACTCCCTCATATCCGTAAAAATTACAAACCATCTGTCGATACAAACGCGATTCATAGTAACAAAGAAATGACTGAGCAAACAAACAGACAGACTGAATGCGGCTCTGTCCATAACAGTGTTTCATAGTAACTACACAAGAACGTTTCTGTCGCGCGACCTCGTGCTAAAAACCAACTAAACACGACCCCCATCCCCCGAACAAACACCCCTTTATCATCCATGTTAACAGGTAATAAGAAAGACGAAGTAGATCTTGTAATACTGGTTGGTTTTACAAAGACCTGCTTGTGAGTACCAAAAGCACCTCCGCGTTTTAGAACCCAATTGCAAGTTTGAGTTTGCTATTTTCGAGGACTCTATTGTCAAGGTAGCAGAGTAGTTTTTGGAATGGCTGAAGAGGTGACTGTGTTGTGGATTTGTATAGTGGATTTTTGAAGGCGAACAGGATCGTGAAGAGTATTGAATGCATGGTTTGTAGAATGAATGTTTGTGGTTTGTGCCGTGGTGGTAACTCTGAGCTATGAAAGCTCACCATATGCAAATGGGAAAGTTGAATATTAGCAGAGGATGCTTGTATTTCTTTTTTCATCATAACGATAACGCCCATTATTGAGTCGCCAACGTCAAGGCCACTATCATTGCAGTGACTACCAATTTGCCAAACCACGGTGCCGATAGAGGTGTTTTGATAGAAGCGAATGACGAACTACTGACGTTAGATGTATGACCATAAATGTAATTTTGTTCCTGCCTAATATTTACTTGACTATACAAAGGAGGCTTTTATCCCGTGACACGTGACTCAGCGGAACTTATAATACTTCGGATTCGATTCGACATTTGTGAAATGTCACGGTATCGTCATCGGTACGAGCGGTGCTTTTATTGCATTGTTTTTTGTATTAAATAATTAGGAAAGGCAGTTCCTGGCTCCAAGTGTAGACTTTAGACTTAACCTAGAAGACGTTAAAATGAATATACATTACACAGACATGAAAAAAAACCAGCAGTCTTAAATTATGCATCAAAATTATATCATCGTTTATCCAAAAGTAATTACCTACCTATTACGAAATAAGTGCAATACCGTGAGAAGATTACTCGATACTTGCGTGGATCAAGGTCTGTTTCTGTCAGTTGAAAGGCTTCAACCTTCGATATGTTAAGATGGAGAAGTTAGTTTGCGATTGCTTATTTTATTGTTTATCAATCACGCCTTATCTCCGAAGAGGGGAAAGAGGCATATTATACGCCCAGTTTTCACCTGTGTATTCCTGTCCCACGTAATAGGGGTATACCCATTGCCTTGTTGAAATAGACAGACGCAGGTTGTGACTACCTGCTCTTGAAATTTTTCAAATCGCCTATACATAAGGCCTTCAACTTGGTTTAACGACTGCCTTATTACTGGCAACCGGAAGCAACGGCTTAACGTGCCTTCCGAAGAATTTAATAATAGACCAAACTTACCACAGGCTGAAACTAGGAGTCGGGCATATCTTTGAAAAGAATCTCTGGAAATCTGAATTCTTGATACGAGTACTACATCGCTGACAACCCTAGTAGTTAATTTTGTCCATTCAAAGGTTGTCTTGTTTCATTTATTGTTTTTTTATACCACTGAGGTGGCAGACAAGCGTACGGCCCTCCTGATGGAAAGTGGTCACCGTAGCTTATGGACGTTTGCAACACCGGAGGTGCAGCATTCGCGCTCCGACCCTTTATAAACCTTCTAAGACCCCTTTTAAAGTTTTACTTACTTCCCCTCTCTTTCACAAAGGATGATTACTGCCACCTGGGTTCTGCTTCTTTGCAACGGACTCATATCAATAGCCAATAGCAATATCGAAACTATTCTTTGCCCTACGACTAGCTGCTCTTTACGGTGTTATGCGCTTTTTTTACTTTGGTCTCAGCCATTTTAATAGAGCTTTTCATTTTGGAACACTCCCAAGTGTAATTGCTGCGGATTCTGGTGTACAGGCGTCACAATATGGGACGCCATCCTCCTTAAGAAGCGGTAGACTGTACCGCGAATATATTTCTCCATTATGGTCCTTAAAAAAATAAATATCTACATAAGAATCGTGCCTAAATCATAATAAAAGGTATTCATTGGAATGGCTTATCAAATTGGATATTAACGAAACATCCACCTGCTACGATAATTTGTTGATCACATTCATACGTCATTTCGGTGAATCCCTACAGATATGTCTTTCCTGTCCTGATTCATCCAGGAAACTGGCATAGTACGCCATGACTTGCCCCATGCTGCTTCTAATTTTAACTCCTTAGTGTAGCGTTACTCATTCGACAAATGATATCACTCACTAGCTGAGCCCTGCAGTTTATTATTTATTTATCTAGCAAGCCTTATCCCCGAAGGGGTGGCAGAGGCATATTATATGCCCCCTTTTCACCATGTGAATTCCTGTCCCACGCAATAGGTGGGGTGAGCCCATAACCATGTTGAAATAGTTATTTTTTGATATTTTTTTAAAGTAATAATTATTATGATGAACTAACTATCTTCACTGTATATGTATCCCTGTATCTCTGTATCTGACGGGGTGTCAGACTGAACAGATCGACAGGCTTCACGATCCACGCATACTTCTATTACTTCTTGCAGATCCATCTATCGCTAATATTATGATGATATGTTGATATTAATGGTTTTTGCTCTGCTCTTCTAGATAATAGCAGATAGATATATGGCATATAGCCTTCTTCGATAAATGCTATCAAAAATAAAAATAATTTATTAATTCAAACAAGTAGATACCTAGTTCCAGAGACTTCATAATGTTTCGCTCCCACGTACACAAATACTGCCTCTCGAAGTTGACCCGGTGCAAATTCTTCATCCGCCATATTTCGCTTCTCTTGGTAACCAAGGTTATATAATAGTTTCTAGAAAGTCCGTATCGGGACCGACAAACTAGAAAAGGTCGCAGTGAGAGACTGGGTTCAGAAGGGGTATGACCGTGTGTTGTGTGTGGCGTAAATTGAAGAGACCTATGACCAGCAGTGTTCTGTCGTAGGCTTATTAGATGAAGATGATTGTTGAGAAAAACCGTTTTAAATTATATGACAACATGTGTGTGATATGATTCATGAATTTTCCCGGCTAAAATCTGTTTCACAGGCTTAAAAACAAACAACACAGTTTTGCAATATGTAATTCCTTTGTTAAGATTCTCGGTAGCATCTTTAGTGACAAATCATATAATGTGATTGTATAAATTACAAGTGAATAACCTTCACCGTATAAAATAATACCGTTTCTGGACATTTGGCGGGAAGAGTGACAAGTGCGGACGCTTGCTATAAATTATTTTCTAAAACTAGTGCATTTATCTTGTTTTATGTGCGGCAGTGGTGGTTTCTTGGACATAAAAGTTGTGTTAACGTGCTATAGTGAAAGACAATGATATATATGCAGTGAAATGCTATTTTCTCTCTTGCTGCGAAACGTCCACTGACAACCTTAGTATAAGAATCACCATTATACTGAGGGCAAGGACCAGGACGGACAATGAGGACACGACATCGACTGGACAGGACTAATTAGAAGATAAGATTGAAGAAATATGATATAAAAAAATAAGATTTGGCTAAAAGGTCTTAGAAACCAGGCCATTAAATAATTATTAAAAAAAAAAAAAAATACCGTTTCTTTAATTTACGATTTCTAACTGTCAATCACTATGTAAACTATCCATAATTTTGGCGCGAACGCTTGACGTATACAGCCGTCAGCACAAATCTGAAACATACTGATTTAAAGGTTATTTCCAACTTTGACATATTATCATAATATGTGAAGCATGAAAATGACTGCCAATTTAGGTGTCTGCGTGCAATAAAAAAACAAATTACGTATTTCTGGCACCATCATGCAACGTGTATTGGCGACAGTTGTGTCATGGTTCGCGCCTTTATCCCTGAAGGAGAATAATACTATACGCCGACATCTCGCCATAAGCATTTTTGTCCAACGTAAGAGTTATCATAACATAACATACTTTCATGCCTTTATCCCCGAAGGGGTGCCTACCCCTTCGCCACTGCCTAGTGGCGTACAATACGCCCACTTTTCACCGTATGCTTTGCTTTTTGTCCCACGTAAGAGGTGGTGAGCCCATTGCCGTGTTGAAATGGACAGGTGCAGGTTGTGGCGACCAGCTGTTGTAATTTTTTAAGCCGCCCATAAGGCATTCAACTGGCTTAACGACTGCCATGTTACTGGCAACCGGGACCAACGGCTTAACGTGCCTTCCGAAGCACGGAAACGCTCGCAAATATAAATGCCACAAAGTGGTCTCCCATCCGAGGACCAGCCATAGTGAAAGTTGCTTAACGCAGTGATCGTTTACAGAACACTACGTCCGCGAGGCCACGAGCGCTTCAACGTAAGAGTTGATGAGCCTATTGCAGTGTTGGAAGTGGACAGAAACAGGTTGTGCCAACCTCTTCTGTTCACGTCATAGTAGTTAGTAGATATGACAATCCGTCCATATTTCGATATATCGTCTATTAATATAATACTTAAGAAGAATATAATAATTAAGTATTATAAATATAAATAAATAAATATTGTGGGACACTTCACACAGCGCCATCTAGCCCAAGATTAGCTTGTGTTATGGGATCTAGATAACTGATAAACATACTTATATATTTCTGAATACAAACATATTATTATAGATAAATAACACCCAAACACAGAATAAACCATCGTGCTCATCACACAAAGTTTTATTCTGGGTGGGAATCGAACCCACGACCTCTTGCGTAGCAGTCGGATGCACTCCCACCGCGCCACAGAGGCAGTCAATTATATTAGACATGTCAGTCAATTTTTTTTTCGTGTGGAACTCCTCATGGATGCTATGCCGGACTCTTACCGACTAAAACCACACGTATCCCTTTCATCTGTCTATAGCCGGGAGTCCCGGGTGTGCCCTCGGAAGGATAGCCCCAGGGCAGACATGTCTATGTCTAATATAATCTTTCAAACTTTATAAAAGTTGATACCTAGTTTTTATACAGTAGGAAAGCCAACGCAATATGTCAAAAGCCAGCCGTGACATAAGTCAGATCCAATTATAGGCACAAAGTGGGAGGTGGGAGGTCAACAATTAGCCCCAATCAGACGCCAGGAAGACTGAATTAAGCTATTACCTTAGCACTGACCTTATAGAAGTCGGTGCTTTAAAACCTTTTAATTTTAGAAACTCATGTTTTATGTTTATTTTGTGCCTCATGAAAATCTGTCGTGGACAAAAACCTCTTGATTGGTTGATTTGGCGAGAGGCTTTATAATATTGGGTTTCTTATTTCACGGTGAAAAATAGGGTTGTAGCTAATTTTCTCAGCCATTGGCTATATACCTAGTTGCCTTTTTTTCATGTCATTTTTCATACGTATGAACTAAATTTTTCATGATTCTATCATAAATTATAAAATTCTAAATGTAATGCATGTTATGGGTATACTACCGCACCCCCGCGGCTTTGCCCGTGACATACTTTGCCCGAATCTCCGTCGCATCCCTTTAATCCCGTATCCCGTCGTTATTACTTATACAAAAGTGTATGAAAGATTGCCCGATTTGTCGACATTTATGATTACTACTCCACTTTCCTGAGTAGTAGCGTGATTTTACGATTAATAGACCATCCAACACAAAAATATTTTTTTCAATTAGCGCGTTTAACCAAACAAACAAACTCTGCAGCTTTATTATTAGTATAGATATCCAAAACCTTATTTTGTATGTTGCTATTAGAATAGCGATGAGACGTTATTCTAAAATGGTAGTGTTTATAAATAGCTTTCAGCTGGTAATAGAAAGTTCTATCTCAATTAACCCCTTGCTCCCTTAATTGACCCCATTTGAGTTTACGATGCTCTTGTTCATATTTATTTCACTTCAAGGAAATTGTAAATTACAAGCAAGTAACTAAAAACTTATCTGTGGATTGCAAACGGACCTGACACTTTTAGTAATAATAATACTGCACTTTGTTGAAAGTATGTTTATACACTGAACCCATTTCGATGTATTTTTATTGAAGCAAATCTAAGATATTACACACTGCATAGACTATTTGCCAGCAAAATACAAAATAAATATACATAAAATTGTATTAAAGGCCTCCGGAAATTCGTCCATTATGAAATTCGATTTAAAAAAAGGGAAATTAACTTATTTTAACGTGTTTAAAAATATAGATAGATATCTGCTGAGTACAATGCAGTTTAGGCGGTAAATGGCTGACATCATTTGCTTACTGTATATTATTTTCTAAAACTAGTGCATTTATCTTGTTTTATGTGCGGGAGTAGTGGTATATTAGACATAAAAGTTGTGTTAACGTGCTATAGTGAAAGACAATTATATATATCCAGTCAAATATCGCATTTCACTACACATATATAATTGCATTCCATCTTGCTACGTAAACTTCACTGAAAACCCCAGTATAACAACCATTATTATACTGGTAAGACTGTCCTGACTTAAGACTAGACTTAACTTAGACGTAGAGGACGGGGACATTTCATATAGTAAGAAGATTGAAGAAATATGAAATAATTAAGATTTGGCTAAAAGATCTTAGTAACCAGGCCATAAAATAATTACAAAAAAAATGTGTACAATGCAGAGGCTGAATCCATCATACTGCCTTTGCCTGTAGACATGACGTATTTAATGTGAATCTGTATCATTTGTTATTGTCAAATTTAATGATACCAGCTTCAACTGACGTAGATGTGTATTGTACTACTTGGTACTACATATATGAATTACATTTTATAAACGATTTTAAATAATTTTGTTTGCGTTTGTACTTGTCATGGATTTCGTGCACTAGTTTTATTTAGTACTAAAGGATGTCCCGCGGTTTCACTCGCGTAGTATCCGTTCCCGTGGGAATACGAGGATACAATATAGCCTAAGACACTTTGTATTACCTATCTGCCAACGAAACTCCCGTTAAAACCGGTCCAGCCGCGGAGAACACACAGATGACAGAAGACGGAGACAGAAAAATTAAAAAAAAAAACAAGCACTCCGGGAGTGCCGACAGAAGTGAAAACTCAATTTATTAATAATTTATTTATCTAGTCGCGTTGGTACATGCATATATGCACACACTATAGCTGCGTATCGTAACGGGGAGTAGCGAGTCCAAATTTATCTCATCTAAAAAATTGCGTACCGCGCTAAAAGAAGCTTTTCCTTCAAAAATTGACCGGGATCGACGTAAAGATGATGATGATAAAAAATTATTCTACACTGAAAGAGTCCTAATTGATTACACAGCATTATTTAATAAGACCTGTAGATGACCGGAATCAACGTTAGATGATGATGATGATTATGGTCGCGAGTCCAGAGATTTTATCTCATCTAAAAATATGCGTACCGCGCTAAAAGAAGATTTTCCTTCAAAAATTGACCGGGATCGACGTAAAGATGATGATGATAAAAAATAATTCTACACTGAAAGAGTCCTAATTGATTACACAGCATTATTTAATAAGACCTGTAGATGACCGGAATCAACGTTAGATGATGATGATGATTATGGTCGCGAGTCCAGAGATTTCATCTCATCTAAAAATATGCGTACCGCGCTAAAAGAAGTTTTTCCTTCAAAAATTGACCGGGATCGACGTAAAGATGATGATGATAAAAAATAATTCTACACTGAAAGAGTCCTAATTACACAGCATTATTTAATAAGACCTGTAGATGACCGGAATCAACGTTTGATGATGATGATGAATATGGTCGCGAGTCCAGAGATTTTATCTCATCTAAAAATATGCGTACCGCGCTAAAAGAAGTTTTTCCTTCAAAAATTGACCGGGATCGACGTAAAGATGATGATGATAAAAAATAATTCTACACTGAGAGTCCTAATTGATTACACAGCATTATTTAATAAGACCTGTAGATGACCGGAATCAACGTTTGATGATGATGATGATTATGGTCGCGAGTCCAGAGATTTTATCTCATCTAAAAATATGCGTACCGCGCTAAAAGAAGGTTTTCCTTCAAAAATTGACCGGGATCGACGTAAAGATGATGATGATAAAAAATAATTCTACACTGAAAGAGTCCTAATTGATTACACAGCATTATTTAATAAGACCTGTAGATGACCGGAATCAACGTTAGATGATGATGATGATTATGGTCGCGAGTCCAGAGATTTTATCTCATCTAAAAATATGCGTACCGCGCTAAAAGAAGTTTTTCCTTCAAAAATTGACCGGGATCGACGTAAAGATGATGATGATAAAAAATCTTACGCGCACGTGACCCTGACGGACACGTGACCCTGACGCGAGTTTAAGATTTTATACCCATTACAGAAAGTGCTCAACGCCGCTAAAGAAGTTTTCACTTCAAAAAAGTTTCTTTTTATATAGTACTACTACTATGTTCGTTGTCAAACGAAGTCCATCGTAATCCTCAACATTTCACCTGTTTCTCACGTTATTATCAAACAATACCAAATAGGGTCAATATACTTGAAAAAGACATTTTATCAACGAACGCATCACTAGTTCTAGTATCGATAGTTGAGGTTGACCCAAAAACCTATCTGCTGATAACACACATAACTGTGTCAAACAAAACCTACAGCGAATATTTGAAAATGGAACGGTTCCGAAAATGAAACATTTCTTAGTATTATTTTTAATATAAGAACATAAAGGCTATGCACCAACGAGTTCTAACGATCCTGCACAAAGTTCTACTATGTTTTTTTATATCAACGAGAAATTAATTCCATCAGATTATAAACACTTGAAATTACCAACTACGGGAAGCTGTGTTCAAGAGTAATTGTACTGTACATACATTAAAATCTTGTTTTATGAACAATAGGAATATTTAAGTGTAGTAGCACGGGGTCAGTGGTATCATTAGATAATATAAAGCTGCGTACTCACCGGTGCTTGAAAGCCAAAACTTTATTTCTTAAAAAAAAAACTAACTATCTCACGCTGTATCCTTGACGAGGTAGTCAGGGAGGACAGATCGGTAGACTTCGCGATCCATGTCTACTTCTTTCGCTTCCTGCAGATTCATTAATCGCTTCAGTCTGCTCACGTCGCAGAAATGCCATGCCAAAAAAAATTGCCCGATTTGTCGACATTTATGACTACTGCTCTGCTCCCCAATGTAGTAGCGTGATGATATATAGCCTATAGCCTTCCTTGATAAATGGGCTATCTAACACAAAAATATTTTTTCAAATCCCACCAGTAGTTCCTGAGATTATCGCGTTCAAACAAACAAACTCTTCAGCTTTATAATATTAGTATAGATTCTTTCTGATCTAATAAAGTGTAACAGATTATCGTTTTGATTACACCACTTTTGTAACTTGCATTATATTTGACACTATTGTCCTCGTTGTATCGCGTTGAACATACATGCATTTTTCAAACATATTGTTGTGTGTGTAATTTCAATTTAATTCTGCATTATTTTCGCTTCAATGTGTTTGTAACATTTGTACTATCATCTACTACATGTTGTATTTTGTTTTTTTCAGTTGTAAAAAGATTTTAAACAGATAATTTCTTTACATAACCTATAAAATCAGCCCCTGCTGTATCTATCAGATCTCTATATTCGCATCGATGTTCTAAACTTCAAAAGCAGTTTTTTAGTTATTTCGAAGTTGTGTCATTGATATTCCAAGAAAAGGGAAAACATGAACACATAGTCATACATTTTTATGAAATGTTTAATTAACCGCAAATTTAAATAAAAATTAAATAATGTTGTATGTAATTTATGTTTAATTTTCGATTCCAAAATAAATATTATTTTAATATGAAACCTGATTATACTTACAAAATACAGTACGCTTTTTCTTCTATGGAGTGAGCAGAGGCATAATGTACATTCACACTATACTTATTCATACAAAAAAAAACTGTATTATCTTCAACAAAGTATTAACTATGCTACTATCTGCTTCTAGGAAAAAATACGTTATATCGGTTTTTCAGACTTGAAAATAAGAAATGCTCGGTTACTTGTTACGTTATGGTGTTCGAGCACCTTTAGGACTGTGTGTTCGGTACCGACAGGAAATGAATAACACTTCGTACGAGTTGGTAGCCCTGTTATTACTTATCCATCTATATATCTATAAAAAAACTAATGTTTTGCGTTTTGCGTAAAAAAATAGTAAAGATAAAATTAATACCAAGTTGAGAAAATTGGGTTAAGTAGTACCCTAATGAACTATATTCAAATACTAGTTGACGCCCGCGGCTTCGCCCGCGTAGAGAAGTTTTCCCGTTCGCGTTTTCCACAGGAACTTGTTCCCGGGATAAAAAGTAGCCTATGTGTTATAGTTTTTACGTGAAAGAGTAACAAACATCCATAGAAACTTTCGCATTAATAGTATTATATATTAAGATAACACTGGATATGACAACAACTTGATCGTTGTTAAATTCGATTTGAATGACCGATTTAAGTATCAATTTTCGAGGACTGCAATCAAATTGTGAAATATGTCATCTCTTTTGTGTATTTTATTAATCCTACTAATATTATAGACGCGAAAGTTTGTAAGTATATTTGTTACTCTTTTACGCAAAATCTGCTGAATAGGTTTTTGATGAAACTTTACAATAATATAGCTTACACATCAAAATAACACATAGGCTACTTTTTATCCCGGGAACAAATTCCTGAGAAAAACGGGAACGGGACAACTTCACCCCGCGTGCGGAGCCGCTACTGTTTTATATAAAATTTTAAAATCTATTTTTCCCTGACTTAAGCTGAACGTTACACTAACTATTTTACAATTTGAATAAGGATTACAAAAATAAAAGTCTAGTTCTGATAAAATACGAAGGTAAAATCGGAATAATGCTTTAATAAAAAGAAATCTTTAAAAAATGGGAAGGCTAAATTGCTGTAGAAACCATCAAAAGTATAAATAACCCCGGGGCGAGGGTTAATCGTACAAAATGGCCGGGTCTACCAATCATCTGTAATTTCTGACCACTCCACGTAAATAAATAAATTACTGTTGTATGGTACTATATCTATTATGATATATATTAATGCTATTATATCTCTATAATATACTTTTTTATAAGTGGAGTTTTTTTAAATGAATTTTTTCTATAAATACTATAGACTCGAAGCTTCGAGCTTAGACTCGAAGTTCAAACAGCCCAACAATCGCAGAAAATTTATGTAAAGTATACATAATTATTTGTTACCGAAATCACAATATTTAAAATGTACTATCGAGCACAAAATTATTAATTAATATATTATATTAATTTTAATAAACATTTTATAAATTGTCAATAATAATTTGGATTTGGAGTAAGTAATGCTAAATTACTTTCTTTTATTAAAAAACAAAATCATAAACCTAATTGAAATATTATATAAGATCTATTCAGATGAGTCAGTTTGTCAGTAATTAAAATGTATTTTTAATCTGGTTTCATCGTTCACAAATCAGAGAATTACCTACAGTAGATAACCCATATCTCTAAAGGTTACAAGAAAATAATTTACACTTACAATGTAAAAGAATAATATAATGTACCTATCATAAAGAATTGTTCATTCTTTATACTTTTTGCTTGTTAAAATATTCTTATACAAAGTATTCACTCGTCTCAACAAATTGTGTTTCGTCATAGGAAATTCAATATACAAAATCCATATATTTAAGCAATATACTTATGAATAAGCCAGTGATGTATCTAAAAATTACTAGGTATGTCTTTTGGTTACACATTTCACTCAAAACTCCATAAAATACACACAGTTTTTACACAAGTTGTTCGTTTTTATATGCAAAATAAAATACAACATATCGGTAAATCAATCAAATCCATCGTAATAACTCCTTTTAGTATCTGACGCAGTAATAAACAACAATGTATGAAATGTAACTATGTTATACTAATTTAACAATAAGACTATAACGTTGGTGTGGTAAGGAGGTTTTATCTCTCACAGGGGGAGTATGCGCCCACTGAACTCCCCAACTCGGTCGTTTAGTAGCCTTTAAAACTTGATGTTCCAGGGTAGTACTAGCTATTACTCTTTACTAGTCTGTTTCTTAATAGATAAGTACCAGGAATACTTTGTAAAGGCGTTGAATTTTTGTGATGGCAACATTATATTTTATGTGAATTATTTTAGATAAATGTAATATGTTTAACGTAATCAATCACGACTTATCCCCGAAGGGGTGGCATACTATACTGCCAATTTTCACCGTGTTTCAAATAGTGTTTTTTATTTTACAAGAGTGGTTATTAGGCGTAATAGAGAAGGTAGAAAATGTAATAAATAGTGTAAAATTGATGTTTTCTGGAACTCATTTGCATAATAATCTTATAATAATAATGATAGACAGAAAATCATGTCTGGTGAAATTGGCCGTGTGCCCGGCTGCCTGTGTTTATGACGGGAATATTAACATAATTTACTTTCGCCTTTCGCCGAAAACGCTACAAATTATGTTATTTTCCCGTCCAAAATCAATATTGAGTCAGCCATATTGGATTAATGTTAATTAGAAATTTTTATACCTATGAAAAAATCGGAGAGAGATTTGGCATGGTCGGTCGAACGGTTCCTGGCAAACACAGTGGTCGACAATCGACTCTTGGCACCAACCTTTACTTAACTACTAATGCATTGTCCGGACAAGAAATTTGGCAAGCTGTCTTATTTCAACACCTTTGGAAGGTATTGATGTTTGTTTCCTCTACCAGTCCACGGCAGAGGTGTACTACTCACTATTTAACGTACATTATTGATGTATCGCAACTTGTTAATTTTTTTAAGCCTAAAATACAATTGCTGGACTGTACTTATTTAATTTTGATAGATACTCTATATATTAATGGTAGCTTTTTTACTGGTAGGGTTTATAAGAAACGAGCTTCTTTGTTACGCTTTCACGATTAAATCACAAAATCAGTTGTGATGAATTTTGGTACGATAGTAGATGCCATACATGGAGCCCTGAACACAGTTTTAGTTTACTTGTTGTCACAAATTAATCTAGATTTCACTGGTTGTTTTACCAGCTAAGCTTACCCATTATAATACTGTTATTTTTTTGAATTTAATTTAAATATAATATTTAAAGTATTAAAATATTACTCATTCTAATACTCCATCACGTGGGTGACTAGGGGTTAATAATTTATTTAGGCGCCTCTAACACCATCATCCATTAAAATAAAATTAGTAGAAACTTAAAAAAACCAGGAATTTTAACTCTAATTAAGTAAAATTTTACGTAAAAAAATGTTTATAAAAAGTCTCACGTGTCATTAGACCCCCTGCGTCCCGGCGTGTGGTTTATTACGAGACTCATCACACCAGCTTTGAGCTCTATTGCATTCATATAAATGTTATTTTCCAACGTTACCACATACCCCCTCGGAGTGAAGCTTTTTTCTTAATATTTTAGTCGGCGTGTACCTGTGAGTTCCACAAAAAGTGATGGCGGGAGATGCCAGATGCGTACACTTGTATAAACACGTGTGTTCGTATATTGTGCAAAATGTAGGAAACGTTGCAGCAAGATAAACCTCTTCTTAATAAAAATGTTTGACTAGTGATAATTTTTTTTATTAAATTTTATAAGTTGTCACCATTTGTTCACAGGTTTAGCTTAGAATTATAATAATGAACGGGGATTTCAAAATCTAAT
Organism: Thumatha senex; assembly: GCA_948477245.1. NCBI lineage: Eukaryota > Metazoa > Arthropoda > Insecta > Lepidoptera > Erebidae > Thumatha > Thumatha senex. Next base: position 21,487,315 of record OX419739.1, on the reverse strand, counting down.
CAGTAATTTTTATTACATAAGTTCTTTCGAGTAGACAAAGGATAATAAACAAAAATAAGAATAAAGAATATAAAAAAAACTTATTATCTAAATCTTTTTCAAGTAACAATTGTAATACTTATACTCTTAACATTAACCCAAAAATCAGTTTGTCTTCAAAGTAAAACTAACCGCAAGCTTCGAAACTGACGTCCTGACCACAATACACAGACCTAAAAAGATAAAACGCTATTGGAACAATGAAAAATAGCACATATTTCCACTCGACAAGGTTCAAGCAAACAGCATCAATTACAGAGTTCTCTTAACCCGTCTAGCGAGTTCGGGCTATTGTTGTGAACGGATTTTTTTACTTTGTTTTACTTCTCAGGCCACCCGGATGCCTGCAATCAATAGATTAGATGCTTTCTGAGATATCGTGTGGTAGGATGCGCAGTGTTATAATATAGATGCGAAGTATTGTGGAACATGGAAATGCTTTTAAATTAGGAATAAAGTTAAAAACTAACATTATAATAGAGTTTTACATACGTAAATGCTAAACATATCAATTGAATAATCTATTTGTAATGTGTAAAAAGCAGTTCACGCCTCACGGCTCAATCTTTCCGTCTAATTTAGATTTAATAAATAATCCAATATTTCATAACATGGTCACGCCTTTATCCCCGAAGGTGTAGGCAGAGACTAGTATACTATATTAATATACGCCATTTCACTCTATATGCATTTTTGTCCCATGTAGCAGGTGGTGAGCCGATTGCCGTGTTGAAATAGACAGGAGCAGGCTGGCGCGACCTGCTGTTAAAATTTTTCTATCCGCCCATTAGGCCTTCGACTGGGTTTAACAACTGCCATTTTACCGGAACCAACGGCTTAACGTGCCTTCCGAAGCACGGAAACGCTCGCAAATGTAAGTGCCACAACACCCATCCAAGGACCAGTCATAGCGAAAGTTGCTTAACGCAGTGATCTTTTACAGAACACTGAGTTAGCGGGGCCACTAGCGCTTCAGTAAAAAGAAGAGTGCCAAATAAATTGCGGAACTTTAAAAAAAAATTCTGTAATTCCATGAACTTTAAATTTCAAAAACAGATCTCATTTCACTTGGACGCCATTTTAACTCGTTCACCTTTTACACTGATCTATATATCAAGCGAACCAATAATTAAGTTTATTCGACTATAACCACTGATTACTGTGTCATTAATATAAGATTAATTATATTTAAGTACAAGTGAAAGGCGTGGGATCGTAAACAATTTATTAATATATTATCTTCTTATATTACTACCTATGGAAATTAACGTAATGCAAATGAAATTATTAAAACGTGATTATTGTTTATTAACTAAGACATATAAATTATTAATTACGTTGAGTTTGAAACAAATTTTCAATTTGAACCAGTGCAGCAGTGGTTCAACCAAAGTGGTTTTTTTAGCTTTATTGAATTAGTATAGATACTTAGGTACATATACAGTACAATTTATCTCAATAACACAGAGGCGATAAATGATATCACCAGAGTGATTAAATTGTGATATATCTTTTCCACCTTAATCATCTATGAAAGATATCCAATAAAACTAGATCAACTCTGTTTCTTTACTATATTCGAGTCAAGTCCTAAAATGTTGTGTAGAGTTTCTGCATGACCTGAACAATTCTCTGTGCTATTGCGATAAACATTTAGGTACCACCTTTTTACATTTTGCTAAAGTTTCAGAGCCATAATCGAAGACTTATTTTATAAATAAATTTAACGAAAAATGATCAACCCCGAGCGGGACTCGAATTCGCGACTTCTCCCTGCTTAACCAACCAAGCAGTTACCTTAAGGCCACGTAAGAGGTGGAAAAATGTTTTATATAAGTAAACAGGACATAATTAAGAATAAAAATATTATAACAAGGCAATAATGCTTTTGACCAGTTCTGTCCTAAAATGCTGTACATATTTACTACATTTACAAGTTTCATCATGATATCGAATATATGCAAATAAGACATCTACCAAAAAACTACCTATTCGTTCATTAGGAAGTTTGTTGACCTTTCTTGCACACGAGTTACCACAATATATGCAATTACTGCTAACATTTTTTGTTATTTAGTAGGTAAAATAGCAAAAAAATAAGTTGAGATTTTAATTGTATTAATTTTGAACATGAATGTACTAGCAACATGAAGATCGCATTGTTTTTATTTAATAATTTTTGTTATACACTTCTAATTTTAATAAATTCGGTTTTTAAATAGATTATTCTCAGTTTTAGATCTCATTGAAAATTCAATACGTAGGTAAGTACTTCCAATGTTTGAAGTGAGTGTCGAAAATTACTGAGCCAGGAACTCGCGCGCTAGAGGGAGCAAGCAATAGTCCTTGCTCTGTTGTTCAAAATTATGATGTCCGATGCCTATTATCTGTTCTGTAGGAATAAAAAATAGTTCTTTTTCAGAAAAAAAAAAAAACTAGCCCTTAGATGATGATTATAGTGACATCATAAAGTATCTCACACAACGCCATCTGATTCCAAACTAAGCTGATAGCTCGTACTATGGTAACCAGATAACTGATAAACATACTTATATAGTTCTAAATACATACATATTATAGATAAATAACACCCAGACACAGAATAAACCCTCATGCTCATCAAACAAAGTTTTATCCTGGGTGGGAATCGAACCCACGACCTCTTGCGTAGCAGTCGGATACACTCCCACCGCGCCACAAATGGCCGCACTATTTAAACAAGACGAGATTCGACAAAAGTTTCATAAGTATAATATCTCAAATGCTAACGCTTTCTGGACAGTAGGACAATTATTGTCTGCTATTCCGGTGTCGTCACCCCTAAGCCCAGACTCACGATTGTCAAATCAAACTGTCATTTATCACGCTAGTACAACAAAAAGGTAATAACAATTTCACAGTTCAATAGCAGTAAATTAAAAAAAAATGTTTTCCGAATTTAAAGAAAGAATAAATACCCTTCGTGCTTTATGGTGTTCAAAATTCGAATGCATGGATAATCAAAGCTTAATCAAAGTATCTATAATTCATTGTTACACATACGCTCAAGATTTTGACAGAAAAGCAGTATTTGTGGAAAAAAGGTTGCGCGGGAAACGTGGATACCGGTGAACGCTTGCTATAATTTTATTTTCTAAAACTAGTGCATTAATCTTTTTTATGTGTAAAGGTTGTGATTTTTGGAATTAAAGGTTGTGTCATTATAGTGAAAGAGTAATATATTGCAGTGAAATGCAAATTTTCATGTTATTCGCGCAAACTCCACTGAAAGCCGCTGTCACGCTTCCACCACATTACTGGGACAGGACTGACTTTAACTTGAGACATATATACTTATACTTGACTAAGGCGTAGAATAGGAAGTTAGATAATAAGAAGAACAATAAGACAAGGCTGTATGGACCGAGTTTATTTTGCCTGTTCTGAGATAAGGGCAAAGATAACTATAAAAGTAGGTATACATTGTTTTGGCAGCGCGAGCGCTGGTGTTGCAAACGTCCATAGGCTACGGTGACCACTTTCCATCAGGTGGGCCGAATGCTTGTCTGCCACCTCAGTGGTATAAAAAAAAATTGTTGTCTCTCATTCTTTTACTCTATATTAACCAATTTTAGAGACTTGACCCAAATAATTATTAATATTAGTACAGTCATACAACAGAAAGCCAATTTGAAACTAAATTAGACTCGGGGCCCTTTGAGTCTTCGATTAAAGGAGATTAGTTAGATAAACCTTCCCTATCCTTTCCAACCCAATATAAGAGCTTAAGTAAGGCAGATGTATAGGCCATTTGGTTTATGTTAAGGAAATGACTACGATATGACATATTTTGGATGTTCAGTCAGATTTCTTAGGATCAGGTACTGACCAAAATCTTCACTGTAAAGTTTTAGACTGAATGACAATAAGTAATGTTTTCCTGAGCAAGGCCTAAGGTTAAATACATTTAGAAGAACTCACAGCCCTTTAACCTCTCTCGACGCGAGAATAAATCCCTTTACTAATATACTTTGAAGCGCTCGTGGCCCCGCGGTCTCAGTGTTCTGTAAAACGATCACTGAGTTACGCAACTTTCACTATGGCTGGTACTCGGATGGGTGACCACTTTGTGGCATTTACATTTGCGAGCGTTTCCGTGCTTCGGAAGGCACGTTAAGCCGTTGGTCCCGGTTGCCAGAAAATGGCAGTCGTTAAGCCTGGTTGAAGGCCTTATGGGCGGCTTAAAAATTTCAACAGCAGGTAGCCACAACCTGCGTCTGTCTATTTCAACACGGCAATGGGCTCACCACCTATTACGTGGGACAGGAATCCACACGGTGAAAAGTGGGCATATAATATGCCTCTGCCACCCCTTCGGGGATAAGGCGTGATGGATATTTATTTTATTTTATTTATTTAATATACTTTTTTGGTAAACGCCTTCCGAGTGGCACTTCAATTTTAATGTACGAAAATCCCAACAGACTATTAGCACATCCCTACTGATTAATTTAGCGCTCGGCGCCCCGGGTAACTTCTCGGAAGATTGTCTCAACACCCCCAATAGATACCTGAACGCACTCTTCTTTAACATCATCTTCTGCGAGTGTCGACCCATGTCATAGCGATGGACTATTGAGAAAATTTACATCGACCTCTTTATCTCTGTGAAGTTCCAGAAGAAGTTAGAATATTATTTACTAGATGATAGCTTCGCCCGTGGAATATTTCGACCTCCCGTCGCACCTATTTAATCACGTCGCTTATAAATTCTACAATGATGCATAAAAATTTGCCCGATTTGTCGACATTTATGACTACTGCTCTGCTCCCCAGTGTAGTAGCGTAATGATATATAGCCTATAGCCTTCCTCGATAAATGGGCTATCTAACACAATAATATTTTTTCAAATCCGATCAGTAGTTCCTGAGATTAGCGCGTTCAACCAAACAAATAAACTCTTCAGCTTTATAATACTAGTAAAGTATAATTTCGAAATTAATCAGAAGATAATTGAAGGGAGTTGGAAAAAGAACGTAACGCCTCTTTCCTGCTTTGCAAGCGGAGACCTGGCAAACAACTAGCAGTGGACTGATCCTTAACTATTATTACTAGACCTTTGGTTGTAGGTAGTTTAAATAAAAATACAATTACACAAACTCCTAGCTGACACAGTCTCATGGTACACATTACTCTTCACCATAATGGAAGGTATAAGCGACGTTAGCAGCATATCACAGGACAAAAACTGGACTAACGTTGTCATGTACCATGCGGCTACGGTCCGGAAATGTCGGCAGGCATAGCATTCCGTCAGGTCGATGACTACTTATTGTCCCTCTGATTTTAATAAGGACCTTGAGAGAGTTTATTTATAAAAGAGGTTAATATATTTTACGAACCGAAAAAAATATTCATTACATAGGTACTTATTATAATACTTAAAATATTTCGAAATATTATATTATCTTTTTATTTTTTGCTGGAAGAAATATCAAGTATTATATGCTTGAAATCCTACGAAATTATGAATATCTTTGTATATATTATGTTACAGATATAGCCTTAATTGCGGTTACAGCCAGTTCTAACCAGCTGAAACTAAGTACGAGTACAGGTTGTTAAACTTAAATGTACAAGGTTTTGGTTAAAAATAGATATGTAATACCTACACTTCTTTACGCCTATGAATAAATTAAATACGACAGTAAATGTATCATATATTTTCGCATAGACTAGAAGTTCCCGAACTACTACAACTAGACGATTGTGGCACTGACTGTACCACTCATAGTAGGTCTATTGAACCAGTAGTTCTTCTTTAATAATAAATATACAAGGTAGTGCCGATCGATGCTCATCCCACATATATCTTCATAAGTGTAGATATTAAATCCAGTGAGAAGCCCCATACTTAAGTGGTCCACTTCCTATTGAAACTCGAGTGCTTTGGGAACGAACAGTTTCTGGCCTTTAAAACTAGGCCATATGTGAGGACCAGTGGGAATTACAGACTGTTTTGGTATTTACAGAGTGTGTAACAAGATCCTCATAACTACGAGTATTATGAAATAGGACATTACGAAAAAAAATATTCTGCCGATTTAAAATTACATAAACATAATTTGTCCCGCCATCTTGAAACTGGAACTAATCAGATTCCAAATTTAAACGCGTACCTCACTCTCGCGTCTCGAATTCGTCCATTGTTTTTAAATTTCATATTTTATGCAACGGAACAGATGCGTCACGATCTTACGCTATAAACGGAACGCACCCCGGTGATGGCCATCATAAATTGAACCTCCCCTCGCCTCTCGTATCCTGATAACAAAACGTCACAGGGGATGCGGTGTAGAATGTCAGAGGTCTGGCTTTAATGGCATGGTGAAGCCGAGGGGGCCACACAACACATTGGCGCCAATGGCACTTGATATCGATCTTTGTTAGAGCTCCCCCGCGTCTTAAGCCGTGCTCTCTGAATTAGGGCTAGATATTTATGTTAGTGGCTTACAAGGGAGGGACTGATCCAGTTCGTAATTCTAAACGGGCTTAAACGATGTCAGAGACTAATTATTTTGAATTGCCAAAATAAATATTATGTTCCGTTTCGTTAAACGCGTTATTCCAAGTGTTGACTAAAACTGGACGAATAAGAATATTAAATTGTTTCGTTTTGCATTTTAACCAGCAGCAATCTAAATATGATATACTATACGGTCTGCAAATACTGGCTTATTTATGATGTCAACGTATACTCAGCTAAAATGAGCACAATCTTATCTTCTGTATGTACATTTATTTATCTAAGTGCTGACTACATAAGTGCGAGCACTCGCACGTTTATTCAAAGTACTGAGCCGCCCCCTCACGTTCGTTCGTGATGATACATAAAACCTGTCTGCAATGTTACTGCTGAAATAACAAAGCAAAGAAATAAAACGCCCTCAATAACAATGTAGATTAATGAAAACAATGTAAGACACGAACAAATTTTTTCCTGGGTCATTTGGAGCAAGGCGTCCCCCGCAGACAATACCGAGTTATCGGCCCGGCTAAACAAGTTTTCGAGTGGGGATGCCGTCGCTTATCTGTTCGGGCACATGTGAGCCCGTGCCTTAGGGCCTTTAAACTAATACCACCATAAAAAGGCTCCCTCTTCTCCCCCGCGAAGCATAATAAAAGAGGCCATAGAAGGAAATGGGCGTGTTTCAGGTTATGTTGGTCGTTGTTTGAAAGCTTCTGCCCGATTACTTGGTTGACTGGCTCGCGTGCGTTCTATTTTCAAACGTGATAATGATAACTGGATAGTTGCGACGTTACAAGTAAAACGCTGTTTAGTGTTTAAACTTCGAACAAATACGCTCCTGTAACAACTTATCTAAAGTGATATGTGTTTTAGTTTTTTTTTAGAAGTCACATTGTGGCAACACGAACTAAATAAACCTCTGTGGTAGAAAACATATCATCATTTAAGCGCGACAACACATTGTTATGCATTTGTACTTTATATTATAAAAAAATATTAATTTAGCTTAGATTTCTACTGCATTTTGAGATGATTGTGAATTAATGTCGACCTACTTATATGACCAACATAATCTGCAAATTAATGTACTTATCTTAAACCTCAGAAAATCAACTGTAAAAGGTAAGTCGTTGTGTGCCTTCCTTGAGTAACATATGACCCAAATGACGCCTGGCGAGAGACAAAGGTCACCTCTTGACTCGCGGGTCTATTCTTCTTACCAGTTTTAAGAATTAAAAAATAATAATATAATTTTACCTCTACTAGGAATATCACGATAATGTTTTGGATGAAAAACGAGTCAACGAAGTGTCTCTGACCTATCCTGCCATTCGGTAGTGGCGAGACTCCCCTGCCGCCCTGCTGCCCATCAGCAGGTTAATAAAGATCTAAATTCAAACCACTACGTACAAAAAAGGCGAATTCGTTTAAGCCATGTGCTTACTGTAACAGATTTAGAAGTATTTCTTACAATAACCTATTTGAGTCATTGTAAGAAATACTTCATCCCACGGTGTTCTTAAAAAGTTGCATTGCTAAAACCAGTTTAGGTCAGTTCTTTGAAACTGGTTAAAAATGTAGAAATAACTAGGAGTGTTTCGAGACCATTATGTCCTGATTTAACCTAATGGTGGAAATGGGTATGTTATGCGCAGAGGTGGGTACATGGGAGGGGGAGCCATTAGATGGTCATCACGGGCGGGTGAGCCTCAATATCGCGCCGGCTGTAAGCACCTTTGGAGGATAACTGTTCTAAAATGACATCTAGTATTGCTAATGTTCGAAATTTAGATTTTTAGATCCAGTAAATTTGCACAGAATATACAAGCGTTTGCATTCTTGACTTCTTTTTTAATTTGGAGAGATCTACACGTAAATACGCTGCTACAAGAACGTACTTTTCATAAATGTAGAAATTTCACATTTTCCACTTAAGAAAATTGATTTTTTTTGAAGACAAGAAGGATTAAATATATTTCTTTTTTAACAATCGTGTTGCAAGTAATAAGAAAAAAGTTATAACCACATTTTTTAAATTCTTTGCGCGTAAACTTGCTAATGGCGGTATTGTGTTTAATTTTCTGAAACTAGTGCATTAACCTTGTTTTATGTGTAAAAATGGTAGGTTATTAGACATAAAATTTGTGTAAACGTGCTAAAGCGAAATACTGATATATTTTAGTGAAATGCTTTTTTACATCTTGCCGCGCAAATTCCACTCAAAGCCTCAAACGCTTCAATCACGTTAATTGGGCAAGCACACAAGACCTAGGACTGGACTTAACATCGACAAAGGACTGGACAGAACTAAATTAAAACCGTTAGAATGAAGAAATCTAAATATATAAAAGGAAGTCGTCTTAGTTACACTATTTATAACTCAACAACGGCTGTACCGATTTGGCTAAAAATTGGTGGGGAGCCAGCTTAGAGCCAGGAGACGGACATAGGCTATTTTTTTATCCCGGGAACAAGTTCCTGTGGGAAACGGGAACGGGAAAACTTCTCTACGCGGGCGAAGCTGCGGGCGTCAACTAGTATGATATAAATAAGATTTGGCTAAAAGGTCTCAGTAACCAGGCCATAAAATAATTCCAAAAAAATACAATCATTTTTTAAACAGAGGACATTCCAAAACGACGTTTTGTTTAAATTGAAACACCCTAGAGTGAATTTTGAACGAAACCGCGATAAATTTTAATAAATGGAGAAAGGGCCAGCAGTTTTACAACCCCGAGCAGTCGAAACTAATGATACGTCTCGTCTCAGGTAGATAATCAGCTAGCAAACATTTTTTACAACTGAGTTACTCTGTTCCTCGTAAGAATTTCTATCGTTGTACGATGTCCTATGAATGTGAGGCAGCATACAAATTTGTGTATTAGTACGTAAATTTAGGTTGTATTTCACGGAATCCATGCGAAGGATTTATAAACCTACGTCTGTACCCGGTATGAAATATGAGTACGTTTTTATGATACACTGTTATTGATTGAACGTGTTATAGGCACAGTAGACGGCTATTTTTGAAATTTTACTACTATTTCTGGAATAATGCCAGTGTTTTTTTTACTATGTTCTTGTGTATACTGTGTCGTTATTTTTTGTTTGATCATAGCTGAACAGTAGACTGTAAGGGATGAAAATAATACATAAATTTAATGAGAAATAAATAAAAAATGATAATACTACTGTGATGACAATCCGTTAGACCCGTTTTTTTAATTTACTAAGATATGACACTAAAGACTTTGTATTTAGTGGCCAATACAATTAAAAAGTAAATCGTATTTCTTTTTCAGATAAATACTCTATTCTACACATTCTACATGAGCAGCATTAGAATGAAGTAGGCACCATGCATCACTATGTCATACCATACCATACTCCAAATTTCGGTGTTTTCGGTCTAACTAGCTCTTAGAAGGATTACCATGGCAGTTTAAAATCAGTTTTAGTGATGATGCCTTAGCTCCTCACATGGTCTCATGGGCGTACCCATGTTCTGGGGGGGGGGGGGGGGGGGGCAAATCCTATTTTCCTTAGAGCATAAAGCGCTCGTAGCCCTGCTCAGTGTTCTGTGAACGATCACTGCGTTAAGCAACTGTCGCTATGGTTGGTTACGAATGGGTGACCAAATAAATATAAATATCCATCACGCCTTATCCCCGAAGGGGTGGCAGAGGCATATTATATGCCCACTTTTCACCGTGTGGATTCCTGTCCCACGTAATAGGTGGTGAGCCCATTGCCGTGTTGAAATAGACAGACGCAGGTTGTGGCTACCTGCTGTTGAAATTTTCAAGCCGCCCATAAGGCCTTCAACATGGCTTAACGACTGCCATTTTACTGGCAACCGGGACCAACGGCTTAACGTGCCTTCCGAAGCACGGAAACGCTCGCAAATGTAAATGCCACAAAGTGGTCACCCATCCGAGGACCAGCCATAGTGAAAGTTGCGTAACTCAGTGATCGTTTACAGAACACTGAGACCGCGAGGCCACGAGCGCTTCATGGGTGACCACCTTGTGGTATTTCCATTTACTAGCGTTCCCGTGCTTCGGAAGGCACGTTAAGCCGTTGGTCGGTTGCCAGTAACATGGAAGTCGTTAGCCAAGTTGAAGATTAAACGTCGTATCACAAGAAACATCCTTGGGGATTCTGAGGCAGAACGGTTTATGACGTGTTCGAAGCAGAATAACATAATAGTGCTAACAAATTTTAATGTAGACGACCATAACTCAATCAGATCAGCCTATGGCAATCTACTGCTGGACGTAGGCCTCTCCCTATTCACGCCACAACACACGCTCCTGCAACTTTCGCATTTATCTTATACGACATAATCACCTAGCAGTTTTTTTTAATTTTACTTTCATCGACAAATGTCGGAGACATGAACCGAATCCAGGGGGGGCAGCCCTCCCCATCTGCAAGGGGTACGCCCATGCTGATGGTCTTCCAATATCGAGTGGCATTCAAGTTGACGGCCTAATGTTTTTTTTTTACCACTCAAATGGAAAGTTACTGACGTTTGCAGGGAGAGCTCATTCCACAACCTAAGCGTACGCGAAATAAAACCTCTATCGGACCTAACCTTACGTGAGATTTCCGGACGCAAAGTGTTAGGGTGAACACCCTGTCTATGGCGAGCGGTGCGATTATAGAAGGTAGCCGTGGGCATCGTGTCAAACAATTCCTCAGAGCACAGACTATTGTACAGGCGATAGAACACACATAAGGAGGCAAAGTCTCTCCTATCACGAAGGATGATAATGATGTACCTATTCATTCTTCACTTGAAGAACCTGGATTTGTAAGAGGAGGGGGAATGCTGACAGAACTCTTCATGTTACGACTGAGAAACGATCGTTTTGACAGATAATTTATTGCATGTGTCTTCGATTCAAAGATACGTAAAGGCAACCCATAGCATCCCTCATTCTCTATTACGAGTACAACACAAATTATGATTTTCATACTACTAACGAACACCTAGATATGAAATCAAATTTAATCAATCTAGGTCCACACATCTAGTTAAATTTTAATCCATTTCATGTCTCAGCATAATGCGCTAGCCGTGATGCAGCATAACGCTAATCCTCACTAGATTCGGTTCTCGGCAAAGCACGTACGGAGTAGTTGAGTTTGAATCTTCAGCGGGCACGTAGTACTGTTTATTAAGATGTTTCCATTATCGTACGTTTTTATCGTACCGTGCCATTCAGTGATCACGTTCGTTTCTAGGTAACGTGTTGTTGAGAAAAATTCGTGGCAGTTGTGATACTAAACTTGTAAATCAGCTTATCGTAATCTTCAGCTGGACTTACAGCTGACTGGACAGCAAGACGCCTTCCAGTCAGGCGGATTGATGAGTATGAGAAGTTCGAAGAGTATGACTAAACTGTACGTGGAAGGCTGTGGACGGTGTCAATACTAATAAAGACTGATAATCTAAACCATGTCATAATATAAGGTATACTCATGCCGCTTCTTCAGAGAACTACGAACATTGAGGCTGACTCGGTTGTGGTAGCTCCTCACACGGTCACACAGTATCTATAATACTAATATTATAAATCTGAAGAGTTTGTTTGTTTGTTGGGTTGAACGCGCTAATCTCAGGAACTACTAGTCGGATTTGAAAAATTCATTTTGTGTTAGATAGCCTATTTATCGAGGAAGGCTATAGGCTATCTATCATCACGCTACTACCCTGAGGAGCGGAGTAGTCATCATAAATTTCAACAAATCGGGCAACTTTTTTGTGTGTCATTGTAGAATTTATAAACGACGCGCGACGGGATTAAATAGGTGCGACGGGAGTTCAAAGTATGTCACGGGCGAAGCCGTGGGGGTCACCTAGTTTGTTTATAAACTTTGCATATTCCTGCTCAATTCGCTCACGACCATGCTGTACAAAGTTTCTATTTAATAGTATTTTTCTAATAAAGTTAGAAGGATCAGTCGTCTGTTCTGATGCAAACTTAACAGATTAGGACCCACCCTTCTTTTACATCTGTTATAATTTAAAATAAACAGCGCGAATCGAATCGCCCAACTAAAAAGTACCCTCGCCAATGGTGCAGTTACGAAACGCAGATTTCAATGGTTTATGACACAACCAGTTTTCATAGACCTCCCTCTCCTTTTAGAGCTAATACTCTGCAAGAACGTGGAATGCGGGTGGTGGGAGATATCTCAGACCATAGGATAATGGTCATGTTTTATAACACGGCCCCCACGTTAAGGCGCGGGCCACGTATAAAGCTCGTAATAGAATTTCAGTGATGACTACCACCCTTGGTGGTGCTTCTCTTTACTGGCCATGTAACGATATTAACATTGCGCATGCGTGTTGCGGTCACCACTTACGTCAACAATGTGACATTATTAACAGTGTTATCCACAGAGTACATTTTTAGTGTAATCAATGCGTGAAATAATGAACGAAATGCTTCATACTCGTAATATGGGTACATACTAAAATCAACTGCAGGATAGGTTGCTTTCATCTTTTATACAATATTCGTTCTATTTTAACAGCATATAACGAGACGAAAATTATCTCTTTATGAAATGCTATATCCTTAAGTATATCCTTAGTCCTACAAAGTTACGAGTATGTGTGGTTAATAGTTTTACAATTTTATTTATTTGACGCGGTCTTGTTATAAGACTATAACTGCACTGCAACTACTGCAACCTACTTATTCATATGCTAAGAAAGTTGTAGTAATTAGCTGTCTGTTGCAGTCTAACAGGAAACTGTATGTTTTTACTATCTCTATTATATTTCCTAAGAAACCTGACAAGATGACCGCTGCCCGCCAATCAGCGTGTCCAAACTTTTCCCAGCAGAGGCATTACGTCCGAACCACCAATGGGGGAGGATGGCGCCCTCATTGTTATCCAATTACGGCCACCCGCCTGATAATACGCCGCGAATTCAAATTAGGAACGGGGAGAGCGGTCGCCGACCCCGTGCTGATCAATCGGTGGCGGCGCCCGGCATCGATATGTGAACACGATACTCGATCGTCGCACGCGATGCTTATGGACTTAAGAGCGATTTTTGTAAATCGAATTCAATTTTTTAATAGTGTGGTGTTACTATTCATATAGCATTCTTGGAATTCAATAATTTACTTATGAAATTGGCTCAAAAACCCAATAGTTGATGCCACAAACAAGGATTATAATTATAAAAAAAAGACATTTCATTTACCGTTATATTTTTTAATTAAATGATAATATAGAATAGAATAGAATAGAATAAACTTTATTGCACACAAATATAAAACACTCACATAAAGAGATTACAGTTTCATAAATGTACAAAGGGCGGCCTTATCGCTAAAGAGCAATCTCTTACAGGCAACCTTTGGATGGAGAAGTTGTCAAGGACCTTAAGGGAAATGGGTAGCAATTGGTGTTTTTAATAAAGAAAGACGATTAACTAATAATTATAATGTAGTTTGCCTAAAAACTTACTAAGAACTTACATCACATACATACACAAAAATAAATATACATACATAAATACATATACATACATAAATACAAACACATACATAAATACATACACATACATAAATTCATACACAAACATAAATAAATTCACATCCACACAAACATTATGCGCACATACACAGATACTACGACGCCAAGTAGTGCTCTTTTATTCGTTTCTTAAAAATAGTCAACGACTGCGCTCGCCTTAAGTTTAAAGGTAGCCCATTCCACAACCGTACAGCCTGTACAGTGAAGGATTTGTCGTAAAACGATGTGGAATGTCTAGGAACCTCTAATTCCAGTGACTCTGATGACCGTAAGGATCTTAAATGTGTGTCATTAAGAAACATAAATCGTAACGTAGGTAACAAATGTCTGGCCATGTCAGCCCCGCCGGGTCCCGGTAAGAGGGGAAGACCCAAGAAGTGCTGGCTTGACGTCGTAAGGGATGACATGCGTGCCAATGGTCTCACCACAGGGGATGCCGACGACCGTGCGAAGTGGAGGAGAAAATGTAGGAAAGCGGACCCCGGGCGTCGCGAGACGCAACTGGGACAGACGCTCGGATGATGATGGATTAAGAAACATAAATCGTTCTTTTAAATAAATGGGAGTAGTGGGATTGAAAAGGGTGCTGTAAAGCAAAGAGAGAATATGAGCGTTCCGTCGAAGGCGAATCGGGAGCCACCTGAGCAATTTGCGAAATTGTGATACGTGATCATATTTGCGTAACCCAAATATAAATCTAATGCAAAAATTTTGAAGTCGCTCAAGCTTGTCTAGCTGCTCCTCGGTGACATCAAGATAGCTGACATCTGCATAATCGAGTATAGGAAGGAGAAGGGATTCTGCAAGCGCCCTTTTAGTGGCTGTTGGAAGAAAGTTTCGCAATCTACGCAAAGAGCCTGCAGAAGCAAATAGCTTACGGCTGACTTCCCTCATTTGTGGACGCCAAGATAGTGTGCTGTCGATTATGATACCCAAATCCTTTACTTCACTGTTAATTTGCAGGGCAACTCCATCAAATTTGATATCTGGAAGGGTTGACCATTGAACTTGACTTAGCATTCGAGAGCTGCCCACCACAATGACTTTAGTCTTAGAGGGATTGACCTCCAAGCCATATTGCTTGCTCCATTGACAGATATGCGCCAGGTCTGTATTTATTATTGTAAAAGCTGTCGACAACTCAGATAATGGAGCTTGATTGTAAATTTGAAGATCATCTGCATAAAGGTGGTAAGAAGAAAATAAATACTTAGATATAGAATTAATAAAAATTGTAAAAAGCATGGGAGAAAGCACGCCACCCTGTGGAACACCGACAGAAGTACTACACCATGTGGAAAAGGAATCCTCTACTCGAACACGCTGTCGGCGTCCAAAAAGGTAACTACGAAACCAATCAATCACTAGTGGAGATATGTTAATTGAGCGTAATATGTCTAGCAGGATGCGAAAATCCACAGTGTTAAAAGCATTGCTGAAATCCAGCAATGTAAGCACCGTGAGATTCCCACTTTCCATGCCTAGACGAATATCGTCAGTGACCTTTATCAATGCGCTGGTCGTACTGTGACCTGGCCGAAAGCCTGATTGTAAAGGGTTTAAGAGGTTATTTTTATTGAGATATGTGTATAGTTGGGAGTGAACAAGCCTTTCTAGGACTTTGGATAGGAACGGTAAAATGGAAATGGGACGATATTCGGATAAGGATGTTGGGTTAGACATTTTAGGTAAAGGAATTATTTCTGCATCTTTCCAGGCTTTTGGAAACTCGGCACAGATAAGGGAGTAGTTTAAAATGTGACAAATAATGAGGAGGATTTCGTCAATGACAGGCTCCACCATCTTACGGCTAATGTTGTCACAGCCAATCGCATTGGATCCTATCGACATAATACTCTTCTTAACATCACACGTAGATAATTGATCAAAATTGAACGGGGAATGCTCAGGAATTGGAAGCGATGAAAGAAACTGCAAAGTATTATCTTTGTTAAACTGATCTAATTTGGACGAAGATGTAAAATGATGGTTAAGTGAATCAATATTAAGTGAGTTAGACATCAAATTTTGCCGCTGCTTTCCAACTCCCAATGTTCTAAGAAATTTCCAGATTTTGGCAGGGTCTCCGTTCTCGACCGCTTTATGAATATATTGACGTTGTGCTTTTCTACACACCTTACTGCAGAGATTTCGTAATGTGATGTATTTTTCCTTATTACTAGTTGTGGGTCGAATTTTGTATCTGCATTTGGCAGCAGCCTTTCTGGATAGTAATTTTTTAATTCGGCAGTAAGCCAAGGAGACGGTAAATGTTTAACTTTGATGGCCTGAACCGGCGCATGATGGTCATAGAGCTCAATAATTGTATTATTAAAAAAGGTTATTTTGGCATCAATCGTCTGTGCTGCCAGCAAGGGATCCCAGTTGATTTTACCCGCATCCTCACGCAGTCTACGTACATCCATGCCACCAAAATTGCGCTGCATAAGGAGTTTCGGCTTAGGTTTGGGAGAGCGAACATTGTATGAGAGAAATATTAGGTCATGAAAGGAAAAAGCGTCAGCTGGATACTGACCGTGTTTCGCAACAAGGTCAGTTGAAGAGACAAGTATTAAGTCAAGAAGAGTAGGAGGATGATCAGGAGCGTGGTGGGTGGCATCAGAAGGTAAGACTGATAGATTACAGGATTCAACGACACTTAGAAAAGAGGAAGAACGGGTGTCTCGTTTTAGCAGACATGTATTGAAGTCGCCCATAATGATAGTTTGACTGTAATTTAGTGCAAAACGTTCAAGTAAATTTTCGAAAGATGAGAAGAAGTTTATTTTCATAGAAGGTGAGTAATACACTCCAAGCAATAATTTAATGTGAGCGAGTTCAATTTCTAGGAAGAGATGTTCACCAGCGTTTGATGGCGGCGGTTGTGGAGATGAGTCAACAATACTATAAGGTATGTTATTGCGCAAATAGATAGCAACGCCGCCGCACCTTGAACCAATGCGATCATTTCTAATTAAATTGAACTCGGGTAGATAGAAACACCTAGAGAGTAGACAAGGTTTGAGAAATGATTCGGAAATGAGAATAGCGTGGATATTCTTACAGTCAAAGGTAGTCAGCATATCCGGGAAATGGGCGGGAATACTCTGTGCATTTATATGGACTACATTAAAATTCTTAGGCACATCAGAGAACTGAGTCTGAATAACTTCAGCTAATGAAGGCATATATGAAAAGCTGTCATTCAGACTACTTGCCGTTACAAAGCTTTCATCGCTGTTATCTGTGATACTCATCAAAACTTAAAAAAGAGTGTATTATAGGATGTATGTATATAAACAAATAATATATATAATATAAATACTAATATCACAATAATAAATAAGTGGTTCTGATCAAATTATCCACCCGCCAGCTGCGTGTCACAAACAAAAACAATACATTATATGTAAAGGTACAAGAAATTAAAATAAAAAACTTTTAATAAATCTTAGCACACAGTATACACCACACCACTATTACGAAACTCGGTTGTATGGACTAAGTTTCCTTTGTCTGCCCAAGATGGGCGAAAACAACTAACAAAAATACAATACACCATGGACCCTTCGCGGGAACAGTGACAAGTGCAGACACTTGTTGTATATTATTTTCTAAAACTAATGCATTTATCTTGTTTTATGAGCTGGAGTGGTGGTCTCCTGGACATAAAAGTTGTGTTAACGTGCTGTAGTGAAAGACAATGACATATATGCAGTGAAATGCTATCTTCTCTCCTGCCGCGAAAAGTCCACTGAAAACCTCAGTATAAAAACTACCATTATACTGAGGGCAAGGACCAGGACCTAGGACAGAGGACCAGACATCGACAAAGACTGGACAGGACCAAATTACAAGATGAAATATTATATAAAAAAACAAGATTTAGCTAAAAGGTCCTCGTAACCAGGCCATAAAATTATTATAAAAAAAAAAAATGAAATACAATCCATCCATAGATTAGACGTACAAAACAACTATATATCTGTTAGACAAGAAATAGTTTAAATTTAATTTAGCCAATCAATTTGAATTGAAATATAGTAATAATATTAAAATAAAGTACATAAATTATAATGTTAGGTATAAGTTAACTTAAAATTATATCGAATAGTGAGTAAAAGTACCTGACCTTACGTAACAGTGATGCAATGTGTTTTAATAAAAGTAAAGCATTTATTTTTTGGTTACAGCTCGCCTGGACTTAGCTGTAACCTTTACAGTAGGAGCGGATGCTTTTTGGCTGTTCCAGTCGAGCTGGTTTAGCTCGCTCAGACTAGCAACACGGTGACGTGTTCCATCTGGATCCAAGACGTAGACATGCCCCTCTCTTGTCCAACATTTATGGATGCCAAAACGTTCTCGTGCTGCCAAGAAAACTTCGTGCCGGGCTCGTGTCACAAATTCCGAGAGTGTAAATCCCGATCCCTTAAGTTTAGACTTCGTGAACCACAGCCTATTCCGTACATCCATGTCGTTTAGCTTTATCAAGATGGGTCTTGGCTTATTTGCACTAGAAGGACGACCCATTCTATGGCACCGTCTGATATTGCCCACTGCAAATGATTCAAGCCCAAGCTGTTCATGGACTATGTTCACTACTGTCTGGGATGCTTCTTCATTCTTCGGTTCCTGGACACCATGCAACATGAGCATCTTGCGTCGACTCCTTAGCTCAATATTATCCACCTGACGAGCAACATACTCAATTTGCTGGCGGAATGCTGAAAGAGTACTCACCACGAAAGCCTTGAATGTATTAAAATCAGCTGTAAGGCCTGCAATAGTAGGTACATTTGTTGGGCCCTTTCCGACACTTTGAAGCTCCTGTTCAAAGCTAGCCATGCGCTCTTCAAGGCCCATCATAGCTGCTGAAAAAGACTCCTTCATAGCCTCCATTTGTTCAGTGATGTTGTAGAAGGTTGAGCTTGAGAGATGTGAAATTGTAACTGTGACTATTGATGAAAGGAGAAAGGAGATTTCACACAGGCGGGAGGTGTATTAGATAAGCATTAGATAGTATATATTTAAATGTGATGAAACTAATTGTAACTATTATTAAACAATAAATAATGTAAGAGCAAAAATTAATACGTGTTGTCAACTACCCCCAATTTTTTTTTGCAAAGGGTTACAGTTACAGTATAGACTTATCGATAAATGTATAAAGTCTGTACTCTTTACCTACTGTTTTAAATTTTAACAACCGATCATTGGGTCGTTTCTCATTTCTTTTTGACTTTGTACACATACTCAGTTTAAAATATACGTATAATTAAGCAATAATTTGGCTCAATCGTGTGGGACTGTGCAACTTTAGAACAAGTTTAACTCCTTGAAATCGGACAAAACGAAACAAGAATTACGGGTCGAGCCGCCTACCTCCGATGTTTCACATTCGGCCAGCTCTTTACGATACAATAATTTCGAAAAACTATAAAGTGGTTTCTGACCTTAATAGGGTAGCTGTCTGTCCGAACAGTTTTTTTTTAAATCCAAATTCATCATCTTAGTTTAACCAAAAATAAAGTCCGACTTAAAAATAGGACTTATCCAAGGCTCAAGCCAAAAACCGTAAAATCGTAAACTTAAAAGAATAAACTTTTTTAACGAAACTATAGACACTTGGAACGCTCTGTCAGGGCAGTGTGCGTGTTTCCCAACCCTCATCTTACAATCTCGGAAAAAAAGCAGTAAATATGGCATAGGTACTGATGGTGTTTAAGATTATTCGCAAATAGCGCGGCGGACAAAGTCTTCTATTGATTCCCACCACAAAGTTTGCTTAAAATACAGATTTTTTGAAGTTATACTTTTGGTGTGTTAGGGAAAAATATGAGAGTAAATTCTGACTATTTTATTATTCCTGCCTGTTACAAACAAAGAGTTGTGGTATATGTGATAAAATCTAAAGACTAAAGCAGTATAACTTCTCGTGCGTGTATATAAGAACAAACACACTTTTTTTATGTAAAAATTGAATTTAATACCTTCGCAAGCCATGGAAAATATCTATGTTCCGTGATTCCAAGATTAGTGAAGGTTTTAATCGTCTGTTAAGGTTTTATTGAGCATGTCGTGGCGACACACGAATGACGGTATCCCATGGAATAGGTGGTGAGCGGTAAATGCCACAAAGTGGTCACCTATCCGTGATGGGCCATAGTGAAAATTGTTTAACACAGTGATCGTTTACAGAACTCTGAATCCGCGGGACCACGAGCGCTTCATTCTCTAGACATATAACTGTTTCTTTTTAATAGTCTTCTATAAATTCGTAACCGCAAGCTTGATATAGTGATATGTCCGGGAACGAATAACGGAATTTTATTCTGCTAGGGATCTTCTCACGGTTCGACAACATATCCTAGATTATTGTGGTTTATGTATGTACTCCTTTCATTTATTAATTTAAAAACCGAACAAGTGCGAGACGAACTCACCCAAAGAAGGGTTCCGTATTTTTTTGCGTTATATCGACCGTAACTTTTTTACGGTAACTTGACTTTTTAGCAGCAACAAGGAACCGTAGACTTAATTATATAGTTTTCATTTCAACTTCACGCGTTTCTGAGATAAAGCGTCTTGTCAGACAGACGGTCGTACGGACACCTCCATAGAAATCTCATCCCCTTAAAATGTTAATGTAAACTACTACTGTATAGTTATAGCAATTATTACAAATAATATTATTTAAATTTAAGGCAAACTAAGTTAAGTCGACTGTTCTCACATAAATCTAAAGGAACAGTGTAAGTGTAATTTTAATGTTGTAAGCCACTCCTACATTTTAAAAGAGCATCCATTGACTTTCTTGCTAGATTCTTCTTAAAGTGTAGGCAGCCCTTAGATCTGTCAACTAGAATAGCTCTAATTTTGATATGATTTTAAACACAACATTGATTTTGTTTTTGTTCTGTATAAATTCATTACTATATAATTGGTCAAACATCATGTCATCATCAAACTAATGTAATTACTGGCAGTTAGAAAAGAGTGGCTATGAGTTTTATTGCCAGGTTCTTCCTCAGGCTCTACCTGTTGCATTACGAATCTGGCAGTAAATGTAAATGTAGAAGCAATAATCTTGACGTTCAGAAGTATTACTTTGTGACCTACATGAATAAAGATATTTCATTCATTTCATTTATTCATTCACTGGGGGTGAGATTTCTCTAGGGCTGACTGTACAACAAAGTGGTTCCATTTTTTTGAGGCACTTTGTTTGAATCCTAATACCCCTTTTACACTCTCGCGCAAACGCGTTGAAAATAGATTTTTATTGTCGAGTGCGATGGACTATTGATAGGAACTATATCTCTCTGTCCCTTGAAGAATAGATAAAATATATTTGTGTCAGCTGATATTGACATGAAAATGTGTAGATACGAGACAGCTCCAACAACTCTCGTAATATGTTAAATATTGTGGGACATTTTATTTACACAACGCCGGCTAGCTTAAAGCTAATATAAGCTTGTGTTTGGGATCTAGAAGACTGATATACACACTTATACTCGTATATTTCTAAATACATACACATACATAGGAAACACCCAAACTCCGAAACAAACATTTGTGGATCACACAAATATATTTTCCGATCCGGGATAGGAACACGGGACCTCAGTCACGGCAGTTGCATACACTACCACTGCTCCACCGAGGCAGTCAAATAATGTAGTTAAGTTAGACTCGTGCACTGCTGTCACCATTATACTGGTGCACCTGAATACCAGCTTCGACATTTCGACTTTGTAAAAAGGCGTGCTCTGAGGATTGTCAACGATCCTCTACTAGCAGGCGGTGTCGAGTCCCTTCGCGACAGGAGAGACTTCTCGTGTCTGTGCAACGGTCTGTGCTCTGAGGAATTGTTTGATATGATGCCCACGTCTACTTTCTATCATCGCACCGCCCGCCATAGACATGATGTTCACCCTCACACTTTGCGTACGATACGCTCGCATATGGTTAGATCCGATAGGGGTATATTTCGCGTACTCTTAAATTGTGGAATAAACTCCCTTTCTGGGTTTTCCCGAACGTCTACAATATGGAGTTCTTCAAAAGGGGTCTTAGAATAATTTTGCAGTGTCAGCCGCGCGAGTGCTGCACCTCTGGTGTTGCAGACTCCCATAGGCTACGGTGACTACTTTCTATCAGGTGGGCCTGCCTGCCTGTATGCTTGTCTGCCACCTCACTGATATATAAATAAATAAATAGGTATATTGTAAACTTTGTGCGAACAAATATTCTGGCAAAAGTGTTTTTAAAGTGGAACTAATAGGTATTAACATTGTCAAAACGTTTAATATAAAATAAACTTTTGTCCCGGGAACAAGTTCCTGTGGGAATCTGATACGGGAAATCATTACTACGTGAGTGGAACCGCAGGCATTAACGACTAGTTATAGTAGTATAATAAATATGCACAATATTCAGATTTCAACTTTTAATGTAACTAGTTTATGGCGTTTTCTACTAAACCAAGACCCATGTAAAAGCTATAAACATATTTATTTATTCTGCAACTGGTTTACCTTTCACTCCCAAAACGACCAATTTAATAGACTAATTTCGTAAATCACCTGTATTATGGCTACCACCTAGCAGTACCGTACCAACTTCAGTTTGCTAATATAGCTCTGCTTAGTGTGGAATCAGATGGCGTGGTTTGAGTTGTCCCAACAATATTAATATTTATTTATTTATATTTATATAATTATAAACTGTCTTGGTAGCGCAGTGTCAATTGCCTTCTAGGTCTCCCGCTTTGCAAAGGAGGTTTTATTTTTCCAACTCTTCCAAATTGTCTTCCGATTAATTTTGAAGCGGGTTCCAGGACATTCTATCTTCTCCTCGGACTTCGCCGAGTTCGAGATAGGTATAACTTTTCTGGTCTCGGTCATTGCTGTAGATCCTGGTTTACAGGAATCACAGTAATGGGAATACGGGTGTGATTAATCCCATTAAAAATATACACTTATCAAGTGCGCATATTTTGAAAACACCTGTCATATATTCTAAAATAATGATTGATATTTTATTTGTTTTGTTTCAGGTAAGTCAGAAATACGTATGTGGTCAGAAACGCCGAGGAAGTCGTGTGGATGTCATTATGCGGTAGCGAATTGCAGGCTGGTGAGACTATATCTCTTCTTGTTATCATTATCAACGAGAACTTTTGTGAGGTGGATATATATTTCCTGTTTGTTTATACGGAACTAACCTTTTTGTATACGGGCTACATTATCAAAACGTCACTTCTGTCGTTGAATAAATTAAACTAAACAATAAAGCCGGGATTAAAAAAGTACGAATGTCATCTCGACCTCTCATTTGAAACAAGAAAATAATTGTAACTTGGTGTGCGTGCAATAACAAAAAAATTGGTTACCTGGCACTTTCACAGCAGCTAGCATGCTAGTCCATTTATTATCCACAGGTGATAAATTATTATAAAAGTGATAAAGACAGGTTCAGGACGGAGATCACGGATCAAGGAAGGTTACGGGTTCGATCCCCGTTCTGAACTAAGTTGTCTTTTTTCACTTTAACAAATATTTAAATGAAAGGCAGTATACTAATTTATTCAAAATTAATCTACTGGTGATAACTCCTGTGACTCTGCTGTCGTCAGCCCACCTTGTGGTGCCATCCACACTGTATTTTGCGTCGGTCACCACTCGTGAATCTTTTAACTCCATCGGCTATTAGTTCTATGACCAATGTGTCCAGGTCACAGTCGCTTGGATTTGACAATTCTGATTTCATCGATGCGGATTCGATCACGAAGAAAAACTCCGAGCACAGTCCTCTCTATTGCCGTCTGAGTGACAGCTAGCTTCTCAGTGAAGTCTACTGTCAGAGATGTTTGAGGATAAAAATAGAGAATTTATATACCCAATTAAACTCCACGCGTGAGCCACGAGACGAGGTGCGAGACGAGCCGCGTGCCGCGAGTGTAAACGCAGTTTTTTTTCTTTTTTTACATGCTCGCAGCTTGTCTCATGACTCGCGCGAGAGTGTCAATGGGGTAATAGATTTCGTTTCGTGTTTTTTTTTAATTTGCGACGGACTCAGTATCTACCAACCGTGTAATCTGTTGTTAGTAATAAAAATTCGTTTCACAAGTATTGCGAAAATTTATACAGAAAAACTATTGAAGTGTCTGTTTGTATTTCCAAACTTTTTTTTGAGCAACATTTTTGCTCCGAATGCATGACAAAGTACATACGATCCTTACAAAAAAAATATATGTGTGTCTGTATGTCTAAAACAGTTGGGACCGATTTTAACTGGACTTTAGCTGGCAGATAGCTGATGTTATAAGGAGTAACTCAGGCTACATTTTATCCCTGTATTCCCACGAGAGCCGGCTCTTTGAGTTGTATGGGTGCTTGTACGATATGGAAGTCCAGCTTAATTGGCAAGTAATAACTTTTGGTTCCACCACTACCAGACTGACTGGCGGTCAAATCTGTTATGTATTGGTAAAGAACTATTAGTATTATGAATATCATATATATCATGTATTAAATTCCTTGTGAAAATTAACGCTATCTCCCCTACCAATACTATAACTATATTTATAGCAATTCAACATAATGTAATCCATTCCACTATAGCCTAACTCATAAAATGTTATGTGTAATACTAATATTGGATGCTGCAGGAACGCAGTAGTTAGCAATGCCAGCGTTTTTAATAAAAAGGGATTTAGTATTTTAGTCTGAACATTTTCGCCTTTTGGAGGCGACTTTGTACTTTAACAAAAAATAATATTGGGATTTGGGGCATGTTTCCAAGAAATTGTACTAATATAATAAACGCGAAAGTTAATAGAATGGATGTTTGTTACTCTTTCACGCAAAATCTACTGAATGGATTTTGATGTAACTTGACAATAATATCGCTTACACATCAGAATAACACATAGGCTATTTTTTATCCCGGGAACAAGTTACTGTGGGAAACGGAATATTATATTGCTTCATATAAGTCAGTCACTCTAAAAAATGTAGTTTTCTAATATTTGTGTGTAAAATATCTATATATATAAAAGAAAATCGTGTTAGTTACACTACGTATAACTCAACAACGGCTGTACCGATTTGACTGAAAATTGTGGGTGGGGTGGGGAGGTAGCTTAGAGCCAGGAGACGGACATAGGCTACTTTTTATCCCGGGAACAAGTTCCGGTGGGAAACGGGAACGGAAAAACTTCTCTACACTGGCGATGCCGTGTGAAATGAATAAACGACGGGATTAAATGGGTGCCACGGGGTTAGTAATAATAAATAATGTCACGGGCGAAGCCAGGCGGGAAAGCTAGTTTATCAAAAAATGCGTAAATGTTACTTTCGGTGTCCGTTAATAATTTGTTTTATCTTAACTTTTAATATTAATTTGTTTATATATTAGTTTCAAACGGGGCTAAACGAGGTTATTTTGCATATATTTGGTTAGTAGTTTTGGTTTTGACCAGGTTTTACCAGACCAAAATAACTGCGTTTAGCTCCAGTAAAAACTAATATAGGTAATTAGCACCATAGTATTGTATATCGTGTATCAAATAAAATATTTTCAAAATTTATCCCAAATGTAATTATTATTATTTATTATAGACATAAAATAAAAATATTAGCCTAATTCTAAAGTGAAACCACTGTGTTATTTTTAATTTTTAATAGTGGTAGTAATTTAATAGTGTTATGTTAGGCTTAATTTATTTAGGCCGGTACCTTCTGCGATCAGGGGATTTCCTGTCTAAATTAGGATATATTTAACCAACTAGCGTGTGGTTTTCCTCTGAAAACCATAATAAGTGAATATAATTTTAAAGAGGTATAAATACAATATGCTTTTTAAAATTGTGGCTGGTGACTCATCTTACTGAAATATCTTCTGTCGGGAACCTTAGGACATTCTTCCGAGGAGCTCCTAGGGGTTTTATTCGGTTCGAGTTCGGCATTACATCCGTAGGGATTTGGGCATTTACACACGGTAAAAATCTAAGGGGGCTATTCCAGAACGTTTATAACTGAAGAAACACTTGAGAGTAGGATTTATATGGCAAAAACTAGCCTCAAGCGTTGATTGCGTATTGAGAAACGTTCTGGAATCCGTATTCCAGAACGTTTCTCCCGTCCCTAAGCTTTCTGAAATCTGAGGATGGTCAGTCAAATAAGCTTCTTTTAACTTGTAAATTTTTTAACCCAAATCTAAATATTTATTTATTCGGAAACTTAACAGCTATTTTACAGTTTTCGTAGGTAAATTCACATGTATAGACACTTAGCCATTTACCAAGTTACACGACGTGATGAATCTCTAAAATTCTATAGTGAAAGTGAAAGTGAAACATCTTTATTCATGTAGGTCACAAAGTAACACTTATAAACGTCAAGATTATTGCTTCTACATTTACATTTACTGCCAGATTCGCAACGCAATAGGTAGAGCCTGAGGAAGAACCTGGCAATAAAACTCATGGCCACTCTTTTCTAACTGCCAGTAATTACATTAGTTTTATTTACATGATATTTGAACAAATTATATAGTAATGAGTCTTTACAAAAGAAACCTAATCAAATCAAAATGAGAGCGTTTCTAGTTGCCAGTTTTTAAGGTAGCCCACCCTTATGAGGAAGACTCCGGCAAGAAACTAAATGGCTGCTATTTTAAAATGCAGGTATGGCTTACAATATTAAACGTACATTGCTCCTTTGGAGTTACGTGAGAACAGTCGACTAAACTTAATTTGCCTTAAATATAAATAGTTTTATTTGTAATAATTGCCATAACAGCTATGAGCTGACCAGTCCCAACAGACGGCACTCGTTCACGGGTATGACGCATATATCAGCCATCGCCCTACTCAACCGTATTATAGGGAATAAGGCGACCCGATACATGCACCACCACTGCCAGGACACTTAGGCGAGCATAACATACTCAAACTGCACAGCAACCATCATGTCAATTTCAAAATTTATAAAAAGCTATGTGGACGGTGCTCACACAATAACAAACTCAAATTACATATAATTATATTAGTTAACCTGACGTTTCAGATCACTTATGTTGAACAAATGTACATTATATTTATAATGTTTCTTTATTATTATTATTAATTTTATTTGTATATTTATGTGTGTTGACTTAGAGCGACTTACTCCCATGCATTTTTATCATTTATATAGTCTGAAATTGTATAATATGCCTTGTTACACAATTTGGCCTTTACTGTTGTCTTAAACATATTTATTGATAATATTCTAATTTCATCGGGAAGTTTGTTATACAATCGTATACATTGCCCCATAAAAGAATTGCTGATTATTTCGAGACGAGTAGAATGTAATACAAGATTATCTTTATGCCTAGTGTTTACATTATGTATATCACTTTTTTTAAGAAATGTGTCTATGTTTTTGTGCACATAAAGTAAATTCTCATATATATATTGTGATATAACGGTAAGAATATTAAGGTCTTTGAATCTTTCTCTTAGAGATACCCTGGGACCAAGCTGGTATATTGCTCTCACAGCTCTCTTCTGTAAAATAAATATCGTATTAATGTCCGCTGAGTCTCCCCAGAGAAGAATTCCGTATGACATAACGCTATGGAAATAACTGAAATAAACTATTCTAGCCATTTCAACATCAGTGAGCCGTCTTATTGTTTTTACTGCATATGCAGCAGAGCTTAATTTGTCTGACAATTTTTCTATATGTGGTCCCCACTGCAACTTTGAATCAATAGTTATACCCAAAAACACAGAAGCCCCAACAGTATCCAACCCTGATCCATTATGTTGCACATTGGTCGCCACCTGTCTCACATTAGGTGTCGAAAACTTAATTACTTTAGTTTTTTTATCATTTAAAAGAAGATTATTAACGTTAAACCAATGAACAACTTTTGAGAGTGCACTGTTAACATCGTCATAATAAATAAATTGTCTATTAATTTTAAATGTCAAAGAGGTATCATCCGCAAACAGCACAATCTCATGTTTATCCCCAACATAGTAAGGTAAGTCATTAATGTATATCAAAAAAGAAATGGACCAAGGATTGATCCCTGTGGAACACCCATTACAACTGGAGATCCTGCTGATCGTTTACCGTTTACTTCAACCCTCTGAATTCTATTGCTTAAATAAGAAGTCATAAGGTCGAGAGCTTTATTTCTGATACCGTAGTGGCGTAATTTCTTTACAAGAGTTTTGTGATGAACGCAATCGAAGGCTTTAGATAAATCGCAAAAAACACCTAATGCATCCTGCGAATCCTCCCAAGCCGCATAAATACTTTTGAGTAAAGCAACCCCTGCATCCACCGTTGAGAACCCTTTGTAAATCCAAACTGTTTCCTGTGTAGTAAATTATGTATATTAAAGTGACTAAGCAACTGTCCAAGCATTAGCTTTTCAAATATTTACTTAGTGTTGGTAGTACGGAAACAGGCCGAAAGTTAGAGGGATCTGCATTATCGCCGGCTTTAAATAAAGGAATTACTTTACTATGTTTCATTAGGTCATTAGGTCATAAGTACAATTATTACAAAATACTTTGCAATTTGTTTTTTGTTGAGTATAGGAGGTTATATTGTTTTAAGACTCTCTTATTTAGCTTGTTTTGTATATAAAACGATTTAAACGGAATTAATGTTAAATAAAGCCAGACAAATAATTTAATAAACTGTAGGTAACTCCCTTATTCCTTTACCGTCTAAAGATTGCCTGAAAGAAATTGAATTTCGTGATATGCCTTTAAAAATTACTTTGTACAGTTTAAAATGTATTGATATACATATAGATTGTAAATGTTAAATTGGCTTACATTTATACAAATGGTGACGCCTTTATCCCTGAAGGGGTAGGCAGAGGCATACTGTACCATATTTCACCGTATGCATTTTTGTCAAAGTGGTCACTCATCCAAGGACCAGCCATATCGAAAGTTGCTTAACGCAGTGATCGCATTATTCTGTTTAGGGTTTTCGCTGTGAATCTATCAAACCTAACTACTTCCTTTTAGATAATACTGTGTCCTCTAACATTATAAGAGTGTAAAAACGCAACCATTAAATTAAGTGGGGTCAATAGGAAAACCATTAAGCAGTATATACACAGCAAAAAATCAAACAATAAAATATTCATCCATAGTAGATATAGCAATGATAAAAAGTAACAATACTGGGTAAAAATCTACGCTAAGTTTAATATGCTGTGAACCAGTGGAGACATTGACATGCTTATTGTCAAGAATTGTCTCCAAAAGTAGGCATACAATTCGGCAAAAACGTCTTGAAACAACACTGGCATTAATGCTGGCAACATTGTCAAAACGTCACTTACGCTTAGACCTTCTAACTACTCGTAATACGTCATTGAATAGAATATACAAACTGCTAGGCTAGCCTAGCCTTAATGCAATAATAGCGTATATCAGAAAAGTGGTATGTCAGGATTGTAGCAAGTGGAAAACCATAGTCTCTGCCTACCCCGATGGAAAACAGGCGTCATAATTATGGCGTATGTATGTATGTCAATGGTACTTTTCGAAATTGATACCATTTTTTAGAAGAACAGACGAATTACAGTAGCTTAGCTTAACTTCAAATAGCAGATTTCAGGACCGGTTTATCATAATATAAATAGCGCAATGTCATCCTCATTATTTTCTAATTTTCAAAATTCTTAGATGGCAAATCTACTTGTAGCCAAATAACAAAAGTCCTGTAAGTACATAATAAAATTATTACGGTTGTCTAAAGTGTTAGTGGACAATATTCCACTAACACTTTAGACAACGACAAACATTAATTCAATTAATTATTTATTCAGGTGTAAAAACATAATTTTCAATTAAACGTAACAGAGTTTAAAATGTACTGCACCATTAAATCGCCATTATGATAAACATTTGTAAGATGTAATATAGGCTTTATGTACCGAGTTCATTGTCTCTTACGTAAATGAAACGAGCGTTCACATTACCTGCGCAAAAACTCCTAAGGATATTTAAGCACTTGGTAATTCTTTGCTTTTGATCTTGAAAAGTTAGCACGCACTTCTAACGAACTGACTTGAGGTTCATTTGCAATTTTAGTGTTGAAATATTAAATCACACTTTACTTGGACGTATAATGAGCATTAACAATTCAACTGTGAGCATAAATATTTGACGTTATATAGAGAAACATACATACTGTAGCTATTTCAATTAGTTACGGCTTCGGACAGCTTCAGTCGTATTTACCTATATTTCGAGGAAACAGGTATTCTCTTCCTGGTTACTAATTAAATGTTTTAAAAGTATGTAAATTGTTAAGAGCAGAAGCGTGTGACTACGGTCTATAGTACATATTCAAAGTTGTTGTTATAAAATTTCGATATTCAAAGTTGTTGTTATAAAATTTCCTGTCACCGTTACTCTCACGCATCAACAAAAAAAACGCTTAAAGCCTGATTTTTTTTTAAACTGCTTCTTGATTTGGCTCAGATACTCGTGTTTACTACCAAACTTGAATTGGAGTTAAGTTTGCTGGGTATTTAGTGTCAGCTGTATAAATTTTATGAAACTCGAACAACACGGCAATGGTACCGTGGTAACGTGGTAATGGTAACGGCAAAAAGTGCATACGGTGAAATGAGGGCGTATAGTATGCCTCTACCTACCCCTTCGAGGATAAAGGCGTGACAATATGTCATGTCATTGAATACGACAGCATAATCTGACTAGGTCGAAGTGATTTGGAAGGGCGAAATCACTCTAATTTATTAGGTACAAATATTATACATCAGATGGGCAAGATTAAATATTGATAAGTCTTAAGCTTGGATGTTCCAGGAATAATACTAAAATTAGAAATTTAAATAAAATAAATATCCATCACGCCTTATCCCCGAAGGGGTGGCAGAGGCATATTATATGCCCACTTTTCACCGTGTGGATTCCTGTACCACGTAATAGGTGGTGAGCCCATTGCCGTGTTGAAATGTACAGACGCAGGTTGTGGGTACCTACTGTTGAATTTTTTCAAGCCGCCTATAAGGCCTTCAACCAGGCTTAACGACTGCCATTTTACTGGCAACCGGGACCAACGGCTTAACGTGCCTTCCGAAGCACGGAAACGCTCGCAAATGTAAATGCCACAAAGTGGTCACCCATCCGAGGACCAGCCATAGTGAAAGTTGCGTAACTCAGTGATCATTTACAGAAAGAACACTGAGACCGCGGGGCCACGAGCGCTTCTAAAATTAGAAATTTAGTTTCAACTTAAAACTCATAAAGGACCAAAACTGACGTATCGTCAGCAGTTACATTTTATTCGTGTCCGTTTGCGGTTACCGTCAGCTGGCGACAATTTAGCAGTCTATTTGAATATTACCGGCTTTTACAAGTACTCATTACATAATGATACTATCGCGTAATAAGTTATTGTCATACAAGGGACAGGTCCTCCTGCATGTTTCCGTATGCACCCTGTGCACATCTGGCCCGCATGCTTATAACCTCTTTTTATGTTTCCTTGACCGCACAGGGCCGTAATTTATGTGTTTTTTTTCTGCGAATAAAGACAATGATGGCAAACGGTTCTTGCAATAAGAAATGAGTTCGCTTACCTTTGTGTTTTTATATTTTTTTATTAATCAAAGATGGTTGTTTGTAAATTGAATTATGTAATTTAAATGTATGATAAGAGTGAATAATATGATAAACTTATAGGCACATGAAATTGTATGATTAGACGAATTAAATTTTAACTAATTTCAGTTTCTCATTGATTTGACTTTATCCAACTAATTGAATCGGGCGTCACATGGCGGAAATCCATCGTAGAACGATAATAACGTGGTGGTGGGATCCTCCTCCCCTCCTTTATTATCGTTTGACTTGATCTTATACTGACTAAATTAATGTTGTTCTTGTAAGAGTCCGAGAAGTACTGATAATAAAAAGTATCAGCTGTTAGCTGCTTTTTCACCCTCGACAGTCGACACCCAGGAGTACCGGACTACCGGCACAACCAATGTGATAACTTATCTCATTCTGCGTATACAGATTCCGTACATATAGCGTATAATTATAGCGGTTACAAAATATTCTGAATATTTTTTTGTAATAACTATAGTTATTGGCACCTTCATTCATTATCCTACTAATATTATGAACGCGAAAGTTTGTAAGAATGGATATTTGTTACTCTTTCACGCAAAGTATACTGAATGGATTTTGATGAAACTTTACAAATAGATGTATAACTTACACAGCAGTATAACACATAGGCCACTTTTTATCCCGGGAACAAGTTCCTGTAGGAAACGGGAACGGGAAAACCTTACCACGCGTGCAGAGCCTTGGGCGTCAACTAGTATCAAATATAGTTAGTAGTAGTGAATATATGTCATATCCTGTATTTAAGTGTGTTGTGCTTGAATATCGCAAGCGACATCTTAGTTTTATACTCTACTAGCTGAACGGCCCGGCTTCGCCCGTGGTATGCTTAGTACCCCGTGGCACCCATTTATTGCCGTCATTTATTAATTTCAGAATAATGTATAAACATTTTCCAAATTAGTTGATTATTCTCCGCTCTCTAGTACGCCCGCACAGTCCGGTCAAATTATGGTTTCTAAAGTATTAAAATGAATATAGTATGTTATCCTTAAGAGATAGATTAGAGACATATACAGCCGTGGATTTATTTGTAGACCTATATTAGATACACAATTCCACCATAAATTATTTTGTTATATCTCAAAGAGTTTAGGCAGCGTTTTCGTTGAAAGCTCCCAGACGGCTTATTTTTTCTGACATCCCCAACAAAATCGTTATATTTTAGCTAATGTATACAAAAAATTTACAAATTATATACTGTAACCTTCCTCTTGAACCACTATATCTATTTAAAAAATCAGTATCGAAATTCGTTGCGTAGTTTTAAAGATTTAAGCATACATACAGACAGCGGGAAGCGACTTTGTTTTATGTAGTGAACATTTAGTCGTGAAAACCTATTATTGGCATTCAGTTACTGCTTTGTTTATAGGCTGAAATATTGCTGTTGGTTTTCCTATGTAAATAAATAAATATTTCAACAAAAAGGACCTTACTGTAGCTTTAAACGTACATATATCTGTCATCAACTTGCAAATAGCTTGCAATTACTCACCTACGAGTACACAAAGACGACAAACGCACAATAGGTTTACCGCACAACAGAGATTGAGCATTGTACGCTCACGAATACAAATATTCTGAGTAGGTTGTAGAACAAGAACCTTGCACGTAATTATACAACATCCGATAGCAAACTATACTCGGAAAGATAAAAGAGTTCATTTAGGGCCGTATTCTAGAACGTTTCTCAATACTCAATCGACGCTTGAGGCAAGTTTTTCTCTTATAAATACTACTCTCAAGTGTTTCTTGAGTATTGATAAACGTTCTGGAATACGGGCCTTAGTTTCCGAATGGAAAATGACAATCTGTATCTATAGGCACTAAAATATAGCATTGAAAAGTTTGTATGTTTCTACGCGCATCTCAGGAACTACTGCTTCGAATTAAAAACAACTTTTTGTTTTATAGCCCATATAGTTGCAGAAGGAACAGTAGCGATGTAATGTTCCTTTCTGTGCATACTTACATACACATTAAAAAAAAGGTATTTACACATAAATATACAACGTTCGTATACTAAAAACAGTTTTATAAAAACCAAAAGGGCGTTTAATGTAAAATTACGATAACTTATGAGATTTCATTTATTTTTTTTTTGTTCAAATTTTTATCAGACTAGTTATAAAAAAATAGGATAGGTAACGTTCTCGGAGCACTTTGAATTAAAAATTTTGATTCGAGTGTTATTTCCGGTTGAAGTATATGTCCCTTCGTAATTAATTTATTATACCTATACCGGACGTACCAAGCACAATATAAGCACCTCATAATGGCATTATCAAATCACTTGATATTTTAAATAAAATAAAATAAATAAATATCAATTACGCCTTATCCCCGAAGGGGTGGCAGAGGCATATTATATGCCCACTTTTCACCGTGTGGATTCCTGTCCCGTTGAAATAGACTGACGCAGGTTGTGGCTACCTGCTGTTGAAATTTTTTAAGCCGCCTATAAGGCCCTCAACCAGGCTTAACGAGTGCCATTTTACTGGCAACCGGGACCAACGGCTTAACGTGCCTTTCGAAGTACGGAAACACTCGCAAATGTAAATGCCACAAAGTGGTCACCCATCCGACGACCAGCCATAGTGAAAGTTGAGTACCTCAGTGATCGTTTTACCGAACACTGAGACCGCGGGGCCACGAGCGCTTCATTTTTTTATGGGTTGATTTTTATAATTAATATTTTATATGAATTATGATTTTTCTATTTGAAGCGCTGCATGCAGGTAGCGTAACAGTTTTTGTAGTTTCACACAGATGCTTTTAAGCTATTGCATAGCTTCTATCGCGGGCCTTGAGCGCGGCGACCGAATCAAGAAATTCCGTAACGAAATAAACCTAACACCCGAGCTCACACGAACTTCACCGAGCACGGCCGAGCGTTTGCTTAACGTGTATGTATATAATACGACTGTACGAAGCTCGCACGGATCGAGACGATCTGTAGAAATAATATATATTTTAAATATTAAAAATCTAAATTATATAAAATTTAATGTCACTTTTCGTTGTAATTTTATAACTCGAGAACGGGCTCACTTATCCAGGCTGTTTAGGCTTTGTTCGGACTATTTAGAAGATGGTTTATGTGAAGTTTGCACAAAATCGTTCGAGCGGTTCTACATTTATTTGTAACAAATCTTTCAAGTGGCGCTAACGAAGTTGTGCGAGTCAGCTAGTACAAATATAAATAAATTATTATAATTGCATAAGTTGATAAAAAATGCTATGCATTAGCTTTACCGCGGCAGTCCCCGAGTGCCAAACGTTTTTTTTTTGTCAATAGTTATGTACCTACTTATTTTAAAACTATTTTTTGTGTACCTACTTAATATTATGCTCAATCTCAAGTACATGCATCAATATAATATACCTAAAATGTCTTCGTGATGCCATCTCCACTACGAAAGTATTCAATTAAAAAAAACAATCCAATTTTAAATATGTAGCATCCGGTAAAAGTATCGTGTTGTATTCCATTGTGAAACGTTCGTGTAAAATCTCACATTATTCTTAAATTATATTATTGACATCCAAATGTGTTTCCATGTGCTTCCATGTCTACAGGTGTGATATATTATTTTGCATACTGCTAATGCGTCGGTTTAGTTCCATTAACAATGTTATATTTTAAGATAATGATATTCAGACAGACAAATCTTTACATAGTATAAACTGAACTCACTTCCGCTGCCTGTTCCGCTTAGATCTTTGAAACTTCTCAAAGGATTTTACTTCAGTTTTCAGCAATAGATAGAGTGATATACAGGGAAGGTTATATTTATAATACATGCATATTAATATCTACATTGCACTCTTGCAAAGCCGGGCCGTGTCGCTAATTAGTAAAAAAAATATGTATCTGACTTTAACTTTTTTTTTTAATTTTAGGCACCGCACTGCAAAACGTAGGAAAAGACAAAGCGAATATAGTCGATACATCATTAACCTAAGAACTTTGAATTTAGAACCTTGAAAGGAACCTGTAAAATTGAAGGAGTAAATGACCTTTGCTTCAGATCGTTAATTAAAACCAACAGCCCAATTTTCCCGTAAAGACTGTTTTAAAACCAACATGGCGTGTGTAAAGACGCGTTCAAACATCGTCTGAACAAAAGACACGTACGGAATACGTGTTAAGTGCTAATAGATTTCCGGCACCTGCGTAGGCAGGTGCTTGAGGGATTGCGATTCGAAACGCAGGCGATACGCCCACATCTGATATTGGATTTACTTAGTACATATTATTGCACAACTCTAGTATATCTACTCTCTGTCTTATATCGTTGACACATTAGCTTTTCTCATTTTTTCTTTAGTACGTCTCAAAATTCCATTTTCTTATAAAAAATATCCCTTAACTTAAATAAAAATTAAAGAAGTAACTTTAGCTTGGCAAAATCCTCAAATCGAGGAAATTCATGAAGAAAAAATTACATTTAAGTTTAAACTTAAAGACGTAACGCGCGCTTTAATAAAGGCCGACGTCTTGCCAACCTTACCAAAACCTTAAAAAAAACATATTTATGAAACTCTTGACATGTGAAAATCATAATAACTACCATACTACTGGAGGTACCTGGGTAGGAGAGGTCAATGTGACGTGATAATTACAAAAAAATATATCACATTATAATACATCGATTTCCAGACTATACCTAAAATAAACTTTCTCTTCATCAGGCAGTTGTGGGTTAAATAAAACCAGTTGGACAAGGTTTATATTTAACGCCTTATATAATATTAAATTATAATGTTTGTAAATATATGCAAACTACCAAATATTGGTAAATAGTATAACTGATTTGTTAAAAAGGTTATCAAAACCAATCGACGGCCACTGCTGTGTCATATATATCTATTTTTGGTGGCATTTTAGACCTTCGCTGGCCGGACGGGTTGGTATAGGGCACAGAGCAAGAAGGTTATATCACTCGCGCTGTGCTAGAGACGTCTTACTATATTTCATTCAACTAAGCATGTCAAGAAGCATCACCCTTTACTTATACGATTACACTAATAAATTAGACGAATGGCTCGGGCAGGCAACTTATAGGCTGCTGAGGTTTGCGCCTACAACTGGGCGTAATCTTCGCACGCGGTGATATTATGACTTTCGTCCTCTTTCATCTCTATTTGGGCGCCATTGAAACGGAGCTAGTAACCTTCCTTGTTTTTTGATATAGGGTTTTATTTAGAATTAGTTAATGCCCGCGGCTCCGCCTTCGTAATGAAGCTCTCCCGTTTCCGTTGCAATTTTGCTCTCCATAAAAACCTTCCTAAGAGCTCCAAAGAACAAATTTATAAAAAATATATTCGATTTGGCACAGCCGTCTTCGAGTTTTGCGCTTAGCAATATATTTTGCGATTAATTTTTATTTATAAAGATTATCCTTGCTACGAAATGGGTACCTACTTTTGAGAAAGTACCCTTACCTTGACACACACGGGATGAGTTCCGGTGGTAATATTTGTGCTCTATATTGTCAGCACACCACGAGCGGAAGAAGAATTCGTCGACGTCAGTATCCAATTGAACATGACGAATTCATTGCACATGTACAAAATGTCTACCGTTTACAATACAATATGCGAATGTTATACGAAAAATCACCAATACAGAGTGTACTAAGTGATTGTGCATTAATTTTAACCGTTGATCCTCGTGTGATTATTGCACATTTTGCATTTTTTTATTCGACTTTAATGCACCATTCCACCTGCTTCACACTTTCCGTCTAAACTTGAAATACAACACACTAATTAAAACTTAAAAGTCTGTACAAAAATTATGTAGTCAACGTAGACCGAGACTTACATACGAAGACCGCGTGAGCAAATTGCTCAAAACGAAACGGTCAAAAGTTCTCGGATACCTAGACATACGCGTGGTGAAACGACTAGATGATCCCCACGGCTTCGCCCGTGACATAACTCGAACTCCCGTCGCACCTATTTAATCCCGTCGCTTATAAATTCTACCATAATGTCTGAAAATTTGCCCGATTTGTCGGCATTTATGATTGCTACTCCGCTCTCAAGGGTAGTAGCGTGATGATATATAGCCTATAGCCTTCCTCGATAAATGAGCTATCTAACACATGAATATTTTTTCAAATCCGACTAGTAGTTCCTGAGATTAGCGCGTTCAACTAACCAAACAAACAATGTATGTTTGTTTGTTTGGTTGGTTGAACGTTGAACAAACATACTCTTTAGCTTTATATATTAGTATAGAAGTAAAATAAGTATGCATTGATCATATAGCCTAGCGATCTGCTCTCTATTCAGTTTTTATCCAGTTGTAAACGTCATCTACGCTGGTTAATGTCTCCTCAGCTCTCGCCTTAACAGACGTGTTAATCTCATAAGAAAACATGTTTACGGGATTATCACATTTCAAGTTGGATTACTTTATTGTTACTACGAAAGGGTTCAAAGTTCACTATGTAGATACTGGATAATCTTATCAAACCTTTTTGTTTTGAACATTTTCCTTTTTAACATTGATTATACAAATAACAAACTCGCAACAAGTCCCTTGGAAACCATTTGCATCAATAAAATATATTTATCACTCAACTGTGGCTCCATCCCGTAGACATACGGCTCAGAATCGCAATAAATATTCAGTTTTAGTATAAGGAAGAATTGTAGGGTTGGTTGGTTGGTTGGTTACCGAAGGGTTGTTCGGATTGTCACAGATGTGAGAACGTTTTCAAACACTTGTTACATTAGTTCAATCTTCGTTAGATATGCGTCAATACTTGGTACAAAGGTTTTATCCAATCCGTTGTTGGTCTGGTCTACCCTTTTTAGGTATATTCCATAAATGTATGTCTACATACATTTTTGATAAAAATTACATGGACAAGATTTAGAGCAATAATTAGCAGCAATTGTTTTTTTTTATGTAGTCAAGCGCATTCCCGAAGAATGTTAGCTGACATCGTGAACAATTAAACATGAGCATTTGTGGAATGCGGCGTTCAAATGCCCACTCTGTCAAATGTTCGGGTAATCAATCAATTTTAAAAACCCATGTCCTAAGTGAGTCCAGTGTCCTACTCGCCTCAGTTTATTTTTATCCGTGAATACTCAAAATGCAACCTTGCCATAGTTGTCTATCAGAATCTCAATAATATTTCACGGCTAGTGTTCTATAGCGATAACGAGTTTCAAAGAATAAAATTATTATAGAACTGGAAAAGGATGTGCTCCATTGATTTGAACATGTCCAAGTAATGAGCGAGGAACGATTAACGAAGAATATTTGTTGTCCGAATGTCTCACTACAGGGGATGCCGACGACCGTGCGAAGTGGAGGAGAAAATGTAGGAAAGCGGACCCCGGCTGTCGCGAGACGCAACTAGGACATACGCTCGGATGATGATTTGTTGTCTGAAAGTAGAGGGTAGAAGAAGCGAATACGAAGACCGATGTGAGCAGTTTGCTCAAAAACAGAATGCTCAAAATTACTCGGATAGCCAGACGTGCATGTATCAAACGGTTTACCGAATCTACCTGCCTGCCAGCCAGTATGGCAATTTGTCTTCTCTAACTACCCTGTCAGGGCTATATGAAGATAGTAATTTAGTATAACTATTATTGAGTCCTAAACAATTTTCGAAACCAACGCGACAAACAATATGGCCGATGGCGTCGATAAAGAGGTTGTGCATAGAGGTTGACGCTAAGAATACCAAGTGACTATGGTCCGTATTCCAGAACGTTTCTTAATACTCAATCAACGCTTGTGGCTAGATTTTGTCTTATAAAATCTACTCTCAAGCGTCGATTGAGTATTGAGTAACGCGACGTTCTGGAATACGGGCCTATGACACTGATACGAAACTCGACGGCTTATCTTTCTTCGAGGGTTAACAAGAATGCAAGTACCGTATCACCCAGTAGACAAAACATTTTATACCACTAAGGTGACAGAAAGCCCGACCGAGTGTTGGCCTTAGACTAGCGTTACCGTACACTCGTGCAGCCGACCCTATTGTCATGTTCAATGTAATTGACAGGGAACGGCTGTGGCTACCTGCTACCTGCTGTTGAAACTTTGCCGCATAATACGTGATTCCGTTGCTTTTGATTAGAATATCGTTGTGTCAGAGATAGCGAAAAACGCGATATGCTTTCGCCATATTTTAAGCGGCACGTGCCATTTTTATTGATTTGTTATTTTAATTCCATAGCTGACGCCATAGTGATTTTAATGGTTATCCGACTAAGTAGGTGTACGCTAAATGGATTTCTCAATCTGATGAAGATGATCGCATGTAAATAAATCTTTTTCTCACACAATAATTATGTAAAGGACAAAGATTCTTAACATGTCTGACGGTTAAGGTCACAAAAATGTAACATTGACTTGACGGTTGACACGCCCGCACACAGCCTAGCAAATACGTACTTACTACACTATGTACACGCACACAGAGGTGTGTGCGTGACGAAACTCGCTATGACGTCACTGGCGGCACGCGAACACACCCACATACGAACAATCGCCCTCCCCGCAATGTGACGTATACTCACTCACACTTTCATATAACCTATCCGTATAAACTCACGTAAATGCAGATGTAAACAATGTGACGTAAAGATATGACTCACACAGTCAAAGCACTCGATGCACACTAACCTCGCTCTAGTGATTAATGTAAACAAACCGGTTCGTGTACATTCGTTGCTACACACACATCGAAATTCCTCAATACAAAAGTGGGCCATTTGGATACAACACTATTTTTATCAATAGACGTTTGATAAAAGTCGTCCTATTTTTTTTTTGTTTATCTGTGTAAACATGGAAATAAATACTACGAATTGTGTTTATAACTTTTTTTACAAGATTTACCTGACCGAATGTGACTTTACTATACTTAATTATGTATGTATGTATAAACAAAAAAAAAATTATTATTATGTCTCTTCTTTTTACACGGGTATCTTCTTTTTATTCTCATGAAGATACCCGGACTTTTGGTAGGCTTACATGGGGACATAGGTCCAACACGCAGAGGCCCTTTGAGAATTTTAATCTAATAGGGAATGGGACCCCCACTGCAGATAGTCCACGCCCGCTTTATGTAGAAGAACGGTAATGGACCATCTCCAATGGGAGTTAAACTATTGTACAATGTGGTAACTACTAAATGGGCTATTGAGTTGAAGGTTAAATGGAGTATGTAACTAAAATTATGGTTGAAGACGGCGTCTGCCATTTTAATATATTATTATCAAAATACTGGCAGACGGTGACTTGCCAACTCACTAGATGGGCCCCCTATACAATCGCCATAGGCATGATAAGCCTGTAAGGCGACAGAGGGCAACACCGGTGTGAGCGGCTTGGGGTGTCGAGCCGTGCGGCGCCGGTTTCACCTTCCCGGGCGCGGGACAGGCCCGGAGCGGGCTTCCCCGTAGTTATGCCCTTGAAAATGACACTTCCATCCCCGAGCATATAGCTCTGGCTCCCTCCCTCTTACCGGCCAATTAAGGCAAGCCAGAGATGAGATTTGCTGCACTCCCGGGAGTAGCACTCTCACTGTTCTCCCGTTAGGCCATTAAATCGTAACCGGTGCAGAAGGGCAACAAAACTCTGAGGAATCGGGACCGATGTGTAGCCACGCACATTCAGCTCGCCACAAGCTGCCCTGCCGATGTAAGCTTTTCAATAACTTACTAATACATTTTTTTGTTGGTATCAGAAAGTAGTTATTTTTTATTTTATTTATCAATTTTTTTCGGCCCTTTAGACCCACCCCAGTTTCGTGCTTCGGAAGGCACGTTAAGCCGTTGGTCCCGGTTGCCAATAAAATGACAGTCGTTAAGCCAAGTTGAAGGCCTTACGGGCGGCTTAAAAAATTTCAACAGCAGGTCGCCGCAGCCTGCGCCTGTCCATTTCAACACGGCAATGGGCTCACCACCTGTTACGTGGGACAAAAATGCATACGGTGAAATGTGGGCGTTTAATATGTCTCTGCCTACCCCTTCGGGGATAAAGGCGTGACAATATGTATGTATGTATAAACAAGAATACGGACGAATGCGCGAACGGTGCAACACCGAAAAATCAGGTAACAAAAAAAAACTATAAAATCAAACTAAATTAATAAAATACTTTTCAATTAAGTACTTAAAATTAAGGATAGATTAACTTGATTACTGCGATTAGAAAAGTAAATGAATATTATTGTAATAAAGTGTGGGGGTTGAATACTCAGAACAAATAACTAAAGAAGCCACCCCTTCGGGGATAAGGCGTGATAAATATAATAATAAACTCCGAACAGTCCGATTGCACTCAACGCTTTATTGGAATAATTTTTTTTTGTTATTAAAAAACAATATTTAATTTAAAGTTATTGGACATTATTTATTTACCCTCACTTAAATTTTCTATAAAAGGATGTTTTTGTTTATAAAACGGTTCTGAAAAAGAAAGGCAACATAACGAGATTAATCCTGTAAAACAAATTATGGAATGTTACTTTGTTACTTGACATTTTATATTATTTTTAAGTAAAGTTTATTTTCATATTTTTCAAGTTATCGAAAACGATCAAGTGTTCTAAAATTGTTTGCTAATGTTGGAATATAGCATTATGAACAAAACAAACTCATTAAAAAGCGTTGAAAATACAGTGAAAATATTTTTCAACAAAGAACAATATAAATTTAAAGCAGAAATATAAAAGCAGATAGGGTTAAAAAATTTAAATAAAATCACAGTACAGTCGTGCACAAAAGTTATAACCGGCTGAATGTGAAACAAGTACAGTCATAAATAAAAACGAATAGCAGGCCAACGCGTACTGTTATTATTACTCGAAAATTTATAGCATTTACCAAAATTACCAGTTCCCGCCAGTTTATAACGTTCTGAAATCTGCCAGTTATTATTCCTTTTTTACAGCAATTATTCTGACTGAGCCGTCTACCAACATCTCCCTTTATTTGATTATGGAGTAGTCCTAGTTATCAATGTACGAACCAATGGTCACGTTCACACTATGCTTCTTTGTTCAACACTATTTTTACCGATAAAAACGAGAAAGCCTCGTGATCTTTAACCAACTTTCTAAACATCGAACATCATCCAAATAGGTTTACATAAATTAATGGAAATTTATGTTCGTCACACCCAGCAATTTGTAAGACAGAAAATCACATTTAAATAAATTTATTAAGGTATGTAAATTGGGCTACTTGTCGTAGCAGAGGTAGGTTAAAGGTGGAGACGCGTCGTGTTCTTGCTCGTGCCTCCATTGGCAGGGGTTGCCAGGGGTTAGAGATCAGGTTTGGTCAAAGTCCTTGGGAATTCTTTTCGAGGGTACATAAAGTTCCCTGGCTACACACGACCGAGAAAAAGTAAAAAAAATATTAAAATTGAACCTGCTGAAATAAGCAGATAATATATACATTGTATATAGTATATAACAACAAAAACTATCAAAATTAATATTATAAAGCTGGTTGAACACGCTAATCTCCAGATCTCCTGGTACAATAAAATTTTTAACATTTTTATGTTGAAAATCCCATTTATCGAGGCAGGATATATATCATCACGCTAGCGAATCACGCGTCACGAATATAAACAAATCGGGCAAATATCCATGCAGTAGGTATTCTAAAATTAATAAACGACAGTATTAATTGGGTGCTACGGAGTGCGAAGTACGCGGGGGTTTGCTAAATGTTGCAATCGTTCGCTTTACTAAAAAAACTTAACATTACCAGGGGTTAGAGATCAGGTTTGGTCAAAGTCGTTGGGAATTCTTTTCGAGGGTACATAAAGTTCCCTGGCTACACCCGACCGAGAAAAGGTAAAAAAAATATTAAAATTGAACCTGCTGAAATAAGCAGATAATATATACATTGAATATAGTATAGAACAACAAAAACTATCAAAATTAATATTATAAAGCTGGTTGAACACGCTAATCTCCAGATCTCCTGGTACAATAAAAAGTTTTTACATTTTTATGTTGAATATACCATTTATCGAGGCAGGATATATATCATCACGTTAGCGAATCACGCGTCACGAATATAAACAAATCGGGCAAATATCCATACAGTAGGTATTCTAAAATTAATAAACGACAGTATTAATTGGGTGCTACGGAGTTCGAAGTACGCGGGGGTTGGCTAAATGTTGCAATCGTTCGCTTTACTACTTTATTATAAATATAATAACACGTTACTAGCACAGGAGTAAAGCGTACTTTTGTGGTTTATGATCGCAGTTTGATTGTATTAACTAAGAATTTCATTCTGGAGATTGTGCATTAACCTATTATAAATAATATTTTCGTCTCTATTACTTTTATGTATGAATAATTCTGTTAAAATTATAATAAGAGAATACCAGAACCGCAATAATAATTAAGTTTAATGTGCCAGAACTTAAACTATAT
Organism: Thumatha senex; assembly: GCA_948477245.1. NCBI lineage: Eukaryota > Metazoa > Arthropoda > Insecta > Lepidoptera > Erebidae > Thumatha > Thumatha senex. The sequence goes on along the minus strand of OX419739.1, from coordinate 21,443,057 downwards.
TTCCGTTTAATTATTCAGACATTCCAACAGCTCATGTATACAAATTATAATAAATAATTATTAAACATAGTATGTTAATAATAAAGCACAAAGTGCAGGTTACAATTACAATATCCCCCATCTTTTATTAATAAACTTTACTTTGTATTAGTTTGTATATCAGCTAGTTGTATGAGACATATATTTATTATTATTCCTTGTGAATACTACTTAACATAATTATCTTCACCTGTATCCCTGACGGGGCACTCAGAAAAGATAAATCACCAGGCTTCGCAATCCATGCATACTTCTTTTACTTCCAGCAAATTTGTTAATAGTTTGATATATGCACGTCTGGGTATCCGAGTACTTAAACTATTCCGTTTTTGAGCAATAACTACTCAGTAACATAATTCTTTAAAACTACCTACTTATAGTCGAATCATTCTACTAAATGTAAAGACTGGAGGAACACTCCCGTACCCGTTTCCATAGGGACTTCCATAGGGTTCCCGGGATAAAAAGTAGTCTGTGTTAATCCAGGGTGTCAGCCTCCTCCACACCAAATTGGTCTAGCCGTAAGAGCGCGTAAAAATCGTACACATTAACACATTTTTGCATTTATGATATGCATCAGTACCTACTATTCACCATCAAATTGGCTGCAATGCCATAATTCTTTAATGAAAATGTTTTGCAGTGCAGCTATTTTGATTCTCCATTTCGACCTGATTTAAAACTGCATATTTGGGCTCTCTACTGCTCTACGAACTACTCGGTAGCACTAGTTTTATCATAATGAAAATCCCTATGAACAATAGTTGATTATGTACTTTTGTCTAATGTTTAATTTATGAAACTGCTACTAAATATACCGGTTACATACGTATACTTATTGTTTTATCTGAATAGGTGCTACTAAGCCTTATCATACCTAATTAATAATGACTGATGAATAATTTATAGACGAATAATAAATAAGCCTATTGGAATATGGTAAAATTCAGTGAACTAGGGCGTTGCCAACGCATAATTTAAATGATATCGCAATGGCCTCGTCGACATTTTTTACTGTTAAAAATAATATCACCCGCTTAATGGAAAATCGACATCCAAAGATCAGTTTAATAGTTGGTAATTTCATTGACGCTTTAAATGATGGCCTTAAAATAAACTTTTTCACACTCCACTTGAAAACCCCGGGGTTATAAGTGGATTGAAACCATCTGTGCTAGTGCTGGTAGAGCTCCGATAGAGAAAATATTTTTATTATTTAAGACAACTTCATGTTCGTGTTTATTGGTTCTAAATCTATATTTGAAAGGTGAAAAATGTGATTCCTTTTAATTACACCCCATAATTTGAAAAATAAACACGAACTAGCATTACAATAGTCGCATTGTATTATCTGACATGTTATCCTATTCCTTCTGGCAGCTGGCACCCCTCGTGATACCGGGTGCCTTCTAGTGCCCTTTCGATCGCTCTCCACCCCCTCTGTTTTCAAAGGGACGTCAAGGAGGACGGCTCGAAGCGGGCACTGGCAAATGTCCTTCAGGAGATCGTGGGGGGCAGCACAACTAGCCCCCCGAGAATAGCCTCATATTGAGGCATTCCCTTAGCCGGGTGGCCGTGAATAGCCCTCAGGCCATAGGGCCGGGAGTTACAGTAACAGGAGCACACGGTTACTGCTGCCCCTACAGTAGGTATGACGGCGCGTAAACGCATTCACCGCGTCAAAAAAATGGTATCCTATTATGAAATTAAAATGAAATGTAAAACATGTATGTGAAATCAATTTATTTCTTGTAATTATTGTTCGAATATTTTCTAATCATGAAAATATATGTAATTCTATGTTCAAAATGGATTGGCACCATCTCACAGTCATCTCTCCGGCACAGAGCACGCAGATGGTCAAAATAAATAGCGCAAGCCTCTCCGATTTCCTATAACACATTTCCTTCCCTTTTCCAAAATTAGAAAAGATGTTACACATATAAACAGAGGAAAGATGTTACACATCAATAACAATAAGAAAAAAATAGTACAATAAAACTTTATTACAAACTCCCATTATTAAATTGAAACTGATTTATTTTGAACTCTTGTACAGAAACGTTTGAATGACGGCGATGATATATTCTGAACATCACTCCTGTTGTTTTATTTTTCAATCTATACAAAGGTATTTATGTATACAGATAGTTGCGAGCTGTATCTAATCTTTCATTAACACGAAACCAAAACAAGCGTAGGTTAGTCTGAATATGGCACACTTCCGGTTCATGTAACGGCAAAAAAAACAGCAATTAGTAGATTAAATGATACATAGCACTGCTGTGCGCGACTGTACGTCTGTAATTTAACCTGGATAAGCGTATGTAGGTCAATGGCTGAGGTCAAGGCGACTGCTATTGTTCACAATCAGCTGTAATTACACAAAATTATGCGATTATTAGATCTTCATGAAATAACTGCTTTGGTAACTGCACTGGTAACTGCCGTGGTAACTGACTTTGAAATAGAAGACTATACTGCGTATATATGCGTAAGACTGTATTGCGTGGTTTAACTGTTTCAATAAGAACTAAAACGGGGAAATTGCGTGGTTTCACTGTTTCAGTAAGAACTGAAACAGTGAAACCACGCAGTACTCTTTACTTAACTCAACAAAAAGATATATTTTCATTTATAGAAACTACATACATTCTTGTAGATAGCAGCGTATGCATGTATATGTTTGTTTAAAGTTCTACGCCAGTAAAACGGAGTGGAAACTTACTGGAGCTCTCTGTGAAGTTTGGAAAGTAACAAAAAGCACATTCCCAGTACTTCTTCATCAGGTTGTGCAAGCTTTTATGTTAAAAAATCCACCATTTTTTACACATAAATACAGGAAAATACACTAGTTTTAAAAACTTATACAACGGAGTTGCAACCGCGTTCTTTTGCCTTTCTGCCAAAAACCTCCTGTTGAACATTGATGCGCTCGTGGCCCTGCGGTCTCAGTGTTCTGTAAACGATCACTGAGTTACGCAACTTTCACTATGGCTGGCCCTCGGATTGGTGACCACTTTGTGGCATTTACATTCGCGAGCGTTTCCGTGCTTCGGAAGGCACACAGGCATATAACATCACGCTACTTCCCTGGCGAGCGGAGCAGTAGTCATAACTGTCGACAAATCGGGCAAATATTAATGCATTATTGTAGAATTTATAAGCGATGGTATTAAATATGTGGGACGGGAGATCGAAGTCTGTCACGGGAGAAGCCGGGGGGGTCACCTAGTATTATTTACGCAGGTTGGTTGCGCCGGTATATGATGAAAGAATAGCCGCGTTATTTTTTCTGTTGCATCGCTGATCTACATTTCTTTTAATTAATTAGTTGTCGATATTCCCCACTTTCCCTTTATTCCATTTCTCTTTCGCACCTACCTTGTCTCGCATAAAGGAGGAGCGAGACAGTTGTATTACGCGCGCGCAAGTATCTACGCGCGCGCCGCTAGCCTCACGGGCAGCGGCCACGATTGAGGGCTGGCAGTCTGTCCTACTAACACCGCGCGCGCGCCCGCATCAAACCTTTCGCAATAATCCCGCACCATCTATCGCAATAATTGTATTTTCCATGGATAAATAGTGTTTTCGTGCAAGGAAACCAGGAATTCAAGTCCAGGGACGCCCCCGGCAGTCTCCACCTCAGCATCTCGCAGCAAGCAGCAAGGTAGTGTGCCTATTCCTGTTTTTCCATTACCTTTTCCGTCGACAATCGCGTGTAAATTTCATTTTAGTCTTTCCCCGCAAATACAGTCCATTTTGAATTTATTTATCTCGCCTACTCAACCATAGGTACTATATATTATGTTATCGGTAGTAGTATATTTTATGTCACTACCATTGTCGAAGGTTTCAACAGTAGATGTTAATTAGTTATTCTTTCCTGTAACAACAAGAAAACATTTTGTACATATTGATTACTAGCACACACCCGCGGTTTCACACGCGTAGTTCTCGTTCCCGTGGAAATAAGGCAGTAAAAAGTAACTCCTTATAAGATCAGTTAGCTGCCAGTCAAGGTCGCATTAAAATCGGTCGAGCTGTTTCAGAGATTGGCTGGGACAAAAAGAGATGAAAGCTATTAATTTGGAATTACAAACAGACACTTCAATTTTATTAATCCGTATAGATATATTGGATAATGAATGGATTTTACAATTAATTGGCGGCCTTATCGCACAAAGGCATTTTTTTCAGGTTATTTTTGTTTGAACCTTTATAGAACTCAGGCGCTTGAAGTTCTGACCTTGAAATGTGTGATCTCACTGCTACTGAAGAATTACAGCAACAAATATAGAGAACTAGTTGACCCTCGCGACTCCGCTTGGTGAAGTTTTTCCGTCCCCTTTTCCCACAGGAACTTGGTCCCAGAATCAAAAATAGCCTATGTGTTATTCTGATGTGTAAGCTTTATTAAAGTTTATCGAAATTCATTTAGTAGTTTTTGCATGAAAGAGCAACAAACATACATCTATATATTCTTACAAACTTTCGCGGTTATCAAACTTATTATTAGGAAATCGGGTAGTTTTACATCTTTTGTAATGCGGATGTCTTGATTAGCATAGCACTTAATAATGTTGGTCATATGTGGGATGTATATATATATGTGGGATGGGTGACCGAAAAAAACACCCCACGCTTAAAGAAACTAATAAACAAATGTTCCCTGCTGTTTGAGTGACGACTGGCAACACTACGAAGGCTTATTTTAAAACTATACATCCCAATGTAAATTCAGAACTGAGTTGGATGTTAATCCAGAACCAGTTATAGTTATCATAAAATGTGTTTTTAGACATCTCCATTATTACAGGTAACCCAATTTAATTTGGTAAAATATAAATAAAAAATAAAATAAATATCCATCACGCCTTATCCCCGAAGGGGTGGCAGAGGCATATTGTATGCCCACTTTTCACCGTGTGGATTCCTGTCCCACGTAATGGGTGGTGAGCCCATTGCCGTGTTGAAATAGACAGACGCAGGTTGTGGCTACCTGCTGCTGAAATTTTCAAGCTGCCCATAAGACCTTCAACCAAGCTTAACGACTGCCATTTTACTGGCAACCGGGACCAACGGCTTAACGTGTCTTCTGAAGCACGGAAACGCTCGCAAATGTAAATGCCACAAAGTGGTCACCCATCCGAGGACCAGTCATAGTGAAAGTTGCGTAACTCAGTGATCGTTTACAGAACACTGAGACCGCGGGGCCACGAGCGCTTCTAATTTGGTGTGGCTCGTTAACCATTAAATTTCTAACACATATTGTGCTATTTTTTTTTAATTCACATAGAGTAAAAAGATCAATGTTGTCTGCCAATACATTGAGTTCTTATCCTTAAAATATACGAGATTTCATTGAGTACCCTTAGTAGAGACTTACGCAATGGCAATCGCATACACTTTTTTTAGTGTGTTCCCAGCTGCTTTCATATCCAACCTTAACTTAAACCTGGCGTCAATTTTTTTTGACTACTAGAACCAGTTATAGTCTGACTTTTTTTTTTCGGGACTGTTGAGTTGAGAGCGACAGCCGTCTGACCTCTTGAGCCTGCGTAGTTGCCTCGTCCGTTAATCAGGGGGCAGAGTCTGCTATTTCAATCGTGTCGAAATCGTCGCTCAATAAGAAGCCACCGCTACAATTTTGACAGTTTTTCGTAGTCTACGATTACAATCGCACTCCAAATAAAATTCTATCGGTCAGCTGATAGAATTCTACTAACACGTACCGCGCCAGTGGCCCTGGCCGCTAGTCAGTTGGATTTTTGATAGTCTACTAACATTTTGACAGCTAAACACAGCGATTTTGGTTCTATTCTTAAGCTTGCCAGTAGTAGACTCTGCCAGATATGACTATATATGCCAGATATGACCCCTAACATCTAATCAGTAGGCAGACCGGTACACACACAACCACTAGTAAAGCGAACCTCGAACTCCGAAGGATTCGAATACAACGGGGATAGCGGCCAATGATTATGATAAAACAAATTAAAATTTACATAACCGCACGTCCTAACTGGTATGTTCTCTGGCTCCAAAAGAACGCAACGCAAGGGATGAGAGGTTCTAATATAGAACGTGCCTCCATGCGTGTCCTCCGCATCAACGCTGGCCACGTTCTAAATGTAATGCGCAAATACCGCCATAATGCTAGATTAGAATTTTTACATAACTATAAAGACAAATAAAATAAAATAAAAATATCTTTATTTTGCATAGACCATTTTAACGGCGCTTACAAAATCATCATCATACACTATTTAAAATATTTAAAGCGACCACCGGTTCGGAACGCGGCCCACCTGAGAAGAACCGGCAAGAAACTTAGGAAGGCTTTTTTTTTTGATGGCCTATTTACAATTTAATATTATTTCATTTTGCCAGCAGATCATTTCCAGGCGTCCCTGTCCTGCAAATAGTCTGTAACGGAGTAAAAACCTTTTTCACAAAGCTTGTTTTTAATAAACTTTTTAAATTTATTTAAAGGTAAATTTCTCAGGTCACAGGGAAGCTTGTTGTAAAAGCGTATACAGTTACCCTGGAAAGAATCGCCAATCTTATGTAGTCGACTGTGGTGGACTGAAAGATTATTTTTATTTCTAGTGTTTATATTATGTTTATCACAGAGTTTAGAAAACTGTGATAGATTTTTCTGGACATACATAAGATTGGCAAAAATGTATTGTGATGGTACGGTTAGAATATTCACTTCTTTGATTTTTTCTCGGAGAGAAACTCTGGGGCCCAAATTATAAATAGCGCGTACAGCCCGCTTTTGTAGAACAAAAATAATATTTAAATCTGCAGCACTCCCCCAAAGGAGAACACCGTAAGACATAATACTATGAATTCAAATATTGATCTACCAATTGACTTTTGTAATCAGAATCACGAATTTTTCTTTTGTAATTATTTTATGGCCTGGTTAGTAAGACCTTTTAGCCAAATCTTAATTCATATTTCTTCAATTTTCTTTCTTATTATCTAAATGTCCCCATTCTCTACGTCTTAGTTAAGTCTAGTCTTAAGTCAAGGTCAATTTCACCCCAGTATAGTAGTGGTTGTTTACTGGGGTTTTCAATGGATATTACGCGGCAAGATAGAAAATAGCATTTCACTCCATATACCTAGTCAGGTCATAAATTCTGTCAACTGTTTAATATAAAATAATTGAAACAATTTATTCATTATGTAACCATTTATATACCAAAATGAACTTAACAAAACATAGATTCTTATTACAATAAAGTTTATTCAAAATGACCTCTGGGATTTTGAATACAGACAAATTGGGATGAGGCTTTGAGCACGCCTTTTCCTCCAAGTGTTGCCATATCTTGTAATCTAACGGACTCAAATCTGGACTGGAGGAGGGCCAGTCTTCGTGTCATCCGGCACGAAGACTGGTCAGTCGATTTCACGCGCCGCCAGCCAGTCTTGTGTGCTCTTCTCTCTATGAGCTGGCGCCGAATCTTGTTGGAATACCCAGTGCCTGTTATTGAACATGGTATGAGAAACAGGTTCCACAAGGTTCGTCAGGACTGTATTTTAAAACACAACTGCATTCGTTTTTACACCTTTCTCTCAAAAATGTACCTCTGTTAAGCCCCAATAAGAAACTCCCAACCATATCATGAGCGAGGGTGGAAAATGACCTCGTTGGACACGCGGAATATGGTTGCTCGCTTCTTCACTACTGTGTGCATACACCTTATCATTTTGTTTGTTGTAGCTCTCTTCTACGGTAAAAAAATTTTCATCCGAAAAAAGAATTTCCCGATATTTTTTTCCCGCGTACCGCTTCAACAAAGCGCGGCATCTCTTCAGTCTCAGGTCCATTAGACGAGCATTTAAACGATGTCCTGTTTTTCTTCGATATGACCGAAGCCCTAAGTCTTCATTTAACACCCTTTTCACCGTGGTTCTGCTTAACCCCATCTGAAGGGCCAACAGTTTCTGCTTACGTTTGGGATTTCTTTGAATTCCTTCACGTCTTCAATGCCTTCACAGCTTTTATCACTGCTGGAGTCCTAACAGACCGACGGCGACCACTTCTTGACCTGTCATCTACACTAGAGTCTTCATTTTTTTTTTAATAATTATTTAATGGCCTGGTTTCTAAGACCTTTTAGCCAAATCTTATTTTTTATATCATATTTCTTCAATCTTATCTTCTAATTAGTCCTGTCCAGTCGATGTCGTGTCCTCATTGTCCGTCCTGGTCCTTGCCCTCAGTATAATGGTGATTCTTATACTAAGGTTGTCAGTGGACGTTTCGCGGCAAGAGAGAAAATAGCATTTCACTGCATTTATATCATTGTCTTTCACTATAGCACGTTAACACAACTTTTATGTCCAAGAAACCACCACTCCCGCACATAAAACAAGATAAATGCACTAGTTTTAGAAAATAATATACAGCAAGCGTCCGCACTTGTCAATTTACCCGCGTAGAATCTCAGAATCACAAATGATTCCGTTTTTGATTTTTTTTATTAACACTCATGATGAAGGAAATTGAATTTTGAAATAAAACAAAATGGACGAAGTATTCGAAATAAGGTACCACAGAAGAATTACTTAATAGTTGCGTACTTATTCGCACAGCTGGAGTATTTTTTACTGTGATATTACTTATTCTGTGAGAAATTGTGATTAAAAACGTCCAACACAGGAAACTCATCATCATCATCCGAGCGTCTGTCCCAGTTGCGTCTCGCGACGCCCGGGGTCCGCTTTCCTGCATTTTCTCCTCCACTTCGCACCGTCGTCGGCATCCCCTGTAGTGACACCATTGGCACGCATGTCACCCCTTACGACGTCAAGCCAGCACTTCTTGGGTCTTCCCCTCTTACCGGGACCCGGCGGGGCTGACATGGCCAGACATTTGTTTCCTACGTAGCCCGGCGGTTAATACAGGAAACTAACATATTAATAATATTATTTTATCTATTTTGAGTTATTTTGTTTGTTTTTTTATTTGTTCTTTCCTACTTATTCACATTTTCTTCTCGCCGGTCTGCTGGCAGATATTTTTTATAGAAATAAGCAGTACCATTGTACCTATGACTCCTCCTTCTGTTATATCTGTATTCTTATGTGTAGTGTGTACGTATAAGTAAATAAAATATTTTTTCAGAAGGGGGAATTTTTATCCTAGCTTTAGTCCCAGTTGATTCTTTAGTTCTTCCCTCGGTCGGAGTCTGGAGACCGCTTTTCCGTGTATAGGTACTTTCTAACATAATCGTACTCATGGTCATTGAAATAGGTACTAGTACTTAGATAGGTACCATACCTACTTACCAATTAATTTAATTTTCAAATTTTACTTTACGGTAAGATTCAAATCTTCCCGACATAGTTTGACATTTCATCACAAACAAGCATTGATTTTTTTTTTCATATAATTAAATAAAGAACAGTGCGTATTGCTGAAGATAATAGTTACCTCAATATTTTAAAACTAACAATAGGTGCAACGCAATAGCTTCAGGTACTCATCACATGAATAGCGTTCCTACAAACTGAAACGATAAATTTAAATCCCTAAACCATTGTAAAAACAGTGTACTATCGTCTATCACAGTCATAAAGCAACCAGCTGTGTACCATTTTTCGTAAGACCTTATTTTTTTCCCGGGTAAAAAAGTACATTTATAAAAACGAATCACGAAATTTAACCTTAGCACACCGTAATAATTTTAAAGCAACCATTCTTCACGCGCAATCGCTTTCAATTTTTTTTCCTTGGACAACTAACGCCATCTTGTTTCTAGTTTAGATCGATTTCGTATTGGTCCGTTGCGATTTATCGCACTGAATACTCGAATAATTGATTGCGTTTCAAATAAAAGAAAATACTCAATTCTTAATGCTGATAATCGATAATTTAAATAGTTTTGTACGTTCAAGTAAGAACGAGTCATTTTCAATTACATTTTTTTTGATATAATAAATTGATTATTGATTATTGTTGTATTCACATGACATGCAAATTATGAAGTTGTATTTAAATGTTCTATTGCGTTTGTTTACTTTGTTGCCAGAAGTACTTCATTCAATAACGATACTTATACGATAATTATTATAAATTAAAACAACTTACCGTGTCTCAATTCACACTGTGTTATTGCTAAAGGCTCTCGGACAGAATATTCGTGAACATGAGTAAGTTCTATTAGTAGAACAAAGACCAACAGTAGACCCTCCTGGAACAGAGGGAATTTAGAAAGCTGTTACGTTACAGCTTTATCGGTAAAAAGATACTTTTAGACCTGTCGGTTTTAAAAGGTACATGTAGCTTAGTACCATCTCTTCAAAAAAAAACCGTGTCATCTTCCGTCAGGATCATCATATACATCGTGTCTTGTATTTTAACTAATTCAAATTATACAAAATAAATATATCAACCACATTATAATAGTCTATGGTTGACCAAGAGAAAGACTTTAAAAAAAAAGAACACAAATATCCTGACGGACACAAAATCCGAATCGCTTTGTGAAAGACAAAGTAAGATTTCTTTAAAACGAAAATGTTAGTGGTAAAAATATCACCTTTAACCTTAGAAAATGTAAGAAATGGTAGTACCGCCCAAACTATGAAATATGATAAAGTCACTTGTACTCAAAAGTGACTCATATGTCGTGAGACGTTTTTTGTCCGTGATTCATTTCACAGGGTAATTTTGTTAGATTAGTTTACTAGTGTGATTCAGAGCGTCTAGTATAATATTAGACCTACACATAAGCAACATACCCAATACATAAACTCACAGATGGACGCCAAAATAGCAATCACGAATATCACGATTGATGGACGAGAAAGAAGTTCATTCAATTCTATGTCACGTTGCCGTCGAGATCACTGGATACGCTCGATTGAAAACGGTCAAAGAACTCTTTTTTGTTCTTTTTTCAAATAAAGTTATAAACTGATACGCAGTACGTACCTACGTGTGAGACACGGCATAAAGGCAACTGATAGATCTGGAAATACGTTTTCAATAAAGAAATGAAAGAATATAGTTTTAATAATAAAAAGACCGGCCAAGTGTGTATCGAGAAACAAGCTATGTAGGGTTCCGTAAATGTTAATTTGAACGAAAATATAACTTTAAAAAACTTTAATTATCTCGTAAAGTATATTTTCGCAGTTGATCGACTATTACTTTTTAAAATATCACTAAGATGGCAGACAAGCATACGGCCCATCTAATGAAACGTGTGACACACACACCAGCGCGTAGCCTATCGACATTTGCAACACCAGAGGTACTTGTTAACTCGTAAAGTCTAGGTACCTCTGTGATAGTTTTCCTGTACTAAAAGTTGATTAAAGACAAACATGAATAATAAAAGAAAATTTTCATGATGTTTTACTACAATGTTACAATAACTGCAATATATTTATAATACAACCATCAAATTACAAATGTGTATTAAACAGGTGGACATGCCGAAACCATAAGGGTTGCTTTTTGACTACAGTACCCTAAAAAGCAGCACAACCCATAAAGGAAATAAGAAATTAAACTGGTAGAGGCAAAGGAGTTCGAATTTCAAAGCCCGTCGAATCGTAATCGATTCGCTTTAGAACTCGATGCCATGATTACTCGACTCGAACAATTTTATACCAAATCTATTCATTCGAATAGCTAGGGTGCCACTTCAATGTGCCGAATGCACTTGAATTAGAAGTCTACCGTATCCGTGAGAACGTTGTATTAGTGGAACTTGAAAATTATATTACTATATATTTTACTAATGGCGCTATTTAAAATGCTTTTGACTCACAGTCTTTTATCGCTCTTATCTTGTATAAGGTAATTTGATTGCAAAATTTAAGCAAAACACAAAACCTGAGCTTCCTGACCTGACCTTATATTAAAATTCTAATACGAGTAAATATAGTCGGTTTCTTACAATATACACCTAATCGATACACAGATTTGATCCTGAGACATCTTGAACACTGGATTATTGCTAATTTTAAGATATATAATTTATTACAGTCAATAACAAACCAAAAATCAATTTCAAACAATTAAAACTATACCAAAATAAAAACTACCTAACCTATTTATCAAAATTTAGACTGGGTCCCCTCGGTAGGGCACCCATGATGCAGGCAGTATTCCCGCGCTGAATTTCTATGGAAAGCCTTTGCGCGAGAAAGCTACCTGCACGAGGATCGCCAGTTTCTTCCCTCAGACGCTTACTAGATGCCGTGAAAAGACCATGTGCGCCGCGACGCCATGGACCTAGTGTCTCGACACCAAATGGAACGAATTCATATTGGGCACCGAGACCACTGTACTTGCCAATCTTCAGCCGCTCGCGAAAATTTGCCGCAGCACTTGCATTTTTTGTTAGTAGCTGGACTATTGATTATTATTTAAACTAATAGATTTTTTTTTCTTTGCGAGTGAGACTTTTACAGTTACCCTTCTAGTTCTAAATCAATCAGCTACGTGAGGAGTTATTGAGATCTTCAAACGTTTAGGTACCATATCTATAGACGCTATATCAATGGTTGAATTTGAATCATTCGGTATTTATATTTTTTTAAATAACCACAGGATATGACCAGTTAAGATCGTTACGTACGATTTTAACAGCAACACGAATTAAAAAATTAATAGCCGGCCTACAGTTATTTTGTAAACTGTTGCCACTCTAATGGGTTATTTACAAAATATAAAACGGTTTTGGAATCGTTAAAACCAATGCATATATACTTTCTAATTATGTTTTCTCTTAACCTCGTAAGGGACTTGTTGGAAGCGTGCTTAAGTTTTTCCGATATGTCCAAAGTTCCGTTTTTAAAACATAAACATGACTGGTATATCTGCTCTATATGATGTTATCGTCGCTTACATTAAAAAAATCTGGTTCATGATGACGCGTGGTGAAGTTTTCCCGTTCCCGTTTCCCACAGAAACTTGTTCCCGGGATAAAAAGTGTGTGTGTTATTCTGATGTGTAGCTTATACATCATCATTATTGTAAAGTTTCATCAAATCCATTCAGTAGATTTTGCGTGGAAGAGTAACAAACATCCATCCATACTTACAAACTTTTGCGTTTAAAATATTAGTAGAAAAAAACTATAGCTCTTTAGGACAGAAATCATGTCGAAGATCAAGAATCAAAAATCTCTCGCATTTTAGAAATGATTCTTTAGAAGCTCTGAACGGCACAAGCCGTGCTATCATTTCGCTCGCCTAGGGTATAAGGAGCCCCACAAAAAGATCTTCAAGGCCCAAGCTACCTCATCTTCTAACGGTGCACCTAGTTGGCGCCCGGGGTTGGGGGGTCAGACTGTAGACGCTCCCAAAAATCCCGAACATTATGAAGCACCGAGCCAAGCGATAGTTGCCCCTAGTTGTCAAATACAAGTGGACCACGAAATCCAAACCCAGGAAGATTACGAAGGAGAAGGTCCATGAGGAAGGATCCAGATAGCTCTGTTTCTTCATTTTATTCCTTCTTTGTGATGATCTGTAGGTAGGCATGGGCTTTCGTAATTCTTCGTAAACTTCTCTTACAGGTGGAGTAGTGGTTCTATAGATTTTTTTTTAAACACGCCTATTGGGTCTGATAATTATCCTACACATTGAAACATATTTTACACAGCATCTAGATCGGATTAGATCCCAAATTAAGCTAATATAATTTGGTGCTATGGGATCTAGATAAAGATAAACATATCGAAATAGATATCGAAACTTTGTAAGAAACATTTGTGGTTCGAACAAAAATTGGATCAAAACAAGATTCGAAAACGAGATCTCCAGTCGCATACACTACCACTGCAACACCGAAGAAGTCACATAAAATAAGGTGATCATTGTCATTTTTTGGTTACAGGTTTTCATTTGAGCGGAGTGGTGCGAGCCCCAGCAGCTGTGCCACCATGCACGGAGCCAGAAAGGTTATACAGGGTCACAGTCTCTTTCGACAGGTAAGGAAAAATATATTCATCGAAATTACATAAATTTTCTTTGCCTTTTTTTTTTAATTTTTATGCGGTTACACAGTTTCATTACAAAACAAAACGTCACATAGACACTTATACATACCACCACCTCAACTGAATTTCCCACCCCAGACCGTACCCAGAGCAAAGGTAAATAAACTCGCGGCATTACCTCGCTGGATACCAATGGCTATCCTTTGTTCCTGGTACGACCGGGTGGGATTTATGAGCCTTATTCCGTTTTTGTTAATTACATACTTGGTAGATACATTTCAATGTAACTCCAAGGTCCTAATGGTCGTGGGAGTCTTCAGGTTACAATTATGGCCTATACCTAGAAGTAGGTGTCCTGGGTAGAGAGGCGACACGGTGTCCGAAATCCTCATACAGCTCCCCACGAGGCACAGATGTTTGGGAAATATCAGAGAGATCTGTTGTGCAATTCACGAATCTCGGATTCAAATCCGCTACGACGCAAATGTCATCGATATTCATAAAACTCTAATATCAATGACATTTGCGCCGTAGCGGATTTGGATCCGAGATTTGTGAATTGCATGGCTGGTAGGCATTTAGTCGGAGGCAACCTAACTCCACACCTACACTGTTCATGCTATCTGCTTGCAAATACGTGGAGAGAGGAGCGTGCTTCCCTTGAGGCCCAAATAGATCATGATCCCTTCGCTTTCTACTGTCTCTGCCAAAAATCCCCCTCAGTGGATGTCAATCAGCTGCGAGCATGATGGCATATGAATTTAAGACTGAAATAATATTTTTATATTTGCACTATATTGTTATATTCGCACATCAATGTACGAAATCCCTGACCCCGTTCTTGAAAGTGTAATTGATCAGTAATTTCTTATTACGGTCTTTAATAATAAGGAAGAAATTCTCAACTCGCTTCTTTTATATTTGTCATTGTCACCCCCATAACACCGTCTTTTGTTTTGAAAGTCTTTCTGAAATTTCTACTTTTTGTCCAATTTTTGATAATTAATAAAAAAATACTATTTAAACAATAGACGTATTTTATTTTTATGCCAATTAGAGTAAGTTTAGATTGGGAATGAAATTTACAAATGACTGCTTTATTACCGAAAGCAATTTTTTTCCATGCAACCTTGGGATGGATAGAAAAGATCACGATCATTATGACCTATTAAGAAACGTTCTCGAACGACAGAAGGACAGACATGCTTACAGTGAAATGTGGGAGTATATGCCTCTGCCACCTTTGGGAATAAAGACGTGAATGATAATATCTCGAAGGGGACCGCATAACGTAAAGCGCAACATGGGTAGACCTACAGGTGCAACCTGATGAAGGTCGCCGGGCCTGCTAGATAACGGTAACACAAGATCCAACGTTGTGCCGATCATTAAGAAAGGCCTTACCCAGCAGTGACGAATACAGCAATAACAGTAGGAGGAGCCATAGGTACAATGGTACTACTTATTTCTATGAGAAATATCTGCCAGCAGACCGGCGAGACGACATTGTGAAAAAGTAGGAATAGAAGATTTAGTGAGATGAGATGATGATAAATTCTTTTTTTATTTCAACAGATGCAAGATAACGGGTGTTACATGCAGTTGCGAAGCACGCGACATCTTCTGGTGCCAGCATGTCGTAGCTCTGGCGCTGTATCGCATCAGGAACGCAGACTCCGTTCGGCTCAGGGTGCCAATATCAGGTAGAGTTAGATATAGATATTTGCGTTTGTTGGTGAAATATGGGCGTTTATTTTGCCCTGCCACCCCTTTGGAGATAAAGGCGTGTAGGATGATGAACATAGTTTGAAATATTACTAAAAGTTTTAGAAAATCATCATCATCTGAGCGTCTGTCCCAGGTGCGTCTCGCGCGTCCGGGGTCCGCTTTCCTACTTTTTTTCCTGCACTTCGCACGGTCGTCAATATTCCTGTAATGAGATCATTAGCACACATATCATGTCTTACGACGTCCAGCCAGCACATTTGTTCCCCTCCACCCTCCACCCATCCAACGAATGCCGCAAGGTTGCCAAAAGTTTTAAAAAATCAAGATCGTAAATGCCGAGTCTAACGACACCTATTATTCTATTCTACATACATCCTGTCACGCCTTTATCCCCGAAGGGGTAGGCAGAGGCATACTATATGCCCACATCTCACCGTATGCATTTTTGTCCCACGTAACAGGTGGTCAGCCTATTGCCGTGTAACTATCCTACTTGTATTCTATATTATATATCTAACGATTTCAAGTTTTTATTTTATCGCTCTTTGTAGGTCCCACAGGATTGGACCTTATGTGATAGGGGAAACCCACGTCTCATCTTGGTTTGTCAAGCCAAGGATGTTTAACTGATCTCTCAGAAAATTACTCTTAGTATGTACAATACGAGTTTTCTCGACTTACTAGCCTTGTAAACTTAACACAAGCTGAATATATTACATGGTATCTTATTTAAAGGTATATTTGAAAGTACTGTAGAACCTTCTCTCTTCATCTGTGTTATCAGGCAATATAAAAAAGTACTGCTATTTTTACAACCTTCATCATCCTATTGTCCTTGTCCCAATTTACTTGGGGTCGGCGCAGTATGACTAAATTCCATACTGCAAAATGTTTTGGCTTGATTTTTATGGTCGGCCGCCAGCCTGACACCAACCCTCCTTGGGAATGCTATCGTTTGATGGTTTGCCCGCCACCACACGGGTGCCTTTCCAAGCCCTTCAGTACTCCGAACCTTTACAAGGGGCAGGTTGATTTTTCACAGGGGGAAGTTCTTCTTTGGTATTGGTAGTCCTTAGTCCTATTTTTTACAACCTTCCACTTCCCAAAGTGACACTTTACCTACACGATGTTTCATTTTCACATGAGTCATACTTGAGATAACTCGACAGCGTCTTCCCAGGTCAACCCAGTAATGGGTTTAGTTCTGAAATCTAAGCAAAGCTATAGTTTTCCTTTTCCAGAAACCTTACTACAGATGGACAGACAACAACTACAGAAGTTTGTCCAGTATTTAATAGCAGAGCATCATACGGAGGTGCTGCCGACTGCGCAAAAGCTAGCTGATGAAGTGTTACAGGCTAGGTCGGCGATCAACAGGATCTGCGGGGCTCCAGACCCTACGGCTGGACCTCCGCCAGACGCCCACCATGCTTGGCACTTGGATGAACAACAGGTAGTTATGAAAAAAATTAACGAAACTTGTGTTCGATGCCTCAGTTTCTAAATTAGTTTTGACACGAGTTGTGATTTTTTTACTGTAGTTTAGGGACATATATGGTTGCTAAAAATAGAAGGTGCTATTCTATTTCACACCTTCTCTTAGCGTCACAATGATAATAGTCTATTGCAAAAGATCCATTATATGATACCTGATTACTTGCACCCAGAACTTATCTCTCAGAGGAAATTATACACTGACTTAAACTTAACTTTAACCATGCAGCCCTGATGGTGACCTTATCAGACCAGACCGATCCACCACAATGCATTCAGCCAAGATAAGTGGCCCCGTAAACGACCTTCAGGGTTTTGAATGAAAGTCTCATATACACTGACTATCCTGCTTTCTGCTGTTTAAAAGGTATATTGAGACTTAAAGGTTCTTATTCATTTCCAGGTCTGCGAACAAGTGCGCGCCTATTTATTACAGGGGACATATTATAATGCAAATAAACAGCTGAACTCATTATTTTCTAAGGTAAGTTCATTGTCATTAATTATTTAAGCCACCTTTAACCTTCCGTTTGAAGAGATGATAATGCAATGAAGATCAAGTTGGAGTCGAGGTCAAGATCTCTGAAGTAGGTTCTCGGAATTCATAAATTGAACAGTTTCACTGATAATCAATCTCCAGAATTTTTATAATGTTTTCAAACATGTGCTTAATGTGCATTAATTTTTATATTATAGTTGCGGATTTCCAAATTGTTAAAAAAACATTTAGGACTGATCCTTTGTGCACAAAATAACTGTTATAGTTTTCATTTGCGGTTAGTTTTTCACTCGAACTATATACCAATAGATTAAAATCGCGAGTAGCCCGTCGGTTGCCGCAAGACATGACCATACCAACGAAGGCGACACTATTTCAACTTATCTACAATGATGTCACGGACGTAAAGGCTGCCGCGGATGCGAGAGTTCCTCACGCGGTCCATTCGCGTGATTCCACCACCGCATCTTCATTTCCGTGACACGCAGCTCCCGCTCCAATATTGGCCACGTCTCACTGCCATGTAAAAAGATAGGTCTAATGATGGTTTTATAGACCTGTCACTTCAACCGGATCGGCGTTTTTGGGTGACCCAAAAATGCCATGTCATGTCCCGCCACTGGGCCCACACGGCAGCAATGCGTGACTTGACATCGCAAACGATGTCACTGGACGTGTGAAATACAGATCCCAGGTATTTAACCTGGTCTGTGCGCTCGACCAAATCACCGCCATATGTGAACGGATGTGGGATTTGTTGAGTTTAGTGCCAAGTACTCGGTCTTCGCTACATTAAGTTTCAGACCACCGTTCTCAAGCGTCTCCTTCAACTCCTTCACACGTCGCAGCAATCTGCCTCTGTCCGTGTCTGCCAACGCGATATCGTCAGCATACATGAGCAACCATGGATGCTACTCATGCGAGTCCCTGATGCTGTCTGACACAATACGTCCAATATCACACTCAACAGAAGCGGACTAAAAACCGAACCTTGGTGTACCCTGACGGTAAAGGGGAAGAGTTTCATGTCGCCAACAGCGGTCCTAACCACGGAGTTGGAGTCGCGGTACATATTCCTGATAGTGTCAACATAACCCCTTTGGACCGCAGTGCCCACCAGATCATGCATCATCATCAGAGCCGAGGCCTTCTGCGTGTCTAGAAACAGACATTGCAAAGGCGTGTCCTTCGTCCTGTATTACTCCTCTCAGGGCAAAAACAGGGTATAAAATACAAATATAAAAATAAACGTTAAGTGACCCAGTCTCTTTCATGCGATATGTATCTAATGTAGTTGAAGTGACGCGATTTTGTTCTTTACGAGTGCAATTCTTCTTCATATTGTACACATCATAATACTGTGACACTACGTACTTTAGACAAAGTGTCCTGCCCAAACACTGTCGTGACGGAGTGCAATAAAAATTTTTAAGGGTTCTTATTTTTTTTTAGGTTCGTGAAATGCTCCGCGCTCAAGACTCAAACGGCCCACGAATGCTAATGCTAATGACTGAACAGTTCCTATCAGACCCTCGGCTACTTCTATGGAGGAACCAAAACACGCCCATGACAGAGAAGTGCCGGCAGCTGTGGGAACAACTTGGCGCGTTATGGGTCAGTATAGTACTGGACCCGGGCAGCAACAAGCACCATAGAATACAGTGGAGGCAGCTGTTGGAGAAATGGTCGGCGGTAGAAGTTTGTCCTACAGAAGACCCAGATTATAGATCTTTTCCATTGGTAAGTTACATACATACCCCCCGAACAAATAAACCATAGACATCTTAAAGAAAACCATAGATATCCTTAGTTACAATATTTATGAAGAAAAAAAAATTATGGTTATAGACTCAGAATTCCATGTGTATTTTTTTTAATATTTTTAAATTTCCTTTAAGTTACCGTCGTTTTTTATAATAGCACGGATAAATAAATTCAATATGGTTTTTTTGATTTTGTGGAAAACAATGCCCATACCGAGTTTTGGCGTAGCCCTAAGCGTTTTCAAAATCTCTAAAAATTTCTACGCGCCATTTCATTCTACGTTTTAGATGGTAACAAACAACGCTCATACCGCTTTTCGTGACTATTTTTAAAAAGTAATATCAAAAAAATTCAAACCCCTATTTCATACGCTTACGAGTGGAATTTTCAAAAACCCTTTCTTAGTGGGTGTCTTACATTTAAGGAATATTTACCAAAATTGTCAAGTTTGTAGGTTTCGGTTAAGCATTGAAACATGGGTTAGCTAGTCACCCGGTAATTTTATTAGAATAGATTATGGCAAATTTAAGCAATATCGATGGTGATTAAAGTTGAAGGTTGGGTGCTGGTCTACAGAATTCACCACTCATAATAGTACCATTTAAAATATACCATGTACTCTGTTATATTATTTGGTTTTTTTTTAATTACAGTACGCGAGAGAAAGGGAGAGAAACGAAAGAGATCGTGACAGAGACCACCGTGACAGGGACAGAGAGAGACACCGCGACCGTGACGAGCGAGACAGGGAGAGACTGCGGGAAAGGGAGGAGAGGGACAGAGAAAGACATAGAGAACGACAGAGAAGAGACTTAAATTCTCATTCGGAGAGCTCCGATGAGGAATCTAGACCTAATAAGTGAGTTTTTATGTATTATACTAATTATAGCTCCCCCGGCTCTGCTTGTGTAAAATTAGACCCTTCATCTTTAGAGAAACTTCTTAACAATAATCTATACTAATATTATAAAGCTGAAGAGTTTGTTTGTTTGTTTGGTTGAACGCGGAACAGTAGTATCGACCAGTAGGTCGGATTAGAAAAATACTTTTTGTGTTATATAGCCCATTTATCGAGGAACGCTATAGGCTATATATCATTACGCTACTACACTAGGGAGCAGAGCATAAATGTCAACAAATCGGGCAAATTTTTGTGCATCATTGTAGAATTTATAAGCGACAGGATTAAATAGGTGCGACGGGAGGTCGAAATATTCCACGGGTGAAGCTATGGGGGTCATCTAGTAAACTATAATATCCTTATCTATTTGGCAAAATTATAGGTTTGAATAAATAATTAGAATTGAGCTTGGACACGTCCAACAATCATCCGTGAACAATAAATACTTCGTTAATCGTTCCACACTCATGTGTACGATTGACAAACAATATTTATTGTAAGAAAGTAGAGGGTAGGCCGAGGGTAACATATAAAGACCTAATGAACAGATTACACTGGAAAGGTTTTTAGATAACCAAACGTGCATGTATGCAATAATTACTGAATGGAAGCTTAAAGCGTATGCAAGAATTAAGAAGCCTGGCGATCTGTCGTCGCTAAGTACATCCTTATAATGAATAATGAAGAGAATTTGAGACCCCTATCATGAATAGAATTATGTAACAGTCTGCAACTTACTAAACTAGCGGCACGCTATGATGGCCGTTTTGACGTTTGTCCTTTTATGAAATTTCGTATTACTTTTAATTACATTTATTTGTAGAAATATAGTCGACTACATTAGAGGGTATTTATACTACGGTAGAAAACAGAGCACTTATGTAAAACAAGTAAAATATCATCACTATTGTAATATGTCAAAACGGCCTTAACAGCGTGCCGCTAGTATAAAGTAGCTAAATCTTGAATTTAATTTTCAGTTATGAAAGGGAGTACCGTAGAGCTAGTAAGAGATTACGATTACACAACCAAAGATCTGCGCCGCCACTTACGCCAAGGACTGTATTTCATAAGTAAGTACTTAAACAATCACAGATATTTAACATATATATGAAAGAAGCGCGCTCCCTTTGTAGAACAAGCGTTCTTCATTTCGATTTCAATATAAATTATTCGCTCAGTCGCATCGCTATATTCGCCGCATTGTTTTTTTTTCGTGTGGAAATCCTCATGATTGCTATGCCGGCTTTTGCTATTTGCTATTGCTACGGCGTGTAAACCTCACGCTACGCCACTTTCCATGGCCTGCTTTTGTAAGAACATCGAGCAGCCCGCCCACCGTACTTAGGCCCCCGCATATTCACCGCGGTAACAACAGTTATATTTAAGCAAAAAGCCGACCTATGCGATAATTACTTGTTCAAATTATTGTAATAAAGATACTTTTGCCAAAACTGGTATAACTTATCACTACTTTTGTAAAATATTTTAATTAAAATTCAGTCACAATACCATTTTCACAACAAGTACATTTTATCGCAAAAGTCATAGTAGCCCCAATATTTTGCTATGAACAATACCACTTACTCTCTTTGTATGCTTTCAAGATATCATTTGCTCATCAACCACAAAGCAAAAGGATACAAGTTGAATTTAATATTTCGTTCTTACTGGTATTCTTGAAAACGACAGTCGTCGGCCTTTCTACCTACCTAAACGCTTCTACAAACTTATAACACTAATTAAAACTATCTTGTATTCGCAGGGCGTTGGATGCCGTAGATATATCTTGGGAGAACGAACACCTGAAGAACATACTGGGCAGTGATGAATATTGCGACCCAGATAAACCAGAGAAGCCGGGCAGTTCTACCAGTACTACCCTGCAAACTTACCCCAAGTTCAATGAGCTTGGACAACCTTTGTGGCATGGTGAGTTATGTTCAGTTGATTTAAAAAAAGATGTCTGAATTGTGGATTTGAATAATCCTGTGATTTCCTCTACACAACCCATATTTTTGTTTCCATCATCACACCAGAAACAAACAAACCATCGATCTGCATTTTTACGTGTATAATATTGTTAGATATTTTTTTACATAGCTCCATCTAGACCAAAGTATGCTAATATAAACTTGTGATATGGGATCTAGACAACTGATAAACATACTTATACTCTAAATACATACATATTATAGATAAGAAACACCCAAACTCCGGAATAAACATATGGGATCACACAAATATTTTTTCCGACCCGGGAATCGAACCCAAGACTAATAATTAAAATATTGATCAGACCAACTGTATGCCAAATAGAAAAGATTTTTTGTGAGATAGATAATAATCTGACAAGTATTCACTTGTATTGAATTGGAAGTTTGTAGTAAAAGTACTTATTTCTCAATTACCTGTTAATTTTTGTCACATATCACCAATATAGTCTAAAAAATATATTAATTTAAATTTCGACTTTAAATGTGTAATTTAGTTCAATCACGGAGCAAAGAGTATTTCGCATAATGACCTGTTTTTATTTCCGTCGCTCCCGTGTACCTTTATTGGCATTTCACTTAACCAGGCGTGTTCTACGAAATTCTCTATACTCTGCAATTCAAGTATGATCTGATCCTTGTAATCTGATCTGATCTTGATCTGATTCTATGACCTGATCCTTGTAACTTTAACCTTTTGTTCAGAGCACCTGCCGGTAGTGGGCGCTCGGATAGAAGCGCTTCGAGCGCATGGAAGAGCCCCTGCCGCGCTACGGTTAGCTGTCAGTGCGGCGAGAGCTATGCGACATCGACAGGTAATATCACTACACTGACATAATCTGTCTTTCTCTTTCTTCCACTGCTATCTCTTACTCTCTCATATTTATCTTAGCCCCATGAAGGTTACAATATCAGTCTCAAATTTCGAATTCGTCTTTAATTGGCTGCTAAAGGATGCTGGATATTGACTTTGTTTACTGGAATTTTTGAATCCATTTACTTTAATTAGTGTCAAGCACATAAAACCTTTTAGCCTTTTTGTTACCACCTCACTAAAAAGGCAACGCGTTCATAATTTGTTCCAAATTTAACATCTAAAATAGACACATTTTATTTTATTAAATTTATTTGGCCCTTTATACCCGCCCAGTTCCGTGCTTCGGAAGGCACGTTAAGCCGTTGGTCCCGGTTGCCAATAAAATGGCAGTCCTTAAGCCAAGTTGAAGGCCTTATGGGCGGCTTAAAAATTTCAACTATTAGGCACAAACTTGCAGATATGCTTGCTGTCTTGAAATCAAAAGATAGTGATAGAGCGTTCAAATAGTCACGAAAAGTACTTCAAAATGAGGCATTTCATGTTGGCAATATTTCTCATTAATTAACATAACTTTTTGTTAAAACAAAAAATGTCCAGTGATGATTGCATAGAAAACTATCTACTATATTGCGATAAACTTTATTAATTTCGTCTTTTTACTTTACTTGTGGCACTTGGAATACCCACTAAATTTCTCGACCTTTCTGCCCTTGGGGTGGTTTTTGGGACCTGTTAAATTCACCAAAAGAGACTATCACCTACAATCTCACAAACTATTGTCTCTTTATAATCTAATACTCGTATATAAAACTCTCGTGTCATAGTTTGTGGGAACACACTATTCCAAAACGGCTGGACCACATTTCATGAAATTTTTTTATGACATCTCCGTATACTATCGCAGACATTGTAATTTTTAAATTTTTAGTTTTTTGGTTAACTACTTTAGCGGTGTTAGCTAGTATTGATTTATATATGTATTAAATTAGATAGAGAACACAACAGGGTCAAAATATTACTGTCAAATACAGCTAAAATTGGAACGTAGCTCATGTACATTACAATAGCTTTTATTTCACTTCAATACATGTAGTATTTCCGAAGTGATAATGACGAGTAGTTTTAGACCTTATTTGAATTTCCGAGATTAGGCGCGCCCGTTATGACGTCACAGCCTCGCACAGACTGCGACAAGGCGCAGCGCGGCGTTCGGGTGCGAACGAGAGCGCGACTGTTGAATGAGCAGGGTTGTGACCTGTGCAGTCACCCGCGTTGTACGCACTTTGAACGTAAATATTTCAGCCATTTTTTTAAATATATAAATGTAAAAACACCGTTTTTCATGTATTTTTTTGTGTAGATTTATTTGGCATTTAAGACCGTATTCCAGAATGTTTCTCAATACTCAATCGACGCTTGTGAGTATATTTTATAAGGCATAATCTAGTCTCAAGCGTTGATTGAGTATTGAGAAACGTTCTGAAATACGGACCTTAAAGTACAAAACGTTTGTCAGACCCATTATGTTATTTATCCAGGAGGTATCCCAAGCTCGCTGGGCGGAAACAGGAGGTGGTGAAGCCTCAGGTTCGGCCGGCGAGTGCGCTGGAACCGACGCATGCGCAGGAGCGTGCACGGAGCGGACCCGAGTGGCGCAGGTGACTGCGCACATGGACTTCGGCGCTTGTCTCCCTTCCGCCGCCACGTGTGCGCTCTCGCATTCACAGAGGTGTATCGGGAGAGGTAATTAATATTTTATTTGGTGAACTTTATTCTATTTATTTATCTATCACACCTTATTCCCGAAGGGTGGCAGAGGCATATTAAATGCCCACTTTTCACCATGTGTATTCCTGCCCCACGTAATACGTGGTTTGCCGAGACTGTCAAATGGACAGACGCAGGTTGTGGCTACATGCTGTTGAAATTTTTCAAGCCGCCCATAAGGCTTTCAACTGGGCTTAACGACTGCCATGTTACTGGCAACCGGGACCAACGGCTTAATGTGCCTTCCGAAGCACGGAAACACTCGCAAATGTAAATGCCACAAAGTGATAACCCATCCGAGGACCAGCCATAGTGTAAGTTGCTTAACGCAGTGATCGTTTACAGAACACTAACGAGCGAGCGCTTCTGCTAACTCTTTTTTTAAAATTAACCTAAAAAGACGGTTCTCCCTTGTGCCGGGCGCCCTGGAAGGATGTTCGAGAGTAGGTATACAAGTATACTAGACTGAATATTACCTATCAAATTAATGTTTTAATAAAACTAACGTAAACTAACGTGTAACTTATTAAACAAAATCGGGACTTTGCGTATAAACATTTACGTTTTGTCGATTTCGCTCGTCAACGCTCTCCGTTGCGTTCCGCCTCAAGATCCTGATGCAGGCTTCCGGATGTAGAATGAAATAATTGTCGATTGACATCGACAACACGTAAGTCTTTTTACGTAAAGTCCCTTTTCTTTATTATTTCACACCTTAAAAACTTGGAACTCTGTCGGCGCATGAGTTTCCTTTCCCTTACAACCCTGGGGCCTTTACGAGAATCGTGAAATAGATATTTCTGGGTCGTCAACCTGAGAGCCGCTAAAGTCTTGCTGGCTATAATAACGACCCTCAATTACAGGTAGTCAGTGTTTTGGTGGCGCCATTTTGACGTCACTACGGCATGCGTCGCCACACCGTACATACTGCGATACGTACGACTGTATTTGTATAAATCATCGTATGCATCGCCACGCTGTCAGTTTCACCCGCGGCTATAGATGTTTAACATAAATAAATTACTATGGCGGACTTAATGCCGCCGACATTTTGGAATGAAGTAGAGAGAATTTATGACATTAAGCTTCTTCTTCTTTGGTCATTCTCACTTTATGTGGGGTCGGCTCTCGTAACATGCTTGCGCCAGTAATTTCTGTCCTGGGTTGTCAGATCGGGTAAATTATTTATGTTGCGCATCTTGGTCATACTGGTTCAACATGTAGCAGGTGGGCGTCCTTGTCCTCTTTTGTTCTCAGAAAGGCTTAGCGCTCTTTATATTACATGTTTCTAGTTCCTACGCATGACATGGCCATACCACCTCATACACCTCTCTGTTAGCTTTTAGGGTTTATCACATTAAGCTTATAGTCACAAAATAATAATGAACATGGTGGCTCTCCAGACAGCAGGTGTTGGACGGGATGGCCGCTGGAAGCGATCTGGTGCGTGTACGAGTGCCTCGCTGATGCCTGCCTCGCGCCTGACGACCAGCGCGCCTCGCCGCGTCTGCACACCGCCTACCTCGACGAGGAGCCCAACACCGGCCTGCCACCACGGTCAGTAACCTGCCTCCACCTCTGATCCTCCACGCAGAATGGTCGGAAGTGACTAGGACTTCATATGCATATACAACTATATTCACGCTACATCCCTTACGGGGTAGTCAGAGAGGACAAATCGCCAGGCATGCATACTTCTTTCGCTTCTTGCAGACTCATTAATCGCTTCATACATGCACATCTGGGTATCCGAGTACTTTTGACTTTCCGTTTTTGAGCAATCTGCTCACGTGGTCGTCACGGCATGCCATGACTCTAAACAAAATATAAAAAACGAAAATTGATTTATTTATCCTTCGAGCCGGAGCCACTAGTAATATTTTTGAGAATCCGGCTTGAAGGACCAATAAGTAATAAATTTATTTCCAAATGTATTTAAAAGTTAGAAGCCACAAAACCTTCAAAATAAAACTGATATTTTTCAGGAAACTTAAAATATCTAAAGACACTGGTAGAATAAGATTAGATTTAACGCTGATAAAGTTGTCTTGTAACGACTTACTATTGCGTAGTGACAACAAAATTTCTTATTATATTTGTGTAAGACAAGACAAGCGTTTGAAACCATTTTAACACATTTTCTCTTGGTTTAGGTATCAACATGTACCAGTGGCAAGCAGTAAAAACCCAGAAGAGACTTACTTAGCGCTGGCTTTAGAAGCTGCCCTTCTTGGTTTAGGAGTGGCAAGGACGTTACCGAGGGGTCTTTACGCTCAAGAACGACATTGTAAACAGGTATGTACAGACCATGACGACAAAGATCCGCAATTTTGTATTTTAGCCAATTACAGCGGGGTATTTCATTGTCACTTGTCTTATAAAATTGTACACAACAAACATTTCTTAAAGTTTATTACTTGTTGTGTACTTAAGTCAGCCATTCTTTCATACAAATTTCATTGTATGGTATAGGTCGCGCGGCGAATGATGAGCTCTGTAAGAAAGTGAAAGGGGCATGCGCAGAACTCATAAATTAGGTCTAATTGGCGGGGTGACAGGGGGTGAAGGGCGGGAGTGTAGGAGCGTGGACGCAGGAATGGTCGAAATCCTACACGCACACTAGTGCTCAGCCGCACACTACTCCGCGATTTGTCGGCACATGTTGTCACTAGTCTCGGTACTGTCACGCACATAAAATATTCTACTCTTTTTGGCAAATCTTTTAATAGCGTATTGAGATTTTTATGCCCCGAGTAAATTGTCTGTCTAATCGGAAGTTTGCATGGTAATGTACATCATATTTTTATTTTTGTTTTATCATTCTTTTACTTTAGAAGTTACAGGGGGGGGGGGGGGCACACATTTTACCACTTTGGTAGTGTCTCTCGCGGAAACTATTAATTTTAGAAAAAAATGTCTCAATACCATTTTTGAAGACCTATGTATAGACAGGTATGAATTAATGAAAAAAAAAATTTTGAATTTCAGTTCTAAGTATCCTCCAAAAATTATTGTTATTTTTCCTTTTTTGTGTGAAAATCTTAATGCGGTTTACTTACCAAGTTTCAATAGTATAGTTCTTATAGTTTCGAAGAAAAGTGACTGTGACATGCGGATGGACAGACAGACAGACATGACGAATCTATAAGGGTTTCGTTTTTTGCCATTTGGCTACGGAACCCTAAAAACGGTTTATAACCCTAAAAACGGGTAAATTGTTTGAGCAAATATTTATACCAATTATAAATTTTCGACAATTTCATATGTTTAATACAAAAAAATTGGAATCACGCCTATCTTTCACCGGGGTAGGCAGAGACTTCTTCCACTTCTTTTACTTTAATAAGTGTTGTTAGTGTCACATACATTGCATACCTATTTCTACATAAAAATATTACTATATACATGGTTTTTCTTAATACGATCACTGAAAACTAAATAAAATACCTATCATGGCTTAATAATATCACGCAAACACTTTGAACTCACTTGTTGTAAATAATATATACCTACTTACGTACCCACCCACCTACCTACGCTATAAAATAAAATAATGTTTAAAGGTTCAAAGCAGAGTCGTATTAAACTTGATACTTTGTGTAATAATATTGTGCGCGATTATACATGCGCAAACTATCTCCACTAATTTTCGTCAGAGCTCATCATTCGCCGCGCGACCTGTAACTCTGAAGTTAAAGTTGCACTAAAGAACATAAGACATATAATTCTTTAAGTTATTGACCATGTTTGTTTGGAGCCAAACTCATT
Source organism: Thumatha senex (assembly GCA_948477245.1). Lineage (NCBI taxonomy): Eukaryota > Metazoa > Arthropoda > Insecta > Lepidoptera > Erebidae > Thumatha > Thumatha senex. The sequence goes on along the minus strand of OX419739.1, from coordinate 21,414,304 downwards.
ATTTAGAAAATTTATTTAAAAAGTTAGAAGCCACAAAACTGACATATTTTACTACTATTGATCATGAAACCTCAAAATGAAGTGTATTTAGAGTAAGAAAAATTCCAATTAAACTGCTGTATGACACAGGTTATTTATTATAAGCATCAAACAATTTTATTTTAGTTAAATATAAAAGTTTATTGCTCAATTTTTGGCACTATCGCGTTCTCACACCATGCCTAGCATGAGATACCACAAATTTTGCCTCACCTACCAAGCAGTTTATGCTCGCGGCTAGAGTAACCTTAACAAAGGAAAAGGACATCTAGGTTTAGGACGGCACCCTTGAACTAACCTAACCAGAGCTCTGACCACTGAGTTACCAGAACCGTACCGAAACAAGCTGAAATTCTTCACGGAATTGTAATCATCATTCAAGAGTATAACACTTATCAAAAGTAATTGTTCACAGGAGGAACGCCTAATCTCCCAACTGCAACGGGTAGAAGGTGAGGCAGCGGCAGGGGTTTGTGCAAGAGCAGCCAGTGCACTATTGGCAGGAGGGCCGGCGTCATGTCTCGGAGCGCACGTGCATCCCCGGGCTGCCCCAGCACATACCTTCGCGAGGTTCCTGTTCCTGGCGTTGTTGCCTGCACATCCTGATCTAGCGTACCGGGTTGGGCTTCGGGCTATGAGGTGAGACACATTTTAAAAAGAAAATGCATGTTATCAAATTTTTTTATGTTCTTTTTACCGGACTGCCAGAGGGTTATGAATTAAGAGTGGATGTATGTTGGTTTGACTCAACCTGAAAAGTTTCGAGCACCTCTTTGCTAAAATAGAAATGTGTGTATTACTCAATGGAGTTATTGGTGAAATTGCCAGGTATTTTTTCTTCTTTAGCTATGATAATCTTAATGTTTCATTAATCCATTCTTTGGTTGCGTACCAAAGAATGGATCGATGAAAGATTGAAGCATTACTCAGGTGTAAACTATGCAGTTTCTATGATTACGATCCAAGTCTACACAGATCGCACGTTGTGTGGTCCTTTAAGCCGGATTTCTCGAAATTGCACAACATTAAATTTGAAAAAATAAAAGAGCGCACAAAATAATTTAGAAAATTTAAGCAATCGTTCGATATTTGAGCAGCACAGCCAAACACCCACGGCCCAGGGAACATGCACAAGATAATAATCCTTACATGAAAGTGTAATCAGCGTCAAAAAGGTGATGACATTCAAAATGATTATAGCAAAAATAAAGTCAACTTGTAGATATAGTTTATAAAGGTTATCATCACATAAAGATCATACATAAATATAATTTTTATATTTGCTGCAATACTTTTGAACCATTTTTAACAGTCTGATCGCTTCTACATATAACTGACTGTCACACCTATGTGATTTTTTTTTACCACTGAGGTGGCAGACTATTATACAGCCCACTTGATAGAAAGTGGTCACCGTAGCCTATGGATGTTTGCAACACCAGAGATGCAGCACTCGCGCAAAATTGTAATTATAATTGTAATTTCAGCACAAAAGGCCCAATAGGGTCGAAGTGCTAAGGCAAGGCCGAGCCAAATAACAAGATAATCTTATTAACTCGCATCTCACATTGATCTTAAAAAATAATTATTATATCGATGTTTTTATACTGTCGATTGATGGCACTTGGTGGAACTTGCCACACATTTTAAATAAAAATACCTGTACATTTCCACAAAATAAACTTTATAACCTGTAAACCTTTTTAAACTTTTCAACAATCATAAGGTTATCAACCTTTGAAAATGCCGTAAGGCGAAATGGTGAGGTGAAAAAGTAAATTTTGTGAAAAGGTCCAATAGTTTTCATTAAAAAAAAATTGGATCGATAGCGATGGCTCTTATTATATAATTTCAGGGCTGTGTTGCTTTAAAGTTTGAAATATTCGTGGTCTTAATGTAATGGCGTGACATTTTGTGCATTCTTTTTGTAACTACACCATATCCCATTGTCCGAAGGCTGCCCATGGTAGAAGAAGCGTACGCCCTGGACGGTGCGGGCGGAGCCGCAGGTGCTAACACAGCGGGCGCCTGGCACACGCTACAACACGCAGAGCAGCAGCAAGCGGCACTCGCCAGCGCGTTGTTAGGTACGTGCAGAGAGACAGACAGACACAGAATAGTAATTAATATATTAGAGGGTGAAAGACGTAGCAATGCATTATCTGAGGACCACCACATTTGCATTGGCTTTTTTTAGTATCCGTAACTGGCGATATTGTTGCTTTTTTAAGAAAAATACACTGTGACCACGTTGTGGAATTTACATTTGCGAGCTTTTCTGTGCTTCGGAAGGTACGTTGGTCTCGGTTGCCAGTAAAATAGCAGTTGTTAAGCCCAGTTGAAGGCCTTAAAAATTTCAACAGCAGGTCACCGAAGCCTGCACCTGTCCATTTCAACAGGGCAATGGGCTCACCACCTATTCCGTGGGACAAAAATGTATGCGGTGAAATGTGGGCGTATAGTATGTCTCAGCTTACCCCTTCGGGGATAAAGACGTGACAATATGTATTTATTTAGCCTTTTGCCCGTGTCATACTTCAAAACATTATCTTAAAAATGCCCGTGAAACGCAAGAAGCGCTCGTGGTCCCGCGGACTTAGTGTTATGTAAGCGATCACTGCGTTAAGCAACTTTCGCTATGGTTTTTTTTATACTACGACATGGCAAACAAGCTTACGGCCCACCATGGTTGGTCACGGATGAATGACCACTTTGTGGCATTTACATTTGCGAGCTCGCTTTATGATATAATTGGTTCTGCCAATCAGGTGCTGCCCGAGGGGCCCCCGGACGTCTCCGCCTCGCTCTAGGCGCTGCCCAGCGCCACGTGCGTTCAGCGGCGCAGCTGTTCCGCCTGGCGCAAGACGCGCTGCGACACGCGGCTCCGCCTGCCGCGCCGCACCACCACCGGGACTTACTGGCCGCTGCCTTCGAGTTGGGTCTGCAGGTAACATGTGTATCTTTTTTATTGAAGTTTAACAGACTTGGTTTAAACGGGATTTGAACCCGTGTCATTTGCCTAAGGGCAATGCTCTGAACACTGAGCTACAGTACCGTACATTACATAATCTATACCAATATTATAAAGCCGAAGAGTTTGTTTGGTTGAATGTGGTAATCTCAGGAACTACTGGTCGGATTACAAAAATTCTTTTTGTGTTCCCATTTATCGAGGAAGGCTTATAGGCTATATATCATCATGCTACTTCCCTGGAGAACGGAGCGTAGTCATAAATGTCGACAAATCGGACAAATTTTACTGCATTGTTGTAGAATTTGTAAGCGACGGGATTTAATAAGTGCGACGGAAGTTCGAAGTATGTCACGGGTGAAGCTGGGGGTCTTATATAGAGCAAGCTTTTGTTATTTGATAATTGTCCGCGGAAAAATATTTAAAAAAATCAAATGCTATCAAAGCTACTGGTAAAAAGGTCGAATCTACAACTGTCCTTACCCTAAGAGCTTCCAGTTAACGACAGTATCTTCATTAACTTTTATCTTTCCGACCGCAACTGCACTTTTTTTTTTTTTCAAAAAGTTTTCTTATAAGTAATTTACTTATTCGACGTAACTTTTACTCTAAATTGCTATTACTTAATATCCTAAAGCACCTAATATATTTTATCAAAAATATGACAACATATTTTTATACAGTACAAGATTCTAACTATTAAATCTATTATTCTTATTATATATTTATCTATCGTTCACTACTACGGCAAAGGGCTTACCACCTGTTACGTAGGACAAAAATGCAAACGGTGAAATGTGGGCGTACATTATGCCTCTGCCTACCCCTTCGGAGATAAAGGCGTGACAAAATGTATTTATGTATGGTCTATCTATACTAACCACTTTCCTGTTTCAGGTGCTAAGAATGACACTATCTTCAGTGAACTGGAGGAGACGCGAGATGGTTCGGTGGCTGGTGACGTGTGCAACAGAATTAGGACTGGACGCCTTACTTTCTATTATGCAAAACTGGTTAGTATTTATAACACTTGTGCCGTATATGTGCTGAATATAAATTGTTCATTGTTGGAGCGGAGCGCTTGTGGCCCCGTTGACTCAGTGTTCTGTAAACGATCACTGAGTTAAGCAACATTCGCTATAGGTCCTTAGATGGGTGACCACTTTGTGGAATTTACATTACAAAGCCGTTAAGGCTTGGAAAATTTCTACAACGGGTTGCCACAGCCTGCGCTTGTCCATTTCAACACGGCAATGGACTCACCACCCAATATGTATGTATGTATAAGTTGTTTTAGTGTCGCCTCTTAATTAGTCTTCGTCGCAGAATACTCGTATCCCTTTTGTGAAATGTTCCGGAAGTCCCAGGAGAAGGTAAGAGTATATTGAATCCCGCAATGAAATCAATCAAGAGATAATTTGAAGGAGATGGAAAAAGAAATTAACGCCTCTTCCCTCTTTTGCAAAGCGGGAGACCTAGAAGGCAACTAGTTGTATATCCTATATGAAAAGGGGAAGCACCACGGTAATAGTACTCGTATATTACGGGTCCAATGTGTTCTATGTTTCATTCCAGTAGTAAATTTGGAAGAAACGTCTAAAAGCACGAAAATTCACCCCAGATGCCACGAGATGAAAAATGTGGGCTGGCAGAGGTGTTCGTGTGATACAACCACATTTCACATGCAGAAATTTTGCGAATAAGGACATTTAGCGCCTAAGGGACATGCAAAAGGGGCATTCTGAGGCAAAGTCTTTAATCACTAGGTGCACTTGCCGTCCCCAGTAAGTAATGGAGCGAAGCGTTTTGCCGTTTTTCTAGTTCTTTTGTCGATGTCTATTATCCTTTCGGTGATTATTCCTCAATGGTATGTCCGATTTTAGATTTTATTGTTTTCTAAACCATCTATGGCTAGATGTCGTATTGTGGGTCAAATTTGATCAAAAAGTGTTGAGTGGTTTGGGAGAAGTTGGAGGACAAAGCGAAAATCCGAATCAGAATAATCACTACATATTATAAAACAAAGTAGTTGCTGTAGTATGCTTAGATCTTTAAAACTACGCAACGAATTTCAATGCAGTTGTTTTAAATAGATAGAGTGATTCTTATAGAAGGTTTTTATGTATATTTTGTTATGTTTTTGCATACATTAACTTAATTATAACTATATATGTTGGCGCTGTCGTAAAAAATGAGCCGTCTGGGAGCTTTTAACGAAAACGCTGCCTAAACCCTTTGAGATATAACAAAATAATGTATCGAGGAATTGTGTATATAATATAGGTATACAAAAAAGTCCGGGACGGTATATGTCTATCTCTTAAGGATAACGTACTATATCCATTATAATACTTAAAAAAAACATCAATAATAAAGCTGTAATTTAAAGGCTATTTACACAAATACATTATTAATCCTTATCATTTTTAATACGTTAGTTGGTTTCAGCATTTTATGTAGATTAATTTGTCCCTTTACACTTTGCAAATTAAATGAATATCTTCGGCGATATGGCAATATCAAAAAAGTGCGCAAAGAAATTAATTTCGTGTAACAAAAATTCGACCGGGCCGTGCGGGCGCGGGCGTAGTACTTGAGAGCAGAGAAGTAATCAAGTAAATTGGAAAAGGTTCATACATTATCGTGAAATTAATATAAGACGGGATTAAATGGGTGCCACGGGGTTCGAAGTATGTCACGGGCGAAGCCGGGCGGGTCAGCTAGTATAAACTAAACCCCAAATGATTGTTGTACAGGTACGAGCTATTCACACCAACCGAGGCGACAGGACCGGTAGCGGCAGCAGCCATGTCTCATGCCACGGCGTTACGGTTGGGACTGAGCTTTGAACAGCAGGAGAAACTCAGCTCCTGTGCCAGGACGCTCGCTCTGCAGTGTGCTGCGAAGGTACATACCTAATAATCATTTAATCTTATTTTACTTTCATTTTAGGGTCGGCAGCCCTAGTGTTGCAAACGTCCATAGGCTACGCCTACTTTTCATCCGGTGGGCCGTATGCTTGTTTGCCACCTCAGTAGTATTAAAAAAAATAACGACAACCACTCCCATGCATATATTTTTGGAGCAACGACTGCCTCTGTAGCAAGCGGTCGTGGGTTCCATTCCAACCTAGGATAAAACTTTGTGTAATGAGCACGATGGTTTATTCTGTGTCTGGGTGTTGTTTATCATACTTACTATGTATGAATTTAGAAAGATATAAGTATGTTTATCAGTTATCTGGTTACCATAGTACAAGTTCTGCTTAGTTTGAAATCAGATGGCGTTGTGTGAGTTGTCCCAACGATATTTATTTATTTATTAATGTGGATAAATGATGTTAGATATCCCTCTGTCACAAAGGGAAGATCCTCCCACTAGCCCAGGTGATCGCACCTGACTAGTCGCAACCCAAAATATTGGTGTTAAGCCATTATGTATGACATAGCGCTACTACGATGTCTTCAGCGCCAGAACGTCTATAGTTCTTAGTAGAGCGCAATTGCTTATTATATTTATTTGTAGTTAAAAAGACTCTTATACGGGACATAACCCATAACATTCACCTTTCAAGGTGACAAAACTAACTGGAATCCTGACTCAGCTTTTCGTCACTTCTATCTCTCTTTAGAGTATTCTTCAGACCCTAAATGTGTAAGCTTCTTCTAAATTTTTACAATCACCTTCATAATGTGGCTAGAATAAATATTAAAGGAATAAATATTTTCAGACAATGCCGGCTAGACCAAATTAAGCTTATTCTATGGGATCTATATCTAGGTTTGTGCTATGGGATCTACACAACTGATAAACATACTTATATAATTCTAATACACAGGAAACACCCAAACTCCGTAACAAACATTAGCGGATCACACAAATATTTGTTCCGACCCGGGACCTCAGCGCGGCAGTTGCAAATACTGCCACAAATGCCACAGAGGCAGTACGAATGGTTGTTACTTGAAAACTGTTTACCAGCATGTATTGTATAAAACATTTTTAGACAACTTTTTTTTGGGGTAACTCCACTGAGAAAGATGAAGAAGTTTTTAAGATTAAACATTTTAACACTACCTTGTAAATAAATATCCATCACGCCTTATCCCCGAAGGGGTGGCAGAGGCATAATATATGCCCACTTTTCACCGTGTGGATTCCTGTCCCGGTGGTGAGCCCATTGCCGTGTTGAAATAGACAGACGCAGGTTTATATAAGGCCTTCAACCAGGCTTAACGACTGCCATTTTACTGGCTACCGGGACCAACGGCTTAACGTGCCTTCCGAAGCACGGAAGCGCTCGCAAATGTAAATGCCACAAAGTGGTCACCCATCCGAGGACCAGCCATAGTGAAAGTTGCGTTACTCAGTGATCGCTTACAGAACACTGTGGCCGCGGGGCCACGAGCGCTTCAAATATATATGTAATTAAAGTAGTGGCATTTGTCAAAAAAAAATCATTTATTTACAACACCAAAAAACAAAAGACACAATTTAATATTTGTATACCAAACAAGACAGCTTTATTAAATAAAAGTATATTGTGTATGAGTGCAATTATTTATAATAATTTTAAGTTTTAAGAATAAAGTGAAATAAATTTTGACTCGAAAATTTTTCTACTCAGTGGATGAATATTTGAGGGACAAAGACTATTTTAAGTAATGTTTTAAATGTAAGGTCTGAAGTTTTCTGTTTTGCGATATTTACTTACTTAAACTTCAACTTTTTATTGATAATTGTGTAAGCCATTGGCAGATTTGGAGAACTTATGTGTTATTTATAAAACTAACTAACTAACTATCTTCACGCTGTATCCCTGACGGGGTAGTCAGAGAGGACAGATCGCCAGGCTTCGCGATCCATGCATACTTCTTCTACTTCTTTTTGTGTTATTTATAAGATCTTTGTACCCACTTCACACATATAAATACATAAATAAATTAAATTTCAGGATCCACCGGGTTGTGCTTTAAGCGCACTATCAGTGTGCGAGGGTTCCGCGGGAGCTTTCGAGGCAGCTTGTGCAGCGGTGGGAGGGGCAGCGGCCCGAGGCGCCCTCGCGTCGAGTCAGTTGTTCGCAGTAGCGCGGTACATGGAGCAACGCAGCCAACCGGCCAGAGCCATGAGACTGGCCACGCTTGCTATGAGGAACCTGCACTTACATTACAATCAGGTATAATCTTTTTTATAACTAGTAATACTTTATAATAATAAATAATAGGGTTGGTATACTCAACCTGTAAAAAGTGTTATTTCTTATTTAATAAAATGGATATTTAGTAAGAAGTGGTCCCAATATACTACCTTGTGGGACTCCTTAAATAATGGGTGGCTGAGCAGATTGATATAATTATTTTAGTCACTTACAGTGATCCAATATCCCATAGTACTTTTTTTCATAGCCCAAAGGAAATTTTGAAACAAGCATTTGCATACGTTTAAAGAAGTTGCAGTCATGCTGTATAAAATTGAAAGTCTATGAAGATTCATAGCAAATATTTAAATTTTATCCGATTTGCAAGTAGAAATACTTTGAGACTTCTTAATAGATTGTTAAATGTTGTTGTTTCAGGACAGTCACCCGGCTATCGCGGATATCCACTGGGCCGTGGCCCTGGCCCATTCGTTGGGGCGTGCAGAACTGCAGGCGATGCTTCCACTTTTAGTTAAAAATGTGCAGTGCGCGCCTGTACTTGTGAGTATTTTTTCTTTATCCTAATATTTTTTGGCTCGCCGTGTTAAAAGAGACAGACAATTGTCACAATTTAATCTTAATTTTAAGTAATTATATTTACAAACGCACCCTCAACTCGATGCATGGTTCCCCAGTCGGACGTGCTGCGACGTTGCTGCGTGGCAGCGGCGGGAGTGTCAAGGTCACGTGCCCCCCGACCTCCAACCCCTCTGCGGCCGCTACTGGAGGCAGCTCTGCGAGCTTACGCGTCCACCACACATGCGCGTCTGGCTCACATCTCGCCGCGTCACTACGCTGACTTCGTCGACTTCCTCGGTAACTATCTCTTTTATTTTAGATTTAAAGACTTTATTCTCAAAAAATAAATATACTTGGGACAACTCACACAACGCCATCTGATTCCATACTAAGCAGAGCTTGTACTATGGTAACTAGATAATTGATAAACATACTTAAATATTTTTAAATACATACATATTATAGATGAATAACACCCAGACACAGATTAACCCATCGTGCTCATCACACGAAGTTTTATCCTGGGTGGGAATCGAACCCAATTTGTAGATTATTAATATATTGTTTCTTCCTTAAGTTCAAAGCCTTATAACAATTTTCAACAACTCCTCATTTTTATTTTTAATCTTTTACAGGCAAAGCTCGCGACACATTTGCCCTAGCACCTGACGGACCGCACCAATTCGCGGCGTTACTTCAAGAAATTAAACTCAAATATAAAGGCAAGAAGAAACTCATGTTCCTCGTCAAGGAGAGATTCGGATGAAAAAAGTTGAAACATATTAGCTCAACCCACCGAATATCAATTACCTTTGATTTATCATTCCATAGAGTTTACGAAGTTCAAAGAGATGAAAGCGTTCGATAAAAGTGCCAGGATTTTTTACCCTATGGGATGTTGTCCTGAATAATGTTGCCAAGTAAAAAAATAGTGCAGTATTTTGTGCATGTGGCCTTTTACCGCATTCGATTCTACACTCTCCATAAACATAGTGACAACATGACAAGTGAATTGAATTAGTGCAATTTCTTGGTATTTTTTTTTCCAAAATTTTTATGTGTAGGTATTACCAAACGTAAAGAGGAAAGTGCCAATAAGGTCAGCGGTTTCTTAAAATATAATCGCTGTTGTCGAATTGTGGGAGTATTGATACATTTTTGTACCTTTCAGAGAGTTTAGTAGTACTTATACATAGAGGTTTTTGTCTATTTATTGTGCAATATGTTGCTATACTGTAGTACTTTTAAACTAATATGTAGTTTAAAAAGAAAAGTTCAATGATATTTCACATTGTATAGTGCTTATTTGACATTTACAGTTCCTTTACCGACGTCGAACACGTCTTAGGCTTATAAACGAAATGCAAATATGTACAAATGAGCTCTTGTTTTCGCAACTGTGTATACTACTTAAATCCGGGATTTACTGTTTCGTTTCACGGTAACTAAGGCTCAATAATTCTACCATTATGGTAGAAAAAAAATTACCTCAAGTAATGTACACATTACGAATTGTGTACTCGCCGTGTACCAAACCAGTCTTTTCTAAAGTATTATTTTTAATTTGATAATAATCATAAATACGGCTGACAGATGGAGTTAGCTATATTTATAATTACTATTCATTTTTTTATAATCGTAAGAAATGATCTCAATAATTCCATTTGTGTAAATAGAAAATAGTTTTGTAAATATAGTAAATAAAAGTTTAAGGTTGGAATATATTACTTACTATGTATTTAGTTCTGTGATATGTGCGAGGGTTGCATGTTGTAAAAAATATGTAAAATATATATGTAAAAGGGTTTATACCGATGAGTAACTATTTCTAGCGAAACTCGCACATAATGCAGTTTAGTTTTTAGTGCGCCATTCGTATAGCGTCCAATAGCAATGGAATATTACATAAAATATGACACAACACCAAAGAAATATATCGTAAGTTGAGATGTGAGATAATAAGCAATGCCATCTTATTTTCAGTATTCTGTATTTGTAGATATTCGGTTAAGAAACAACTCTGTTGTGATTGGTATTGGCCGTTTTTTTAAATCAAAATCTGATAATAACTAATACATAAAAATACTACCTAAAAATATGTGGTTAAATTATCCCGAAAATACGAATTATGTTAAAATGGTTTTCAGCAGTAAAGTTACTAGGACAATAAATACAAATAAGTAAAAATGTGCTCTTATTTTGGCAAGTACCTCAATACTACTAATATCCGGGATTTACAGTTACGTTTCACAGTACTAAAAGAGTTCAACAATTCTACCATAATGGTAGAAAAAAATACTTCTGGTAATGTACACAATAAGTATTGTGTGTTCGCACCAAACTGAAGTTGCAGCGCATAAAAACGGACGCCGCGATGCATGGTGCAACTTCACATTGAACTTGAATTTTACAGTACGAAACTTCATATTTTATCGTTTCTGGGACTAATTAATCACATATAAACCGTATGTCTAATGGTGCAATTGTAACCGTTTTAAATCTGATATCTTTACTAAAACTATACTTCTCTCATCAATAATTTTGATTTCCTTAACACTATCTTTTTCCTGTTTAGAAGTAGAATGTAAATTGTAACAAGAAGTGCATTTATAAATATAGAAGTGACGTTTAATATTTAAAATAGAAACGTCGTATGGATAGTGTTCAGAGAAAATAGGATGTATTGAATAGTATATACACTTAATGAAGGACTTTTGTACTTTTTGTGGTGTGTGTGAGGGTTGTGCAAAATATTATATTGGCACTGTACAAAAAAAAAGACATTTGTATTTCTTTATCATATCAATATTTTGGCAACCCTGAATGTGTCAAATAAGAAAACAGGATGTTAGTACTCATTACAATATTGATATAAATGTAAATATTTTAAATATGATTTTAGTTAGAGCGCTGATAGTAACCACATCCGATATCTTCCTTAACATAGACTTCGCATTAAGAAATAAATCCAGATAGCCAGACCCGAAAACATGAACTAAGGCTTCTACAAGAACCTTCCATGTGAATTCACAAATGTATATTAGGTACATAAATAAATATCGTTGGGACAACTCACACAACGCCATCTGATTCCAAATTAAGCAGAGCTTGTACTACGGTAACCAGATAACTGATAAACATACTTATATATTTCTAAATACATACATATTATAGATAAATAACACTCAGACACAGAATAAACCGTCTTGCTCATCACACAAAGTTTTACCATGAGTGGGAATCGAACCCACGACCTCTTGCGTAGCAGTCGGATACACTCCCACCGCGCCACAGAGGCAGTCAACTGTAGTAAACCCTCATTACACAAATAAATTTGACTGTCATTCTCATGCAGTGGGAAATCTATAATATAAGGTTTAGAAACAATACCAGATTATGGTCCACCTTCAAACAACTGGTGTCCCATTTAAAATAGATCCCAAAATGGTTGGTTGAAGGCCTTATGGCCGGTCGCCACAGCTTGCGCCTGTCCATTTCAACACGGCAATGGGCTCACCAACTGTTACGTGGGACAAAAATGCATACGGTGAAATGTGGGCGTATAGTATGCCTTCCGGGATAAATGCGTGACAATATGTATGTATGTTAACTATATTTTAGAATCAGGTGGCATGTGCGTGCGTTTATTATAGGTAAAGCGTGGAAATTCAACTACAACGTTTACGACTCCTCTTCAAATTCATGGCTAAACCGGCATAGTAGTAAAACTATTTATTATACTGAAAGATTTGTACCAACTAACAACTGAGTTGAAGAAGTGATATAATGTACTCGTAATACTGCTGTGATATCACATTGTGGGTTTTGTGTTGGAGCTTTGGTTAATAAAATGTAATTTGGTCTAGCACCAAATTACATTTTATTAACCAATAACCAATCTACTAATGCAAAGATCGTTACAAGAACTGGGAACATAATTAGCTTTTGAATCTGATACAGTTAACCTAAGAATTTTTGTGTATTTTTTGTAAACGAAACCACAGAAAAAAACATTCAAATGTTTTTTTTTTCGCACATTTATATGTGTGAGAACACAAGAGATGTCCAATATAGTTTCTTTATATCGAGTTAGAGGAGATATATTTAAATCGAGTAATAAACTCTAAAAAAAACAAAGGCCTTCATTTTCGGTGAAATTTTAAAAATACATATCGTGAAGCCTGGCGATCTGTGCTCTCTGACTACCCCGTCAGAGATACAGCGTGAAGATTGTAATAGTTATTAAAAAAACAACTGATGGAGCTAAACCTAATGATTTTGTATTTTTTTTTTAAATAATAGGTTGAAAAGCTCGCTACTTTATACAGCAAAGTTTCGTCTTGTAATTTAAAAAAAAGATATCAAAAGAAATCTATATCTAGATTAATTTACATGTATCTATTCAAAAATGGCGCTACAGTATTATGCTAATTATAATGTAACACCAACTTCACTGCAAACTAAAATGCCAACGGATAAATACCCGTAAGAGGTGTATAAGGTCAAATGACGGCTTACAAAAACGGTGAATTGTTAAATAAAAAAATAAGCAGAACCAGGGCTTCAAAACGTATTTTTGATGCAACAGACTGTAACGCACTGATATTTGTTTACAATACAGCTAATTATGTATCCCATACGTTTACTCACTCATTTCATCCATTCTCAATTGAATGAACATATTTCTGTCTGACATAGGTAACCTACCAATTGTGTACGAGTTGTAACATAGTTTGTATAAATGGTAGGTGAAAATTCGTAGAAAATAACTTTTATAACATCAAGCAATAATTTTGTAGCCTTCGGCCGGTCTGCGGTGTATACCTGTGTTTGCTTGCAACTTTATTGGTTGTTTTATAGAGCAAAAGCCTTAGTATGCATGGTAACTATTTAAATTGAGTCAAAATGTGTGTGAGTTGTGTTGCCAGTTAAGAATAATAATAAAATATCTACAATATTATTAGAGATGGTAGCATTATGAGTTTTTCATCATGGCAACTTATTTCATAAAGTGTATCTAATTAAATAGACTTGCCGATTTGTAACTCCAAGCAAAATTTTTGACCTCAAGTGCCTTCAGGCGAGTCCAAATAAGCCAGACCGGCTCATTATGGTTATTTTGTATTATTTCCTTTTGTACTGTCTGTGTGTTATATTGTAATATTGTGTTGTACGTCAAACGTGGACACCCATCAGTGCTGATATTTGAAGGTGATAATTTCAATATAAATCATTGAAAAATATTAATTGGTTTCATTTCATTTTGATCATAGCTTCAGTTTTTCCAAACTGTCACGACTGACAGTGTGTTACGCGCCATTTCCGGGCAAGCTGAGAGAATGCCTATCTACCTATATGCTATAATGCGGTCTACAGCTGATGTTGTCAGACCATGTGCAGTGAAAAAAGATCCTGACCTCACGGACCTTCGGTACATACTCGCGTTTGTGACATCTGCCATGACTTTAAAGTTCATAGCATAATTACTACTTGGAACTGATATGAAGTAGCTGGGTTCCTGTGGTCTTTAACGGCAAAAATCATTTTAAATTGATGTTTTAGCCGTAATACTGGAGATTCATAGACTTTAAGGAGAATAAGTGTACCAAACTAACTAACTATCTTCATGTTGTATCTCTGACGGGGTAGTCAGAGTGGACAGATCGCCCAGCTTCGCGATCCAGGCAAACTTCTTTCGCTTCCTGCAGATTCATTAAACATGCACGTCTCGCTATCCGAAACTTTTAACCTTGCCCGAAGACCAAGCTACGGCATTTTTGTGCATAAGTTATTAGGCTTATAGTATGGCCTCTGCCAGCCATTCGATGATTAAGACGTGATTGATTAGGAAAATGCCAATAGTAATTAAAAACATTAATATTCGAATAAATTTTAATAAAAACAAGTTATTAAATAACCTTAAAAATATGATATATAACTCAAATATATTATTAAAAGGAGCCCCTTTAGGCAAGGTTCCGAAGATACTGGCAGCGTTTCCTCTTTGAATAGTTAGACTTATTCTTTGTCCGAGGTAACTGCCAGCTCTTCGGTCTCCTGTGATGTCGACTAACTTTTATGCTATTTCTTTAAAAAGCCTTATAGCGCTAGGACCTCACGGACCAAGGGTCTCGACACCGAATGGAACAAAATCAAATTCGGAGCCCAGACCCCTGTATTTACATGCTTTAGCTTTTTCAGCCGCACCAGCTCTGATGTTAGTTCCATGTAGATGTAATTTAAATTGTTCTATTTCTATGACAAATTACACGAATAAGTACGTTCTACAAATTTAGAATATTTGTATGATTATTGATTAATGACTTTTTATTATTGGCTTGATGACTTGACTTTAGATTGATTGCATTTGGCGGAATTTATTACACATTTTGAATAAAAACACTTGTAGGTACTATTCCAAATTATTTACTTTTTATCATTTATATGATTCTTTTACCTTCTGCGTCCTCTTCTTAGACTTCTTAAATTTCTTCTTCGTCCTTTGACATCAATCATAGTATTTCGGACTGCCTCGCTATTTCTTTTCTCCCTACTTGTGTATATTTCTTCCATAAATGGATCTTCTTCTTCCTGTTCAGTTTCGTATCTTAAATCTTTACTTTCTTTTTTAACTTGTTCGGGTTTTGCTTTCGACTCGTTGCCTTGGGAGTCGTTGTATAGTTCATCGTAGCCTATGACGAGAGGGGGAAGAACTACAAGGCTTGCTGTGCGCTCTCTGCTCTCGGTCTGCAATATATGTATAATAACACTATATGAGTTAAATAGAGTCCGAGACTACCAGGATCTAGCACATAAGACCTTTTAGTCTTTTTTTTACCACCTCACTAAAAAGGCAACGGGTTCAAAATTTCTTCCAAATTTTACATTTAAAATAGATACATTTTATTAAATTTATTCGGCCCTTTAGACCCACCCCAGTTCCGTGCTACGGAAGGCACGTTAAGCCGTTGGTTCCGGTTGCCAATAAAATGGAAGTCGGTAAGCCCTGTTGAAGGCCTAATGGCGGCTTAAAAAAATTCAACAGCAAGTCGCCGCAGCCTGCGCCTGTCCATTTCAACACGGCAATGGACTCACCACCTGTTACGTGAGACAAAATGCATACGGTGAAATGTGGGCGTTTAATATGCCTCTGCCTACCCCTTCGGGGATAAAGGGTATGTATGTTCTTTTTTATACCACAGAGGTGGCAGACAAACTTACGGCCTACCTGGTGGAAAGTGATCATCGTAGCCATTTGGACGTTTGTAACACCAGAGGTGCAGGGCAGCATTTAATGAAATAACAGTAGTTTGTACTCTCTATTAGTAATTCTATTGAAAACGACGTGACGAATTAGGACAGGCTGTTTGAACTTTACCAACTAAAAATGGAATAACGGGGTTGGATGAATGTCGCGCTCGCGGGTGTAGTTACGAAGTATTTTATATAAGTTAGTCATATAGACAAAGACATAGACATATATTGTCACGCCTTTATCTCCAAGGGGTAGGCAGAGGCATACTATACGCCCACATTTCACCGGATGCACTTTTGTCCCACGTAGTGACTTCATAATCGTGTTGAAATGGACAGGCGACATATATAGGGCCTTCAACTGGGCTTAACGACTGCCATGTTACTGGCAACCAGGACCAACGGCTTAACGTGCCTTCCGAAGCTAGGAAACTCTCGCAAATGTAAATGCCACAAAGTGGTCCCCCATCCGAGGACCAGCCACAGTGAAAGTTGCGTAACGCAGTGACTGTTTACAGAACACTGAGTCTGCAAGGCCACGAGTTAGTTTCAATATAAAATATAGTTACTCACGACAATAATACACGCGGCTAGTGCGGCTACAATCACTTTTAAAGACATTGGCTATGTAACTTCAAATAAACATGTGTACTTCGTGTTTTATTTGTAGTCATAAATATTTATAATCAAATCTTACATTTCACGGTGCGTATTCAGAGATATCGGGTAAAATTTTAAAATGAATTGTTACGTAAAAGAAAGTAAAAAGATTTAAAGATAATTCAAAGAATAATTCCGCTATGTAAATGAATCTTTGAATATGATTTTCATCCCTTTTTAACCGACGGATTAATTTGAAATTTTGCACTCCTATCAAGGTTCGATTGCAATGCAATATTAAATAATATGTTTGAGTTTATACTATTCGGCTAAAGATGGCATGGATGATAGGTTTTTGTTAGCAAGAGATCGCCATAGAATTGCCAGGCTGTATCGAGATAATGTACGTGAAAAACTTTTAGACGAATGGCAGCTGCGTTGGAACACTTCCATCAAAGGGCGCCACCTCTACCGGTTTTTCCCAGACGTTCGTGAACGATTGAGAATATCCTGGCTGGAGGATGATTACTGTGTTGCTCAATTTCTTACAGGACATGGTAACTTTAGGAGCAAATTACATTCGTTTAAGCTAGTGGAGTCACCGTTCTGTCAGTGTTAACTGCTGATGACAAATATGATCAGACCGCCCATCATATACTTTGGGAGTGTAGCATTTGGCAAAACGAGCGATATAATATGCTTAATTGTTTACAAGTAACATCGGGAGTAGTTTACTATGCGGATCTCGTGACATCGACGGTGAATTTTCGTGCTTTTAAACGTTTCTGCCATACATATTACTGGAATCAAACATAGCTCACATAGGACCCATACTATATCTACTATTACCGTGGTGCTTCCCTATTTCTATAGGATTTACACCTAGTTGCTTTCCAGGTCTCCCGCTTTTCAAAGGAGGGAAGGGGCTTTACGTTCTTTTCCTACTAACTCACATTATCTTCTGATTAATTTCGTTGCGGGTTCCAAGACATGCTAACTTCTCCTGGGACTTCACCGAGATCGAGCTCGGTGTAACTTTTCTGGCGTTTTGGTCATTGCTGTAGATCCTGGTTTACAGGAGTCACAGTAGTTCCCACTACTGTGACTCCTGTCACTGTCCAAGGGTGGGATTAGTCCCATTTAAAAAATATATGTTTGAGTTAATTTTCAAATTATAGTTTTATAATCTCTTTATTAACTTTACTCTTTAACACGATTACATAGAATATCAATCCAAAAGTAACAAACACGATTACATAGAATATCAATCCAAAAGTAACAGTTAAAAATCAAAATCTCAATTTTAAATAATGAAATTAGCAAAAAAATAATAATTTTGAAATTTAAAATAAGCGTGGGGCTTTTCAGCTAATACATAAGGTTGATGAATACTGAAGATTTGTATTGCAGTTTTTGAAGTTCAGTCATTAAATTGAAACGATCTGTTATCGCACGTTCTTTCCTCCTATTAGAACTGCGGGTTGGGACGCTTTGCTTGAAAAGGCACATTATTAGGTCTTTAACTTGAGGAGCTTCGGAAGCCGTTGGTCCCAGTTGCCAGTAACATGGCAGTCGTTAAGCCTGGTTGAAGACCTTATGGGCGCTTGAAAAATTTCAACAGCAGGTCGCCACAGCCTGTGTTGTCCATTTCAACACGGCAATGGGCTCATCACCTGTTACGTGGAACAAAAAAGCATACGGTGAAATGTGGGCGTATAGTATGCCTCTGCCTACCCCTTCGGGGATAACGGTGTGGCAATATGTATGTATGTATGTACTTGAGGAGCGCTGTCAATCTAGTCTTTTCAATCTTCTCTTTTCTCAGAATTGTGAAGTGGCCGTCTATTCGCTAGGTGCTCTTTCCATTTTACCGAGTTGCATATAAAAAAAAATCCTAGATACAAATTATGCAGAAGTGGTAAGTAAACATTACTAACATCTAAACCTCATCGGATTGTAGTTGGTCATCTTCAGCTACTTCACTGTTGACAGTTGGCTCAGCATCATCGACGTTATGAATGGCTGGTAACCGGGTGAGCTTCACTCCAGCTTCTCGTAGCATTGCCAGTAAGGTTGAGAGGGAACTGGCGAGCTGCACATAAATAATAACTTAGGTACAGTTCTAACTATCTTCACGCTGTACCCCTGACGGGGGGGTCAGAGAGGACAGGTACACGATCCATGCATACTTCTTTAGCTTCTTGCTGATTCATCAATCGCTACAGTAAGGTACAGTTCTAATCTCTACAATTTACACACGTGCAACGCAGCGCGGTCTTACTTATGATTCGTTTGTTTCACTTGAACTGTTTAAAAATTTCCTTTACCAAACTAACAACTACCTCATCGGCGTAACTTTGGCCGACCGAATACGAAACGATTTTTTTTATACCACTGAGGTTGCAGACAAGCATACGGCCCACCTGATGGAAAGTGGTCAGCGTAGCCTATGAACGTTTGCAACACCAGAGGTGCAGCACTCACGCTGCCGACCCTAAAATACTCAATATGGGAAGTTTAAATGAAAGTGTCAGCGTTAAGTTGGAAAAGGGCGTGCTCCGTTGGTTTGGACACGTCCAACGAATGAGTGAGGAACAATTGACAAAGAATATACATCGTGCAAAAGTAGAAAGTAGAATGAGTCAGGGTAGCTCGAATTACAAATGAAAACCACTCAAAAACGGAAAGGTCAAAAGAACTCATATACCCAGACGTACATGTATAAAGCAATTATTATAATCTGCAGGAAGCGAAAGAAGTATGCATGGATCGGGAAGCCTGTCGATTTGTCCTCTCTGACTACCCCGTTAGGGATACAGCGTAAAGATAATTAAGTTTATAAATTATTTCGTTGCCATCTTTAAAATAAAATTGTGTTTATTCTTATTTCTAACGGGTAACAAATTTTGATTTGTAGTGCAGTTGGTTAATTGTACCTGAGCGTCAGGTTTCTCTTCTTTCTGCAACAGTTCACCAGCCACGATAGCTTCCTCGACCGCCTGACAAAGTCTGCCTGCTCGGGCGTGCCTTCCAGCGAAGTTTAGTCGGATGAGCGGATCATCGGAGGCTAAAGCGACTGCCCGGGAATATGCCGCGTCAGCCCGACTATCCTCCAACTTCTCTAAAGCTATAGCTATTAACAGCACCTAGAAAATATAGACAACAATTTACAACTTTACATTGAAACTGGATGCAGTCGGGCATTACCAAAATTTTCGAGAACCAATCAGACGTCTGCAATTGGTGCACCTATTAAGTAAAATATTGATTTTCCATGTACACTTTCACGCGCGAGCATCCGATATTTCGGTACTGTTGCAAGCGCCGCATGATCACGGAGTAAAAATAAGTAAAAATAAGTGTACATGGTAAATATCCCGAAAATCAATATTTTACTTACGTGAATGCATTCACGTAATAATATTTAAACTATCATGAATTTAAACAATTTACTTAACAAGAATTTAAACTATCATGGTCATGACTATGATAGTTTAAATTCTTATATGGCACGTATTGACTAATGGACAGGTCATGTCGAAGTAAAGGAAAACTCGAAACAAAGTACTGTACCAACCCGTCTGGCCAGTGTGGTACATTAAGACCAATCACCCTCCCAAAATAAATTGCGAGAGGTCAACGTCCAGCAGTAGACTGTGATAGGCTAGGCTGATTTGATATATAGATTGTTCGTCTATTTGTTTGTTCTCGCTAATCATCTAAACATCTAGGTTAACTATGATGGAACTTTCATTAGCAGGAAACTGATATTACAGGTAGGGAGGCTTCTTCATCTTAGTTTATTTCCAGTTGCGTCCAAACCTTAACTGGATTTGAAACCCTGACCTGAACTAACCTAACGGGCCTCTATCTCGAGGCGACAGGTGCGACTTAAGCGCCTTTCTTTTTCTTTGATTTGTGAATCTAAACCATCCAGGGTGCCACCCAAACGCATACAAAAAAAAACATTTAATTCATAGGCATACACACGTACAGTATATAAAGATAATGAAGATCAATAAATTTTGTTGTTGGCAATCGCTTTACCGTGCAAAGCCAAATTAAAAAAAAAAGCGGACTCTTCTGCTGGTTTATCAAAGAGAGATACTACATACCGTGTAAGGCTGAAAAGGCTGCAGCGCGGCGGCAGTGGCGAGGCGGCAGAAGGCTGAAGTGGGGCGCTTGCACACCAGCAGCGCCAGCCCCAAGTCGTGTGCCGCTCGGGCGCTGAGAGGGGCGGCGCACACCGCGCGTTGCAGACACGTCAGCGCCTGCCCATACACTTTACATGTAGCTTTCATTCTGAGCATAGGGGTACCCACATACGTAAAAGAGCATGCAGACCAAACATATTCATTTGCTTATGGAGCAATACTTCACCCTTTTCACTCTTGCCATTTGTTGTATAAAGCTATCTTTGTTATTCTTGTGTAGCTACATCTAACTCATACTTTGACAGCGAACAGCGCGTAGCCAATTTTTCTACTACAAATAAGCTACAAACTAGTAATGACAACCGCCGCTGTCATCTTTAAATCAAAGATGTATGTGTCTAAGTGAAAATTGTCCTACACCACGCGCGCGCGCGCCCGCACTAACTATCGCAATAATTGTATTTTCCATGGATAAATAGTGTTTTCGTGCAAGGAAACCAGGAATTCAAGTCCAGGGACACCCCCGGCAACCTCCACCTCAGCATCTCGCAGCAAGCAGCAAGGTAGTGTGCCCATTCCTGTTTTTCCATTTCTTTTTCCGTCGACAATCGCGAGTAAATTTCATTTTTTGCCTTTCCCCGCAAATACAGTCCATTTTGAATTTATTTATCTCGCCCGCTCAACCATTTCTGGTAAAATGTTCCAATAGTAAACAAAAAATATACAAAAAGGTGTTGTAAATATACAAATAGAGTGATGAAATTTCATTATCAAGAATTCACCAAAAGTAACTAAGCTAACCTGTCTGTGTGCCTGTGCCTGTGTCTATGCGTGTGTTGGTGGCAGCAAACACGTGGCCAACCACAAAATTCGTTTTTATTAATTTTGAATGTATGATTATAACAGCATCCGTTTAAAAAGATGTTGACATTTCAGTTTATCCTTATTCACATGTGCAGCGAGTAGTTTTTCGATATATAAATACCATCTGCATAATATTACGTTACTTACCTACCCAACCAATTGATATGACATAAAAGGCAGTGCTAGCACAAAAACGGTTTCATTCGAAAAACGCTGTTAGTTCGGTGCACATGTGAATTGTTAACTACGATTAATACTAATGATTAATTATATGTAGTTGCAGTGCGGTATATATGATATACAGTAATTTTATATGGATTGGCAAGTTAGTTGTATGACAGTCACAGGACGGAGCATCTAAAAACCTAAGCTAAGTACCTACCTTTACTGTTACATTTGTATTTTTTCATATTACAATTACATTTGAGTTTATACAAATAATATACTGCAGTTATGTTGATAAACTAGCTATTTTATTGATTAAAAAGTATAAACCGATTTAATATTTGTGTTTAATTATGTACCTACCTTCTTAATATTTCACATAGTGCCACATTAAGTATAAAGTTACATTAAATAGATTTCAATCGATGGTTTCTGTTGCTATAAATAACTAATAAATATTTAACTTATAGTTTACTTAACCTTACTGTATCTAATAATTAAATAGTATGCCACTAAACTATTATTAATATTGGAATTTATAGTTAAATTACTTCTTTGTATATATTTGTGTTAGCTACTCCAACAAACATTAAATATATAGGATTCCTTGACAGTTAGTTTATTAAATCGCATAATCTTTTCTAACACGTGTGTAATGCTATTTTTCGCTAACGTTGGGTCTGCTTACTGTCTTATATGTCTGTGGGGGTACCTCATATTCCTGGGCACATTCTCCACGTGAGTACCGAGGGTGCAAGAGACTCCACTAAGATCTCCGAGGCGTAAGCATCACCTTGCTATCGGTGTACCTGCTGACCAACGCACGAGAACGACGCAGAAGTCCCTACGGGGTTGGGAGAACAAACGGCAGTCGCTATTGTTCATCCATTTGCTACACGAGGGAAATCACGAACAAGACTATTCCTGTTGGTTCGCCCTTTATGATAGTATATATTGAGAATTATATTAACAGGGTGATTTGTAAAACACTAGCAACCTGCTAGGACTAGATAATAACAAACAAAATGTTATTTTTTTTTTACAAATTACAACCTCGATTGTTCAATGTATGATAGTACCTAATCGTTTTGTAACTATTTTTTAAAACTATCATATGTATCTTCTAAATACATAGATACATATGAAAGTGGCTTTGCAAATTATTTGTCATAGATTCATAGACATTGTCTAGTCTAGTTGCATAGTTATAAGAAAGGTGTTAGTGATGATTTTTTGTAGATATTCGTGTCATTGTCGCATTGGGGAACAAAAAAACCTGTAATGATAGCCTAGCCCTATCATTACAGGTTTTATTAAAAAAACCTGTAATGATAGGGCTAGGCTTTGGAAAATAAATAAATATATGAGTTAAAAGTACAAGCTTATTTATATTTAATATGGCACTGTATTTTTTTTTCTAACCCGGAGTCGTCTATTCTACTATTATAAAGCTGAAGCGTTTGTTCGTTTGGTTGAACGTGTTAATCTCAGGAACTACTGGTCGGATTTGAAAAAATATTTTTGTGTTAGATAGTTCATTTATCGGCGAAGGCTATAGGCTATATATCATTACGCTACTATACTGGGGAGCAGAGCAGTAGTTATAAATGTCGACAAATCGGGCAAATTTTTATGCATCATTGTAGAATTTATAAGCGACTGCATTAAATAGGTGCGATGGGAGGACGAAATATTCCACGGGCGAAGCTGTGGGGTCATCTAGTAATATTATAAAAATAAACTTTTAGGTACTAAAAATGGTAGGGACTTCGTGTCCGTAGGGTATGTGTTATTCCATTGGATAAAATAAAGAAATGGCTCTGTGTAAAAAAAAGGTCTCACTGTATTTATTTTCACCTTCCGATCGTTATTTTTTATTGCGTCCGGAACCTTTGCTTTGGAGCCCGGAATCTGCTAATAGGTATACTTAGTAAAAGACTTACAGCTATATATTTCTTCTTAGACAACAACGCAATGCCCAGATTGGTGTGAGCAGCCACACAAGTTGGATGAGCAGTGAGAGCCGCTTTAAGTCTCGCGAGGGCAGCGTCCAAGTCTTTGTGCTGAAGCATCATGGCTGCCAGAGCAAGCGCAGCCGCATGCTGGGTTGGCTGCTGGGCCAGGGCTGCTCCAAGGAGTTGGTAGGCACGGCGAGGGTCGCCTGAACGTAGACGTAGAGCCCCTGCCGCTGCTAAAGTGTCTGCACCACACGCATTTGTTCTGAAAATTATGTATAGGTTTTTTATAGACTATGTGAATTATAAATAAATATAAATATTGTGGGACACTTTTCACATCTAGCCCAAAAAAGCTAATATAAGCTTCTGGTATGGGATCTAGATTTAGATTTAGATCTAGATTTAGATATATATATAAGTATGATAAACATACTTATATATATATCTAAATACATACATAATTATACATAGGAAACATCCAAACTCCGAAACACAGATTTGTGAATCACACAAATATTTGTTCCGACCCGGGAATCGAAGCCAGGACCTCAGCGCAACAGTCACATACACTACCACTGCGCCACTTAGGCAGTCGAATGTAATGAAGTTGTCAATTACTCTGATTGAATACCATACTTATCTGCAGAAAAAAAATGTTCGTTGGGTAGGTACAAAAAGCCTTCTCTTCGATTTTAAAGTGTCTTCACAAAGAGTTACTTTTAGAGAGATATTAAATTGTTTTTAATTTAAAATTTTCAATAATCCACGCTTTTTAAATGTCGGATGATGTCGACACGTATTTTGTCTACAAACGAGACACCCGTCAACTAAAACATGCTTCTTGCTAATATGTAGGTACTATAAAAAAAACTCTCGCGGTTGCTGTCATTAGTAAAACTTCCCAAATCCCATGTAATATTTTAACAAACACACACACAATTTGTTCTCAGATACAGGCATAGGAGACGAAACTATTTTATCTACGGATATGCGTGCCTGAAAACATCACATAGGCAGCCCTGATTTTCAGCTGACGCCTTTAAAGGGACTTCACGTACACGTTTCAAAGATAATACATAATTTATAAAAATGAAACATAAGGCTATATTATATTGAAATATTCATCCTTATATAATATATATTTCAAGTTAACATAATAAGATTTCCAAGTTTATATACCGGTATATATATACATATAACTGCCAAACTTAAGTAATAAATTGGGATTCGATGCTCCATGCGTTTCCAAAATTAAATCATTGACAGACAGGTAGACGGACGCAAAAGAGTTCCGTTGTTTGTACTTTTGAGATATGGAACACGTATGGAATCCTTTAACTTTATAAGCATCTGACTGCAGTGTGTATTTGTCTAAGTGCTTGCGCGCACTGCGGCACCATGCGTTTGTCTACCATACCGTATAATCTGTGAAGTATAGAGTGTAATCATTAAAATGCGAACACTGCGGTGCCGCTGTGGAACAAACTCAAATTGATCTACCTACCGTGCGGTAGAACAAAGCACTTGCGGTCAAAGCCTAAGGCTTCACATTTATCAAGTTGTCATAATAAGCATACTAACGACAATGCTTGGTCATAAGCGTCGAGTGCTCCCTTTACATCATTAGAAGCCAACAGCAGTTTGGCTAGAAGCGCTGCTGCACGCTCTCCACCACCTGCTTGCACCGCCGAGCGAGCCCACTCCACCGCACCGTTCAAATCACCCTGGTGCCATGCACATTCAGCTAAAACAGAAAAATTATAGAGACATATACACAAGCATAATAAAAGACCCTGAGGGCAACCTGTTAAACGAAGACCTCGCGGGAAAGGAGAGATGGCGCTCATATTTCCACGAGCTGCTAAATAAACAGCACAAAGAGGTGCAGCCTCCGGACCTCCTTCCGAATCAGGGACTAGTGAAAAAAATGTAGGAAAGCGGACCCCGGGCGTCGCGAGACGCAACTGGGACAGACGCTCGGTTGATGATGATGATACACAAGCATAATGATCTTAATTCATTTAGGTCACATAGTAACACTTATGAACGTCATTTATGAATGATTCTACATCTACTGCTTATCGTTTATCGATCAAGCCTTTATCTCCTTATTCTTTTAGATTCTGGGATCCCTTATTCCCCTTATTCTTCTAGGGATTTTGTTAGATTCGCAAAGCAATAGTTTGAGCCTGTGAGTAAGAATCTGTAAAGAAATCTCACGGCTACTCTTTTTTAATCGCCAATAAGTACTTACAATCGAATCAAAATCGAAGTAGTACCTACACTGGCTTTACCGATCCTGCGAAATCTTTCTAAGACCCCTTTTGAAGAACCACATTCTGTAGACATTTAGGAAAACCGAATTCGAGAGCTTTAATAATATTATTTAGTAAAAAGATATTAAATATAGCAAAGAGTACGCGGAAGGAAGCGTCTATCGAATTTTTCTGTAAATTGTATCACATTCTATTTAGGTCCCGCGGGACGCCAATGTGTACAAGAAGGAACTTTGTGGCATTTTTTGAATGACACTTATACTAAACAATAAAGGCGTTATTTGGTTGAAATTATGATGATAATGACTGATTGTTTACCTAGAGCGGAGCATATATCTGGATCAGGGTGTTTTGTAATCTTGTTAGCTTCTAAATACGCTTCATGGGACAGCTGGTACCGTCCTTGAAGAGATCTGCAAAAACGTAAATTCAAATCCTTCACGTTTATATAACCACATTATATTTTGGTAGTTATCCTTCTTTTGGCGCGTTAGGAAAAAATGATGAGAGTAAATTTTTACGATGCGCGCGCAGGCCGTCGATAGAAACCGACACCCTGAAGTTATCTGATAAGAAGTGTTTCCAGGATCACATAAAATTACATTCAAAGTAGTTTTCAAACACCTTGAAGTTAGTTATAGTCAACATTTTAGTTTTTTCTACAAACGTAGGAAAAGGCGAAAATAACATTTTTAAAAATATTTTCAACTTGTTACGCCAAAGAATTATAACTTTTAACGCGTGTACATAAGTACCTACACACACACTTTTTTTTTAATCTAAATCGCGTAACTCCGCAATGGTAGCCAAAGTCTGCCGGGAACCGCGATTTTATGCTTCCGAGGGCTTATCCAGGACGCCCGGCACAAGAAACTTAGAAAGCTCGGAAGGACTCTGTGTCGTTTTGTTCGGTTCAGGTTCAAGTCTATATGTTTTTCCATACGCTAAAAAGGGAACATTATGTTCTATTGTAATTTAACTATATGCCACGATTGGTCGAATATCTCAGGCGTGCTAACACTTTAAAATAGCTTCTATAATGTCCGTGATATATAATGGAAGAGCTCGTGACCCCGCGGACTCAGTGTTCTGTAAACGATCACTGCGTTATGCAACTTTCACTATAGCTGGTCCTTGGATGGGTGATCACTTTGTGGCATTTACACTTGCGAGTGTTTCCGTGCTTCGAAAGGCACGTTAAGCCATTGGTCCCGGTTGCCAATAAAATGGCAGTTGTTACGCCAAGTTGAAGGCCAAATGGGCGCTTGAAAAATTTTAACAGCAGGTCGCCACAGCTTGCGCCTGTCCATTTTCAACACGGCAATGGGCCTACCACCTGTTTTGTGGGAAAAAAATATATACGGTGAAATGTGGGCTTTTAATATGCCTCTGCCTACCCCTCCGGGGATAAAGGCAATGAGTAGTTATGTATATATGATATACAATGCGCTTGTAATGCAATTAAACAACGATTGCGTTCCTACATTATGATACAAAGTCGTATAATTTGTAGTGCTGCTGTCCAACTATTTCAAAACGTGGAAAAGATATTGTTATACGGCCGTTACACGGATTTGATGTGTTACTTGAGTTAAATCAGTTTTTTATAGTTGATTTCGTCATTGATAGGACTTTTGCCGCCATTTCATCGAAAAATATAAATGACAGTGACGATACAACATTTACCGGGACTTTGACTAGAATAGTAGTAGAAGTAAAATATTTAAGTTGATTGAATGGATCCCTACAGAAAATTAATTTCATTCAGAAAGGACAGAGGGTAAAATCAATAGTCCATCAATAGCTAAAAATAAAAAAATAAAATTATTTCGCGGTGTTAATCAAAATTTTTGATTAAGTGAAGTAAAGTCATTAAGTTTATACATACAGGCATTTGGCAACCTGTTTCAATGGCTCTGGGTCTTGCGGGTGCAGTCTGATGCAGCTGTGATATTTTTCCAAGGCATCCTGCAACCTTCCTGCCTCGGCGAGCACTGAACCCTGAATGGAAATGTGGAGAATTAGGTTGGCAGGCAAGTTGGCAGTAGGTAATGTAGAATTGGGTTCTGAAGTAAGTAGGTAACCAAATGGCGTGACTTATTCTGGCAGGACCCCCATCACCGATTTCGATTATGACCAAGTAGAAAATAACTCGTTAGTTAGTCGAAATTGGTCGCCAATTATCATGAACATTTGTAAGTTTATTTGTTTTTTATAACAATAATTTTTATTTGATTGTATTTTCATAAAGTTACCTAATAATTTTATTTCAAAGGCCGAAGTCAAAGCAGTTCTCCTAGGATGTTAGTATTGAAGAGAATATTAAATAAATAAATATTGTTGGGACAACTCACACAACGCCATCTGATACCAAACTAAGCAGAGCTTGTACTATGGTAACCAGATAACTGATAAACATACTTATATATTTCTAAATACATACATATTATGGATAAATAACACCCAGACACAGAATAAATCATCGTGCTCATCACACAAAGTTTTATCCTGGGTGAAAATCGAACCCACGACCTCTTGCGTAGCAGTCGGATGCACTCCCACCGCGCCACAGAGGCAGTCATATTGAATTAAGTATGATAAATTTAAACTATTTTGCTCTCATCTGTCCCTGTATATGTGCATAGTAAACAGTATCTTCCAATACCTTTTGATTTACTTGCCAACTAACGCGCTCCATAACTTTCGGAGTAGTTGTGACTAACGATTTACTCTGTTTATTGCTAGTTATTTTAACTGCCGAGATAAAGGGAGAGCCCTGTCAGGGCTGTCATATTAAGCTTGTTCTGTCCCCACACTAACCTTGCAACATTTGAACCATATGTAAATCGCTCAATCGAACTTCGTAACTAAATTCAACTAACAAACACCTGAAAGCTCAATCCGTGTGGATAAGGTCAAATGAGTGGACGGGAGAATCTGAAAATTAAAAACAATCTTACCTTTATGTAATGTGCATATCTATGTTTGTTTTCATGTTGTTTTTGCAACTGATCAGCTAATTCTAGGCATAAAGCATGTTCCCCTCTGACGTAACGCGCATGCAGCAGCCAGTTCATTGAACCAGGATGAAACTCTGGTAAAACAAAAATCTATAATAGTCAAGAAAAAATTTCTTCTGAAGAAGTACCTACGTAAACAGTTTCGAAGGTGTAACTGTTACTTACCATAATCTAATGATTTTTGAGATGATATAGAGAGTTTCTTCATTATTTATTGGGTATTTGTTGGTATTATATTAGCCATGGTTACCATCGATGTAAAGACTAACGAGAGAGAAATTTATTGCTTCCAGTCGTATATAACGTACCTGGTAAAATCAATTAAATTTAAAGGTTTATGTTTTTTCATGTATGGAATAAAAACATAATATTGTTTTAGAAAGTACTGTAATTATTGAATAAGCAGTAATTACTGGTTTTCCTAAATGGACAATTAATATACTTTTGAAAATACGTAGGACAGCTTTGAGTCTACAAATAATTATAGATTTTTATTGTAGCATGTGTGTCAAAAAAGAAAAGCCTATAATAAAATTCTGAACGGTAATGTCAATAGCCTGTCTATCAATTTCTGAACGAAAATGACAAATCAAAATTTGACAAGTGTTATCACGGATATCGTATCATATCACAATGAATTTGAATTTATTGAATAGGTAATTTAATATCAATACAAGCTGAAAAAAGCTATTTCATAAAACATGGAAGACATGGCAAGATTGGCTGTAGTAGAACAAAGTGTTAGAGATGTAGATAAATTTAATCAAATACTATACCAACTGTTGCGGCATATCAATCGTATTTTAGATAATCCTCACGATTACGAGCTGCGAACATTAAAAACTGATGTATTGGAAGATGTACTTAAACACGATGCATTTAATGATTACCTGAAATATGTGGGCTACAGATCAGTAAGTCGAGAAATAATTATTACTGTGTATGCAGGATTATTCTCTTACCTACATTTAAGTACTAGGAAAATGAACACAATTAAATCGGTAGACAAATTAAAGGCATGCAGAAATGTCATAAATGCTCTCATGTAGTGCTTGATAGATTTTTATACTACTAAGGTGGCAGACAAGCATGCGGCCCAACTGATGGCAAGTGGTCACCATAGCCTATGGCTGTTTACAACACCAGAGGTGCGGCACCCGCGCTGTTGACCCTGTAATAACCTTCTTAACCCTTTTTGAAGAACCTCGTACTGTAGATGTTCAGGAAAACCTAGACAATAGACCTTATCAGACCGTACTGTATGTGGCCGCTCAAAATGCAGGGAGAATGAAAAAAGATCCCTTCGTAAAATTACTATGAAGCAGGCAAATACTTTTTTTAATAGTAAATCTTCAGCTACAATATATAAAGTGCATATTTAAAAAACTTATGGTGTAAATTTAATTTTGAGGCACCTTACTCATTTTCTGACTTTTAATGTTTAGCATTAATGCTGCAAATTGTTTATTAGATGATTGAAATTGCACCAATACTAACTAGATTTTATTTGTATTGGTGTGCAGTGATTAAAACTTTTGAATATTTTAAGTAATGTTGAGCCTTTTTTTGACCTCACCCAATGTAACCTGAGCAGATGACATGGTCTATAAAACTATGTTTCAGGAAGGTCGCGACCTTGTGTATGCTAAGGAGCTACCTCTTAGTAAATTGAGAATGGCACAGGTCGCTATTCAGAGAAAGATGAACTTTTGCACAGGTATCCAGACCACCAGGCTAACCCACAGGCCTAGTGTAGGGCATGGCAAGAAGATAGTGCTGCCACCAACAAATATTCTGGTATTGTATGTCTTCTTAGTACTATAAAACTGAGTGAATGGGATGTCAATGGGCAGTCTTTCCAATAGAAAAAATGGTTATAAAGCTGAACTCTTAATGTGAAGATTTTGCATGTCTATAAGAATTAGCTTTATGAGTTTGCAAAGCCTAATATTAAAGTCTAGTCGCTTAAAAATTCTAAAGTCTATATTTCGTTTTTCCTGTTTTAGAGTTTATATATTGACTGCTGTTTAAAAGTCATAATTTAAGTCATATTTAAGAAGATTTAGCTTGAGAATTGAAGCTTTTGTTGATCGGCATTTACATGCAGCAAATACATAGTAAATCTTTCTTCACAGACAACAAGGAATCCATTTCTACAATCAATACAAAGTTTGTTCAACCGTGTACTGGAGTATGAAGAAGAAGACTTGCAGGTCTTGGCACGGGAACAAATACCATTGGTCAAATTACAGCTTCTGTCCTTAGACAGGGTTAGAGAACAGCAGAAAAAGATCAAAACTGGTGAGAATCGTCCATTTTATGAAGGAATGCTGTGTGATCTTTGTAGTAACAAGTACTTGCTATCAACAGGTGAAACCAAAGAGCTGGATCTGCCATTCGATGTGGCACTGTTAATGGAACTTTTGAGTTGGTTCAAATACAATTTTTTTACGTGGGTAGACCAGCCCAACTGTGATAAATGTGGAGGACCAACATTCTTTACGGAAAGTATCACCGCCACTTCAGAACAAGAGATGTGTAGGATAGAGGTATGATCTCTCTCTTCTGCTAAATCTACTTAATAAATTAGTATAGGCACTAAACATGACATGGCACATTGTCCGCATTTTACACCGGTTAGCATTCTAGGCAGTATTTCTGTTTTCTCATACCCAAAACCCCTGAGCTAATGCTAGAAACATTGATAATGAGACCCAACTCAAGGGGGACAGAAATTACATATCAAATGTTAGTGATTGCAGACAGGTCTCTAAAAACGAATAGGACATAATGTCTTATTTAGGTACCAATACATACAACTATCAAAGACTTGATTTATAGAAAATTATATCATTAGTTTATAGTTGGCGTCTCACCATTTCAGTGATTTTCCCGACCCCATCATAGCACGTGTTTCGTTTTCCTACATAAGTCATTTCATTATCTGGCAGTCTTCTACATCCCTATCGCATCGATAGAATCTCAAAAATAAGCGATTTTAATGCTGCGATGTGCATGCCTTGACTTTAATACGATTATGCCATAACATGCGCAGGTGTACTCGTGCATGGCGTGCGGAAAAGAAGGCGGCGCGCGATTCCCGCGCTATAACCGCGCTCGCACGCTGCTAAGAACGCGGCGCGGCCGCTGCGGCGAGTGGGCCAACTGTTTTGCACTACTGTGTCGTGCGCTTGGCTACGACACGCGTTATGTCTACGACACCACGGACCACGTTTGGTGCGAGGTATGTGTAAAAATACGCCATCTTCTACACTACTAATTATATACTATAAAGCCAAATATACACTACAGAGCCAAATATATACCACAGAGCGAAATATACACTACAGTGTCAAATATACACTACATGGTGGCGCAGGGGTAGTCTATGCGACTGTCATTGCTGAGGTCACTAGTTCGAATCCCGATCGGAACAAATATTTGTGTGATTGTTATCTATGTATAGTAATGTATTAAGAGATATATAAGTATGTTTATAAATGGCACAAGTTAATTATCAGCTTAATTTGGGTAAGATGGCGCCGTATAAAATATGTTCCACAATATTAATTTATTATTTACACAGCCAAATGCCGAGTAATCTTACAAGAGTCAAGTATGTTGCGCCCAATACTTTAGTTCTGTTTTTTGAGGGTAACTAACGGATTTGTTACTGTCTCTGTGGCGCGGTGGGAGTGTATCCGACTGCTACGCAAGAGGTCGTGGGTTCGATTCCCACCCAGGATAAAACTTTGTGTGATGAGCACGATCGTTTATCCTGTGTCTGGGTATTATTTATTTATAATATGCATGTATTTAGAAATATATAAGTATGTTTATCAGTTATCTGGTCACCATAGAACAAGCTCTGTTTAGTTTGGAATCAGATGGCGTTGTGTGAGTTGTCCCAACGATAGTTATTTATTTTATTTATTAATGTTCAGGTTTTCGATTACGACTCGAAGACATGGTTGCACGCTGACCCTTGCGAGCCGAAGTTAAACGCGCCATTGATCTACGAACACGGATGGGGTAAGAAGCTGTCTTACGTCATCGCTGTCTCCCGCGATGATGTTCAAGATGTCACTTGGAGGTACAGCATCAACCACAAGCGGGTAAGACACTTACAGAATGCTATAGCTAGCCCCCATTGACGAAGCGACACGGGGTAGCTCAACAGAGCGCTTTAGAGCATTCAATCAGGGAGCCGAGTCTAATAATGACAAGCCACAGAAAATAATTAGAATCGCTGTGTTTAGCTGCCAAAATGTTAGAAGACTATCGAAAATGCAACTGAATAGCGGCCACTGTTAGCTGTTAACTGAATAGCAGTACGTGTTAGTAGAACTCATCGGCCGACTGATAGAAATCTACTGGAGTACGATTGTAATAGTTAAAATAAAATAAATAAATATCCATCACGCCTTATCCCCGAAGGGGTGGCAGAGGCATATTATATGCCCACTTTTCACCGTGTGGATTCCTGTCCCACATAATAGGTGGTGAGCCCATTGCCGTGTTGAAATAGACAGATGCAGGTTGTGGATACCTGCTGTTGAAAATTTTTAAGCCGCCCATAAGGCCTTCAACCAGGCTTAACGACTGCTATTTTACTGGCAACCGGGACCAACAGCTTAACGTGCCTTCCGAAGCACGGAAACGCTCGCAAATGTAAATTAATATTAAAAAGTAATAGTTGACTACGAAAAGAAGTCAAAATTGTACCGGTGGCTTTCTATTGAGCGACGATTATTATTCTTTTCTGACTACATTGAAATAGTAGAGTTGGCCCCCAGACGGCATGCCGTTGCATGCTGCGGCATCCTTCGACATGTTACGAACTAATTATGTATAATCTATATAGTTAAATTAAATTGAAGTATCTAACGCTACCTCTAACTCAGTGTTCTGTAAACGTTCACTTCGTTAAGCAACTTTCGTTATGACTGGTCCTCGGATGGGTGACCGCTTTGTGGCATTTCCCCTGTCTCTGCCACCCCTTTGGGGTTAAAGGTGTGAATGATATTCATATGAAATTTTTTTCCTGTCTCTTTGCTCCGGCTAATCTACGAAACGGCTAGACCGATTTTGACGGGACTCTCACTAGCAGATACTGATGATCTAAGAAGTAACTTATAGGCTACATTTTATCGCCGTATTCCTACGAGACTCCACTACGCGGCTGAAACCATAGATCATCCGCTAGTTATCTATAAATTGAAAACTATAATTATTTTCATGAGTAATTTTAATTTCTTTTTTTTCCGTTGGTTTGGATACGTTCAACGAATGAGTGAGGAACGATTGACGAAGAATATATATTGTGCGCAAGTAGAGGGTAGAAGGAGTTAGGGTAGGCCGAGATTTATATATGAAAACCGCGTGAGCAGATTGCTCAAAAACGGAAAAGTCAAAAGTACTCGAATACCCAGACCTGCATGTATGAAGCGATTAATGAATCTGCAGGAAGCGAAAGAAGTATGCATGGATCGCGATACCTGGCAATCTGTCCTCTCTGACTACCCCGTCAAGGATACAGCGTGAAGATAGTTAAGTAACTTTTTCTCTACTACAGACGTTGTCGCTTCGCACTGCATGTTCCGAGCGCGAACTGCTAGACACGATACTGTCCCTGCGCGAACATCGACAGCGCCACGTGTCCGAGCCGAGACGGAACTACCTCGCCAACCGGAACCTCGCTGAACTAGTGCTGCTGATGCAGGAGAAGTCAGTAACATGTTTATTTTATTTTTAATTCTGACTACGCATGGTAACGCGATTGCCAACAACAAAATTTATTGATCTTACATATGTCTTGAACAAAAACACTTGTACTGTTCCACTTATTTATTATTTAAATGGTCAGATTTCGCCTTACGGCATTTTTAAAGTTATCACATATTTTATGTATTAAAATATATAAAATATGTGCTAACCTTTTACACCTTGTGCACCTTGTGCACATATTTTATGTTTTTGTTCAGATGTGGAACAAGTTTCACCAAGTGCCATAATAAATATAATAAATAAATATTGTTGGGACAACTCACACAACGCCATCTGATTCCACACTAAGCAGAGCTTGTACTATAACTGATAAACATACTTATATATTTCTAAATACATACACATTATAGATAAATAACACCCAGACTCAGAATAAAGCATCGTGCTCATCACACAAAGTTTTATCCTGGGTGGGAATCGAACCCACGACGTCTTGCGTAGCAGTCGGATGCACTCCCACCGCGCCACAGAGGCAGTCAAGCCATCAATCAACAGTGTAAACAATCTTCCATATGTATTATTTTTTTCTTCAAAAGTGATCATTTTCAAGTTGATAATGAATTTTCTTCATTCAAAAGTAATAAACTATTCTTGTAGATAGCAGGGTATTAATGTAGGTTTGTTCAAAGATTTACTGCAGTGAAATGATAGTAAATTTTACTGCAGCTATACATGGGTTTTGAAAGGTAACAGAAAATACCGCGTTCCACTGAGTTATCCAATGTTACAAACCATCATTCATTTATTATTTTGAAAAATTAATAACTGAGTGGTGACCGCGTACTTCGCTGTTCCCGCCAAAAAAATCCCATTAATACGTTATTATGCGACCTAGATAAAGTACTCTGTAATTTACTCCTTAGTCTCTAAGGTCCACCAAGATCTTATAACTAACAGTTTAACAAGAGGTTATTTGAACAAGGATACGATAAAAAAATAAAACCATGCTTCCAAACCCTACCTTGAATTGAAGTCTACGGTTCGATCTGTTAGTGGTGTGTTTCGTTTTTAATATCAAATCAATCTCAATCCCAATCACCTGCGTTGTGGCCTCGTATATTAATCAGGAGGTTCACCAATAGCAGGCTCACAATACAGAATTTTTCTTTATCTTAGTGGCATTCCCATGGCTTGCAAACTCTACCTGGATTTGGAGCCTAGTGTTCACTATCATTGCCTGCTATGAGCAGCTATAAGTAGATTTTTGAAGATATATTTTTTTTGGCGCGTGTAGTTCTCTTACTCCTGCCCTTCTCATCCAGTCTGGTCCAATTCTTTCATTTAATATATCGCGCCACCTCCTATTTTGCTTTTCCTGTCGTCTTACACTGTCACTTGGAATCCATTCTGTTACTTTTTAGTCCACTTTTAACACATGTAAACGTATAAACATTTTTATTTGTCTACTAGGAGCAACCATCGTTTGGCTTTAGATTTTTGACATTGTTAAGAGCGACTGCCGTTTACCTCCCAAAGTCCCAACCCCGTAAGATCTTGCGCCTGAGTCGTTACTTCGTCCGTTAGTCAGTAGATATATCACTAGCAGATGAGCCCCGGAGATATTGGGGAACGACACCAGTTTAATATCCGAATGAGTGTGGACAGCGTAAATGCTACATCTCTGGTGTTGCAAACGTCCATATGCTACAGTGACCACTTTCCATCAGGGGGCCAAGTCTACTATTTCATTTACGTCAGAATAGAATCGAAATCGTCCCTCAATAGAAAGCCATCGGTACAATTTTTACAGTTTTTCGTAGTCTACTAGAGATGAGACGTATTTACGTTACCAGGTTTTAAAACCAGGGTTTCCCTTCAAAGTACGGCGCCCTGGTACGAGTAAAAAATACTTGCAAGTATGAAAGTATGTGCTACTACTACACTAAATGGGATCGGATGTCCTAAGAACTTGAAACAGTATTACTAAAAATACTCGCATAGGAAAACGATCTGTACGGCAATGCGAATAAGAAACACAATCTAATTTGTAAATAAAAATACTTTAAACCTCAAAGTAAAAAATACCTGAACTTCAAAGTAAAAAATACTTTGAACTTCAAAGTATTTTTTTATTTATACGATTTTGACTCTGTTTTTATTACGACGACATGGAATCAAATTCCTATGCAAGTATTTTCAAATAGCCGCAGCTAGACACGCACGTTCCCAAGTAGCGCGGGGCTCAGGTGCGTGGGACGCGTAGGGATGGGTTGCAGTGTCCGAGTGCGCCCGAGTATTTGCAACGTATGATTCACAAAATAAGGAACATGATTGCATACACTTGCTGAACAATATAATTCATCCCAGCGCGCTTATGATTTCTTTCGACTATTTCGCGCTATAACCCTTATATCTTTATGATAAAGACACTTTTGCTTGTATGAAAGTATTTTATTTAAAATTTGTAAGTAATAATAGTTATGTTTATATTCAAGGAAGTATTAAGCTTTGTTTTGATTTTTTGTTAGTTCAGTTATTGTGGTGAACAAATTACGTCATTCAAATCAAACCACTTCCAACTGGCAGGCCGTGTGCTTGTCTGCCACCTAAGTGGTATAAAAAAAACTAAGTATTCTATGCTTACTAAATATATAAAGTATGTTTAATATGCATAGAAGTTGGCATATCAGTGCTCTTTGTATAGCTTAATTTGAATACTTTCAAGTATTTAAAAACCTGGTTTTCGACCCTGGTATTTTTATGTACTCGTACCTAGAAACCCTGGTATGGGATTTTCCAAGTATGTCTCATCTCTATAGTCTACTATTACAATCGAACTGCAATAGACTTCTATCGGTCGTAAATTTTTAATAAAGTGGAAAAAGACAATTCGATTCGAGACAGGGATTGAACCTGTGACCTTTGCCTAACCAGGGCAATGTTCTAGCCACCTGAACTACCCGAACCGTATTGAATCAAGTTGAAATTCTCCACCATATTTTAACCGCCATTTAAAGAGTATGACCAGAGCCATCTATCGAGCTAATGAACAACTCGATACCAATGAACAGTGTTACAACCATTTTTAAACATTGGTGCAATGGACTCCAATCAGCTTATGGATAAATTTTTAAAGCAATTATTTTACTAAACAATTCATAAATTTTTAATAAAGTGGAAAAAGACAATTCGATTCGAGACAGGGATTGAACTTGTATGCTTTGCCTATCCAGGGCAATGTTCTAGCCACCTGAACTACCCGAACTTTAAATGGCGGTTAAAATATGGTGGAGAATTTCAACTTGATTCGATACGGTTCGGGTAAGAGTAAAAGTCCACGCCTCACGCGCTTTTATTATATTATAAAAATTATGGTTTCGTTTTAATTTAAATTTCGACCAATGAATAAAAAATTTTAAAAACTTTTAGTACAACGCCATCTAACAAAAAAAAATTAAGGATAAGTTAGCTTAAATTGCGCTAGATGGCGTTGTGCTAAAATTGTTTATTTAATATTTAATAACAATTAAACCACATCGAATCAGACCGTGAAAATTGAAAGGGTTCTATTCCTAATTGTACTGAAGCGTAAGAGAAAATAAAAGACTCGATTAGTAAAGTATTTCGGTCGTTATCGTGTTAACAAGAAAATAATCGTCACATACAGACACACGGACGTCCAAGACGGAACTTTTTTAAACAGTTTTTTAACTAGTTTAAATAACAAAAATGGCATCAAAAATATCATGAGTGTTAAAAATAGTGTTATTTCTTGATATGTGTGTGTATATATTATTTTACAAGTGCAATATATGATAAATAGAGACATTTTAAGTTTGAAAAATCAGATGTTTTGCGCGAAGTGACAGTAGTACCCACCTCAACGCTTCGCTTATGAGGCGTGCAAAAGGATTCCTTACAATTTTTTCAACAAAATTACATTATTTTAGGAAACCTACTGACTACGAGTCCCACGGTCGTATATCTGGTTCGCGACAATGGCGGACCGACCGTGGTGAAGCAGGCCGACATCACACATTCATATTTGCACGGCCCGGGAACTGTAACGTGCAATACAACGCTGGAACTGACAAATACCTGATCACCGAGACGGGAGCCGAACAAACCTGTATAGACGGATGGAATGCCGGCGTTTACGAGTTTAATAGTGTATTCAGAAAGATTGAGCACGATTGGAAGCAAGTTTATCTAGCCAGAGATGGTATGTATGCATTGTCGCGATGTTTGTCCGCGTTTAATTTCTAAAGTACTCAACTGATCTATTTACTGCCTCGGTGGCGCAGTGGTAGTGTATGCGATTGCCGCACTGAGGTCCCTCGTTCGATTCCTGGGTCGGAGCAAATATCTTTGTGATCCACAAATGTTGGTTTCGGAGTTTGGATGTTTCCATTGTATAATATGTAATTTAGAAATATATAGCGATCGTTGTCCCGTGGAGTCAGTATTCTGTAAACGATCACTGCGTTAAGCAACTTTCGCTGTGGCTGGTCACTGATGGGTGACCACTTTTTGGCATTACATTTGCGAGGGTTCCCGTCTTCGCAAAGCACATTAAGCCGTTAGTCCCGGTTGCCAGTAACATGGCCAGTCGTTAAGTCAAATTGAAGTCCTTATTGGCGCCTTGAAAAATATCAACAGCATCCTGTGTCTATTTCAACACGGCAATATTATGTGGGACAGGAATACACATGGTGAAAAGTGGGAATATAATATGCTTCTGCCACCCCTTTGGGGATAAGGCGTTATAGATACATAAATAAATAGAAATATATAAGTATGTATATCAGCTGTCTAGGTCCCATAGTACAAGCTTACACAGGTGCTATGGAGTCCGAAATATGTCACAGGCGAAGTCGAGAGATACAGCAAGGTTATAAAAAAAAAACATAATTCACAGAGGGCGCTACCATCGGATCTATATCATGGAAGTTCGCAGCGAGTGAGGGTCGACGTCTCACAGACGTATCCCTACGCATCAGTACCGCGGTGTACGAAACGGGCCGCATACAGTGGACTGTCCGATACGATACCCAGGATCCGGAGACCCTCGTACTTGATGGTAAGATGGACATGTTAATAATATTATAAATGCGATAGTTTGTTACTCTTTCACGTAAAAACTATTGAATAAAAAGAAATGAAAGAAGTATGCATGGATCGCAAAGCCTGGCGATGTCCTCTCGATACAGCGTGAAGATTTTAATGAAACTTTACAATAATATAGCTTATACATCAAAATAACACATAGGCTACTTTTTATCCCGGGAACAAGTTCTTGTTGGAAACGGGAACGGGAAAGCTTTCTTACGCGGGCTAAGTAGCGGGCGTCAACTAGTTTATAATACTACTAGTTGACGCCCGCGGCTTCGCCCGCATAGAGAAGTTTGCCCGTTCCCGTTTGCCACAGGAACTTGTTCCCGGGATAAAAAGTAGCCTATGTGTTATTTTGATGTATAAGCTATATTTTTGTACAGTTTAATTAATATCCATTTAGAAGTTTTTACGTGAAAAAGTAACAAACATCCATTCTTACAAACTTTCGCGTTTATAATATTAGTAGGATTTACATACATACATACATATTGTCACGCCTTTATCGGGTGCCCTTTTGATCGTATAATTTTTTTCAGCATAATGTAGTTTGGCATAACAGTTTCAGCATAAAGTTTTCTCGCATAAATTATGATAAGCAGAGTGATATAAACGCATAATGGTTTTATTGGCATAGCATTAACTTACTCTAATTTTTTTATCATAATTTTAATCAGCAGAAATGTAAAGGGTGTAATAGTTATACGCCTAAAGATAATTTATCATAAAATACAAAACGCTTAATGGAGGTATGGATAACCGCTTAAATCATAAATGAATAATAATTTGACTAAGAATATTTAAGAAATGATAAGACACCATTGTAAATAATCATCTCACTCATAGCTAAGTTTTTAAGCTGTAATATATAAATCGATATTTTAAGTGTTATTTTTTTTTGACTAGTCTTGAGCAAAGTTCTAAATAGGTGCGACGACAAGCGAAGCGAGGAGGAATGTTAGGTCACTTGTGACCACAAAGCGCGAGCCGAGCGAGCGAAGCGAGCGGGCCGCTGCAGCGGCCGGCGATGCGCCAGAATAGAATCTCTCGTTTTAATCTACCTACTTTCTTTTTGTATTTTATTTATATATTCTATATATAAGTGTTGAAATTTTGAACTTCAGTATAGTGACTATCGACATTTTTAATCAGTGGGCATTTCAATCTTAGACAGTTCAAGCTTTAGATATAAATATAAAAATATGTACTCGTTAACATTATGGTATTCTATATGTATGGCTTGTAATCTTTATGCGAGAGTGAGTGTGATGCCAATAAATGTTATGATTAGTAATCGCTATTGTAAAAAAAAATATGCGTAAACATTTTATAAAAAAGTTATGGGAAAATAAAGTATGCCTAATGATTTATTCTGTTTGAACGTTATGCGAAACGAAGAGTATGCCAAAAAACGTTATGCAGTTTTAAGTTATGCCTCTAAAATTTATACAACCCAATACGGACCCGCCTTTATCCCCGAAGGGGTGGCAGAAGCATATTATATGCCCACTTTTAACCATGCATATTCCTGTCCCACGTAGTAGGTGGTGAGCCCATTGCCGTGTTGAAATAGACAGACGCAGTTTGTGGCCACCTGCTGTTGAAATTTTTCAAGCCGCACATGAGGCCTTCAACTTGACTAAACGACTGCCATGTTACTGTCAACTGGGACCAACGGCTTAACGCGCCTTCCGAAGCACTAAAATGCTCGCAAATGTAAATGCCACAAAGTGCTTAACGCAGTGATCGTTAACAGAACACTGAGTCCGCGGGACTATTTAACAAAATATCGTTGGGACAACTCACACAATACTTACGATATTTATTTTGTCCACAGATAATGGTTACGTGTCAATACGAGCGTGTTCAAGCGTTCTCATACAAGCGGAATTAAGCGGAGGAAGCGGAGATGTGGCGTGGCAACACGCTCAGCTATGTCGAGCGCCATTGAGCCACGCGGACAGCGCGTTTGAATTCAACACCAAGTGCTTTTAACGTCATTTTTAAAGGGACCTAGTGTACTATTTTACAGTAAAAATCTATTCTATTTCTATTCTATATTGTTTCCATTGCGATTTGTCTAAAATTAAGTCTAATATATAGTCATTTCTTTTCATAAAATGTGTTTAGCTGTCAAAATATTAGTAAACTACCAAAAATGTAAATTACGAGCGACCACTGGTGCTTCATGTGTTAATAGAATTCTATCGGCCGGCCGATAGACCTATTAGACCGCGATTATAATACTGGAATACTAAATTGTGTACAATTGGACAGTTTTCAATATTTTTTAATTCAGTAATATTTTCGATTCTGTTCCGATGACACGATTTCCATTCTGTATAATATTTTCAATCGTGTACGATTCTAATATTTTCAATCGTGTACAATTCAAAATATTAGTCTCGGTTCCCTGAGGGCCAAGTCTACTATTTCAATCGTGTCATCAGAACAGCATCGAAATCGCCGCTCAATAGAAAGCTAACGGTTCAATTTGACAGTTTTCGTAGTCCACTATTACAAACGCGCTCCATTAGATTTCTAAAACGCATCTGTTGTGGTTGCTGTAATTTGCTATTTTGGTAGTCTTCCTATATTTTTACAGCTAAAAAAAAGATCATGGTTCTGCTGCGGCTTACGAAGTGCGATTGTGATATATATGATAGTTGCACTAGACTACCTAGTTTTGGACAAATCGAATTAAAATCGATCTAGAATCAGTATCGAATAAGTAATCGATTTAGAATAAAAATAGATTGACTTTTTATTATAGTATACTCGGCTCCCTGAAGTGATCGGGTCGCAGATTTAAGCGGTAGAGTTTCCTAAATAAAAATCAATTACTTAACGTTTAATAGTATAATATATCGATTCACGTATAATGAATAAGTCGATTCACACATTCCGGTTATATAGTCAGTTCTCTTGGTATTTTTGGGTGATTGACTATTAAACAGTATAAATGATATGAACCAATAGATAAATCGGGCATTTTTTATAATGCAATTTGATAATTTTTATTCAAATATTCAAATTGACTTGGCATTATACATAATGTCCATCACCATTTGGACAGAGTAATGCAAACATTTAATTTCAATTTTTTTTATTATTACAGTCATTTAACTTAAAATAAACTAAATGTAAAACAGTTGAAATAATCAGACTAATTATTTGGATTAATTACGAGCAGGGATACAGCGTGAAGATAGTTAGTTAGTTAATTACGAGCAAGGTAGCAAGCTCGTAGCAAGGCCAAAAATACAAAAATCCATAGATGGGAACTGGCGCTTGGCCTTACTTTCTTACATTACGATCCCTTTTGGGGATCAAAAAAAGCATGACTGACTTGACTTATGAATTTCTAGGTATGGGTATTTGGTAAGAGATAAAAAAATTTTTAAAGAAAAGCGCAATAAATAAATGAGTTGTCTATAAAAATAATAATAATATTGAAACCACTATTATAAGCTGTATCATATTATAAAAAGTTTGCTCACCTAACATCGAATTGTTTTTTGTAAATTTTGATATCTTATGAAATTAAAGAAAAAAGGTATAAGAATATTTAACTTGTTTTTCTCTACGTCATTATTTCGAAAAATAGAATACTCGTAGTACCGCATTTACGGACAGTGAAAATGAAATTCATTGCTGGAGTGTTTTTTGAATTTGGAACATTACAACGCTCGAGCAATGTTGTATGAAACGACGCGCTGGGGTTATTAGATACTCTTTGATTGAATCTCTTTTATCACTCTTCTTCAGCGGACGCTTACAGTAAGTATATTATGTTCTAAAATAAGTTCATGTATCTTGTTTTATGTGTGGGAGTGTTGGATTCTGGGACAAAAAGTTGTGTCAACGTACTATGAAAACGAAAATGAAATGATGATAAAGAAACTTTGATGGGTCACACAAAAGTTTGTTCCGACCCGGGAATCGAAACCTGGAACTCAGCGCGGCAGTTTTCCA
The DNA here is from genome assembly GCA_948477245.1 of Thumatha senex. Taxonomy (NCBI): domain Eukaryota; kingdom Metazoa; phylum Arthropoda; class Insecta; order Lepidoptera; family Erebidae; genus Thumatha; species Thumatha senex. The sequence continues at coordinate 21,370,473 of OX419739.1, read as the reverse complement.
CCTTGCTGCATATAATCCACTGAAGAATCATCAATATTTTCCGTCAGTAGGTAATTGCCCAAAATGGCTTAATATTAAAAGTATGAAGTATGTAACTTTTAATATTAATTTAGTGATACGCAAGATGGCAGATTTGAATGAAAGAGTCAGCGTTAAGCTGGAAAAGGGCATGCTCCGTTTGTTTGGATATTTCCAAAGAATGAGTGAGGTACGATTGACGAAGAATATATATTGTGCGAAAGAAGAGAGTAGAAGTCAGGGTAGGCCGAGACTTGCATATTAAGACCACGTGAGTAGATTGCTCAAAAACGGAAACGTCAAAAGTACTCGGATACCCAGACATGCATGTATGAAGCGATTAATCAGATCGATAAACTGGAACGGCTTAACGTGCCTTCCGAAGCACGTTCGTAAGTGGAAATACCTTAAAGCGGTGACCCATTCGTGATCGGATCGGCAATAGCGGAAGTTGCTTAACGCAGTGATCGTTTACAGAATACTGGGTTAGGTAACGGGGTTACGAGTGCTTCAGCTAGCTAAAAACTTCAATTCAATTCAAATAACCTTTATTAAGAACCTTATATAAAAAATGTTTACAAGATTAATGATAGGCATTGGTTACAAAAAAACACTAAAGGCTGTTTTGCTGTTCAGCATAGGTCTCCCCCAGGCTCTACCATAGCTCTCGGTCATGAGCTTTCCGCATCCATAGTGTACCTGCTGTACCTGTTTTATATCGTCTTCCCATCTTCGGGGTGGTCTACCCCTTGATCTTTTTCACTCTCTTGGGTACCATTCTATAATGTCTTTGCTCCATTTATCTCTTTTATTTCTGATAGTATGACCTGCCCACTTTCACTTCAGGGATTTTATTGTGTGAGATATATCCATAACTTTTGTTAATCTAATTTCTTTTAGTTTTATTGTCTTAATTTCATTCATATTTTATACTACTCGGGACTTCACGCGAAACAATTTTGTACTTACATTCACCGACGTTTCGAGCGCGTTGCAGCGCCCGTGGTCGCGGCTGGACTGAATTTTGATATCTTATGAAGTCCCGAGTAGTATATAAAAATATGAGTATAAACCGCGAAAGTTTAAAAATAACATTAATTACATTCAGTTGTAGACCTACCTTTGCACTTTCCTCAACCAGTTGTCGCAACATTGTTCTCAAATTGTTTGCATTATCAGATATTAAGATGTTTGCATTATGAGATCATCTGCAAAACGTAGAGGGTTTAATGGGTTCAATCATTTACTTGCATACCATATTCATCCCAATTGAACTTTCTGAATATCTGTTTCAGAGTTGCAGAAAATAGTTTTGGAAACATTGGATCTCCTTGTCTAACTCCCTGTCTGATATAAAATGTTTCTCCCAATCGTTCGGTTTTTACTTTTGCGGTCATATCAATATATTTTTTATAATTAGAATGTATTTTTTGTTTACTCCCTTCAGTAACGCTTCCTATATGGAAGCGTTACTGAACCAGTTTGGATGTTTCAGAGAATCAAAAGCTTTGTTATAATCTATGAACGCAAGGTAATATGGCATTCGGTATTCGTTATACTTTTCAATAATGTGTTTTATAGTATGTATGTGGTCTATCGTAGAAAAAACCAGCTCGAAATCCTGCCTGTTCTGTAGGTTGGTTTTCGTCCATAATACGTGTTATGCGTTCCAATAACACTTTTGAATTTTTTTTATACAGATTAGGCATGAGACTTATGGGCCTATAATTTTCAATATCGTCCTTGTTTCCTTTTTTGTGGAGTAAAATAATTGTCGAAGCTGACCACTGTGACGGTATTTGTTCTGTTTCGATAATTGCGTTAAATAATTTTTGTAAGTGATCTAATATTACAGGACCAGTCCCTATTAAAATTTCATTAGTACTACCATCTTCTCCAGGTGCTTTCCTGTGTTTCTGTAACAGTATCGCCTTATTTATTTCAGGTCGTATGATTGATGGTATTGTTTCGTCATCAGTATTTGTTTCCAGGTTAGGATTTTGTATTAATGAGGCATCACTATATAAATCTTTATAAAAATCAGTGGCAATTCTTAATATATCTTTTCTTTTTATTTTGTCTTTCTTGCATTTTAGGTATCCAATCGGTATTTTCTTGTAGTTCTTTCCATGCTTTCTTTTCACCGTATTTTCTATGTAGGATATAATGTTTTCTGTTCTTGTTTTCAATCTATGTTTTCTAATGCTCTTGTTTATTTTTTTGCTTATTAATGATATTTGTGTTCGATTTCTTAGTACTTGTTGCCTAAGACTTTGACGTTGAATTATCAAATCTCTTGCGTCTTTTCCTAATTTATCGATTTCTTTCAAAATTGTGTCACATTTATTTTGTATATCTGTTAGCTCTTTTACCAAAATATTGTAGTATTCTTGTATATTATGTGTTTCTTGTTGCAAATATTCCAAAGCATGGTCCGGTAAAGGCTGTACTTGTCTATTATTATTAATGGTACATCTTTTTCTTGAGGGTTTAACTGTATCTCCTGTGATTTTACCGCGTACTATTCTATGGTCACTGTCGAAATCTTTAAGTTACTAGTTCTTAAAATTAAGTACCTTTATATAAATAGTTTGCTAGCAAGCAACATATTTTACCCTCGCTAGCTAAAAACTTAAGCAACATATTTTACCTTCTTACCGATGGAATTTCCAAAATTCCTTTCTTAGTGGGTAGGTTATATTGTAAGGGGGCTTACCCTAAAAAAATCTAGTTCCTAGGTGTACCTAAGGGTTTCGGTGGGCATTAATCAGCGAGTAAGTCATCTCGTAATATTATAAGTATAAGTACGTAAGTGCTTCGGATCGCACGTTAAGCCGTTGATCCCGGTTGCCATTCGTTAAGCCTGGTTGAAGGCCTTATGGGCGGCTTGAAAAATTTCAACAGCAGGTCGCCACAGCCTGCGCCTGTCCATTTCAACACGGGAATGGGCTCACCACCTGTTACGTGGGACAAAAATACATACGGTGATTGTGGATGTATAATATGCCTCTGCCTACCCCTTCGGGGATAAAGGCATGACAATATGTATGTATGTATAAGTAAGTATAGCAGATAAGTTGACGTATCAATTCAGTAAAGCAGCCACGCAGACCACTGATGAACACAGGCTTATCCCAAAGATTTTGGGAGGGACACAGACCTTGCTGTACCAACGTCAGACAGGTTGGCGGATTTATTTAGAGTTCTTCTCTTTACCGTGGTGTCCTCCGTTAGTCTTAATCAGCAGGTGTAACACTTGCAGGTGTGGTTGGAGTTAACCCTAAAGATCTCAGTAGTGCCCCATTGTGCCCCAAGTTCATTATAGGAGAAAAAAAAGTGTGTGTGTGTACTATGTACACGCGTTAGAAGTTATACTGCTTTAGTCTAATAAGATTTCATCACATTTACGACAACTCTTTATTTGTAACAGGAATGATAAAATAGTAAGAAAAAAAACATTAAAAGAATGAAAACTAATTTGAATGTAGTTGTCATGGAAACACTTATCAGCTAACCTCAGGACGTTAATAAGTTGTCATGGAAACGCTTATTAGTTAACTTCATGGTGTCGTTATTTCGTGAATGTCTCGATCGTAAGTTCATAATTGGTCCCTTACGCGCCAAAAGAAGTGTAACTTCAATAAATAAATCAATAAAAAACGTTGTGGCTCTTAAGCAGTCTGAGCTTATTTCAGTTGTGAGAAGGTCCTCTTTGGTAATGAGAAACATCAGAAAGAAATCAAGCACTTAATATCTAACAAAAGCGGCCACTCATACTCATTTGAATGGGTATAGCCACGATTGCTGTTCGCCTTTAGAAAGCTTTTTGACAAATAGTTTTTGCACAGAACAATGAGTAGCAATTGTTGGTTAAGAAAATAATGTTAGTGTGTAGTTTAAACTAACCTAATTTATTATTGTAGGCGCACACTTTGTCTGAACATAATATAGAAAGCATCACTCAAGATAATTCAGTCTCAACTTAGTGTTGTCTAACGATATTCATATTGCTGTTATCGATATCAGACTAAAGGCCGGTTTCAATATTATATTTTCAGTTAAACGTAGATAGCTACCACAGATAAACATTTAACTATTAAAATTTAGTGACAGATAGTTCAATGTCTTAGGTAAATATTTCAATCTATCTTTGGATATTGAAACCGTAATTTTCATCGATATATACCGATGGTTTCTATTTTGACAATATTTTAGACAATAGCAAAAGACAGATATACGTTATTAAGACCGGCCGTTAGTCAAACGATTCAAATAGACTGTGCCTGGACCTATCCAGGCACAGTCTATTTGAATCGTTTGACTAACGGTATACGTAATTAACCTATTTATTATACGTACCCTATCCTAAATTAGGATTTAGGATAGGGTACGTAAGTAGGTACCTATATATTAGTTTTTATAATAAATAGGTTATGCATGCTTTCAATCCACCATGGATATTCAGGATAAGAGCTTACTCTGCGATTATCTTAGAATTGATGGTAGTTCTTGACAACTGTTTGCAATCGCCTCAGGGCCAGCAATGGCTGAAGATACGGGACGCTGATCACCTTTGGTTGCTAAGGCAGGTACCCTCGACCATGGTTTAGAGGTTAATCTTCCTGTTACGAATATGTATATAACAATATTATTTAAACATTGTTATATATTACAATATATAACAATATATTGCAATATATTTAACGTATGTTTGAGTATCCAATAATATAGTATACATTAATTGATATTTTACTACTAACTGTTAAACGGTACCCTAATAATCCAAACAAACTAACGGTCCTGGGCTCTGTACGAAATCAGAATAGTCATCAAATAATGGTAAGAATCCAAAGCACCATTCGTCTAAAATTCAAAAACCTATATCATTCCTACCATGTCTGAACAAATATTAAAGATTAAACTATCGATACTGTAACTATCGATAACTAGGCATCCCTATCTCTGGCTACATGGTAAGTGGCAGTATGAAATGTCCATTTTACATCAACAGTCATTGGTGTACACAGTGCTAAGAGAGACATGTGGACTGTGGACTACTCGTCAATAATTATGAAGAATACCGTGTTTATTTTCGGTGCGTATCTTGAGTTACCATTGTTTAATAACATTATTCGCTTCTAAGAATACTTGAGTGGTAGGATAATTCACAAAACACGGATAATGAAGCCATCTCAATTGTTTTCTTTCGCACAATCTTGATCGGGTACCGGTTGGGTTTCCTCCCTTTTCATATAGGTCCAGTAATCATCATCATCATCCGAGCGTCTGTCCCAGTTGCATCTCACGACGCCCGAGGTCCCTTTTCCTACATTTTCTCCTCCACTTCGCAAGGTCGTCGGCAGTGAGACTATTGGCACGCATGACGACTTACGACGTCAAGCCAGCACTTCCTGGGTCTTCCCCTCTTACCGGGACCCGGCGGGGCTGCCATGGCCAGACATTTGTTTCCCGTAGCCCGGCGTTTGCCACAAGACATGAACGTACACCTCGGATGCGAGAGTTCCTCACTCGAACCAACCGATTTCACACATTTTCATTTCCGTGACACACAGGTCCTACTTGTGTCGCTCCAATAGCGGCCACGTCTCACTGCCATGTAAAAGGACAGGTCTAATGATGGATTTATAAACCTGTCCCTTTAACCTTTTTTGGGTCACAATTGACATCGGTCATCTTCCGCCACTTGACTTCTTCACTATAATTTGTACTTAACTGGCTACTGTAACTGGCTTGACGTCGTAAGGGATGACATGCGTGCCAACGGTCACACTGCAGGGGATGCTGATGAACGTGCGATGTGGAGAAAAAGAAGTAGGAAAGTGGTCCCCATGCGGAGACGCAACTGGGACAGACGCTCGGATGATGATGATGAGTGATATAAAAAATTTTAAATATTTTAGAAAAATGAAACTATTTTTGCGTGTGGAAATCCCCACGGTTGTTATGCCGGAGTCAAACCGGCTAAAATCACACGGTACCTAACATCTGTTGTATCTGTTTGGTAATTCATCAAGACGATTGTCGCTCACTACTGGGCATACGTCTTCTCCAAGGATCAAACAATCCATTGTTGATGAATGCATTTATGATTAATGATGTAAAATGCTGAAAACGCAGTTCGATTCCCGGGTCGAAAAAAACATTTGTGTAAACCACAAATGTTTAATCCGGAGTTTGGGTGTTTCCTATGTATAACATTTATGTATTTAGAAATATATAAGTATGTTTCTCAGACGTCTAGATCCCATAACACAATCTAATTTTAGCTTAATGTGGGCAAGACGGCGCTGAGTAAAAAAAATGTCCCACAATCAACCGCCTGTGGCAGAGGCCTATTATATGCCCACATTTCACCGTGTTCATTTTCGTCCCACTTAACACGTGGTAAAAGTCCATTGCCGTGTTGAAATGGACCAGCACAGGTTATAGCGACCTGCTGTTGAAATATTTCAAGCGGCCCATAAGGCCTTCAACTTGGCTTAAGGCTGCCATGTTACTCTTACTCACGTTTCGCTAACTCAGTGTTCTGTAACAAAAACAACAAACAACTTTTGCTATGGCTGGTTACGGATAGGTGACCGCGTTGTGGCATTTCCATTTACCAGCGTTTCCGTGCTTCGAAAGGCACACAAATTTATAACCATACTATACCAACTTACCACAGAGCAAGGAATTATTGTCACTCGTGCGTTCTCTACTAGAAACGCCTTCTCTATACTAATATTATAAAACTAAATATTATAAAACTAAAGAGTTTTTTGGTTTGTTTGGTTGAACGCGCTAATCTCAGGAACTACTGGTCGGATTTGAAACATTATTTTTGTGTTGGATAGCCCATTTATCGAGTAAGGCTATAGGCTATATATCACGCTACTAACCTGGAGAGCGGAGCAGTAATCATAAATGTCGACAAATCGGGCGATTTTTGATATATTTTGGTAGAATTTATAAGCGACGGATTTAAATACGTGGTTAGACGGTCTAAGAATAGGTGCCACGGATAATATATTAAAATTTGTTCGTTTTGTTTACATTTATGATTACTGTACCGCTGTCCTGGGTAGTAGCTTTATGATATATAGCAAATAGTCTTCCTCGATAAATGGGTTATCCGACACAAAAATATTTTTTCAATTCGAACCAGTAGTTTCTTAGATTAGCGTGGTCAATCAAACGAACCAACAAACAAGCTCTTCAACTGTATAATATAGTAAAGTATAGACTTAAAAACATTATTATTATTATGTAAGAGAGGCTGTGGCAGGCTAGGCTAGAAAGTCCTGTAGCACTGCGACCTAAATAGGTCTACCTTGCTCGCCTAAATCTTAGAGTTCGCTGCTGATTCCTATGACAGTAAGGAATTTGAGGATGTCTTTGGCAGCGATGTGCTGTAACTCCTCTGGTTTAAGCAGGTGTTTGCCAAAGTAAGTGCATCGTTGGTGTATGAGAGGGCCGCAGTCGCTGAGAAAGTGCTGAGGCTTTTCATCGTCTTCGTAACAGAATCTGCAGAGGCTGGTTGGGCCGAGGCCCTGTAACTAATCTTTTTTACACATGAAAAATAAAGTGTGTGTGTGTGTGTGTACTTATGTACACGCGTTAGTTGTTTAGTTACTGATTTCATCACATATACCACAACTCTTTGTTTGTAACAGGAATGATAGATTAGTAAAAAAAAAACTTCATGGTGTCAGTTTTTCGTGACGGGCTGCGCGCGCATTGAAAAATTTACTCTTATTATTTTTCCTAACGCTCCAAAGCAGTATAACTTAAATAGTAAAACTTCACAATGGAAAAGATAGCTTTTAGAGTGCCCAGACCAGGTTCTCGTTTAATGCATTTATTTTCAGTGCCTTTTTATAAAACAATTTATGCTGATAATAACTTCTTCCGACGTAGTGTTGACACATACTTGACTTTGACTGCCTCTATGGCGCGGTGGGAGTGCATCCGACTGCTACGCAAGAGGTTGTGGGCTCGATTCCCACCCATGATAAAACTTTGTGTGATGAGCACGATGCTTTATTCTGTGTCTGGGTATTATTTATCTATAATATGTATGTATGTATTTAGAAATACCTATATAAGTATGTTTATCAGTTATCTAGATCCCATAACACAAGCTAATATTAGCTTACTTTGGGCTAGTTGGCACTGTGTGAAAAAGTGTCCCACAATATTTATTTTATTTATTTATTATTTATACAATAATAAATTTATTCACCTTGATATATTTAACAATAATTTGGCTGCTTATCTATTAGAATTACGAAAAGAATTCTTAAAATAACTACTTAAAGGATTATGTTTGTTTGTACTGTTATTACATTGTAATGATTAATTTTAACTGATGCTTGACTGTATGCTCTTATAAACTGATACGTTTATACCTACCTATACTATTGTTATGTACCGTATTTATATAACTATGGAACTCTAAGTCTATAAGTACCATTTATTTTGTGAATCAAAAATGTATGTGACTGCCTGTTTCCTAAATAAAAAAATAAAAAAACTATTTTAAAATTAACTTCCGAATGATATGGTGTGATGATGTTACTGTCCATCTACAACCTGGGCTCTTGACCTGACGCTAACCTAGAACTAAGTAGGTACTAGTATCTTGCAGTAATAGAACAAAATCACGGGTGACGGGTAGAATTGTCTGTTGCCCTAGCAGAAGCAGGTCCAAGATGGTGACGCGTCTTGCTCCGCGCGTCTTCTGAAAGTTCGACTGACTACACTCACCTAGTATTGGATGCTAAGCTACCTCCCCATCAATTTTCAACCAAATCGGTACAGCCGCTGTTGAGTTATAAATAGTGTAACTAACACGACTTTCTTTTATACTAGCTGACCCGCGCGGCTTTGCCCGTGACAAACTTCGAACTCCCGTCAGTTTATCAGTCACGCATTTATTCCCGTCACTTCCATTCAATCCCGTCGTTTATTACTTTTACCATAATGTATGAATATTTGCCCGATTTGTTGATTACTGCTCCGCTCCTCAGGGTAGTAGCGTGATTATATAGCCTTTTATCAGTCACGCCTTTACTCCCGTCGCGCCCATTTAATCCCGTCGTTTATTAATTTTACAATAGTATAGTATGAATATTGGCCCGATTTGTTGATTACTGCTCCCTCCTCAGGGTAGTAGCGTGATAATATAGCCTTTAATCAGGACACATCCGTACGTAGTCGAATCGAACACGCATTTGTTTGAGTTGATTTGATTGAGACGAATGAGACGCGAGGACTTCGCAGAGCTCGCTTGCTATTGGCTAGTAAATCCGCATGCGTAAATCGCAAATCATCGGCCATACTTTTCACTTGTCATTTTAAGAACAAATTATTTCACAATAAAATGATTATAGTAAGTTTACCTTAAAAGATAGACATATGCTGCAGCGGACTTTATTTCAGAACTTTTAAAGGGGAATAATTATGTAATAAATAGTTTTTGCGTAACTTTAATCGTTTACGCTGCGTTCGCAACGGAATCTATCAAAAGGAATATTTTGTCCCCGATTTTGCCACATTTATCATTGCTGTTCCGCACCTATTAGTTGTAGCGTGATGCTATATAGCCTATAGCCTTCCTCGATAAATGGACTATTCAACACAAAAAGAATTTCTTTTTCTCGCTCTTCAGCTTTATCTATAAATATTAGTATAGATATAGATTTACTTTTTATTTTGTTTCCAGTTTTAACCTACTTAATTATGGCTAACGCGGAAGAAGATACTTTCACTTCCACGCTCTATGCTCTAGCCGAAGATACTAATATGTCATCGACATCAACACGTCCATTAGCGCGCAGTTTTTGGGGACCAACTTACACAAGAACTGCTCTGGGTGACACTGTCGATTTGTCTACGTTAAAAGTTCTCAAGGTAAATTAAACAATTGAAAACATAAACACACATACGCCGCCGTCCGCCTGATGGAAAGCCATGACGACATCTAGCCAATTGAGAGGCTCTTAGTTTACATGACTATTGACAGCGTCCCTCAAGTTGGCGACTTCTTCTTCTTCACGCTCCGATTGAAGAACCTGGTGTTGTAAGAAGAAGCAAACACGCACAAATTTATAATTATTATTTCCCCAATTCACACGGAAGAAAATCATAATTATCCTTTCATTGCAGGAAACGTACGATGCCGCAGAAGATAAGAATTTGGTGTCTTCACCTTTAGGTGTGATGATACTGCTTTCTATATACAACTTGGGCGCTGGACCAGACGCTAACCTAGAACTTACTAGTTTTTTGGGTGGAACTGAGTTTAATAATGTACGTATTTCTGAAGCGCTCGTGACACCGTGTGACTCAGTGTTCTGTAAACGATCACTACGTTAAGCAACTATCACTATGGCTGGCCCTCGGATGGGTGACCAATTTGTGGCATTTACATTTACGAGCGTTTCCGTGCTTCGGAAGTCACGTTAAGCCGTTGGTCCCGGTTGCCAGTAAAATGGCAGTCGTTAAGTCAAGTTGAAGGCTTGAAAAAATTCAACGGCAGCCACAACCTGCGTCTGTCTATTTTAACACGGCAATAGGCTCACCACCTATTACGTAAGACAGGAATACCCGTGGTGATAAGTGGACATACAAGATGTATGCCTCTGCCACCTCTTCGGGGATAAGGCGTGATAGATAAGTAAGTAAGTAGTATATTTGCTATGACTTCTTGTTGCTACCTCCTTATTCACACCTTTATCCTCAAAGGGATGACAGAGGCATACAATACACCAAATTTTTACCGTAAGCATTTTTGTAATAGGTGAAGAGCCGTGTCGCCGTTTAGAACTGAAAAGTCGTAACAACTTGCTGTTGAAATTTATCAAGTCGCCCATAAGGCCTTCAACTTGGCTTACGAATTGCTATGTTACTGGCAATCGGCAACAATGGCTTAATGTAAGCTTGTTCTTCAGATTGACAATAGCGAAACTATTCTGTACCTAAATATTTTTATAGCAGTATCTTTTTATACCACACAAGATGGCAAAAGCTTGTCGCCCCGCGGACTCAGTATTCTGTAAACGATCACTGAGTTAAGCAAATTTCACTATGGCTGGTCCTCGGATGGATGACCACTTTGTGGCATTTACATTTGCGTGCACGTTAAGCCGTTGGTCCGGGTGCCAGTAACATGGCCGTCCTTGAGCCTTGGCGGATTAAAAAATTTCAACAGCGGGTCGCCACAACCTGCGGCTGTCCATTTCTACGCGGCAATGGGCTCAAGTGGGACAAAAGTTCATACGGTGAAATGAGGGCGTATAGTATGCCTCTGCCTACCCCTTCGGGGATAAAGGCGTAACAATATGTCTAAGATGGCAAACAAATATAAGGCCGACCTCATAGAAAATAGTCACAATATCATATAATATAGGCATTATTAACACCGGTGATAAAACGAACAAGAAGGCGCGGTGGCTACCTATTCTTTACAATTTTCAATTCAATAAAGCCGTTAAATTAGCTACGACGAAACATGGAAACTCTTGTATGTGGAACAGTCACAAACGATCACCCATCTCACCACCGACCGTAGCATAAGATGCTAAATCGTTTCAAGAACATTGAACTAGCAGTACGAGCGGTACAAATTAAATTTACGTGAATTGTGAATTTCAAATATCCTTTGTTCTGCCATTCATAGAAAATAAAAAAATAAATTTCTTTCGCGCTCTACTACTTAACCGATCATAATGAAACTTTGTACACATGTTAGAAGTAACATATGATAGAATTTTTTTATACTACAAAAAATTGTCCAAAATTTCTCTATTTTACTCTCTAATGTGGCGGTAACGAAGTTGCGCGGGTCAGCTTGTGACATTAGGGTGGGTAAGTGCAAGTGTGGGTAAATGTAAGACCAACCACCCCTAAGCCACAAGTTAAGGAAAATTAAGAAAGTGAAAGCTTGAGAGATAAATTATGAGATGAGACAATTTAGATACAACAATATATTAGAATTCAAAATAGTAACAGTCCACGGCAGGGTTCGATAAGATGGTTCCAGAAAATATGTAGGGTAGAAGTTAGGAAGTCTTAGAAATCCACCGCGTGCCCAAGATGGAGGGAAGACCGCCTCCAACGGCTTACTCAAACTCTTTTTCGTCTTAAATTTATTTGTTTGTAATATAAATTAATTTGGCCTAATGAACACTAAGCCATATTTCATACAGAGTCCTCGGAGCAAGCTCCTTCGGCTTTTCAAAAGACGTTTTTCCGCTCCGGTACCGAACAGGCAGGTTTTTGTTCAACCTCCTGCTGGCACTATTCTATAGTGGCTTATATTGGTCGGATGACAAGCACCAGAACTACCCTACGTTTTTATTTCGCTCCCTGATCAGCAAGGAGGCGATCGGAAACATAGTAAATCAAAGAGATTAGATATTACTTTTTTAATTTTCAGACTTTCGATACTTTCAAAGAGTTAAACGTAAAGTTCTCCGGGATAGACCCCGATACCTTGGTGGTTGCTGAAAGGATCACGGTATCAGACCTGTACACTTTGAATGAGACATTCGCCGCAGCCGCTCATGATTACCGCTGCGAGTTTGACACTCTTGACTTCACGAACCTTGAAGAAGCGGCCGCTGAAATCAACAAATGGGTGAGTTCCTATGGCTATACTTGATATTTTTACTGGTAATGCTTGCAACTTTGTAAATTTGGTAAAGTTTTTCTGTATCTGTTGACAATAGAAAATTGTTTCCATGATAAAAAGGATGTAAACCTTTAGGTCCTACAGGACCCTGCCGGAGATAAATTAGGTAGTAGTTATTTATAAAAAATATATTTCCCGACAGAGCTAAAGTAATAGAATTACTTTAGAAGAAATATATTATATGGTAAATATATATTATTGGTCAGGGTTGCGGGTAACGAATTACATACGAACTGTAAGGTGAACTCTGTTGCGAGAGACCGCGGAATCTGGACCTAACTGAGGGAGGGCCAGGTAATCTTTCACGGGTCAGATGTTTTTCCTCTTCGCGGGATCTAAGTGTATATAGTGTATTATAGTTTACATTCTATTTATTCTGGTATTACTTTTGACATTCTGAACTTCCGGATATTGACTATCGACATTTAATCAGTCGGCATTTCAATCTTAAACAGTTCAAGCTTAGATATAAAAATAAAAATATGTACTCGTTAACATTATAGTATTCTATATGTATGACTTTTAATCTTTATGCCATGGAGTGGGATGCCAATAAATGTTATGATTAGTAATCGTTATTATAAAAAAAAATGCGAAAACATTTTATGCGGGTATATCATAATTATAAAAGAAGTTATGGGAAAATAAAGTATGCCTAATGATTTATTCTGTTTGAACGTTATGCGAAATGAAGAGTATGGCAAAAAACGTTATGCAGTTTTAAATTATGCCTCTTTAATTTATGCAACCCAATACGAACCCCCCTGGTAAACATGTTACACGCACTTCGCAAGTGGCACGCCAGTTATTCCGTTTTACTTCTACATGTATGTATGCCAAGTAATGGTTGATCGTTCAGACTCATGACATTTGTAAACACTGAATATCATTGAACTAGTGCGATGGTACCTCTTTTTACTTAAAATATCATTGTGTCCGTCTACGTTATTGAATCTTTGACAGGCCTCCGAGAAGACAAAGGGCCACATCACAGATCCAGTTAGCAAAGCTGCCCTGAGTCGCGGTGTACCTGCTGCACTGTTCAACGTTATATATTTTAATGTAAGTACAAGGAAACGTTACTAAGACTGAGGAGATTGCTACTTACAGAGAACTTACATATGATTTTTCTTCGAATGGATGTTCTATAAATTTTACGCTACTCCGCTGTAAGACAGGGATTTGTTATTGTTATTTGTTAAGTGGCAATGTTCACTTCATTTCGATTCAATTGATTAATACTTAACTATCTTCACTCTGTATCCCTGACGGGGTAGTCAGAGAGGACAGATCGCCAGGCTTCGCGATCCATGCATACTTCTTTCGCTTCTTCAAGATTCATCAATCGCTTTATACACGCACATCTGGGTATTTATATTAATACTTTTTAATTTTGACCTTTCCGTTTTTGAGCAATCTGCTCACGTGGTCTTCATATATAAGTCTCGGCCTACCCTGACTTCTTCTACCCTCTGCTTTTGCACAATATATATTAAGGTAATAAATAATAATATGTACTTAAGGTATAGAAATGGAAAATAATGGAGGATTATTAGTATTTCAGACAAAATGAGAGTAAACTTCATTTAACCTTCAAATGCGATGGACTGCCTCTGTGGCGCGGTGGGAGTGCATCCGACTGTACGCAAGAGGTCGTGGGTTCCATAACCACCCAGGATAAAACTTTGTGTGATGAGCACGACGGTTTCTCTCTGTGTCTGGGTGTTATTTATCTGTAAAATGTATGTCTTTAGAAATATATAAGTATGTTTATCAGTTATCTGGTTTTCATAATACAAGCTCTGCTTAGTGTGGAATCAGATGGCGTTGTGTGAGTTGTCCCAACAATATTTATTTATTACTATTATTTAAAAGAATTATATTATATTATCTGTGCTATTATTATTATTATTAAATGACGTCATCATTGGCATTACGGCTGTAACGCTCTAGCCTAGGAACGGAAATAAAGCACAATCTTAATAATATAAATGCGAAAGTTCCGATGGATGTTTGTTACTATTTCACGTAAAAACTAATGAATAGATTTTAATGAAACTTTAATAAAGCTTATACATCAGAATAACACATAAGCTACTTTTTATCATAGGAATAAGTTCCAGTGGGAAACGGGAAAACTTCTCTACGCGGGCGTAGCCGCGGGCGTCAAATTGTGTTAAATAATTTCTTGAATATTATTAAGTAAGGCTAAAGCCCGACGGTTTCATGTACTGATGACGTCTTATGAATGAACTACATCTTAATAGTATTATAAATGCGAAAGTTTGTATGGATGTTTGTTACTCTTTCATGTAAAAACTACTAAATAGATTTTAATGAAACTTTACAATAATATAGCTTATACATCAGAATAACACATAGACTACTTTTTATCCCGGGAACAAGTTTCTGTAGCAAACGGTAACGGAAAAGCTTCTCTACGCAGGCGAAGCCGCGGGCGTCAACTAGTATTTTATATTTTAAATATTACATTAAAAATACTTTGAATATATAAAATTATATAAATTGTTCAAAATAGGTTTTTACCCATGTTTTGTTTTTCATAAACTGAAATAAAAAATAAGGGTAAATATTTTTAAACAATATCCATTGCTAAGTTTTAAATCAAAATTTGTTTATCAGGGTCACTGGCACGTTCCATTCAAAACAGAAGAGACGAAGGAGGAAGACTTCCACGTGAACAGCACCGACGTGGTCAAGAAACCGATGATGCATTTGTTTCAATCGTTGTACTACGCTGAGAGCACAGAACTTGGTGCCAAGGTAACAAATGATCATTTTGATCAGCGTTTCTTTTTATCTTTATTTATTTATATTTATCTATCACGCCTTATCCCCAAAGAGGTGGCAGAGGCATATTATATGCCCACTTTTGATTCGTGTGCATTTTTGGGATGTGGGACATTCAATGTGGGACACATTATAGGTCGGAGCCCATTACCGTGTTGAAATCGACAGACGCAGGTTGTGGCTACCTGCTGTTAAAATTGTTTCAAGGCCTTCAACTTGACTTAACGACTGCCATGTTACTGACAACCGGGACCAACGGCTTAACGTGCCTTCCGAAGCATGGAAACGTCCGCAAATGTAAATGCCACAAAGTGGTCACCCATCCGTGACCAGCCATAGCGAACACTGAGTCCGCGGGACCACGAGCGCTTTTTTTATCTCTGTCTAAATTTCGTGTGAAAATACATTGCTTTTTCTTTTTGACCAGCTTCTTTTAATATTTTAATTAAAGTACCTTAAGAAATTACAGTTGCTTGGCCGTTTCTGCTTGTTTCAAAAAGTATAGAGATGCTTAGTCCCTTTTTTAAACAAATACCCCAATAAAACGATATTAATAAAATATCTGCGTTGTATTATCAGCTCTATATACTTTTTTTTAAACCGGTCCTTATTATAATGAAACAATTTATTTATTTATTTATCTAACACGCCTTATCCCCGAAGGGGTGGCAAAGGCATCATATTGTATGCCCACGTTTCACCAAGTGTATTCCGGTCCCAGGTGGTGAGCCTATTGCCGTGTTTAAATAGACAGACGCAGGTTGTGTCTACCTGCTGTTGAAATTGTTCAAGTCGCCCATAAGGCCTTCAACTTGACTTAACGACTGCCATGTAACTGGCAACCGGGACCAACGGCTTAACATGCCTTCCGAAGAACGGAAACGCTTGCTAATGTAAATGCCAAACCATGACCAGGCTGGACCAGCCATAGTGAAAGTTGCGTAACTCAGTGATCGTTTACAGAACACTGAGACCTCGGGGCCACGAGCGCTTCATAATAAAACAATGCGTTGGTAGCGCCAGTGATCGATTACAGAACATTGAACTAACTGGTCAACGAACACTTAGAATTGAATTGTTATTCATTCATATCTGTCATTGCCGATGTTTTAATGTGTCAATGTGTACAACACAATCACAACACGAAGCTTATAAAATAAAATTTGATGTGCATTAATCGCACCCCGCACTTCTAAAAATGGCTGAATATTTCTCTATATCTTATTTAGTGTCAGATGAAAATGAGTCCACAGTTAACGTACGTGTGACAATAATTTCCACAGCTGTTGGAGCTACCATATAAGGAGAGTGGCTTCCGCATGGTAGTGGTACTTCCGAACAAAGTAGACGGTCTACCTTCAGTGCTGGAGAAGGCTGCGGAGAAAGGACTTCTAACAGACGTGTTCAGGCTGAGTCCGGCCGGTCGTAATGTCGACCTTGCAATTCCCAAGTTCGAAATAAGGAGCAAAATTGACTTCAATGATATTTTACCAAAGGTATGGCTACAATTGGCTGTATACATTTTTCTTAAGTAAATTTACGCTTTAGAGGAAAGGCGTCTGATAAGTTACTCACTTATCAGACGCCTTTCCTCTAAAGCGTAGGCAGAGGCATAATATACGCCCACTATTCACGGTATGCATTCTTGTCCCACGTAACAGGTGGTGATCAAATTGCCGTATTGAAATGGACAGACGCAAATTGTGGCGACCTGCTATAGAATTTTTTCAAGCCGTAAACGTGCCTTCAGAAACTCGAAAACGCTGGTAAATGGGAATGTTAGAAACGATCATCCAGTGCAGAAGCGTTGATAGCGCAGTGATCGTTTACAGAACATTGAGCTAACTGGTTTACAGACACTTCGTTCTTTTCGAATTATAGACCGAAGACTTCGTCTTCATCATCTTATGTGTATTCTTAGTTATTTTCAAACTCTACCTGGATTTTTTAGCCTGGGGTAAACTTTCATTTGACTGCTAGGAGTAGCTATCGTTTGGCTTTTAATTTGCGGCGTTATTGGAAGCGACTGCCGTTTCACTTCCCAACTCCGTAAGGGCCTGCATCGATGCCTCGTCCGTTGGTGAGCACATTAACCGCTAGCAGATGAGGTCTTCTATTTCCAACTACTTTAAATTACCTCTGATTAAATTCGATGCGGGTTCCAAGACATTTTAACTTCTCCTGGGACTTCACACAATCGAGCTCAGTATAAATTTTTTGATCTTGGTCACTGCTGTAGATCCTGGTTTACAGGAGTCACAGTAATGGGAATGTGGGTGGGATTAGTCCCAATAGCAGATGAGGTCGCTTGAGCCCTGGAGAACTTGGTTAACTAACTAACTATCTTCACGCTGTATCCCTGACGGGTTAGTCAGAGAGGACAGATCGCCAGACCTCGCGAGAACTTGGTTGGGACCCTTATACGAGAATTATACACGAAACATGATAAATCAGGTGGGAGTCAGCAGTCTATTTGAAGAAGGAGCACCCGGTATTGTAAACAAAATTCCCGTCAAAGTGTCCAAGGTGTTCCAGGAAGCTTTCATCAAAGTGGACGAGGAAGGCGCCACTGCGGGGGCCTTCACTGGTATGTTTTAATTTTTGTAGTTATAATTCTTTTGGCGCGGTAGGGAAAAATGAAGAGAGTACATTTTTATGATGCGCGCGCAGACCGTCATGAAAAACCGACACCTTGAATTTGGCTGATGTTTCCATGTCAACTTATAAACAGCCTGAAGTTAGCGGATAAGTGTTTCCATGACAACTTCTAAATACTCTGAAGTTAGCTGATAAGTGTTTCCATGACAACTTATAACTAAAGTTTTCATTATTTTGATGTTTTTTTGTCTTACTGATTTATCATTCCTGTAACAATCAAAGAGTTGTGGTATAACAACTCTTTGATGACTCAGTGACTCAGTGATGAAATCTTATTTGACTAAAGCTGTTAAACTTCCAACGCGTGTAAATAAGTAGGGATAAGTAACTAGAGAACTTCCCGGGTTGTTATTCGTAATTGATCATAATATGGCTAATTAGGTGATGCCTATAATGGTTGTAAATCAGTGGTGTAACTATATCATCTGAGGCCCGTGGCAAATTCTTTGGATGGGGCCCTCCCAGTAAAAATAGTCGTAATGTAATTTTATTTTAATGGGCCACACATAGTCCATAGGCTACTGTGATCACTTTCCATCCGAGGCCGTATGCTTGTCTGCCACCTCAGTGGTATAAATATAAGGTTAGGTAGCGAAGACTATTAATAAATAATCAATCATTTTATGTTTTGAATGTTATGAAGCACTCGTGGCCCGCTATCTCAGTGTCCTGTAAACGATCATTGCGTTAAGCAACTTTCGCTATGGCTGGTCATTAGATGGGTGACCGCGTTGTTGTATTTCTATTTACGAGCCTTTCCATGCTAAGGAAGGCATGGTAAGCCGTTGGGCCCGGTTGCCAGTAACATGGCTGTCGGTAAACCAAGTTGAACGCATTAATGGCGGTATGAAATTTTTTTAAAGCAGGTTGCCTGCCAGGACAACCTTCACCTGTCCAGCACGGCAATGGTCTCAACACCTGTTACGTAGGACAGAAATACTTTCGGTGAAATGTATATATACATCTGCCACCCTTTTCAGGGATAAAATAGTTGTAATGTCATCATAGTTTAAAGATCAGGCCATAGCTTAGACCATCTAAGCTATGGCCTATTAGGGCTATATAATATTTTCATATAACAGAATAGTAAAATGACGAAGCCTGCCTTGTCTGAATAGAGTTTCTTAAATACTTAAATGGGTTTTTTGAAGTGAAAACTTCTTTAGCGGCGTTGAGCACTTTCTGTAATGGGTATAAAATCTTAAACTCGCGTCAGGTCACGTGTCCTGATCGAAAAAGCGTAAGACGAAAAAGCGTAAGACATCATCATCATCTTTACGTCGATCCCGGTCAATTTTTGAAGGAAAAACTTCTTTTAGCGCGGTACGCATATTTTTTTATCATCATCATCTTTACGTCGATCCCGGTCAATTTTTGAAGGAAAAATTTCTTTTAGCGCGGTACGCATATTTTTAGATGAGATAATTTATCATCATCATCTTTACGTCGATCCCGGTCAATTTTTGAAGGAAAAACTTCTTTTAGCGCGGTACGCATATTTTTAGATGAGATAAAATCTCTGGACTCGCGACCATAATCATCATCATCATCTAACGTTGACTCCGGTCATCTACAGGTCTTATTAAATAATGCTGTGTCATCAATTAGGACTCTTTCAGTGTAGAATTATTTTTTATCATCATCATCTTTACGTCGATCCCGGTCAATTTTTGAAGGAAAAACTTCTTTTAGCGCGGTACGCATATTTTTAGATGAGATAAAATCTCTGGACTCGCGACCATAATCATCATCATCATCAAACGTTGATTCCGGTCATCTACAGGTCTTATTAAATAATGCTGTGTAATCAATTAGGACTCTTTCAGTGTAGAATTATTTTTTATCATCATCATCTTTACGTCGATCCCGGTCAATTTTTGAAGGAAAAACTTCTTTAAGCGCGGTACGCATATTTTTAGATGAGATAAAATCTCTGGACTCGCGACCATAATCATCATCATCATCTAACGTTGATTCCGGTCATCTACAGGTCTTATTAAATAATGCTGTGTAATCAATTAGGACTCTTTCAGTGTAGAATTATTTTTTATCATCATCATCTTTACGTCGATCCCGGTCAATTTTTGAAGGAAAAACTTCTTTTAGCGCGGTACGCATATTTTTAGATGAGATAAAATCTCTGGACTCGCGACCATAATCATCATCATCATCAAACGTTGATTCCGGTCATCTACAGGTCTTATTAAATAATGCTGTGTCATCAATTAGGACTCTTTCAAGGTAGAATTATTTTTTATCATCATCATCTTTACGTCGATCCCGGTCAATTTTTGAAGGAAAAACTTCTTTTAGCGCGGTACACATATTTTTAGATGAGATAAAATCTCTGGACTCGCGACCATAATCATCATCATCATCTAACGTTGATTCCGGTCATCTACAGGTCTTATTAAATAATGCTGTGTAATCAATTAGGACTCTTTCAGTGTAGAATTATTTTTTATCATCATCATCTTTACGTCGATCCCGGTCAATTTTTGAAGGAAAAACTTCTTTTAGCGCGGTACGCATATTTTTAGATGAGATAAAATCTCTGGACTCGCGACCATAATCATCATCATCATCAAACGTTGATTCCGGTCATCTACAGGTCTTATTAAATAATGCTGTGTAATCAATTAGGACTCTTTCAGTGTAGAATTATTTTTTATCATCATCATCTTTACGTCGATCCCGGTCAATTTTTGATGGAAAAACTTCTTTTAGCGCGGTACGCATATTTTTAGATGAGATAAAATCTCTGGACTCGCGACCATAATCATCATCATCATCTAACGTTGATTCCGGTCATCTACAGGTCTTATTAAATAATGCTGTGTCATCAATTAGGACTCTTTCAGTGTAGAATTATTTTTTATCATCATCATCTTTACGTCGATCCCGGTCAATTTTTGAAGGAAAAACTTCTTTTAGCGCGGTACGCATATTTTTAGATGAGATAAAATCTCTGGACTCGCGACCATAATCATCATCATCATCAAACGTTGATTCCGGTCATCTACAGGTCTTATTAAATAATGCTGTGTAATCAATTAGGACTCTTTCAGTGTAGAATTATTTTTTATCATCATCATCTTTACGTCGATCCCGGTCAATTTTTGATGGAAAAACTTCTTTTAGCGCGGTACGCATATTTTTAGATGAGATAAAATCTCTGGACTCGCGACCATAATCATCATCATCATCTAACGTTGATTCCGGTCATCTACAGGTCTTATTAAATAATGCTGTGTCATCAATTAGGACTCTTTCAGTGTAGAATTATTTTTTATCATCATTATCTTTACGTCGATCCCGGTCAATTTTTGAAGGAAAAACTTCTTTTAGCGCGGTACGCATATTTTTAGATGAGATAAAATCTCTGGACTCGCGACCATAATCATCATCATCATCAAACGTTGATTCCGGTCATCTACAGGTCTTATTAAATAATGCTGTGTAATCAATTAGGACTCTTTCAGTGTAGAATTATTTTTTATCATCATCATCTTTACGTCGATCCCGGTCAATTTTTGAAGGAAAAACTTCTTTTAGCGCGGTACGCATATTTTTAGATGAGATGAAATCTCTGGACTCGCTACCATAATCATCATCATCATCTAACGTTGATTCCGGTCATCTACAGGTCTTATTAAATAATGCTGTGTAATCAATTAGGACTCTTTCAGTGTAGATTTATTTTTCATCATCATCATCTTTACGTCGATCCCGGTAAATTTTTGAAGGAAAAACTTCTTTTAGCGCGGTACGCAATTTTTTAGATGAGATAAATTTGGACTCGCTACTCCCCGTTACGATACGCAGCTATAGTGTGTGCATATATGCATGTACCAACGCGACTAGATAAATAAATTATTAATAAATTGAGTTTTTTATTCAGCACTAGTTGTAGTCACAAGAATGTTACGTCCACACGCTTGCCAAGCCGTTTGTTACAAGCCATTTCGTAAGTGCTGGCAAGCCCATACGCTTTCAAGCGCGGTAGTTAGTAACAACGGCGGTGCCACCCAAAAAGACTCCGCTTGGTAAAATTCTAAAAAAAAAATTTTTTCTAACAAAACGACGTGTACTCTCCACGCGATGACAGTCTATACTAATGCAGATCAAGACATTAAGTGGGTGATTCGCAAACGCTTGCCTGACACACACATGCTTTCTTTGATCACCACAAGCCAACGCCAAATCCAGACGCTAAAACTTTTGAAGGCATGGCGACGATTGGCAATCGTGTAGACGTCACATAAGGAATAACAATAATTCAGTACATACTTCAGGAAAGATGTACAACATAAAATGTGTCACCCATTCGAGTAACAGACATAGGAAAGTTGCTTAGTGCCGTGATCGTTTACAGAACACTGAGTTAGAAGAGTCACGAGCACTTCAATGATTAAATCAGCAAGTCCTCTAATATCTACATGAAGGCTTTTCTATTTCATATCTTAAAGTGGAAAACTGAGGACTTCCAGGGTAAATGAGTCTGATATGTTATTTTTTTTCGTTTAGGCGCAACATGTCCAATTCTGAAAATGTCCAGTGGTCGCAAAACGTCAAATTCCAAAACGTCCAATTTGCAAAATGTCCAGTTCGAGAATGTCCAATATTCATCATAACGTTATCATCCTATCAATCACTAATTGGGAATCAAGAGAAGTGTTTTAAGGGGAAACTAGTCAGTCATTCTTCCATAGTTACGAACTTCGTCGGATGATAAGTTAAGGTAGTATGACCAAAAGTAAGATATTTGAATTATTCATGTTAATGACTCGTTTAGGCGCAATATGCCCTTGCACCTAAAATGAAACCTTTGTACCTACCTAGGAATTTTATATTTTAAGGTAAGCTACCCACCCGTACAATAATGAAGGAGATGTACAAATGATCTAAGAATAGATTTGTTATAATTCCACCCCTAAATAGTTGATGGTATTGAAGTATGAAGTATTTAATGATTTTGGAAATAGGGCTACGGTAATGAATATTGGACATTCTTCGAACTGGACATTTTGCGAATTGGACATTCTGCGAATTGGACGTTTTTCGACCACTGGACATTTTGCGCCAAAATGGTTTTTATAAATAGGTATACCAACAAATTGTCAATAGACTTCCATATGAAGACCACGCTAGCAGATTGCTCAAAAACGGAAAAGATAAAAGTACTCGGATACAAAATTCAGGGCATAATATATGGACCATTTTTCTGCTACACTTTTTGCTTCCATTTTAAAATTCACATATTCATGTCAATACCTATCATGACTGCGCCACCAAAGTACCGCAAAAAAAATTAAGCAACCAAAGGATACGGTCGAACAATTTATCTACATTTTTGTTTTCTACGTTGTGTTTTAAATATGCTGAAATCTTAATGACTAGTTTGAATTGGTATATTATGGTCCTTAGTTGCGTCTCGTTTTAATTAATTTTGAATATTGGTTTGTTAAAAATGTTAGGCTATCACTGAACTCTCAGCCGCTTGGGCCCGGGCCCTCTCGGGTCGGGCCGTGGCATTTTGCCAGCCCTGCCACCCTATTGTTACGCCACTGTTGTAAATAATAATAAAAAAATATCGTTGGGACAACTCACACAACGTCATCTGATTCCAAACTAAGCAGAGCTTGTACTATGTACTATGGTAACCAGATAACTGATAAACAAATTTATACATACAAAATACATACATATTGTCACGCCTTTATCCCCGAAGGGGTAGGCAGAGGCATACTATGTGATGAGCCCATTGCCGTGTTTAAATAGACAGACGCAGGTTGTGACTACCTGCTGTTGAAAATTATCAAAGCCATATTAAAACAAATTTGTATATCTCTAAATACATACATATTATAAATAACACCCAGACACAGAATAAACCATCGTGCTCATCACAAAAAGTTTTATCCTGGGTGAGAATCGAACCCATGTCCTTTTCAAATTCAACTCAATTCAACTGCTACGCAAAGCAGTCGGATTCATTCGCACCGCACCACAGAGGCAGTCAAAGACGTTATTTTTGGAACGAAGTTCAATAATCGCGCATTGTTAAAGGGGGCTAGACGGAAAAAATTCTTACGAAAAGTTGTCACGACACTTTTTGCTATTTGCTTTTTATATTTTATATTTTTATTAATTATTTATTAATACATTAACATCATCTTTTTTTTTCTCTTACGCTTTAGTATAATTAGGAATAGAACCCTTTAAATTTTCACGGTAAGATTCGATGTGGTTTAATAGTTATTATCTTTTTTAAATATTTTCGAAAAGATCGTATACTAGCGTCATCTATGGTAAGAGTTGTGTACTGTCTAATACACATTCTCGTAAAGTTGTTAACAATTGCGAATATAGATGTCGCTGTGCACAACTCTTGGCTGTAAAAGCGCGTATTTTTAACTTCTTTCCATCCGGGTGTCCCTTGACACCTCTCAAGTTTTTTTAAAATTTGCAATGGTCTGAGGCAGTCTGATTTAAATAATGTTATTTTTTATCGCAGGCATGATCCTGATACCCATGTCCGCCGACTCAAGGCCGCCGCCCCCTATGAAGTTCACAGTGGACCACCCATTCCTCTATGCGATCCTTCACGAAGACATTATACTGTTTGCGGGAACCTACTCATCATAAAGACGGCCTTAGTTGATGATAAACTCTAACATGCAATTAAAGAGTTCATTAAAAAATAATTTATACTCTTTTTGTTTTATTCTTCTTCTGGATATTAGCATTTTAGGTACTTCCAAAGTCTACCTGGATTTAGTGCCTGGCGTTCGGTTTTTATTAATAATGCATTTATTCAAAATAACAAAGCCACTGTTGGTTATTTATAAAAATACTTATCCTGTGTTAGTATACATCTATACTAATATTATAAAGCTGAAGAGTTTGTTTGTTTCTTTGGTGGAAAGCGCTAATCTGGTCGGATTTGAAAAAATCTGTTTGTGTTAGATAGCTCATTTATCGAGGAAGGCTATGGGCTAAGATGTTGGTTGTATAGGCCGACCGATAGAAGTCTATTGGAGTACGATTGTTATAGTAGACTACGAAAAACTGTCAAAATGGTACCGTGGCTTTCTAATAAGCGACGATTTCGATTCTATTTCAACACGATTGAAATAGCAGAGTCGGCCCCGTGGTCTCTACCACGTCCCTTTTTTTAATAATTTAGTTATTTAGCCCCAAGTTAAGTGAACATAAATATAACTAATGTAAAAAAGAAATAAAAAGTGGTGCCGGTGATAATTCGAATTCCCTAGAACGATTTGTGATACCTAATATATTTCTTATTTTAATTTTAAAATTAAAACTAGAATTCTTAACAAACACGAACTGAGATTGGTAATTTATAACTAGTTTGACTTGTTTCTCTGCCTTGTTCTGATGTTCAGACAGTCATCGCCTCAGTGTTGTCAGGGGTCACACGTCCAGACAACATGGCGAAGTTGCTAGTACTTCTCGGTATGTAAATATTTTATCTATTATTCTTCTTATTTATTTATACTTAGGACTAGACTTGAGGCTTTCTGTAATTCAATTATATTGATAATTTCTATACTTAGTTATAGAGATTAGTCCGAGACTACCAGGACTTTAATTGGTCGTGCTAATTAGTGTCTAGCACATAAGACCTTTTAGCCTTTTTGTTACCACCTCACTAAAAAGGCAACGGGTTCATAATTTATTCCAAATTTAACATCTAAAATAGACACATTTTATTTTATTAAATTTATTCGGCGCTTTAGACCCACCCCAGTTCCGTGCTTCGGAAGGCACGTTAAGCCGTTGGTCCTGGTTGCCAATAAAACGGCAGTCGTTAAGCCAAGTTGAAGGCCTTATGGGCGGCTTAAAAAATGTCAACAGCAGGTCGCCGCAGCCTGCGCCTGTCCATTTCAACACGGCAATGGGCTCACCACCTGTTACGTGGGACAAAAATGCATACGGTGAAATGTGGGCGTTTAATATGCCTCTGCCTACCCCTTCCGGGATAAAGGCGTGACAATATGTATGTATGTATGTATGTAGTTATAGAGATAGGACCGTCGTAATTGGCTTCTGTTATAATTGGAGATAATAATTAATTAAAACAAACGTTAGCAAAACATATTAGCTCGCTAAATTTATTCAAACTGACTATAATTTCGTGAAGGTCACTTTTTTCTGTTAATAAGTTTTGACATTCAAAGGGTTTTGACGTCATAAAATAATGTCTTTTTTTGTATTATTGAATTTGGAAACAAACATTCAAGCAAACATGAAAAAAGTAGACATAAAATATATATAGATTGAGTGGAATGGAGTCCACATACATACAAATTGTCACGCCTTTATCCTCGCATGGGTAGGCAGAGGCATACTATATACGCCCATATTTCACCGTATGCATTTTTGTCCACGTAACAGGGTGGTAACAGGCTCTGGCGACCTGCTGTTAAAATGTTTCAAGCCACCCATATGGCCTTCAACCAGACTTAACGACTAACTGCCATCTTACTGGCAACCGGGACCAAAGGCTTAACGTGCCTTCCGAAGCACGGAAACGCTCGCAAATGTAAATTCCACAAAGTGGTCACCCATCCAAGGACCCCCTATAGCGAAAGTTGCTTTTGCAGAACACTGAGTCAGGAGCGCTTCAATGTATAAAAATGGTTGTAATACTGTTTACTGATATCAGAGTTGTTAAGTGGCTCGATATATGACTTTAGCCTTGGTTATTTTAAAGAATTTCAGCTTATTTTAGTACGGTTATGTAGCTCAGAGGCTTAGGGCCGTATTTCCAAACCCCGTAAAAGGCCGTAAACTAGCCTCAAGCGTTGATTGAGTATTGAGAAACATTCTGGAATACGGACCTTAGAGCATTTCCCTGTTTAGGCAGGGGTTCAAATCCCCTTTTAAACCGTGGTGTATTTTTGCACTTTAATAAATTTTAATGCAATCAGGTAGGTCAGAGAGAAACGTCTCTGAAGTATTAGTAAGACAGTGTTTCGAAGAGCTATTTCATTTGAATCTACAGGGCTGACAACTGGTTAAATCGGTGGCTAAATCGTTCGCTCGGTGGTTGAATCTACAGGGCTGACAACTGGTTAAATCGGTGGCTAAATCGTTCGCTCGGTGCTTGAATCTACAGGGCTGACAACTGGTTAAATCGGTGGCTAAATCGTTCGCTCGGTGGTTGAATCTACAGGGCTGACAACTGGTTAAATCGTCCTAGACTGACAATTTTAAGCCTTTACTTGTTATGTTCTCGACCTATCGACATCGTCCCTCGTTTCTTCCACAATCCACATAACAGCTACGAAATTTTGACATCATCATCATCCGAGTTAATTTCTGTTACATTCGGAGGTCCTTTTCCTAATTTCTACACCTCGCAAAGTCCTACACCTACCCTACTGTTGGCCTACCAACAGCGGTCCACCACATCACGGTATGAGCAGGCTGCTTGATCATAGACCATTTAATACTGGACATGCCTTATTCGATTGATAAAGAACACTACAAAGTTTCGTGTTAAGATTGATAATACGTAAGCTTGATATATGCCAAAATATTTTTCTGATTATTACATAAGAGTCGTGTATAAACAAACGCGACTAAAGGTTAAAGTGTTATAGGAGGTATGTTATCGCAGTCTGTGGTGGCAACAAGTTGAATGATAGTGGGTGATTATTTTATTATTTTCATGTGATAGGTAATATCTGCAGGCGATATGGCACTATAAGTATTTGTGGATACGATTTGCGGTTAATCCAATACTAGATTCTCTACTAAATCTATCGTATATCGAAATCCCACATCACAAATCACAGAATAGCTAGGTATACAGTCAATCAATAGACTTTACTGAAATAATTTCAAATTCTAACGTCCGAGCTGTAAGTTACATTTTTGGTAGTCTCTTAATATCTGACTGCTAAAAGCGTCGATTTCTTCGCCGCTCGAGCGGCCACTGGTGCCCCACGTGTTAGTAGAATTGTATCGGCCGATAGAATTCTATTGGGGCGCGCGAGTTAGTTTGAATTGTAAGGAAGAATTTGAAATAAACCTTAATGTCTATTATATTAAGCTAAACAGTTACCATTTGTATTAACACGATTATAATTTCTTAAGGTAAGGTGTATGGAAAGGTTATAACGGCAAGAATGCAAAAAAGTCTGAAAGGTATTTATGGAAGGCTCAATGCGGATTCCGAAGTGGAAGAGGTTGCATGGATCAAGTGTTTTCTCTCCACATGATCGCGGAGAAGTTTCTGGCTGTTAGCCAGAAGGTTTTCTGCGCTTTTGAGGATCTGGAGAAAGCATTTGATAACGTTGTGAGAGAAACTCTGTGGGACTTGCTGCCCGGATATGGCATGGACGGCTCGCTGCTACGGGCAATACAGTCGCTTTATAGGGACTATAAGGCTTGCGTGCGAGTAGGGGGGGATGTGACACTTTTTCCGATGTTTGTACAGGCGTCAAACAGGGTTGTGTCATGTCCGCCTGGCTGTTCATATTGTATCTGGACAGTTGCCTGCAGAAGTTGAAAAATTGTGATATGGGTGTGAATTTGGGTGACCTAACAGTAAACTGTCTGCTGTACGCTGATGATGCGGTGCTCATGGCCTATTCAGAAGTCGACCTTCAGGCATTAGTCACTAATATGAAAGAGAAGTGTGAAAGTAAGGGTCTTCGCTTAATACAATTTAAGTAAAATAAGGTTCTAGTATTTAAAAGAGATGACGTAGGAACTAAATGCGAGATTAGAGTAAACCAGGAACGTCTAGAGCAAGTGAATGAATTTGTGTATTTAGGGAGTATGTTTAGCGCGGACGGAAGATGTGATTCGGATGTAGAACTGCGAGTAGCTGCCGGAAACAAAGTTAACGGTGCTCTATCCCAATTAGTAAAGCGACAAAGCATCGTAAAAGAAGCACGACTAGCGATTCATAACGCATTGCTAGTGCCAACGTTGCTATACGGTAGCGAAACCTGGGTATGTCAGCAGATGCATGAAAGTAAATTGAATGCTGTGGAGATGCGATCACTTGGAATATTGTATGGCGTAACTTTGCCGACCGAATACGTAACGAAGTAATACGCAATATGGCAGGTTTAAATGAAAATGTCAGCGTGATGCTGGAAAAGGGCGTGCTCCGTTGGTTTGGACACGTCCAACGAATGAGTGAGGAACGATTGACGAAGAATATACAGAGTCATTTAAAAAACACCAGCAACCTGCTAGGAGTAGATAGCCAAGGTCATAATCAACAACGTTTGTTCTACCACTTTTGGCATTTCGTTACACAGCGAGTACTATCGTACATTGAAACTTCGAGCTTCCTCATAGGTTTTCGCTCTTGGATTCGCTTATAAGAACTCCTGGGTATCTTTTTCGTCACGTACTGCATGCTTCGATGAACGATGGATGTGCGCGCATCAACAGGCTTCAAGGGTCAAGGTCAAAGGAGTTATGACCGGTCCACCCCCGTCCCCTGTGATTTTCATGAGTTGTGTATTACTGTAATTCAATCAGTACATTAAATTAAAGCTAAATTTGGTAAAAAAAATCTAAAATTTAAAAAAAAATTGTTTAATCGAAAAAAAATTTCGTATAACATGTTTTTATGATGTTAGCTACCTAGTCCTAGCAGGTTGCTGGTGTTTTACAAATGACCCTGTATATTGTGCGAAAGTAGAGGGTAGGAGTAGGCCGAAATTTACATATGAAGACCACGTGAGCAGAATGCTCAAAAACGGAAAAGTCAAAAGTACTCGGATACCCAGACCCGCACGTCTACGAAGCGATTGATGCATCTTCAAGAAGCGAAAGAATTAGCCTGGCGATCTGTCCTCTCTGACTACCCCGTCAGGGATACAGCGTGAAGATACTTACTTAGTTATAAATTTTGTGAAAATTTAGGTTTTCCTTTAGTTTCATACAATACAGGCTATATTACAATTTGTATTACTTATTTTCATATTTTATAGCTGTGTGCGGCGCTTGCTGTGCCATGCCAGATGTCGACGATGGCTACTTTTTCCCGAACTACCAAAGAACTTCACTCGGCGACAGCATCGATGTTTCTACAATGAAAGTTCTCAAGGTAAAGTCACCTGAAATCTGAACCTATACAACATAGCACTCGCGTGGTGAAGTTTTCCCGTTCCCGTTTCCCACAGGAGCTTGTTCCCGGGATATAAAATAGCCTGAGTGTTATTCTGATGTGTAAGCTATATAATTGTAATGCATCAAAATCCACTCAGTAGATTTTGCGTGAAAGAGTAACAAACATCCATACTTACAAACTTTCGCGTTTATAATATTAGTAGTTGTCAGTTCGAGGCGGCAATAATATCACAATCACAGAAGTATGGATATTTTGAAATATGTATGATAAACCATATTATACAATAATGCCCATAATTCCAAGGGAGTATGCAGAGATGAACTATACACCTACACTTCGCCAGTAGTTTTATTGGGCCTACTTAATAGGGGTCAAGACAGTTGCCATCACATACGGGAGAAAATATATAACCATTATAATTTTCCATTCTAAATTCCAACAGTCAGGAGACAGATGTTAAATAAATAACTAAAAATCTGCACTCCGAGTATATGGTGAGGGTAATTAAGTTAATAAGTATTTATAGATACCTTTTCCCTTTCAGACGACGTACGAGAGTGCAGAGTCTAAGAATATAGTATCTTCGCCGCTGGGGCTCATGATGCTGCTGTCGCTGTACAACGAGGGCACCGGACCTGGTTCTAAAGAGGAAATTTCTAGATTTTTAGGAGAAAGCAACTTGAAAAACGTAAGTAGGTTTATTTCCTGCCACATGGCTACACCTGACCTGTATTCTTCATAGTTAGCCTGTGCTCACAGAAGAGCAACTCAGCCTCGTCTGTTAAGGTGACCCACATGCTGATAAAAATAAGAAACAGTTTCATAGAATCAATTCAGCGCATAAAAAAAAAGTGAATCACAGCGGCAGTTCAAAACCCCGCAAAATCTACATTCGAGGTGGAGTTCACAAACATTAGTGGACTCCATGCAAAGCTCAATACCGTCCACCGCCACCTCGAGACGAAACGGCCAGCTGTGTTGTTCTTCACGGAGACACAAATACGCCGCCCTGACGATTCGTCTTATCTGTGTTACCCCGGCTATATTACCGAGGAACACTTTCGAGACAAGGCCGGAGTTAGCGTTTTCGTAAGGGCGGATGTTTGCTGTCGCCGGTTGCGCTGCCTTTGTCTAGGCAGCGTGATCAGTTTAGGTATGGAATACCACATTCTGTACGGGACGACTTGAAGATCGCATAGTACAATGATACCTACGTATCTATAGACTACTAGTACGTACAGTACTTTGGTTTCGATTTGTTTTGTTTACATGTTTTATTATATAGTCTTTTTGTTGATGTTATATTTTTTATAGATGTGTAATAACGTAGTAAATAAGAAAATACATAGTTTATATACTTTTAATTAGATTTTAAGGTAGAAATCGACAAAAATGTGCCGCGGCTCTCGTTACGGTAAAGTTTCGAAGTAGCTTAGTAAAAATTTGTAAATATTGTGTAATTACTATTGGTTAAAATGTAGACATTCTGATTGGACTTGTATTTTTGTCCAATAATAAATAATGCGAAAATTGAATAAATACACGACCCATTTTGGGTATCGACACAGTCAACCGGCAACAGTAACCAGGAACAGTCCTCAGGAACAGAACAGTCCACTACAGAAGAAATCCTCAAGAATCCTGAAGAAATCCTGGACCAGAAGAATAGTTCTAGCAAGAATTTACTGTGGCAGATTGTGTGGCAAGAATAAACGGTCAAGCACGATCTGGCATTGCGGTTTTCATTTAGTACTTCACCAACCCCAGTCCCACCGAACACTACAGCGGGGTAAATAGTGCTCCTCACGGTGCCCTGCTGTACATTTTGGTCCTGGTCGAGCCGGATTGTGAAGTACTGAAGATTCCAAGATGCCAGTAACCAGATCGGAGGGAAGAAGCCGCAAGCACGTGGAACAGACGCCGTCATCCTCGGGGGACACTGCCGCTTCCTCGAGGACCGGTACAACCGGAGCAACAGTCACAGGGACCACCACCACGGGAGTCACAGAACAGACAAGATTATTAACCCCCATGGCATTGGAGTCCACATCAAGCCCGGTTGAAGCCATCACCACGCCGCCGCCATGCGTCGCTTCGGTCCTCGCAAACGCCGCCACCCGGTCTGCCGCCACTGCCGCCGCCAGAACTATCGCCGCTGTCTCGACTGTCACCGACGCCGCCCTGCTCTCCGCCCATACAGAAGAACCAACTGCGGAAAGGAGGGTGCCGGCAACGTACAGAACAGAAGCACCTTTATATATGGAACAGAATAAAGGAGCACCCGGTCTGCCGGGCCCAAGCAGACAACAGGACCACCTCGCCACCAGCCGAAAAGGGGGTAAGGGGGGGTCAACTCGCAGCAAGAACAAGACTTACAGAATTGCAAAAGCAAAAGAAGAGCTCCTGCGACTACAAGTTGAACTAGCAACAGCGCGGATAGCCACGATGGAAGCCGAGGACTCCGAGGATGAAGAGGACAACGAGATCTCATCGAGCAGCAGAACAGAAGCCAACGAACGTGTCGACCACTGGTTGAAGACCCATGAACAACCACCCAAGCCTACGGTCACTAACGAAACGGACCACCCAGCCAAGACTCCCGTAGTCTCAAGACAAGACGCAGAGAAGCAAGAAGAGGAACCGTACTCACAGTCAAGGCATCCACCGACGGTTGCCCAGCCTGACTTCGCAGGACTAGCCGCAGCAATCACCAGCGCTGTCAAAGCCGCACAGCGCCCGAAGTTTATAGAGCTGCCCTTCTTCAGCGGGTCACATCAAGAGTGGTTACCCTTCCGTGCCGCCTACTACGAGACGGAGCACATGTTCTCAGCGGTCGAGAATACCAACAGACTACGGAGAAACCTTAAAGGGAAGGCAAAAGAAGCGGTCGAGGGCCTACTTATCACCAGCGCTCACCCATCCGAAATAGTGAAAACCCTGGAGTCAAGATTTGGAAGACCAGAATCCATAGCAATAATGGAGATGGAAGCACTTCGAGGTCTACCACGATTAACAGAATCAGCACGTGACATCTGCATCTTCGCCACGAAGGTCTCCAACATAGTAGCAACATTGAAGACACTGGGCTGCCTCAACTACATGTACAACCCGGAAGTCTCGAAGACCGTAGTCGACAAGCTCACACCTACGCTGCGATACAGATTCTACGACTTCGCTACAACTCTGCCAAGGGACGAACCAGATTTAATGAAAATAGAAAAGTTCCTGAAGAAAGAAGCCGAGCTATGCGGACCGTATGCACTACCTGAACAGATAGTACCGCATACTCCACTACAGAAGAGGTCGCAGAAGATACACAATGTTACAGAAAAAACAGGTGATTCAAGATGTCCTATATGCCAAGAAAAGGGACATGCCTCAACAGACTGCGAACAGTTCAAGTCCGCTGATGAAAACGGAAGATGGGATATAGCAAAGACCAAGCGTCTCTGCTTCCGGTGCCTTCATTACAGAAACAAGACGCATCACTGTCGAGTCAAGCCGTGTGGTGTCAACAGCTGCAAGTACTTTCATCACAAGATGCTGCACTACAACAGAACTACAGATAGGCCGACAATGAACAAACAGAATGAAGACACAACAGAAGCCATCAACTCAGCCTGGACTCATAGAAAGAAACAGTCATTTCTGAAGGTCATACCAATACAGATCGAAGGACCCAAAGAAACAGTCGACACCTTCGCCTTGTTGGACGATGGGTCAACAGTCACTTTGATAGACAGCAACATCGCCGACCGCATCGGAGCAAGAGGGCCTACGGAAACTCTCAAGATAGAAGCCATCAACGAGTTGAAGACAACAGAAACAGCCTCAAGAAGGGTCAACGTTCAACTTAGGGGCCGTAATGGATACGAAGAAAGAATACAAGCACGCACCATCACAAACTTACAAGTCTCGTCTCAGCAAGTTCCAGTGAGTCTGCTCAAAGGATGCCGACATTTAGAAGACATCAGAGGACAGCTCACTTATGAAGAAGTAAAACCGAGAGTGCTGATAGGTCAAGACAACTGGCATCTCCTACTGACATCGGAAACAAGGAAAGGTGGAAAGGACCAACCAGTGGCTTCACTCACACCACTGGGTTGGGTTCTGCACGGAACCTATAGTAACACCTTTGGGAGAACCATGAACGTCGTATCGCACATCACAGAAAAAGCTGAAGACAGCCTTGAAGATTTAGTAAGACAGTACTTCGAGATGGACGCGCTGAGTCTGAACCCTAAGAAGCCCAAGTCAGATCCAGAAGTCAAGGCCCTGCAAATCCTAGAGAAGACCACGAAGAAAACAGAAACAGGCAAATATGAAACCGGTCTACTCTGGCGTAAGGAAGATATAAACTTTCCCGATAACTACGACAACTCGTTGAAGCGTCTCCTCAGTATAGAAAAGAAAATAGATAGAGAACCCGAGCTCAAGAGAAAATACACAGAACAGATGGAAGCTCTCATCTCTAAAGGATACGCTGAACTCGCTCCGAAGAATACAGTTCCTGGCAAGACATGGTACTTGCCTCACTTCGCCGTCGTGAACCCAATGAAACCGGACAAACTACGAGTAGTCCATGACGCTGCAGCCAAGACGAAGGGCGTATCTCTGAACGACATGCTGCTTAAAGGCCCAGACCTTCTACAGTCGCTACCCGGTGTCATCATGCGTTTTCGTCAACATCCGATCGCCGTGACAGCAGACATCAAAGAAATGTTCATGCAAGTCAAGATACGAAAGGAAGACAGAGACACACTGCGGTACCTATGGCGCGGCAGCCGACGAGATAACCAACCACCAGATGAATACAGAATGACCTCATTGATCTTCGGCGCTTCAAGTTCTCCATCAACAGCGATTTACATCAAGAACCTGAACGCTAAAGAGTATGAGCACAGTCACCCTGAGGCAGCAGCGGCGATCATCGAAAAGCACTACGTCGACGACTACTTGGACAGCTTCAAGACTATACAGGACGCCACACGTATCACGACGGGCGTAAGAGAAGTACACACAAAGGCCGGCTTTGAGCTCAAACAGTGGAAGTCGAACTCAACGGCTCTGCTCGAAGAACTCGGCGAATGTCAACATACAGAAGATCTGGAACTTTACAAACCAGACGAAGCAACAGAAAGGGTGCTGGGTGTTATTTGGAAGCTCGATACAGATGAACTCAGTTTCAACCTCAGCCTCACCCGCATCCCATCGAAACTTCTCGAAGGAAAAATACCAACTAAAAGAGAAGCTTTGAAGATAGTAATGTCTTTATTTGACCCGCTTGGTCTTGCGTCACCCGTCACCATAAGAGCGAAACAACTGCTACAGGAAGTATGGCGCAGAGGGACAACTTGGGACACCGAGATTGACAACGACTTAGCCGAAGAATGGAAAAATTGGATGGCTCATCTGAACAGTCTACGTAACGTTTCAATCCCACGACAGTATCTTAGCTACAGTGACACTACTTCGCTACAGCTTCACGTATTTACCGATGCCAGCGAGTCAGCATACTCCGCAGTCCTATTCTGGAGAACGGAGAATGCCAGCGGCGAAGTCAACCTGTCGCTAGTTATGGCCAAAGCGAAAGTAGCACCGTTGAAGTTAACATCGATCCCAAGACTAGAATTACAAGCAGCCGTTATGGGGACAAGACTTGCGGAAACAGTAATAGAAGAGCACGAGAGGAAGCCTGACTACAAGGTGTTCTGGACAGACAGCAAAACAGTGCTCACCTGGATACGAACCGGTTCAAGGTCGTATAAACCCTACGTTGCTCATCGGCTAGCAGCTATAGAAGAGAGCTCCAAAGTCAACGAATGGCGCTGGGTGCCAACCAAGAAGAACGTGGCAGATGATGCCACTCGCGACGTCCCAGCTGATTTCGGAAAGAACCATCGCTGGTACAAGGGCCCCGACTTCCTCTACGAGACAGAAGATCTTTGGCCTACTGAACCACAGACAGCGGAGCAACAGATATCTACTGATGAAGAGAAAACTCATCACATCAAACTGAAGACAGAAAAGAAGCTCGCAAATAGCCTACCAGACGTCTCTCGTTTCTCAAACTGGGATAGACTTCGGTATACAACAGCAAGAGTCCTACAGTTCATTCGACTTTGCAGACCACATAAACAGGTAGTCTGCTACAAGAGGACCAAGAAAAATACAGAGGAGGATTCAACATGGAAGAAAACAGTCAAACCCTCCGTCACTCAGACTGAATGGAAGAAAACAGCGTCATCACAAAATAAACAGTTCCTCCGAACCTCCGCAGAAGACCTCAGATTGGCCGAAGAATTATTAATGCGTGCCTCACAAGAAGACTCTTTTGCCGTCGAAATAGAAAATCTTAAGAATGAAAAACCGATCGACAAGGAGAGTCGTCTTCGACAGTTGAGCGTCGTGTATGAAAGCGGAGTCATCAGATTGAGAAGCCGTATCCAAGCCGTTCAAGGCATCACAGAAGAACTTAAAAGCCCTATGATCCTTGACGGTGCACACCCAACAGTCAAACTCTGGGTACAGGCAGTACATCATCAGCTACATCACTCTGGAGTCGAAGCAACAGTGAACGAGTGCAGACAGCAATATTGGGTGCTAAGAATAAGACCCATCACTCGCACTCTACTCCGAAGCTGCCTGTTCTGCCGAATGAAGACTCAAACACCGCCTCACCCGAGAACAGGAAACCTGCCGGCGTGTCGCCTAGCTCACCACAAGCGACCCTTCACATACACAGGGGTTGATTACTTTGGTCCCCTCACAGTGACCGTCGGAAGAAGTCACCAGAAGAGATACGTGTCAATATTCACTTGTCTCACCACCCGAGCCATACATTTGGAAGTCGCTGCCTCGCTCAACACGGACTCTGCAGTGATGGCCCTAAGAAGAATGATGGCACGCCGTGGTTGCCCTACAGAAATCTGGTCAGACAACGGCACTAACCTAAAGGGAGCGGACAAAGAAATTCGACGTGGCATCGACGAAGCAACGCAGGCAGAAGCAGCCAAGAAGACAATCTCATGGCGCTACATCCCTCCTGGAGCCCCATTTATGGGGGGGGCTTGGGAACGAATGGTCCGCTCAGTGAAGACGGCCTTAACAGCAACGTTACATGAACGCTTTCCTACAGAAGAAGTACTCGTCACGCTATTAACAGAAGTCGAGTACACAGTCAACAGTCGCCCACTGACACATGTATCAGTAAACGAAGAGGATCCAGAAGCCCTGACGCCCAATCACTTCCTACTGGGGGGCCAAGGGCGAGTACCGCAGCCTGGGTCATTCACCGATCAAGACACAGTATCAAGGTCAAGCTGGCGGGCTTCACAACGCCTAGCAGACCTCTTTTGGACACGCTGGTTACGAGAGTATCTCCCTGAGCTTCAACACCGGCGGGAGCCCCACGGACGAGGACAGCCAGTACAGAACAACGATCTCGTGCAGATAGTCGACGCAAACCTTCCTCGCAACGTGTGGATACGAGGCCGAGTTATCGCCACGTACCCTGGACCGGACAACATCGTGCGGACAGTGGACATCGCGACCAAAGGAGGCGTCCTGCGGCGGCCGGTGAAGAAGCTGATAGTACTACCCGTGTCAACAGACGTCGCGCCCGTACTCGAAGATAATGCAACATAGTTGCACGGCGGGAGAGATGTACGGGACGACTTGAAGATCGCATAGTACAATGATACCTACGTATCTATAGACTACTAGTACGTACAGTACTTTGGTTTCGATTTGTTTTGTTTACATGTTTTATTATATAGTCTTTTTGTTGATGTTATATTTTTTATAGATGTGTAATAACGTAGTAAATAAGAAAATACATAGTTTATATACTTTTAATTAGATTTTAAGGTAGAAATCGACAAAAATGTGCCGCGGCTCTCGTTACGGTAAAGTTTCGAAGTAGCTTAGTAAAAATTTGTAAATATTGTGTAATTACTATTGGTTAAAATGTAGACATTCTGATTGGACTTGTATTTTTGTCCAATAATAAATAATGCGAAAATTGAATAAATACACGACCCATTTTGGGTATCGACACAGTCAACCGGCAACAGTAACCAGGAACAGTCCTCAGGAACAGAACAGTCCACTACAGAAGAAATCCTCAAGAATCCTGAAGAAATCCTGGACCAGAAGAATAGTTCTAGCAAGAATTTACTGTGGCAGATTGTGTGGCAAGAATAAACGGTCAAGCACGATCTGGCATTGCGGTTTTCATTTAGTACTTCACCAACCCCAGTCCCACCGAACACTACAGCGGGGTAAATAGTGCTCCTCACGGTGCCCTGCTGTACACATTCCATACACTGATGTCACCAACATCCGTAACGCTCGCCCTGGTTTGGACATGAGTGCGTCGAGGCTGTTCAACAGAAATAGTCGGCATATCACGCCTTGGTCTGGGCTTCGGCTTCGGCTACCTCTAAGTATCTTCAAAACGCGTCAATACCAATGAAGGACAATCTAGACATCCTTGGCACAAACGTCCGTAGAGAGCTCAACCACAGATCGTATACGGTGAGCAGTATTGGGCTAGCCTCGCGGAAGCGGAAGGAGTTCTAAATAAGGTGAGGTGGTTCTTCACCCCGCACCGTAGATGTCTTCTGTACAAGACGATACGTACGAAGACGAAAATGTCATTAAAATCGATCAAGGCGGTCTCGAGCTTTGCGCATAGCCAAACATTATGCGAATCATTAACATTTACATAATACATACCTACCATACAAGATTTTGATTATGAGCAATGGTCATTGACCGTGTTATGTATAATAATAATACCTAATTCATTAATTATTGAATTAAATATGTTTTCCATATTTCGTGGAAGTCATGTAGGTATATGTTATTCAACAAAAAATACATATACATTCTATAAAAATAGTATTGGCACAAACGTCCGTAGAGAGCTCAACCACAGATCGTATACGGTGAGCAGTATTGGGCTAGCCTCGCGGAAGCGGAAGGAGTTCTAAATAAGGTGAGGTGGTTCTTCACCCCGCACCGTAGATGTCTTCTGTACAAGACGATACGTACGAAGACGAAAATGTCATTAAAATCGATCAAGGCGGTCTCGAGCTTTGCGCATAGCCAAACATTATGCGAATCATTAACATTTACATAATACATACCTACCATACAAGATTTTGATTATGAGCAATGGTCATTGACCGTGTTATGTATAATAATAATACCTAATTCATTAATTATTGAATTAAATATGTTTTCCATATTTCGTGGAAGTCATGTAGGTATATGTTATTCAACAAAAAATACATATACATTCTATAAAAATAGTATTGGCACAAACGTCCGTAGAGAGCTCAACCACAGATCGTATACGGTGAGCAGTATTGGGCTAGCCTCGCGGAAGCGGAAGGAGTTCTAAATAAGGTGAGGTGGTTCTTCACCCCGCACCGTAGATGTCTTCTGTACAAGACGATACGTACGAAGACGAAAATGTCATTAAAATCGATCAAGGCGGTCTCGAGCTTTGCGCATAGCCAAACATTATGCGAATCATTAACATTTACATAATACATACCTACCATACAAGATTTTGATTATGAGCAATGGTCATTGACCGTGTTATGTATAATAATAATACCTAATTCATTAATTATTGAATTAAATATGTTTTCCATATTTCGTGGAAGTCATGTAGGTATATGTTATTCAACAAAAAATACATATACATTCTATAAAAATAGTATTGTTTGTGTTTTTTTGTTGAATAACATGTACATGACTTCCACGAAATATGGAAAACATATTTTCATAGTTTGCCTCTTTATCTTATTGGGGATTTACCTTAATTTGTAATTGTTATTTAATGTTGTTATAAATTGGCAGACAAAGGTATGTGTTAGTTGGAGTCCGTCCAACCAGTGTTTTCATAGGTACGTCCATGATAAATTTAATAAAAAAAAACTCTAAACTTACATATGAAAACCACGTGAGCAGATTTCTCAAAAACAGAAAAGTCAAAAGTACTCGGATACCCAGACGAATACGAAGCGATTGATGGATCTTGAAGAAGCGAAAGAAGTATCCATGGATCGCGAAGCCTAGTGATCTTTCTTCTTTGACTACCCCATCAGGGATACATATTTAATAACTAACTAAACTAACTATCTTCACGCTGTATCCCTGACGGGGTAGTCAGAGAGGACAGATCGCCAGGCTTTGCGACCCATACACACTTCTTTCGCTTCTTCGAGATTCATCAATCGCCGTTTTTGAGCAATCTGCTCACGTGGTCTTCATATGTAATTCTCGGCCTACCCTGACTCCTTTTACCCTCTACTTTTAAACAATATATATTCTACGTAAATCGTTCCTCACTCATTCGTTGGACATGTCTACGGAGCACGCCCTTTTCCAGCTTAACGCTGACACGTTCATTCAAAGCTGCCACATTGCGTATCACTTCGTTACGTATTCGGTCGGCCAAAGTTACGCCGCACAATTTTCGAAGTGATCGCATCTCCACAGCATTCAATTTACTTTCATGCATCTGCTGACATACCCAGGTTTCACTACCGTAAAGCAAAGTTGGCACTAGCACTGCGTTATGAATCGCCATTCGTGCTTCTTTTACGATGCTTTGTCGCTTTACTAACTGGGACAAAGCACCGTCAACTTTGTTTCTGGCAGCTACTCGCCGTTCTACATCCGAATCACGTCTTCCATCCGCGCTAAACATACTTCCCAAATACACAATTTCATTCACTTGCTCTAGACGTTCCTGGTTTACCCTAATCTCGCATTTAGTTCTTACGTCATCTCTTTCAAATACTAGAACATTAAGTTCATTATAGAGTAAAGTGAAATCAGGCGAAATAGGTACTTTTAAAATCATACTGAAGTAACTTCTTCATGATCGATAATTAATTTCTCTCTGTTCCAGAGTTCAGATTCTTTCAAAGAGCTGAAAGTGAAGTTCTCCGAGGTAAACCCGGATTACTTGACGGTGGCTGACAAAGTCGCCCTGTCCAACCAGTTCACTCTAGCTGACTCTTTCGCGTCGGTTGCTCGCGGCTATCGCTGCGAGGTGGATAGCTTCGACTTCTCTAAGCCAGAGAAAGCGGCCGCTGAAATCAACAAATGGGTTGGTACCTTACAAATGACATATTTTTGAAATACAAAAATAACTGTATCATAAATATTAAGCGGAATTTTATTTCAGCCCTGATCGGAACTAAAACCCCGCTACTTCTCATTTGCCTCCTCTCACCCAGCATACCTTTCATGTCTTGTTGCATATTTTGTTTTGTATTTCTCTTAATTTTCGATTTTGAAATATCTGTATCGAATCTGTAATGACTTTTCCATCGCAATCAGGAGGTCTAAATAGCAAAACTCCCACACCAGGACTTGGCTCAAAGATTTACAGCAGTAGTAGAAAGATTCTCAAATCCTAAACGTTTTTCCACAGGCAGCTGAAAAAACGAAGGGGCATATCACAGAACCAGTCAGCGACGATATTTTAAGTAACATCGCTGTAGGTCTCTTCAATATCATATACTTCAATGTAAGTACTACTTAATACGATCAAACTGCGGAGACTGACAAAAATGAGATGGAGAGATGTTTCAAATTAAACTCAAATTAAATCATTTTGAGTTTTTGAAACATGTCTCCGGTGATAAAGCATGACTTTTGGTAGTTTTTATTGACTTCTTTTTGTTTTATTTTCTTCACAATGATATAGTCCCGATCTTTTATTACAAGGGTCATTGGCACGTTCCATTCAAAGCGGAAGAGACAAAAGAGAAAGACTTCCACGTGAGCCGCACCAATGTGGTGAAAAAACCGATGATGCATTTGCTGCAATCGTTGTACTACACTGAAAGTGAAGAACTCGGTGCTAAGGTAACCTCGTTTCTTTCATCAAATTACAATGCGATTCACACGAAAAAGATTCAGTTCGATCAATAACGAGTAAAAGTTTGGGTTAACTGATTAGAGTGCGTATTAACACTTGGTCTTTCAACAGTTGATAGAATTGCCGTACAAGGAGAGAGGCTTCCGCATGATAGTAGTGCTTCCCAACGAAGTGGACGGTCTACCATCAGTGCTGAAAAAGGCCGAGGAAAAGGGAATTTTGACAGACGTGTTCAGGCTGAGCCCGGCTTTCCGTGATGTGGACCTAGACATGCCCAAGTTTGACATCAAGACCAAAATAGACTTCAATGATATTTTACCAAAGGTACCACTTAATATAATTTGCTATCAAATTGAATAAGGATCGCTGTTCATTGTGGAGTATATTCTCGATAAATTTTTAAAGCAATTATTTGCTAAATTTCTCATAAATTTGTAATAAAGTGGAAAAAGACAATTCGATTCGAGACAGGGTTCGGGTAGTTCAGGTGGCTAGAACATTGCCCTGGTTAGGCAAAGGTCACAGGTTCAATCCCTGTCTCGAATCGAATTGTCTTTTTCCACTTTATTACAAATTTATGAGTATATTCTCGCTTGGAAATACGCCTTGCCTACGCACGGCCTAGATCTCTGTTCATGAGCCGTATTGCAAATATACGTTTTCTTTTTCCAAAAAAGTAACAAGTTTGACCGAATGGTCGCTCGCTTCAGTTCAATTCTTCCAACGATACGTACACTGCGATCAAAATACTTACGGGTGGGTGAATTTGGTAATCAGATGCAGGACTCCAAAGGTGACAGAAGTACTCCATGTGTTGCAGCACTTGCTACTTATAGAGTTAAATTGGACAAAATTTTGTTTGCCTCATTCCCAGTAGGTATAACTAATCCCATATTGTTGAGTCCTAGTCCTTGACGGGGATAGGATAACTTGAGCAATGGCAACTCCAAATAAGTCATTGATCTAAAATACAAGTTATCAATTTGCAGGTTGGTGTGAGCAAGCTGTTCGATGAGGAAGCACCAGGCATTGTGAACGTTCCAGTCAAAGTGTCCAAGGTGTTCCAGGAAGCTTTCATCAAAGTGGACGAAGAAGGCGCCACTGCGGGGGCCTTCACTGGTTCGTTGTTGTATCTACAATTATTGTTTTTACGTATTTTGAGACCAATTTGAGTTGAAGTCTATTATCGAGATAATTTCCTTCCCAATACTAGCCATATCGATCCTAATAAGGATGTATAGAAATACCAATACAGTTTAAACTATTTTAGATTTGTTATTGGTTAGGAAAGCCGACCTAGCATGTAATATAAAGTGCTAGGTGGGGGGCTCCTGCCATCACCACTACGAGAGTGTACCGAATTACCATCTTTATAGGGTGAATGAAATTGTGTATTTAGGAAGTATGTTTAGCGCGGATGGAAGATGTGATTCGGATGTGGAACGGCGAGTAGCTGCCGGAAACAAAGTTAACGGTGCTTTGTCCCAGTTAGTAAAGCGACAAAGCATCGTAAAAGAAGCACGACTGGCGATTCATAACGCAGTGCTAGTGCCAACTTTGCTTTACGGTAGTGAAACCTGGGTATGTCAGCAGATGCATGAAAGTAAATTGAATGCTGTGGAGATGCGATCACTTCGAAAGTTGTGTGGCGTTACCTTGGCTGGCCGAATACGTAACGAAGTGATACGCAATTTGGCAGGTTTGAATGAAAGTGTCAGCGTTAAGCTGGAAAAGGGCGTGCTCCGTTGGTTTGGACACGTCCAACGAATGAGTGAGGAACGATTGACGAAGAATATATATTGTTCAAAAGTAGAGGGTAGAAGGAGTCAGGGTAGGCCGAGACTTACA
Organism: Thumatha senex; assembly: GCA_948477245.1. NCBI lineage: Eukaryota > Metazoa > Arthropoda > Insecta > Lepidoptera > Erebidae > Thumatha > Thumatha senex. The sequence goes on along the minus strand of OX419739.1, from coordinate 21,326,409 downwards.
TATGAAGACCACGTGAGCAGATTGCTCAAAAACGGAAAGGTCAAAAGTACTCGGATACCCAGACGTGCGTGTATGAAGCGATTGATGAATCTCGAAGAAGCGAAAGAAGTATGCATGGATCGCGAAGCCTGGCGATCTGTCCTCTCTGACTACCCCGTCAGGGATACAGCGTGAAGATAGTTAGTTAGTTTAGTTATAGGGTGCTATTGGCCACAAGGAGAGTCTGCGAGGTCTGACAATGCGTCTGGAATTAACCAATTGATCGTAAATTGCAATTTGCGTCGAGTTAGTCGCCTTGTGTGATGATATATCAATACTTTTGACTATATTAATGTAGTTTATAGGTCCACGCACAGTTATTTATAAATATAAAAATAATATATTGTGTTAATAAGGTTATATGTTGTGTATTATAAAAATAAGTGTGTGGTATAATTTTTTTATTTACACATCGGCGTCTAGCCCAAAGTAAGCTAATATAAGCTTGTGTTATGGGATCTAAGACGACTGATAAACATACTTATATATTTCTAAATATGTACATATTTTACATAGGATAGTCCAAACTCCGAAACAAAGATTTGTGGATCACACAATTTTTTTTCCGACCCGGAAACTGAACCCGGGACTTCAGTGATGGCATTCGCATACACTACCACTGCACCACCGAGGCACTTAGTTTATAAAATCAACATTAATTTTAATATGGAAAATATTTGTCTTACTTTCGTCTTTTCATTTCCGGGTGAGGTGCTGTGGCTGCTAAGCTATCGACCCACGCTCAAAACTGATAAAAAATCCAATGATATACATAGCTTAGCGCTCAAGGGTAGGTAACCCTGGCAAGGGTAATGGCCGCGAATTCAAAAAACAACTTAAACGTGATGTTTTTTAAACATTAAAATTATAACAAAGTCAGAATACTAATTGCATTTCAAAACCAACACTAGTTGTTTAAGAATGACAATAAAAATATGAGACCAGAAGAAACTTATGGTGCCTTATTTCCTCCTACAGGTGTAGTTGCCGTTCCTGCTTCCTCTTTCTCAGAGCCACCTCCGCCCATGAAGTTTTCAGTGGACCACCCATTCCTCTACGCGATTCTCCATGAAGACAAAATAATATTTGCTGGAACCTACTCAACATAAAGAATACCCCTGAACAATGTATTCTAAGAAATTTCATTGATTTGGAAAATAAAATTATTAATTATAATGTACGTATTATTTTTTCTGTAGACAGGTAATCCCCCAAGTTAGGGTTACCTTTATGCGGGTCGAGTCTACTATTGACAAGCCGTAGAATAGAACTAGAATCGCTGTTTTTAGCTGTCAAAATATTAGTAGACTATCAAAAATGCAACTGACTACAATACAACTGTCACTGACGCGGTACGTGTTAGTAGAATTCTATCGGCCGACCGATAGAAGTCTATTGGAGTACGATTGTAATAGTAGACTACGAAAAGCTGTCAAAATTGTACCGGTGGCTTTCTATTGAGCGACGATTTCGATTCTATTTCGACACGATTGAAATAGCAGACTATCCCCCTGGTTTAAGATACCAAGTTCTCCGGGGCCAAGTAACTTCATCCGCTAGCGGTGCACCTGTTGACCGACGGACGTTGACACCCCTACAGCGTTGGGAGGTCACACGGCAGTTGCTCCCAATGATGCCCAAAATCAAAGAACTCGTCAATACCAAGATACCTTAAGTAAAATATGTAATACTAGACGCCCGAAATTTTCCCGTACCCGGTTCCCAAAAGGAACTTGTTCCTGACATAAAATGTAGCCTATGTGTTATTCTGATGTGTAAGCTAAATTATTGTAAAGTTTCATCAAAATCCATACAGTAGATTTTGCGTGAAAGAGTAACACACATCCATACTTACAAAATTTCGCGTTTATAATATTAGAAAGAAAATAGCAATAAAATAACAAATAGTGTTTATATATAGAGATTTTAATATAAATGTTTTGGGAAAGTCCACACAAAGTTTAGACTTTCTGAATTTAGTAAAATGGTTAAATTAATTATAATGTAAAAAGGGTTACTATAATGTCAAACAGGGTATTTCATTTTGTAATTCTCAACTAACACAATTCATTAGGTGCTGTATAGAAAGCTTTAAATGTATCTAATAAATATAATATTACTAAGAAAATCCAATATTTGCCATATTACATATTAAGCTCGTCGCGAAAAAATAAGCGATTCTTTTGATTGGGGCAGTTAATACGATTCTCTAACAAACTTACGAAATTAGAATTAAAAGTCGGTTTAGGACTGTAGCTTCCATTGAAAAGTTCCTAGGACAGTCTAGGCAAAATGGTGTACCAAGGCATATTATAAATTTACAGAGTGAAATGATAAAAATGCATGGGATTAAGTCGCTCTAAGCCAACACAGATAAACATGGAAATAGTAAAATATTAAAATAGAAACCAAGTAGGTTCATGTAAATGTTCATTTAAAATATTATAAAATACAAGTAGGTTCATTTAGGTTTAAGTAGCGATGAAGTGTTATTGTAGTAGAAAAGTATAATGTTCATTGTTGTTGCCCACACGGAACGAAGTAATCGCTAAGCAATAAAGTTATAATGTATGTTTATAAAAAAAATAGAAGCATAGAAAGAAAGTACATAACAAATTTAATGCAATACTTATTCTAATTTTATTTTAAAAAGGTCCACTTTCAGTAGTTGCCACGTCAAGCACCGCACAGTAGGGTAAAAAAATCGATTCCAAGCAAATTTGATAGTTTCACACACGCCCCAAAAACCGTTAACACTTTCTTTAGGCGAAGCCGCGGTGGTAGCCATAATCCACCGGGAACTCTGAGACATCCTTCCGAGGAGTAAAATCCGGGCCGCCTGGGGCTAGACAGATATATAAGGACCGTGTGGTTTTAATCGGTTCGAATCAGACTTGACATCCGTGAAAGCGTTTATAGAGAATCTAAATCGTTGTTCTATAGAAAGCCTACGGTATAATTATAGTTTTCGTAGTCCGCTACCACACTCGCGCTCCAATGAAATGCTATCGATCGATCGATAAAATTTTATTTTACTTTTTTTAAATTTTTGCATATCCTGCTTGACAGAGCAGGCTATTTGATCGTGGACCATTTAATACTGGACTTACCTTACGTGGTCCACAGTATTCGATTGATAAATAACACTACAGAGTTTCGTGTTAAGATTGATACTATGTAACCTTGATATGACAAAATGTTTTTCTAATTATTACATAATAGTCGTATAGAAACAAATAAGAATAAAGGTTAAGTATTAAAAAGTATGTTATCACAGTCCGTTGGCGGCAGCAAATTGGTTGATAGTAGAATAGTGGATGATGATTTTATTATTATCGGGTGTTCAGTAATGTCTGCAGGCGATATCAGTGTATTAACAGAAAGAACGCTGCCTCACACTGTACGCGATAGCCCCTCATTGAACGTGTTCAAAAGGAAAGTTAAAGAACTATACCTATCTCAAATTGCTTAAGTTCTGATTATCTATATGTGTATGTATGTATGTATGTGTATATGTATGTATATATGTAAATGTCTAAATCTATTTCTTTAATATATGTAAGATTTTTGGATTATTTAAAGTAATAATTGTGCACTTTTTAACCCCTTCGTTGCGCTTTATCCCATTCACCCCAAGGTTTGCTGGAAGAGAACTCAATTCTGAGTTAAGCTCGCCTTTGAACAGCATTGTATTTGTACTATATTTTATGTTACACTATATTTCTTATGTGCAATAAAGAATTAAAAAAACAAAGAACTTTATTATTAAGGTGAAATTTGATTTTAGGACAGATTCTCAATAAAAAGCTGTTCTATGTCAATTCTACTTGGATTCCATTGCGTTTGGTCCAAAACTGGCAAGTCTATTAAATCTACACAATCAGTAGGTATATATCACAATCGCATTTCATGTTCCGCAGAATGGCCCCGCTGACTCAGTGTTCTCTAAACGATCACTATGTTAAGCATCTTTCACTATGGCTGGTCACTTTGTGGCATTAACAATTGCAAGCGTTTCCATGCTTCAGAAGGCACGTTTAGCCGTAGGACCCGGTTGCCATTAACTTGGCAGTCGTTAAGTCAAGTTGAAGGCCATAAGGATTAGTAGGATATCGGCCGGCGGATAGAATTCTATTGGGGAGCGATTGTAACAGTGGATTGCCAAAACTGTTAAATCGTATCATCGAATTTCTATTCAACGGTGATTTCGATTCCGTTCAGACACGACTGAAATGGTAAACTAGTTGTAGTAACTAAAGCGTTTACCGTAGCTTATGGACATTTGCAACAATAGAGGTGCTACAATCACACTCGCCATGTAGAAACACACTGTGACTACCAACTGTACTACCACTGTTGAAATATTTGAAGTAGCCCATAAGCCCTTAAATTTGACTGTTGTAACTCCTAAGCCTGAAAACTTTCCTAAATGGTAAGCTACAATGGTTTACCCATCCCAGGACCCGCCGTAGAATAAGATGCTTAAAATAGTACCTAATCGTGTACGGACCCCACAATGTGGGGCTAAATTTATCTTTTTATAGTGGAACCCCGCGACTTCACCCGTGACATACTTCTCACGGTAATCCACATGCCGAGTAAGTAGTGAGACCTATATTTACACACATGTCATCCCTTACGACGTTAAGACGAAACCTTACCCTTTTACTGGGACCCTGGCGGGGCCAGACGGCCAGACAGATTCCCCACGTACCCCGGCCGTTGCCGCAAGAAGAGGAAGAAGAAGATGATGAGAGATGCGAGTGTTCTTCGCACTCGAGTGAATCCACACATTCACACAGCATTTTCATTTCCGTGACACGCAGCTCCTGCTTGTGTTACTCTAATGGATGCTTTAATATACAATTTGCATTGTATATTTTCATACTTATTTTATAGCTTTCTGCGGCGTTGGCAGTGTCATGCCAGTAAAAAAGTATTACGAAATTATTTCGATTATAATGCTTTATATATGCTCTCCTGCAGGTGCATTTGTCATTCCAGTTTCCTCTATCTCAGAGCCACCTTCGCCCATAAGGTTCACAGTGGACCACCCATTCCTCTACACGATTGTCCATGAAGACAAAATACTATTTACTGGAACCTACTCAACATAAAGAATAACCTTGAACGGTTTTTTTGTAAGAAATATGTCATTCGTTCGGTAAATAAAGTAAAACGGAAAGTACATTGATTTTTTTAAACGTAGGAAGTTAGGTATTTACTAGACACGAAAAGAAAAGATAAGAAATGTATAGGGGCGCCATTGTGTATTATAGCACAATATATGTTATGTTGAAGAAGTAAGAGCCACCGCGCACTAGTTTCTTTTAGTATCCGCAACCGGCGATTTTGAGACCGTGTCGATGCTGCGTCGCGTTTGGGCGATTCTCTGACATCCGAGGGCCAAATCTACAAATTCAATCGCGTCAGAAGAGAATAGAAATAGTCGCTCAATAGAGAGCTGACAGTAAAAAATGCCAGTTTTCGTAATCTACTATTACAATTGCACTCCACTAGAATTATATCGGCCGGCCGATAGAATGTTATTAACTCGTGTAGCGCCTGTAAGTAGCTCTTAATTTGGATTTTTGGTAGTTTATATTAATATTTTGATAGCTAAAAACGGCTATTTTGTCTCTATTCTAGCTTGAGAAGTATGATCGTGAAATATATAATAATTTTTGCAGACTAGAACTGGCTTTCTATTGGGAAATAGTAGACTCGGCCCCAGGTATCTCGCGTCTTGGGAACTGTTCGGATACTGTTTTTGCGATTTGAAAAGTGATTCAGTCAACGCTTCTGGAATTTTTAAGTCTGCGGGGGAAGCGCTCGGTCACTGCATTTGCCTTCTAAAAAGCTACTATGTCGCTGGTTACAGTTACTAGAAGAAGCTAATCTGCGGAGACCCTACGGAAACTAGAAAACCTAAATCTAAACCTAAAATTTGAAGCGCTCGTGGAGCTACGCAACTTTCACTATGGCTGGTGCTCGGATGGGTGACCACTTTGTGGCATTTACATTTGCGAGCGTTTCCGTGCTTCGGAAGGCACGTTAAGCCGTTGGTCCCGGTTGCCAGTAAAATGACAGTCGTTAAGCCTGGTTGAATGCCTTATGGGCGGCATGAAAAATTTCAATAGCAGGTAGCCACAACCTGCGTCTGTCTATTTCAACGCGGCAATGGGCTCACCACCCATTACGTGGGACAGGTAAATCCACACGGTGAAAAGTGGGCATATAATATGCCTCTGCCACCCCTTCGGGGATAAGGCGTGATGGATATTTATTTATTTATTTAAACCTAAAATTTCACAGCTACTCTCCACTGTAGCGTTAGGGTTGTATGAGTAATTAATAAAATTCAAAAGTATTTTTATTACAACGAATTACACTTTACTTGGCATAGATTGCACTGGCATGGTGCCAGTGCAATATCTTTTATTTTTAAATTAGGGTTACTATAAGAGTAAGGTAGGGTTACTAAAGTACGGTTAATTTAATAATACTCAATAAATAGTAGGCGAATACCGCGACAGTCGCGGCTGAGCGACTATTGCAGATTTGCAGCACTGCGATGTATGTCCGATGCTTACGCCTGTGTAGGTATTTCGCACGTTTATATTTTAAAGTTTTTGTTATACAAACCATATACCACACCGTTCGTCTTGATTGTTGAATTTTTTGTGGTGAAGAGGACAGATTGCCAAAACGAGACGATTAACGATCCATGCATATTCTGAAAAACTAACTAACTAACTATCTTCACGCTGTATCCCTGACGGGGTAGTCAGAGAGGACAGATCGCCAGGCTTCGCGATCCATGCATACTATATTCATATTCATATTCTGCAGATTCATTAATTATTTGCTACATGCACGTCTGGGTATCCGAGTACTTTTACATTTCCGTTTTTGTGCAATCTACTCATGTGGTCTTCTTATGTAAGTCTTGGGTCTGATACCTTTTCCTAATGTTACGGCCTTATAACAACTATCTTCACGCTGTATTCGTGACGGGATAGTTAGAGAGAAGAGATCGCCGGGCTAATAACAACATTTTCAACTACCTATTAGTTTAAAAATAACTTTGTTCCCATTTGGAATACGTATAAAATGGGAACTTGTATGTAAACCATCACCTAAAACTTCTGCAATCGTAATTATAGAATATTTATTAGATGATTCACATATAACAAAATGGCTTACATTTCAATACCATCCGTTTGGAAATATTGAAAAATGATAATCAAATCTGTAATTTTTCTTTTCTTTAAGCATCCTTAGGCCCAACAATTCCTTTTGTACGGATTATAAGATTAGAGCAATTAGCGTGCGTGACGAATGGCGACCTACTGCGAAGCGCCTGCTGATGCTGAGGCTGAGGTGTAGCGTCAGCCACACATACCACATACCTACTGAGAAATGACACCTCTCTGCTTGTGTACAAAAAGCTAGAATTGTCTTATTCCTGGAATGTCACGGATTTTCTGACGTCATCAAAATATCATTATCACAGACGAGTATAAACCCAGCCGAGATTATATTTACATTAGGTACTTATTTGGGTATTTCTTATGCTTATTACCTACTTGCTTAATTTATTTTGTTGTTAAGAGATTCGCCGTTATAAAAATGACTTATTTTTTTAAATGGTAACATTATAATAAGGTACTAGTGTATCTACCCACTGCCTCGCGGTGTAACCCGCGTAGTGCTCGTTCCCGTGGATATACGAAGATAAAATATAGCCTAAGTTACTCCTTACTACATCAGCTATCTGCCAGTGAAAGTCCCGTTAAAATCGGTCCTACCGTTTGAGACATTAGCCAGAACAAGAGGACAGATAGGTGTATAGACAGAGATAAAAAAATATATTAAATCTGTTGTCGCAATTGCGCAATTAATATATTTTTTATTTAAACGTTCATATTTCGCTGTTTTTATATTTAAATTTGCGAGCGTTTCCGTGCTGCGGAAGGCACGTTATGCCGTTGGTCTCGGTTGCCAGTGTCATGGCAGTGGTTGGGCCTGGTGGCTTGAAAAAAAAAAAAAGCAGCAGAATACACACGGTGAAAAGTGGGCGTATAATATGCCTCTGCCACCTCTTCGGGAATAAGGCGTGATTAATAAAGACAATTTATAAATTTGAAGGCAAACGAAGAACGCCGGGTCAGCAAGTATACGATAACAACAAAATTTAGGCAGGTGTATGTAGGTAACTTAACTGGCCCGGCCTTCAACAACGAATCTGTAACCAATGAAATTGTAGAAAAATATTGACACAACGAATATTACGATTCTCATTGGTGGAAACATTATCATGAAATATGTGTATAGTGCCGTGCTTATAGATCTAAAGTAATATATAAAAACATATTCTTTGGTTTTGGTTTAGTTAACAAAGTGTCTTTGACTGGGGTTCATATAGTTATTCTTCTGCGTGTGTATGTACCTCTATTATAGTGTTGAACGAACGAAAACACCGGACTACAAAATGATCAAATTACTCGTTTTGTTCGGTATGTACCCTACATTTATTATATATTCAAAAAAAAAAGGATTTGTACTCGATTCCAAATTTCATCATAGTAAATTAAACTATTACTACAAAAATAAATATAGAAAGAAAACCATAAATTTAATGATACATAGATATTACCATAAATCATTAAAAATTGAATTCTATTCCAAACATGATCAAGTATATTATTATCTACTACAACAAATAAATAAAAAGAAAATCATAAATTTTAATGACACAGGTATTACTCAGGTACCTACCCTACTAATATTATAAACGCGAAAGTTTAATAAATTTTTAGTTTAGTTTATGTGTATGTATGAAAGTTTGTAAGTTTGAACGTTTGTTACTCTTTCACGCAAAATCTACTGAATGGATTTTGATGAAACTTAACAATAATGTAGCTTACACATCAGAATAACACATAGGCTACTTTTTAACCCGGGAATAAATTCCTGTGGAAAACTGGAACGGGAAATCTTCCCACGCGTGCGGAGCCGCACGCGTCAGATACCTAGTTTATCATATAATTTCTTTACATCAGTCCTCATGTGGTAACATCACAAAGGTAACACAGACAACTCTTCTCTCTTCATCTTTTATTATTCGGCATTGTTAGGAGCTAGTGCCGTCTGATCTCCCATTCGCGTTAGGGCCACTAGTCCTCATCTCGTCCTTAAGCCGGTATGTGTACTACTAGCAGATGAGTTGTTTATGCCCCGAAGATCTTGGAGAGGCCCTTTAGAAGGCTGGCATTTCTACGCTGTATGGCCGTATTTAATATCAATCCTTTATGCGAAAAAAGAAATCAGTATTGTAATAATAGGTAGTTTAGTATAATTATTTTCCAATGTGTCATATGATTATAACTAACAATCTTCACGCTGTATCCCTGACGGGGTAGTCAGAGAGGACAAATCGCCAGGTTTCACGATCCGTGCACACTTCTTTCGCTTCTTTCATCAATCGCTTCATACATGCACGTCTATTATTATAACTACCTACAATATATATTTATAAAATTAGCCACGACACCAAATTTCTAATCGATTGGAATTTAATGACAACTTGAAGCTTTCATGCCTGTGATACTAGCTGTGATACGATTAAATTTGCAAATTTTCATACTCAGATAAGCTACTTAAAGTATTTTTTATTTACCACTGAGGTGACAGACTGATACGGCCCACCTGATAGAAAGTGGTCACCGTAGCCTATGGACGTTTGCAACACCAGAGGTGCAGCACTCGCGCTGCCGACCCTTTAAATACCTTCTAAGACCCCATTTGAAGAACCCCAATCTATTAACAAACTACATAAATGATAGCAGGTATGCAATTTCGTATTTGATGAAAATATTGATTTTTCTTTGCGCCGCTTCAGTGGTGTAAAAAAGAAAGATTAGATAGTTTATTCCATAACTTTGCCTATATTATTCGGGAATTATAATGAGTGAGGAACGATTGACAAATAATATCGATTGTGCGAAAATTGAGGGTAGAAAGGGTAGGTCAAAAGTTTTTGGACACCCAGACGTGCATGAAACGATTATTGAATCTGCAAAAGCACCCTTTAAAGCATTAACCACGCCGTCCCTTTAGCGCGCTACGTGTTCGTGTGGTACAATATTCCTCATCTACCTACACTTCTTCAATGTTGTTCTTTTAATGTTCCTATTCTCTAAACGTCCCAATCACCCCTAATTCTGATGTTTGCCCGAGAGCATAATACCTAGGTCCAGAGGGCCAAGTCTGCTATTTCAATCGTGTCTAAATAGAATAGAAATCGTCGTTTAATAGACAGCCACCGGTACAATTTTGACAGTTTTTCGTAGTCTACTAGCACAATCGTACGCCAATAGACTTCGATCGGCCGATAGAATTCTACTAACACGTACCGCGCCAGTGGCCGCATTTTCGATAGTCTACTAACATTTTGACAGCTAAAATACAGCGATTCTGGTTCTATTCTACGCCTTGTCAATAGTAGACTAGCCCCCCTGTTAGGCAGTCGGTTGCTCTAGACATGGCAGGCCCATGCCAGGGTGTGATACGTTTGCATCATGTTTTCTGGCGGGGTTCTCACGTAAAAAAAAACCCGGACAAGCCAAGTGTGAGTCGGACTCTTACACCGAAGGGTCCGTACAAATTTATAGATTCATATTATACTTATATCATTTCCGTTTCAATATTTTTTTAAAAAAATCTTTACAATATTATAGTTTTGAGACATTTCTTTGAACGTATAGTAAATGACCGTATTACTTGTTAAATTCCATAGTTAACGGGAAATACTCCATGAAAGTGTCGAAATATAAGTCCCGGGGTCGATTCCCGGGTCGGAACAAATATTTGTGTGATCCACAAATGTTTGTTTCGGAGCTAGGTGTGTGATGTATAATTTGTATGTATTTAGAAATATGTAAGCATGTATATCAGTTGTCTAGATCCCATAGTACAAGCTTATAGCTTTGTATGGGGTAAATTGCGCTGTGTATAAATGCCCCAGAATATTTATTTATGGCTTTCCATCAGGTTGGCAAAATATAATATTAAAAATTAAAGAACTTTGAATCGCGCTGTTAATAACATTAACGATATTTTATTACGAATTTATATCTTAATAGGTACCTAATTCACCTATCTACAATGTTTTCTAAAGAGTATCTCGGGTCAACAATTTGAGATAAGTTCATTTTGACGTTGATCGGTAACATACATACATACATACATTATGTAACTAAACTAATCTATTGTTATTTATTCATCTATCACGCCTTATCCCCGAAAGGCATGTCAGAGGCATACACATTGTATGCCCACTTTCCACCATGTGTATTCCTGTCCCACGTAATAGGTGGAACCGAAATACACGTAACATGTTAAAATAGACAGAACTAATAATTTAATATAATTAATAATAATATGATAATATAATTTATAAAATAAATAAATCTTAGTGCGATCTGAGTTTATACTTCGAGGAAGGCTTTGGGATACTTTTGATACCGATATTCTGCGCGGTTCTTTTGAGAGAGTGGATGAAAGACAAAATTATGGAACTCGTCAACGCGTAGTTCAACTTTATTCATTTTTTGTTGTTAGGAAGGGGATAATTTAAGAATTGTTTGATGACTATTTCAATACTAGCCGATGCCAGAGTCATCACCCACTTATAGAGAACCCGTACCCGTTCCCAAAGGGTTCAGTAAGCTACCCTTAAGAGATAAACATGCCGCTATAGACAATTCTCTAGAACTTTAAGAAATAAATAATATCGTTCTACCTACATTGTTTTGTTATTTCTAGGAGTTTAGGAAGCGTTTTCAATGAGAGCTCTCAGACTGCTTCATTTTTTACGACATTTTGAAATTTATTCCCATATTTCATTGGAATTAGCATTAAATCTTGAGAAATTATATACCTAAACCTTTCTCACTCATAGACCCGTTAACTCCAGTGTTCTGTAAAGGGTAAATGCGTTAAGCATCTTTCACTTTGGCTGGTCCTCAGATAGATTACCGCTTTAAAGAAGGTACGTTTAGTCTGTGGTTCTGTTTAACAGCAACATAGTAGTCGTTAAGCCACATTGAAGAACTTAGCGACTTGAAAAATACCTGCGCCTGTTTATTTCAACACGTTAATGGCCTCACCACCTGTTACGTGGGACATAAATGTACATATGGTGAAATTTGCGTGTAGGTTTTTTCTATTCTGAACAGGCGAGATATACCTGTACGTTATATATGAAAATCTCTGTCTCGGTGGGCCTAAATTATATTTTTTTATTCTGCATAGATCATAGAAAATATAACGGACAATAATAATAGGTAACTTTATTCGGGGTACATACTATTCCAACAAAGCAAGGATCATAAAAAACGGGCCACCCACCACGGTTCGCTAATTACCGTGGAGTCAATGACCGCCGAATGAGTGTGTGTAACGGAATAGCTTTTGTAAGCAATTGCAGGCATTTCTAAACTCAAAAGACTTTCATGAAATATCAATTTATGTCCGAATGAGTGGATTAAACAAAAATGTTTCAAAATTTGCATTAAGCCCGCGCCGGAACCCGACGTCCATACAAACGCAAGTTGCCAGCCAACTATATTAAGTTGTACGTGCCTAGTACGTATTCTTGACTGCCTCTGTGGCGCGGTGGGACTTGGGGAGTGTATCCGACTGCTACGCAAGAGATCGTGGGTTCGATTCCCACCCTGGATAAAACTTTGTGTGATGAGCACGATGCTTTATTCTGTGTCTGGGTGTTATTTATCTATAATATGTATGTATTAAGAAATATATAAGTATGTTTATCAGTTATCTGGTTACCATAGTACAAGCTCTGCTTAGTTTGGAATCAGATGACGTTGTGTGATTTTTCCGAACAATATTTATTTATTTATTCTAATCTTTGAAGTAAGTAGGTATTACAGCTGTAGCAAGCGTCCTCTCTTGTTAATTTTCCCGCTTATTTCCCACCATCTGTTTTAGCGGTTTTACGCTGGTATTTTTATTAGGGAGTAGTTGACCGCCGCGGTTTCATACGTGATATTTTTCCAACTCCATGACTTCCCTTTAAATCCGTCGTTTATAAATTTTACAATACTGCAATAATAATTTTACAATATTTCACGATTAGTTGACATTTATGATTACTGCTTCTTTCTTTTCTCTTTCTTTCTGCTTTTATTTTCTTTCTTCTGGGTGGTAGCTTGATTATATAATGATCTATTAGCCTTACAGGCCTTACTCGATAAATAGGATATCCAACACAAAAAGGACTTTTGAAATCGAACCATTCATTTGTTAATAAAATATTTCTTTACAGCATTTTTGTGCACCTGCAGTACCATGCCCAACACTGAGTTTCATTTTTGGTCACCTAATAACTACGAAAGAACTGCGCTTGGTGACAGTATCGATGTGGCTACGTTGAAAGTTCTGAAGGTAAACTATCGTTGTATTTTCGTAGCATTAATATTTGTGTGGGCATTTCCTGTCATCATCATCATCCGAGCGCTTGTCCCAGTCGCGTCTCGAGATCCGCCTTCCTACTTTTCTCCTTCACTTCGCACGGTCGTCGGCATCCGTTGTAGTGAGATCATTGGCACGCATGTCATCCCTTACGAAGTCAAGCCAGCACTTCTTGGGTCTTCCCCGCTTACCGGGACTCGGCGGAGCAGACATAGCCAGACATTTGTTTCCGACGTAGCCCGGCGGTTGCCGCAAGACATGACCATACCAACGAAGGTGACGGTGTTTCCTATGTATAATATGTAGACACTCTATGTGTGTATGCACTTTTGTCCCACGTAACAGGTGGTGAGCCCATTGCCGTGTTGAAATGGACAGGCGCAGGATGTGGCGACCTTCTGTTGAAATTTATCAAGCCGCCCATAAGGCCTTCAACTGGACTTAATGACTGCCATGTTGCTAGCAATCGGAACCAACGGCTTAACGTGCCTTTCGAAGCACGGAAACGCTCGCAAATGTAAATACCACAAAGTGGTCACCCATCCGAGGACCTGCCATAGTGAAAGTTGCTTAAAGCAGTGATCATTTACAGAACACTGAGTCCGCGGGGCCACGAGCGCTTGTTTTTTAATATAATAAGTAGGTAAATGTAGGTATGTATTAAAAGTATGGAAGTATGTTTATCAGAGGTCTAGATCCACGGGTTCTGTCCTCCGTGTCTAGATCCCATAGCATAGCTTAAAGCTTGGTTTGGGCTTCATAACGTTACGTGAAAATTTTCTCACAATATTTATTTATTATTTTATCAAACCCTTTAAACTGACATGATTGCTTCCGTGTAGTAAGTGGTAGTGTATAGTAGGTATACGACTGCCGCACTGAATTCTCTGGTTAGATTCTCGGGTCCGAACAAGTATTTGTGTATAACGTAGATATTTGTTTAGGAGTTTGGGTGTCTGTTGGGGCCCTGGCGCTATTCTTCCGGTTCCGGTTGCCAGTAACATGGCAGTCGTTAAGCCCAGTTGAATGATGGTCGACTTGAAAAATTTCAACAGCAGGTCACCACATCCTGCGCCTGTCCGTTCGACACGGCAATGGGCTCACCACCTGTTACGTAGGGCAAAAGTGCATACGGTGAAATGTGGGCGTATAGTATGCCTCTGCCTACCCCTTCGGGCATAAAGGCGTGATAATATGTCAATGCCTATATGTGATCCAGTAGTTTGACCGTGTAGAAGTAACAAACGCACTCACGTTCTTTTTGCTTTATATGTAGTGGAAATAACTCTATTGTATTGCACTTATTTTATATTTCAGGCGACGTACGAGAGTGCAGAGTCCAAGAACATAGTGTCTTCGCCGCTGGGGCTCATGATGCTGCTGTCGCTGTACAACGAAGGCACAGGACCTGCTACTAAAGAGGAAGTTTTTCGATTTTTAGGAGAAAGTAACTTAAAAAATGTAAGTAACTCTCGGAGCATCTTCTAGAGTTCTAGAAACCTAGGTTGTCTTATTATTTATTTTGTTTAATAACTAGGTGACCCCTCGGTTTCACCCGTGACATACTTCGATCTCCCGTCGCACCTATTTAATCCCGTCGCTTGTAAATTCTACAATATTGCATTCAAATTTGTCCAATCTGTCGACATTTATGGCTACTGCTCCGCTCTCCAGGGTAGTAGCGTGATAATATATAGCCTATAGCCTTCCTCGATAAATGGGCTATATAACACAAAAAGAATTTTTCAAATCCGATCAGTAGTTCCTGAGATTAGCGCGTTCAACTCATCAAACAAACAAGCTCTTCAGCTTTAGAATATTAGTATAGATAATATTAGGTTGTTTCAGGCAACCTAGGTACGAGTATATTTCTGTTTGTTTATAGTGGTATTACCTAAAGAGGTGTAACTCGGCCAAGGTTGACCAGCGTTTGAAGAACGTCGAGATTGCTAGAAGAGAATAACAATAAAAATGTATCTAACCAATTTTTCCAAAATAAATTATTCTAAATAGGTGACACGAATACACCCAATAAATACATCCACGTTTGCACATGGCAATACACCTATTATGAGCACCTTAACAAAGAATTTCAAATTTTAAGCTGACATGTTAGTTTTGCAATACAAAATTCTTCCCGCTGACACAATGTTCATGTGTTTTTAATAAGTCATTGTGAACTGGGACTGTTATGGAGCGGATTGTATATATCTGGGTTCATAAGAAGTTACTAGCATTGTAGTGTTTACTGCGGATCGTTTAAACCAAGTGTAGTTACTAATTTTCAGTTTTAATATAGTTGTCAGGTATCTGGTTTACATGGAAGATTGTACACATTGCTACCAACATAAATGTAATAATAGTGACTAGTGTTGTAGTTCCAGTTGAGTTCCAGACCCAACAGTGACGTCCTAATACATGACAATTATATTATTTTATCTATGCTAATACATATTAGAAGTACCCTGATTGATTATGAGGAGATGTGTTCTGATGTAAAATAAAATAAACATCCATCACGCCTTATCCCCGAAGGGGTGGCAGAGGCATATTATATGCCCACTTTTCACCGTGTGGATTCCTGTCCCACGTAATAGGTGGTGAGCCCATTGCCGTGTTGAAATAGACAGACGCAGGTTGTGGCTACCTGCTGTTGAAATTTTCAAGCCGCCCATAAGGCCTTCAACCAGGCTTAACGACTGCCATTTTACTGGCAACCGGGACCACCGGCTTAACGTGCCTTCCGAAGCACGGAAACGCTCGCAAATGTAAATGCCACAAAGTGGTCACCCATCCGAGGACCAGCCATAGTGAAAGTTGCGTAACTCAGTGATCGTTTACAGAACACTGTGACCGCGAGGCCACGAGCGCTTCTGTGTGTCTCGCACGAGTGTTCTGATGTGATGACGATCATGCTTTAGAACGTAGACATCAATCACTTTAACTAAAACAAAGTCCTGTTCCAGACTCCAGACGCTTTCAAACAGCTGAGTGTGAAGTTCTCAGAGATGAATCCCGATTACCTGACCGTGGCCGACAAGGTCGTTGTGTCCGACAAGTTCACCCTAGCTGACCCATTCGTCGCGGCTGCTCGCGCCTACCGCAGCGAATTCAACACCCTCGACTTCTCGAAACCAGAGGAAGCCGCCGCTGAAATCAACAGATGGGTTAGTAGACATTTTCTTTATAGTCAAGTTCTCTTAGTTTTCGTACTTGGTCTTTGGTACTGTGATGAGGAACAAAAGTGTTTAATAGCCCAGGTCTCAGGTTATTTCGTCAGAAAAAAACTGTTATTGGTTAACGTTTAGCCGTGGGCAAATGTCCTAAGTTTTTGGCGACTCTGAATCTCACACATAAAGTGATAGTGTCGATTCATCATTTAAAATTCCTTTCGAAATAGAAATCGAGTAATTACTCTATCAAAAAGTAAAGCAGAGAGGACTCCCAAGTCCTGCTTTATAAGGTTAAGGTTCTGCTTCACCGATTGATGGAGTTTGAGACGGTAAAGAAGGAAGTGCCTCTTTGAGACGGTAAAGATGAAGGTGCCTCCTCACAGCAATCAAATATGTTGCCGTTTTAGATTATGAAGAAGAGGTTTAGGGGTGGAGAGAATGTGGAGATACAATAATGCCAGTTACGGCTCCTGCCTAATTTCTGTATTAGATCAATTTTAAAGATATTTTCCAGTGTCCTATGATTTTATTTTTTAGTGAAGTGAGCTTTCCAGTTTATGACGAACTTTTTCTCAAGATAAAAAGTAGCATCCATACAATCTTTAAATCTATAATATTAGCACCATTAATAGTCGTCAAATTTGTAGCCGTTTAAACGGGCATTTTTTTTTGTTATTTCTGTGGATTTATTTTTCTCTTGTGGTATACTAGCTAAGGCTTAGTGCTTTTAAACATTATGATTCATCAAGAATACAAATATTTAAGTATCTAGTAAGTATTATATTTGACACGTCAAAATGGCGTCGTCCGCCTGATGGTAAACAAGGACGACGACCCGTGACTGAGGGCTGCTATCTCAACCTGTAGGGCTACGATAGCGACCCTTATTTTGACGGCCCAGATATATTCTTGTTATATTATTATATTATTAATTTATATTTATATTTAACCTTTTCACGACCAAAAGGATCCAGGATTGTAAAAGGTGGGAAACACGTGCACGTATTTATTTTACTGCAAATAACACAGAAAAAGAAAGTGTAAATATTAAACCTAAGGGCTACGATAGCGACCCTTATTTTGACGGCCCAGAAATATACCTTTTCACGACCAAAAGGACCCAGGATTGTACGAGGTGTGAACTACGTGCACGTATTTGTTTTACTGCAAATAACACAGAAATAAAAGTCTACATATTAAACTTATTTGTACTGTAATAAAGCTTCAGTCTTCTCCTACAGGCTGCTGCGAAGACGAAGGGCCACATCACAGAGCCAGTCAGCAAGGACACGTTGACTTCTGATGTTGCCGTCGCTCTCTTCAACATCATATACTTCAATGTAAGTATCATCGTAGTGTAAGCAAGCTAACATGTCTTGGAGCAGCTGATATAACTTTCATTGCACCATACAAATCGTAAAGGAGTAATGGCATGCGGGAAAATTTGTGTTTCGCAGCGACATGCAAAGCATGCTCAAGAATATTCGCAAACTGCGCGTCGGACAAAGAGTGTTCTTCGGATCCCCAAAATTTACTTAAAATACAGCATTTTCATGTAAAACTGCATTTAAAACCTTTACAAGCAATATTTATGGTACCGACTTCAGGGGCACAGTGTGCTATTTACACAATTACAATGGAAAGCCACCGGTACAATTTTGACAGTTTTTCGTAGTCTACTGTTACAATCGTACTCCAATAGACTTCTATCGGTCAGCCGATAGAATTCTACTAACACGTACCGCGCCAGTGGCCGGTCAGTTGCATTTTTGATAGTCTACTAACATTTTGACAGCTAAAAACGGCGATTCTGGTTCTATTCTACGGATTGTCAATAGTAGACTCTGCCCTCAAGACTAGTGCAGGTTTTAGTCTACGCGTACCTACTTGATATGTACTTGACTGTGGAGCATGTCGCCACGACAGAGAAATGCTCCTGCATGCTATTTCTCCTGTTTGTAAAATTTCTTGTAATGCTATGTTATTCTCAGTTAGTTCTTAAACTGAGTGCGCACTTATATCATATTCGGGAAGAACATTTAACTTAACTATCTTCACTCTGTATCCGTGGGCCGTATTCCAGAAAGGTCTCAATACTCAATCTACGCTTGAGGCTAGTTTTTGCCTTATAAATACTACTCTCAAGTGTTTCTTGAGTATTGATAAACGTTCTGGAATACGGGCCCGTGACTGGCCATTCAGAGAGGACAGATCGTCAGGTTTTACGATCCATGCACCCTTATTTCGCTTCCCGCAGAACAATAACATTTCTTAAGAGGGAAATCTTCTTTCACCAGGGTCATTGGCACGTTCCATTCAAAGCGGAAGAGACTAAGGAGAAGGACTTCCACGTGAGCCGTACCGATGTAGTCAAGAAACCGATGATGCATTTGCTGCAATCACTGTACTACGCTGAAAGTGAAGAACTCGGTGCTAAGGTAATCTTTGTAATATTCTGTCGCACCTGCATCCTCAAAAAATTGCTAACCAAACAACAGCCTGTATCTCTTTCTTGTCTTAAAAAAAAGAAATCACCATTGAGCAGTCATTAACAACTTTACAATGCAATATTTATGATTCTAATGCACTAAATAAAGTTGCAAGCTGTATACCTGCATTGTAGTTTGCTAATAAATTTAAAAAGTTTATTAAAAACAAGCTTTGTGAAAAAGGTTTTTACTCCGTTACAGACTATTTGCAGGACAGGGACGCCTGGAAATGATCTGCTGGCAAAATGAAATAATATTAAATTGTAAATAGGCCATCAAAAAAAAAGCCTTCCTAAGTTTCTTGCCGGTTCTTCTCAGGTGGGCCGCGTTCCGAACCGGTGGTCGCTTTAAATATTTTAAATAGGGTATGACATTTTGTAAGCGCCGTTAAAATGGTCTATGCAAAATAAAGATATTTTTATTTTTTACATTACAACTAAGAGCATTACAAAAGCATTTTAATGTTATACGGTGTAAGGCGTCACAATGTTTTGAAATGCTTTTATACAGCGTCAAGATGCTCGGCGAATATATAAAAGACTTGAACCTTTATTTCTACACAAGTTCTTAGTTTCTATTCCTTTCTTAAAATGCTTCCTGTGTTATTTGGGATATTTGACAGAAAGGTTTGTACGTAAAGTCAAGACAAAAGTAGGTCATAAATAAATAAAATAAAATTAACATAGTGACCGCCAAAAAATAACTACCCATTGTTAAGTCACTTTTTGGCGGTCACCATGTGTTCGTTACGACGTTCAATGTGTTAAAACCTGTTAAAACATTAATCATCCAACAGCTGATAGAACTGCCATACAAAGAACATGGCTTCCGCATGGTGGTGGTGCTTCCCAACGAAGTGGACGGTCTACCGTCGGTGCTGGAGAAGGCTGCGCAGAAGGGACTGCTGACAGACGTGTTCAATCTGAACCCCGCCGGTTGTGATGTCGACCTCGACATGCCCAAGTTTGACATCAACACGAAAATCGACTTCAATGATATTTTACCAAAGGTACCTACAGTTTAAAATACTTAAAACTAATATCGTATCTCTTTAGATAGTGAAAATATTATGTAAATATTGTCACCGGAAGCCTCTGATCAATCAACGAATGAAATCACATTACCATAGTCCACTGTAGATCGTAGTTCTATCCCAATGTTCGCCATAACATACCTGTGCCATCATTTTAGAAAAGACCTGGCTTAAAGTCTTAGAAACCAGGCCATAAAAAGGGAAAAAAAAATTAGGCCTTACTATACGCTGGCCAGACGGGTCAACAGGGTTTTTATATTGAGATTTCCTTCTCTTTATGACCTCGTCCTTAAGTCAGCAGGTGCATCACTCGCAGGTGAGGTTAGCTTCGATCGAAGCTCTCCTTCTAACCCTATCGCACCTATCAGAAGTTCAGGGTTATGGACAGTGAGGGCGAATCTAAAAATGTAATCGGCGCGCTGGCTTCGATCAAATAATATAAACTATAAACTTTTATTTGAATCCTGCATCTAAATGCAGGATTCAAAACGAATAATTCATCAAGAATGTACATCGAAGACGTGGTGGTGTGTGAGCGAGACCGCGTTATGCACACTGAACGTGACAAGAGTGACAACAGACCAGTGAAACAAAGCATGTGTAGACTTTAACTGATGCCATTTTTCGAGCCGTAATTGTTCATTTAGTTAGTTTATTATATCAAAGGCGCTAGTCAATAATTTTATTGATTTACAGGTTGGTGTAAACAAGATCTTTACCGATCCTGCGCCAGGCATAGTGAATGTTCCCGTCAAAGTGTCCAAGGTGTTCCAGGAAGCTTTCATCAAAGTGGACGAAGAAGGCGCCACTGCGGGGGCCTTCACTGGTATGTAATTAAGTCTAAAGGAACAAAATTACCCGATGTCACACTCATACATCTATCATAAATCGACAGATTGTAGCAACCTGCTGTCGATTTTTTTCAAATTTTCTATAAGGCCTTCAACTTGGCCTTTAACTACTGCCATGTTACTGACAACCGGGCCCAATGGCTTAACGTGAATAACTACCCCGCTACAACAATGAATTACTAACTACTACAATGAATAGATACCCTACACACACAGCTACAAAGCGGTCAGCCATCCGAGGACCAGCCATAGCGAAAGTTGCTTAACGCAGTGATCGTTTACAGAATACCGAGTTAGTGGGGCTCCGAGCGCTTTAGGAGATAAGCCAGTATTCAATATTGTTGTAAAACTACCCTCGCATCATAAAATCGTACGAATATTATATTTTTTCTTTTTTGGAACGAAGTTCCTTACGGCAGGCTTGTAGGAGATAGGGATTTTGCTGCGCGGCCGAACTGAAATAAATGTGATAGTAAAACCGTAAGAAAAATTGGGTGGAATAAAACCGTTAAAAGAGACGTGCGCAGGCGCGAAAGTCGTATACACAAGCGAGTAGTGTATAATACCTTTCTCTTTCTCCCTCTTTCAGCGAGGGTGGGGTGAGGGTGAGGGTGGTTTTTATTTTGTTTTTACATAAAATTGAGCACGATTTTTTTTTTCTAAATTACTTTTTTCGATAGTTCGAACTTCGTTCCTACCTGGTGTCCCACGACACATCATTTTCATTTATTTCCTACATTTTACAGGTTTAATTGCTGTTCCAATGTCTTCGTTGTCGAGGCCCCCACCTCCCATGAAGTTCACAGTGGACCACCCGTTCCTGTACGCCATTCTTTATGAAGACAAAATTCTTTTTGCGGGAACCTACTCTGCATAAAAAATGGAAATTATTTTTTTGACAATTTTAAAAATTGATAATTAAACAATTTGATAAATAAATAATTCGTTTTTGTTTTCTTTCCGTGTGTAACAATTTGTCACCGACTTTGGTTATGACTGTCACCTTACTAATACGGGAGTGTATACCCCCATATTTATATTTGGTTATGTTCATTTTCGTCAGGACAAGAATACACACTGTGAAAAGTGGGCGTATAATATATGCCACCCCTTTGGAGATAAGGCGTACGTAATGTTATAATTGATAAACTAATTTTCTCCCATTTGCTCTTCGTCTCCGCGTTCGCACACTTTTTTAGTCTTATTTACCCACATATTATTTAGAAATTGGTTTGCCCCATATATAATAAAGTACTGTGTTTGCCCCATGCAAGCAATTAGTAAAGAAAGAGGTTAACTAACTAACTAACTTCACGCTGTATCCCTGACGGGGTAGTCAGAGAGGACAGATCGCCAGGCTTCGCGATCCATGCATACTTCTTTCGCTTCTTCGAGATTCATCAATCGCTTCATACACACACGTCTGGGTATCAGAGTAGCAATCTGCTCACGTGGTCTTCATATGTAAGTCTCGGCCTACCCTGACCTCTTCTACCCTCTTCTTTCGCACAATATATATTCTTCGTCAATCGTTCCTCACTCATTCGTTGGACGTGTCCAAACCAACGGAGCACGCCCTTTCCAGCTTAACGCTGACACTTTCATTCAAACCTGCCATATTGCGTATCACTTCGTTATGTATTCGGTCGGCCAAAGTTACGCCGCACAATTTTCGAAGTGATCGCATCTCCACAGCATTCAATTTACTTTCATGCTTCTGCTGACATACCCAGGTTTCGCTACCGTAAAGCAAAGTTGGCACTAGCACTGCGTTATGAATCGCCAGTCGTGCTTCTTTTACGATGCTTTGTCGCTTTACTAATTGGGACAAAGCACCGTTAACTCTGTTTCCGGCAGCTACTCGCCGTTCTACATCCGAATCACATCTTCCATCCGCGCTAAACATACTCCCTAAATACACAATTTCATTCACTTGCTCTAGACGTTCCTGGTTTACCCTAATCTCGCATTTAGTTCTTACGTCATCTCTTTCAAATACTAGAACCTTAGTCTTACTTGCATTCAAGCGAATACCATCACTTTCACACTCCTCTTTCATATTAGTGACTAATGCCTGAAGGTCGGCTTCTGATGAGGCCATGAGCACCGCATAATCAGCGTACAGCAGACAGTTTACTAAAAAGTCAACCAAATTCACTCGTATACATATGAATTTGTTTGTGGTTGAACATTGTGTTCGCCACAAACAAATCCTTTTCCTTACAAAATGCCAGTATAAGCTTGCCAGCTTCATTCACCCTTTTATCCCCATACTTCCCGATTACCGACTCAAAACCATCGCGAGCGGTACCCACCCATCCATTCAAGTCTCCACATACTGTAAGTTTTTATTTCCTTCTATCACATTTAGAGCTTCTCTCATACTCTCCCAGAAGTCCTCTAGCTCACTCGCGTTCGACGAAGATACTGGCGCGTAAGCAGCTACCCGGAAAATCTTCGAAAGTTTTAGACGGATCCAGAGGATTCTAGGACCTACCAGTTTGTACTCATACATACCGGAGGCCAGTCGCGAGGACAACAAAATTGCAACCCCCCGACTGCCATGCTCGCTCTCTGGTACTCCAGACCATAGCGCGAGCACCCCACCCGGGAGCTCCACGACTTCGCTGCCCTTGCGCTTGGTCTCTGTCAAGCATCTAACTTTCTCATTCATAACTTCCATCAACTCATTCATCTTATCTGCCATTCCTCCCCTAACATTCCACGCAGCTACCCTGCACTCCGTCCTCCACTTCCCGCCGTGACGGGCCGCGCGTGTAGGGTGGCGGTCCCCTACGCCGCTCTGGCACACATTTTTCGCACCAGCGGGGACGAACTGGTGCGCGTAGCCTCGGGGGCACGCCCTAGCATCATTCGCCCTGGTGGCACTCGTGTTGGAGTAGAATTGCAGCCGTAGCTGGCAGGGATGGCGACGTGCACGCTTCTACTCTTCATCCCCAGGAAAGAGGTTAGTTTATGATTTATGATCTAAAGTGTAGAGGTTGTTTTATGATCCATAGTCCTGCTTCATAAAAACGTGAAAGTTTGTAATAATAAATATATGTAGGTTTGTTAAACACAAAAACTACTAAATAGATTTTGACGAAAATTTACAATATATATCTTACACATCAGAATAACACATAGGGTACTTTTTATCCCGGGACCAAGTGCCTGTGGAAAACAAGAACGGGAAAACTTCACCACGCGGGTGGTGCCGCCAGCGTGGCGTCAACTAAGTAGTATAAAACAATCATAAGTTATAACTATTGTAAAAAATATTCAAAACATCAAGTGAATTAACGCGATTATGCTTACTAAAGCACGATCGCGTTTTTACATCTTGGTTGAACGCGCTAATCTCAGGATCAGGAACTACTGATTGGATCTGAAAATCTTTGTGATAAATAGGTAGTCCATTTATCGAGCAAAGCTATGTAACATCACGTTACTACCCGGGAGAGCGGAGCAGTAATCATAAATATCAACAAAATGTCATTTTTTTATAAATAATTGTAAAAGTAAAAAACGACGGAATTTAATGGGGGTGACCGGAATTTCAAATATGTCACGGTCGAAGTCGCGGGGGTGGGCTAGTGAATTCTATATATATTAATCGTGCGAAACAAAAATTTAAGTCAAATTTTAAGTCAGTAATGAACTTCCTGTTCTATGTTTACGACCGTTACTCCGTCCTTGTGATATTTAAGTAATACTTTATTGCGTTTATTACCCGTGGACCACCTGCGTGGTTCACCTGGGTGGACCACGGGCAATTATTTTTTCCCGTGGATCACCAGAATGGCCATATGTTGATCTCGTGCATATACAAAATAATAATGTTGATTTTAAAAAAACTTAAGGCGGTGTAGAAATTAATAGGAATAAGAATTTATTAATAATAATTAATATTATTCAAAGTTGTATATTTCAATGAACTAGAACCTATCAACGAATGGACTGAAATTAACTCTGTAAAGAATTATAATAGTACCTTAAACTAAAATATACATTACATACTAAATTTTTTGCTAATTAATTTTTTTTTTTCGTGGAAATTATTTTAGAACTTTTAAAGAGGAATAATTATGTAGTACATATTTTTTGGGTAACATTAATCGTTTAGGCAGCGTTAGTAACGGAAGCTTTCAAATAGAATATTTTTCTCCCGATTTTGCCACATTTATCATTGCTGCTCCGCTCCTATTAGTCGTAGCGTAATGCTATATAGCCTATAGCCTTCCTCGATAAATGGACTCAATAACACAAAAAAAAATTCTAATCGAGCCAGTAGTTTCTGAGATTAGCGCGTTCAACTAAACAAACAAACAAACAAACTCTTCAGCTTTATAATATTAGTATAGTATATTAAATAATATAAAAAAAAATGACAGCACTGCTTGTAGGTGAGATTGCTTGGGCCTCGAATATCTTTGTGGGTCCCCATTTATATACTTCGTCAATGCTATCTTAAATAACTTAGCAGAATTGATGTGGTCTAGTAGAAATAAGACTTTTACTGGCTTCTATTTTTAAAAATTGTACTGAAAATCAACCTACTACTCAAAAATTACCATTTAAATAGATTTATTTTTGCTCATTTGGAGTCTAATAGTTAGAGTAAGTAGTAGGATGTTTTATATTCAGATGAAATTTGCACTCCGACAGCCCCGTTTGGAAAATTAAGATTTAAATAAAAATTGTTACCTACATACCTACTGATGATTATATTTCCCCGACACTTCAGTTTTTTGTAAGCATCTCCACAACTCCAACTCATTTTAAATGTTTTTACTTTATGATACTGATGCTCTGCATACAAGAGAACCGTACCACCACCTTTTCTCTTAATGAAACAAACTGTTTTCTTAGTCAGAGGACATTGTTTCAGTGTAAAAGTAAAACTGCAATCCCTAATATTTGACAAATCAAAAAGAACATCAACTTCAACTTTTAGTTTGTGGCATTTGTGGAAAGGCCCACTAATCCGCCAATGGTGCTAATTCTGTTGTTGAGATCAGTAAACTAAATTTCTCTAACATTTTCTAATTTTTGTTAAGAGATGCCAAATGCTTTTCTGTTATTAAGTCGAACTAAAGTTGGTGATATCATAAATAGCACCGCATTTGTATCTGATGTCACTAAAATTCATTTTATGTGATAAAATTGAACAAGTCGTGAAAAATGTACATAAACAGTCGAATGTAAATACATGCCGACTAAATTGGTGATTGAACATTGAGCCTAAGAATACACATAAGCAGATTTAGCTTACAATTTACAGGCGATACAATAAGCGGCCTTATCACACAGCAATTTAACAATCTAAGGATGAGAAATGGAAATTGTCCTTATTTTAACGAGTATGTCATGTGCGTGTAGTGAGAGGGCCACTTTGATGTTTGATGTTTAGGATTTAGTGACGTGAGGCCCAATAGAGCCTTACATGAACATGGTGCCTGCTGTCTAATAAACGAGGTCATGGCGAAGGGAATGACAACTCTAAACAAAACCCTGTACCGATCCGTTTCCAATGCGGTGTACGGCCAATTACTTCTTAAAAATAAAATGGAAGCGCACGTGGTCCCGCGGATTAGGTGTCGTGTACACGATCACTGCGTTAAGCAACTTTCACTATGGCTGGTCACGGATGGGTAACCACTTTGTGGTATTTACATTTGCGAGCGTTTCCGTGCTTCGGAAGTCACGTTAAGCCGTTGGTCCCGATTGCCAGCAACATGGCAGTCGTTAAGTTGAAGGCTTTATGGGCGGCTTGAAAAATTTCAACAGCAGGCAGCTACAACCTGCGTCTGTCTATTTCAACACGGCGATGGGCTTACTACCTATTACGTGGGACAGGAATACACATTGTGAAAAGTGCCTTTGCCACCCCTTAGGAGATAAGGCGTGATGGATAAATAAATAAATAATAATAAAATTGAGGGAAGCTTATTCTCATTTGGACCAATGCACCCCCGAAAGATACCCCTAGTGGTGCAATTGGCACTTTCCTATGACCCCGTGGCATCACTAGGGACGTTGTTAGTGGTGGTAGCACATTCATATCGTTTAAACATCATCCACATTAGTTCAGAAAAGCTAACTGAAAAACAAGTGTTAGCATTAATATAAAAAAAGTCTTTATTTTGCATAGACCAATTTAAAAGGTTACAAGGGCTTACAAAATGTCATATACTAGAATTAAAGAGAAATTTAATATTTTAAAGTGACCACCGTTTCGAAGCGCGGCCCACCTGAGAAGAACCGGCAAGAAACGTAGAAAATCTTTTTTTTAGGAAGCCAGCAGATCATTTCCAGTCCTGTAAATATAACCGCGTAATAGCCTTTATCGCAAAGCTTTTTTATAATTAGCCTTTTAAATTTATTTAACGATAAATCTCTAAGGTCACTGGGAAGCTTGTTGTAAAAGCGAATAGTTTAGTCATATTACTGGATGGCACCATGTTCCTGGGGGTCCATAAAACACACGACTTAGCAAAGGGGTATCTTTGGGGTGTGCCATGGGTTCGTTATGCAAGACCATGTGATGGGTTTCAACCATATAAATCGTAAAAACAGGAGAAATGTCCTGTTTCTACGATTTCTATAGTTTCAAAGTTATGGCATTATCAAAGAAACAATTGAGTTAGGATTGCGTGTTTTACAATAAGTTCCATAAAATTCCGAACACGAATCGAGAGTAAATTTAAAAAGAATTAAGTATTTATTGTTACTTTAATTTATTAAAAAATAATTTATTGGTGTTATCATAAATGGTGGCTGCTAATTCGTTAATGTTCTCCTTGCGTACCGCTGCCAATATTTCGAGCACTTGCCTGCAAATTTAATAGTTGTGTCTTATTAATATGATATTCTTCCCGGATTACACCAGCCGTGGACTAATGTCCACCCGTGACCACGGCTGGTGTAATCCAGTCGAAACGTCGGGAAGTATAAGGTAGACTTTGTACCTATACGTTGCGAATAAGACCCAAAATACCATTTAAATATGAGTGAAAAACGCGAATGTTTAAAAACATTAATAATTGGGTCTGTTATAAATAGAAAAATAAGCTAGAAAACTGCATGCTCCGTTGGTTCGGACAAGTCCAACGAAAAAGTGAGGAACGATGGACAAAAAAAGAATTGGGCGAAAGTTGAGGGTAAAAGGAATCAGAGTAGACCAAGACTTACATATGAAGACCACGTGAGTAGATTGCTCAAAGAAAATGTCAGAAGTACTAGGATATCAAGACGTTTAATATGAAACGATGAAAACTACACAGTAAACGAAATAAGGGTCGGCGGGGACGGACGGAGTGGCGGCGAAGACCGAAGAGCCGAAGGTCAAGTCTACTAATTCAATCGCGTCAGAAGAGAATAGAAATCGTCGCTCAATAGAGAACCGACAGAAAAAAGGTTTTCCCAAACGTATGGGTTTCTTCAACAAAGGGGTCTTAGAAGGTTTATAAAGGGTCGGCAGCACGAGTGCTGCACCTCTGGTGTTACAAACGTCCATAGGCTACGGTGACCACTTTCCATCAGGTGGGCCGTACGCTTGTCTGCCACTCAGTGGTATATAAAAAAATATATCTGTTTTCGTAGTCTACATTACAATTGCGCTCCAATAGAATTCTATCGGCCCAATAGAATGTTATTAACACGTGTAGTGCCTGTAAGTAGTTCTTAATTTGCATATATTAATATTTTAAAAGCTAAAAACTGCTATTTTGTCTCTGTTCTGCAGCTTGAGAAGTTTGATTGCGAAATAATAATAATAATAATAAATATTGTGGGACACTTTTCACACAGCGCCATCTAGCCCAAAGTAAGCTAATATTAGCTTGTGTTATGGGATCTAGATAACTGATAAACATACTTATATATTTCTAAATACATACATATTATAAATAAATAACACCCAGACCCAGAATAAACCATCGTGCTCATCACACAAAGTTTTATCCTGGGTGGGATAAAACTTTTTTTTTTTTAATATATAACAGTTTTAGTAGATTACCTAGTTTTGGACTAATCGCAATAGAACCGCTATAGAATAGAACTAGAACGGCTTTCTATTGGAAAATAGTAGACTCGGCCCCCTGTTTAGACGACGCAAAACCAACTGAGCGGTGCGCGACTGCGCTTTGAGTCGCTAACCATCATTTTATTCCTTTATATTCCGTGTTTTTTTATTCCGTGTGTTGTTTAGAAGCACTTTAGGTTGAATTTAAATTGTTGCTTAAGTTTAGTCTCTTCGCCGGTAGTCCGTCCGTTGGCGCTGACCTAAGTCTGCATGAATCGCGAACTCTGGCGATCTGTCCTCTCGGTTGTGACGTCAGCGTGAAGATAGTTAATAATATACTTACACTATATTAACTGGTTCATTCCTTCCTTTAACCTGGTTACCGGAGCCCACCGTGTATTTCTCTTTCTTCACCGTGGGAAACTTCGTAACCACATGTGTGTAACCGGGGTGAGTTGGTTTGACTTCACACCAAGGACAGTCTGTCTCTATCATAATTCTATCCTGCGGTAATTTTGTAACCACGTCTAAGCTTTCATTGGTCCTTAGAGAACTGTGAAATAAATAAAAATTCTTTTTTTTTTTTAAATGGTTGTTAGCGAGTCCAACCAAGATCTCTGGGTCCATGAGACTTCACCTACTTGTAGTGCATCTCTTGATTAATGGCCAGATTAATGAAGGTCTAAGTTCTAATTATGGATTGGAACAAATATTTGTGTGATCTGCAAATGTTTGTTTCGCAGCTTGGATGTTTACTACGGATAATATTATTGCTTCGCCCGTGACATACTTCGAACTATCGTCGCACGTATTTAATCCCGTCGCTTATAAATTCTACAATATTGCATATAAATTTGCCCAATTTGTCGACTACTGCTCCGCTCTCCAGGGTAGTAGCGTGATGATATATAGCCTATAGCCTTCCTCGGTAAATTCGCTATCTAACACAAAAATATTTTTTTTAATCCAACCAGTACCTAGGTTCTGAGATTAGCGTGTTCAACCAAACAAACAAACTCTTTAGCTTTATAATATAAGTATAGATTGTCCCCCGACATAAGCTTAATTTGAGCTGGTCGACGTTGTGTGAGACTTCCCAAATATTTATTTATTGACTTTAAAATGAAAAATAAACTAACCAGCCGTTAATCCCAATGTACAATCCTAGTTCGAGTATGCTCTTTAAGCTCTGTTCATCTCCATCAAACGAATGCACCACTCCACCAACTACACTGTCTTGGTTACGCCGCAGTATATCCAGCAAGTCCTCAGCGGCCGCTCTGCAGTGTAGGAACAGCGGCAACCCATACTCACGGCTTAGCTGCAACTGATATTCAAAATACCTGGAACATTATACATGTTACAGACTATATTGTCACTCTATAATTTTATTTTTGAAAAACGGAATCAAAGGTAGATATCGGAATACTTTGTTCGCGTTAAGAATGCAATGACTCATTGTTGTACCTCCACTATTAGAGATAGTGACTAGTCAAAGGCAAATTTAAGAATTCAATGGTTAAGTTCTTTGTGCTTTTTATACCTTAAAAATTTCAAAATCATTCATCATCATTAATCATCATTATTGCACTAACACGGTGTTCTGTAAATGATCGCTGCGTTAAGCAACTTTCGCTAAGGCTGGTCCTCGGATAAGTGACCTCTTATTGGAATTTCAATTTACGAGCGTTTCCGTGCTTCAGAACGCACGTTAAGCCGTAGGACACATAACACGGCAGTTGTTAAGCCCATTTAAAGGATGAAGTCTTCAACTGGACTTAACGTATAGTTAGTTATACACTACGATAATGCTATAAAAGTACTAGAAGGGAACCAAAAAGAGTAAAGTTTGCAGTATAATCATCATATTAGCCTAAGTAAGGAATGGATGTCCCAACAGTCTAAAGTCATAGATAGCCTAACCAATAACCAGAATAAAATCATCGAGATGGCCAATACTCTGATAAACACCTCCAATATAGCCAATGTAGGTTTAACTACACTTGCTCATCTATCTCAACTATTAACTATCATGAGCGATAATATAGAAGAGCTCTCCGAGGAAATGCTAGGAATGGAAAATTTATTAGCTATTATTCATGCGAAAAGTACTCACCATTCAATGCTTAACCTAAAAGCATTAACGGCTATGATAAGTAGGGTACGTAACCTTTACGATAAGGACGAAATACTAGATATAAGTATTAGGGATTATTTCGATATAATTAGTTTGGGCTCTTATTATAGTAACAGTCAGATAGTTATAGTATTTAAAATACCGATTGCCTTACCTAAAACCTATCATCTATACAAACTATCCGTCGTACCTAACAAAAACCATGAAGTCCTTATTCCATCCTCACCTTTCATAGCAATACATGAGTCTGATTTTATGTACATGGAGGCAGAATGCCCGAAGGTAACCGACTGGTATATCTGTGAAAAATTATCAAGCTTCAATCACCACGTTCAAGAAGACTGCATCCAACGGGTCATTACAAAACAGACGTTAGACTCCACCTGCAACCTCACTCCAATCTCACTTACAAAGGCAGCCTTCGAGCGACTAGACGACAAGCACTATACAATCTCTTTCCCGAAACCTACCAAGGTGCAGACATCGTGTGAGAGAAACATCTTCAAAACGCTTCAAGGAAGTTATCTAGCCGTCTTGCGTCAAGACTGTTATCTAAAGACTTCTGAGTTCACTATAGCTAATACCAACAATCGTTTAAAGGGACAAGCTACGAAGATAATGGATCTACCATTAAACTACAACAGGAATTCATCCTTGCAACCCACTCTCACACTGAATTCAATAAACCTAGAAAATTTACACGCCAGCCATACCAAGATAATGATGCAGCCTCCGGTTGATCTACAAGCGTTGCAAGACACATCATTATACCATACCACAATACCCATGTATGTTATCCTGTGTGCTGCAGTCGTCGTGTTAACCTACGTCCTTATTAAGAGACACCTTCGTCGAACTATCAAGATATCAGACCATGAAATAAGCCAACCTACAAGCCAAGATGGCAAGAAGACAGACTCTGAACCATCGCAACAACCAAGTCACACTCCGGATCATTATTCAGCACTATTCACAACAAAAGTTCTCAAATAGATGCTGAACTACGGCGGGAGGTGTTAAGGCATCGAACAGTAAGGGAATTGCTGACTAGAAGTTCACCTCGCTATTGCGTCAGACATCAGTCACGAGCTTGGACACGAGGTGCTGACGCAGCGACGCTCAAGTTCTCATGCAATCGCAGTTACTCAAGTTGCACACTTCGTATCTAGCATCGAACGTAGTCGGTTCCTTTAGTTCGTAATTTTGTATTAAGTGTAATTTCTGTTCAATTAATTAAATTAGTTTTAAAAGTAAATTTGGTTTTTTTTGGAACCATCGGCTGCAAGTTACTTAATTCGCTCTTCTAACAATCAGCTCCTTCTCTGTCCCACTCACAACTCTAGTTTTGTACACTCTTCTTTCGTTGTGCAATCAATTCTTTACTGGAATGCACTCCCTCTTGATGTCAGGTTGTCTACTAGTCGGGAATCCTTTAGGGAGAAGGTACGGCTGCTTTATAGTGAACCATAGCTAAAACAATAATGTTTTCTTTTTCGTCACTATGTCCTTTTTTGTGTATGTATGTATTTATTATATTTATATATTTATGTATGTGTAAATATATGTATGTATGTATGTCTGTGTATATGTATGTATGTATGTATATATTTGTGTAAATCGTGTTTATGTATATCATATAGTATGCTGTACAATTTCTCATATCCCTGAGCACCTACCTAATATCATCTCTGCATCACCCTAAGGTTGACTGGTAGAAAATGCCTAAGGCATTAAGTCCGCTTTGTACTTTGTGCTAAAGTTTTAAATAAATAAATTAGGCTGGCCTTTTCCCGCAATGAGCATGTTATAGGAGTATTTTTAGATATTTCCGCCGCCTATGATAATGTCCATCTTCCTCTACTCAGGCAGAAAATGCTCCAGCTGAGTATCCCAGCGAGGCTGTTACATATCATATTCAATATGCTCATGTGTCGTACCATCTCCATAAGGTACCAAAACAACCTCCTCGATTCTCATGTCGTATGAAAGGGCCTTCCCCAATGATCAGTACTTAGTCCAATCCTCTACAACATCTACACTTCCGACCTAGACCTAACAGTCAATTCATTCTGCAAAATCCTTCAGTATGCACATGACATTGCTCTGTACAGTTCCTCTTCCTACTTCTCCGATGCCTCCTCCCCTCTTAACTCTACCCTATATTACCTAAATAATTGGCTTTTAGACCACAACCTCTCCATCTCAGTCCCCAAATGCTCTGCGGTAATCTTTACACGCAAGCGTTTGGTACCTGATATATCCCTCTCTGTTGCAAATGAGTTGATCCCAATAAATGTTGAAGTCAAATTTTTAGGTTTAATTCTCGATTCCAGACTAACTGGGATCTCTCACTTAAATCACGTCATAAAGAAGAGTGAGAGAGGCGTTAATATGTTGCGATGTCTGTCTGGAGTACGATGGGGTTCACACCCCTTCTGCCAAAAACTTCTATACAATGCTATAGTTCGCAGCCACGTTGATTATGGGGCCTTTCTTCTCGAACCTTGCAACAAAATTGCTCTTATTAAGCTAGACAAGATTCAGTCTAAGTGCCTGCGGATCATAACGGGTGCCATGAAATGTTACCCCATTAATGCACTCCAAGTAGAGTGTTCTGAACCTCCTCTTCACCTACGAAGACAATTCCTAGCTGAAAGATTCTTTTTCAATATTATCCAACTTAGCTCTCACCCACTTCTCCCTATTTTGAATCAGCTGTTTCATCTCATTCCCACCTCAACATACTGGCGGCATAAAACTCTACCTCTTCTTTCGAATTCTCTTGCGAAATTTAATAACCTCCCTGTACCTGTTACTCAGTCCCTCCTTAACCCACTTTTCAACACAGACTATCAAGCCCAGTTATTTAAACCAACAGTAATTCTGGACTTTGGAATAAGCAAACATTGCCTAGAAGCTAATAAAAAAATTCTTAATATCCTGGACAAAGACTGGTCAGAATGGATAACTATATATACTGATGCATCAAATTCATCATTAGCTTCCCCGTCTGCCTGGGTCTGGTTTAATCCCGGTATTAAAAATTAATACCGGCATTAAACCAGGTATTAAGTCCAGTACTATCTTTAAACTATGTTTTGTAATAAGACGGGACATAACTAAAACTAAATGAGAAAATATAAATACTGAAGACTAGGTTGTATGGACTATGTTTCCTTTGTTTGCCCAAGATGGCTGGCGACAACTAACAAACAAATAACGTCATTGAGACATTGACAGTGACATGGCAAGGTAAACAAAACAGCATGCATTACGGCAGGCAGGTTATCGCTGTAAGCAGTAGAAAATTGAAATGAAAAGAATGGCTTCTGCAATAAAATATATAGGTATGTAAAATTCCCTGCATGTTGATTAAGTTGAAGCAATAAAAGTAATTTCTATTGCACACTACTAGAAGTTTCGTTCTATACTTGGTCACTAATATAGGACAACATATTTTATTATAATCATGATAATACATTTCAGATATTGGTGCAAACTTGACAGATCATATGTATCAAGGTAATTATCATGGTTCAAAAAAACATGAACCAGACTTAGATGTTGTACTTTCAAGAAGCTGGGGAGGAGGATTACAGAAGATGATTATAACGGGAGGCAATTTGAATGACAGCAAAGCTGCACTACAATTGGCACTGAGTGACTGTAAGTTACGAGAATTTAAAGTATTTAGTTCCATGTGATCATGAACTCAACATACTGGCCAGTTATAATGTAAATAGTACCAGAATACATTTTATTAATTAGGTATGTAGGTAAAATTAGTTGGCTTAGGTTACACCTCCAAGGCTTACATATGAAAACAACTTAAAATATTGCTCAAAAAAAAGGTCTTACTTTACTTGGTTATCTAGATGTTAATGAGGTATGTAAATTATTTTGTTACATTGGTCAAAATAATGAAGGTGTATAGTATGTCTCTACCAAGACTTTCGGGGACGATGCTGTTCGTGTACGTAAGCACTATTTCTGCCAATGTCTGACTGCCTCTGTGGCGCGGTGGGAGTGCATCCGACTGCTACGCAAGAGGTCGTGGGTTTGATTCCCACCCAGGATAAAACTTTGTGTGATGAGCACGATGGTTTATTCTGTGTCTGGGTGTTATTT
Source organism: Thumatha senex (assembly GCA_948477245.1). Taxonomy (NCBI): domain Eukaryota; kingdom Metazoa; phylum Arthropoda; class Insecta; order Lepidoptera; family Erebidae; genus Thumatha; species Thumatha senex. The sequence continues at coordinate 21,291,033 of OX419739.1, read as the reverse complement.
ATCTATAATATCTATGTATTTATAAATATATAAGTATGTTTATCGGTTATCTAGATCCCATAACACAAGCTAATATTAGCTTACTTTGGGCTAGATGGTGCTGTGTGAAAAGTGTCCCACAATATTTATTTATTTGTATTTATATTTCATCTCTGGTAGCTTTAATATATATAAAAATAATAACCATCATTGCTCAAATTACCATCATTGCTCATTGAATACCATGTTACTGAAACCAACAGTGCCATTTTATGACAGTGAGACTCTTCTTAGATCTCATAATTTCACAATTATACAGGTTGTATGGAAACCCGGTGACCTGTAATACTGGCTTTTATTACATACCATGGGGATCAGAATCATAAATGGTGTATCTTTCATATTGTAAAGTATTTGAACTGTAGAAAAATTATAGTTCTGTGAATTGCAGGATATTAGTATTACGAGTGTTATTTTAATTACAAAGTGAGTTACTGACCTTGGTATACTATTTAACAGTTTCCCATGCTTTTCTATTCCAAACAATTTAAAATAAATTTAGTAGTTTTTAAAATGTTAATTATGTAAAGGGTATAATGGGGTTGACATATCTGTATAGATAAAACCCCTAATAAAAATTAAGAAAAAAAAAATGTTTATTAATTTAAAGACAAAAATTAATCATTAATTTATAATTTTTAGGAACTCATTATTTATAATCATCTATATTTTAGCTCGACTCTTCTCAACAGTAGGCTGTCACCCGACTAGATGTAATGAGTTTGTTGACAATCCTGAACAGTATCTCCAAAACCTACGTGCCCTCATCTCCGAGAACAGAGACAAAGTGGTGGCAATTGGTGAATGCGGCCTTGACTATGATAGATTGTCATTTTGCACCAAAGAGGTTCAACTGAAGTAAGTAACGTTAGAGTTGACCAGAAAAGGAATGAACTAAGATAGGTTTTTCTTGTTCATTCCTTTTTAGTTTAGTTGTTCTTTAATCAAAATCAAGCCAACAATCAATACTGTCAGTAATTTCCACACTTTGTTTTGTGATAGTTTAGCTTACCAATCACGCCTTTATCCCCGAAGGGGTGGCAGAGGCAAATATACATTTCACCTAAAGCATTATGTTGTCAAGGTAACAGGTGGTGAGCCTATTGCCGTTTTGAGATGGACAGCTACAGGTTGTGGCGACCTGCTGTTGAAACATTTCATGCCACCACGCGCCACACGGCAGTTGTTAAGTCCAGTTGAAGACTTCATCCTTTAAATGGGCTTAACAACTGCCGTGTTATGTGTCCTACGGCTTAACGTGCGTTCTGAAGCACGGAAACGCTCGTAAATTGAAATTCCAATAAGAGGTCACTTATCCGAGGACCAGCCTTAGCGAAAGTTGCTTAACGCAGCGATCATTTACAGAACACCGTGTTAGTGCAATAATGATGATTAATGATGATGAATGATTTTGAAATTTTTAAGGTATAAAAAGCACAAAGAACTTAACCATTGAATTCTTAAATTTGCCTTTGACTAGTCACTATCTCTAATAGTGGAGGTACAACAATGAGTCATTGCATTCTTAACGCGAACAAAGTATTCCGATATCTACCTTTGATTCCGTTTTTCAAAAATAAAATTATAGAGTGACAATATAGTCTGTAACATGTATAATGTTCCAGGTATTTTGAATATCAGTTGCAGCTAAGCCGTGAGTATGGGTTGCCGCTGTTCCTACACTGCAGAGCGGCCGCTGAGGACTTGCTGGATATACTGCGGCGTAACCAAGACAGTGTAGTTGGTGGAGTGGTGCATTCGTTTGATGGAGATGAACAGAGCTTAAAGAGCATACTCGAACTAGGATTGTACATTGGGATTAACGGCTGGTTAGTTTATTTTTCATTTTAAAGTCAATAAATAAATATTTGGGAAGTCTCACACAACGTCGACCAGCTCAAATTAAGCTTATGTCGGGGGACAATCTATACTTATATTATAAAGCTAAAGAGTTTGTTTGTTTGGTTGAACACGCTAATCTCAGAACCTAGGTACTGGTTGGATTAAAAAAAATATTTTTGTGTTAGATAGCGAATTTACCGAGGAAGGCTATAGGCTATATATCATCACGCTACTACCCTGGAGAGCGGAGCAGTAGTCGACAAATTGGGCAAATTTATATGCAATATTGTAGAATTTATAAGCGACGGGATTAAATACGTGCGACGATAGTTCGAAGTATGTCACGGGCGAAGCAATAATATTATCCGTAGTAAACATCCAAGCTGCGAAACAAACATTTGCAGATCACACAAATATTTGTTCCAATCCATAATTAGAACTTAGACCTTCATTAATCTGGCCATTAATCAAGAGATGCACTACAAGTAGGTGAAGTCTCATGGACCCAGAGATCTTGGTTGGACTCGCTAACAACCATTTAAAAAAAAAAAAGAATTTTTATTTATTTCACAGTTCTCTAAGGACCAATGAAAGCTTAGACGTGGTTACAAAATTACCGCAGGATAGAATTATGATAGAGACAGACTGTCCTTGGTGTGAAGTCAAACCAACTCACCCCGGTTACACACATGTGGTTACGAAGTTTCCCACGGTGAAGAAAGAGAAATACACGGTGGGCTCCGGTAACCAGGTTAAAGGAAGGAATGAACCAGTTAATATAGTGTAAGTATATTATTAACTATCTTCACGCTGACGTCACAACCGAGAGGACAGATCGCCAGAGTTCGCGATTCATGCAGACTTAGGTCAGCGCCAACGGACGGACTACCGGCGAAGAGACTAAACTTAAGCAACAATTTAAATTCAACCTAAAGTGCTTCTAAACAACACACGGAATAAAAAAACACGGAATATAAAGGAATAAAATGATGGTTAGCGACTCAAAGCGCAGTCGCGCACCGCTCAGTTGGTTTTGCGTCGTCTAAACAGGGGGCCGAGTCTACTATTTTCCAATAGAAAGCCGTTCTAGTTCTATTCTATAGCGGTTCTATTGCGATTAGTCCAAAACTAGGTAATCTACTAAAACTGTTATATATTAAAAAAAAAAAAGTTTTATCCCACCCAGGATAAAACTTTGTGTGATGAGCACGATGGTTTATTCTGGGTCTGGGTGTTATTTATTTATAATATGTATGTATTTAGAAATATATAAGTATGTTTATCAGTTATCTAGATCCCATAACACAAGCTAATATTAGCTTACTTTGGGCTAGATGGCGCTGTGTGAAAAGTGTCCCACAATATTTATTATTATTATTATTATTTCGCAATCAAACTTCTCAAGCTGCAGAACAGAGACAAAATAGCAGTTTTTAGCTTTTAAAATATTAATATATGCAAATTAAGAACTACTTACAGGCACTACACGTGTTAATAACATTCTATTGGGCCGATAGAATTCTATTGGAGCGCAATTGTAATGTAGACTACGAAAACAGATATATTTTTTTATATACCACTGAGTGGCAGACAAGCGTACGGCCCACCTGATGGAAAGTGGTCACCGTAGCCTATGGACGTTTGTAACACCAGAGGTGCAGCACTCGTGCTGCCGACCCTTTATAAACCTTCTAAGACCCCTTTGTTGAAGAAACCCATACGTTTGGGAAAACCTTTTTTCTGTCGGTTCTCTATTGAGCGACGATTTCTATTCTCTTCTGACGCGATTGAATTAGTAGACTTGACCTTCGGCTCTTCGGTCTTCGCCGCCACTCCGTCCGTCCCCGCCGACCCTTATTTCGTTTACTGTGTAGTTTTCATCGTTTCATATTAAACGTCTTGATATCCTAGTACTTCTGACATTTTCTTTGAGCAATCTACTCACGTGGTCTTCATATGTAAGTCTTGGTCTACTCTGATTCCTTTTACCCTCAACTTTCGCCCAATTCTTTTTTTGTCCATCGTTCCTCACTTTTTCGTTGGACTTGTCCGAACCAACGGAGCATGCAGTTTTCTAGCTTATTTTTCTATTTATAACAGACCCAATTATTAATGTTTTTAAACATTCGCGTTTTTCACTCATATTTAAATGGTATTTTGGGTCTTATTCGCAACGTATAGGTACAAAGTCTACCTTATACTTCCCGACGTTTCGACTGGATTACACCAGCCGTGGTCACGGGTGGACATTAGTCCACGGCTGGTGTAATCCGGGAAGAATATCATATTAATAAGACACAACTATTAAATTTGCAGGCAAGTGCTCGAAATATTGGCAGCGGTACGCAAGGAGAACATTAACGAATTAGCAGCCACCATTTATGATAACACCAATAAATTATTTTTTAATAAATTAAAGTAACAATAAATACTTAATTCTTTTTAAATTTACTCTCGATTCGTGTTCGGAATTTTATGGAACTTATTGTAAAACACGCAATCCTAACTCAATTGTTTCTTTGATAATGCCATAACTTTGAAACTATAGAAATCGTAGAAACAGGACATTTCTCCTGTTTTTACGATTTATATGGTTGAAACCCATCACATGGTCTTGCATAACGAACCCATGGCACACCCCAAAGATACCCCTTTGCTAAGTCGTGTGTTTTATGGACCCCCAGGAACATGGTGCCATCCAGTAATATGACTAAACTATTCGCTTTTACAACAAGCTTCCCAGTGACCTTAGAGATTTATCGTTAAATAAATTTAAAAGGCTAATTATAAAAAAGCTTTGCGATAAAGGCTATTACGCGGTTATATTTACAGGACTGGAAATGATCTGCTGGCTTCCTAAAAAAAAGATTTTCTACGTTTCTTGCCGGTTCTTCTCAGGTGGGCCGCGCTTCGAAACGGTGGTCACTTTAAAATATTAAATTTCTCTTTAATTCTAGTATATGACATTTTGTAAGCCCTTGTAACCTTTTAAATTGGTCTATGCAAAATAAAGACTTTTTTTATATTAATGCTAACACTTGTTTTTCAGTTAGCTTTTCTGAACTAATGTGGATGATGTTTAAACGATATGAATGTGCTACCACCACTAACAACGTCCCTAGTGATGCCACGGGGTCATAGGAAAGTGCCAATTGCACCACTAGGGGTATCTTTCGGGGGTGCATTGGTCCAAATGAGAATAAGCTTCCCTCAATTTTATTATTATTTATTTATTTATCCATCACGCCTTATCTCCTAAGGGGTGGCAAAGGCACTTTTCACAATGTGTATTCCTGTCCCACGTAATAGGTAGTAAGCCCATCGCCGTGTTGAAATAGACAGACGCAGGTTGTAGCTGCCTGCTGTTGAAATTTTTCAAGCCGCCCATAAAGCCTTCAACTTAACGACTGCCATGTTGCTGGCAATCGGGACCAACGGCTTAACGTGACTTCCGAAGCACGGAAACGCTCGCAAATGTAAATACCACAAAGTGGTTACCCATCCGTGACCAGCCATAGTGAAAGTTGCTTAACGCAGTGATCGTGTACACGACACCTAATCCGCGGGACCACGTGCGCTTCCATTTTATTTTTAAGAAGTAATTGGCCGTACACCGCATTGGAAACGGATCGGTACAGGGTTTTGTTTAGAGTTGTCATTCCCTTCGCCATGACCTCGTTTATTAGACAGCAGGCACCATGTTCATGTAAGGCTCTATTGGGCCTCACGTCACTAAATCCTAAACATCAAACATCAAAGTGGCCCTCTCACTACACGCACATGACATACTCGTTAAAATAAGGACAATTTCCATTTCTCATCCTTAGATTGTTAAATTGCTGTGTGATAAGGCCGCTTATTGTATCGCCTGTAAATTGTAAGCTAAATCTGCTTATGTGTATTCTTAGGCTCAATGTTCAATCACCAATTTAGTCGGCATGTATTTACATTCGACTGTTTATGTACATTTTTCACGACTTGTTCAATTTTATCACATAAAATGAATTTTAGTGACATCAGATACAAATGCGGTGCTATTTATGATATCACCAACTTTAGTTCGACTTAATAACAGAAAAGCATTTGGCATCTCTTAACAAAAATTAGAAAATGTTAGAGAAATTTAGTTTACTGATCTCAACAACAGAATTAGCACCATTGGCGGATTAGTGGGCCTTTCCACAAATGCCACAAACTAAAAGTTGAAGTTGATGTTCTTTTTGATTTGTCAAATATTAGGGATTGCAGTTTTACTTTTACACTGAAACAATGTCCTCTGACTAAGAAAACAGTTTGTTTCATTAAGAGAAAAGGTGGTGGTACGGTTCTCTTGTATGCAGAGCATCAGTATCATAAAGTAAAAACATTTAAAATGAGTTGGAGTTGTGGAGATGCTTACAAAAAACTGAAGTGTCGGGGAAATATAATCATCAGTAGGTATGTAGGTAACAATTTTTATTTAAATCTTAATTTTCCAAACGGGGCTGTCGGAGTGCAAATTTCATCTGAATATAAAACATCCTACTACTTACTCTAACTATTAGACTCCAAATGAGCAAAAATAAATCTATTTAAATGGTAATTTTTGAGTAGTAGGTTGATTTTCAGTACAATTTTTAAAAATAGAAGCCAGTAAAAGTCTTATTTCTACTAGACCACATCAATTCTGCTAAGTTATTTAAGATAGCATTGACGAAGTATATAAATGGGGACCCACAAAGATATTCGAGGCCCAAGCAATCTCACCTACAAGCAGTGCTGTCATTTTTTTTTATATTATTTAATATACTATACTAATATTATAAAGCTGAAGAGTTTGTTTGTTTGTTTGTTTAGTTGAACGCGCTAATCTCAGAAACTACTGGCTCGATTAGAATTTTTTTTTGTGTTATTGAGTCCATTTATCGAGGAAGGCTATAGGCTATATAGCATTACGCTACGACTAATAGGAGCGGAGCAGCAATGATAAATGTGGCAAAATCGGGAGAAAAATATTCTATTTGAAAGCTTCCGTTACTAACGCTGCCTAAACGATTAATGTTACCCAAAAAATATGTACTACATAATTATTCCTCTTTAAAAGTTCTAAAATAATTTCCACGAAAAAAAAAAATTAATTAGCAAAAAATTTAGTATGTAATGTATATTTTAGTTTAAGGTACTATTATAATTCTTTACAGAGTTAATTTCAGTCCATTCGTTGATAGGTTCTAGTTCATTGAAATATACAACTTTGAATAATATTAATTATTATTAATAAATTCTTATTCCTATTAATTTCTACACCGCCTTAAGTTTTTTTAAAATCAACATTATTATTTTGTATATGCACGAGATCAACATATGGCCATTCTGGTGATCCACGGGAAAAAATAATTGCCCGTGGTCCACCCAGGTGAACCACGCAGGTGGTCCACGGGTAATAAACGCAATAAAGTATTACTTAAATATCACAAGGACGGAGTAACGGTCGTAAACATAGAACAGGAAGTTCATTACTGACTTAAAATTTGACTTAAATTTTTGTTTCGCACGATTAATATATATAGAATTCACTAGCCCACCCCCGCGACTTCGACCGTGACATATTTGAAATTCCGGTCACCCCCATTAAATTCCGTCGTTTTTTACTTTTACAATTATTTATAAAAAAATGACATTTTGTTGATATTTATGATTACTGCTCCGCTCTCCCGGGTAGTAACGTGATGTTACATAGCTTTGCGTCGTTTTGGCGATCTCATAGATGTGTCCACTTTCCCAAATAAGACCTTTGGTTTTGCTAAATATGCATCTGAAAGAGCTGCACAGGATGCAATAAGGACTCTACATGGAGCAACCTTATATGGCACAAAGATGAAAGTATTAGAAGCTGATGAAAAACCATCAAAAGATGATGAAAACGGTGTAGATCATGACTCAGACGAGAGACGAAAACGAATGAAGTTACACGACGGAGACAGCAATACATTTGTTACCTGACTTAACCTGTCCTGAAATAAAAAACAGACTGCTTTAAATGACTTAACATGCTCCGATATAAAAGTACAGATTGACTGTTGTCATTCATTTAAGTTATTGAAAGACGGTATTTGTTTTTATTAATTTATTTCTTAATATATAGTAATGAGTTGACAGATCTGATTGAATTGATTTGATACATTATGGACTTCTTTTCTGTATCATAAAATCTTGGAATTCATTACCACCACATTTGTAGCATTGTGGTTTTGACCTAAATTGCTTTGCAATGTGGCCAAAGCGGCAACAGTTGCGACATTGGATTGTAGGTAGTTGGTATAGAGAAACTGGGAGAGAAGCATTAAAACAATAAATTTTCTCGAGTAGTGAGTGTCCTAAAAATGTCAAAACAACAGAATTGGAGGGAATCCATACAGTTGTATTTTCTTTTTTAGATTTTACATTAAGGCGTCTTGCCCTAACTACATCTCCACAGTTGTTTAGGGTAGAGATACCCTCGACTAGTTCTTCGAGAGACCAGTCTGTGGGAATGTCTCTTACTACTCCCATTCGGAAAAGTTGAAAGCTGGGGATCTTTGATGTATAATTATTTTCTTTAAGCACATCTAAATTCACAAAATTGTTGGCAGATTCGGCTGAATTAAAGGTAACGCTCATTTTGTTTCGGCCAATATTGTCGATGCTACCCTCTTTTATGTCACCTATTTTATTTTTGTAAAGAAATTGGCTTAACTTTAAATTTTATAGAAAGACCAGACTTCGGGTCTGGTTCAATCCTAGATACATACACGGAAAATGGGCCATTATCTAAAGATGAATAAAACTGTTTGGAGTCAGAATCATAACCGGGTTTAATTTAAATCGATTGAATGGATTTTGCTGGGGACCGAGTCTTTTTCCCTTCGGCATCCTTGGCCGGCTCAGAGTCACCGTTTTTAAGCCTTTAAGTGGTTTACTTTGAGTAACTAACCTATAGAGCTAATCCACCACCAAAACAAACACAAACACTTATTTTCAGGGCACAAATATCGTAAATATTAAAAAACTTAAAGATGACCACAATAACTCACAACTCTCAACCAAGCGCAGGACCAGAATCGTTGCAATCAAGTCAGTCAATCAATCCATATGTAATACGACAAACGTGCATCATTGCTAATGTTCGCGCCAAAAGTCTGTCAATGACTAATGTCAACCAATAATGTCATTTTTTTTATGTTAAGCTCTATAAGAGTAATGAAGTTACAGTTTAAAAAGTGTTATCGTCTTTCTTTACACATATTTAAAACAAATTCGCCCGCCACGTCTCTTTGTTTGTAAAAGACGTAAAAACTAAGTAAAAGATTAACATGCGAGTTTTAATATTCAATTTAATAATAGAATAATGGGTATAAAGAGGCCCCACCAACTTCTCCGGGACCCAAGCGACTTTACCCGCTAGCGATGCACGTGCAACTGCTGACTAACAGACGAGGTAGGCGGCTTTACGGTTTTAAAAACAAAACTAAAGGCCAACCGATAGTTGTTTCTAGCAGCCAAATAAAAGTGAACCTCAGGCTCCAAATGAAAGATTGAAATGATGATTATGAGAGTATTGAAGCAACTGGGAGAACACTTAGACAAAGAAGAAATTCATGAGATTTTGTCACTTTGTCAAGGTTTTATGTAAATCGGTTAAAATATGGCGATTATTGTTCATGGTGACGGAGTAGTTCAACCCGACTGAAGGCTTTCATCGATAACGCTGCCTAAACCCAGAGATATAAAACAAAATAATGTATATGATATTATTTCCTTTTTAAAGGGCTACAGAAAAATTTTCGATGGCATTGTCTATGTTTAAAGAATAGCTAACTCTAAGATAAAGAATATAAGCTAACTATACTCTGTGAGAAAAGGGTATATACAGAAAAACTTCACCACGCGTATAGGTCGCGCGGCGAATGATGAGCTCTGTAAGAAAGTGGAAGGGGAATGCGCAGAACTCATAAATTAGGTCTAATTGGCGGGGTGACAGGGGGTGAAAGTAGGAGCGTGGACGCAGGAGTGTTCGAAATCCTACACGCACAATAGGGCACAGCCGCACACTACTTCGTGATATGTCGGCACGTGTTCTCACTAGTCTCGGTACTGTCACGCACATAAAATATTCTACTCTTTTTGGCAAATATTTTAATAGCGTATTGAGGTTTTGATGCCCCGAGAAAATTGTCTGCCCAATCTGGAGAAGAAAGAAAAATGGTTTATTATGTAATTTGTTTCATCAAATATTTATACCAATTATAATAATTATTATTGGCGAAACATAACGCAGTGATAGTGCCAACTTTGCTTTACGGTAGCGAAACCTGGGTATGTCAGCAGTTGCATGAAAGTAAATTGAATGCTGTGGAGATGCGATCACTTCGAAAATTGTGCGGCGTAACTTTGGCCGACCGAATACGTAACGAAGTGATACGCAATATGGCAGGTTTGAATGAAAGTGTCAGCATTAAGCTAGAAAAGGGCGTGCTTCATTGGTTTGGACACGTCCAACGAAAGAGTGGGAAACGAGTGACGAAGAATATATATTGTGCGAAAGCAGAGGGTAGAAGGAATCAGGGTAGGCCGAGACTTGCATATGAAGACCACGTGAGCAGATTGCTCAAAAATGGAAAAGTCTAAAGTACTCGGATACCCAGACGTGCGTGTATGAAGCGGTTGATGAATCTTAAGGAAGCGAAATAAGTTTGCATGGATCGCGAAGCCTGGCAATCTGTCTTCACCGGGGTAAGCAGAGAATTCTTCCACTTCTTTTACTTTAATAAGTATTCCCAGTGTCACACACATTATATACCTATTTCTACATTAAAATATTACAATTTTTTTTTAAATACGGTCACTGAAAAATAAATAAAATACCTATCATGGTTTAATATTTTCACGCAAAACACTTTGAACTCACTTGTTGTAAATAATATATACCTACTTACGTACCCACCTACCTACGTTATAAAATAAAATAAAATGTTTAATGGTTCAAAGCAGAGTCGTATTAAACTTGATACTTTGTGTAATAATATTTAGCGCGATTATACATGCGCAAACTATCCCCACTATTTTTTGTCAGAGCTCATCATTCGCCGCGCGACCTGTACCTAGGCTTAAGACGCGGGAATGCGGGCGTTGAAATTTGTGACAGTTACCCAAGTATACTATTCCGTGAACCATAAATAACCATCTCACGCAACTATCCCACCACGTCGTGCAAAATCTTGATCTGAATCGTCATGGCAGAAGGGGACCGGTGCGGGTTCCCAGCGGTTTCGCTCGGGGGATACAGTGTCCTCCTGTTCGATGCGTCATATATCTATTGCATGTGTAGTGGAGGCGATGATTATGACACTATTCGTCGCCAAACTATGACACGTCTTTACGACATTTTGCATCCCAAAGACCGTTGCTTTGCAGAAAAGACCCCATCGGATAGCGCCTCTGTTATTACTGGCAAGATCAGAGTACGCAGAGGTTGTTCAACAAAACAGTCGGTGGGTTAGGGATTGGATGGTGCGTGATATAACATGAATAACCTCAAATCGGCATTCAATAGAGCCAATAGGGCCACTGTAGGCCTTCAACATACAGTCGTAAAACTCGCTACCTGCTTACGTAGCATCTAACGGGCAGCACAGTCGTGGATACTGGCAACATACCAATGCTGTGCAGGTCAATATCACCACAGCTACGTTACCCGGATGAACCACTTTCTCACAAGGCCCAAGAAAAGCTGACATGCTTTTACAGCTCTTTCCCTGAACAACGAATGTGGCTTGTAGCCCTCCACCATCGCTATTGGTGCCAAAACAATGCCTGAAATAGTGATCAGGCAATGCGAAGTACGGGAAATGCGACGGTTACTCGACACACGGCGCGGTGCGTGTTATTTGGTTTAAGGTCCACGTTGGTTCTAGCTTCTGAATCTGAATTATTAACTGACATTTGATACTGACGCAACATATATCGCACGTTTATTTTGTTTACCCGCGATATATTCTGTAATACACCAACAATACCTTGTTGATGGGGTATCAACGCTCGGACCTTGTTGAACATTCAAACATCGATCGTCTCTATTCCAATCACAAATTCATCAAATATCCGTATTCATCAAACACCGCTCGGATGACTTTGAATATTCAAACATCGAACTCTATCTATCTATCGAACTCTATCTATCGAACTAATCTATTTCAATCACATGAATGAATGAATGAAATGAATGAAATATCTTTATTCATGTAGGTCACAAAGTAACACTTATGAACGTCAAGATTATTGCTTCTACATTTACATTTACTGCCAGATTCGCATAGCAATAGGTAGAGCCTGAGGAAGAACCTGGCTATAAAGCTCATGGCCACTCTTTTTTAACCGCCAGTAATTACATTAGTTTGATGATGACATGATGTTTGACCAATAATATGGTAATGAATTTATACAAAGCAAAAACAAAATCAATGTTATGTTTAAAATCATATCAAAATTATAGCTATTCTAGTTTGCCAGTTCTAAGGGCAGCCTACACTTTAAGAAGAATCTAGCAAGAAAGTCACTGGATGCTCTTTTAAAATGTAGGTGTGGCTTACAACACTAAAATTACACTTACATTGTTCCTTTGGATTTATGTGAGAACAGTCGACTTAACTTAGTTTGCCTTAAATTTAAATAATATTATTCATAATAATTGCTATAACAGCTATAAGCTGACCAGTCCCAACAGACGGCACCCGTTCACGGGTATGACGTATATATCAGCCATCGCCCTACTCAACCGTATTATAGGGAATAAGGCGACAGGACACTTAGGCGAGCATGACATACCCAAAAGCAGTTTTTGGGTATGTCATGCTCGGCATGCACAGCAACTATCATGTCAATTTCAAAATAATAAATAAGTCTACTTGGTGCTCACTCAATAACAAACTCAAATTACATATTTGTATATTACTTATTACCGGAACTAAACGCAGCCAATTTAGAAACCTTTAGTTGTCTGACGTTTCAAATAATTCACAATGCAGAAATGTAAAAATACAACATATATGCAGATTCAAGACAAGTACAAAATAACACAAGATTCATACGAATCCTAAATAGCACGAGCGAAGAGCAAGCAACTCATTTCCATTTATTTTTATCATTAAATAATCATTAATTCTGTAATAAGCCCTTTTCAAGAGGTGCATCTTAATTTCCGCCTTAAATTTATGTAACGGCAGGTTCATAATGTCTAAAGGAATTTTATTATATAGGCGTACGCCAATTCCTGCAAAAGAGTCATGAACCTTTTGTAAACGATGATGCGTTCCAATTAATTTATGCTTATTTCTAGTATTTATCGAATTTATGTCACTGTGTCTATTGTATAAATGTATGTTCTGTTTAACTAACATGATATTTGCAAATATATACTGTGATGCAACCGTTAAAATGCCAATTTCTTTAAAATTCTCTCTAACGACACTCTAGCACTAAATTTATATATTGCACGTACAAAAATTACTTGTAAATCAGCTGCTTTGCCCCACAGCAAAATGCCGTAAGACATGACACTATGAAAATAACTAAAGTATACTAGCCTGGCAGTTTCCACATCAGTGAGCTGCCTGACTTTTCTTACAGCAAAGGCTGCCGAGCTGCGTTTACCTGCAAGACACGTTATTTGGGCGTTCCACTGCAGTTTGCTATCTAAAGTGATCCCCAAAATTACAGTTGATTCTACAAGATTAAGGGTATCACCGTTCGATGTTATATTTGTACCGCAATTCCTGACATTAGGCATGCTAAATCTGATACATTTTGTCTTCCTAGCGTTTAGTAGCAAATTATTGGTCGTTAACCAATCTACAACTTGGGCTAGTGAACTTGAAAGCCGTTGAAAAAGAACTTTAAGAATAAGTGACGTATTATCAGCCAATAGAACAATGTCGCACAAGTTCTGTATATAGAATGGCAGATCGTTAATATAGATTAAAAATAGAAACGGACCTAGAATTGATCCCTGCGGTACGGCCATAGCTACGAATGCTCCAGAGGAGCTAATTCTCTTGACATCAACTTGTTGTATTCGATCGTTTAGGTAGGAGGCAACAAGGTCCAGTGCAGAGTCTTTGATATTTTATATACTACTCGGGACTTCACGCGAAACAATTTTGTACTTACATTCACCGACTTAGTTTTCGCAATAGTGTTTTATGGTCAACGCAATCAAATGCTTTGGAGAGATCGCAGAATACACCAATAGCATCTTGTCTATTCTCCCAGGTGCTATATATATGATTTAGAAGTGTCACACCTTCATGAATGGTAGAACGGCCCCTTGTGAACCCATACTGCTCTTTATGTAATAGCATATTTGTATTAAAATGAGCTTGTAATTGTTGCAATATAATGTTTTCAAAAATTTTGCTAATGGCAGGTAATATTGAAATTGGTCTGAAAAACACATTCATCAAATATTTAGAAGAAACGTAAGAGTTTGACTTGCAACCGGGACCAACGCTCGGATGACGTTGAACATTCAAACATCGAACCCGCAACTATTTCAAACTCGAATTTATCAAATACTCAGACGAAACGTAAGGGTTTGACTTGCAACCGGGTCTAACGCTCAGATGATGTTGAACATTCAAACTTTGAACCCTCACCTATGTCAAACAAAAATTCATTTAATACTTATTTTATTCATTAGAATTCGTAAAGGTTTCGGTTGCCATCGGGACTAACCCCTGGATGACGATAAACATTCCAACCATCGAACCAGCAACTTTTGCAGCAGCACTAACGCTCGAATGACATTGAAAATTAAAACATCGAACCTCTACTCCTAATAAAAAATTATCAAATACTTAGTTGCGTGGTTTTCGGTCGCAGCCGGGACCAACGCTCGGATAGTGATAAACATTCAAACATCAAACCCGCATCTAATGCAACTACAAATTCATTTAAAAAATACTCAAAAAGGGGTTACGGGCGCCGTAGGTATTAATGATATTATGACATTATACATTAGGTACATATACGTAATTATCTACTAGTTCAAACATTACAACAATCAGATTTCTGACACTCGCAACCCACCCAAATTCAGTTTCAAGTTCAAAACATCGCGGAACAATAGAACTTCATACCGACGCGCGTACTGTCATCTTGAATTTCTGGACGGCACGGCATTTTTAGCAGTCGGAGGCTACTTTTCCATACTAAAATGTATGAACAAACTTTTAAAAGAAAATGAGATATGTTTAGGCTTAGATTGATGCTTTTAATTTGAATCAATAATAAAACTACTGTGGTAAATGAATTATCTATTCTTTTGTCTTCAATTTTGACTGAAAATATGTTCAACTATATATAACTAACGATTTAGCTGACAGAGACAAAATATGTAAGGTCGATTTTGCTGATTTTATCAATGTTGTCGATTGGTTTTATCAAAAAAAATGTATCATTTTAGGTAAATAGAGCGTGGTGTTGCTATAGATTCATTTTTTAAGAAACTGAAAATAATAAATTTAGGCAATTTAATGACACCAGTGCCATAGCATTTTTAAAACGCCAAGTAGTGTTTGCCTACTTGCCTGACTCCCCCCTTAAATATCTGTCTCTGGAGTCATTTTATTATTATGTATCGCTTTATCGGAATCAATGTATCGTAAATGCGCGTGTCTAATGTGATGATCTAGGACAAAGTATCATAAGGACCAAGTAGGTATATGATACTAGTCCAAGTCCTAATTCTCGTAATAGATATATGATCTGTGGTATTTTCTCTATGGTGAAGTGCAAAAGTAAAAGCACGTATTTCAAAAAAATACAAAAATGATTGAAAATATGACCCAATCATCTGGTGAAGAAGAATATTCGTCAGAATTGAACGATAAAGGTGAAAATTCTTCTGAGTTTGGTGATGAAGAGGAAATACGACCTAAAAAAGACACACTAAAATGCAACTGCGATAGCGTGGCGTTGCTTAATAAGATTACCAAGAATCCGGAAAAACTGGACCAAAGTGAAATTAACGATATTCGGTTAAACTTATTCACTGAAAGAAACTCAGATGGCACTGGGTACCTCGTGCTCAGAGGAAAAGACATAGAGGACAGATACAAAAGAAGAGTAATGGACACTGATATTAGAGCTATTTGCAAGTACGTCAGGCAATCTTCCAGGCGGATTATCATGATAGATTTGAGCTATAACAGAATAACAGACAAGGGATTTTTCAAATTATTGAAAAAAATACTTATTAAAAGCAGATCTAGCGTCATAAACTTGAATATTATGAACAACAGATTATCTGCCGATTCTATTTATTATTTAGCAGTATATGCTAAATATGTGAAGTTGATTTATCTTAGACTAAATGGAAACAAATTTGGAACTAAAGGTGGAGAACATTTTGCCACATTCTTGCGTAATAATAAAACTGTAGAGTACTGTGATATAGGAGAAACTAGTCAGACTTTATCAAGTGTGGCACATGTGATTACTGCTCTGAGAAAAGGACACGGTGATAATACAACAATACGAGTATTTGATTTTAGTCGAATAATACCAATGTTCAATAGATATTCGTACGAAACGAAGTGGTTTGCATACCATATCGAATATCTTTTGGAAAGCAACTCGTCTATAGTCGAATTGCATGTACAGAAAAACGAATTTATTGGTCACGATGTTGAGTATTTTGTTCGAGGTTTAAGAAGGAATACCACGCTATTGTACCTAGACCTCGGTTTTAATAAAATTGGAGATTACGGCGTCGAGTTAATAGCTAAATACCTAGCCGAAGGTCCCCAACTAGTTTTGCTGAATGTTGCAGGTAATGGGGTTACTGATATGGGTGCTAGAGCTTTAAGTTTCGGTATGCCCTATTCAAAAATACGCGCGCTTTATATATCGCACAATAGACTGACAGATGCAGGGTTGCTAGACTTACTAAACACTGTCAAAAAGCCGTACTTTTTACGGTTTTTAAATATCTGGGGAAATAAAATTGGCCATCCAACCTGCGAAATTATTAAAAGGATGCTTGAGAGTGGTGTACTGTTTCAGCATACTATGGATGTGAAATTATATGAAGTAGATGAAGTTTTGCACGCGGCTTATTACCCAAATCCGGCTAATAGAAACAAACATTTGTATTACGATGAACTGGATTTCGGGCAGGCCCAACCCATATACCATATAACCAGGAACTTGATTGGGGAAAAGAAAAAAGTAAAAGTAGATTGCAAGCAACGCCATAAATTGGATAAGACAGATCGAGATCATTTTTAACCCATTTTTTGTCTGATTTTAATGTATTTTCGTTGAAAACTTTACATTTTAGAGCTTCCACTTTTTGTTTTCGAATAACTTTGCTTCTAAAGTTATACCATGTTGCCAACTTAATAATTAGTACATATATTTTTATTACGTAGTAATCATGATTTAAAATATATCGTATTGCCTCATTATTTGTGTATTAAGAAATAAAGCCTCGTTGCCCCGCTGACTCATAAACGATTACTGCGTTAAGCAACATTCGCTGGTGGTCCTTGGATGGGTGACCACTTTTTTACGTTAAGCCGTTTACTGGTAACCCGGAGGTTGTCGCCAACTGCAATGGGCTTACCATCTGTTACGTGGGACAAAAATGCGTACGGTGAAATGTGGGCGTGTAGTATGCCACTGCCTGCCCCTTCGGGGGTAAAGGCGTGACAGTATGTATGTAGAAATAAACGCTGGTTCCGGTTGCTAGTAACATGGTAGTCGTTAAGTCAAGATGGTGTTTATATAATCTAAGGTCAAGATAAAGGCCTTTGAGCGGTTTGGTAAATTTCAGCAGACAGTCGTTTTCGGTTAACAAACATGGTCAGTATAGTTTGACCACGACCGCTGTACCGCTCACTGCGTACAAAATTGTACGCAGTGTATCATCTTCTGGTTTTGCATAACGTCCACAGGCTACAAAGACCGCCTTCCATCAGGTGAGCCGTGTTCTGAAACCGTGGTAGTAAAAAACTTGACTGTGCCTAAACTGAATAAAAGTGCAATAAGATGTGTATTGTGTATAGTATGTACGTGAAAGCGTAGACGACAAATTCTCAGGGGTATCTTTCGGGGGTCCCATAGGTTCATAGAAATATCATGCGATTAAAAATGGAAAAAATTCACTCTCAAGCTAGATTCGAACCTGCGTCATTCTCCATGCTGGGAACGGAATTACAGATAAGGTATACATATAGCTAGACTCTGAGCTGTTGAGCAGTCAACATACTAATTGCTTTACAAAATTATTTTATAAGAAACATTTACATTTCACTAGATTTTCAGAATTGTCACCCCTATGAAAACTATCGACGCGACGACGGCGACGTTGTCAAGTGCAGTAACGGCGTAAAGGTGTAACTATAGAATGACAGCATATTATGCCATCGGATCTCCTGGGGGCCGAGTCTGCTATTTCAATCGTGTCGAAATAGAACGAAATCGTCACTAAATAGAAAGCCACCGGTTCAATTTTGTCATTTTTGGTAGTCTACTA